>OY856409.1:1925582364-1926992364 GCA_963693085.1 Alisma plantago-aquatica | reverse complement strand
ATACATTGGCAATCTATATCGAAGGGTTCAGTATGCATAGATTCAGTGGGACAAAACTTGTCCATGTAACATGGAGTTGGTATCCCAAGGCCAAGTGTCCAATTCTTATGAATAATGGGAATACTAAGAATAGATACGGATCTATCATGTATGTAATCATCCCATCATCTTGCATGTATGGACATGGCAAGAACAAAACACATTTATCATCTTGTATGTAGGACATGACAATATGATGTGCTCATCCTGATAACTCGTATGTGGGACATGACGAGTGGATGTCTGTCTAGTTCCAGTAAGGGTTACTAGAATACCATAAGAACTTGATAAGTACTTGAGAAGTACTAGTTCTATGGAAATAACGAAGGGATCACTATAAAGAGTTACATTGATGCGAACTTCCGAAAAGGACATAGAATTAATCGCAATATATATGAGATATACATAAAAGTGAATGTTTGTTGATAATTGGAAATGTTCCAATAAAGCTATATAAAAGGAAAGGCCGAGTATCAGTGTGTTAGAGAACACTAGTGGATACTATATGGATCTGGAAGTTCATGAGATAAACTTATAACTATTCCAGTCATTGATGACAAGTTAGGAGTACTTGGTCATGCAATGTGGCTAAAGGTTAGCAAAGGAATACTAGATCACATATTACGACAACTCCATATCATACGTGTGACGTACAACGAAGAGATGAGAGACATGCAGTTAATACTGACTTTAGCAAAGCGTTGCCATAACTCACTATGTTAGCACTAGAGCACAGTAACATGTGGGACATGTTTGAAGATCACTATGAATATGATTCAAGGGTGATTGGCTCGCAGTGCAAGTGGGAGTCTGTTGGTATGTATGCCCTGAGAGCCAATCATGAGATGATTGGTGGGATACATTAAGATTGGTTTGATAAAGATCAAAGGCAAGCTTCCAATTCTTTCTGGTTCAGTCATATAAGATAATGATAGAATAGATTGAATGTCTAGAGAATGACAGTACTCAATGATGTATGCTTTCAGGTTAAGGACCTGAACGATGAGATCATACGGATGCTAAGAGTTTGTACATTCTTGTTATGTCCCTAGTCGGATGTCATTATGGAAGGTAGATAGACAGCAATGACACACAAGACTAGATTGTGGTGTTGGTTGATAATAGAATCTCATTAGTCATGATATGGAGATATCAAACCAAACACATAGGTGATTGTTAGAGAACAAGTTTACCGGATAGACCCACCGTGAGTTTGACACATGGAACCATGACATGGTAGTCACAGTCAGTTATCACAGTGATGGTGGTGAGTGTGATTCTTTGTCCTGAAATCACTACACTCAACACATGTCATTGGGTACACTTTGACATCATCAAACGCAATCCTAAAACATGGGTTGTTATAAAGGTGATGATTGGGTGGCTTTGACACATGGGGCTTTTGAGGGGTAAGTGATAGATATGGGATTTGTCCCTCCTGAGGGAGTTTGATATCCATGGCCATTTGATGAGTAGGATTGAGATAGGCGTGCACACGCATGTGTGAATCAGTATGCGATATTGATGTCATACATATCTCCTCCAATCTACTTTGAGATCAAGAAAGTGAATGAACATTGACAAGATGACTGTTCCATGCCTTGAGTTCATTCAGGATATTAGTGACAAAGGAATTATACATTCACTGTAACACCATTCACGGATTGTAGGATTGAAAGTTGTTCTCCAACTTTCTATTTCACTTGGGTAGCACTCATGTGCGACTAGGCACCGCTCTTTGCCTGTGAAGTCATAAATGTTATGGACTTTCATTGCCAACGTGAAATGGACCTACAGGATCACACACATAGGATTTAACCTGGAAGAGGAGTTTATCCACAAATGATGTTTAGATTGATTACTAAAGGAGTTTAGTAGTTCAATTAAACACTTAATCAATTGATAGCTCAGTATCATAGTGTTCAAGGTGTTGGACCGATTGATTAGAGTATCATATTGATTGAAACCGCAATTGACTGATTTTGCACAGTCTGCTGCCCCAACTGATCGGCTCATGTGATGAATCGATCGGCTCAGGTTGGTGAACCAATCGGCTCATGGGATGAACTGATCGGCTTAAGATAGGCTGAGATGACCGGTTCAAGGGTTGAACTGATCAGCTCAACTGACCAACCGAGATCGTTTGGAAAGTCAGAAGACTATTTTGCAAATACAATTTGTTTCACTTGTACAAATTCGATTTGGATAAGGAATAATATTTGATTAATCAGAAATAAATTTGGAAGTCAATTTGAGTTGGACCAGGACCATGAACCGATTGGTTCAGAAGTGAACCGATCGACTCAGGTGCCCCAACCGATCGGTTCAACTCCCCAACTGACCATTTCATGTATGAAACGATCGGTTCAGGTGATGCAGTTGGTTGTTTTGTGGAAAATCTCGAACCCTTCTACTCCTGCATTAATCCCACATTTCTCAGGGTAGAGAACCCTGTCCCATGACCCTCCTATATATAGGGGTAGTGGGGGCTTCTCAAGAAACAACAACTCAGTGCACCAGTTGCTCTATAAAGTTGTCGTTCTCTCTGGTTTTGGTAATTGAGAGAGAGCCCGAGCAAGTGCTACCCGATAAGGGAGTCACAACAAGGGAAAGACAAATGTAGAAAAGCAACTGGTTGTAGGAGAGTGTGTTGGTGACTAGTACGCCAATAGGAGGGTGCGACTCCTTCTGATTCCTTATGGGCAAGGAGATCAGAGTTCCAGGTGGTCCGTGTGGACTACTTCAGAGGCGGGAGACTTCTGCCGCTCGGAGGATAGCTGTCAATCCCGACAGTCCTAGTGAGACCAGGAGGTTCCAGTCCCGGTACGACCAGGAGCTGCACAAACACCATCCAAGACTGGAGGTGAAGACCACACTAGTTGTGAGGTAACGTCACCGAGCAAGCCTCGGGATAAGGTACGCCTCTACAAACCATCCTTCCTATTGTATAGACGTTGACGTGTTTCCTTTGTTCTGGGTTTGGGGAGAAGAAATTTTTTTGTTTCCATTTCCTTCTCTGTCTCCCCTAAAACCCAACAAATGGGTCTCACCTCATGGGACACCACATATTTTTAGGTGATCATCAACAACGCCATCAGACTCGTGGTAGGGAGGAGGAGTTGTTTGGATATCCATAGAAGAAGATTGATTAGTTTTATAGTGTGTCCTAGTCGTCCCTCTACTCTCAAGTCTGGACATGAAAGTTTTGTAGATGATGTTTCACTAATTTGAGTTTTTGGTATTGTACTGATGTTTGTACATGATGTATATGTGGATAACACTTTTTGTAGACAAGTTGTAGTTGAGTCCACAGAGCATTTGTAAAGATATTTGGTATGATATATACTTTCATGCAAGATGATGGATCTATATGTATATGTTCTTGAACATGTTGGAGAAGTTTTAATCGGTTTTATTTATGCCCCATTTTAGTGACGTGATTAATTAGTGATCAACCGTGTTTTGGTTTTGAGTAATATTGTTTAGCGTGGTGGGTTTCCATATTTGGTGGCATCAGAGCTTAGGGTTTGTTGATTCTACCGGGACAATAGGACTTAGGACTAGTGTGATAACTAAAGTGATGAACATGACACAAACATAATCCATATTGCCTGAAGTTAGTATTTGGGTTCCATGGCTAGGTATCCAATTATTGAGGGAAGAGTAAGTATGAAACTCTTTGATTATTATCCTTCTGATTACTCTAACCAAGTAGTTAATTGGAAACAATCCAAAGAGCATAACATATAAGAAATAATGGTGAAAATGTACTAATATTACCACTAAAGAAAAATAAATATCAGAACTTAACTCATTAAAACCTAAGTGTTGGTGATTAAAGAAAAAGATGTGATGTCATGAAGCTTAATCTGAATATAAATAATGTAAAAGGGAGTTTTTGAAACTGTGATTCTAGAAGATAATGAGGTAAAAGAGAGATGAATCTGTGTTATTATAATGGTTTAAGGTGTAAAAATTCATATATGAAGAAGAGAACTATAATGATAAGTGTGGTATGAGATAATAAATAAGAATAATGATAGATGAACAGAGTGTAACCTGAGTTAATCTCAGACCAACCCATGTGTGTAAGAAAGTGTTAAGGTAAAATTACTATGATATGTAAAAAAGATTAAATGAAGATGATCTTTATTAAATGAAAAGAAGATGGAATATGATGAACTAACCCTTGGTAAGTGAATGAAAAACATGACAACATAAGAAGACACACAAGAATGATAAATAGGTAACAAGTAAGAGAAATGAAGTATGTTAATCATGCTAATTCCTACAAAGATGACAAGATATATATAAGAAAATGAATGATACATAAAAGGTTGTCACTTGCATGTTTGTAATATAACTGATAATATCTTGCTAGAAACCCCTTTGGATAGTGTTGGCTATGTTGTGGAAAGTGTGTGCATCTTGCAATTTTTCTTCTTTGGGATGCAACGTTCAAGTGGATCTCGTGCCACTTGATATTTATGGACTCAATGTGATCATAGGGATGGATACCTTGGAGAAGTATAAGATCTTTTAGGGCTATAGTTCTGAGGTTGCGTTGTTCTATGATGGGAATGTCTCTTAGACTTTCTAAAGAGATAGGAAGATTCTTACTACTTGTTTTGTATTATCCATGATAACAGGGAAGTTCATGAGACATGAGGTGAGGTTTTCTTATCCCATGTAGTGAATACCAAGGTGATGAGTCCTAGTATCTAGGGTGTACCAGTGGTATGTGAGTTTGAAGATGTTTTCTAGATGAGTTCCCTGGTGTTCCACTCCTAGAGAAAAGTTGATCTTGAGATCCTCCAGTGTTGCTAAAAAATAATAAGGATGGTTCTATGAAACTTTACATAGATTATCGACAATTAAACAAGTCACATAGAAGCACAAGTATCAGTTGTCGAGGATATTTGATTTTTTGATCAGTTGAGAGGTTCTACAATGTTCCCCAAGATAGATCTGAGGTAGGGACATCACCAATTGAGGATCAAGGAGGATGACATACCTAAGATGGATTTTAGGACTAGGTATGGTCATTATGATTTTGTGGTTATGCCATTTGGGGTAGAATTTATGGGTTTGATGAACACAATGTTTAGACTGTACCTTAATCAGTTTGTGGAGAAATTTATAGATGACATCTTGATATACTCCAGAGACAGTCAATAACATGAACGACACATTCACTAAGTGATGGAATTTTTTAGGCAACATCAGTTATATGCTAAAATTCAGTAAGTGCAAGTTTTGGTTGACTGAGGTTGAAAGCTTCCTAGGTCTTTTCAGTTTACTATAGGTGGTTCATTTCAAACTTCAACACAGTTTCCCAACCTTTGACCAAGCAAACTAGGAAAGGTGTTCCTTTTGTTTGGGATGCCAAGTGTTAGTGTTTTTTTTTGTTGAAGGAGAAGTTGATGAGTGATCCATGTTTAGTTTTGCTAGAGCAAGGAAAAGGTTACATAATTTTCTGATATACCTCAAAGAATGGCTTGGGATGCATGCTGATGTAGGACAACAATGTGATTTCTTTTGCTTCATGACAACTTAAGAAACACGAGAGAACTATCCAACTGATGACTTGAAGTTAGCCACTATAATTATATCCTTGAAGATTCGGAGACATTATTTATATGGGGGAAAATGTTCATAAGAACCTTTAGTATATCTTCTCAAAGCAAGAGCTAAACATGAGACAAAGAAGGTGGATGGAGCTCATCAAGGATTATTAGTGCAGAATAGACTATCATCCTAGAAAGAAAATGTGGTGACTGACACACTGAGCAAAAAGTCATCTTCATCTTTGACTACAAATAAAATGTAGTTAAGCAACATGGCATGTCACAAGCAGAATATGCCAGTGTCACTTCAGTAGATGAATGTACAATTAGAAGTATCTCTATCGACACTATCATTGGCATGCTACAAATCAAACTAAATTTTATACAAGAGATAAAAGATGCATAAGAGGATGATATTATGATGCAAAAAAAGATATCAGAGTTTGGCAACAGGAAGCATGATGGCTTCCATGAGTTAGATGATTGGGCAGTATGCTTCCCCAAAAAAATAGCAATTCCTAACATCCATGATTTGAGGAAGATGGTGCTTGAGGAGGTTCATTCCTCAATATGTGTGATACAACCTGGAAGTACAAAGATGTATCATAATGTAAAGGATTTGTACTGGTGGCCAGGTCTAAAACATGATGTGGAAGAGTTTGTGTACAAGTCTCCAGTTGTCAGCAAGTCGAAGCAGAGCATCATAAGCCTGTAAGGACACAATTCACCCGCAGACGGATGGTCAGTCAAAAATGACCATTCAGACACTAGTGAATCTTTTGAAAGAATGTGTCCTACAGTTCTTGGAAGTTGGGATGCCCACCTGAGTTAGACTGAGTTTTCCTACAACAATAGCTACTTGAAAAGCATAGACATGACACCATACGAGCCTTATATGGTAAGGCAATGCCAGACTTCTTTGTTGGTATGAGATAGGTGAGTATCAACTTTTGGGTTCTGATTTAGTTTAGTAGATTACAAATAAGATTAGAATTGTACATGTTGCATAATAGTTTCCACATTTCCATGTTTTCATGTTGAGGAAGTGTCACCCAGATACAGATCAGTTGATACCGTCAATGGAGGTTGACTAAGATGAGGATGTTTCTCATGTGGAGGATCATGTGTTGATCCTAGATAAGCATGTACAGAAGTTGAAGATGAAGGACATAACCTTATTTAAGGTTTTATGGCATCATTGTAGCATAGAGGGAGTCATATGGGAGTTAGAGGATGAGATGCATAGGAAGTACCCATCCTTGTTTGCTTAGGAATTTGAGGGTGAATCCCTATTAGGGGTTTATGGCTGTAAGTGTTGACTCAAGGTCAATTAATTCAATGTTGACTCACATCTAAATTGACTAAACTCGTGTTTTGATGATGACTAACCATTCCACATATTGGTGTCTAATGCTTCTACTTGAGTGATTTCATATTAGGTATAGACACACTCCAAATGCCCTAACTTGCACATATCAAATTGGAGAAAAGACAAGTCAAAGTCAATACAAGTGCATGTTTTTGTAATATGATGTAAATCCATTAAAATCATGTTGTAAATCACTTGTAATGATTGTATGACTTGTAATTAAGCTTAGAAAAAAAATTAGGAGAACTTAGATCAAATATTTAAGCACTCAAAAACCATTTTCTAAAATTCACATCAGGTTGTTCATCGGTCGAGTTATGTGTAGTGCAAACTCGACCGATCCTAATTGGATCTTGAAAATGAATTTTGATCGGTCGAGTTTACACTTCACAGAACTCGGCCGATGGAGTAACTGACCAATTCGATTTTCATTGGTCGGTCGAGTTTCCCTAGGACAAACTCGACTGATGGTCTGAATATCGACTTTGTCTTTTACTCTATCGGTCGAGTTACCCTTATAGAAACTCAACCAATTGCATTGTATGGAAAAGTACAGAAAAGTGCTTCTAGCCATTATGGATTTGCAACAAGTGAAAATATATCTGTTGCAAGCCACAAACGACTAGTTTTCATTCTCAAGTGTTCCTAAAGGCTAAGAGGCATCCCCAGCTATAAATAGGACCCCTTGGGCTTCATTCCAAGGTTGAACATTCAATGCAAACTCTATGTGAGGTTCCTATTCTATAGTTGAATGCTTCCTACAACCTCCTCTCTTTCTCTAAGCTTAATCACTTGCTACATTCATTAGAGTGAGTAGGAGATTTGTAAAAGAGCTTGTCCTACATGTATATCTTGTGAGGCTCTCACTTCCACCACCTCCCTATCTCTCATTTCAACCATGAAGATGAAGGTTCTCTCTCTTAGCTAAGAGAGGTGAAGAAGAACAAGAGAAGGTGTCCCTTGGTGAAGATCAAGGATGAAGACTTGGAGCAAGAGTGGGTAAGCCCTTGGTGAAGGAAGAAGACTCCTTCCTCAAGTGGGTAAGTCCTTAGTGGAAGCTTCTCCGGGTGAAGGTGAAGTCAAAGGCGGAAGATCCAAGAAGAGTGGGTAATCCCTGCAAGGCTGAAGACTTGTGTAAGAGTAGGTAAGTCCTTGGAAAAAGGCGGAAGACTCCTTGCAAAGTGGGTAAGTCCTTGGTAAGGTTGAAGACTCTTTGTATTGGATAGGTAAGTCCTTTGTTTGGTCATGTATTGTAAGTCTTATGAATGAATATAAGAATGCAATGGTTAGGAAATCCTAGAGGTTGACCTCTCTAGGTAAGTAGACTGACATACTTCTAGTTTGAAGTGTGGAACCACTCTAAATAGCTTGTCTACTTGTGTTTGCTCAATCTATCTCATCCTTGATATGCATGTTTTAGTTGCACTCAAATTACCTATTTAGCAACCTTATCTTGTGATATATCTTGAAGGTCTAATGAATTTTGTTTAAGTGCATTCAGCTCTATTCACCCCCCTCTAGAGCATCTTATCACCCATCTAGGATCCAACAGTAAGACCCTTGTCCTGGATTTATGGTTAAACATTCTTGATTAACTTATTCTGGTGATTATTTCCTTATTTAAACCCTAGTTTATGCTTTGATACCATGTAACAAATCTATGTTTCAAGTTTGGTCCATATTGGACTTTGTTTGCTTAAGTTTTACAATTTATGTGCCTATATGGATCTTTGTACAATTTTCCCTTTGCTAGGGTTCTATATGTAAATTTCACACAAAAATATTGTGCTTCATAAGTGTTCATAACATGTTTGATATAGTTGCATCTTTGGATGCATAGACACACCAACAATTATTTTTCTCGTCTCTCCCTCTAGGGTTGAGAACTTAGGGTTTCTCACCTAAACATAGAGATCGATGGTTTCACCTTGAGTGTTGAGGACCCGATGGTATCAACAAGTTGGTGAAGGATCTGATGGTTTCTCCTTGTGGTAGAGAATCTGATGGCTCTCCCTTGAGGTCTAAGATTCAATGGTCACCCTGGTTGAAGTGTATAGTTTGATATAAGATCAGGGTTGCATATATGGCTATGGTGCACAATCTGATGGGTTCTTTGATGATACATATGCACAATACGATTGGTTCTCTGGTGATGCAAATGCACAATTTGATGGGTTTTCCAATAGTACATCTTGATGATTTTGACTAAGGCATGAATCAATTGATGTCCTTTGTAAAATATCCGATGGAAGTTATGACATGCATGGAAAATATGGATTTTTGGGCTTTGACACATGGCAAGCTAGTTTTTCAAACTTTTGACCACCTTTAACACTCTTCTTGGATATATATACCCTCCACCTCTCTCCCAAACAAACCCTTTGCATCCCTTATCTTATTCTTGCTGATAGAGAGACTCTATACCATCATTTTGTGGAAGGAAGAGATCTTGCAGACGAAGCTTGCATGAATCATGGATGCATGTTTCTCTAGGGTTGGATCAAGCATCTTTAGGGTTGATTGGGCTTTCTAACCTAGTTTCTTTCCCTAACCAAGTAAGATATTCCTCTCTAACCAAGTTTTCTTTATGTTCTCCTTCTTCTCTCTTCATCCATGGGTGAAAACCTAGAGTTCTTGGTGGAAACTCATGCATGTGGTTGAAGAAACCTTTTTCATCTCTCTTTTGCTCGAGATATACCTTGATCTTAAAGAAAGAAGATACCTTGGATCTTTGGTAGTGCAAATCTAGGGTTTCCATCTTCTCTCCTTGAGACAACTTGTCATTTGGACGTTCATCTCCACCTTGAGTTGATTTATATAATCTTCAACCCTTTTCTTGATTGATTTTAATTTGTTCTATATAGATCTTGCCCTAAAACTTGGTATTATAGAAAGAAATGATCTTATGTGATTTACATTGCATACATGCATAATAATTATGTGTTTTTAAACTATCCTTAGATCATATAAATGTTCCTTTATGTATGGAAATGAACTACCGTGGTTTTGAAGGTATGGAAGAATGATTTTTACTTAATGTGAATAACTGATTTTTCCCGTAGTGTAGAAACTAATGGTATAACTTAGTACTGAGATTGATTGTCATACTTAGTCCTTGAATCGATGGTTATACTTGTCCTTGGGATAATGGTTTTGTTAAATAGTAGAATAAGATGGCATTTCCTATAATGAGAAACTTTGACACTACTTGGTAAATGAAACAATGGTTATGTAAGTCAATAATCTGATGGTTTTGATTTTAGTTAAGTACCTTGATGATATGATGGTTTTGATTTTGGTTAATTACCTTGATGATCAGATGGTTTTGATTTTGGTTAAGTACCTTTTTGATCAAATGGTTTTGATTTTGTTTAAGTACCTTGATGATCTGATGGTTTTGATTTTGGCTAAGTGACTTGAAGATCTAATGGTTTTGATTTTAGTGAAGTACCTTGATGATCCAAAGGATTTGTTTTTGACTAAGTTCCCTAATGATCTGATAGTCTTGCTTTTGGCTAAGTATAGTAAAGATCTGATGATTTTAGCCATGTCTTCTAATGATTCGATGGGTCTACTTGATGGATAAAATGATGTTTTATCTAGCACATAATCTAATGGTTTTGCTATCCTTGAACAAATGGTTTCCTTTTGTTAAGTACATAAATGAATCAGTGGTTTATTTGAGTACAAGAATAAACCTATGATTATGCTAGGTATGAGAATTGATGTTTTTGGCTAAGTCTATAAATGAATCGACGTGTTTGCTTCTTGGTTAAATCCATTAATGAAGTGATGGTTTACCCACATGTTTATCTAAGTGTGTTAATGAAACTATGGTTTACCCATATTCTTACCTAAGTGTGTTAATGAAATGAAGGTTTACCTATGTTCTTACCTAAGTGTGCCAATGAAATGATGGTTTACCTTTATATTTCCTAAGTGTGATAATGAATTAATGGTTTATCAATGAATGTTGATGTGTGATACAAATCAAATCTACATTGTTGAATCATTCTTGTAATGGTGGAGTGGTGATTGTTTAATACCTCTATCTTCCACTAATGTTAAAATGATGAAGGGAAACAATTCATATTGATAAAGTTAAATGTCTTATGTTAATCTTGGGAATGTCACAACTCTTATGATTAATGAACCCTTACGATGGGTCTAAAGGTAATAAGTTTTTTGGTGATATGTTGAACCCCTACGGGGTAATGAATGATAATGATGTTCCCTCAGGAAGTAATGTTGCATGGCCTGAATGGAATATGTGGGTGTTTTGAACCCTAATGTAAGTTGGTCCTTTTCAAGGATGATAATGGACTTGTATACTATGATGTTGTGATGAGGAGTACGTTTCATAAGTTTCATATCTTCTGGAGTTGTTATGTACTCATGATTCTCATAGAAACAATATAGTTGTTTGTATGTAACTTGATTGGTGCAGCCTAAAGTCACCCAGTTGGCTTAACTAATCAAGTGAAATCCTAATCATGTAGTTCCCTGTGTCATAGTACTATTCCAATGTCAAGACTTTCTGGATAGTGAAATGAGTATTTTAGATGGGAAACTCAGAGTTGTATACTATTAAGTATATGGGAGTACATGGAGGGTATATCCTTGTCATCCTAGTTCCAAGGTTTTAGAGAGTGGTCGAGGATGTGTCTCAGGTTATATGTATATGTGATGTGATTGAGGATGGCTGTGGTCGTACCTTAGATGATAGGTTTGAAAGCCCTAGTTTCTAGTGTCGTAGCATGTGTACCAAGAGCAGACTAGGTTGATTCCAAATTGACTGATATATCATTGTGACATATTCATACTAATCGAGGGGAAGAGATCTTTGGATTTTAGATCTCCTAGATCTTGTATGGATCTGATTGCAACTTTGTAGTGGTCAACTGGAAGTTGGGGGGTACTCCTCAAACTCCCCAGGGCTTAATTAAATATGTAATTCAATCATGTAGCATATCTGTTAGGGTTATGTAGCAATTCACATTGGATTTTAACCCTTTGTTTGTTCTCTTTTAATGTTTAGATGATGTATAATGTGGTAAGATAAATCAAATGTTCTTAAGGTGTTATCTATGTCCAATATTTTGTTAATTATGTTAATCTTACAATTCTACAATTAAGACTCTCATTGTGAATATACTTAATGAAGGTTATACTTGGCATTTCAATTCTGAAATAATATTTGCTATATCTTTCTAATTACATAATGTTTTGTAAGCAATAAATATTTTTGGGAGTTATATCTCTCATTGGGACTTGACTCTCACCTCATGGGTCACCACATCTTTTAGGCGATCTTCCATGGCACCATTAGACCTATGGCAATGAGGAGGAGCTGCTTGGAGATCCATACATGAAGGTTGATTAGTTGTGATTTAGAGTCATCCCTATACTCTCAGGTCCAGGCGGGAAAGTTTTGTAGATGGAGTTACATCATCTCGAGTTATTGGTAGTGTACTGATGTTTTACATGATGTATATGTGGATAACACATTTTCTAGACAAGTTGTGGCTGAGGTCATGGAGCAGTTGTAATGATACCTTGTATGGTATAAGCTTTCATACAAGATGATGGATCTATATGTAAATGTTCTTGAACATGTTGGAGAAGTTCAAATCGGTTTTAATTATGCCCCTTTTTAGTGATGTGATTTCTTAGTGATCGATCGTGTTTCAGTTTTGAGTAATCTCTCTTGGCATGGCGGGTTTCAACAATGACCCAAGTGACGATAAAAGGGTCTGAGAGCTCCTTCCAGATAGACCGATGACCACACAACCCATATATACCCTGCATAGTGTTGGTGATATGCCCTGAGAACCAATATATGATGATTGTAACGTCACAACTTATAGTTGATTCGATTATTAATAAAGGCAATTTTGGTTATTATGCTTGTTTCAATATGAGATAATGAATAAATATAATAAGGGCATTAGAATGTATGACTCAATGACATGTGAATTTAGGGTGAGGATTTGAATATGAGATCATGTGTATGTTAATAGTACTCATTATTGCCTTAGTCCCTAGTCAGATATTATTGTGGATTTTAGGACAACAATAATACATCAAGACTAGCATGTGTGTTGATTGATTATTGCAACTCATTAGTCATTATATTGGATATCAAAGCAAACACATAAGTACTTGTTATGAACAAGTATACTTGATAGACCCACTTTGAGTGTGATACATGGAAGCCAATGGTGGCAGTCAGAACCACATTGTAGTGTGACAGTGGTGATTGTGGTCCTTAGACCTGAAATCACTTCAATAATTGCATGTTGTTCAATGTGCTTTAACACTACTCAACTGATCTTGAAAAGGGTTGCTATACATGTAGTGCTTATGTGCATTGTCACACATGCATATTATTGTGAGTGATGTAGATGGAATTTGTCCCTCCCATTGGAGTGATATCCTGGCCACTGGATGTGTTAGACTATGAAATGCATGGCATGCTCATGGGAGTCTATATATGATATTGAGATCATGTGTATCTCAATAGTCTACTCTAGATCAAGGAACAAAAATTGAACATTAAGAGGATGGTGTTTCCGTATCTCATATTCAATCTGGATATTAGAGACAAAGGGATTATAAAATCATTGTAACACTGGTCACAATACTAGGTTAACTTGTTCTCCAACTTCTCAATTACTTGGGTAGAAATGAAATCTTGCTAGATACCAATCCCTGCTTGTGAAATGAATTTATGATTATGAATATCACTGCCAATGTATCTTGGAGCATACTAGGTCACATGCATAGGATGTATTGGAATATAAGTATAATTGTGGATGTGATTGGAAATCTTCCAAATCAAATTGATTACTAAAATGTCTAGGTAAAGTGATGTAATAATATTGGAATATAATCTGAGTTAATTGTTTAATTTTTTAAGCCAATTAATTATATTTAAATTGTTCAGTTGGCTGGCTAATCCTAATCAATTGACTAGAGTCAGAGATGAAAAATTAGTTAATTAATTAATATGATTAAATTGATTAATTAAATGATTCTAGAACATTCTTTTAATAGTCCACGAGTGTTTTGTTTTAAAAGAAGCTACAACCTTTTGTTTTCCCAGGGGGTTTTGGGAAACCCTGCTTTCTTTTCTCTATTATTTGTAGGGGCATGATGATTGGATTTTAGATACACTCTTATACGTGAACCCTAGTCGTCGTCATCCCCAGAGAGAGAGAGAAGGAGAGAAACCGTGATACTAGCACATCGTAATAGAGAAGGCTATTCCTTCCTGCCAATCAGGAAGCACGACGTGGAGTTCTAGTATGTATGCATGGATGAAGTAGACATGCTAAGCCCATGTGTTCAGAGGATGTTGAAGAGGACCGTCTGTACACACAAGGTGCGATGCACATCACTACATGAAAGGGACACCGCCAGACTTGCTCCACGACAAGGTACCCACACACCCTCTATCTGAATATGTTGTTATCGATGAGTTCCACTAGTAGGATGTATGGAGAATTTTCTTTTCATTTCTATGGTATTTTTCTCCTCCATGAAATCTAACACATACCCCGTGCAAACTGACACCCAACTCGCCATCTTCTCTGATGATTTTTGCTGACTGTGAGTTGGAGTGCCATATGTAGACCAACGAAGTCCATGGCGTGGATGTTGGAGGGATTGTGAGAGTGAGGAGAACATTTTTTAAGCTTCAAGACAAATATCTAAGAGGTAATTCCTCCTACACCTCTATGCTCCATTTCTCTATTCCTACCAGAGAACCAAAAAATCAAATTTGAATCTTGTCCTCCCCTCGACCCAATCAAAAGGATACCTGAATCTTTTAAGATTAGCCAGACATGATCCTATACTTAGGGGATTTTTTCAGACCTTAGAGGAGAGAGTCAACCTCTCAGTTGACCTCTACCAAATCTAGAAATATCCTGAGCCGCAAGAGGTAGAAGATGACCCTTGGGGTCATTTGACTAGAATTCCCTAGTACGCGTATCACATCTATGTCACTATACATGGACAGAAAAGTCATTTGACTCTTATCTAAGCTCATCCTAAGTGGGATTCCAAGCCGACATGGCATTGATCCATTGTCTAGTTCCATCCCACATGGATAATAGATAATATTAGTCTATGATGATGTGCTAGTCTATGATTGGTCAATACATGTGTATCCTGCAATTAATGTATATAATTACTGGTAGCTCAGATAATAATGAAATTGTACATGATTTTATTCAAAAAAAGGAGTAGATTGTGAATAAAATATATTTAGACATTTTTTATGATTCCCATTCAAAAAATATGGGTGATGTGTGAATCTATTTAGAGTAGTACACTAAAACCCTAGATTTGATTAATATATTGGTCACATCAGTAGATACATTTATTTTGAGAGATAAGCTGTTATTGTTGAATAACGTTGAGATTCCATGGTGTTAAACTAGATTTAGATAACAATAATTTTTGACTTAAATATCAAGTCATAAACATGACTACTTAGGGTTTAAAACCCATGTGTATATCTTGATATGATATTAACCCACATGATCGGCTCTATGTGTTCATAAGGACATGTTATAATCAATCTAAGACTTATGAATTACATTGCATACTCGATTATGCTTTTTATTAGAAATGTGTTCAATAGATGTTGATAATGAGAATATTATATGAATACCCTAGATCTTGTGTTGATATCATTCTTAATTGATGTAACCTGATCTAACCATATGTTATGATGGTATAATGATCAATACATGAATTAGGATTACACCTAATGCGTAATTAGGGTTTATAACCCTCATGAATCCTAATGTGATGTATTTACGGTTTGGTACCCTTACTCCTAGTCTGAATCCCAAATAATCCTAAACCCTAGTTGAAGACCTAGGTTAGGTCCGACTAGCCTATTATGAATATGGTGGAGACACTTTAGGGTTGTATAAAATTGTAGATCTTGTTGAATTATTGGATGTATGCTTGCTTGATGAATATACTTGATGATTGGATTGCATAAAGTATAAGAAGATTATTTTACATGGTTCCTCAATAAGGTCATGGTTACTCTTATGAATACCCAGATTGTCGAATTCTGAAGTTTTTTTTAGGTTTCTCAAATATTTAATGAATGATAATTGTTGGATGTTTATTTATTTCATGCAAACTATAAAGCCACTATGAGTATCACATAAGTAAACTATGATGTTATAAACCATGGGATTAGAACGTCTAAGGAAAATTGTAGACCAAATATGGGTTAGAACGTCTAAGGAAAATACAAGTTTATATGTGCATCTATTTAATGGTTGAGGGTAATGCACATAAGTCCAATGATGGAAAAGGATCACATCCAAAATTGTAGACCAAGTATGGGTTAGAACGTCTAAGGAAAATACAAGTTTAAATGTGCATCTATTTAATGGTTGAGAATATATGCCATTTTCTTATATGCACACTTTTGTATGCACCCCAAGTACACAATATAGAAATATACTGATCCATTTTGTTTGTCAGCATTTTAGGTTAACATGAAACTATTAGATTAAGGCGTGAAGAATCAAGAAATATTGAATATATTATAGGTAAGTTCAAGGAGGATTAGCTAGATAGTGTTTCTTCTCATATGTATAAGTTAGTTTCTTTTGATAAATTCATGTAACTCCTTAGAGGAGCTTTAGTTTCTTTTGATAAATTCATGTAACTCCTTAGAGGAGCTCACTGTAAAATCTTGTAAACATTATTTGTTCAAATTAATAGAAATATTTATTATTCAGTATTATTTGTTAAATGTGATCCTAAAAATTAAAGTAATGATCCTCGACTTTAAGGTATTCTCTTAACCAAGGGACAATGAAAAGTGTGGCTCATTACATTTAGTATCAAAGCCCAGATTTAGCAATTAATACGTAATAGTTTTTTAATTTTAAATAATCAATAGATATATAAGGAAAATTATTAGGGTATAATCTGAGGGTGATGATGTATAGAATGTGTCATGGTTTTGGGGGCTAGAAATATTTTCCTTCACATCATTAAGTTGGTATACGGGGACTCCCTTAGCCAATTTAATGCATGTCTGGCCAGAACCTAGGGTTTTGTCTAAACTAATTTTTCTTCTAGGTTTCTTATCTTTAAATTTTATCCATTTCCCATCTATTTGCTTAATAAACCCTAAAATGCACTTTCCTCCTCATATCAAATAAGGGTTTTGAGAAGAAGTAGGGACATCCTATGCCAATTAATGCACACATAATGTTAATTTAGTGACATGGTTATGAATGAATTGTATGTTTTTTTGGGTTTTCTCTAGTAAGGGTAAACCCTAGAACTATCTATGTAAGGGTAGGAAAACTCAGTCATCCATGAAGGACTTGAGCAAGGTAACCCAGTAGGGTATGAAAACCCTAATGAATCAAGGGAATCATAAACTCCAAAATGATGGGTGTAATCCCTACCCCTAACCCAAAACTCTAATCCCAAGTAAATGGGAGTAGTATGGGTGAAATAATAACCCCACCCATCCAAACCCTAATCAGGGGTGAAGGAAATAGGAAAACCCAAATAGGTTTTGGTAATTCAATCTTGATACTCTAGTTTTAGATACCCATAGTTTCCCATGCATGTAAGTATATGAAGTAAAATAGCCATGCTTTCATGGCGAACATGATGTGTTTAAGTACATGCAAAGGAAACATTTGAAATGGTAATTACATAAAGGAAAATATTATACCATCAATTCACCATTTAGGGGTGATGTCCCAACCTGGGGTCGGTAAACCCAAGAGTGAGAAAAGGTCTATGAAGGAGGAGTAACCCTAAACTCGTGGACTCAGGTTGTGGTTGGAAATCCTAACCTCCTCCTAGAGGTCAAGAATGACAACCTAGGTTAGGATCCTCTCAAGAAGGGGAGTTTACCAATCCCGTGTTAAGAATTAAGGAAATGGTGTACATCCTCTAAGAGCCTAATTGTAAGGGGATGGAATGTGATGGGATGGTATGGGCACAAGGCATGAAAGCCTCTACCCCTACCCAATAAAAATAAGTTGTCAAATGGGAAATATAATTCTAATATATGTAAATATGAAATATTGGTCAGAGAAATCTCAAGGTAAATATGTAATGGCAAGTAATTTACATTGAAGGAAATCATGCATCTAAGGCATATAAATCCTACATCCACCAAGTCTATAAAAGAGGGGTGGGTGTTTGGACTAAAGCCCTAGATGCATAAACATGTAGAAATGAAAATTTTGGTTTGAGAAATATCAAGTAAAATGTGTAATATGAAAAGTTTACACATTGAAATAAACCATATGAAGGAAATATAAGTCATAGAATCTCCTGGGGAAGGATGATTCATAGGACCTGAGACATAATTATATTGGAGACCCTTGTCCTAAATTGATGTGTAAGTAATGAAGAAATGAAATACAATAATGACATCTCAATAAAACCTAGGAAGGGTAGAGCCATAGGTCAACCTTAGGGTCAAGTAGGGATGAGTTAATCTACATAAGACCTAAAGGTTAAGAGTTGGTCATATCCTAAGTGTATAATGCCCAAGGGTTCAAAGTTTTCCATCCACATGCAACAAGGCCCAAGAGGTCAGGATCTAGCCACTCCATGTGAACCTAAAGCCCAAGGGGTCAAGTGGAAATGGAACTCTGATGTGCGTGTATTATATCTACTTTTTGCATGCTTCCACATACAAACTCAGTCCATTTTTTCTCTCCATTTGGCCTCTAATCATATTCAATTTGTAACTTTTTAGATGTTTTACTTGTTGCATGATTATGATCATAGGTACATAATTTTGATGAAGGAATGGGGTCAGTCCAACCAAAACCTGACCTTAGATGGATCTTTGAAGAGTTACATGTTTGGTAAAGTGGATTTGAAGAATTTGAAGAAGACACGGCTTGTGCTATTTTGTACATGGTGTGTAAGTTTATAGAGACTCTCTCTCCCACCCACAGAGAAGAAGGCACGACATGTTTCTTATAGAACATGTTGTGTCTGTGCATTTAAAATCCTTGCTTCAAAAGTTCTAGAAACTTACACGACATGTGTTTATTCAGATATGTTGTGTACTTTTAGTGGACACCAGTCTCATGCCATAGTTACACTAAGCGACACTGTGTGTCTTCCAAAAGACACGACATGTCTTTATTAGTTTCTGTAGAATTTGAAAAGTGTCACCCCTCATTTTAAAGATGAGACCAGCCATATGGGGTGGTTAACACTCGTCATTTGAAAAAAAAATCGACCATATTGAGTTTTAGAGAAAGAGGAAGGAAATTTTGGGGAGGAAGAAGATGTTTCTTGGGAAATAACCTCCATTCTTTACCAATTATTCTCCAAAAGGTACAGTAGAGTTTATCTACTTGTCCAAACTTCTTGAGAGGGAATATAGTCTGAGTTAGAGAACCTTCAAGGGTGTAATTCCATCCTTCAACCGGAGTTTTACTTCACTTGACTTCACCCTTTGGTTCCTTTACTCTTTCTTCTCTTTAACTATGCAAAACTCTGAAATTTTTGCCATGCATTTGTGTTTCATCATCATGTATGAGTAGAACCCTTCTTCTTGGGCATGGGAGAGTAGCTCCCATGCTATTACTCATGTGAACTTGTAATTTATATCTAATGTTAGTTATTTGCTTCTCTAAGAGCCTCTACTGAGTTGTATTGCTTGTGTTCTTGACTAACCATCAAATATGCATGTTTTATGCTTCTTTATGTGATTCAGGAGGATGTATGAGTGAGTATGGAGTAGATCTATTAGCAACAAACTTTTGACCATAGGAGTGGATTGGGAATGTTGAGTATCCAAGGTTGCATTCAAAAATAAACATAAACACGGGATTGTTATGTGAATATGAGAACTGTCTCATTTCACCTGGAGGTATATGATGACAACAACCTCCTTTGCAAGTAAATTAACATGTTTAATTTCATAGTTGCACATGATGTAATGGTATGGAAGTGAAATTTTATGTCTAACATATCCTAAATCTGATGTAAATCCTCTTAATTCAATTCTTTCTCTTTAATTTGCTAGTTAGATGAGAAAAATCAAATCTAACTTTTGTAAAATGAACTAGATTTTGAACTGTAACACGCTTGTATCTAATGGTACCTCGCTCCTTAGGAAACCTCGATAATACTACATGCACCCATATACTTGCGAGGTAGTGTTTGAGTTTACAAATATTAAAACTTACGCACACAACTAACAAGTTTTTGGCACTGTTGTCAGGGAGCATCGATATTTTTGTTAGAGTAAGTAGTTTTGAATAGTAAGTGAGACTAGATCTCACCATCACTGATCATTTCAGCCATCATTTTTTCTATCACTAAAATCAACATTATCATATTGTTCTATCTTCCATTTTCATTTTTGGACTTCACTCACCTTCTTTACATGTAGGAGTATATGAAGTGATCCAGAAGGGATTTTGAGCCTTCTACATTTCTAGACCCCGAAATTGAACATAATGTTATCAACATTTACAAAGAAGGGAGGAGCTAACCTCAAATAGATTTGGAGGAATCACAACATCCATCACCTTCACCACCACCATTTTCACCTGAAAGTCCATCCCAACAAGAAGAGCACATCATGGAAGATGACCATCCCCTAAAGGACTTCATTGTTCAATATGCTACAAATATCAATGGGGCTATCAATATCCCACAATCTAGGCAAATAATTTTTCTATCAGCCCTAATATTATACATATGATACAACATAATCAGTTTCGAGGGACGCCAATAGAGGATCTAAACCTCCACATTGCTGAATTTCTACAATTGCTAAGTACTTTCAAGATAGATGGTGTTCCTACTGATGCAATTTGTCTTCTTATTTTCCTCCTCTTTGATAGATAGAGCCAAGGCGTGTCTGTATTCTTTGCCAAGAAACTCCATCAACAATTGGGATGAACTCCTCAAAGTTTTCTTAGACAAATGCTTTCCACCAAACAAGACTGCACAATTGAGGAGACAACTCATTAAAATCAACAGTTGGGATGAACTCCTCAAAGTTTTCTTAGCTAAATACTTTCCACCAAGCAATACTGCATAGTTGAGGAAGCAGCTCATCAATTTTTCTCAAATGCATGGAGAGACCTTGTATGACACATGGGAAAGGTTGAAAGACCTTCAACGTATTTTTCCACACCATGGTTTAAGCAACTAAGTTCTATTGCAATCTTTCTATAATGGCTTATTCTACAATACAAGAATATCTATTGATGTTGTTGTAACATACTAGATCTTGGACCCTACCCAAGAACTTTGAGCTTTTCGTCTTATCCAAACAAGGTTGAAGGTTAGACCTAAATGGATGTTTAGTATGATCCTAATGATCTAATACATGAATGCATCGCCCTAATGTAGCCTAATATTTTCACATTAGTCTTAGGTTAATAACGTATACATAAAATATGCCACATAACTAATTTTGGTGGTAATATGAAGATAAGGAACTTAATTGGATGAATAATTTAGACAATGGGTCGTTAATGGGCCATATGAAATATCTCATAAAAATAAGTCTCAAAAGTGGAAACAAACTTCAAATTCAGAATCCACATATCAAAATTAGCCTACAAGTCAAATTTCATCTAATTTGGATAACCGTGAAATATTAGGATAAGTTTAGAAGAGAGAAAATGAGTAAAAGGCACAAGTAATGAATAATGTGATTATATATATTCAAAAGATGTAAATAATGGAAAATTCATATTCAACGCATCAAAGATAACTTTTGGATGAAGTTTCACCAAATTTGGATGGTGTTTGTGCAAGTTATGCAATTTTAGGTACATTCTGGACTTTTCTGCAATTTACCCAGTTGGGAGGTTTTCTTTGCAAAATGTCACATACATTACAATCGTTATATATCCCCTTACCATTCTTGCCTTTTGAACCATGGGGATCCCAGTTGCACCTTGATTTGAAGGTTCTTCTCTCCAAGGGCATTTTAGGGATTACCCTCTATAAATGAGCTTATCTTTAAACGTTATCAACCAATGGGGTTATTTATTTGATTGGATGTCAGTGGTGATGGCCTATAAGTCTCCATTGGCTTTTCGAACCGACATTTGATATTCAAGAATCCTCTATGAGTCGTCCTCTTGCATGGCCATGAAGCCCTAGGCTAAGGATACATGAAAAGCTCCATGGACACCTCATGCTTGACTTCTTCCTTATCCATAAAGGTTTGCATGTCCATGGGCACCCTTAACATTGGACACATGGAAAGTAACTGACAAGTCATGCTTGACTTCTTCCTAAACATAATGGCTTGCATGACTATGGGTACCCTTATACATGGATACATGGAAAGTCCCATAGACACCTCATGTTTGACCCCTTTCTTGATAAAGCCATATCTACCCCTTCCCACCTCCCAATTTGAAAACTCTTGTTCCCCTTCTCTTTACTCCATCTTAGATCATCATTCCTACTCTGTTTTTCCATGAAGGTGTTGTACCAAGGTAAAAGAAGGTGCCTACCTTGGTGAAGAAGACTCCTAGGGTTCCAAATTTGCTCTATTTAGAATTTCTAAAGCTCCTCCTTGGTGATTTCGACCAAAACTAGTAAGTTTCCTCCTTTCCTTCCCTGTTTTCATATTGTTCGTCTTCTTTCCACTTTCTTCCAGGTCAGAACCATGGCCTTCCATAGTGAAACCCCACCTAGAGCCTTAAACACCCCATCTCCATGTTCTTTTGTTAGGGGTTTTCACCTCTAAAGTGGAGAAGGTGCTTTTTGCTCGAGACATGATCTTTGTTGGAGAAACCATCCTTTCTATCTAGGGAACCTTGCTATTTGGACATGTCCACCTTCCCTAGAGGTTCTTTGGAAACCTAGACTTAGATCTAGAAGTGACCTTAGACTGTTAGACTCTGAAGTTAAGGTATGTTTGCAGACCCGATTATTCATATTGAGCAACTGATCTTTTTCACTCTCTTATTGTGTGCTTGCAAACCTATTATTCTTTTGAGAAATTAACATATGTTTATTCATTCTCTTGGTTGTTTGGACAATATCCTACACTCTATTCTTTTCTTTTGGAAATGGTTCATGGGAACTACTTTACTTTGTTGCTGATCTTGTGATCATGGATATTCTTTTGGACTCTTTTCTTATGCTTGAGCATGATGGACTTTATTTGGTGACATGTACTTCTTTTCTCACCATGGTAGTGGATTTTATTTATGGCACATTATGTGATGGATATTTGTATGGTTGTTATCATCCTTCTTATTATCTTATTCTCTTTTACTCTTGTTTATTCTTTTATTATGCATTATGTAGTGACTGGTAGTATAATGTACATGTGTTTTTATGTGGATGTTAAAATTCCCACATATTAATGGAGATGTTAAAATTCCTTCATATGAAAATATTTTAGGTAGATGTGTCCTACTCGGAGCATATGTGTATCATTTCTTGCTCACTCCACATTTAGAGTAGATGTGTATTGTTTCCTACTCACCCCACATTTATGGTAGATGTGATATTTCCTACCTATGTGTTTATATTATCTAGTTTTGTCACATGTGTAACACATGGATTCCCTATTTATATGCTTTATTGATTCATTCTTATTTTGTGATTCATATTCTTTTTTCCCCTTTGGATTATACTTTCTCTTTCATGAGAAGCCTTTTATACCTTGATGTCATTTAATTCATATATTGCTCAATTTTCTTTTTAGTATGCACATACCAGCCTTTGCCGATGTCATCTATTTTCTCTTCTTGCTGGGGTATGCTTCCAACCCTAGGTGGAGGACAATGAGGACATGGCATGATGATGTGGATATAGCTTAAGGAGTTAAAGCTTGGAGATAATCTTGATATGGTTTAGATTTTTCTCTACTTAGATCCTTATGTTGTACCTTTTATTTAAATCCTTTTGGGAGATGTTTATTATGAACTTTTGTAATCTTTTGTGAAAATTGTATATAGTCATTTTTTTAATTATGCTGCTACACTTTGGTTGTTTTCAATACCATTTATTGAAGTTTGAAAATTTTGCGCCTATTCCAACATACCTTTGAGTGTGTTTGGAATGGATGTTTTATTCTTCAATTTTTTAGTAGGGAGTGGATCCCCTCTCAGGTCTCACTCCTTACAACATGGTATCAGATCCCACAGTAAAGGAATCTGACTATTTCAATTTTGTCTCCCTTATTAGAACCCTTGACTTTGATAGTCACTCTTTAGGTGAGATGTTTCCCTAGAATTTGCCTAAGTAGATCATGCGATTGTGAAAGGTTGATGTTTAGGGAACCTTAATGTGATGAGGTTAGATGATCTTACCTGACCACATAGATGGATGATGATTTGTATCTATTGATGCCATATGATTTGATTTGAGGATACAGTTAGGTTATGAGGAGATAGTAGGGTAAGGAGTAAGGAGGTCTTGTTATGGATAAATTTTGACTTGATTTCCACATTGATTTTGAGTTCATCTTTATTTTATATCACATGGTTTTTTGAAGAAAAATATATTTTCAATTATACAACTATATGTACAAAAGTTTCTATATTTTATCAAAGTTTTTCTTGAACTAAGTCACGATGCAGTTATTTCTGAAGTATGGATAGTGAACCCCTAGAAATAGTTGGAATAGAATCTTAACCATAGTTTTGTATATGAAAAAGTGACTAGGGATATGTATGATTATATAAAGGTGTAGTTGACCTACCCTATGACTTTTGGATGTTTATGTAGGGTTCTTAGGTTAGAGAAATAAGTAACCTAAAACTCAACCCTAGATGGTTTTGACTTATTAGTTGAATACATGAACAACACAAATCTCTAAAACATTTCACAACTAAAAGGTATCGTGGGTAACCCTAAATGTTGTTTTGATTTGACTTGTTAGGTTAAAACTTTTAAGGGGTGGAGAGTAATTGGTTGTTTATGTTGGATCAATAGATTTCGAGGTCAAAATCATTTTAAGGGGTGGGGTTCTATAACATACTAGATCTTGGACCCTACCCTAGAACTTTGACCTTTTGGTCTTAGCCAAACAAGGTTGAAGGTTAGACCTAAATATATGTTTAGTATGATCCTAATGAGCTAATACATGAATGTATCACCCTAATGTAGCCTAGTGTTTTTTCATTAGTCTTAGGTTAATAATGGATACATAAAATATGCCACATTAATCATTTTGGTGGTAATATGAAGATAAGGAACTTAATTGGATGAATAATTTAGATAATGGGTTGTTAATGGGCCATATGACATATCTCATAAAAAGAAATCTCAAAAGAGGAATCAAACTTCAAATTTGTAATCTACATTTCAAAATTAGCCTACATGTCAAATTTCATCGAATTTGGACAACCTTGAAATATTAGCATAAGTTTAGGAAAGAGAAAATGAGTAAAGGGCATAAGTAATGAATAATGTGACTATATATTTTAAAACATGTAAATAATGGCAAATTCATATTCAACACATCAAAGATAACTTGTGGACGAAGTTTCACCAAATTTGGATGTTGTTTGTGCAAGTTATACAATTTTAGGTACATTCTAGACTTTTATGCAATTTATCCAATTGGGAGGTTTTCTTTGCAAACTGCCACATGCGTTATAATCCTTATATGTTCCCTTACCATTCTAGAGTTTTTGAACCATGGGGAGCCTAGTTTCACCTTGGTTTGAAGGTGTTTCTCTCTAAGGGCATTTTAGGGATTACCCTCTTAATAAATGAGCTTATCTTTAAAAGCTATCAACCAATGGGGTTATTTCATTGATTGGAGGTCAGTGGAGATGGCCTAGAATTCTCCATGGGATTTTATAATTGACATTTGATATTCAAGAAGCCTCTATGAGTTGTCCTCTTGCAAGGCCATGAAGCCCTAGGCTAAGGACACATGGAAAGCTCCATGGAAACCTCATGCTTGACTTCTTCCTTATCCATAAAGGTTTGCATGTCCATGGGTGCCCTTAGCATTGGACACATGGATAGTAACTGAAACCTCATGCTTTACTTCTTCATTATCCATAATGGCTTTCAGGACCATGGGCACCCTTATACATGGACACATGGAATGTCCCATAGACACCTCATGCTTGACCCCTTTCTTTATAAAGCCATATCTACCCCTTCCCACCTCCCAATTCAAAAACTCTTGCTCCCCTTCTCTTTCCTCCATCTTATAGCATCATTCATACTTTTTTTGGCCATGAAGGTGATATACCAAGGTAAAAGAAGGTGCCTACCTTGGTGAAGAAGGCTCCTAGGGCTCCAAATTTGCTCTGTTTAGGGTTTCTAAAGCTCCTCCTTCGTGATTTTGACCAAAAATAATAAGTTTCCTCCTTTCCTTCCCTATTTTCATGCTATTCATCTTCCTTCCACCTTCTTCCATGTTAGAACCATGGCCTTCTATGGTGAAACCCACCTAGAGCCCTTAAACACCCCATCTCTGTGTTCTTTTGTTAGGGTTTTTCACCTCTAAAGTGGAGAAGGTGCTTTTTGCTCGAGATAGGAGCTTTGTTGGAGAAACCAGCCTCTCTAGCTAGGGAACCTTGCTACTTGGACCTATCCACCTTCCCTAGATATTCTTTGGAAACCTAGACTTGGATCTATAAGTGACCTTGGACTGTTAAACTCTGAAGTTAAGGTATGTTTGTAGACCTGATTATTCATATTGAGCAACTGATCTTTTTCACTCTCTTATTGTGTGCTTGCAAACCCTATTATACTTTTGAGCAATTAACATATGTTTATTCATTCTCTTGGTCATTTGGACAATAGCCTACACTCTATTCTTTTCTTTTGGAAATCATGGTTCATGTGAACTACTTTACTTTGTTACTAATCTTGTGATCATGTGTATTCTTTTGGACTCTTTTCTTATGCTTGAGCATGATGGACTTTATTTGGTGACATGTTCTTCTTTCCCACCATGATATTGGATTTTCTTTATGAAACATTATGTGATGGATATTTGGATGGATATTCCCATCCTTCTTATTCTCTTATTCTCTTTTACTCTTGTTTATTCTTTTGGTATGCACCGTGCAGTGACTACTAGTATAATATACATGTGTTTTTATGTGGATGTTAAAATTCCCACATATGAATGCAGATGTTAAAATTCCTGCATATGAAAATATTTTGGGCAAATGTGTATTTCCATCTCAGAGTAGATGTGTATCATTTCCTACTCACTCCACATTTAGAGTAGATGTGTATCATTTTCTACTCACCCCACATTTATGGTAGTTGTGTTATTTCCTACCTATGTGTTTATATTATCTAGTTTTGTCATAAGTGTAACACATGGATGTCTTGTTTATATGCTTTATTGATTTATTCTTATTTTGTGATTCATATTCTTTTATGCCCCTTTGGGTAATACTCTCTCTTTCATTGGAATCCTTTTAAATACTTTGATGTCCATTAATTCATATATTGCTCAATTTCTTTTTAGTATGCACATACCAGCCTTTTTTAATGTCATCTATTTTCTCTTCTTGTTGAGGTGTATGCTTCCAACCCTAGATGGAGGACAATGAGGACATAGCATAATGATGTGGATATATCTTAAGGAGTTAAAGTTTGGAGACAAACTTTATATGGTTTAGATTTCCCTCTACTTAGATCCTTATGTTGTACCTTTTATGTAAACCCTTTTGGGAGATGTTTATGATGACCTTTTGTATTTTTTTGTGAAAATTAAATATAGTCATTTGTTTAATTCCGCTTCTACACTTTGGTTGTTTTGGATACCATTATTGAAGTTTGAAAATTTTGCACCTATTCCAGCATACCTTTGGGTGTGTTTAGAATGGATGTTTTATTCTTCAAATTTTTAGTAGGGAGTGGATGCCCTCTCAGGTCCCACTCCTTACAGCATGGTATCATAGCCCATAGTAAAGGAATCTGACTATTTCAATTTTGTCTCCCTTATTAGAACCCTTGACTTTGATAGTCACCATGTAGGTGAGATGTTTCCCTAGAATTTGCCTAAGTAGATCATGAGATGGTGAAAGGTTGATGTTTAGGGAACCCTAATGTGATGAGGTTATATGATCTTACCTGAACACATAGATGGATGATGACTTTTATCTCATGATGTCATACAGTTTGATTTGAGGATGCAATTAGGTTATGAGGAGATAGTAGGGTGAGCAAGTCTTGTTATGGATAAATTGTGACTTGGTTTCCACGTCAATTTTGAGTTCATCTTTGTTTTATATCGCATGAATTTTCAAAGAAAAATATATTTTCAATTCTACTACTATATGTACAAAAAAATTGTATTTTATCAAAGTTTTTCTTGAACTAAAGCACAATGAAGAATTTTCTGAACTATGGATAGTGAACCCCTAGAAATAGTTGGAATAGACACTTAATCGTAGTTTTATATATGAAGAAGTGACTAGGGATATGTATGATGATATAAATGTGTAGTTTACCTACCCTATGACTTTTGGATGTTTATGTAGGGTTCTTAGGTTAGAGACACAAGGGACCTAAAACTCAACCCTAGATGGTTATGACTTATTAGTTGGATACATGAACCACAAAAATCTCTAAAACATTTCACAACTAAAAGGTATATATCGTGGGTAGCCCTAAATGTTGTTTTAGTTTTTTTAGGTTGAACCTTTTAAGGGATGGATATAATTTGTTGTTATTGTTTATATCAATAGATTTCGAGGACAAAATCCTTTTAAGGGGTGGAGTTTTGTAACATACTAGATCTTGGACCCTACCCTAGAACGTTGACCTTTTGGTCTTAGCCAAACTAGGTTCAAAGTTAGACCTAAATAGATGTTTAGTATGATCCTAATGAGCTAATACATTAATGTGTCACCGTAATGTAGCCTAATGTTTTCACATTAGTCTTAGGTTAATAATGGATACATAAAATATGCCACATTACTCATTTTGGTGGTAATATGAACATAAGGAACTTAATTGGATGGACAATTTAGATAATTGGTCTTTAATGGGACATATGACATATCTCATAAAAAGAAGTCTCAAAAGTGGAACCAAACTTCAAAATTCGTAATCTATATATCAAAATTATCCTACATGTCAAATTTCATCTAATTTGCACAACCTTAAAATATTAGGAAAAGTTTAGGGGAGAGAAAATGAGTAAAAGGCATAAGTAATGAATAATGTGATTATATAACTTCAAAATATGTAAATAATGTCAATTTCATATTCAAAACATAAAAGATAACTTGTCGATGAAGTTTCACCAAATTTGGATGTTGTTTGTGCAAGTTATGCAATTTTAGGTACATTCTAGACTTTCCTGCAATTTCCCCAATTGGGAGGTTTTCTTTGCAAATTGTCACATGAATTATAATACTTATATATTCCCTTACCATTCTTGAGTTTTTTAACCATGGGGAGCCTAGTTGCACCTTGTTTTGAAGGTGTTTCTCTCCAAGGGCATTTTAGGGATTACCCTCTTTATAAATGAGCTTATCTTCAAAAGCTATCAACCAATGGGGTTATTTCTTTGATTGGAGGTGGGTGTGTATGGCCTAGAAGTCTCCATGGGATTTTAAAACCAAAATTTTATATTCAAGATGCCTCTATGAGTTGTCCTCTTGCATGGCCATGAAGCCCTAGGCTAAGGACACATGGGAAGCTCCATGGACACCTCATGCTTGACTTCTTCCTTATCCATAAAGGTTTGCATGTCCATGGGCACCCATAGCATTAGAAACATGGAAAGTAATTGACACCTCATGCTTGACTTCTTCTTTTTCCATAATGTCTTGTATGACCATGGGCACCCTTATACTTGGACACATGGAAAGTCCCATAGACACCTCATGCTTGACCCCTTTCTTTATAAATCCATATCTACCCTTTCCTACCTCCCATTTAGAAAACTCTTTCTCCCCTTATCTTTCCTCCATATTAGAGCATCATTCCTACTTTATTTGGACACGAAGGTTTTGTCCCAAGGTAAAAGAAGGTGCCTACCTTGGTGAAGAAGGCTCCTAGGGTTCCAAATTTTCTCTATTTAGGGTTTCTAAAGCTCCTCCTTGGTGATTTCAACCAAAAATAGTAAGTTTCCTACTTTGCTTCCCTATTTTCATGTTGTTCGTCTTCCTTCCACCTTCTTCCAGGTCAAAACCATGGCCTTCCATGGTGAAGCCCCACATATAGCCCCTAAACACCCCATCTCCATGTTCTTTTGTTAGGGTTTTCACCTCTAAAGTGGAGAAGGTGCTTTTTGCTCAAGATAGGAGTTTTTTTGGAGAAACCAACCTCTATAGATAGGGAATCTTTCTACTTGGAGTTTTCCACCTTCCCTAGAGGTTCTTTGGAAACCTAGACTTGGATCTAGAAGTGACCTTGGACTGTTACACTCTGAAGTTAAGGTATGTTTGCAAACCCGATTATTCATATTGAGCAATTGGTCTTTTTCACTCTCTTATTGTGTGCTTGCAAACTCTATTATTCTTTTGAGCGATTAACCTATGTTTATTCATTATCTTGGTCCTTTGGACAATATCCTACACTCTCTTTTTTTCTTTTGAAAATCATGGTTCATGTGAACTACTTTACTTTGTTACTGATCTTGTGATCATGGATATTCTTTTAGACTCTTTTGTTATGCTTGATCATGATGAACTTTATTTGGTGATGTTTGCTTCTTTTCCCACCATGGTAGTGGATTTTCTTTATGTCACATTATGCTCATTCTCTTTTAATCTTTTTTATTCTTTTGTTATGCATCATGTGGTGACTTATAGTATAATGTATATGTTTTTATGTGGATGTTAAAATTCCAACATATGAAAATATTTTGGGCAGATGTGTATTTCCTGCTCAAAGCAGATGTGTATCATTTCTTGCTCACTCCACATTTAGAGTAGATGTGTATCATTTCCTACTAACCCCACATTTATAGTAGATGTGTTATTTCCTACCTATGTGTTTATATTATCTTGTTTTGTCACACGTGTAACACATGGATGCCTTATTTATATTCTTTATTGCTTCATTCTTATTTTGCGATTCATATTGTTTTATTCCCCTTTGGTTAATGCTTTCTCTTTCATGGGAAGCATTTTATACTTTGATGCCCTTTAATTCATATATTGCTCATTTTTCTTTTTAGTATGCACATACTAGCCTTTGTTGATGTCATTTATTTTCTCTTCTTACTGGCGTATGCTTCCAACCCTAGGTGGAAGACAATGAGGACATGGCATGATGATGTGGATATATCTTAAGGAGTTAAAGCTTGGATACAATCTTGATATGGTTTAGATTTCCCTCTACTTAGATCATTATGTTGTACCATTTATGTAAACCCTTTTGGGAGATGTTTATGATGAACTTTTGTAATCTTTTGTGAAAACTGAATATAATCATTTGTTTAATTACACTACTACACTTTGGTTGTTTTGAATACCATTTATTGAAGTTTGAAAATTTTGCGCCTATTCCAGCATACCTTTGAGTGTGTTTGGAATGGATATTTTATTTTTCACATTTTTAGTAGGGAGTGGATCCCCTCTCAGGTCCCACTCCTTAGAGCTACTCTAAATGGTTCTTTAATGAACAAATCATACATGGATGCTTATACCATTATTGAAGACATGGCACTTAATCATTGCCAGTGGAGTCTTGATTGGAGCATCCAACCTTCTTCTTCAAGCTCTATTTTTGTAAAGAAAGCAGCTAAAGTAATTTGTGATGCATATGGAGTAGTAAACTCCTTCATCATGTGGTTCCCACCATCACAATTTGAAGAGAAACCAGAGCTCAACAACAAGATCAGCTGTAATTTCATCCAACAACAACAACATTTGTTGCCCAAGCCGAGTTTGGTTTCCATGCTTGAGATCTTTGTCTCAACTCAAATTCAGAAAAATGATGTGCTTCACCAAAAAAGGGAGTTGTTAAAGGATGATATTCCACAAATTTCTTCTAAGTTGGATGGAATTGCCACTCATATTAGGATTTTGGAGAATCTAATTGCTCAACAAGCTCTTTCCAATAAAAAAGCACCCTTCGGTTCCTTTCCTAGTTAACCACAAATAGATTCAAGGAAGACATTCATGTTAGTTACTTTGAAGAGTGGAGCTGCTATAGGAAAATCTTCTTCACCATCAAATACAATATCATATGGTGTTGTTGACTTGAACATAGGCAATGATGTTGAAGCTCAAAATAATAAATATGCACATGCTCTAAAAGATGATTTTTTAAACAAGCCAAGTGTCCCCTTGCAACACATCTTTGATACAAGGCTTGGTAATGAGAAAAAACTCTTTGACTCCAATTTTGGTTATCTTGAAAAAGTGAAAGAAGGGACAAACAAAACATATGTTCATAAGCATATTCCTATTGCAAATCATAAGCATATATCTTTGTCCCAAATTAACAATACATTAACAAAGTGGTACTTATCTATGGTGCAACAATTTCCAGCCTCAATTCAAAGCATTGGACCTCCCTCTTGATCATTCACCATGGTAGGTATCTGGTTGCAATCTTCTTGAGTTTGTTATATGCAGTTGAGGTTGTTGTTGATTTCAAGCTTAGGGGGGAGCAACCAGCCGGTAGTGTATTGTAGTTTTATTTCCCTTTTATCGTCATTTTCTTAGTTGTAGTTTTTAGTTCTTCTCTTCTTGTGGAAAATCCAGTATGATATGAGACTTGTCCTCTTTTAGTTAGAAATATCATTTATAGAAATTGTAAAAGGCATGCAATTATCAATTGAAACATTTTGTCCATCAACATGTGCTTGACTCTAATTTATGCTTTTATCCTAAACATTCATATTTCACATCCTTGATTGTTAAAAACATATAATGATTTCAATTTTTGTGATTAAATCAACTTTACAACATCATTTAGAATGTGGATACCCTTGCCAAGCTCTTAGTGCATTTTCAACCACTCTTTCAGTGAAATTTTTTCCAAACAAATGAATGAAATTTAGATAATGTTGCAATTTAGTTGAGTCTCCCACGTTGTCACGTGCATTTTAAATTTTCTTTTGGCTTATTTCACCCTTATACCCCATAAAAGATGGCTAAACCGCCCATATATCATACTAGCCTAGTGTAAGTCTGATCTGGCCATGATGGTTAGGTGGTATGTCTTAAAAGAGGGTAAAATACCCCAACAAGCAATCAACGTGTGAATAATCCTATATTAGCAACCGAGTGGCGGAACCCATAATCCATTGTCATATCATTATTGGGAAAGAATGAGAGTATAACGAAAATTGTTAACTTTAACTAAGATTTCATCATTTGTATCCTTAATAGTTGGGAGTTTGAGTTACACATCCACTAATTGCTACTTAGTGTTGTTTAATTGATTGTTTCATTTAATTATGACCACCCCTACTGAACTAAAATATCTTTCTTGGGTGTTTAAGTTGAATTGATGGCTATGAGTATAAACCTATTGATCATGGTTGGTTTGGTATTATACACATATTTCATTTCATTTGATCTATGTATGAACTTGATAATTTCTTAATTTGTGTTTCTATTCTCTTTTAGCTTGAGGACAAGCACAGTTCAATCTTAGGGGGGATTTGATGTGTGCATATTATATCTACTTTTTGCACATTTTCACACACAAATTCAATCCATTTTTCTCTCCATTTGGCCTCTAATCATACTTAATTTGCAACCTTTTAGATGTTTTACTTGTTGCATGATTCTGATCACGGGTACATAATTTTGATGAAGGAATGGGGTCAATCCAATCAAAATCCGACCTTCATTGGATCCCCAAAGAGTTTGCATGCTTGTAGAGTGGATTTGAAGAATTTGAAGAAGAAATTGTGTGTGTTATTTTGTACACGACGTGTAAGTTTACAAAGACTATCACCCCCAGCTGCAGGGAAGAAGACACAATGTGTTGCTTATAGAAAATGCCATGTCCATGCGTTTAAAAGCCTTGTTTCAAAAGTTTTGGAAACTTACATGGCAAGTGTTCATTTAGACACACCATTTACTCTTCATAGAAAGCAGTCTCATCCGAAAGTTACACTAAGTGACACAGCGTGTCTTCCAAAAGACACGACGTGTCTTTGTCAGTTTCTACAGAATTTGAAAAGAATCACCCCTCATTTTAAAGATGAGACCAGCCATATTGGGTGATTAACACTCTTCATTTGAAGCACTTTTCATCAGAGGGAGTTTTAGAGCAAGAGGAGGCCAATTTTAGGAAGAAGAGCTTTCTTGGGAAAGAACCTTCATTCTTCACAAATTCTTCTCCAAAAGGTGCAACAAAGTTTCTCTACTCGTTCAAACTTCTCAGGAGGGAAGATAGTCTAATTTGGAGCACCTTCAAGGATGGAATTCTATCCTTTAGCGGAGTTTTACTTCACTTGACTTCACCTTTTGGTTCCCTTTGCTCGTTCTTCTCTTTAACTATGCAAAACTCTGAAATGTGTGCCCTGCATTTGTGTTTCTTCATCATGTACAAGTAGACGTTTTTTCTTGGGCATGGGAGAGTAAATCTCATTCTATTACTCATTTGAACTCGCAATTTATATCTAATGTTAGTTACCTTTCTTCTCCAAGAGCTTCTATAGAGTTTTATTGTTTGTATGCTTGATTGGCCAAAAATATGCATGTTTTATGCTCTTTATGTGATTCAGGAGGATGTATGAGGGAGTATGGATTAGATCTCTTGGCAAAAAACTCTTGATCGTGGGAGTGGCTAGGGAATGTTGAGGATCCAAGGTTGTTTTTTAATCTAAACATAGACACGTGAGTGTTATGTGAAGGTGAGAACTGTCTCATGTCATCGGGAGGTATATGATGATGACAACCTCCTTTGCAAGTTAATTAACATGTTTAATTTCATAGTTGCACATGATGTAATGGTATGGAAGTGAAATAGTATGTCTAAAAACTCCTAAATCTGATCTAAATCCTCTTAATTTAGTTATTATTCTTTAACTTTCTAGTTGGCCGATCAAAACCAAATCCAACTTTTGTAAAATGATCTAGATTATTGAAGTGGAAGACGCTTGCGTCTAACAGTACCTTGCTCATTAGATGACCTCAATAATACTACACACACCCATATACTTGTGGGATAGTGTTTGATTTTACAAATATTAAAACTTGCACACACAACTAACAAACTCCATAAAATGCATAAGCCTCGAGGGGTCAATCATGTAAATGAGGCCCTTGGGGTCAGAGGAAGATCACTCTAAAGGTACCTATACCCCTAGAAACATTAAGTGAACAACCAAGGCTAATGAGATGTGCACATAAGGAATATAAGAACATATGTACTAATGTTGGAATAGAATTTAAAAGGGATTTGTGCACAAACTCAAGGGTGAGAAAATCACTACCCCTAAGTCCAAAGTTATTTAACAGAACTCGTGGAATTTGAATGTATTCATGGTTAGTAGTTATTTTTTAGGGTTACTCAACCTAAATTTCAAAATTATAAGATGATGTGTGGGTGCACTATCTCTGCACATGGAATGGGGTTAACTTTGTATTTGTACTGCAGCTAAATGTTTATTTCATCTTCTTATAGGTGTAGAGATTGGGTAGCCACATATGATACATGAAATTGGCTTGTGAAGATGGATACCCTAAGCTGAATTTAATAGCATAATCTAGGGTGTAGAGGTGTTACCTAACCCTTATATGAGAATGGATTAATAATAGTTTGGAACCTAAGTTAAAATGTGATGACCAAGTGAAATTGAAATCATCAAGTGTTAATGTAATGTCAAAAATGAGGATGTGGATAAATACCCTACGATTGAATTAGAGTTCCAACCTCATAATATGAGAAATTTTCATACCAATAAAAGTTATTAAAGATAATTGAGATAAAACCATCTAAGAATGTTTGCTAGCCCTTATGTTTGAGGCTAATATGAGTCATCATTGACCTTAACATTATTAGAGTTTGGATTTGGGGACAAAATTCCTTTTAACGAGGGGTGAAATTTACATCCTTGAAATTTGGAAATTTCAAGCCTAACTCAAGTTATGATATTAAGATACAAATGGAATAAGGAAGAGAATGGAAGTACCTTGGTTGATGATTCTGAACCCTAGAGTTATATTAACTCTTCAATTAAGGTGAATAATGTGTTTTTGAAAATGTGTAATATGAGGCTTCATTTGCCGTATTATGATATCAAAGCCTCAATTTCATAATTAAGGAAATAAATAAACCTACAAAACTTTTGGACAGATAATATATGGGCCTTGGGCCCCACAACCCAAATCAAGCCCAATCGGGCTATTTAGGGTTTACATTTGGGTCCTTAGAGTTTAGATATAGGAAATGAGTATTTTGTACTTATTATAAATATGCAAGATAATTTTATTTGAATGATAATCATAATATGGGATTACGGTAGAAATTCTAGAAGATTCTAAGATATCCTATGATCTAGGTAATTAATTAGTGAATTATCTAGATAATACGAGTATATAAAATTTTGGGGTAAATCAAGTTCAAATGGCCTCATATTTGTCTAATCCTAGATAATAAATAAATAGAGGTTATCCCAAAGTTTGGGATAAATCAGGAAAATAGAATGGCCTAGAGAATTAAAAGAACATTTTGGGGTATTTAAAAACGAAGAAAAATGAAAAAAGAACAGGGGGAGTCAACCATGATCCACATCAGATTTGGGAAAGATTATGAAAAGGAGCTTGTCTCCTCTACCTGGTCTCTAGACCAAAACCCTGCAAGAAGAGACCTGAGATCCCTGAACACCTCTTCCCCTCTTCAGTTGATAATGCCAATGATTATCCACTCCATTATCATTAGGAGGTCAAACCAGATCCAATGAATACTTATATTGAAATTATCTCCTCACAATGTGATAATCCCCAAAGTTTGGTTTTATCCATAATGTGAGGTTGTGGCCATCACAGCTTCTCTCTGTGACCCAAATGCTGATAAAAGGGTCTGAGAGTTTCTCCCATATAGTTCAATTACCACAAAACCCACAGATACCTTGCATACCCGTGTGAGCTGACACCCAACCCTCCATCTTCTCTGATGACTTCTGGTCTAATTGTGAGTTGGAGTGTGAGATGTGGACCAACAAATTCCATGGAATGGATGTTGGATGGATCGTGAGAGTGAGGAGAACTGTAACATCTCAAAAAAATTGTATGTAATTTAAAATACTTAATGGATTCTTTCCTAGTGAAAGTTAAGTTATGGACCTAATGCAAAACTCCATGTTAGAATAATTCTAGCTGAATAAATGGATAAAAGATAAAGTTAAAATACTTAGATTTTAAAATATGAAATACAACCATAAGTAGTGATAATACTTTCTTTTTAATTTACATAATTGTTAGCATAAAAGATAAATAGAATTATCTTCTCTTTTTTTCCCTCTCATCCAAAGTACTTTTCCACAAAAGGGTGAAAGATCTAGAGGGGGGTGAATAGATATTTTTGGAACTTTAAAATTAATTAAAAACTCAAATAAAGAAGGAGGAGGAAATAGGTAAGACACTTTGATGTAGAGTGGTTCCAACCTTTGAATCAAAGGTTCTCAGTCCACTACCCAATTGTCTCCAGTTGGGATTTTGAAAGTGATTAATTTTGTTTACCTCTCAAAGATGTTACAATAAAATACAATAACCTACCTTGAAGTAGCCTTCACCCTAGAAGTAGCCTCAACCTCTTTGAAGCGGCCTTCTTTGAAGTAACCTCATGCCCTTTGAGCAGCCTTCTCCTCCTTGAAGTAGCTCCACTACCTTGAGATAGACTTCACCTTGAAGTAGATCCAACCTCCATTGAATCCACCTTCTTGAAGTAATCTTAAGAAACCTTGAATCAGCCTTCTCCATCAAGAAGTAGCTCCAATCAAGCTCCCTCAAGAAGCCTCCACAACTTAGAGTAGCCAATGAGCACAAGTAGCTTAACATGTGAACGGGGATTGAAAGAAAGGAAGTACACCAATAGAGTATTGTGATTTGATCCTATATCAAGTGTTAGACCTCTCAAACCACTTAGGATGAACGTTTCTTGTATGGTGTCTAAGAGGCTATGGCTATAGGACACAAACTTGGAGCTTCAAGAATAAGATGGCAAATATTGCTCAACTTTGTTGCTCACTAGAATGGATTCTCAAGTGTAGCTTAGGTGAATTAGGTGCTTAAGGCATATCCTATTTATAGGGATGGTTTGCAAGTGTTTAGGGACGTTCTAGGGAGTCTCTAGAGTGTTCTTAGTGCTTAACTAGTTGTTAGGTAGAAAGTAGTTGGCTAGTAATGACTAATTTGTTTGTGCTTGGAAGAACAGTCTAGAACCCTGCTCGGTCGACAAGTTTGTCAACCGACTGTGTCTTGGTCGAACTTTTATTCAAACGAGCCTGGGTTTAAGGCAAATGTGTATGAACATCTATTTTGAACTCCCAACCACTTGGTCTAACGGTCATAAGCTTTTGATCAAGATTAAGTTGGTCGACTATATTTATATCGAAACACATTTCTAAGCACAAATGTGTAACATTTTGAACAGTGCTCAGTATGTTCGACTGAGGTCATTCTCGGTCGATAAAGACTTCGACCGAGGGTGTCTTGATCAACTAGTTTCTCAACTGAGGGTGTTCCTATTTTAGACTTTTGAACCGCCTATTATATGTGTGTTCTAATGGATGATAGTGACTCTAACTCTAGGGGGATCCTAACTAAAGGTTATAAGTGGATAGGGAAGATCTAATGCTTGATTTACATGATATCTAAGTACTTGTACATTATATATTTGTACAAGTATTTACATTCAAGTAAAATCATGAAAGTATAAACATTTAAGTGCATTTGATCTTCAATTTGTATTGATCTTCAATTTTCCACTTAGTAGGATCTCCTTATTTCTTTGAACCTTGAAATCCTCAAGTAGCATGTTATATCCACAAGTATGAAATATTTGTCATCATAAAAACAAAGGGTATGCTAATGTCCAATTTATCCAACAATCTCCCCCTTTTTGAAGATGACAAACATTCCTAAAGTATAAACAAAATAATTGAAATGAAATGAGATTCATACCTGGGATAAACTTGAGATGAATAGATTCTCTTGTTCTTATAAATGTGTGCTAATATTTCTAAAGAGATATGGAACATAATACCCATCTCTTAAGCAAATGTATCACCAATTAATGTCAAGCCAAGAGATTATGAAACTCATGAAGCTGTTTTATTTTATTTCTCCTCATTTGTCATTTCAAAAAGATAGACATATAATCATTTTAAACTTACTCCCCCTGAATGAAATACTCCCCCTCAATAGAATACTTACGTATAAAAAATAAAGGTGTGAAAATGTCTAATTAAAGCCACAATAAAAAACAAATACAAATTCTCTATGATTTTGTTTTCATGAACAAGTGAACACAAGAAAGCTCAATTTCATTGATAATAAAGTGATTACATAGGCCTTACTGCTCATGACATAGGATAACACTATCACTTCAAAGAGTTCAAAATTACATTAATTTTAGGATCTTTCCCATAGAATGGAGTATTAGCATAATACTTGACAAGTGTCTTCCAGTTAAGTGCACATGTCTTTGTGAGAGCATATCCCTCTAGAAATGTAGGTGCCCAATCAAATAAAAAATGAGCAGCTATGTCTTGGAGTTGCATTGGTGAGTATTGGGTTTGGGTGAGATCATTTGATGGTGGTGGTGGAACTTGAGTATATTGGATGTAAGGGTTGAAAGGATAGATGCTCCCATGATAATGTGCATAAGGGTATGTGTCGGGAACATTAGGAGATAAGGCTTGCATACTTTGGTTTATATAGGTCATAGCATGGTGGTTGTAGTCTAGATGTCTCCCAATTTGATAAGTTGCCCCTTTGAGATAGGAAACATCATTGATAAGGTTTTCTATAGAATAGATAGAAGGAGTAGGAGGTGGAGGATTGGATTTAATGGATGTTTTTCCTTCAGTCCTAGATCTTTTTTACCCAAAGTCAGTTCCCATTTAATTAACATTGTTTTGGGTAATTCTTTGGGGATGTCTATCACATTTGTAGCCTAAGTCTTCTAGTATTTTGCCAAGAGAATGTTGAATTATTTGGCAAACAAAATTAGCATAAGGTGGGTTTCTAGAGAATTCAAACATGTTGGATAGGATGATGTGAATGAAGTTTACAGGAATACTTTCAATTATGGCATAGATAAGGCACATCCTAAATTGAGAAATTTCAGATTTATTGGCTCTAGGATGAGTGTAGTGGAACAAGAGGTAGAGATGATAGGAGATGAATGTTGCTGGAAGATAGCTCTAAGAAACACTAGAGAAGTGATGGACAAGAGAGCACTTGAGTTGTGAAGAAAATGGACCGATTAGGGTGCTATTTATAGCAAAATAGAACCTTACTCGGTCGACAATCTCATTAACCAAAACTCCAATGACTCTCTCCCAACGACTCTTTTAATGGCTAGTTGGTCAAAGTTTGAATTTGAAATTTTGGTCACAACAGTTGAGGACTCGATGGAGAATATTTTCGACTGAGGGACCCTATGGGTAAAAAAATTCGGTCCAAGAGGTATCTAAAAGAATATTAGCTAACATTCGCATAGTTTGTTGAGGGTCTCACAGTGAAAGTCGGTCAAGAATTTGGTTAACTGAGGACTTTCTCAGTCTGATATATTGTTGACTGAATATGATACTATGAGTAGTATTGTATAATCTAATTGAGCTTGTTTAAGTGATTGTTCATGATATTTAATTATTGTGGACAAACAAAGGAATAGTTCTACAATTGTATGCACTAAAATCATGTGAATTTCAAATCAAAAAATCATCAAGAATTTTGAGCACATATATGAAAGAAAACATCTTCTAGAGGAGTAATTAGTAACCTCTTTCTAATGTATTGAAATTGATCCAAAGGAAGCAGTTTGGTAAAGATATCAGCTGATTGTTCTTCTGAATCAACATGATGAACAGAGATATTATTCTTAGAAATATGATTTCTTAAGAAATGACGTCTAACCTCAATGTACTTAGCATGATTGTGTAAAATAGGATTATGAGCCAAGTTTATTGCACTAGTATTATCGTAGAAAATTGTAGAAGAAAATGTAAATCCATAATCATTCAAAACTTGTTGCATATAAAGCACTTGAGCACAACATGAGCCTGCAACCATGTATTCATCTTCAGTGGTAGATAGGGCAACTATATTTTGTTTCTTACTAGACCAAGATACTAAGGCTCTTCCTAGTAAGAAACAACTACCACTTATGCTCTTTCAATCAATATGACAACCAACATAATCAGCATCAGTGTAAGCTTTTAAATCCAACGATGGACCTTTAGGATACCACAATCTATAGTTTATAGAGCCAACAAGATATCTTAAAATTCTTTTAACGGCTTGAAAATGAAAATGCATTGGTTTTGATTGAAATCTAGTACAAAGTCCAACGACAAACATGATATTCGATCTAGAAGCAGTCAAGTATAGCAAGCTACCAATCATGGCCCTATTAAGGAATCATCAATGGGTTCATCTTCTTCATCCTTGTCAATTTTAGTAGAAATGGCCACGGGTGTAGTAGAATGTTTGCAATTTTCCATATTAAATTGTTTTAAGAGTTGCTTAGTGCATTTTTCTTGGCTTAGAAAATTCCAGTGGGCTTTTGTTTTATTTGAAAACCAAGAAAAATGTTTTTTATCCCTCAAAGCTCGTTTCCTTTTTTGTATATATCAAAAGGGGGGGGTAGTATGTACAATGTGTGTGATAACAAGAAAACAAGAAAAAACTTTACAAGAAGAAAAGAAAGTTCAAAACAGAATGTCTACATCAGATTTGATTTGTCTCCAAATAGATTCATGGAATCTGTTCTTGTCCTAAAAAATGTGAGTGTTTCTTTCTCTTCAAATATGATAACATATCAAAGTAGCAATAGTAGACTCATTTGCTTTTAAATTTTATCATCTCATCCAGATTAGAGGGAGCACTGATGAGATATTTGTCCTCAACAACATTGCTTCAAAGCTCCTTAGCCCAGTTGCATTGCCAGAACAAATGAGCATGATCTTCCTCATTAGAATTGCACAAGATGCACATGGAGGGGAAGGCAAAAGCCATCTTCTTCAGAATATCATGGGTAAGGAGCTTGCTCATAACCAACTTCCAGATAAACACTTTATAGCAATTGGGAGATTTGGATTTCCACACCCAGTTACTCCAATCCACCTCAGCATTTTTGCTTCTGCAACATTCCCAAAAGTCCATCATCCCTTTAGGCTTCACGTTATCTAAAACTAGTTCATCCTCATGTATCCTAGGGATAAAAACCTTTTAATTTCATTCAGGATATGATAGCAATGTCTTGAACCAACAGGAATCCAAATATTATCACTATCTACCAAACATACAAGGCTAGCGAACTTTCCTTTACCAAATATGGAAATATCTTTGGATGATAAGACATCATCCAAAAACTTCCCTTTGGTGATCCAGGGGTCTCTCCATAAGAGAATGTCCTTCCCATTACCAGGTTTGAAATACACCTTGTCAACCATCAAATCTTTATACTTGATGATTTGTTTCCATAACCAAGAAACAGAGGGACTTCCTTTCAATCTCCAGATTGAGTCACCTCTCAGATATCTCTCACTGACCCATTTGACCCATAGAATACCTTTCTTTGTTGCTATATTCCATATATTTTCATAAGACAGGCTTTTACAACATCTTTTGTGTCTCTTACCCTAAATACCCTTCCTTCTTCGGCACACAAATATGACTCCCTTTGATAGTATGAAAAGTCTTTTTGAGATCAGCTCCACCCCATATGAAATTACGACAGAGTTGATCAATTTCATCAATAACACTATAGGGAATTGGAAAAGAGGATGCCCAGTATAAATGGAAAAAAGATAGAGTTGAAATAACTAGTTCACATCTTCTAGTCATATAAAGACTATGAGCTTTCCAACCTTCCAATCTCACTTATCTTATCAATGACATGGGAGCAAAGACTCTTGGTCAACCTTCCTTTAAACAAAGGAAGACCAACATATTTCATAGGAAAAGATCCAGCATGCATATTAAGCTTTCCAGCTACATCCACATTTCTCACATCATTATTACAAAAGACATGACTTTTTGAATAACTCATCTTCATACCCGAAATAGAGCCAAAGTTGTTAAGAACATCTCTGACCACTTGCATAGAAATATCACTTAATTCAGAGAAAATTACCACATCATCAGCAAACATTATATGTGAAACATGTAGACTACTTGAAGCTTTGATTGGATTAATACTCCCAGTGGCAATAGTGTGATTCAGCATGGCAGTGAAACCCTCCATAGCTATCACTAACAGGTAGGGAGCAATAGGATCCCCGTACCTAATGCATCTTTTAGGGAAAATAGGTTTAGAAGGCTCCCCATTGATAAGGATTTGAAGTCTAATCATTTTGAAGTAGGCGTTGATCCAGTGAATGAAACAGAAAGGAAAACCAATGTGATGTATAACCAGATTAAGATACTTCCAATCAACAGAGTCATATGCCTTCATCAAATCCACCTTAGCACACATTTTAGGTTTCTTTCTTTTCATCATGTCATTGATAATTTCATTAACAAGAAGAGTAGCATAAAAAATAGATCTTCCTTTAAAAAAGTACATTGCATAGGACTAATGATATTAGGGAGAATAACCTACAACCTATTTGCAATAAGCTTAGAAATAATCTTATAGAACACATTACACAAGGCAATGGGTCTCCAATATTTGATGTTAGAGGAATTTCTCACTTTAGGGACAAGAGAAATATAAGTATGATTAACCTCATGTAGAAGACAACCACTCTCAAAAAAATTATGAACAACTTTCTTCATATTAGAGCCAACTAACTTCCAACAGTTCTTAAAGAAAAAGTAGTTAAAGCCATCGGGCCCGGGAGCTTTATCTCCATTGGAGTGAGCAATAAAAACATTTATATCCTTCTCAGTGAACTTCTTCCATGAAAAATTGAAATGCTCTTCACTAATTTTAGGGAGTTTCCAGTCTTCATTCCAAAAAGCATCAACATCAACATCTTTTTTTAAAAGAGAGGTGTAAAAATCAACAATATGGTCCTTGATGGATATTTCATCATTACAGTTCACCCCATTAATATTCAAACCAATGATAGTATTCCTCATTCTTCTTGTTTTGAGAACAGAATAAAAAAAAATTGTATTCTTATCACTAGCTTTCAACCAATGGATTCTTGATTTTTGACGGATAAAAGACTCCTCGGCCTCATAAGAAGCAATAGCCTCCTTCATTTTTTGAATACTTTTGGAAATAAGAATCTTAGTAGGGTTCAATTCCATCTCAACCTGAGCCATGTTTGCCTCGGCTTCAAGAATCCTTTGGTTTTCATATATATATATATATATATATGTTGCCTACTTTTTCCTTGTTCTAGATACAGAGCGCATTGTTTGTTTTCATCAATTTTTTACACAAATGAAACATAGGATTTCATAAATATCTTCATTCCAAGCTTTCTCAATAACATCATAAAAGCTAGGCATGTTAACACATGTGTTGAAGAATCTAAAAGGAGTCGTCTTCTTGTAAATGGAAGCATCCAAGAAGGTAAGAAGGCATTTATGATCATTGTGGATAGATGTGGAAATACTTCCTCACATATCTGGATAAAAATCAACAAAATATTTGTTATACAGAATTCTATCAATTCTAGACATAACAAGATTGTTGCCCTCTTGTCTATTGTCCCAAGTAAATTGAGACCCAATAATATCAAGATCAATGAGACAATTATCATTAATAAACTCATTAAAATGAGACATAGCAGAATAAGAAGGTTCAGCCTTTCCAAACTTCTCAAAAGATAGTCTAATCAAATTCAAGTCAACCATAAGAATCCAAGGGTGATTAATATTAAGAAGAGAAAGATCCTTCTGTAGATCAATCCTTTTATGATCATGATTATATCCATACACTGCAGTAAGAAAAAAGTCTTACCTTCATGTAAAATTTCACATAGGATGAATTGGTTACTTTTAGAAATTTTGTTGACAATAATTATCCATGGATCATATATAAGAAGCACCCTCCCAAGAGGATCAGAGAGATGATTAGAGATCCATGAAGCTCCAGGCCATATATTGTTAATAGCCTTGCTAATCTTTCTTTTTACTAATCTTTGACTCAAGGAAGCAAGCAATCGAGATATCATTCTTCCTAATAAGATCACCAACACTATCATGCGGAGCTGCTGAGCGATGACTGAAGGAGTGACTGAGGGGGCGATCGAGGGGGCGATGGCCAAGGTGATGGCGGAGTCCGACCCTCCAGATCCAGGCAGAACAAAGACGGCGAAGGCGACGACGGAAGGTCCTGATCCAGGTTGTGCGGCCTTCGACTCAAGGAAGAGAAGTGGTGTGATTATTCCACCTGGTGTTGTGGTAACCAAAGACGTGATGGACTGGTCGGGGTTATTCAAGGATAAGAAGGTTGCTAGCCCGGTTCATCTGAGCAAAACGAAAGCACAGTTAGTTGATGGTAAACTGATGTATCCAAAATCCATCGCGGAGAGGAATCTTGCTAGGTGGAGCAGAACGGCGGCTGGATATGTCATCGGGCTCAAGCCTCACTGGCCAACATTGGTGAAGCATCTCGCTATGCTATGGAAAGTCAGAGGTTCGATTGATATACGCTCCAGAGGAAGAGGTTTCTTCATCGTATTGTTTGAGAATGATGAGGATTTAGAAATGGCAGTAGACAAAGGTCCATGGTTCGTAGCTGGCAAGCCGTTGATCATAAAGAAATGGGAGAGGGGTGAACCTCTAGAGAAGATGAAGCTGACTGATATCCCTATTTGGCTGAAGATTTATAACCTGCCGTTAGAGCTATGGGACATGGAGATGTTCAGCAACATCGGATCTATTCTGGGACGTCCTCTGCGACCGGACAAGCTAACGTCGGAGTTCCGAAGACTGGATTATGCGAGGATTCAGATTGTCATATCCTCTGATTTCTCATATCCTAAAGAGTTACAGATTGAAAGCGACGATGGTCAGATAGACACGATCCAATTTGAATATGAATGGGAGCCCAACAAGTGTTTGACGTGTGGTCTATATGGACATGAGTCGTCCCTGTGTGATGACCAAAGGAAGATGGAGGGAAGAGCTCCTAAAAAGAAGTCGATGATGGAATGGATTCCCAGAAAGAGTAATGATACCGATGATGGAGAAGTGTTCGTGGATGCTGAAGACAGAATAGCAGATGGTGATTTAAGTAATGGAGGTCCTAATGTGGAGCAGCCTAAGAAATCTACTGAATCTGCGATTATTTCTGAACTGATTACTCCAGTGGATACTCCAAATTCAGGATGGGAAACTAAAAAGAAGAAAGGGAAATCTGCTCCAAAAGGTGTTGCTAAAAGCAGTACAAGAGTGATCCCAGAAGCGTTGAATAAATATTCACCTCTATCTAATTTTGATGAAGGGGAAATTTATAATGAGGAGGTCAATACATCAGGGGTTGCGGCTGTGGTGGTTGGGGAACCTTTTGCCCTTCCTCCCAATGATTGAACCTTTAAGTATCCTATCCTGGAATGTGAGAGGAGGGAGTAATAAAATTCCTCACATCCGGGATGAGATAAGGAGAAATAAGGCGGACATTTATATCATTCTGGAATCTAGAATCCAAAAAGAGAATCTGAGGAGTTTTGTCGACAGGATTTGTCCCGATGCTAGCTTTGTGGATAATTCTGAGTACTATTCTTATACTCGTATTATGATTATATGGGTGAACAAGGATCTTGACATCAGGGTGTTGAAGAAAACTGATCAATGTATCCATTGTGTTATCAATAGGGATTTGTCTAGCTTTCATATGACAGCTGTGTATGGTGCCAATCCAGATCTGGATCGTGTTCTGCTCTGGGATTCTCTGGTCTCTATTAGCAGTTGGAATCCAGTTAACTGGTGTGTGTTAGGGGATTTTAATGTTGTTCGTTTGATGAATGAAAAGATGGGAAAGCAGCCTCCCTCAAAGCGTAGCATGGAGGATTTTAATGATGCTATTGCTGAGGCAAATCTGATTGAATTGCAAGCTAAAGGCTTTTTCTTTACGTGGGATAGCCACAGTAAAAAAGGAATTAGTACCTTTTCGAAGATTGACCGTATTTTTACCAATGTTAGTTTCCTGTCCGAGTTCCCGTTCTGTTGGGGTGAAGTCATTCCGGCTGTTGTAAGTGATCATAAGATTCTTATGTTAAGGCTGGGGGTAAAGAAGAAAGGTAGAACTCCCTTTCGCTTTATTAATTCCTGGGTCAATCAAGACTCTTTCAAAGGCATAGTCAGTGATGCTTGGTTGAATACTGAGGTTCATGGGACCCCTATGTTTAGGGTGTACAGAAGGTTATATGTTGTCTCGTGTGCTCTTAGAAAATGGAATAGCGAGGTGGTTGGCAATTTTTTTTCTCTAATGCTAGAGAGCTTGAAAGGGATTTGTTCAGTCTACAAAGGGAAATTGATGTCGACCCTTCGAATGAAGTTAAACAAAAGAATATGACTCGTTTAAGGCTGGAAACTGTTAAAGCTCTCAATGATGAAGAAGCCTTACTTCGCCAAAAAAGTAGGGTCCAGTGGCTCAAGTTGGGAGACAGAAATTCTGCCTTTTTCTATGCGTCGTTGAAAACAAGAAGGATCAAAAACAATATTAATGTTTTGGAGGATGAACAGGGAGTTAGAGTGTATGATATGGAAGTGATTCGTCAGAATGTCAAGAATTTTTATAATAGTCTTTTTAATAGATCCTCGAAGGATGCAGTGAGCTGGAAGGAAGAATGGGTCTTGCCTAAAGTTGACATCAAGCATTTTGATATGCTCAGAAGTGAGGTAACAAGGAAGGAGATTGATGATGTTGTTATGCATCTAAGTGATGACAAAGCCCCTGGCCCGGATGGCTTTAATGCAGTATTCTTTAAGGAGATGTGGGATATTATCGGAGATGATGTTTCTGTAGCTGTTCTGAATTTTTTCAGCTCTGGAAGGCTTCTTAAAGAATGCAATAGTACCATGATTACTCTCATTCCAAAGGTACCTGGTGCAGTCAATCTAAAGGATTTCAGGCCCATTTCTTTATGTAACACTATTTATAAGGTTATTGCTAAGATCTTAGCTAACCGCTTAGCCTTGGTGCTGCCGTCTATCATTGATATGAATCAGATAGCTTTTGTGAAGGGGAGAAGGATAGGTGATGATATTCTACTTGCTAACGATATTCTCAGCAGTTTTGGAGGCACTCAAAGCAACATGTGTATTAAGGCTGATTTAGCCAAAGCCTACGATACAGTGAGAAGGGATTACATTTTGTTTCTTATGATGAAGATGGACTTTCCTGAATGCTGGCTCAATTGGGTTTGTGAGATTTTTGATACTGCTTCTTATAAAGTTCTTATTAATGGTTGCCCTACTGATAGTTTTGTGGCTTCAAATGGGGTGAGGCAAGGAGACCCCCTTTCGCCTTTACTTTTTGTTGTCGCTATGCAAGGGCTGTCTGCGATCATTAATGCAGAGGTTAAAGATGGCAGGTTGAATCCTTTATGTGCAGGGGATGTAAAAGTATCCCATATTATTTTCGCTGATGACTTGCTTTTATTTTCAAAGGATGATGAAAGGAATGCTAGCTGCTTAAAGGATATTCTTGATTCCTTTAGTATGGTGTCTGGTCTCATGCTTAACAACAGTAAGAGTCATATCTTTCTTAGTAGAAGTGATGATAATCCTATTGTGGGGAATGTGCTGAATATGGATATCTGCAGTTTGCCGGTGAGGTATCTTGATGTCCCCCTGTTCACTGGTCGGCTTACCAAAGATATGTGCCATCCCATTATTGATAAATTCAAATTTAAGCTTGAATCTTGGAAAGGGAACCTTTTGTCTCAAGCGGGCAGAGTTGAGTTAATCATTTCTACTCTCTCAGCTTATAATATTTTTTGGACATCTTCTTTTCCTCTTCCTAAATCTGTCATCATGGAGTTAGAGAAACTTATGAGGGACTTCCTTTGGAAAGACTCTGACGAAAGAAAACATATGCATACTGTCTCTTGGGAAGCTGTTTGTAGACCCAGGAAGGAAGGAGGTCTGGGAATTCGCCGTATTGATGATAGGTCTAAGGCGGGCTTGATTAGAAACCTGTGGAATGTTGCAGCTGAAAAGAATAACCTATGGGTTAAATGGGTGAATGGAAGATACATAAAGAATGAGTCTATTTGGTCTGTCAAATCTGGAGCCAACTCTTCTTGGCTTTGGAGAAAATTGCTTGAAAAAAGGGAGATCCTTCTTAAAGAAGTTGTTTTCTGTTTGGGTAATGGTAAAAAATTTCTGTTCTGGAGAGACCCCTGGTTAGGGGGAAAGGAAAAAATGATCGAGAAGGTGAATTTAGACTTTGTCTTCAGAATGGGCAAAGGGCTGAACTGCCGTGTGGAAGCATGTATTGCTGGTGATAGCTGGAAAATACCGAGCTTCAGAGGGTCGTATAAGGTTGAAAATATTCTGGAGAATGTCAAATGTCAAGTTCATTTTGAAGATCACATCTGTTTTAGGGGTAAAAATGATTTTTGTTTGAAGGATTGCTGGAATCTTGTTAGAAAACAACATCATAGTGTTGCGTGGGGCAGCTGGATCTGGTCTGGAGTACCTAGAAGATGGTCCATTCTTCTGTGGAAGGGGTTTTTGGGCAGAATTCCTACTGTTGACTATCTTCAGAGAGTGGGCTATCATATGGCGTCGAGATGTGTGATGTGCAAAGAACATGTAGAAAGTTCTGTGCATGTGTTCTTTAAATGCAGATTTGTGGAAGGTGTTTGGAGGCTTTGGAGAACTGATCTGGGGCACAATATACAGCTGGATACGTTCTGTGATCTGCTGAAACTGAAGGGCAAGTTGAAGGTTACAGCCTGTTTAATCATCTATATGATGTGGAAAGAAAGAAATGCAAGGATCTTTAGAGGTTGTTGCATTGATACACAAAGGTTTTGGTTATTATATCAAAAGGAGACGGTAGTTTGTACATAGTTAGTTCTATTTTTACCTTTTCCCTTGTATAGTTTCCTTTCTTTTCTATGGTTACACCCTGTAACTGCTGAATGCTTTTTTCTAATAGTAAGAGGCAACACCCTACGTTCACCAAAAAAAAAAATAAGATCACCAACAACACTTTGCCTACCCTATTCATTCAACTCCCTCACATTCTAAGACATAAAATTAATATTAACCATTGGAAGTGGTTGGGAAAGTCACTTCCTTCGAACCATTATTCTCAATAGTAGGTTCACTCGTTATTGAACCATTGTGCTCATTAACAGTATTACTCACCTTTTGAGACTCATCAGCAAATTTGAGGATTTTGAAACTGTTAGGGGGAGTAGGTATACCACTAGTCAACTGTTGAGGTATTTTATAAACATTTCGAGGAGGTACCTTGTGTTTTCTTCCTTGTTTTGACCAACCATCATTGTATTCTGGCGTGTTTAAGAACATTTCCTTATTCAATGACTGTGGGGTTTGTGGACTAACTGTTGTACTCTATATTCTAGTAATCAAGGGTGAATCACAAGTATCATGATCATCAACAACCACACCAGATATCATCAGGGATGAATCAGAAATAGCATACTCATCAGCAACCACACCAGAAACCGCCATTGAAGTAGACGTATTAGAAAGCATTTGATTCTCATTGGAGACTTCCAAATTTTGAGACAGATTCTCACTCGGAGGGCAATCATAGAAAGTATCAAAAATAGCTTCCACACCCACAATGAGTCTTTTCCACCCAAATATGCTTTGCCTTGCCTTTTTTACTATCCCCCCTTTCACACAATCACCATGGCCATGTCTAGATGTTTGACACGCTTTGCATAGAGTAGGGATCCATTCATATTCTAACTTGATAGTATCTTTAATTCCATCGTCACTCACAAGGGACATTTCTCTAGAAAAAGTCAAAGAATAGTGCATCAACGCTTGAATCCTTACAAAATCAAGGTGCTTCTATTTCTTGGTCATCAGATTTGGACTTAAAGCTGTACCGAGGTAGCTTCTAATCATGAAAAATATTTTCAAATCCCATAGTTCTAAGGGAAGATCATAAATCTGAACCCAACTAGGAACTTCAGATAGATTTAACTTTTTAAGAGATTCTCATCTCTGCCATTTGTTTAGGATCATCGGCTTTCCAGCTACGAACCAAGGGCGTTCTTCAAGAGAGACTCTCATATCATTTGGATCCAAGAACCTGATGACAAAGAAGTCATTTCCCCATGAAAGGATTTCTAACTCTCCTTTGGCCTTCCAGATCAACGATAGATGCTTGTGAAGAGTGGGCCAATGAGATCGAGCACATAGCCCACAATTGTGTTTGCCCAACGAGAAACATTCCTCTTTGTGATAAATCTGGGATATTTGATTGCTCCATCCACAACTTCAAGGCTACACCATTGCATCACTGTTTCATATGTTTCCTTTTAAATAAAGAGATCCTTCCAGGTTCTTGCTTACGTCACCACTAGCACGCCACCCTCCTCCATCTTTGCTGTCTAGGAGGAGCTTGGGGTCGTCTAGGTGTTGCGACTGGGATGCTTTCGGTAGCACTCTTTACAACAGGTTTAGTAGGTGGTTTTCCAGTGTCGCCTCCCTTGTCACCAGTCATGTGCCAGAGAACACAGAAAAAAACCATATTTTGCTTCTGTTATTACAACCAAGAAAAATGTTAATTCACCCATAAGATTCATTTTAAATTCCTTTTATATGATATCACTGAATTGATTACATAAGGAATCATTTGAAGCACCAAAAATAATGTCATCAACATATATTTGAACAACAAGAAAATCTTATTCATATGAATTAAAAAAATAATGTGGAGTCTATTTTTCAATAGAGAAGCCATTATCAAAGAGATAATTTATAAGTCTTTCATACCGATTTCGTGGTGTTTATAGACCATAAAGAGCTTTCTTAATGTTATTAACATGGTCAAGTTTGTTAGGAATTTCAAAACTAGGTGGTTGGGCAACATAGACTTCTTCTTATATGATTTCATTTAAGTAGGCACTTTTTACATCCATTTGAAATACTTTGATGTCTTTATGGGCAGCTAGAGTTGATAACATTCTAATGGCTTCAAGTCTAACTACAGGTGCATAGGTTTCATCAAAGTCTATCCCTTCTTATTTATTATATCCTTGAGAAACCAACCTAGCTTTGTTTCTAACTACTTCTCCAGACTCATTAAGTTTATTTCAAAAAACCCACTTAGTTTCAATGATGATTTTGTCTTGAGGTCTAGGAACTAAGTCTCATACATTGTTCTTAGTAAATTGATTTATCCCTTCTTGCATTGTTCTTAGTAAATTAATTTAGCCCTTCTTACATAGCCATTATCCAGTACTCATCTTTTAGAGCTTCATTTACCTTTTTAGGTTCAACAATTGATGCAAAGGCCATGTTTACAATATCTCTAAATGATGATTGAGTTTTTACTTTATCAAAAGGATTTCTATGATTAAGTCTTGAGGATGGTCCTTGATTATTCTAGGAATAGGTTGTTGCACCTCATTATTATGTTGTCTAATTTCAGAATTTTGATCATCTTTTATGGATATGGTTAGGTCCTCAATTTGATGTGTAATATCATTGAAGTTTCCATTTTCTATTTCATTTTCAGTACTTTGTGTTATCATTTTACATGTGATATGAATTGATTCCTCAACTTTTCTAGAAATAGTGTTGTAGATTGATGAACAAATATCTAATTTTATTGCCTTTCTTAGACTAATTTTGAATCCTAATGTAGCATTTTATCCGGTAAATTAGTTCATGCAGCCTTGCGCTCCCATAATTGTAAATATTTTGGTTTTTCCATCTTTTTAGACAATTTATGGGCTGTTTTAATTAAATCCAAATTTGTACCACTTTTGTCATGAGTATAATAGATTTTTGTTAATGATACTACTTTTATTTTGTGCAATGAGCGTTCCAATATCAAGGTTTGTTCACGCCCAATCAGAATCATCTCTATAGTTTATCAAGAAAAGAAATTCATTTATGTACCATCAAGTTATTTTGTTTGACCGAATATCAAGGCAACTAATTAAATGACTTTTTTAATAAGCAGCATGCGATCCTTGACTCTTGTTTTGCATGATATGGGTCGTGAGGCAACGGTAACCAATTGACTTTGGGACAAAGCATTCAAAGACCAACTCATTAAATAAATTGATCGTGGCAGATTGCCGAGGCACGTACGATGCTGATAGAGATAAGGCAAAATACTAGGAAAATCTATCGATCAAGGACAACACTTGCTTCAGCTCGTGACTTTTTTATTCTTCATGGATATTAAACAATAAAGGAAACGGCCCTACAACATCTTGGCAGACGAGGTTGGAAAGTTGCTAATTAATTTGGTTAGGAGCCACGCTCGCAATCTCTTCCTGAGAAATCAGGATTCCAGCGAGTCACGGTCAACAAACGGCTTCTACTTTTGTGTGGATTGTCTTAATTGCAATTATCGTATCACTCCCACGACCCTTCTCAACCTTCTGCAAATATTGCACAAACGCACGTCGATGACTCAGCCATTAGTATAATGATCGACAGCAACTGACCGACAGCCCAGCATGTCGCCGATGGAACATCTTGTCGAGTTGAACCTCATGCTGTCCGTCGACGTTTGCCAAAGTATCGACCAAGACCAGACATCGACAGCGACATTTATGCACGGGTCGACAACTGTCGACCGGAGACCGACGAACAGGAGCACCTCAACAGACAGGTAACATGTCAACGTCTACGTTTGGACAACACTATTGACCCCAGCGCTCGACAACCCAGAAATCATCGACATGCAAAGAAGACATAAAAACAACCATCCACCGACAAGCGTTTGCCAATAGGCTGCCGCTCCACCGGATCCCACTCATTTATTGTGTGACTTTTAGACTTTTTTCACAGCAAGTATAAATAGGACCCTAGTGCATCAGTTAAAATGATCGTTGTTTCCCCAGCCGACAGGCTACCGCTCCACCGCTTCGCCAAGGCCCGACTTCCTTACTCATTGCCTCCATTCACATACTATTTTTTTATCGGCGGCCCAGATCCAAGTAAGGAGGACGACGAAGAAAAAGGGTCATGCAACGACAGTCCTGGACGACTCTATTGCTATATCTCTTCTACTCGCCAAGATGATGGCTATCTCTTTCCTTTTTCTTATTCTTTGTGCAACCTCGCTATGAGTTGCGAGTAGTTCCTTGCACTAAGATGTGGGGAGTAGCCCCACTACTTTCTTTTATTTTTTTATTGTATACATGCATGTATGAACCCTTTCTCATGTTAAATAATTAATTTGTTCCTTGTATGCTTGTTTCGGCCAGCATGTTTACATGTTTGCCATTATCTTGGATGTAGAGAACTTTGAACCCAAGATCTATGATATCGATTGATTTTGTTAGGCTCTTGATTAGACATCGGATAGATATTTTCTGAGGCGATGTATACATGATCTTTAGGTAACGCGACAACGATCTTAGAGGAATATCTGTCCAGATTTAATCCTAAAGCCGAAAGGCGAATTTACCTGGCCTCCATTATTTTATTTATGTGTGTTTACGATGCAGTGAGAGAATAAACGTAGGTAGTGGTGATAAAAGCTACTTATCCTAGTATAATCTTAGATTTTATTTCAGTCTTTTATTCTTACACATTAGTTGTAAACTTGTAATCAATCAAAATCTACCTTTTGTGTTAAATATTATTCCTAGTTTAATTAAACCGGTCAATCAATTCTTAATAACGTTGTCGTTTGGGTTCGATCCTCAACTATACTGTGATAAGACTCGTCCGCTTGCGGGTGGTAATTGTTGTGCATTTATGTTAGTAAACTCTAGGAATCTCATTCCTAGTGAATTCGTAGTGTGATAATATCCACGTCAAATTTTGGCGCTATCGCCGGAGACAACAATATTATTGATTGATTTAATTTAATTAGGACTAGTTAGGATTTTTTTTCCTTTTGAAAATATTGAAAATATTCTTGAATAAGATTTTATTGAATATCCTCTTGAACCATATTCTTTGCCAACATGATAAACATTCTCGTTCTTTTTCAGACATCATCTTAAAATTGAGTGGTCGAGGTCGCAGTGCATACGATATCATATGTGTGGTTATTATGACCATACGTCTAAAAATGCCCCAACACCTCCCCACAAATTTTAAAGCAGCATTGCAAAGAATTAGCATTCAACACAGAGTCAAGAAGGAAGCCTCAATCAACAATATTCTGGAAACTTCTATGATCTGCCATGTTATGTAGGTCAATTCCCTTATGTGACGGACTACAAGAATCAACATTATCAGAGCTACTGTAACAAGCAATCTTATGAAGACCAGCCTTCGTCTGACATGAGTGGCAGACTGGATGTCATTGAGAAAATGCCCATCGAAGAAGATGTTTGAAGCAAAAGGTTACTTGCGCATGGGTTGAGTTTGTGCATCTTTCCATATCGGTTAAAGGGTTAGCGAGCCAACAAGATAGTTACCAAGGATAGATGGATCAGCCAAAGATGTGGACTACTAACGATGATGAAGATGATACCATCTTAGTGTCAACAATGCCAGATTCATCGACAACTGCATAGATTGAGAAACTGCAGCCAGAACGTGATATTCCATCCTTTTTTATGATTGAGAGTTTAGTAAGTTAGTATGAAAAGTCACATCAGGAATACGGCCCCCTCATGGTTGTAGAACCTAAGGCTCCACTATTCGTCCTTATTACAGACTCTGATCTAGATGCTACCAATGATCAGCCAACCTTAGTCGACCATATCCTAGAAGAAGAAGAAACAACATCAGTTCCATATCTTGTTATCTTAGATGAAGAAGAGTCTTTTCAACAAGAGTAGTACACTCCATCTCGGCCGCTTTTTATCTCATATCAAGCTGATCCAGACAAGGAAATTCCACCTCTACATGAAGTTTATATGCCTCAGCCATTATTTGACAATAGTGTTGATTTTTCAGTGCCCATTGACAATTTGGGAACACCCTGCATGGAGGAAGTAGAGAAACATGTTGATTTCACTCCTCCCATTGACCAGAGTAGTAATTGCATGATTTTTTGGAGGTTGCACAACCACATAAAAATATTTATGATCTTGACTTTGCTATTAAGATGCTTCCTCCGAAACGGCACCACTCCTCTTATATACATATCCAAGTAACGAAGAGAATCTAGTTCGGGACCCTCCTCTTAATCCACCACAACTACAAATGGTGGATTCATTACCTACTACCTTCTTCTTCAAGGGTGATACACCACATGCCTTCTTGGATGAACCACCCCTGAAGACCCTAGAGAGGCACTAATTTTATTATTTGCCTCTTCTACACACAGATACAACATTTCCTCTACTGATGGAGGAAGATTTGTGGATCCTTTTGGATGGGTTGTGAGGTGAAAAACAACATTATTGTACTCATCCAGAAAGCCCCTTAGAGCTTCTAAGACCACCAAATTGTTGGGTGTATCATGATACTCCTCCTCTTAAGGTTCCAACTCTTGTCAACATTCCCTTCAGTTGGACCTTCTTTGAGCTTCCAGGACCACCTGTTTGCGCTTTGCTAATTTCTTCCCCTCCATTTTGAATTTAGTGTTTGCTTAGGAACAAGCAAATATTTAAGTTCAGGGTGGAGGGTGGGTAGTACGTACTTTACTTCATCCACATCCTTCTACTTTAAATTTTTGCATTTTAATTTTTTAGGATCATATCATTGCATGCATGCATTGCATTAGCTAATTTTTTAAAAAATTTCAATTTTCTAGAATAATTAAAGACATTGCCTAGTCGACTTAGATTTAATTTTCTTGATTTCATATATATTCACATTATTTAACTCTACTTATTTGAATCAAATCCTCAAAATGACTAATTTTTGAAACTAAACAACGGCTAAAAATTATCCTAGGTGTCCTAAGACTCCAAATATTATGTTTCCTTGGAAAAGATGGCAAATAGAAAGAAAATGAAAGGGATCAAAGACGTCATGCTTCTTACTGACTAGAGGCACAATTGCATGGAATTTTCATTTAATCTCCCATCTTGTCATTATTTAAGTGTAGTGTGATGAGGAGAACAACTTGGTGCACTGAATTGCAAATCAAGTGGCATGATGATCCGAACTCTCTTGTACACTTCATCCTCCATCTTCTTACCTTCCATTCCACCAAAAACAAAAGAAAAAGTCACAAAAATGTGCCAAACTCTAAGTTTGGGGTGGAACATCAACTTCCACCCTCTATCATTTCTTCCATACCCCTCGTAAATTTAATAGGGGTGTACCAGGGGAAAAATGCCAAAACGCACAAACAAATAAAATGCGGTCAATGTAACCACAACAAAAAGTAAAAAAGTATCTCAAGTCAAATAGAGGAGAGATCGCCCTAGACTAAAAAAACAAAAAAAAAGATCTCGAGTTGAATAGAGGAGAGATTGCTTCCTTCCATACCTCCATTCACTTCCTTTTTCTATTTAGAAAAAAACCCAGTTAGAAAAAAGGACAAAAATTAGGATACATTCTGGGAAAATGAAACTTCCATTGAAGAGAAGCCGCTATAAATAAACTTGTGTTTTCCAAAAGAAGGATTTGGCTGAAAAAACCAATATTTCACAATTGTATCTAGAATTTTGTTCTCGTTCTTCATTTCCTTCTTCACCTATGGGCATAATGAATTCCTTAAAATTTTACCATTCTCTTTACTTACACTAGTATCGGATCATATGTATAATTGTTGTTCTACATATCTCTCTAAACTCTCATGAAACTTTTAAACATGCTTGATGTGGGGGATGGTGGCGAGGAAGTGTTTTTGGAAAAAAATCAAGAAAGAAGATATGTAAAGATGTGTTTTGTGGTCTCATGAATTTTGAGTTTTGGGGTAACCCTATTTGCTTTGTCTTAATCATATTCCTATAACCTTGATCGAATCTTTTGAGATGTGATTAGGGCTTGCGGTGTGCTTAATTTTAAAGTTTGAGCTTATTTGGATGATGTTTGTGCTTTCTGTGTTAGTTTTGGTGCAAATTACTATTTACCCAATATAGGGTTTAATGTGAAATTTGCCACCTCTAGAGTGTTCCTTCTCTCTCCTAGATTCATGAGAGAGAGAGAGAGTTGGTTGGGGCACTTTGTTTGACCCTTGGTTGAGTGGTGCCACCCTTAGTGGTGATTAGGGTTTTCTAGGGTTGGTGTGCTTTGACCTTGTGACCTTTGGTGGTTTCTCTCGACCTAGGTCGTGACCTAGGGCTTGTTGAGGGGGTGTCATAGTCGAGACACTTCCCTTTATTGTGGTGGTCATGACCAAGGTTTTCTTAGCTTGATACAACGCCTAGTGGTGTTGCTAGGGTGTGTCGTGACCATCGAGCCCATGGTGTGTTGCAGTCGTGACCTAGAGGGTGGAGTGCTTAGGTGGTCGAGACACTACCTAGAGTGTATCACCATGTCTTGCATGTCATGTTTAAGTGGTTGCATGTGGATGCATGTTGTTCCTTTTAGTGGACAAGTGTCTCTTTGGAGCCCTGTCTTGTCGACACCTCATCCTTTGTCTTACCTTACTCCTCCTTTACTATATGAACCCTCTTCTCTCCATGCAAGTGGTTCTTTTCGGTCATCTTATTCCTCCCTTCTCTTGTTCTTGTCCTTGGAGCTTGGTGGTTCAAGAAGGATGTTCTTGGTGCCTTGGAAGTGGTTCATCCCTTGCATGTGGTGCTTGTGGTGATCCTTGGTTATCTTCTATCTTTGGTAAGTGTTTACCTTCTAAGTTGATGTTCCTTCAATCCCCTACCTTCATCTCCTTCTCTTTTCTCAGCCTTATACCATGGTTCTTCCATGTTGGTCATTTAGGAGAGAAACTCCTCATCGCAAGGGTCCTAGACCATTTATTGACAAGGTAGACCCAAGTGTGAAGAGGGTTTCTCCTCTCTTTTCCCCTCTCTTTAGTCTGTCCAAAAATTTATTTGCTTCTTTCTTGAGCTGCCCTTTGACCTTGGTGTTTCTCCTTTTCTTGAGGTGCTCTTGAGGCTGAGTGTGGAGCTTTTGGTGGAACTTTTCCAACCCTTGGATCGTGTGCTTGAAGCTGTGGTGGTGATCTTCTTAAGGAGGGTTATATAACACTAAACCTTCCCTATTATTACACTTCCTTATGCTTTTTATTACTATCTTCTCTCTCTAAATTGCTCCCTCACTATGCTTGTTCTTAGTGGTAATATCTAGAGCTCACTTGGTGGTGATCCCTTGCTTGGTTTGAAAGCAATCCGAAAACCCTAATCTTTTGTACCCGTTTGGAAGATAATGTGTTGCAAAGGTTTTTCTCCATGTTTTGCTCTTTACCTTGCCCTCATGCATGGTGTTTGTACACATAGAAGTGGGAGGGATGTTTGGTCCAGTTTTAGTGGTCTTGAACATGGTTTTCTCTTTCTTGGACAGGGTTCCTCCTTGATAGCTTATTGAACCATGACTTAGGGTTTTGGTGACCGATTGTGTTTGACCTTTTCTTCATGATAATCATGGTTTCACCTTCAGTTTCAGTTCAATTTTGGCAACCTAAGTGGTGCATCTTGGGAGGTCACAACACTCCCCTCATGATAGTTGCGACCTTGATAGCTTTTGGGGTTGAGATACTCCTTTAAGTCTAAGTTCGACCTAGTGGTGTTAGGTTAAGACCCTTGGTGGGTGGTGGTCAAGTTACTCTTGGGTGTTTGGGCTTTGTTCCTATTTTGTTTGAGTTTAGACTCACCCTAGAGAGTAGGGTCACAACCATGATGGTCTTGGATCGCTACAGGGGTGAAGGTTTCTCATCTTGGGTCACGACATAGGTTGGGGTCGTGACATGGGTTGAGGTCAAGATATCTCTCGGTCGAGGTGCTTTGGTGAAACCCTAACCCTAGGTGTCGTGGGTGTGACATGGTCTAGATGTTGAGGGTCACAACATGTGATGCATGTTGAAGCACATGAGGGTCACCATCGCGACATGGACCATGGTAGGTGGTCGCGACCTATGTGGTTATGTGTTCAACATAGGGTGATGGTAGGTGGATGAGAAACACATGTAAATACCTAATGATAACCAAATATGTATGATACATAAGCCATATACAATGCTATTTAGGATGTTATCTACTTAACTCTAATTAAGCCTCCTAATCCTTATACACTCCAAGACGATGGAGCATGATGGTTCTAGGGTTGATGGTTGATGGTTGATCATCACAAAGTCCTTCCCTATAGGGTTATCATAGAATCTGTCACGCAGGACACATACTCCACTGTCATTTTCATTACTGACTGTAGAGTCACTCTGTGTCGGGTAACATTATACATACCTTATTTAACTCAGGTGTCAAACCTCACTGATTTGTCACCCACTTGGCACTACAAATCTCATCATACATTTTTAGCTTTAATAAGCTTTTTCCACAAAGATTCTACATTTGTTCCTTCAATTAGTAGGTCATTATCGATGTTATGTTTATGCGGGGCATAAACCCCTAACATATGATGTCCATAGTATTTTATATAACTAGACTGATTTCACAATTGGCCATTCTAGGTGACCAACATTTCTTCTTATGAGGAATTATGTTCCCATTTTCGCATATCATTGAAAGTTCTTGGACACTAGGATTATTTACCTTGGTATTCATTATATGTGCCAAAAACACATCACATCATCATCATGATTACTAGATTTGGGTATTCAAACCCTCAGTCCATTATTGAAAATTGTTACCTCTCATCAGGTAACTGTTACCTCTAGGTCTAAGGACTAGGGTATACATTATATTAAACATCTTCTTTTGTTTATAAATTGATTCATGATTTACTCAGATCCCTTCATATATCAATTAGGATGTGGTAGAATTATCCATGCCACATCTCTAACTTCATTATGCTCTTTAGATTGTCTCAAAATGACTAATTGATCAGGGTAATCAGAAAGATAGCAATCTAAGAGTGTCATACTTACCTTATTTTCAATAGATGAATACCTGGCTAGGGCATTCAGGAACTGAAATTAGGTAGTATGCATTTGTTTCATATTATGTTTCATACTTTTAACATCTCTTTAAATTTACTATTTAATATCTTAGATTTTCTATGGGTATTTCTTTTACATCTCTTCTACATGAAAAGAGAAAATTCAAAACATAGAAGAGAATATTATTCTAAATATAGGTTCTCATCCTTTTTATCTCTTCCTTATGTTCTCATAGGACTAGTTAAAGGAAGCTCAACAATAACTACCTTTCTTATAATCAGTAGGAAGAGAGAGAGAGAAAAAAAAAGGAAAGATAATTTAGAATAAAAAGTTTTATCTGACGAGTTACCTTTACGGGTTATCTAGTGTCTTATCTGACCCAATTACATGGAGTCAGCTGTCATCTGCTATTGCCTTTGTCTTCTATTACCAGAGGTAGATGGACCAAACTATGACACTTGTCTTCATCCTCGGCCTTCTGCTTCACTAACCTGGGGTCCTTATGGGTTTTGCAGATTATGCCTTGACTGTTGGGTTACCACATTATTTCTTCTTGGACACTGCTCCCTAAAATGTCCTATCTGTCCACATTTATGGCAAGTTCGGTCATCACTTGATGACCACTGCATTGATGTACTATATTGTGGTTGAACCAATGTTACGGAAAACTTTGGTTGTTTAGTACCACCAATCCACTGTTCATGTGACTGTGTAGACCTCCTTTTGAGGTTTGCCTCATGTTTCTTCGGCACAAACCTTTCTATCCTTCGAATTGACTCCAAAAATGTGGCAAATCTCTATCTACTTTCTAATGCAGCTGCCGAGATAGACACCTCATCATTCAGTCCTTTCTCAAAATGTAGAATCTTCTCTTGCTCAGTAGTAGCCATTTGAGGACAAAACCGTAAAAGTTCCATAAACCTAGCCTCATATTTATTTATTGACATGGTTCCCTGCCGAACCTTCTCAAACTGTGAGATCTTTTCATCTAAGTATGTTCTTAGAAAATACTTATTGATGAATTCTTGACGAAATTCCTCCCAACCAACCTCTTCATCATTCCTTTTTACTTCTTCTATGGCCCACCAATGGCCAACACTACCCTTTAAAAGGTATACAACATGTTTGACTTTGTCAACATCTGGAATACTAAGGATCTTAAAAGCCTTTTCTAACTCAGTGAGCCATAGATCAGCATCTGCTAGGTCAGTTGTCCCAGCATATTCTATAGCTCCTACATGACATAGTCATTCAAAAGTCTTACCATACCCATGTCCCTCATTGGGAGTTGGAGCCCTAGGTGCTGGTGATGGCATCTGGTCTTCCATATGCCTCATTGTGGTCATGAATTCCCTAAATAGAGAATGAAAGGTTGGTTTTTCTATCATAACTTCATCAAAATGGGGATTCTCAGGCATTGATTCCTCTCTTGCCTGATCCCTTGCACCTCCTACTGATGCAGCAACATTGCTTTCAGCAACATGACCTCGTGTTCTCCAGACATCTTTAAGCTATCTCCCTTCTTCTGTATAAGCAGAAGTCATTATAAGATATACTGGAGGATACTAACACAGACTCAACACCTTAGTCCTATGTCTCTGTAGACTCAGTGAACCTTAAGCTCTGATACCACTAATTGTGATACACTGTTTGAACAAAACATCATTAAGTAAGAATAAGCGATCATTAACAGCAGATTATTGAAAATCACTAAAAATTAAAACCTTTTTCAAAGAGATCTAGTTCCAAGAAACTCTTAACAACAAGAACCAAAGTATTACATATACATTCTGGTCCACAAGTACATACCATGTACCATTTCTTCTCGAGGATTACATACATCAATTGCTCTCTTAAGTCTACACATGAGCAACACACAACCTCGAGGCATTCAAGCCAAAAACTCAGACTGATTATGAAAACACTAAGTATTGACTCCAAGGACCTGAGAGTACAGAGACAACACATATGACTCTTATCAACAAGACACGACAGTTAGTATCTCCACCTAAGAGGTTAATGTTGTCCTTGATGCTGCTGTCCTTCCCCTGTAGTATAGCTCTTACCTCCTCATCCTCGTCCACCTAAAAACATTGGATCCCACGAGGGTGAGACAATTGAAATTGTCCCAGTGAGAGATATAACTCTCCGTCAGAAACATTATTACTGTAGTTTAATAGAATAAAATTGATCAGAGGATAAGCAGTTTAGAACATTCTCATATCTTAAAGCATTGCAACTATCTATGATAGAGTAGTAATTCATTTATTCACTTTATAAGGAATATGAAGAACATGTATATCACTTATTCATCTTACTATATCAACATCTCAAGCTTATCCAGAGATACTCAGTATCATGGTATGTCATCAATGAATCATTCTCATTTCTGTCTGTTGACCTTAGCCAATCTGTTAGCCAGATATTGAATTGTTCCAGTCATGTGAGTATACATCATCATATTCTGTCCAGGCATTGGACTATGTCAATTCTATGCAAACATTCTAGGCATTGGATTATTACCAATCCTATGCAACCATCCCAGGCATTGGATTATTACCAATCTTGTGAAACCAATCTAGGCATTGGATTGTTACCAATCCGGTGCAACCATTCCAGGCATTGGATTATTACCAATCCTATGATATTATTCCAGGTATTGGGTTATGACCAATCATGTGACATTATTCCAGGTATTGGGTTATGACCAATCCCGTGACATTATTCCAGGTATTGAACTATGTCAATCTTGTGCATCATCACTGAATACCACATCACCTTTTCTAGGTATTGAACCTTGGCCAAGCCATCATACTTATTCACATCCTTTATGTAATTCAAGTATCCCTCTTACCTCCTTTAAGCTTATTCAAAACACTATATCCCTTATTTGGTTATAAGCATAAAGCATGCATGATTAATATTTCATTATTCTTATTGTATCCATTTATTATTATTATGTTACTAAATTTCCATTTCCTAGTTTATTTGAACATTATCATTTCTTTCATGACACTTTTATAAACATCTTGTTACCTCTCACTAGGCAACAACTATCCACATGGCTCACAAGGCCCATTGAACATCTTGTCACCTCTCACTAGGCAACAATTATCCACATGGCTCACAAGGCCCATTGAACATCTAGTCACCTCTCACTAGGCAACAACCATCCACATGGCTCACAAGGCCCATTAAACATCTTGTCACCTTTCTCTAGGAAATAACTATTAGAGTTTTCCCTTTATAGTTGAATAGGGTTTCAAGTTCATATTATCAATTTAAACCCTAATTCATTGCTCCACACATCTAGGAGCATACATTAATATCACAAGTATTCAACCATACTTATTGATTCTCATCATCTATCATTAAATGATAATCAACACAAAGTATGAGTTTCTCTCTCATCTTTTCTAGGATATTGATTACATCATACTTTGTTATCTTGGCTTAACCCTTTCTCAAGGTATGTTATACTACACTTATCAAAGTGCATTACATCTTAATGTAATAATTATGATGACACACTTCATGTGTTACTCATCCAAGTATATTGGATTTAGGGTACATCAATGTGTATCAACCTCGAGGTGTTGAATGTGATATCTATCACATCCTAATGTTTTACTTCCCTCATCACCTTGATCTTACTTAAGTTCATCAACTTATCTTGTATTAGGGTAATTCTTATCCTAATACTTTATGTACCAGTTCATCGCATACCATGTAATGTATTGGTTATAAGTCACTCATTTGATTTATTCAACCATTATTGATATAAGATTATCCATTATCAGGAATAGGGTTTCCCTTCTTTATCAATTAGGGTTTTTTACAATCTCACTCTATGTTGGGGTTTCACATAACATCACCCTATATTAGGGTTAGGGTTTCCCAATTCATATCAATCGGGGTTACTCATCCCCTTACACAATTAGGGCTAGGTTTTCAAATTAGGGTTTCATAATGCATAGCATCACCCTGGATTAGGGTTTCATATCCCATTACCCTGTATTAGGGTTTCTCATTACATCCTTACAAAAATTAAGGTTTCTTATAACATTTCCCCTAAAATTAGGGTTTCATGTAGCATTACCCAAAATTAGGGTTTTCATGAAGCATTCCCTTAAATTAGGGTTTTTCATTAAATACACTGAATTAGGATTACACCATCACCCTAGATTAGGGTTTCACCTAGATTTACCTTAAATTAGGGTTAGAGCTCATCAATCTTCTTGATTAGGGTTTCATGATCTCATTATCATGAATCAAACCTTAATTACATATTTTATTCATGTTGAAAGTGTTGAGGATTAATCACTACATGATTATTACTCATGTATAAGTTCATCTCTCTCATCCTCTCTAGGAGGTTAATTACTTTAATCTTGATTAGATTGAATCAACTTGAATGAAGAGTTAACATAGTGTATCAAGTCATTGCTTCCATAAGCATCAAAGGTTAACCACTCTAAAGGTACTAATCACCTAAGTACTTTAGAGGTACAACCACTGGATTTAACTTTGATATATGCCATTAACAATCAAGGAGTTAATTGGTACTTTCTTGGTTTGAATCAAATATACCTTCAAACGGTCATGAGGTATTAGACCTTCAAACGTTCTTGAAGTACCTTGACCTTCAAACGGTCTTGAAGACCGTTAGACCTTAAACGGTCTTGGTCCCAAAATTTTCAATCGATCTTAATACCGTTAGACCATGAAACAATCTTGACCTCAAAGTCTCTAAACGGTTTGAGATCATTTGCATAAAAAAATATTACTCTCAAATAGTTTTGAAACTGTTAGACCTCCAAACGGTCAACTCCTTCAAATGGTCAAAGTACCCAAATGGTTTTGAAGTTCAATTTACCCATTCGATCTTAAGATCCATTACCCATTCGGTTTTGAACTCAATTACCCACTCGATCTTGAAGTAAATTAACCATTCGATCTTGAAACTAAATCCATCCATTCCGTCTTGAAACTGAATCATCCATTCGGTCTTGAAACCGAATCCATCCATTCGGTCTTGAAACTGAATCATCAACCATTGATTTGAAACCGAAACAATCTATTGGGTCTAGGGTTTGCAATCAATGGACCCTCCAACATTGAAACCATTGGAATTAGATCAAATTGAGACCATTGGATCATCATCCAACCACATCAGCATTTGACCTTCAAATGGTTTGAGACTACTTGACCTCAAACGGTCTTGAGACTGTTTGCCCTCAAACGGTCTTGAGACCGTTTGATCACCAAAAAGAAAAACCGTTTGCACATGTTCTATGATGAGGTGTGTTCTTAAGATGACATCATCACCTTCAAGCTTCGATCCTTCAAAATCTACTGCCATTCTTGTGGTAATTTTAACAATTTGATCAAAGGAATTTCAAGTAGATCAAAATAGTCAACAAGTGATGAAGAATTGAATGTCATAATAACATTTAAGGGTTCAAGTTATATAACCCGCCTTAAAAATTGAATCCAAGCTTCAAGATTCACGCCCTCAATGGTGAATGAATCTTCCTCAGCTTCCAAAGGCTCGTCCTCAAGTATTTGAGTGAAATGAATGGCTAAGGTTGAAGATTGAATGAAGAAAAGAAGAAATTAAGCATTGAATTTCGATTTCCACCATGAAATCAAGGTTGAAGATGACTATGGATCTTACCTACAGGTTGGGGCACGTCCTCCTGTTTTTCCTAAGCTCCCTTGTGTTCAACCAAAGCAAGGAAAGAAAAAGGGATCAAAAAAGCCTTTCATGTGGGTTGAAAATGGGATGTATATAAGGGAATTTCAATGAGAGAGAAAGTGATAAATAATTCCTTCAACTCCTAAAATTGGTGCGACATACTCCCCTCAATCCCTTTCATATGAAGCCATCTCCCCCACCTTGTAATTCTTCTTCATTATCCATGAATTAAAAGAAAGCAATTTAAGCACCTTAACCATTATAATAATAATATCCAAAATTGAGTGGATATTACTTTTCCTTTTACTAATGTGAGTGGGCTCTCCACTCACTTTAGATATTTCGTTCCCTTTGCAAGGCACAAGGACGTCCATACTTATTCAAATTCAACCATCACACTTTTGGTTGGAGGGCACTTCTATTAATATATTTATTTTTGCATTAAATTGAATTAGGGTTTCAATTATGCTTAAATCTTGATTATATTAATATCAAGATTCTCTCTCCTCCAAAGTGATTCAAATGAGATGCCCCTCTCATTTTCTTTTATCTACATGATGACAAGAAACATGGGGGACTCTCTAAAGGTGGTATTTTGCATATTGAACCCTAGGTTTTGGGTAAATTACACATTACACAAAAACTAGGTTTTAATGCACAAACATTGCTTAACAAGCTCTTTCTTGGTGTTCAGGATACCACAAGCCATACCTCTACATCATTTTCATTCTTATGATTCTTCAACACTTGAGAAACATTTTATCTTGTAATATTTGCAAATTAACCCCTCAACTTGGGTAATTTGCACTTTAGTCCACAACAAGTAAAACATTGTTTCAACATTATTCAAAAAGGACTAAAATTGAAACATAAGTTCCTCTTGAGCCTTAATTACTTTTCAAAAGATAAAGACAAGAATATAAATGACTTACTTAAGCAAAACCTCTAGGGTTAAGCCTTAACCCAGGTCAGGGATGTTACAATTATAAACCCCTAACAAGGATTTCGTCCCCGAAATCCCAGGTAAAGGAAGACAGATATTATTCATTCATCACATCATCAAGCCTCCGACTAACATCTTAATGTCATGTAGAGACCTTAGAACTTTGATCATCACAAAGACCTTCCATACAGGGTTATCATAGAATCTGTCACACAAGACACATACTCCACTGTCCTTTTCATTACTGTTTATAGAGTCACTTTGTGTCAGGTAACATTATACATACCTTATTTAACTCAGGTGTCAAACCTCACTAATTTGTCACCCACTTGGCACTACAAATCTCATCATACATTTTTAGCTTTAATAAGATTTTTCCACAAAGATTCTACATTTGTTCCTTCAATTAGTAGGTCCTTATCGATGTTATGTTTATGCGGGGCATAAACCCCTAATATATGATGTCCATAGTATTCTATATAACTAGACTGATTTCACAGTTGGCCATTCCAGGTGAACAACATTTCTTCTTATGAGGAATTATATTCCCATTTTCTCATATCATTGAAAGTTCTTGGACACTAGGATTCTTTACCTTGGTATTCATTATATGTGCCAAAAACACATCACATCATCATCATGATTACTAGATTTGGGTATTCAAACCCTCAGTCCATTATTGAACATTGTTACCTCTCATCAGGTAACTGTTATTTCTAGGTCTAAGGACCAGGGTATACATTATACTATACATCTTCTTTTGTTTATAAATTGATTCATGATTTACTCAGATCCCTTCATATATCAATTAGGATGTGGTAGAACTATCCATGCTACATCTCTAACTTCATTATTCTCTTTAGATTGTCTCAAAATGACTACTTGATTAGGGTAATCAGAAAGATAGCAATCTAAGAGTGTCATACTTACCTTATTTTCAATAGATGAATACCTAGCCAGGGCATTCAAGAACTAAAATTAGGTAGTATGCATTTGTTTCATATTATGTTTCATACTTTTAACATCTCTTTAAATTTACTATTTAATATCTTAGATTTTCTATGGGTATTTCTCTTACATCTCTTCTACATGAAAAGAGAAATTTCAAAACATACAAGAGAATATTATTCTAAATATATGTTCTCATCCTTTTTATCTCTTCCTTATGTCCTCATAGGACTAGTTAAAGGAAGCTCAACAATAACTACCTTTCTTATAATTAGTAGGCAAAGAGAAAAAAAAAGGAAAGATAATTCAGAATAAAAAGTTTTATCTGACAAGTTACCTTTACGGGTTATCTAGTGTCTTATCTGACCCAATTACATGGAGTCAGTTATCATCTGCTATTGCCTTTGTCCTCTACTACCAGAGGTAGATGGACCAAACTGTGACACTTATCTTCGTCCTTGGCCTTCTGCTTCACTAACCTGGGGTCCTTATGGGTTTTGCAGATTATGCCTTGACTGTTGGGTTACCACATTATTTCTTCTTGGACACTACTGCCTAAAATGTCCTATCTGTCCACATTTATGGCAAGTTCGGCCCTCACTTGATGACCACTGCATTGATGTACTACATTGTGGTTGAACTGATGTTACCAAAAACTTTGGTTGTTTAGTACCACCAATCTACTATTCATGTGATTGTGTAGACCTCCTTTTGAGGTTTGCCTCATGTTTCTTCGTCACAGACCTTTCTATCCTCCAAATTGACTCCACAAATGTGGCAAATCTCTCTCTACTTTCTAATGCAGCTGCCGAGATAGACACCTCATCATTCAGTCCTTTCTCAAAATGTCAAATCTTCTCCTGCTCAGTAGAAGCCATTTGAGGATAAAACTGTAAATGTTCCATAAATCTAGCCTCATATTCATTTATTCACATGGTTCCCTTCCGAACCTTCTCAAACTGTGAGATCTTTTCGTCTATGTTCTTGGAAAATACTTATTGATGAATTCTTGATGAAATTCCTCCCAACCAACCTCTTCATCATTCCTTTTTACTTCTTCTATGGCCCACCAATGGCCAACACTACCCTTTAAAAGGTATAAAACATGTTTGACTTTGTCAACATCTGGAATACTAAGGATCTTAAAAGCCTTTTCTAACTCAGTGAGCCATAGATCAGCATCTGCTGGGTCAGTTGTCCCAGCATATTCTATAGCTCCTACATGACATAGTCGTTTAAAATTCTTACCATACTCATGTCCCTCATTGGGAGTTGGTGCCCTAGGTGTTGGTGCTAGCATCCGGTCTGCCATATGCCTCATTGTGGTCTTGAATTCCCTAGATAGAGAATGAAAGGTTGGGTTTTCTATCATAACTTCATCAAAATGGGGATTCTCAGGCACTGATTCCTCTCTTGCCTGATCCCTTGCACCTCCTACTGGTGTAGCAACGTGATCCTCGTATTCCCTTGACATTTTTAAGCTATCTCCCTTCTTCTGCATAAGTAGAAGTCATTATAAGATATATTGGAGGATACTAACACAGACTCAACACCTTAGTCCTATGTCTCTGTAGACTCAGCAAACCTTAAGCTCTGATGCCACTAATTGTGATACATTGTTCGAACAAAACGTCATTAACTAAGCGGAAGCGATCATTTACAGCGGAATACTGAAAATCACTAAAAATTAAAACCTTTTTCAAAGAGATCCAGTTCCAAGAAACTCTTAACAACAAGAACCAAAGTATTACATATACATTTTGGTCCACAAGTACATACCATGTACCATTTCTTCTCGAGGATTACATACATCAGTTTCTCTCTTAAGTCTACACATGAGTAACACACAACCTTGAGGCATTCAAGCCAAAAACTCAGATTGATTATCAAAACACTAAGTACCGACTCCAAGGACCTGAGAGTACAGAGACGACACATAGGACTCTTATCTACAAGACACGAAAGTCAATATCTCCACCTGAGAAGTTACTGTTGTCCTTGATGTTGCTGTCCTTCCCCTTTAGTATAGATCTTACCTCCTCATCCTCGTCCACCTAAAAACATTGGATCCCACGGGGGTGAGACAATTGAAATTGTCCCAGCGAGAGATATAACTCTCCGCCAGAAACATTATTATTCTAGTTTAGTAGAATAACACTGATCAGAGGATAAGCAGTTTAGAACATTCTCATATATTAAAGCATTGCAACTATCTATGATAGAGCAGTAATTCATTTATCCACTTTATAAGGAATATGAAGAACATGTATATCACTTATCCATCTTACTATATCAACATCACAAGCTTATCCTGAGATACTCAGTATCATGGTATGTCATCAATGAATCATTTTCATTTCTGTCTGTTGACCTTAGCCAATCTGTTAGCCAGATATTGAATTGTTCCAGTCATGTGAGTATACATCATCATATTCTGTCCAGGCATTGGACTATGCCAATTCTATGCAAACATTCCAGGCATTGGATTATTACCAATCATGTGCAACCATTCCATGCATTGGATTATTACCAAACTTGTGCAACCATTCCAAGCATTGGATTATTACCAATCCTGTGAAACCATTTCAGGCATTGGATTATTACCAATCATATGATATTATTCCAGGTATTGGGTTATGACCAATCATGTGACATTATTATAGGTATTGGGTTATGACCAATCCTGTGACATTATTCCAAGTATTGAACTATGTCAATCATGTGCATCATCACTGAATACCACATCACCTTTTCTAGGTATTGAACCTTGGCCAAGCCATCATACTTATTCACATCCTTTATGTAATTCAAGTATCCCTCTTACCTCCTTTAAGCTTATTCAAAACATTATAGCCCTTATTTGGCTATAAGCATAAAGCATGCATGATTAAGATTTCATTATTATTATTGCATCTATTTATTATTATTATGTTACTAAATTTCCATTTCCTAGTTTATTTGAACATTATCATTTCTTTCATGACACTTTTATAAACATCTTGTTACCTCTCACTAGGCAACAACTATCCACATGGCTCACAAGGCCCATTGAACATCTTGTCACCTCTCACTAGGCAACAACTATCCACATGGCTCACAAGTCCCATTGAACATCTTGTCACCTCTCACTAGGCAACAACCATCCACATGGCTCACAAGGCCCATTAAACATCTTGTCACCTCTCTCTAGGCAATAACTATTAGAGTTTTACCTATATAGTTGAATAGGGTTTCAAGTTCATATTATCAATTCAAACCCTAATTCATTGCTCCACACATCTAGGAGCATACATTAATATCACAAGTATTCAACCATACTTATTTATTCTCATCATCTATCATTAAATGATAATCAACACAAATTATGAGTTTCTCTCTCATCTTTTCTAGGATATTAATTACATCATACTTTGTTATCTTGGCTTGACCCTTTCTCAAGGTATGTTAGACTACACTTATCAAAGTGCATTACATCTTAATGTAATAATTATCATGACACACTTCATGTGTTACTCATCCAAGTATATTGGATTTAGGGTACATCAATGTGTATCAACCTCGAGGTGTTGAATGTCATATCTATCACACCCTAATGTTTTACTTCCCTCATCACCTTGATCTTACTTAAGTTCATCAACTTATCTTGTATTAGGGTAATTCTTATCCTAATACTTTATGCACCAGTTCATCACATACCATGTAATGTATTGGTAATAAGTCACTCATTTGATTTATTCAACCATTATTGATATAATATTATCCAATATCAGGAATAGGGTTTCCCTTCTTTATCAATTAGGGTTTTGTACAAGCTCACTCTATGTTGGGGTTTCACATAACATCACCCTATATTGGGGTTAGGGTTTCCCAATTCATATCAATCGGGGTTACTCATCCCCTTACACAATTAGGGCTAGGTTTTCAAATTAGGGTTTCATAATGCATAGAATCACCCCGGATTAGGGTTTCATATCCCATTACCCTGTATCAGGGTCTCTCATTACATCCTTACCTTGAATTAAGGTTTCTTATAACATTTCCCCTAAAATTAAGGTTTCATGTAGCTTTACCCAAAATTAGGGTTTTCATGAAGCATTCCCTTAAATTAGGGTTTTTCATTAAATACCCTGAATTAGGATTACACCATCACCCTAGATTAGGGTTTCACCTAGATTTACCTTAAATTAGGGTTACAACTCATCAATCTTCTTGATTAGGGTTTCATGATCTCATTATCATGAATCAAACCTTAATTACATATTTTATTCATGTTGAAAGTGTTGAGGATTAATCACTACATGATTATTACTCATGTATAAGTTCCTCTCTCTTATCCTCTCTAGGAGGTTAATTACTTTAATCTTTATTAGATTGAATCAACTTGAATGAAGAGTTAACATAGTGTATTAAGTCATTGCTTCCATAAGCATCAAAGGTTAACCACTCTAAAGGTATTAATCACCTAAGTACTTTAGAGGTACAACCACTGGATTTAACTTTGATATATGCCATTAACAATCAAGGAGTTAATTCATACTTTCTTGGTTTGAATCAAATAGACCTTCAAACGGTCTTGAGGTATTAGACCTTCAAACGGTCTTGAAGTACCTTGACCTTCAAATGGTATTGAAGACCGTTAGACCATAAATGGTCTTGGTCCCAAAACTTTCAATCGGTCTTAATACCGTTAGACCATCAAACGGTCTTGACCTCAAAGTCTCTAAAAGGTTTGAGATCTTTTGCATAAAAAATTATTACTCTCAAACTATTTTGAAACCGCTAGACCTCCAAACGGTCAACTCCTTCAAATGGTCAAAGCATCCAAACGGTTTTGAAGTTCAATTTACCCATTCGATCTTGAGGTCCATTATCCATTAAGTTTTGAACTCAATTACCCATTTGATCTTGAAGTAAATTAACCATTCAGTCTTGAAATTGAATCCATCCATTCAGTCTTGAAACCGAATCATCCATTTGGTCTTGAAACCGAATCCATCCATTCGGTCTTGAAACTGAATCATCAACCATTGATTTGAAACCGAAACAATCTATTGGGTCTAGGGTTTGCAATAAATGGACCCTCCAATATTGAAACCATTGGAATTATATCAAATTGAGACCATTGCATCATCATCCAACCACATCAGCATTTGACCTTCAAACGGTTTGAGTCCTCTTGACCTCAAACGGTCTTGAGACCATTTGGTGTCAAACGGTCTTGAGACCATTTGAGCACCAAAAAGCAAAACCGTTTGCACATGTTCTATGATTAGGTGTGTGCTTAAGATGGCATCATTATATTCAAGCTTCGATCCTTCAAAATCTACTGCCATTCTTATGGTAATTTTATCAATTTGATCAAAGGAATTTCAAGTAGAACAAAGTAGTCAACAAGTGATGAAGAATTGAATGTAATAATAACATTTAAGGGTTCAAGTTATATAACCCGCCTTCAAAATTGAATCCAAGCTTCAAGATTCACGTCCTCTATGGTGAATGAAGCTTCCTCAACTTCCAAAGGCTCGTCCTCAAGTATTTGAGTGAAATGAATGGCTAAGGTTGAAGATTGAATGAAGAAAAGAAGAAATTAAGCATTGAATTTTGATTTCCACCATGAAATCAAGGTTGAAGATGACTATGGAGCTTACCTACAGGTTGTGTCACGTCCTCCTATTTCTCCTAAGCTCCCTTCTGTTCAACCAAATCAAGGAAAGAAAAAGGGATCGAAAAAGCCTTTCATGTGGGTTGAAAATGGGATGTATATAAGGGGATTTCAATGAGAGAGAAAGTGATAAATAATTCCTTCAACTCCTAAAATTGGTGCCACATACTCCCCTCAATCCCTTGCATACGAATCCATATCCCCCACCTTGTAATTCCTCTTCATTATCCATGAATTAAAAGAAAGCAATTTAAGCACCTTAACCATTATAATAATAATATCCAAAATTGAGTGGATATTACTTTTCCTTTTACTAATGTGAGTGGGCTCTCCACTCACTTTAGATATTTCATTGCCTTTGCAAGGCACAAGGACGTCCATACTTATTCAAATTCAGCCATCACACTTTTGTTTGGAGGGCACTTCTATTAATATATTTATTTTTGCATTAAATTGAATTAGGATTTCAATTATGCTAAAATCTTGATTATTTTAATATCAAGATTCTCTCTCCTCCAAAGTGATTCAAATGAGACGCCCCTATCATTTTCTTTTCTCTACAAGATGACAAGAAACATGTGGGACTCTCTAAAGATGGTATTTTGCACATTGAACCCTAGGTTTTGGGTAAATTATACATTACACCAAAACTAGGTTTTAATGCACAAACATTGCTTAACAAGCTCTTTCTTGGTGTTCAGGCTACCACAAGCCATACCTCTGCATCATTTTCATTCTTATGATGCTTCAATACTTGAGGAACATTTTATCTTGTAATATTTGCAAGTTAACCCCTCAACTTGGGTAATTTTCACTTTAGCCCACAACAAGTAAAACATTGTTTCAACATTATTCAAAAAGGACTAAAATTGAAACATAAGTTCCTCTTGAGCCTTAATTACTTTTCAAAAGATAAAGACAAGAATATAAATGACTTACTTAAGCAAAATCTCTAGGGTTAAGCCTTAACCCAGGTCAGGGATGTTTCACTGGTAGTGACTTGTGGCCTAATATGAGATGAGTTGAGGGATTGATATCCCATGGAATGTGCATTTTTAATGGTGTTGTGAACGGCAAAAATACAAGCATCATGTGGTGATAGTAACAACTTCACACCCTATATGTTTTATCCACTGAAAGAGTACTTTGCCCTTATCTTTGTAGAATTTGTTATGATTTTATATTTTGTAACTTGATTGATGTTAAAAGATACTTAATTGACCTAAATAATCAAGTGGAACCTAATCATGTAGTTTTACCATGTGCCATAGATCCGTTTAGTGTCAGCACTTGTTGAATGGTGACACGAGTTTATCTCGGAGTGCATATTTTTGAATATGTTGGGATGAGAACGAATATTCCCTTTCGTCCAGGATATATGGGACAACCATGCGTAAGCTGGTCTCCTAGTGATATGTGATATAGAATTGGCTATGGGCCATACCCTGGTAGGAGTACGACTTCAGGTCGTAGCTCCGTGACATGTGATACATGATTGGTTGTGGGCCATACCCTAGTAGGAGTGCAGTTGTGGGCTGTAGCTCAGTTCCTCTAGCATCGTGACCTATACCAAGCGGGTTATACTTGTACAGTTGGACTATATGTCGCTGGTAGCAATTTTACTGGTGATGCCACTATAGGTTCACTCGTACTGGCTGAGGGAGTGAGGTCGTGGATTTCAACTCTTCCATAGACCTTGTATGGCACTAATTTCGACTTAGTAGTGGTCGGTTGGATTTGGGTGGTATGCCTCAAATCCTCGGGGCATAATAAAACATGTAATCAGTCATGTAGTATACTTACATAGGATCAAATATGGAAACATTGGATGAGGCCTTAGTTGCTTTTGTACAATATTGTTAGTAGTGAATTTACATGTTTTTCGTATTCCTTTTAGGATGATAAGATGTTTCATAATCTAATTGCATTTGCTTATTCTGTTATAAATGATTTCCTACTTATCATAGTTGTAACTTTACGGATGTTCCTTAATCATCTTACTTGTGATAATAATAGTGTTGGTGGAGAATTATATCTCTCAAAGAGATTTGAAATCTCACCCCATGGGTTTCCACATATTTTTAGGTGGATGTGCACGAGGAGGTAGAGATCATGTAGTAGAGGTTAAGCAGTAGCAAGAAGGACAGTAGTTGACAAGGTTAGAAGTTTTGTTGGTGGTCCTTTTATTGCTAGAGCCTAGAGTCATCCATGTACACTAATCTCCTTGGGATGGTTTTTAGGGTGTGTTTTGTAGACGTATATAGATACATGTTTTGACTTGTGTGTCCTTTTCATTTATGGATACAATGAATATGTATATATATGTTTGAGATTGGTTTTCTTGTAACAGGATGATGGCATACATGGTAAGTACCTTGTAATAAGAAATTACTCATATGTAAAGGTTTTTGTTGTTTTGGATTTTCATGAAAATGGTTTTAATTTCCTGTGTTTTCTGCTAATTTGTTTGTTTAAGTTTTTTTTTGCGGGTGAGTTTTGAGTTTGCTTGTGCTTTGTAGACAACATTGTCAGCCCCATTGCTCGACAACCCAGAAGTCATCGACATGCAAAGAAGATAGAAAGACAACCTCGACCGACAAGCATTTGTCAACCAACACAAGCCTATCAACCGACCGGGTCCCAATCATTTATTGTGTGACTTGTGGACTTCATTCACACAAAGTATAAATAGGACCCAGGGCATCAGCTTAAAGGAGTGCTATTTTCCCGTCTGACAGGTTGCCGCTCTACTACTTTGCCAATGTCCGACTTCCTTACTTGATAGATGAAGGCTGATGATGCCTCCATTCACCTACTCTTTCCTTATTGAAGGACCAGATCCAAGCAAGGAGGACGAAGAAGAATAAGGATCACCTGATGACAATCTTGGGAGACTCTATGGCTACATCTCATCTACCCAATGAGATGATGGCTATCTCTTTCCTTTTTCTTGTTCTTTGTTTTAATCTCTCTATGAGTTATGAGTAGTTCCTTATGCTAGGACGTGGGAAGTATCCCAACTAATTTTTTTTGTTCTTTTATTCCATCCATGCATGTATGAATCCTTTCTCATGTTAAATCAATAATTTTATTCCTTGTATGCTTGTTTGGTCAGTAGGTTTACGTGTTTGTCATGATCTTGGATGTAGAGAACTTTAAACCCAAGATCTAGGATATCGATTGGTTTTGTTAGACTCTTGATGAGACATCAGATATATGTTTTCTGAGGCGACAGATATATGATCTTTAGATAACATGACAGGGTGCTTAGAGGGATATCTGTCTAGGCTAAATCCTAACGCTAAAAGGGGAATTTACCTGGCCTCCATGATTTGATGTATTTGTGTTTGGAATGCAATGAGAGAATAAATGTAGGTAATAATAGTGAAACTGACTCATCCTAGTGTATCCATCCATCTAATAATCTTAGATTTTATTTCAGTCTTTTATTCTTGCACATTAGTTGCTAATAACCAAAATCTACCTTTTGTGTTAAATAATATTCCTACTTTAATTAAATCGGTCAATCAATTCTTAAAAATATTGTCCTTTGGGTTCAATCCTCAACTATACCACGATAAGACTCGTCTGCTTGTGGGTGGTAATTATTGTATGTTTGTTTTGGTAAACTCTATGAATCTCATTCCTAGTGAATTTGTAGTGCAATAATATTCATGTCATAGATTCTAAATACTTTACTAGAAGTTGAATAACCCAAGAAAAATCATTTATGTGATTTAGGGTCAAATTAGTCTCTATCATTCTTTGTGTTCAAGATGTAACAAGGTGTACTGAAGGTTTGAAAATAGTCAACTCTAGGTTTCTTGTTAAAAATGAGTTCATAGGCATTTTTCTTAAGATAAGAGTGAATTGACACACGATTTAACACATAGCATGTTGTTTTTACTGCTTCAACCCAAAAGGTTTTAGGTGTATTATGTTGCAGTAATATTGTTCTAGCCATTTCTTGTAGGGACCGATTTTTCCTTTCTACTATCCCATTTTGTTGTGGGGTACATGGAGCTGAAAAATAATGAGTTTACCCTTGGTATGTACAAAATTCTTCAAAGATGTGAATTTCAAACTCCCCACCATGATCATTCCTAATAGTGCATTTTTTTGTAGTTGATTTTCAATCTTAGAGAAAAATTAAATGACTATTTTAATAGTGTCATCTTTTGTTGAGAGAAAATGAACCCAAGTATATCTACTATAATCATCAACAATGACAAAGAAATATCTTTTACCACCAATAGATTGGGTCCTCATGGGACCAAACAAATCCATGTGAATCAGTTCTAATGATCTATTAGTACTAAGAAATGCTTTATATTTGAAACTAGATTTATTTTGCTTGCCTAGAGTACATGGTTCACAGTTTTTAGGTTTATCAAAAGAAAGTTTAGGTAAACCATGAACAAGATCATACTTAATCAACTTTTTCATAACATGTGAGCTTGCATGACCTATTTTTCTATGTCATAATTGTAAAGATTCATCATTTACAAGAAGACATTTTCCAACAATAGCTTGCATAGAGTTAGGTCTAAGTATATATAAATTTCCTATTCTTTTTCATTCATAAACAACACTGTTAGTGTTCTCTATGAGTAACTAATAGCAAGATTTGTTAAATAAAACATCATAGCCACTATCACATAATTGACTAACACTAATCAAGTTGTGATGCAATTTATCTACAAGTAGCACATTTTTAATTTGAAGGTCTTTACCAACATTACCTATCCCAATAATTATACCTTTGGTGTTATCTCCAAATGTTACTATTTTGGTCTTCTTTTCTTCAAGTGTTTGGAAAGCCTCCTTATGTAAAGAAGCAAAATCACTCCTCTACTAGAAAGAAAAGATCACATCCCTTAAAGAAAACAACACATAAATTTTTTTTCCAAAGGGATGGAGACCAATTCAATCAACATGTATGTATCATTACACAATGAGTAGCAGCGGAAAATATCATTATCTAACCATTTACAAAGCTTGATAAAAAATACATCACTTCACCACTTATGGGTGTCCAAAAGGAAAACTGAACATATAAGCCAAAGATCAAGTCGAGGGTCATCTAACCACCTCTTCAGGTCTCCCAAAAGCTCAGCTACAATGTTGATGTTGAGATCACCTCTCCTTGGTCAAACCAGGGGTTGGAAGCATACCCCACAAAACAAGAGAAGAACATAAGTACATCGGCAAAAAGCATGTATGTGTATGCTAAATGAAACTTTGTGCAATTTAAGAATTAAGGACATCAAATGTAAAATGCTTCCCATACAAGAGACAAGGACTACCCACACGGGCATAAAAGAAAGGAATCATAACAAAAGGGATACCTGCCATAAAACAAAACAATAAAGAATGTGCAATATTGGCACATAAAGAGAGTAGGGCACACACCCCACAATCATCATCAATAACCTACATGCATGTGAGATAAACTGTAAGGACCCTGACCTTCATTTTGGGCTTATCCTGTTTGCTTTGCCTAAACCTTGTGTTTAGATGCTTACTAATCACATGAGGTTGTGATTAGGGTTTGTTTGTGTTGTTTTGAGAGGATGGGTTGGGCTCGTTTCTTGAGTATCTTTGGGCCTTTTTGATCCTTTATGGGCTTTGTTTTTCCTTGTTTTTCCTTGTTGGGGCCTTGTATCGGGCAAGACCAAGGTGTATCGGCCAAGGCTTGGTGGGTGTGCCAGCCAAGGAGGTTGTATCGGCCAAGGGTGAATGGGTTGCCTCTTGGGCGACACACATCTCCCTTCTAGCTTCGTTTGTGTCACCATCTTCGGATAAGTACCAGCTGCTTTGCTAAGAGAGTGGAAACACATGGGTGTGGGTTTTTGGGGTGCTTGCATGTGGCACACTCCTTGGACAAATGTGTTGGGGACGGGTGCCACCTTGCCTTGCTCTCCCTCTTCACCCCATGGTATATATACGACCCTCTCCTTAGTAGCTAAGCTCTTTAGATCCTTTAGTTGCTTTCCTTCTTCCTTGGTGGCCGATACATCCCCCTTGATGGAGCTTGGTGGTCGATACCCTCTTCTTGGTGGAGCTTGGTGGGCGACAAGCTCTAGTCTTCTTCTTCTTCCTCTAGTGTTGGCTTGACGTGGGATTTTATCGCACTAACAAACTCACTCGGAGTTGAAATCCCTGAGCTTTTACCAAAACCAATGTGATATAACACCACCCACAAGTGGACGAGTCTTATCACATTATAGTTAAGGATCGAACCCAAAGGACAACATTTTTAAGAATCTTGTCAGTCGAATCTAGTTCAAATAAGACTAATATTTAGAATGATTGATTGGTTTGTGGTTAATTAAACTAAATGCAGGAAAGTAAAAGTTGAATTGAAGTTGGATTTAGATCAATGATATGGAATCGCTGGGATGGTATCAGGTTTCACCACCACTACACATGCAAACACGTTCGAACGTCAAACATCTAGTCAAGATATAACTATCCAAATAGTGTTGTTGCAAAACCCCCCATACGGGCGTTAGGTTCGCATAAGCATCACCTTAGGCATCAGATGTCTCGTCACCCTCCAGATCACATACTTACGGCTCCGAAGATACAGAAATCCAACTAAGGTTGTGGTCCTCTCTGAGGGATGTTTAGACCACAGAAGTGTCATCGTAGGTTAGATGGTTCGTCCCCTTGTGGATCATTCACTTACAACCTCAAGGAAACCCATTATATTTCTAGTCAAGGTGCCAACCACGCTAATCGATAAGCAAGCAGGTATTTGATCTACAAATAAAAATCGACGATAAACAAAGATGGTACAAAATCCAACTGAGGCGGTGGCCCTCCCGGAGGGATGTTTAGGCCACAGAACTGTCACCGAAGATTATATGGCTCGTCCCCTTTGTGGATCATGCACTTACTACCTTTTCTAATCAAGGAGTCGAACTTTGTAAACCGCCATTCCACCCTACATATAGAAGATTTCGCAATATAGGGAAGAACAAGATGAAAGAAAGTAGATAATCAACTACAAACATACCAATTAATAATGAAATGAAAAGTTATATACATTGCCATGGAATGCTTAACAAAAGAACATGTTTGCATGGGCAGCGGGGCTAGTCCCCGCACCCCAGTGAAAAGGAACTACTCTCTCATGATGCGAGAAACAAGAAGAATGAGAAATAGAGAGAAATCTTCCATGAGCATGGTGCAGAAGGTAGTCGCAGCTCAGTGAAGATGATGCGGTCTTCTACGTTGTGTCGGAGCAGATCTGGACATGAAACGGGAGATACCAAGACAGACCGGACAGTCTCTCTCGCTCCGTCTTCCTTCTCTTCTCGGTCTCCTTGATTGCAACACAGGCAGTAGGTGGAGTGAAAATGGTGTGGATGGAACTGGATCTGGATCGGATCTGTGTACAGGCAGCCTGTCAGCATCCCAGATTTGATGCCTCAAATGGGGACCTTGCTGGTCCTATTTATAGGCACAAATCTAGCCCTCGTGCTATTGGTGTGAGTCCAAACAGTTTGCTTATAATTTTCCAAATAGTTTTGGTAAATATCTATTTCAAATGGTTTCATTGCAATCCCACTTTATCAAATGATTTGTTGTCCCATTCAGTTTCCATGCAGCTGTTTAAACAATCTTCACGTGAGAAGGTCTTCATTCTGGCAGTAGCAAACAGTTTGTAAACCATTTAATTATCAAACGGTCTTGTGAGTTCATCTCATTCGGTCTTGGATATTACCCATACGATCTGCATGCATGAATGTCCATTCAGTTTGCATGTAGCAACCGGTCTTCACATGATCTTATCTAAATGGTTTCCTGTTGGTTATTCCAAACGGTCTTGCGTGACCAGTGCATTCGGTTTGCATGCATGTGCTCATTCAATTTTGGATCAGCAACCCATCCTACAACAAACGGTTTCACATTGCTTAGAGCAGCAAACGGTCTTGAATTGCTGTGATCATTTGGTCTTTGAGAGGCATGCATGCACGTGATTTCAGCTTAATCGGTTTGCATGGTTAGCAGCAAACGGTCTTCACGTGGAATCTTGCTCAAACGGTTTGATCTGCATGTGTGGTGCGCTCCCGCTAGAGGCTTACAACACCGGCCAACTAGGGTGGCCGAGTGCAATCCACGAGGTCGGGAGGCACAGGATGATGGATGGGATCCTTGCTTTTGAAATTTATATGGTCCCAAATCAAGTCTATCACTAAAACTAAAACAATGCGCCCACAAGCGTACGGGGTACTGTTGTAGTATAGATCAAAGGCAAGATGTGGGGTCGAACCGCGGAGATAGAGGGGGCGCTAGAGTTAGAAAGCGTGAGCTATGTTCCTTATGTGGAGCTTAGGGTTTTTAGGGTTTGAAGGTTTGTTTGATTGATTAAGCTAAACGAGCAAGTAGGAAAAGCAATGTGAAACTAAGTTATCAAAAGACTAAATTAGCAATCTGAGTTAACAAGCTATCTAAACAAGAGCAAGAACAGACTATACTAGACTAAGCAAGCAACTAGCAATTGAGAACCTAAGTTAACCACTAATCAAGATCAAAAACCTAAATTACCACTTAGCTAACAAAACTAGGCAATTAACTAAGTTAACAAAAGCAAATGAACTACACTAGCATTAACAAGCAAATTAGGCAATTAGGGTTTTAAGAAATTAGATGAAGGAGGTGGGCCGTTTGGGAATGTGACCTTGACATTAGTTGGGGGATGTCACCATAATAAGCAATTAACATATCTCATTCTAGATTACCAAACCAAACAACAAGGTGGGTGCTATGAGAATTTACCCTAAGCTACTAATTGGGGAACTAGGGCTAGGTGTAATTCTCATAGGACGTACCAAGTCTAGGTCTCTAGGATAAGTGGTATTAGTCAATTGAGGACCAAGGGTAAGGATGGGAGTAGAGATGAGGGTATTTGACCTCATGCCACTAGCCGCCTCAGCCTTTAGGAAATCCTAGGCAATTGCACTAATCACACTTATACTGGTAACTTAGAACTCACATTTGCATGTAGGAAGAAGGTGATTATGTAGGAGGATAGGGGGCTAGCTAGGGATCCGAATTAAGGACCTAGGATCCAATCCTATGATAGCTACATAGAAACCAAAACACCCTATAGACAAATGTCTTCAAACACCACAAGGAAAGCAATTAATGTAAGTAAACAACAACCACATGCACAAGTAATGCGAAATGAGATCTAAGCAAAGGCAATCATCATAGAAATGAAATATGTTCATTACAAATTATATTCCCCCAACATGGTATCAAAGTCACATTTTTGCCCCAAACAGCCCACCCAAGGGGGCTTAGCTATACATGATCAAACTAGGAAAAGAAGGGGATAGAAGAAGGGAAAACGCCATGAAGCTCGATGTAGTGGCCTCCTTCTTCACCTCCAAGCAGCTGCAGACGACCTCCCTCCTCCAAAGGTGCAGGGGTGCATGAAAATGGTGGAATGGATGGATAGAAACCTAGAGAAACTAGGTTTCTATGGTGGAAATGAGTGGAAAGTGGGTGGAAATGGGGTTATATGCAAGGGAGTAGGTGGATTGGAGTAATGGAGGCAAGGAAGCAGCTAGGGTCGGCTAGGGGTGCTTAACCTCGAGCCCTAGAAGCAACTAGTGCTTATATAGGAGCTAGGGTTAAGTGGGGGTATAATAGGAAAATCAGTGAAAGTTGTATAGGTTTTGGGGTGGTGGCACGGCCGTGTTGGGTAGGAGTGAGCACGGTCATGGTGGAGGGGAACGGCTGTGTTGGTTAAGTGTTAATTTAACAGGTTGGTGGGTGAAAACGAAGGCTGGTGGCACGGCCGTGCTGGGCAGCACGGCCGTGTTGGGTACTAGGTAGAACGGCCGTGCTGGGTAGCACGGTCGTGGTGGCAGAGTTGGGAGGAGGTCGTTCTGAGCAGCACGCCTGTTCCATCTTCATCCAGCACGACCGTTTTGGTCAGCACGGCCGTGGTGTGGTCTTCGTAGCACGGCCGTGCTGGTCAACACGGCCGTGGTGACTGACTTGCTTGAACTTCCAAAATTTGTCGATCAACCTGTAATTCTTCTCAATTGCCAGCACGGCCGTTCCATGGCACCACGGCCGTGTTGGGGTCTTCTAGTGCTAGCATGGCTTCAAACTTCATAATTCTTGGATGTTTTTGCTTGGAGACGATCCTTGGCCACTAAGGTAGGTTGGGGGAGCTTTGGGGCCTCCTTTGGGTCCCTCCATCACACTCGTCCATCCATTGTGGTCCAAGTACCTGAAAAAACAGTGCAAAGAACATCCATAAGCGTAATTGCAATGATAATCAAATTGGGGGAAAATACTTGTAATCTAACATGTTTAGATGCAACTTATATACAAAATGGCACAGGATGGAGCCCTAAAATAGGGCTGCATCACCACCCCAAACTTAAAACATACTTGTCCTCAAGTATGCTCCAACTTAATCTCTCTTTTCCATTCTTTTCAACAAAAACAAATGACAAATGCAAAGCAACAGAAGATTATTGAATATATATGGTCTTGGAAATGACTAAGTGCATGTGTCTCACATCTCTCCTCTCCTTCTTTCACAACCCAATCATGAACTGAGCACTGAGCATACAAACTTCAAATATAAAGCATAGAAATACAAGTTGTCCATATGTCCTTTATGTCATTCTGGGTAAACCGTTTCATGTTGATGTTAATGACAGGTGACTAGGAGTGTTGTTTCGCTTTCATGCATTCGGTCTTATGCTTCAAACCACACTAGATGATCCACTTGGCTGTAGAAAGGGTAAAGTGAGCTAGATTTGATGTTTTCTAGCTCAATGTGTATAAAAGAAGAAGAAAGGGTTGCGGTAAGATTTGGAGTGCTTTTACACACTCTTCTTTTCTTTATTTGAATGCTCTTAAACAGGAGCATCCTTTTATTTTATTTTTGCTTCTTTTTTTCTTTTTCTTTGCCCTTGGTATAGATAGGGCATATGGTGGTATGGTGGATGGAGTGAAGCGGGGAGGTAAAGATGTGGCCACCCCAAACTTTTGGAGGTGGCCACGGCTAATATGTGCACTTTGGCATCTTTTTATGAGGCGGAGGGGTATGAAGATGGTGGAAGAAAAGTCAGATCAAAGAGGGGTCATCAATGTAGTTTTCAACATACGATTCCCTGCATGAAAGTTAATTCAACACTTCACCAAGTAATATCACATCACATGATAGAATTAACACAATATTCATATTTCTACCAAGTGATTCCATTGGCTTTAAGCGTTTGTCGCTTGCTCAATTCATGATTCAACCAACACATTCATAGACTTACGAGATGTGTTTCACATGTAAAAAGTCACAAACAAGACCATATATCAATAAGATCTAAGAATGTAGCATGCATTTGTCACAAGAGTAAACCTTTTCATTTCAAACATTGGAGATTAAGTCAAAACATCCTATCAGAGCAAGAATATTCAAATCTGGGCAAAATTGGCCAAAATGGTGCCAATTTGCACTAAATCGCATCTAAACCTACTTTAGGGAATTTAAAGACATAAAGCAGAAAATCCTACTTAACAAGCAAAAGAAATTATCAAAAACTACATGAGAATGCAATGCATGGTATGAAGAAGCAAAAATTTTGAAAAATTACTCAAAAATGACAAGAATGAAGGCTACATGACATGCATGGATGCAAGCAGAAGACAATCTATACTAGGTGGGTTAAACATCAAACAAATAATGATCAGGTGGAACATGCAACTGTCAAAATAAACTAAAAACAGAGGGCTTACCGCCCTACCACCCCAAACTTTTGAATCATGATGTCCTCAGCACAAAACTAAAGCTTAGGGATGATAGGGTAAAAGTTAGGGTTGTGGTGGTGTGGGGTCCTGCGGCGGGCCAGACTGTGGAGGAGGCTGCTGGTAGTAGTGGCCCCAGTACTCTGCCTGTGGAGGCGGGTATGTCTCCTGGTAGCCTGAAATTGATCCCCAGAAATCCTCCCCCCACTGGGGGTTTCTTTGTGTCTGCGCATGCCGGTACTGATACATGTGGTTGATTTGGTGATGCATCTGCTGCTAGTCCAACCACATGTCCTGTTGCATTTTCTGAATCTCCTCCAACTGTGCATGGATGGATGCCATATCATATGCATTTGTCGGAGGTGGCTGCGCCTCAAACTCTTCCATTCTCAGCCTTGTGCGGCGTGGATGCTCCAAAGATCGTTGTTGTTTTGGCACGTTTGTTTCCCCCTCCTCATCATTTAAGACTACACTTGGTGCTCTGTATCCTTCTCTAGGGGTTTCTTCCTCATATTGTGATAACCGATTGAGAAAATAATCCACAGGCCATGCATTCTTGAGCAAAGGGAGGGCATGGTAAGGGAGTTCCAAAGTGATTCCAGGATAGCCGGGGTTCAACACATAAAAAATTTTGTCATCCTTGACAGAAATCATCTGTGACCTCGCAAGATAGTTTAGGTCCACATGTTTGTTTCCATCTACCTTGGTGAGCCCTTCCAGATTGCATCCCAACACCCTCGCCAAAGTGGTGACAATCCCTCCCATGATGAATGGATTTTTACTTTTGGATGGGATTGTCTTCACGTGATCAATAAACATGGAACCCACATTCACGAACCCCGCGCTTGCAACTGTAGCTATGAGAAAAAGGTCTTTCTGGCCGCCTGATCCTTGATTATCATAGCGACCAAACACGGTATTTGCCAGCACGTTTTGCAAATATCTCATGAATGGGTTGTGGATCTTGCTTGTTTTGGATTTCCCTGAAGTGAAAGTGGATTCGCCTGTGATCGTCTTCCACATCTTGGCGTAATCTGCCTTACCATTCTTGTCAAATCTTCCCCCGTCGAATTTCCTTGCCATTTCTGGGTTGGGGGCAAAGATTGCATTGATCTGAGAGGCGTTGAGGACATGTGTTGAGCTGTTTAATTTGAAACTGAGAGCATCCTCTCCTCGGAACTGAACCTTCTCTAAGGTTGCGAAGAACTCGTGAGTGATCTCCAAGTATGCATCTTCGGCCTTAGTTAAAATGTCGTACAATCCACAACATTTTAGATGAAACTCAAAACTGAAAAAGATACCTAAAGCTTCCATTGTGGGCACACATGCATATCTAGTGGCAATCACCCTTCTTGTCATACATTCGGGGTGAAGGGGTTTTACTGCTGCCCTTCTTGAGACTCCTCTACCATAAGTGGTTCCTTGTGGTTGCTTTCCCGCCCATGTGAATCTGTCCTCCTCTAGTCTCGATAGGATATCCACTGGTTCATCCTCCAATTCCTCGCTCTCAGTATCATCCACTTCTTCTTCTTGATATGTATGTGACCCCGAACTTGTGTCCAAGTTCAAGGGCACTCTTTCATTGCTTCCACTAGGTCGGGCAGATGATGTCGAGTGCCTTGCTTGAGTTGGTCGTGGTGGTATTCGCGAGGATGAAGCTTCATTGGTTTTCTTAGCCCTTCACTCACGAGCCGGTGCAGTGACTTCAATAGAATCCACCGGATTCTCCATCTCTTCTTCTTCTTCCTCCTCCTCTTCCCCAGTGTTGTTGTAGCTTGGATCGGAGAATGATCGCTTGAGGGAGAGTGTAGTCGAGAAGTGCTCATCGAAGCTGACCGTCCAAAGGAACGTGAAATCAAATTGGACGGTGAGGAGGCGCTGCCGGACTGCTGTGAATCGGCCGCTCGTTTAGACCTTCTCTTGCCACCGGTGAGGATGGTTGTGGTCTTCTCTACTCCTTTCTTGATTGCTTTGCCCATGCCCTTCATTATTGCACGATTCTCTGACGAGGAACGAAGCTTGCACTGGAAAATGCAGCTCCGGGCTGATGGGGCAGAATTTGTGTGGCTAGAGAAATCAGTGGTGATGAGCGGTGGAAATCGAAGCTAGAGGTTGGGGAAGACGATTAGGGACCAAAGGAACCTCAAATCCGAAGTTTGGAAGCAAGAGGAAGCGATTTGGGGGTGTAGGGAACTCGCCCTAGTCGCCAGACGTTGTGGCACGGCCGTTTTGGGTCGCAGAAATGAACGGGGGGTCGTGTTGGGTTGGGGTATATTTTAGGTTTATATGGGCCAGCACGGCCGTTTTGGTCAGCACGGCCGTGTTGGTTTTAGGCCAACATGGCCGTTTTGGTCAGCACGGCCGTGCTGGAGGGGGCCAAGATCTTCAATCAACCTGTTGGATGCATCTTTATCAGCACGGCCGTTCCGTTTCAGCACGGCCGTTTTGGATTTAGATCAACACGGCCGTTTTGGTCAGCACGGCCGTGTTGCTCTCTTTCAAGTCAAAACTTTTCGAAACTCATCATTTAATCGTCATGAATGAGCTTTTCTTGGTGGGATATCCACCACCTTGACTGACTGTGCCTCAATCTTCAGCTTGGACATGTTCAACTTGTCATTCCATCAAAACTAAAAACAAAACTATCAAGCACAAGTGTGCGTGTGTGTATTTGTGTAAAACAAAACTAAAGTATTAAAAGAAGGGTTCAAGAATCTCCAACCACGTGGGTTGCCTCCCACTAGCGCTAAATTTTACGCCTTCAGCCAGGCTTATTGATTGTTGTGCTCCTTCATTTCTTTGGAACTTTCAAGAGATCTTTGTAGTAGATCCCTTTCTCATCCTCATCTAAGCATTCCTCTTCATCAAATTCTTCTTCTACCAGCATAACAACATCAAAGTCTTGGTTGGCCTTGTCCGGGCCAACTTCAACGACAGGTTTCAGCCTTTTCCCATTAACAGTGAATTCCTTAGCTCCTTCTTTTGTACAAATGATCACTGCCCCGGATGGGTACACCTTCTTGACAAGGTAAGGACCTTCCCATCTAGAACGAAGCTTTCCGGGGAAGAACTTCATCCTTGAATTGTACAGCCATACCCATTTTCTGGGCTCAAACTCTTTCTTCTTTATGATCTTGTCATGTAGAAACTTGGTTCTTTCCTTGTAGTTCTTTGAAATTTCATAGGCTTCATGTCACATCTCTTCTAGCTCATGCAATTGAAACTTTCTTCTCATTCCGGCACTCTCTTCATCAAAGTCCATCCTCTTCAAGGCCCACAGTGCCTTGTGTTGCATCTCAACCGGCAAATGGAAACTCTTACCATAGACAAGCTTGAACGGTGTAGTGCCAATCGGGGCTTTATATGCAGTCCTATATGCCCATAAAGATTCATTGAGTCGAAGTGACCAATCCTTACGGTCCGGTCGCACCGTCTTCTCCACAATGAGATTTATCTCCCGATTTGCCAACTCAACTTGACCACTCGTTTGAGGGTGGTAAGGAGTAGCTACATGATGGTTCACCCCATGTCTCTTTAGCAGTCCTTCAAAAGTGCGGTGAATGAAATGACTCCCGCCATCACTAATCACAGCCCTTGGAACACCAAAACGGCTAAAGATGTTGGATCTCACGAAATCACACACCACTTTATGATCATTTGTTCTTGTTGCCACAGCCTCAATCCATTTTGATACATAGTCTACGGCGACCAAGATGTAGACATACCCGAAAGAAGGGGGGAAAGGACCCATAAAGTCAATCCCCCAAACATCAAACACTTCTACCACCAAGATAGGTGACAAAGGCATCATGTCCCTCTTGGAGATAGTGCCCACTTTTTGGCACTTGATGCAACTCTTAAAAAAAGTCATGAGCATCTTTGAACAATGTCAGCCAGTAGAATCCACATTGAAGAACTTTGGCGGCCGTGCGTTTCCCTCCAAAATGGCCTCCACACACTCCGGAATGGCACATAGATAAGACTTCTTACTGCTCCATCTCCGGAATGCACCTCCTAATGAGTTGGTCCGAGCAATATTTAAAGAGGTGAGGGTCATCCCAAATGTAGTTCTTTATCATGGCAAACAATCTCTTGCTTTCCTCTCGTGTCCACATGCTCGGTATCCTCCCACTAGCTAGGAAATTCGCTATGTGCTTGTACCATGGCTTTTGGACATATGAGACTAAGAGGAGTTGTTCATGTGGCATTGTCTCTTTGATTGGACTTGTCATATCAAAAGGTCCATCAAGGCGGGAGAGATGATCTGCAGCACCATTTTCTATCCCTTTCTTATCCACAATTTCTATGTCAAATTCTTGGAGCAGCAAAATCCATCGGATCAACCTTGGCTTTGAGTCTTTCTTGGACATGAGATACTTCAGTGCAGCATGGTCCGTGTAGATTGTCACTTTGTTTTGCAAGAGATACGGCCGAAACTTGTCAAGAGCGAAGATCACCGCAAACAACTCCTTCTCGGTAGTCGTATAGTTTCTTTGAGCATCGTCTAACATTTTACTTGCATAATAGATAGCATGAGGAATTCAGCCAATGCGTTGACCCAGCACAGCCCCCACCGCCATATCGGATGCATCCGTCATGATCTCGAACGGCAAAGAGAAATCCGGGGGCTGCATGATAGGAGCAGAAATAAGCCTCTCTTTTAGATGATTGAAGGCTTCCACACATTTGTCATCAAACTAAAATTCAACATCTTTCTCAAGTAATCGACATAGTGGTCTTGAGATTTTGCTAAAGTCCTTGATAAAATGCCGGTAGAATCCTGCATGTCCCAAGAAAGATCGAACATGTCTTACGGTCGAAGGAAAGTCGAGTGTAGAAATAAGGCCCACCTTGGCCTTGTCAACTTCAATCCCATCTTTCGAAACTCGGTGTCCCAGAACTATACCCTCAGGTACCATGAAATGACTTTTTTCCCAAGATAGAACTAAGCGAACTTTCACACATCTTTCCAGAACCGCAGCTAGATGTAGCAAGCACTCATCAAAGGTCTTCCCGAAAACTGAAAAATCATCCATGAAGACCTCGAGTGATGAGTCAAGCATGTCAGCAAAGATCGAGGTTACACATCTCTGGAAAGTGGAAGGGGCATTGCACAATCCAAATGACATTCTCCGATAGGCAAATGTACCACTTGGACAAGTGAATGTCGTCTTTTCCTGGTCCGCCGGATGCACAACAATCTGAAAATATCCCGAGTACCCATCAAGAAAACAGTAGAAGCTCTGCCCAGCCAATCTCTTTAGAATCTGATCAAGAAACGGAAGTGGGTAGTGGTCCTTCTTTGTCTTTTCGTTGAGCTTCCGGTAATCCACGCACATTCTCCACTTGGATTGCTCTCTCACCGGCATAAGCTCACCATCGGCATTTTCTGCAACTGTAATCCCGCCCTTCTTGGGAACAACCTGGATGGGACTCACCCACGTACTGTCAGAAATGGGGTAGATGATCCCTGCATCAAGCAACTTAACAACCTCTTGAGTTACAACGTCCTTTAATTTTGGATTTAGTCTTCTTTGCATTTGATGGGTCGGTCTCGCATCTTCTTCTAAGTATATCCGATGCACACAGATAGAGGGATCAATCCCTCTCAAGTCAGCAACAGACCATCCAATGGCTTGGACGTTCTTTCTCAAGACTTCCATCAAGGCATCTTCTTGCTCAGGAGAGAGAGTGGAGGAAATGATCACCGGGAGGGTGTCATTCGAGCCAAGGAAAGCATACTTCAATCCTTCAGGAAGTTTTTTCAACTTAAGAACGGGGGGTGCTTCAAGGGAGTTCTTCAAAGGTGCAGAAATAGGAGGGAGGTCATGACTTGCAGCCACTAAGGCTAGCTCACACTCTTCATCATCCTCATCATCGTCGTCAGGGAACTCAACAATTGGCTCAAGACTTCTACCTTGAGTAGCAGTCTCAATCCAAGCGGGTAGGAACTCTTCAACAATCTCATCTAGGCATTCCACCAAATAACAATCTTCTTTAGTGGCCCCTATCATTTCAGCTGTAGTAGAAGACTTAAAGATGTTCAACCGGATCTTCATGTGCATGAATGTAACATACATGGTCCCTGTCCTCACATGGATCACGGCATCAGCTGTGGCTAAGAAAGGTCTCCCCAAGATGATTGGCACCTTTCTAGCTTCCTTTTCCATATCAAGAATGATAAAATCGGCTGGGAAGAAGGCAGACGTATCCTCATCAAGACAGACCAGCACATCATCCACACGCCCTCTAGGCGTCTTCACAGAACGGTTGGCCAACTGTAGAGTGCAATGGGCCGGCCTTAACTCTCCCATTTGGAGCTCAGCAAACAGATCATAAGGCATCAAGTTTACGCTAGACCCCAAGTCAAGAAGAGCCTGGTCTATGCGATGCGCCCCGGTGTAGCATGAGATGATGAGGGCACCAGGGTCTTTTCTTTTCCGGGGGATGGTGTGTTGGAGAATGGAGCTCACTTGCTCAGTGAGCTTGATCTTCTTAGGCGTTCTCCCTGTTGTCTTTCTTTTGAAGGTGCATAATTCTTTAAGGAACTTCGCATAGGACGGAATTTGCTTGACTGCGTCTATAAGAGGTACATTGATTTTCACTTGCTTGAAGATCTCCAAAATATCATCCGCATGCTTCTTCTTTTTCTTTGCGGCAGAAGGCTCCTCAAGTGCATCAGGATATGGTGGGAGTTGGGACCCCAATCGGTCCAAATCAACAGTATCATCTACTGGTATCACTGGAATCACAGTATCACGGCTCGGAATCACAGTATCATCATTCTGCATCTCAATATCAACCTGCTCTGCCTCAGTGTCATCTCTGCCAACAACAGCACCATGGGGGCTCTCCAAAGTCCTACCACTCCTCAAAGTAGTCACAGCCTTCACATGCTCATGGGTGGTAGAAGGGGGAGCTTGTGGAGGTGGTTGTGGCTGTTGGGGTGGTGGAGGCCTTTGGTGAGGGGAATTGGGATTTTGAAGGATGAATTGGGGTTGCGGTTGTTGTTGAGGTGGGGTGATATTGTGGAGGTGGTTGTTGGTAAGTATGAGGTGGGGGTGGAGCATATTGATAATTGAGCGGCGCTTGAGGAGGCGGAGGAGCATATTGAAAAGTCCCATCATTGTTTGGATTCGGCATAGGTTGAGAGGGGAGTCTTCCTTCTTCTCTTCTGGCCAAAGAGAGAGAAATCTAATCTAACCTCTGCTCAAGTCGGCTTATAGACTGGCCATGTGCGTTGACGTCCTTTTTGACTTCATCTAGGCTTCTTAGCCTTCCAAGAACCTCGTCCTCAAACTTAGAGCTGTAGCGTGGCTTGTGCTGCCCCTGTCCTTGTCCATCCTCATTTGGTTGTTTCCACGAGAAATTTGGATGGTTCCTCCACTTGGGAGTGTAGGATTGGGACATTGGGCCCTGGTTGTTGCGGCCACCAAAGGAATGTAAAGCGTTAACTTCCTCATCTACAACGTCCACAGCCATTGCGGGTTGGCTAGAAGAGCCACCCACTTGATTCTTCATCATTTGCATCATATCTTCCATCATTTTCATTAGATCGGGGTTGGTGGTATTGCGTGCGAGAGCCACAGGGGATGGTGGGGGAATGTAGTTCCGATCGCAATGCCCCCCTAGTGGAAGCTCGGTGGCGAGAATTCTCTACGAGATGTTCAAACAGCGGCCATGAGTCTTCGGGCGGCTTTGTCATGAACGTGCCCCCACAAGAAGAATCTACATTGTTTTGGCTCTGCTCCTCAAGCCCGGTGTAGAAGGCTTGAACTAGTTGCCAAAGCGGAACCTCATGATGAGGGCAGTCACAGAGCAACTTCTGGAATCTCTCACATGCCTCATGGAAGGGTTCGTTCTATTTTTGGGCGAAGGATGTGATGCACCTTCTCATGTAGGATAACTTGGCTATCGGAAAGAACTTCTTCAGAAACTCATTCTTTACTTCATTCCATGTGACGAGCTCTGGCCTCGAGACGTACCACTCCTTGGCTTTCTCCTTGAGGGAGAAAGGAAAGAGCGTTCTGTGGATCGAGTCGTCAGTGGCAGCAGGCGTGCGGAAGGTCAAACACGTTTCTAAGAACGCGTCTATATGGTGATAAGGATTTTCATTCTCCATTCCGTAGTATGTGGGCAGAAGTCCCAAGAGTGCTGGCGGAATGGAGAACTACTGATCGGGCATCTGATCCACCAGCGTGGCTATGGGGGAATTGTAGTTCCCCGGCGTGAAATACTCATGAAGCGGGCGGTGCGGTGGTGGAGGTGGAACATCTGGTGGTGGGTTGTTCTCGGCCATCTCGGCCTCTCGGTGTAGGTTGCGGCGAGCTTGACGTCTTCTCCTCCCAATCTCGGGGTCGTAAACCACCAAATCGGTGCAAGTCGAACGCGTACTACGCATGCACAGCTGTCACCTGCGCACGTCACAAACAAACAACAAGGAGCCAAGTTAGCGAACCAATATGTAAGAGTAACACAAAGAATAAAGAATAGCAATGGTGACGGCAAAAGGAAAGGCTAAGCTACACTATCTAACTAGGCCGAGCGCCTCTATTTCCCTGGAAACGGCGCCAGAAAGCTTGGTGCGCTCCCGCTAGAGGCTTACAACACCAGCCAACTAGGGTGGCTGAGTGCAATCCACGAGGTCGGGAGGCACGGGATGATGGATGGGATCCTTGCTTTCGAAATTTATATGGTCCCAAATCAAGTCTATCACTAAAACTAAAACAATGCGCCCACAAGCGTACGGGGTACTGTTGTAGTATAGATCAAAGGCAAGATGCGGGGTCGAACCGCGGAGATAGAGGGGGCGCTAGAGTTAGAAAGCGTGAGCTATGTTCCTTATGTGGAGCTTAGGGTTTTTAGGGTTTGAAGGTTTGTTTGATTGATTAAGCTAAACGAGCAAGTAGGAAAAGCAATGTGAAACTAAGTTATCAAAAGACTAAATTAGCAATCTGAGTTAACAAGCTATCTAAACAAGAGAAAGAACAGACTATACTAGACTAAGCAAGCAACTAGCAATTGAGAACCTAAGTTAACCACTAATCAAGATCAAAAACCTAAATTACCACTTAGCTAACAAAACTAGGCAATTAACTAAGTTAACTAAAGCAAATGAACTACACTAGCATTAACAAGCAAATTAGGCAATTAGGGTTTTAAGCAATTAGATGAAGGAGGTGGGCCGTTTGGGAATGTGACCTTGACATTAGTTGGGGGATGTCACCATAATAAGCAATTAACATATCTCATTCTAGATTACCAAACCAAACAACAAGGTGGGTGCTATGAGAATTTACCCTAAGCTACTAATTGGAGAACTAGGGCTAGGTGTAATTCTCATAGGACGTACCAAGTCTAGGTCTCTAGGATAAGTGGTATTAGTCAATTGAGGACCAAGGGTAAGAATGGGAGTAGATATGAGGGTATTTGACCTCATGCCACTAGCCGCCTCAGCCTTTAGGAAATCCTAGGCAATTGCACTAATCACACTTATACTAGTCACTTAGAACTCACATTTGCATGTAGGAAGAAGGTGATTATGTAGGAGGATAGGGGGCTAGCTAGGGATCCGAATTAAGGACCTAGGAGCCAATCTTATGATAGCTACATAGAAACCAAAACACCCTAGAGACAAATGTCTTCAAACACCACAAGGCAAGCAATTAATGTAAGTAAACAACAACCACATGCACAAGTAATGGGAAATGAGATCTAAGCAAAGGAAATCATCATAGAAATGAAATATGTTCATTACAAATTATATTCCCCCAACATGGTATCAAAGTCACATTTTTGCCCCAAACAGCCCACCCAAGGGGGCTTAGCTATACATGATCAAACTAGGAAAAGAAGGGGATAGAAGAAGGGAAAATGCCATGAAGCTCGATGTAGTGGCCTCCTTCTTCACCTCCAAGCAGCTGGAGACGACCTCCCTCCTCCAAAGGTTTAGGGGTGCATGAAAATGGTGGAATGGATGGATAGAAACCTAGAGAAACTAGGTTTTTATGGTGGAAATGAGTGGAAAGTGGGTGGAAATGGGGTTAGATGCAAGGGAGTAGGTGGATTGGAGTAATGGAGGCAAGGAAGCAGCTAGGGTCGGCTAGGGGTGCTTAACCTCGAGCCCTAGAAGCAACTAGTGCTTATATAGGAGCTAGGGTTAAGTGGGGGTATAATAGGAAAATCAGTGAAAGTTGTATAGGTTTTGGGGTGGTGGCACGGCCGTGCTGGGCAGCATGGCCGTGTTGGGTAGGAGTGAGCACGGTCGTGGTGGAGGGGAACGGCCGTGTTGGCTAAGTGTTAATTTAACAGGTTGGTGGGTGAAAACGAAGGCTGGTGGCACGGCCGTGCTGGGCAGCACGGCCGTGTTGGGTACTAGGTAGAACGGCCGTGTGGGTAGCACGGCCGTGGTGGCGGAGTTGGGAGGAGGTAGTTCTGAGCAGCACGCCCGTTCCATCTTCATCCAGCACGGCCATTTTGGTCAGCACAGCTGTTTTGGTCAGCACGGCCGTGGTGTGGTCTTCGTAGCACGGTCGTGCTGGTCAACACGGCCGTGGTGACTGACTTGCTTGAACTTCCAAAATTTGTCGATCAACCTGTAATTCTGCTCAATTGCCAGCACGGCCGTTCCATGGCACCACGGCCGTGATGGGGTCTTCTAGTCCTAGCATGGCTTCAAACTTCATAATTCTTGGATGTTTTTGCTTGGAGACGATCCTTGGCCACTAAGGTAGGTTGGGGGAGCTTTGGGGCCTCCTTTGGGTCCCTCCATCACACTCGTCCATCCATTGTGGTCCAAGTACCTGAAAAACAACGCAAAGAACATCCATAAGCGTATTTGCAATGATAATCAAATTGGGGGAAAATACTTGTAATCTAACATGTTTAGATGCAACTTATATACAAAATGGCACAGGATGGAGCCCTAAAATAGGGTTGCATCAATTTGACCATACGGTCTTCATGTTTTCTAATTCAGACGGTCCTTGCGCTCATTCAGTTTGCTATGCATGTGACCATACGGTTCGCATGCTTTAGCTAATTCCAAACGGTCTTCAAGTAAGACGCCTTCATTCAGTCTTGGTATTGCATGCGGACTTTAGCAACCGGTCTTCTCAAATGGTTTCAAATATTAAACAGTTTGCACATAGCTGTGTTAAATGGTCTCGCATACCGGAACTCCTCAAACAGTCTCACAGACCCAGCTCTAAACGGTCTTGATGTGAACATGTCCATTCGGTCTTGAGACCGTATGGATGAAACCATTTGGTCAGACCGAATGGATGAAACCGTTTGGTCAGACCGAATGGATCAAACCGTTTGGTGTGACCAAATGGATGAAACCGTTTGGTCAGACTGAATGGATGAAACCGTTTGGTGAGACCAAATGGATGAAACTGTTTGGTGAGACTGAATGGATGAAATTGTTTGGTCAGACCGAATGGATGAAACTGTTTGGTGAGACTGAATGGATGAAACAGTTTGGTGAGACTGAATGGATGAAACCGTTTGGTGAGACCGAATGGATGAAACCCAAGATGAGAAAGGTGGGTCCCACTCAAAATAGTTCGATTGTTCAACCTTGTCAAGACATGCATCAAATTATTATAAATTCAGTTAAAATCATGATAGTTGGACCAGTTAAGTAATTTTGCACTTATTGATATTTAGTAAATGAAATTGAATGCATTGGGTCGAAATGAGCCCAAGATGGTAATTGAATTCCATGATGAATATGCATTCATCAAAATATCCCGAACTTAAATGTTGCTCGTCCTCGAGTAACACAAAATCTGAAATAGTCACCAAATGAATACTTTTCGGTCATGTGATTGCCTCATCTTCACATCATGATTGTTTTCTTTCTGCTCAGTATTTCAACCTCCTGAGACCACTAAACACATCTTACCATATCTTCATTCCTGAGTTCACTTTCCAATATCACTTCCTCCACACTTTTTCCAACAAGTATGTCAAAGAGTTTTGTAAGAGTCCAGAGATACCCGCAGAATGACAAGTGTGCAACTGATCAGACACTAGTGTTTTTCAGGGGATTAAAGGCTTTTATTGTGCCTTTAGGTAGAAAAGGGAGTGAAGGGTGGTATGGGAGGAAGAAGTAAATCTCTCTTCTATTCGACTTGAGATTTTTATTATTTTTGCAATTTCATTTATTGCATTTTTTGTGTGAATCTCTCCTCTATTCGACTTGAGATTGTGTTTCTTTTTGTGTGCGCTTTGGCATCTTTTTGTGTGCAATTCTCTCTTCTATTCGACTCGAAATTGCATTTTTGGTGGTACACCCCTATTAATTTGTGAGGGGCATGGAAGAATCGGATAAAGAAGGAAGTGGTGTGCCACCCCGAACTTAGGGTTTGGCACTATTTTGGTTATTTTTGTTTCTTTTTTATGGATGGAAAGGTACGAAGATGATGGAAGAAGTGTAGAAGAGAGTTCATATCAGAATGCGACTTGATTTACAATTCCGTACACCAGGTTATTCTCTTTATCGTACTCTGCTCAAATAGTGACTTGGTGAGGATCCGGTGGGGATTCCATGCTATTGTTCCACTAGTCAGTTAGGAAGCAAGATGTGTTTGATCCCTATTAGTTCGACAGACACTTGCCATTTTTGCATAAGGATCATGATGTTAGGATTCATAAGCTTCACATGATGATTTCAATCAAAAGGATAGTTTTCAGAAGAAGGTCTTTTTAAGGGTATGCTTTGAATAATGAGGGTATAATGATTCAAAATAATAAATAGAAATAAAAAGGTCAAAAATTCATCCAGTATCTGTTCACATTTCTTTTGAAAACTTTAAATTTGTGAAAAAATTTATTTGAAATTTTTGAAAATTTAGGTCAAAAATGTGACGATGAAAACTTTAGGTCAAAAATGCGACGATGAAATCTTAAGTTTGATTTAGATGGGTGAAGGTGGAAAGTAAGATATGTACCACCCACCCTCCACCCTGAACTTAGAAATTTCTTGTCCCGAGCAAACTCTAAATCCGAGATGGAGGGGGAAGTTCATGCCATTTGGACCACTAGGTGTGGTTGCATTCCAATCAGTATGCATTCTCCATCTGAAAATATCAAAAATGAAGATTAATCAGAACTCAAAATAGCATATCGTGATGCGATTCTTATTTGCTGCAAAATTATCTAAAAAGTAAAGACAAAATTGAAAAAATTTTCTAATCCAAAGTTAAAACAAATTTTATTTATCAGGTTGCCTCCTGACAAGCACCTTGTTTTACATCGATGGCTCGATGTGATGTCTTCAACTTCACGGTGGTTCCTTTGGATTGGAGAGATCTATTATTGCTTTGGTCCTTATGTTGGTTTTGGTGAAATATCTTTTCAAACGGTAACCATTTGCCACGAATTCACCCGACTTTTCGCTCCATAAAGAGAAAGCACCATGTGGGGAGATGCTTTTGACAATGTACAGTCCATACCAGCGAGAGCGGAGTTTCCCTGGGAATAACTTCAACCTTGAGTTGAATAGCAGAACTTAGTCTCCCACTTGTATGTCTTTTCTTTTCAAATGACCATCATGCCAAAGTTTGGTGTGTTCTTTATAGATTTGTGCATTCTCATAAGTTGTCATCCTGAGTTCATCCAGCTCTTGGAGTTGCAGAATCCTAGCTTGGCCCGCTTTCTTCATGTCAAAATTCAGTTGTTTAATTGCCCACCATGCCTTGTGTTCCAGTTTGACTGGCAGTGGCAAACCTTTCCATATATTAATCGAAAAGGTATAGTCCCGATGGGAGTTTTATAAGCAGTTCGATAGGCCCATAATGCGTCATTGATTTTCACTGACCAATCCTTCCGATTGCGGCCTATAGTTTTTTCTAGAATAGCCTTGAGTTGACGGTTAGAAACCTCTACCTGTCCACTTGTTTGTGGATGGTAGGGTGAGGCTACCTTGTGTGTTACACCATACTTTCTCAGTAACGCTTCAAAGCTTCTTTCTAGAAAATGTGACCCTCCGTCGGATATCACAGTGCGTGGGACACCGAATCGGGGGAAAATAATATCTTTGAACATCTTGATGACGGGTTTGGAATCACTAGTGATGGTTGGTATGGCTTCAACCCATTTTGAGACGTAGTCCACCGCCACTAGGATGTATGAAAATCCATGAGAAGATGGGAATGGACCCATGTAGTCCACCCCCTAAACATTGAATATCTCTACTTCCTGCCATAGATTTAGTGTCATCTCATCTCTCTTTGTTATATTGCCTGATCTTTTACATTTGTCGCATGTTAAGACAAGGTCATGGAAATCTTTGGATATGGTGGGCCAAAAGAATCCACATTGCAAAACCTTCAAGGCAGTCTTTTTAGAGCTCATATGTCCTCCCACTAATCCTGAGTGACATTGTTCCAGGATAGGTTGAGCTTCTTCTTCAGAGATACATCGTCTGTATAAACCATCAACACATAATTTGAAAAGGTATGGCTCATCCCAGTAATACTGTTTCACATCATGCATAAATTTCTTCAGTGCATTTCTGGTGCATTGAGGATGGATAACCCCAACAGCAAGATAGTTCACATAATCTGAGTACCATGATGTAGCTTCTGAGACCTTCATTAGCTGATCATCTAGAAGGGAATCATTGATCGGAATCTTCTCAGTATCCAGAGTGTGGATGCGACTGAGGTGGTCTGCTACAACATTCTTTGTACCCTTTTTATCTCTGATCTCTAGATCAAATTCTTGCAATAGGAGAATCCTTCTAATTAACCTAGGTTTTGCATCTTTCTTTGCCATAAGGTAATGAATGGCAGCGTGATCTATGTAGACAATGACCCTTGAACCAATTAGGTAGGATCTAAACTTGTCAAAGGCATACACGACTGCTAGAAGTTCTTTCTCAATAGTTGTGTAATTCCTCTGAGCTTCGTCAAGTGTCTTTGATGCATAATAGATCACATATTGTTTCTTTTCTATACATTGACCCAAGATAGCACCCACAGCATAATTGCTTACATCACACATGATTTCAAAAGGGTGGTCCCAATCAGGAGCTCTGATGATGGGTGTTGTTGTAAGGGCATGCTTCAGTTTTTTGAAACTTTTAACACATTCTTTGTCAAAATTGAATTTAGTATCCTTTAGTAGCAAGTTTGTCATAGACTTGGTTATCTTTGAGAAGTCCTTTATAAACCTTATGTAGAAACATGCATGACCTAGGAATGCTCGAACTTCCTTTACATTGATAGGGATAGAGAGCTTGGAAATAACTTCTATCTTGGCTTTATCTACTTCAATTCCTCGATTACTGACCCTATGGTCGAGGACAATGCCTTCCTTCACCATAAAGTGACATTTCTCCCAATTCAGCACAAGATGTGCTTCTTCACATCATTTGAGAACAAGGGAGAGGTGTTTTAGACATGAATCGAATGAATCTCCGTAAATAGAAAAATCATCCATGAAAACTTCCATAATTGTTTCAGTGAGACCAGCAAATATGGTAGCCATGCAACGCTGGAAAGTTGCAGGTGTGTTACAAAGGCCAAATGACATTCTTCTAAATGTGTATGTTCTGAATGGGTAGGTGAAAGTAGTTTTCTCTTGGTCATCTGGGTGTATGGGTATTTGATAGAATCTAGAGTAACCATCGAGGTAATAGAAGTATTCTTGATGAGCCAGCCGCTCGGATACTTGATCAAGAAAAGGCATTGGAAAATGATCTTTTCGAGTTGCCTTGTTTAACTTCCTGTAATCAATGCACATCCTCCACCCTGTGACTGTTCGAGTGGGGATGAGTTCATTGTTTTCATTTTGTATCACAGTTGTTTCACCTTTCTTTGGGACTACATGCACTAGGCTCACCCATGGTGAGTCTGATATTGGATAGATAATTCCAGCAATGAGCAGTTTAATCACTGCTCGGCGGACTACTTCTTTCATATTAGGATTTAGTTTCCTTTGGTGTTCAATATTCGGCTTGTGGTCTTCCATCATAGGAATCCTATGCATACACAATTCTTGACTAACCCCAGTGAGGTCACTCATCTTGTAGTTGATGGCTTTCTTTCTCTCCTTTAGTTCTTTCAGGAGTTTATCTTCTTGTTCGGTTGTTAGATCAGAATTTATAATAACTGGACAAACCTTGAGATCATCCAGAAACACGTACTTTAGTCGCTCAGGTAGGGGCTTCATTTATGGAGCTTTTGGCTTTTCACATGGTTCTTTAGTAACATCCTCAGCTTTGAGTTCCTCACAAGTGGCCTCAACATCTTCTTTTGCAGAGTCGAGGGATTCAATGCAATCCTTTACATGTTTGTCAATAGGTTCATCAACTGATGGATCCGTTAGAGCGACTTCTAATGGATCGTATGATTCGTGATTCTCTTGAGTCAGAAGTGACATCTACTCTATGCAATCAATCATATAGATTTCTTCTTGCATACTTGGTCTTCTCATGCTTTCAAAAACTTTAAATTCGAGAGTTTTCTTGCCTAATCTAAGCAGCAAGGTTCCTGCTTCAAAGTCAATAAGAACTCTTGCAGTGGTGAGGAACGAATGTCCAAATATGAGATGATATCTGGCATCCTCTTTTATGTCCATGATGACAAAGTCACACGGAACATGGGAATCTTTTCCTACCTTGACAGGTACATCCTCAATAATTCCTAACGGGCATTTTATCGAATTGTCTACGAGTTGTATGGTCATGCCAGTTGGAAGAAGTTCAGCAAACCCTATCCTTTTGTAAAGGCTGAGTGGCATGATGGAGATGCTAGCACCAAGATCTTCCAGTCCTTTCTTGCATGAAGAATCACCAATATGGTAGGAAATCCCAAAAGATCCTGGATCTTTCTGCTTCTTTGGCATCTTACTCTAGATGATATCCGAAGTAGTTTTAGCTAACTTGAATGTCTCATATTATTCAGTTATATATTTCCTGTTCAGGAGTGACTTTAAGTACTTTGTCCAAGATGGTATCTCATCCTGCGCATCCAAAAAGGGTATATCAACATGAAGTTTCTTCATAGCTTCTTTAAACTTATTGAACCGAGTATCTAGCTTTGTTTGCCTTAAACGAGAAGGGAACGGTATACGAGGCTTGTATATAGGAATATCAGGTTCTAGTGTTTCAGTTTCTTCATCAATAGGTTTCTCAAGACTTTCCTTATTTGTCTTATCAGCAATTACTGGTTCTTCTGGTTGAGACTCCGGTGTTGTTGAGTCTTGAATGATCACAGGCTCATCCTCATTTGTAATAACCACAGGTGGCTTGATAAGAGGATCATAATAATCCTTTCCTAACCTGGTTGTGACAGCCTTCAGTTGTTCTGGGTGCTTAGGATTATTCTCGGGCTGGCCCGCAAATGCTCCAACATGTGGCTTTATGCTAGCGCCAAGTTGAGCTAGTTGAGATTCAATAGCTTTCTGATATGCTTGCTAGTTAGCTATCAAGGTTTGTTGGTTAGCTATCATATTCTGTTGTGACTGTAACATCTTCTCAATGGTTGTCAATTTTTCATCAGGTGAGAGGGGAACGACTTGTTGTCCTTGAGGCTGATTAAGATTTTGGTACTGAGAACTGTTTTGATAGTTATTGAAGTTCCTATTCTAAAAGTTTCCCTTGAAATTTCCTTGATTTCCAAAATTATGTTGTTGATTATGCTAGAATCCTGGTGGGCCTCGTGGTTGATTGTTCGAACTAAATTGATGTGAGTTTACTACTCCTGAAGGATTTCCATATTGAAAACTAAGGTAGTTCCTGTTCTGACTCGGATTGTAATATCCTTGACCAGGGATGGTGTTGGCAGAATTAAGATTTTCCATTTGACTATTATCTCCTTGTCCGCAAGCGTTTCTTAGAACAACATCGTAAAGAACATTGCATGCCAAGGTGGAATGATCGGTACTTTTTCATGCTTCACATAACAGTGAGGCAGACTTAATATGTTCTTGTTGTTGAGGGGGTGAACATCCTCTTCCAAATGCAGCAAGGGATGATTCAATATGGTCTTGCTTTGCAACTAAGAGTTTGAGGGTTTCAGCGATAGACTTGAACTCGGGAGTAGCTTCAGCCATAGCTATTTTCAACACTCCTTTACCTATAGATCTACCCCAGTTTGCTTGATTTTCAGCTCCAAGGGTGACGACTCTCCATGCGTTGTCAAAACTTTGACGCATGAAGTTTCCTCCATATGAGGAATCTAAAAACCTTTTTATATCATCGTCCACACTCCTATAGAAAATTTTGATGAGTTGATTTTTAGGAATTCCATGGTGTGGACACTTGCGTAGAAGCTCTTTATATCTATCCCATGCTTCTGCAAGGGTTTCTCTAGGGACTTGAGTGAAATTCGTTATCCGTCCCCTAATTTCATAGGTGAGAGAGGGGGGTAAAACTTTTCTAGAAACACATTTTGGAGTAGTTCCCAGGTAGTGATGGGTATTTCACTTTGCAACTAATTGTACCAACTTATGGCTCTATCAGCAAGGGAATACTTGAAGAGACAAAGTCGAATGGCATCATCAGATACTCCATTTTCCTTTGTCATGGCACACAGATCAATAAACCTCAAAAGATGTTCCTGACTATCCTCTCCTTGTTTGCCATAAAATGGGTTGTTTTGAAGCAATGTGATCAAATGTGCCCTAATCTCAAAATTGGCAACATTGATGGGAGGAGATTGTATTGAATGATGAACATTAGCAGCTTTGGGGATCGAGAACTCTCTAAGATCCTTTTGTAGTTCTACTGCTTGTGTCGCTGCTTGTGGTGCTTGAATTTCTTCTTGAACCGCAGCTCTAGCTTCTTACATGAATCTTTCTCTCTGTGCATTAAGGGCTTGAGTTACCCTTCGAGCTATCTCCTCCTCTTGAGCCATTCTTGCTTGGTTCTCTCTGTTTTGTCTGTGAAAGGTTCTATCAATCTCTGGATCAAAGCTGGCAGTGAGTCCGGGGCTGTTCAGGCAGTGCATACACCAGTCTTGGGGGTACCTGAAACAAAGAGATCTAGAGTGAGATTGATGGAGCAGAATGAAATCCAAGTATATGATCGATTGTATCAAAAGAAAAATAAAATCCTAGATTAGCCTTAAAAAAATTAGATCTGACTATCTGATTCCGTTGTCCCCGACAACGGCGCCATAATTTGACGTGGGATTTTATCGCACTAACAAACTCACTCAGAGTTGAAATCCCCGAGCTTTTACCAAAACCAATGTGCAATAACACCACCCGTAAGTGGACGAGTCTTATCGCAGTATAGTTAAGGATCAAACCCAAAGGACAACATTTTTAAGAATCTTTTCAGTCGAATCTATTTCAAGTAAGACTAATATTTAGAATAATTGATTGGTTTATGGTTAATTAAACTAAATGCAAGAAAGTAAAAGTTGAATCAAAGTTGGATTTAGATCAATGATATGGAATCACTGGGATGGTATCGGGTTTCACCACCACTACCCATGCAAACATGTTCAAACGTCAAACATCTAGGCAAGATATAACTATCCAAATAGAGTTGCTGCAAAACCTCCCATACGGGCGTTAGGTTCGCGTAAGCATCACCTTAGGTATCAGATGTCTCGTCACCATCCGGATCACGTACTTACGGCTCTGATGATACAGAAATTCAACTAAGGTTGTGGTCCTCCCTGAGGGATGTTTAGACCACAGAAGTGTCACCGTAGGTTAGATGGCTCGTCCCCTCACGGATCATTCACTTACGACCTCAAGGAAACCCATTCTATTTCTAATCAAGGTATCAACCATGCTAATCAATAAGCAAGAAGGTGTTTGATCTACAAACAAACATCTACGATAAATAAAGACGATACAAAATCCAACTGAGGTTGTGGCCCTCCCGGAGGGATGTTTAGGCCATAGAAGTGACACTGAAGGTTAGATGGCTTATCCCCTTTATGGATCATGCACTTACTACCTCAAGGAATCCTATCTTATTTCTAATCAAGGAGTCGAACTTTGTAAACTGCCATTTCACCCTACATATAGAAGATTTCATAATATAGGGAAGAACAAGATGAAAGCAAGTAGATAATCAACTACAAACATACCAATTAACAATGAAATGAAAAGTTATATACATTTCCATGGAATGCTTAACAAAAGAACATGCTTGCATGGGCAGCGGGGCTAGTCCCTGCACCCCAGTGAAAAGGAACTACTCACTCATGATGCGAGAAATAAGAAGAATGAGAAAGAGAGAGAAATATGTCATGAGCACGGTGTAGAAGGTAGTCGTAGCTTGGTGAAGATGATGCAGTGTTCTACGTCATGTCGGAGAAGATCTGGACACGAAACGGGAGATGCCAAGATAGACCGGACAGTCTCTCTCGCTCTGTCTTCCTTCTCTTCTCGGTCTCCTTGATTGCAACACGGGCAGTAGATGGAGTGAAACTGGCGTGGATGGAACTGGATCTGGATCGGACCTGTGTACAGGAAGCCTGTCAGCATCCCAGAACTGATGCCTCATATGGGGACCCTGCTGGTCCTATTTATAGGAATAGATCTGGCCCTCGTGCTTTTGGTGTGAGTCCAAATGGTTTGCTTATAATTGTCCAAACGGTTTTGGTAAATATCTATTTCAAATAGTTTCATTGCAATCCCACTTTATCAAACAATTTGGTGTCCCGTTCGGTTTGCATGCAGTTGTTTAAATGATCTTCACATGAGCAGGGCTTCATTCGGTCTTCATTCTGGTAGTAGCAAACGGTTTGTAAATCGTTTAATTATCAAACGGTCTTGTGAGTTCATCTCATTCGGTCTTGGATATTACCCATACGGTCTGCATGCATGAATGTCCATTCAGTTTTGCATGCAGCAACTTGTCTTCACATGATCTTATCTAAATGTTTCATGTTGGTTATTCCAAACGGTCTCACGTGACCAATGCATTTGGTTTGCATGCATGTGCTCATTTGATTTTGGATCAGCAGCCCAGCCTACAGCAAACAGTTTCACGTTGCTTAGAGCAGCAAATGGTCTTGAATTGTTGTGATCATTCAGTCTTTGAGCTGCATGCAAGCATGTGATTTTAGCTTAATTGGTTTGCATTCTTAGCAGCAAACGGTCTTCACGTGGAATCTTGCTCAAACGGTTTGATATGCATGTGACCATACGGTCTTCATGTCTTCTAATCCAAACGGTCCTTGCGCTCATTCGGTTTGCTATGCATGTGACCATACGGTTTGCATGCTTTAGCTAATTCCAAACGGTCTTCAAGTAAGATTCCTTCATTCGGTCTTGATATTGCATGCGAACTTTAGCAACCGCTCTTCTCAAACGGTTTCAAATATTAAACGGTTTGCATGTAGCTGTGTTAAATGGTCTCGCAGACCCATCTCCAAACGGTCTTGATGTGAACATGTCCATTCGGTCTTGAGACCGTATGGATGAAACTGTTTGGTCAGACCAAATGGATGAAACCGTTTGGTGAGACCAAATGGATGAAATCGTTTGGTGAGACCGAATGGATGAAATCGTTTGGTGAGACCGAATGGATGAAACTGTTTGGTCAGACTGAATGGATGAAATAGTTTGGTCAGACCGAATGGATGAAATCGTTTGGTCAGACTGAATGGATGAAACCGTTTGGTGAGACCGAATGGATGAAACCATTTGGTCATACCGAATGGATGAAACCATTTGGTGATACCAAATGGATGAAACCCAGGATGATAAAGGTGGGTCCCACTCAATATGGTTCAATTATTCAACCTTGTCAAGACCTACATCAAATTATCACAAATTCAGTTAAAATCATGATAGTTGGACCAGTTTAGTAATTACTCACTTATTGATATTTAGTAAATTAAATTGAATGCATTGGGTCGAAATGAGCCCAAGATGGTAATTGAATTCCATGATGAATATGCATTCATCATGGCCGAACCCTAGAAGGTGTCTTGCTTCTTTGGTTGTGCTTGGAGCTTAAAGTTGGGTTCTTGGAGCTTTGGAGCTTGCTTGAGGTGGGTTACATAACTCCTAACCCCATCTATACTACTTCTTTTTCATGTTGCATGCTATATATCTTGATCGGCCATATCTTCTTCTAGCTATGTTGCTTGCTATAATGGTTATGAGGTTGCTCTAGATAAAACCTAGATTTTATATCTTGGTTTGCCTTGGGTTGGCCAAACCATGGAGGTGGAGTTCCTGGGGCAAAACCCATCTCTCTTAGTTGTTGAGAGGTGAGCTTCGGGTCTCCTAATCCATTAGGAAGATGAGTTTGGGTTGGTTGGCCAATATGAGGAGATGGACCTCCTTGTTGCCCGATAGGTGATGGAAGTTGTGCAATACCCCTCTCTCACTTAATTGTCTTGAGAGGTGGGCCAACTCTCTTGAGCTTTTAGGGCTTCTTGGTGGAAATCTTGAGGTTGAAGATGACCAACATGATATGGCTTTAAGCCTTGCACGATACCCCTTTGTGATGAGTTGCCAGATACCCCTCTCCTAGGGTTGAGTTTTGGGTGATATGCTAAGAAGTGTTCTTTGCCCCTTTTGCCCTATATGAACTCCTACCTTAGTTGGTGCTTGTGGGTGTTATGCCTTTGGCCGACATGATGCTTGGTAGGCATATCTATTTTGTGCCTTGGGTGATACGGGTTGGTTTTGGTGTTGCCCGATATGGTGCTTGGGTGGTGGAACCCTAGTTAGATGCCCTAGTATTGACTTATATGTGGTACATGTCTTGTGGGACGATAGGTTACCTTGGGCACCATGGTGTCATTTGTTAGTTGTGTGCTTGTCGGGCGATACAGTGGTGACCTTGGGCGTCATAGCCTTGAACGATATAGTTGTGGATGGCATGACCTTGCTGGTTGCTTGACATAAAACCCTAACCCATTATGGGTGATAGGGGTGACGTTCGATATGTGATGCCCATATGTTGCCTGGGATTAGCTTGCACCTGGTTGCCCGATATCCATGGGTGCACGACACAGCTCTTGGCCCCTAGTTGCACGATATCCCTTGTGCATGGGCGCATGTTATGCTGGTGACCGATATGGGTGGTTTAGTGCCTCAGGGTTTTGATGCCCTAGCCGATAGAGCTTTGGTGAGGGAGATGACCATGTCTGATACCTCCTTGTTAGAGGAATGGTGCTACCTGCCACACCTTTGGTTAGGGTAGGTGGTACCTTTGGTGAGGGTTATGCCTAGCTCGGAAGCTTAGGTTGGTGAGTTTTTTTATCTTGTGCTCGCACCTTTGTGGATGATGAGTTATGAATGATAGGTTGTGACAAGTGATATGTTTGATACCTAAATTTTGTTCTAAGAAAGATGATAAGATACATGTTTATGTTCATAAGATAAAGGCATAGTTTATTCTCATGGTTTGATAACAATAATGTAAGTTGTCTACAGATACAACTTGTGCTTCATGTAACTATGATCATTGATGTTGTTCCAATCATGTACCTTCAACCCTAATAGCATGATAATCATACAGATCTATGTTTGGTGATTCAGTTATCTCTCTTGATATGCATACTAACCATGCAGGTGAATCAAGTGAATCCATAGCCACATAATAGCTATGAGATGTATGTGTTATGTATAACACTCAATGATGATAATCCTTGTTGATAAGATAACATGTATCACCAGTATGATGAGAAAGGTCTATTGACCTGATAAAGGCTGAGTGCCTAGTTGAGGTGTTATCCTCTGATGTTGAGATAAGGGATTGCTATCTCATGATGGTGAAGTATGCCTTGAGAGGCAATGGCATTCTGCAATGAGGGATTGAGATCCCATGGTAATGACAGTAATAATGTAACTCGAAGCAGTCTATGTTTTACAACTTGGTTGCCGCAACAATCCACCTACAATATACTATGGGATTACCTAGAGCGCATATTGCTTGAATATCTGGGGTTTCTCCTAGCTGAAAATAGGAGGATTTGAGTGCAACTACGGTTGCAGACTCAGGATAGTTGGAGCATGGTGAACAGGCCCATGGCTCAGTGTGATAGAACATGAATGCGTTCATGTCTCAAGAGCACGGTGATTAGGCATGTGGCTCAAGATATACTAGCGCTGAGACCTATACCAAGGCGGGCTAGATAAAAGGGTAGACTGTGTGAGTTAACCTTGTGGCTGAGGCCACTCAAGCAAGAGATTGCGGTCTTGCTTTAATTATCATGTGTTGATGATGTGATGATTTTGAGTCGCATTTAGAGACCTACTTCATATGTGTTTTGTGCTCTAATTACTCATTTTTATGGATAATATTGCATAATTCACTTTATTTGGTCTTTGCCATCATTTTATATCAAATCCCCTTTGTTTTACTATTTTGAGCATTATTTATCATCTTATTATAAATTGTGTGGATTTACTTGGTCTTGTTGTGAAATTTCAGGAAAAACAAGTATCTGTTTCCGTCGATACCATCGACCAAGCCACAGGTTGTCAGCCGAGAAGAGAAATACAGAGTCGATACCATCGACACCCAAGTCGATGGTATCGAGATCACCACAGGCGCTCAGAATAAAAGAAAGGAAAGCTGCCGCTAATCCGCCGGGTCGATACCATCGACCCGCGTCGATGGTATCGACGCCGGCAGATATGCGTTGGATCTGTTTTGATCTCGATCGGACGGTTGTTGTTATTTGGCGACCTAATTAGGGACTTATACCTAATGACGGCCGCCCAGACGAGAAGACAGCTCAATTTTTGGATTGCATGAGTGCCGAGGAGGAAAAAGGAGAACGGAGGTCGAGAAGCTCATCCCGGGTGATTCGGACGCTGCCGAAGACGATTTCCACCACCGACAGGCGGGGAAGCTTGTGTTCTACGCCAAGGATCCACCGGTTCTTCTCCGTTCAGGGGTTTTCCCATTTATTTCCCGTTTTTCTTATGAATTCCCCAAATTCTACCATGTATTCGTGTGAGATGAACATGAGAGGCTAAAACCCTCAATCTTTAGGACCGGGAGTAGCCCGGGAATGCATTGTATGACATTTTTATATCAATAATTCATATTTTTCTCTCAAATCCGTGGTATAGATTCATTTTCTCCATTTCTATTGTTATGCTTGATCACCATAATAATAATTTAACACCCTTAATCACTTCGACAGAAGGATTAATGGTTGAAAAGAGACGAATTCTACATTAATCAATAAAACCCTTGACAAAGGAGTTGTAAAATTAATGGTGGGAACTGAGAGACCGTTTATACTGCACTTAGTTTAGGGGAATGATTACTACGACGGTGGAATCAACCTAAATCTAAGTAGTGAATTACACCACGACAGTGGGTAATTCTATTTTCAGGCCACTACCCGGATAGAGAGAGAAGTGTGAGGAATTATATGAAACCTAATACAATGTTGACCCACGGTGAAACCGCCATCCTAAAGATATCCCTTTAAATTGATTAAATTAACCTTTAATCGATTGTTTTCTTTGTTTGAGTTTTTATTTTCTTTTTAATTTGAACACAAAACCCTACTTTGTTAATCGGTCTAGCTGATTGCGATTAGTTAGTAGAAGTCTCCAATAATTCACGTATCCCTGAGTTCGACTCGGGCCTCACAAGGCCTATATTACTCGACGCGTATACTTGCGTTTAAGCGCGTAGTAAAATACACGTCAAGTTTTTGGCGCCGTTGTCGGGGATCACGGCGAATTATTGGCACTTTGAGTGCTAAGAGCGGCCATTCTAGGCCACATTTTTTTTATTTATTTTAAAACAATTTCAAAAATTCCTTTATTTCTCTATAATTGTGTTGACTCGTTCAAAGCATTGTACTGAACCCCTATTTCCATTTTTTAGGTACTTTGCATGGTGCACACACGTAGTCGAGACTACGTGAATCGCACACCTGAGGTTCCATCTGCGGGACCAGAGGACGAGGACTACTACGAGCAGGAGCACCAGAGTGATATAAATTCTGAATCTGAGCAAGAACAAGAAGAAGTAATGGCTGAAGCACAGACAATATGGGAGAAGATCAAGGCGTCTTCTTCCTCGGCATCAAAGGGGCCTATAAAGAAACAGGGGCTAAACATTCCAACCTACAAGATCGATCCAGCACTGATTAACCTGGTTAAATCAAATGCATTTCACGGATTAAAAAATGAAGATCCAGTGGCCCACATCAGCCAGTTCGTGGAGAACTGCGATATGGTGAAGATAGATCGATTTCTACAGGATGTGCTCTACCTCAAGTTATTCCCGAGTTCCTTGGCTGGAGTGGCAAGAGAGTGGCTTCATAACCTCGACGACGAGTTTGTTGAATCATGGGATCACATGGTGGAGGTTTTCTTCGAGAGGTTCTTCCCTCCTGAGAAGAACAATGATATGATCCGGAAGATCCACAATTTCACCCAACAGGCGGGTGAAACTTATTCTGAGACTTGGGAGCGATTCCAAGTCATGTTGAGGAGATGTCCACACCATGGACTGGACAAGGAAACCCAAGTGAAGATCTTCTACTTTGCTCTCTCCGAGCATGATAGAAGCAATTTGGACTCGGCTGGCTCCGGATTTTTCTTAAATAACACTGATACAAGATGCTGGGAAATACTGAAGAATATAGCACGAAAGCAATCTTGGGGAGGAAGAGAAAGAGGCCCAGTTGAGCAAGCAAGAGTTGCTAGTGAGTCAAAGGCAATGAGAGAGCTGAACGAGAAGATGGATCTTCTCGCAAAGAAGTTGCTGCAGAAGGAAGACAATGAGTCCGAAGACGAGGCTCAGGTCAAGTACATGAGGCAACAGCAGGGGTACAGGAATAACGATTATTCATGGCGGAAGGACAAGAAATTTTCATGGAAGTATCCAAATAACTTTCTGCAGGATCCGGACGCCAAGCCTGCACCGGTCACGGAGGACAAGAGCACGGAGTTGCTCAATCAAGTCATAAAGCAAAATCAAGAGTTGATGAACACTTTTGGGCAACAAATAAAGCAGCAGGGTGAATTTATGAACCAGTTTGGGCAGACTTTGCAGAGCCACGGGGCTCAAATGAGAACTATAGAGACTTCCATGGCGCAAATGGCAGCCGAGATTGCAAGCTTGAAGAAGCCGGCACATCTGGGTTTTCCGGGGAACACCAATGTTCCCGGGGGAAACCAACAGGCCAAGGCCATCTTATTGAGGAGCGGTAAGAAAGTGTTAAATCCAAGGGCGGATGACACAAGCACACTGCTGGACACAGTTGAAGAAGCAACAGTCAAAGAGCAGCCCACACCTGTCATAGAGCAAACTGAGGACATAGCTGAAGATGGTAAGGAAGAACAAGCCACTGAGGAGGAACCACAGAAATTAACTCCCTATGTGCCACCTCATCAAAGGGCACATACCGTTCCGGTCCCCTATCCCAATAGTGCAAAAGCAAGAAAGGTGGATGCACAGTTTCAGAAATTTCTGGACAGCTTTAGGAAGTTATCAGTGAATATTCCTTTGCTAGAGGCGATTGAACAAATCCCGTCCTATGGGAAGTTTCTCAAAGATGTAATCACCAAGAAGAGAAAGATACCCGACACTGAGGTCGTGGTATTGAAGGAGCAAGTGAGTGCTTTTATTATGGGCACTTTGCCGCAAAAGAGACAGGATCTCGGTTGTTTCAATATTTCTTGCTTTATCGGGAAGTTCAAATTTGGCGACGCACTTTGTGATTCCGGGGCAAGCATCAATCTGATGCCCCTTTCTACGTTCAAGAAACTTGGATTGAAGGAGTTGAGGCCAAGTAACATGACCATCCAATTGGCCGATAATTCTGTGGTGAAACCGTATGGAATCTGTGAGGATGTTTTGGTAAAGGTAGACCGCTTTGTTTTTCCGGCTGATTTCGTCGTTATGGAAATGCAGGACGAGCACGGCAATGAGTTACTACTTGGTCGCCCATTCCAAGCTACAGCTGATATGATCTTGGAGATGGGGAGAGGTCGCTTGACCTTGGGCATTGCGGATGATCGCTTTGAGATGGTCATGCCCAATGGTAATGCATCTAATAAAGCAAAAGCACATTGCAACATGGTTAAGCATGTGGAACAAAATATCTCACTTTGTCTTGGGAAGCCATTTTTGGATATGGCTCATGTTATGAGCAGGATAGATAATGGGACCCTAGCAGTGGACCTTATGGAGCAAACTAAAGTGGTCTCTTTATGCAAGGCTGTTGGGTTTCCAAATGATGAGAATGAGGACATTCCACCTTCATGGGAGGATGATGTGATTATTACTTCCGTCTTTGATGCATATACGGAATTGCCTTTGGAGGCGTGTTTGTTAAATGTCACTTATGATTGGATGCGGAGTACTTCACTCAAGGAGTGCGCAAAATGCTTCAAATGCTTCCATGTTTCTACACGAGGCACTATGAAGATTTGGGTATACTTCCCCCACCGCTACAATCATCTCTTATTTGCCCACCTGATCTGGAATTGAAGCCATTGCCCTCGCATCTGAAGTACGTCTTTCTAGCTGAGGAGGACAAGTTACCAGTGATTGTTTCTGCATACTTGAGTGCGGATGAGGAGGAGCAACTACTGATAGTGCTCAAGAACCACCGTGGAGCTTTTGGGTGGTCTGTGGCGGACATCAAGGGGATCTCCCCTACACTTTGCCAACACAAGATTCGGCTCGAGGAGGGAGCCAAGCGAGTCATACAGCCTCAAAGACGTCTAAATCCAAGCATGATGGAGGTTGTCAAGAAGGAAGTCATAAAGCTTCTTGCTGCAGGGATCATTTATGCCATATCCGATTCAACGTGGGTGAGTCCCACACAGGTAGTCCCTAAAAAGGGGGGAATCACTGTCACTACTAATCTTTTGAATGAACCTGTCACCACCCGATTGGTAACCGGGTGGCGTGTTTGCATTGACTACCGCCGATTGAATGCCGCAACTCTTAAAGATCATTTTCCATTGCCATTTATCGATCAGATTTTGGAACGTCTAGCTGGTCGGTCGCATTTTTGTTTTCTAGATGGCTATTCGGGGTACAACCATATTTCTATTGATCCTTTGGATCAAGAGAAGTCTACGTTTACATGTCCCTATGGGACGTTTGCTTACCGCCGTATGTCGTTCGGTTTATGCAATGCGTCGGCGACTTTTCAACGCTGCATGCTCGCCATATTCTCTGACATGGTAGAGCAGTGTCTTGAAGTTTTCATGGACGACTTCTCGGTGTATGGAGCGTCTTTTGATGAATGCCTTTATAACTTAGATAAGGTATTGCAGCGGTGCGAGGACACACACTTGGTCCTCAATTGGGAGAAATGTCACATGATGGTGACGGAAGGAATTGTACTAGGACACAAGGTGTCTAGTAAGGGTCTTGAGGTAGACCCCGTAAAAATTGAGGTGATTTCTAAGTTACCCCCACCAAATTCTGTAAAAGGGGTGAGAAGCTTTTTGGGACACGTCGGGTTTTATCGGCGATTTATTAAGGATTTTTCGAAGATCGCAAAGCCATTATCGGAATTGTTGGAAAAAGACGCAGTTTTTGATTTCAATGAGAAATGTCTTCACGCATTCGAGGTTTTGAAGGAAAAGTTGATTTCAGCTCCGGTTGTTCAAACGCCGGATTGGACAAAGCCATTCGAGTTGATGTGTGATGCGTCCGATTATGCTGTGGGAGCTGTTTTGGGGCAAAGGGTAGATAATAAGCCTGCTGTGATTTTCTACGCTTCAAAAACGCTTAATGATGCTCAATTGAACTACACAACCACGGAAAAGGAGTTACTGGCCGTCGTGTTCGCCTTTGAAAAATTTCGGCAGTACTTAGTGGGTTCTAAGGTGGTTGTGTGGACTGATCACGCTGCAATAAAGTATTTGATGGAGAAGAAGGATGCGAAGCCTAGACTAATTAGGTGGATTTTGCTCCTACAAGAATTCGATATTGAAATTAAGGACAAGTCAGGAATTGAAAATGTGGTGGCTGACCACTTGTCTAGGTTAGAGAAGGTTGATGAACAAGGTTTGCACATACCCATTACCGAGACCTTTCCCGATGAGCAACTTTTAAAAATTGATTCTAAAGAACCATGGTTTGCGGAAATTGTGAATTATTTGGCTTGCGGGATCATCCCGGAGGATTGGTCCTATCAAGAGAAAAAGAAATTCTTTCATTCATTGAGATATTATTTTTGGGATGACCCGATTCTCTTGAAGCAGTGCAGGGATGGTATTCTTCGTAGGTGCGTGCCGGAGGTGGAGTACGAGAGTGTTCTCCACCACTGTCATGCGTCGCCTACAGGAGGACACCATGCTAGCTCACGGACAGCAGCCAAGGTGTTGGAAAGCGGCCTTTATTGGCCCACTTTGTTCCGGGATGCCTATGATTTTGTTAGGCAATGTGACCCGTGCCAGCGCGCAGGTAACATCTCAAGGAGACAGGAAATGCCCCTGAATGTATTTCAGGAAGTTGAGGTATTTGATTTATGGGGCATTGACTTCATGGGACCCTTTGTGTCCTCAAATTCAAATCTTTATATCTTACTTGCTGTAGATTATGTGTCGAAGTGGGTGGAGGCAATCCCCACAAGGACTAATGATTCGAACGTAGTGTGCAGGTTTGTCAAAGAGAACATTTTCTGCAGGTTCGGGATTCCCCGAATGATCATAAGTGACGGAGGCACACATTTTCGAAATCAGAAATTCGCGACACTTTTAAAGAAATATGGGGTCAAGCACAACATCGGCACCCCATATCATCCACAGACGCAAGGACAAGTGGAGGTATCAAATAGAGAAATCAAGAAGATTTTAGAAAGGACCGTAGCATCCACAAGGAAGAATTGGAGTGTATTGCTACCGGACGCGCTTTGGGCTTATCGAACGGCGTACAAAACACCTATAGGCACCACGCCTTTTAGGTTGGCATACGGCCGGGCTTGCCATCTTCCGGTGGAATTGGAGCACAAGGCCCATTGGGCGCTAAGAAGACTGAACTTGCGCTATGATGAGGCCGGGAGAAAACGGATGTTTGAATTGAATGAATTGGATGAGCTACGCATGACGGCATATGAGAATGCCCGCATCTACAAAGAGCGCACAAAGCTGATCCACGATCGCCATATTGAGATGCGCACGTTCAAGAAGGGAGACAGCGTTCTATTGTTCAACTCCCGTCTCAAACTGCATCCCGGGAAGCTGAAATCCCGGTGGAGTGGACCCTTCGTTGTGGAGGAGGTGAAACCGCACGGAGCGATTCTCGTGCGTGATGGAGATGCCATGTTCATGGTGAACGGGCAACGCTTGAAGTTGTATTTTGGTGAGAATTACAAGAGGAAAGTGAATGAGGTCAAACTCATTTCACTTGTGCATGAATGAGAAGAAGGGAAGACGTCTAGCCTAAGACGCTAAACAAGGGCGCTTGTTGGGAGGCAACCCAACCATCGGTACATTAGGATAGTTTAATTTTAGTCATAGATTGCTTTTATTTCGTTTAAATTTTAGTTTAAAAATGATACCTTGATCCATTTGTTGAATGTGTAGGCACAGGCAGGGTTGATACCATCGACACATCCGTCGATGGTATCGACATGGGTTCATGTTGACACCAGCAAAAATCGCACTGCGTCGATACTATCGACATCCCCGTCGATGGTATCGACATGGTCACAGACGGGTTGCAATAAAAGTGTCGATGGTATCGACATCCCAGTCGATACCATCGAGATCTCTGGAGATATTCAGACGAATTTTGCTCAGTCAACTCGATACCATCGACGGCCTCGTCGATGGTATAGACATCATCACAGGTTGAATGCAACACAACGGCGGTGTCGCAATAAAAGCCAGTTGATACCATCGACATCCGTCGATGGTATCGACGGACATGTCACCGATCCGCACACAGACATCGATGACGATCGCAACAGCCACATCAGCGATCCGGGTGCTGCGTCGATACCATCGACTTCCGTCGATGGTATCGACCCGTCAGCAATCCGGGTTTCTTGATCCATCAAACGTCAGCCGTCGATACTCGCGAGGGAGGCAGTTACCCGCGAGATGTGTCGATACCATCGACCCGCGTCGATGGTATCGACGGGTCAACAGGGGCACCGATCAAGCCTATTTAAGGGGACTTGCAACGTCACTTGACGTCACACCTTCAGAGCAAGTATCCTCCTTTGCGCCTAGCACTCCCCCGAGCCTTCCAAGACGGAAGAGAAGCATCATCGAGCGGAGATTTTCATCGAGCGGAGAATTTCTTCTCCATCTTCACCAAGCTCTTTTCTTCTAATCCCATCTTCTCGCAACCATGGTGCACACCGCCAGAGCGTCGTCCTCAAGCGCTCACCCTATGGAGATCGAGGAGTTCGTTCCTCCCCCACCCGCTTCCATCCCTTGTCCATGCCTAATTCATGCCAACATGTATGTGAGGAAGGTCTACGAGGAGATAATGAAGCGAAAGCTAGAGCCCACTCGGTATGTGGACCGGGGCATGATCCAGGAGTTGGGATTCGAGGCCAACTTGGCCTATGTGCTTCATGGACAAGCACGCCTCACCAACAGAAGCCTACGCCCTGACGAGCTGCAGTACCATGCGGATGGGCAGCCGTTTTTTGGTGAATGGCCCACCTACAAGGAACTGGTGGCGGATTTCATGGCATCTCTCAACGTCTGTGTCGTACCAAATGACGTGGTAGCATCGGACCGGGAATGGATCAAGGGAAGGGTGTCCTTCCGACTCTTCAACAACAATTACAATCTCACACTGGTCCAGTTCAATCAAATCTTCAACTGGATCCACTCTCCACATGATCACCGAAGGCCGGACTCCCACACCGACTATGCAAAGATCTTCTCCGAGCTAGTTACAGTGCCGGAGGGGAAGACCGTGAGCTACCACAATGCAGCGGTAGCAGATTTTGAGCACCCGTTCGTCCGGGTCTTGCATAGGATGTTGAGCTTGACATTCTTCGCTCGAAGTGATCTTGCTTTGAGCAAGTTTCAGGAGAGTGACTTATTCTTCCTCTACGCACTCCTGAAGCGTCAACCATGCAACTGGGGGGCGTTCTGGCTACAGCGCGTCCTGGCGGTGAAGAGGAGCACAAGGAAGGCTCCAATACATTTTGGTGGTCTTGTCACCAAGTTGGCGCTTTACTTGGGGCTGAACCTTCAGTCCATGACTCCGATCTTTACGAGGAGCAACGTGAACGTGCAACACTTGCACCGTTCAAACCTCATTCTTCTCCGGGACGGGTTGGCGTACGCTCATTGCCACGTCAACCAAGCTTATCAGGAGAGCTCCCTACCGGACGACGTCTTCAACATAGAGGGCAAGCAGCACTTCCGGTGGACAATCATAGCCATCGAGTCCTCCGAGGAAGACGGCGGTGGTGACGAGCAAGGAGGCGAGGCTGCAGAGGAAGAGGAGGCTTTCACACCTCTTCGAGCATGTGTGGCACCACGGAAGCATCCTAGGATGCATCCGGGTGCATCTTCATCATCTCAGCCCCCGCCGCCATCACCACAGTACGAGCAGCCAACCGCGGATCCCTATTCCATGCAGGGGATGTACACCATGCTGCAGGACATCCAGCAGACTCAGCAGCAGCACATGGGTATGTATACCGGCATTCATGAGACTACGAGCCAGGTACTTGACAACCAACGGGCTATGTTCGAGAACGAGCGGCTCATCCTCGCCAACCAAGAGCAAATGCACACCCGGTTGCAGTGGATAGAGACGCAACAGGAGCCTTTCTTCGACCATTACTGGAGTCAAGACTACTTTGGAGGCTATCCACAGCCTCCGCCGAGGACCCAATATGATCCAAGATTCCAGGGGGAGTACCCATCTTGGGATCCTACGGCACCGCAATACCCACCACCGCCTCCGCAAGATTGATCAGGGTATCACTGTTCCACCCTTAAGTTGATTTTTGACTATGAGGCCATAGTCGATTACAAGCTTAGGGGGGTGGCAGGAACAGCTCTATCTCTCTATCTTTTATCTTTTCTTTAGTTGTTTTTAGTTTTTTTTGCTTTGTTATTTGTTCCTGCAATTTTAGTTTTTGTTTAGGATCCACATCTATCTAGTGTAATCGTGGATGTCTTAAAAATTGTCATCTCGCTGTTTTCATGGGAAATTTAAGGGAATTTAAAAATTTTTGTGTCTTTTGGATAGCTTAACTTGGTTGTCCTTGGGAAACTTGTCCTATGAAAATGATTGATTATGTCAACTCTAAAGCAATATGTCACACCCACACCCCCATTGACTCATGAAAAGTGGATAGTAACAGTTGTTTGAGCCTAACCTAATCAAATGGTAATGAGACCTTAATTGGATATACGAGAAAGAACCCTTTGAACTACTACACATGTCAGTAAGGAGGGACACATGATATTTTTATAAGGTTCAGTAACTTAATCTTGTGATCATTCCACTTCATATTTTTCCCTAATCCACCAAAGAATTGGAAGTAAAGTACAGTTTTAATTCCTCCTTGCGTGCATAGCATGTAGATAGGATTTGCATTGTTATTTTCATACTTTTGCATAAAACGAAAAAATGTATAGTGATTCATGCACATTACCTTTAGGTGCATGTCATGTAGTTGCACTCATAACTTTCATGATTTTCATGCATAAGTACACCATGTACCTCAGTTTGTCTTGAAAAGTGATCTAAATTGTCCCATACCCTCGAAATAGTACAAAGATTTCCAATCATGAAGAAAATAGCCTAACACATGTATCTCTTAGCAATTATGGATATGTGGGCTTAAAAAAAAAAGAAAAAATCTGAAAATCTGGAAAAATTGAGAAAAGAAAAAAAAAGAGAATTTAGAAGGAAATGGAATAAGAGGGAGAAAGGAACAGGATATCACTTGCATAACAAGGAAACTGAGTACATGATGTGGCTTAATTAGATTTCTATCTCTTTTTGAGGTGGAAGGTTAGTGCATGCATCATTCCACCCAATTTTAAGCATTAGGGCATTTTCAATGTGCATTTGCATCATTTCGGGCATTTTGTTGTATGCATTTTGAAACTGTGTAATACTTCCAAATTCTTCCATGAATCACCCATTCCATCCACCCGTTGCTCGGATTGGTAGGCCACCGTGATTTTCTCCTCACTCATGTTTTTTAGGAGAACTGCTTCCATGTAGATGGTAGTTAGGGCGAGCAACGTAGTGTAGGCGATCACAAGATGCACTAATGCTGAATCGGAAATTTTTATTATGTTAACTGCCTTATGTGATAGTTTTCATCGGTTTGAAGGATAATTTCTTTTATTGATGATTATTGTCGCCTGTAGGGTAATTACTGTTCTGTGATTAGGAAAGGCCGGGTTGAGAACGTTCAGTGGGAGTCATGTGGAATGTGGGGTGCCGTGTTGATTTTTAGTTGACATCTGCAATCTTATTCTAAGGATTAGTTGCTCGAGGGCGATCAATGTTTAAGCTTAGGGGAGTTTGATGCGATGATTTTGAGTCGCATTTAGAGACCTACTTCATGTGTGTTTTGTGCTCTAATTACTCATTTTTATGGATAATATTGCATAATTCACTTTATTTGGTCTTTGCCATCATTTTATATCAAATCCCCTTTGTTTTACTATTTTGAGCATTATTTATCATCTTATTATAAATTGTGTGGATTTACTTGGTCTTGTTGTGAAATTTCATGAAAAACAAGTATCTGCTTCCGTCGATACCATCGACGGAAGTCGATACCATCGACCAAGCCACAGGTTGTCAGCCGAGAAGAGCAATACAGAGTCGATACCATCGACACCCAAGTCGATGGTATCGAGATCACCACAGGCGCTCAGAATAAAAGAAAGGAAAGCTGCCGCTAATCCGCCGGGTCGATACCATCGACCCGCGTCGATGGTATCGACGCTGGAAGATATGCGTTGGATCTGTTTTGATCTCGATCGGACGGATGTTGTTATTTGACGACCTAATTAGGGACTTATACCTAATGACGGTTGCCCAGACGAGAAGACAGCTCAATTTTTGGATTGCACGAGTGCCGAGGAGGAAAAAGGAGAACGGAGGCCGAGAAGCTCATCCCGGGTGATTCGGACGCTGTCGAAGACGATTTCCACCACCGACAGGTGGGGAAGCTCGTGTTCTATGCCAAGGATCCACCGGTTCTTCTCCGTTCAGGGGTTTTCCCATTTATTTCCCGTTTTTCTTATGAATTCCCCAAATTCTACCATGTATTCGTGTGAGATGAACATGAGAGGCTAAAACCCTCAATCTTTAGGACCGGGAGTAGCCCGGGAATGCATTGTATGACATTTTTATATCAATAATTCATATTTTTTCTCTCAAATCCGTGGTATAGATTCATTTTCTCCATTTCTATTGTTATGCTTGATCACCATAATAATAATTTAACACCCTTAATCACTTCGACAGAAGGATTAACGGTTGAAAAGAGACGAATTCTACATTAATCAATAAAACCCTTGACAAAGGAGTTGTAAAATTAATGGTGGGAACTGAGAGACCGTTTATACTGCACTTAGTTTAGGGGAATGATTACTACGACGGTGGAATCAACCTAAATCTAAGTAGTGAATTACACCACGACAGTGGGTAATTCTGTTTTCAGGCCACTACCCGGATAGAGAGAGAAGTGTGAGGAATTATATGAAACCTAATACAATGTTGACCCGCGGTGAAACCGCCATCCTAAAGATATCCCTTTAAATTGATTAAATTAACCTTTAATCGATTGTTTTCTTTGTTTGATTTTTATTTTCTTTTTAATTTGAACACAAAACCCTACTTTGTTAATCGGTCTAGCTGATTGCGATTAGTTAGTAGAAGTCTCCAATAATTCACGTATCCCTGAGTTCGACTCGGGCCTCACAAGGCCTATATTACTCGACGCGTATACTTGCGTTTAAGCGCGTAGTAAAATACACGTCAGTTGACCATAAAAAGGTGAGGTCGTGGAGTCCAGTTCTTCCATTGACCTTGTATGGCACCAGTTTTGGGCTTCACAGCCGAAGGTTGGATTTGAGCGGTACGGCTCACTTCCTCAGGGCATAATAAATCGTAATCCAGTCATATAGTATATATTGCTTAATACAAAACATGAAACATTGGTTGAGGCCTTGCTTGTATAGTTTCTCTAGTTATATCTTTTGTGCGTTCCTCATATCTTGTGATAAGTTCTTATAAAGCTCATCTTGTCAATCATGTTCCATAAAGAAATATATGCTTATATGCCTCTTGGTAAGTTATTAATAAGGTTAAGCTTTGTTCAATATGCTACTTACATCAGTTACTTGCTTTATCTGAAGTTTTATAGTTTCGGTGGGGAGTTATGTTTCTCACTGGGATAGTGTGTCTCACCCCGCTGGTTTACAACCTTTTTAGGTGATTGTGCTAGACATGGTGGTGGTCGTGAGGTTGCGGCCGAGCAGCAAGAAGAGCAGTAGGAGGCAAGAGATGGATATGTTGTTGTTTTGGTTGTTTAGTAGTAGAGTCGTAGAGTCATCCTTGTACTCTCAGGTCCTCAGAGGTGTTTTGATGATGTTTCAGGATGAATAGTTGTTGTAGCCTTGTATTTTCTGTTGTCAGCCTAATGTGGCCCGTTATGTATGTATAAACAGGTGATGAACTCTTGTACTGACAGGACAACTGGTCCATATAAGCTGTGGACATATATCCATGCTTGTGCATATTTATATAACATGTTTCCTTACAGGATGAGGATATGGATGTAATAATTTTCTTTTATCTACTTTCCGCAATCGGTTTTTATTAACCTGTGTTTTCAGTAATATGTGGTTTCATGGTGGTTTCGCGCGTTTTTGCATGACGTCTCATTGTCTATGTGATAGTGGGATGCCACAATAAGTTTTGGTATCAGAGCCCTAGGTTCACTGAGTCTACAGGGATCTAGGACTAGGTTTGTGTCTGTTCTTATGAGTATTCTGGATTTTCTTACAATAACCTTCTGCCCTCAATGGAAGATAAAGCTTAAAGATATCTGGAAACCATGAAGAACATGTTGCCCAGAGCAGTGATGCTACATCTTTTGATGGAGCATGAGTGCAAGCACATGAAGATCGGGTGCCTAAGGTCCCCCAACTTGACCCAGCCATTCTCGAAAACCCTGCCTATCAACATCTTATGGGGCAGTGAATGGCTACGATGAATCTCATGGTGGAAAGATTGACAGTGCCTCCTCCAAGAGCATTGACTCCCCATGGTCAATCATCGGGTATTGGGAAGACCTTCGAGCGGCTTTGCCGAGTCGGAGCTTCATATTATGCTGGAACGGTTGATCCAGTGGATGTAGATCTATGGCTGACAAGTCTTGAGAAGGCCTTCTAGATCCTCTACATCCTCGAAGCAGACAAAGTTAAGCATGTTGTCTACCTTCTGAAGGGTAGTGCTGGCCACTGGTGGGCCATCGAGGAGGAGAAGTGGCTTGGTGAGGTGATCTGTTGGGACATATTCCGACAGGAGTTCATGAGTCAATACTTCCTGAAGACCTATTTGGATGAGAAGATCAACCAGTTTAAGCGTCTGCGCCAAGGATCGATGAGCATCACTGAGTATGAAGCTAAGTTTATGGACCTGCTGAAGTTTTGTCCTCACAGGGCGGTGACAGATGATGAAATAATCATAAGGTTTGAAAAGGGTTTGAGTTTTGAGTTGACAACACTTACTGCTGCTTTGGAGAACCGGGAGTGGTTCACCACATTTGTGGAATATGTCCGAAGGATAGAACAGTCAGTCAAGGAGAAGAGAGAGTCCATGACCAAGAAAAAATATGCTCAGTTCTAGAGGCAGAGGTTTGATGTCTTTAAGAAGCCAAGATTTTTGGCACCATCTGCGATGTCGAGTTCCAATGCACCGTCACAGTGGTCTCCAAGTAAAGGAAGAGGGCGTGGATTTTCACAATCTAGAGCCCATAGTACAACTTCAGTGGTAGTGACAGAACCATCTAGGCCACAGTTTGAAGACAGGTCATGTTATCACTGTGGACAGACTGGGCATTTGAAGTCAAATTGCCCAAGGAGAGATGTCGAAGTGACACAACAAACGAGGCAGAATCAACAGGGACTGGATAGACAGCAGTCCAGTGGTAACAGAGGGCGAGGATGTGGTCAAGCATCGCAATAGGGATCATCTTCCCAAGGAAGCAGAGGACGTAGATGACAACAAGTGACGGCTCGATTCTATGCTATGAGTCAGCCGGAGGCGATAGTCAATCCGTGAGTGATGGAAGGTCATATGGAGTTATTTCACTCTGATTTGTCTTCTTCTTACTTTATATCTATTCTGGTTGACTCAGGTGCTACGCACTCTTTTATCACACGTAGTATGCTTGATAGTTGTCTTTTACCTATTAGTTGTAAGAAATATAGCTTGTTGTTAGAAACCCCTCTTGATGGTTTTTTGATGCTTCGAGAAGTGTGTCCATCTTGTGTTCAATCTTTTTTGGGACATGAGATACAAGTGGATCTTATACCACTTGATATGCATGGATTTGATGTGAACTTTGGGATGGATATCCTAGAGAAGTATAAGGTTGTGTTGGACTATGGTTCCAAGCAAGCAGTGTTTGTTGACGGTGGTGAGAAGTGGGCCTTCCAAGGAGACAGGAAGATCCTTCCGACGTGTTTAGTGTCAGCAATGGTGGCAGAGAAGTTGCTACGGCAAGGGTGTAAGGCGTTCATAGCTCATGTTGTGGATACCAAGGTGAAGGGTCCTAGCCTTGAGGATATGCCTATTGTTAGAGAGTTCACGGATGTGTTTCCCGATGAGTTTCCCAGTGTTCCCCCACCTTGAGAGATTGACTTTGAGATCAATCTAGTGACAGGGACACAACTAGTAGCTCAAACACTGTACAAGATGGCTCCCGCTGAGATGGTAGAGCTGAAGAAGAAGTTACAAGAGTTGTTGGATAAAGGTTTTATCAGACCAAGCACATCGTTGTGGGGTGCTCCAGTCCTGTTCCTAAAGAAGAAGGATGGGTCGATGCATCTGTGCATAGATTACCAGCAATTGAACAAAGTTACGATCAAGAACAAGTACCCTTTACTGAGGATAGATGATTTGTTTGATCAGTTGTGTGGTGCTACAGTGTTCTCAAAGATCGATCTATGGTCTGGATATCATCAGTTGAGGATTAAGGATGAGGACATACCCAACTCAACTTTTAGGATGAGGTATGGTCACTTTGAGTTTGTGGTTATGTTGTTTGGGCTAACTAATGTGCCTGCTGCTTTTATGGACCTGATGAACCGGGTGTTCCGTTCATTTCTAGACCAGTTTTTTGTGGTTTTTATAGATGACATCTTGATCTATAGTCGGGACAGTAGAGAGCATGAACAACATCTTTTCCAAGCATTGACTCTTCTTCGCCAACACCAGTTGTATGCCAAGATTAGTAAGTGTGAGTTTTGGTTGAAAGAAGTGACTTTCTTGGGACATGTGATATCTGCAGAAGGAGTCAGAGTGGACCCCAAGAAGGTGGAGTCAGTTGCAGATTGGGAGCAACCGAAGACACTAATAGAAGTCTGTACTTTTCTGAGTTTAGTAGGATACTACCAGAGGTTTATAAGAAACTTCAGTGTGATCGCGTTGCCGCTGACAAAATTGACCAGGAAGGATGTACCTTTTGTTTGGGATGATTGTTGTCATCAAGCTTTCCAAAGTTTGAAGGAGAAGTTGACTAGTGCTCTAGTGTTGGTGTTTCCAGAGCCTAGGAAAGGCTATGTTGTTTTCTGCGATGCTTCCAAGAAAGGCCTAGGATGTGTGCTGATGTAGGAAGATCATGTGGTTTCTTTCGCTCCATGAAAGCTTAAGAAACAAGAGGAGAATTATCCGACACATGATTTGGAGCTGGCAACGGTGATTCATGTATTAAAGATTTGGAGACATTATCTTTATGGGGTAGTGTGTCAGATCTTTATAGATCATAAGAACTTGAAGTACATCTTCTCACAGAGTGAGCTGAACATGTGACAGTGTATCTGGATGGAGTTGATCAATGATTATGATTTCACCATTGAGTATCATCCTGGTAAGGCGAACATGGTAGCCGATGCACTTAGCAGAAAGTCTTCTTCTCTTCCTATGAAGAAGGCACAGTTGAGTTCCTTGGTATGCCATAGGTGGGATATGTTTGTCTCTTTGCGGAAGATGAATGTACAGTTGGAAGTCTCCTTGTTGGCAGGACTGTTGGCACAGATGCAAGTAAAGCCTACGTTGAGGCAGCAGATTAAAGATGCACAGCAGACAGATGCTTCAGTTCAGTTGATCAGATCAGAGTTTGGCAGCGAGAAGTGTGATGGGTTCCATGAGTTTGAGGATAGACTAGTTTGTTAACATAGTAGGATGGTGGTCCCCAATGTTGATAATCTGAGAAAGCTAGTACTTGAGGAAGCGCACACGTTGATGTATGCTATGCATCCAGGTGTCACCAAGATGTATCATAATCTTAAGGACCTGTATTGGTGGCCTGGCTTGAAGAGGGATGTAGCCAAGTTTGTGGCTAGGTGTGCGGTATGCCAGCAGGTTAATGCTGAGAATCATAAGCCGGAAGGTACGCTGTAACCCATGTTGATACCATAGTAGAAATGGGATCATATAACCATGCATTTCATAGTTGGTCTGCCAAGGACAACTAAAATCATGATTCCATTTGGGTGATAGTGGATAGGTCAACAAAGTCTACTCATTTCATACCTGTGAAGACAACATATATAGCAGAGAAGCTTGCTCAGGTGTATGTGGATGAGATAGTGTGTTTGCATGGTGTACCCGCAATGATAGTTTTCGATAGAGGTCCCCAGTTCACAAGTAATTTTTGGGAACAGTTGCATAAAGTGTTGGGAATGCAGTTGAGGTTCATTACCGCTTTCCACCCACAGACAGATGGACAGTCTGGAAGGACTATTCAGACTTTGGAGGATCTTCTCCGAGCTTGTGTTTTGCAGTTCTTATGCAGTTGGGATGTGCATCTCAGTTTGATAGAGTTCGCCTACAACAATAGTTACCAGAGGAGCATCGTCATGGCTCCTTATGAGGCTTTATATGGCAGGAAGTGTAGATCTCCTTTATGCTGGTATGAGTTGGGTGAGTATCAGCTTTTGGGTCCTAAGTTAGTGCAGTAGATGATCCAACCCTATTCTAGGGTTGTATCTTGTATCATTTTGTACATTTATCACATTCAAATGTAATAGAATTACATGTTATCCCCCCCTAATATGAATATCAATGCAATTTGTGCTTATGGATGTTCTTTGCACTATTTTTAGGTATTTGGACCACAATGGATGGACGAGTGTGATGGAGGGGCCCAAAGAAGGTCCCAAAGCTCCCCCAACCTACCCTAGTGGGCAAATATTAATCACCAAGCAAGGACATCCGAAATTGACAAAGTTTGAAGTTCATCAGCCTGCTCAAGCCCTCACCACGGTCGTGGCCACTGCCCACGGCCGTTATGTTTATTGCCAAGGAGCAGCAATTCCAACAGGAGAAATGGCCAGAATCACCACGGGCATGGCCCTCGGCCACGACCATGACAAGCCAGAGTCACCACGGCTATGGCCACTGCCCACGGCCGTAATGTTTATTGCCAGAAATCAACAGGAGAATGTTCGCCAGATGCCACGCCTGTGGCCACACACCACGCCCGTGGCCCAGCCTCTTCACCACGGCTGTGGCTCCTCGCCACGGTCATATTGATACACTCCATTCATTTACAGTTTCCCTTCACCATGGCCGTACCACCTGACCACGGCCATGTTATACCGTCTTCACCATGGTCGTGGCCCTTCACCACGGTCATGGTGGCCCTCTTTCCAGCAGACTTTTCCACTATTTTTCCTATTATACCCCCACTTAGCCCTAGCTCCTATATAAGCACTAGTTGCTACTAGGGCTTGGGAGAGAGCACCCCTGGCCGCAACCTAGTTGCTCCCTTTCCTCCATTACTCCCATCCACCTACTTCCTTGCATTTAATCCCATTTCCACCCACTTTCCACTCATCTCCACCATAGAAACCTAGTTTCTCTAGGTTTCTATCCATCCATTCCACCATTTCCATGCTCTAGCTTGAAGACATTTGCCTCTATGGTGTTGGTTTCTATGTAGCTATCATAGGATTCGCTCCTAGGTCCTTAATTCAGATCCCTAGATAGCCCCCTATCTTCCTACATAATCACCTTCTTCCTACATGCAAATGTGAGTTCTAAGTGATTAGTATAAGTGTGATTAGTACAATTGCCTAGGATTTCCTAAAGGCTGAGGTGGCTTGTAGCATGAGGTCAAATATCCTCATCTCTACTCCCATCCTTACCCTTGGTCCTCAATTGACTAATACCACTTGTCCTAGAGACCTAGACTTGGTGAGTCCTATGAGAATTACACCTAGCCCTAGTTCTCCAACTAGTAGCATAGGGTACATCCTCATAGCACCCACCTTGTTGTTTGGTTTGGTAGTCTAGAATGAAATATGCTAATTGCTTGTTATGGTGACATCCCCCAATTAATGTCAAGGTCACATTCCCAAACGGCCCACCTCCTTCATATAATTTCTTAAAACCCTAATTGCCTAGTTTGCTTGTTAGTGCTAGTGTAGTTCAATTGCTTTAGTTAACTTAGTTGATTGCCTAGTTTTGCTAGCTAAGTGTTAATTCAGGTCTTTGATCTTGATTCGTGGTTAACTTAGGCTCTCAATTGCTAGTTGCTTGCTTAGTCTAGTGTAGTTTTTTCTTACTCTTGTTTAGATAGCTTGTTGACTTAGATTGCTAATTTAGTCTTTTGATAACTTAGTTTCATATTGCTTTTCCTACTTGCTCACTTAGCTTAATCAACAACGAATCAACCTTAAAAACCTAAAAACCTTACTCTCCACAATAGGAACGTAGCTCACACCTTCTAACTCTAGCGCCCCCTCTATCTCCGTGGTTCGACCCCGCATCTTGCCTTTGATCTATACTACAACAGTACCCCGTACACTTGCGGGCGAATTGTTTTAGTTTTAGTGATAGACTCGATCTGGGACCATACAAATTTTGAAAGCAAAGATCCCACATCCCGTGCCTCCTGACCTCGTGAATTGCACTCGGCCACCCTAGTTGGCCGGTGTTGTAAGCCTCTAGTGGGAGCGCACCAAGCTTCCTGGCGTCGTTGCCGGGGACTAGAGGCGCTCGGCCTAGTTAGATAGTGTAGCTTAGCCTTTCCTTTTTCCCTCACCATTGCTATTATTTATTCTTTGTGTTACTCTTGCATATTGGTTCGCTAACTTGGCTTCTTGTTGTTTGTTTGTGACTTGTGCAGGTGACAGTTGTGCATGCGTAGCACGCGTTCGACTTGCACAGACTTGGTGGTTTACGACCCCGAGATTGGGAGAAGAAGACGTCAAGCTCGCCGCAACCTACACCGAGAGGCCGAGATGGCTGAGAACAACCTGCCACCGGATGTTCCACCTCCACCACCGCATCGCCCGCTTCACGAGTACTTCACGCCGGGGAACTACAACTCCCCCATCGCCACTCTAGTTGACCAGATGCCAGGTCAACAGTTCTCCATCCCGCTGGCACTCTTGGGGCTTCTCCCTACATACTTTGGTATGGAGAACGAGAACCCCTACCACCACATAGACGCGTTCCTTGAAACGTGTTCTACCTTCCGCACCCCAGCCACCACCGACGACTCAATCAGGAGGACACTCTTTCCCTTCTCTCTCAAAGAGAAGGCCAAGGAGTGGTACGTCTCGAGGCCAGAGTTGGTCACTTGGAACGAGGTGAAGAACGAGTTTCTCAAGAAGTTCTTCCCCATCGCCAAGTTATCCTACTTGAGAAGGTGCATCACATCGTTCGCCCAGAAAGAGAACGAACCCTTCCATGAGGCGTGGGAGAGGTTCCAGAAGCTGCTTCGTGACTGCCCTCATCATGAGGTTCCTCTTTGGCAGCTAGTTCAGGCCTTCTACACCATGCTTGAGGAGGAAAGCCAAAACAACGTCGATTCTTCTTACGGGGGCACGTTCATGGCAAAGCCGCCCGAGGAATCATGGCCGCTGTTTGAGCATCTCGCTAAGAATTCACGCCACCGAGCTTCCACTAAAGGGGGACATTGCTGCCGGAACTACACTCCTCCACCCTCCTCCATGGCTCCCGCACGCAATGCCACCGACCCCGATATGATGCAAATGATGGCTGATATGATGCGAATGATGAAGAATCAAGTGGGTGGCTCTTCTAGCCAACCCACAATGGTTGTGGATACTGTAGACGAGGAAGTCAACGCTTTACATTCCTTTGGTGGCCGCAACAACCAGGGCCCAATGTCCAGCTCCTACACTCCCGAGTGGAGGAACCACCCCCAACTTCTCCTGGAAACAACAGAACGAGGATGGGCAAGGACAGGGGCAGCAAAAGCCACGCTACAGCTACAAGTTCAAGGACGAGGTACTAGGAAGGCTAAGGAGCCTAGATGAAGTAAAAAAAGATGTCAATGCACATGGGCAGTCTATAAACCGTCTTGAGCAGAGGTTGGACCAAATTTCTCTCTCTTTGGCTAGAAGGGAAGAAGGTAGACTTCCATCTCAACCACTACCAAATCCGAACAATGATGGGGTTTTTCTAGGGAACACTTCGAGTGCTTATGTTCCACCATCTTACCAAGCCCCACCAAACCCCTATGCTCCTCCGCCTCCTCAAGCACCACTCAATTATCAATATGCTTCACCTCCACCTCACACCTACCAACAACCACCTCCACAATACCACCCCCCACCACAACAACAACCGCAACCCCATATCATTCTTCAAAATCCCAACTCTCCTCACCAAAGGTCTCCACCACCCCAACAGCCACAACCACCTCCACAAACTCCCTCTCCTACCACCCATGAGCATGTGAAGGCGGTGACTACGTTGAGGAGTGGCAGGACTTTGGAGAACCCCATGGTACATTGTTGGCAGAGATGACACTGAGGCTGAGTAGGTTGATACTGAGATGCAGATGGATGATACTGTGATAAGAGGCAGTGTTGATACTATGATGCCGAGCAGTGATACTGTGATACTGATCCGTGATATCATGATTCCAGTGATACTGGTGGATGATACTGTTGATTTGGACCGATTGAGTTCCCAACTCCCTCCATATCCTGATGCACTTGAGGAGCCTTCTGTTGCAAAGAAAAAGAAGAAGCATGCGGATGATATTTTGGAGATCTTCAAGCAAGTGAAAATCAACGTACCTCTTGTAGATGCAGTCAAGCAAATTCCGTCCTATGCAAAGTTCCTTAAAGAATTGTGTACCTTCAAAAGAAAGACAACAGGGAGGACGCCTAAGAAGATCAAGATCACTGAGCAAGTGAGCTCCATTCTCCAACACACCATCCCCCAGAAAAGAAAAGACCTCGGCGCTCCCATCATCTCATGCTACATCGGGGCACATCACATAGACCAGGCTCTTCTTGACTTAGGGTCTAGCGTAAACTTGATGCCGTATGATCTGTTTGCTGAGCTCCAAATGGGGGAGTTGAGGCCAGCCCATTGCACTCTATAGTTGGTCGACCGATCTATGAAGACGCCTAGAGGGCGTGTGGATGATGTGTTGGTCCGTCTTGATGAGGATACTTCTGCCTTTTTCCCAGCCGATTTTATCATTCTTGATATGGAAAAAGAGGCTAGAAAGGTGCCAATCATCTTGGGGAGACCTTTCTTAGCCACAACTGATGTCGTGATCCATGTGAGGATAGGGACCATGTATGTTACATTCATGCACATGAAGATCAGGTTGAACATCTTCAAATTTTCTACTATAGCCGAAGTGATAGGGGCCACTGAGGAAGATTGTTATTTGGTGGAATGCCTAGATGAGATTGTTGAAGAGTTCCTACCTGCATGGATTGAGACTGCCACCCAAGGTAGAGGTCTTGAACCAATTGTTGAGTTCCCTGACGATGATGATGAAGATGATGAAGAGTGTGAGCTAGCCTTAGTGGCTGCAAGTCAGGACCTCCCTTCTATTTCTGCACCTTTGAAGAACTCCCTTGAAGCACCCCCCATTCTTGAGTTGAAGAAACTTCCTGAAGGATTGAAGTACGCTTTCCTTGGCTCAAATGACACCCTCCCGGTGATCATTTCCTCCATTCTCTCTCTTGAGCAAGAAGATGCCTTGATGGAAGTCTTAAGGAAGAACATCCAAGCCATTGGATGGTCTATTGCTGACTTGAGAGGGATTGACCCCTCCATTTGTGTGCATCGGATATACTTAGAAGAAGATGCGAGACCAACCCGACAAATGCAAAGAAGGCTAAATCCAAAGTTGAAGGACGTTGTAACTCAAGAGGTTGTTAAGTTGCTTGATGCAGGGATCATCTATCCCATTTCTGACAGTACGTGGGTGAGTCTCATCCAAGTTGTGCCCAAGAAGGGCAGGATTACGGTTGCAAAAAATGCCGATGGTGAGCTTATGCCGGTGAGAGAGCAATCGAAGTGGAGAATGTGCGTAGATTACCGGAAACTCAACGAAAAGACAAAGAAGGATCACTACCCACTCTCATTTCTTGATCAGATTTTAGAGAGTTTGGATGGATAGAGCTTCTACTATTTTCTTGATGGGTACTCGGGATATTTTCATATTGTTGTGCATCCGGAGGACCAGGAAAAGATGACATTCACTTGTCCAAGTGGTACATTTGCCTATCGGAGAATGACATTTGGATTGTGCAATGCCTTTTCCACTTTCCAGAGATGTGTAACCTCAATCTTCGCTGACATGCTTGATTCGTCACTTGAAGTTTTCATGGATGATTTTTCAGTTTTCGGGAAAACCTTTGATGAGTGCTTTCTACATCTAGCTGCTGTTCTAGAAAGATGTGTGAAAGTTCACTTATTTTTATCTTGGGAAAAGATCCATTTCATGGTACCTGAGGGTATAGTTCTGGGACACCGAGTTTCTAAAGATGGGATTGAAGTTGACAAGGCCAAGGTGGGCCTTATTTCTACACTCGACATTCCTTCGACCGTAAGACATGTTCGATCTTTCTTGGGACATGCAGGTTTCTACCGCCGCTTTATCAAGGACTTTAGCAAAATCTCAAGACCAGTCTATCGATTACTTGAGAAAGATGTTGAATTTCAGTTTGATGACAAATGTGTTGAAGCCTTCAATCATTTAAAAGAAAGGCTTATCTCTGCTCCTATCATGCAGCCCCCGGATTTCTCTATGCCATTTGAGATCAGGACGGATGCATCTGATATGGCGGTGGGGGTTGTGCTGGGTCAACGCATTGGCCGAATTCCTCATGCTATCTATTATGCAAGCAAAACATTAGACGATGCTCAAAGAAACTATACGACTACCGAGAAGGAGTTGCTTGCGGTGATCTTCGCTCTTGACAAGTTCCGGCCGTATCTCTTGCAAAACAAAGTGACAATCTACACGGACCATGCTGCGTTGAAGTATCTCATGTCCAAGAAAGACTCAAAGCCAAGGTTGATCTGATGGATTTTGTTGCTCCAAGAATTTGACATAGAAATTGTGGATAAGAAAGGAATAGAAAATGGTGTCGCAGATCATCTCTCCCGCCTTGATGGACCTTTTGATATGACAAGTCCAATCAAAGAGACAATGCCACACGAACAACTCCTCTTAGTCTCATCTGTCCAAAAGCCATGGTACAAACACATAGTGAATTTCCTAGCCAGTGGGAGGATACCGAGCATGTGGACAAGAGAGGAAAGCAAGAGATTGTTTGCTATGGTAAAAAACTACATTTGGGATGACCCTCACCTCTTTAAGTATTGCCCGGACCAACTCATTAGGAGATGCATTCCGGAGATGGAGCAGCAAGAAGTCTTATCTATGTGCCATTTTGGAGGGAAACGCACAGCCGCCAAAGTTCTTCAATGTGGATTCTACTGGCCGACATTGTTCAAAGATGCTCATGACTTTTGCAAGAGTTTCTTCAAGTGCCAAAAAGTGGGCACCATTTCAAAGAGGGGCATGATGCCTCTATCACCTATTCTTGTGGTAGAAGTGTTTGATGTTTGGGGGATTAACTTTATGGGTCCTTTCCCTTCTTCTTTCGGGTATGTCTACATCTTGGTTTCCGTAGACTATGTATCAAAATGGATTGAGGTTGTGGCAACAAGGACAAATGATCACAAGGTGGTGTGTGATTTCGTGAGATCCAACATCTGTAGTCGTTTTGGTATTCCAAGGGCTATGATTAGCGATGGCGGGAGTCATTTCATCCACCGTACTTTTGAAGGGCTGCTAAAGAGACATGGAGTGAACCATCATATAGCTACTCCTTACCACCCTCAAATGAGTGGTCAAGTTGAGTTGGCAAATCGGGAGATAAAGCTCATTTTGGAGAAGACAGTGTGACCGGACCGCAAGGATTGGTCACTTCGCCTCAATGAAGATTTATAGGTATATAGGACTACATACAAAGCCCTGATTGGCACTACGCCGTTCAAGCTTGTCTATGGTAAGAGTTGCCATTTGCCGATTGAGATGCAGCACAAGGCATTGTGGGCCTTGAAGACGATGGACTTCAATATAGAGAAAGTCGGAATGAAAAGAAAGTTTCAATTGCATGAACTAGAAGAAATGTGGCATGAGGCATATGAAATGTTAAAGAGCTACAAGGAAAGAACCAAGTTTCTACATGACAAGATCATAAAGAAGAAAGAGTTTGAGCCCGGCTAATGGCTATGGCTATACAATTCAAGGATGAAGTTCTTTCCCGGAAAGCTTCGTTCTAGATGGGAAGGTCCTTACCTTGTCAAGAAGGTGTACCCATCTGGGGCAATGATCATTTGTGCAAAAGAAGGAGCTAAGGAATTCGCCGTTAATGGGCAAAGGTTGAAATATGTTGTTGAGGTCGGCCCGGACAAGGCCAACCAAGATTTCGATATTGTTATGCTTGTAGAAGAAGAATTCGATGAAGAGGAATGCTTAGATGAGGATGAGAAAGGGATTTACTACAAGGGTCTCTTGAAAGTACCGAAGAAGTGAAAAAGTCCAACAATCAATAAGCCTGGATGACGGCATTAAATTTAGCACTAGTGGGAGGCAACCCACGTGGTTTGAGATTCTCGAACCTTTTCCTTTTCTATACTTCAGTTTTGTTTTACACAAATACACACACGCACATTTGTGCTTGATGTTTTTGTTTGAGTTTTTGATGAAATGGCAGATGATACGCACTAAGGAGAGAAATATCGAAGAAAAAAATGAAATGCTGCTGAGTTGAGGCTGTCTAAGAGCCCAACACGGCCGTGGCACAAGGCCACAACCGTAATGTTTATTGGTTGAAAGTTACAGGAGCCAACAAGAATTTTAGAGATTTGGCCCACGACCGTGGCCATATGCCACGACCATGGCAAACTAAGAGAAATACGACCGTGTCCTTCGGCCACGACCGTGTTGAGGACAGACGAGGCTCCTTCAGTGACAACACGCCCGTGGGCTGACGCCACACCCGTACTTTGAGGGAATTACCACGACCGTGGCCATCGGCCATGACTGTGGCCGAACTGGGTTCAACAAGACTCTATATAAACTCTCCAAACCACTCTTCCTCTTTTCTTATTCTTCCCCGCACAGAGCCACGACCGTGACGCCGTCAGCACCACCGTGGGCACTCGTCCTCCACCTCCAGCCCTCCAAAACACCCCCAATCACCCTCCTTTCTCCACCATATCTCTCCCCAGCCATCCTCTTCCCTTTTCAACCGCAAATCCACCCCCAATTGAACCTCCTTCTCCACCTTCTTCTCAAAACCGCCCAGCCACATCCCCTACCTAAAACCTCCACGAAATCCCACTTTTCATCCACCAAACCCAAATTATACCTCCCAATCACCTTCCTAACCTTCCTACCTCTTCATTCCACCCCCCGATCCACTCCCATACCACTCCCTACTCATTTTCAAAATTCCAACCTAAATCATGAAGAAGGCAGGGAAGATGGTGAAGAGTGGGGCGAAGGCAACCCTCAACGTCATCACTGGAGGGCGGTGTTCCAAAAATGCCTCCACCGACGTCACCACACCATCCCACACACCATCTCCACTCACCTCCGCATCCCACTCATCCTACGGCATCCACCTCAGCGACGAGACCTATGCGGGAGGAGAGGAAGAAGAAGAGGAGGAGTCTGAGGAGGCTACCCCCGCTCAATTGGTTGACGAAGTGGTACCAGAAGCTGCCCCGAGAGCCTGACGAACAAAAGCGGGGCCATCGACATCATGCCTATCCACATCCCATGCATCAGAGGGCCAGGATGAGCAGTCGCAGTCCGTGCGGCAATTGCAACCTGGAGAGGAGCAACTTGCACAGGGGTACAATCTGGATACCACTTCGGGTTCGAAAACCTACACGTCGGCGGACGATGAAAATAGTGAAAATGAGGATATGGAACTTTCCATGGAGGATGATAATGTTCTGGCAAAGATGGAGGAGGAACGACTAAAAATCATGGGCAAGGTTCCCGAGGGAACTTCATATGGGAGGGGGCTGAGGCAAAGGCATATCTCTCACAAATACCTGGAGTGCTTGATGAGGCGAATAGTCGCCACGAGGTATGGCATTGAGAAGATACTTGATACCTTGGGCATCAAGGAGGCTGTAGAAGAGAGCTTGAAGACCGTGGGGCTGTGGCATGTTCTCTTCACGCCCCAAATATCATATGTCCAGATGACCAAGGAGTTCTTTGCTATGCTGGAAAAGACAAGAGTGAGAGGAAAAGATGCTTTGAAGTTTGTCATCTTAGGCCATTTCTACACTCTCACATCGAAGGACTTGAACAACATTTTTGCGGCAAGTCCGGAGGAAGCCAAGGAACTTGATGATGGCTTGTTGGAAAAAGATTCGAAGTATGATTACGTGCTTTTCTGGAAACAAATGACAGGCAGAGATGGGTATTATGCAGGGAGGGTGAAGACTTTAGCTCTAAGAAACCCTCTCATCCGCTACACGCAAAAAATCCTTGCTAATACCATCGTGGGAAGATATGACAATCAGGGCACGATCTCACAAAAAGAAATGTTTGTCCTGAAAGCCATGACAGAAAAGCAGCATGTCAACCTAGGAGTGCTACTTATTGACCATATGAAGTGCATACCCTACAAGAGCAAGACTCCATTTGTCATGGGAGGGTTGGTCACTTCAATTGCACTCGGGTTGGGCCATGATCTCTCTGGGCTCGAAGATGGGGGTCCTATAGATTATGTTGATATGGATTATCTCATCCGCTCACTCACCATCAAGAAGGATGGCAATAGGATGATTTATCTTACTACCAGTCTGCCGGATCTCGAGCTAGAGCTCCCATACCACGCGGTGCCTCTTCTATTCATGTTGGGAATCAACTACAAGCTGAGAGACAAAATAGCAAAATGGGAGAGAGATCACCCCAGAGAGACCTACGTCAGGGGAGCCGCTGCCGCACATGAAGAAATGGCAGAGTCAAATGTGCAGGGGCAGGAACAGGCAGTTGAAAAATAAGAGCAACCCCGGCGAAGACGAAGGAGGGATGAGGGAACATCCCAACTGCAGCAGCCCTCGAGCAACGCCTATGACATGTCACACATCCAGGCACAACTTGAGGATCTTTATCAGATACAGCAGCACATGTGGCAAGACCAACAACAATTACACTACCAGGTCAACCACATGTACCACTACAACCATGCCCAGGAAGCAAGGAACCCCGAATGGGGTGAAGATTTTTGGGGTGGTGTAGCGGAATATCCAGCAGCCTACCCTCCGCCCCAGGATGCATACTGGGGACAGTACTACCAGAACCAGCATCCTCCGACAGGCACCGTCCCTCCTCCAGATCACCCCCAGGGGCCGGACCAGTCCTCGCACCAGAACTGACACTTCCCCTATCTACCCTAAGCTATAGTTTCATGTTGAGGACAGCATGATTCTAAAGTTTGGGGTGGGTAGGGAGGTACGCACCTCCCTTCTCTCTATCTAGTGATTTTTGTTCTACATCTTGCCATTTAGTTTAGTTTTCATTTTATTGCTTTTTCTATCATATCCATGCATGTCATGTAGTTTTCATTCTCGTCATTTTTGCATAATTTTTCAAAAATTCAGCCATGCATTGCATCTCATGTAGGTTTTTGCTAATTTTTGCATGTTTTAGCTAGGATTTACTTACTTTTTACCTAAAATTGTGTTTGAATGTGATTTAGTGCAATTTGGCACCTTTTTGGCCAATTTTGCCCAGATTTGATGTTTCTTGTCCAAAAAGCGTGTTTTGACTCAATCTTTACCATATTGAATGAAATTGCTTATCTTTGAGAAATACAAGATGATATGCTATGATGGAGTGCTATGTGGTATCAATGAGTGACTTCTTACATGCTCATCACCTCTCTTGGGAATGTGTTGGTTTGATTGAATTATGATCCGAGCAAGCATAGAACGTTTAATGTTTGTGGAGTTACTTGATTGATATATGGATTTCATTTGGTTCATTCATGTGATGTGATATCTATGGTGAAGTGTCGGACTAGTTTTCATGCAGGAGACCTTATGTGGAAGATTATGCCAAGTGACCCCTCTTTGACCCAACTATTCTTCCACCATCTTCGTGTTGGGTTTTAGGGGAGACAGAGAAGGTAGCGGAAACAAAATTTTCTCCCCCAACCCATACCGAGGAAACGCGTCAACGTCTATATAATAGGAAAGGATGGTTTGCGGAATCATACCTTGTCCCGAGGCTTGCTCGGCGACAATACCTCGCGCAATGCGCGGTCTTCAACTCCGGACTTTGACGGTGTCTGTACAGCTCCTGGTCGCATCGGGACTGACAACTCCTACTCGAACTGGACTGTCGGATGACAGTTGTCCTCCTAAGCGGCAGTGTCCTCCCGCCTCTGTAGTAGTCCACACGGACCACCTGGAACTCCACTCTCCTTGTCCCACAAGGAAGTGGAAGGAGTCGCACCCTCCTGTTGACGTACTAGTCGCCAACACGCTCTCCTGCCTCCTATTGCAACTGCAGTTGTCCTTCCCTTGCTGCACCTCCCTTTTGCGGGAAGCACTTGCTCGGGCTCTATCATGGTTACCAAAACCAGAGAGAACGACAACTTGCAGAGCAACTAGTTGCACTGAGCTGTACTTTGAGAAGCCCCCAATACCCCTATATATATAGGAGAGTCATGGGACAGGGTTCTCCATCCCGGGCAATGCGGGACTAAAGCAGGAGTAGAAGGGTTTGAGAATTTTCCACAAAAAAACAACCGGTTCGCAACTTGAAATGATCGGTTCACAACTGAACCGATCAGTTCGGCCATTGAGCTGATCGGTTGGACCTGAGCCTATCGTTTGGGGCACTCCAACCGATCGGTTGGTGCCATGAACCGATCGGTTCATGGTCCTAATCCGGCTCAAAAAGACTTTCCTTGTTTCATTCTCAATTGGTATCGTATACCAATGTTATTCCCAATCGAATTGGGCAATTTGAAACCAAAGGAAAATTCTTGCCGACATGACTTTCCCAACTGGTCGGTTGCACCAGTTGAGCCGATCGGTTCAACTCTTGAACCGGTCGTTTCAACCTGGGCATGAGCCGATCGGCCTGGACACTCCAGCCGACCGGTTTAGCACCTCAGCCGACCGGTTCATCACATGAGCCGATCGGTTGGGAGCACAGGTTGGGCAAAATCAGTCAATTGCGATTTCAATCAATCTGATACTCCAATCAATGCGTCCAACACCTTGAACCATATGATATTGAGTTATCGACTGATTGAGTGTTTAATTGAACTACTAAACTCCTTTAGTAATCAATCTAAACATTGCTTTGTGGACAAAACTCCTCTTCCAGGTTAAATCCTATGTGTGTGACCCTGCAGGTCCATTTCACGCTGGCAGTGAAAGTCCATAACACTTATGACTTCACAAGCAAAGAGCGGTGCCTAGTCACACATCATTGCTACCCAAGTGAAAGTAGAAAGTTGGAGAACAACTTTCATCCTACAATCCGTGAATGGTGTTACAGCGAATGTATAATTCCTTTGTCACTGATATCCCGAATGAACTCGAGGCATGAAACAGTCATCCTGTCAACGTTCATTCACTTCCTTGATCTCAGAGTAGACTGGAAGAGATATGTATGACATCAGTATCATATACTGATTCACACATGCGTGCACGCCTTTCTCAATCTGATAACCTCTCATTTTGTGACGTTATCTTATTAGTTATCTTTAGTTTTCCATACTCTTTCTTAGATAAACTAAATAGAATCATTAAACCTTCTTACTTTATTGCAGATACATCAATAAACTAACTTTTCCTCTTTTTCATTACAGAAAACACAAAAAAATTCACAAAGACTCCTCACGGTCCCAAGACCGCGAGAAGCCTCACGGTCCCAAGACCGCGAGAAGCCTCACGGTCCCAAGACTGCGACAAGCCTCACGGTCCCAAGACCGCGACAAGCCTCACGGTCCCAAGACCGCGACAAGCCTCACGGTCCCAAGACCGCGAGAAGCCTCACGGTCCCAAGACCGCGACAAGCCTCACGGTCCCAAGACCGCGAGAAGCCTCACGGTCCCAAGACCGCGAGAAGCCTCACGGTCCCAAGACCGCGAGAAGCCTCACGGTCGCAAGACCGCGAGAAGCCTCACGGTCCCAAGACCGCGACAAGCCTCACGGTCCCAAGACCGCGACAAGCCTCACGGTCCCAAGACCGCGACAAGCGTCACGGTCTCAAGACCGTTTGAAGCCTCACGGTCTCAAGACCGTTTGAGACCAAACGGTCTCAAGACTGTTTGGGCTCAACTTGAGCCTATAAATAGGACCTCAAGGGCCACTTCAAAAGGATCGAATTCCAAGACGCCCAAAGGCTGCCTCTCCAGATCCAGAGCACTCTGGTCTTCCGTCCACTGCCCCAAGGCTGCCAGTTTTGAGATCCGTGCTCATCATCAAGCTTCCTTCTCTCTCTTCTTTCCATCTCTTCAACAAAGAAGGTGGGAAGAGAAAATCCTTCATCAAAGCAACCACGAAGTGCGAAGATCGTTGCTCTCTTCACCAAGGGTTCAACCTTCCCTCCTCCGTGGAGATGACGTTCTTTCTCTCTCTTCTCACCTCCTTTGCCATGAGCGAGTAGTTTCATTCACTAGGGTGCGGGGAGTAGCCCTGCTACCCATGTTTTCATTTCATGCGATGTAATTCAATAACTTGTAATAAAGATACTCTTCCTTTCAGTTTGACTTCAATCGCTTAATGAATACTAGTTGCTTGATCATCAACTTGTGTTACATATTGTCTTTTGGTATGAATTGTCTACGTTTGTACCCTTAGATCTAAATATCGATTGAATGTTGGTTATGGATGTATGTAGTCACCATATGTCTGTTTCGGTGTCTAGAAGTGTTTTCAGGAGTGGAGTAAACTCACCCCCATCGTTGCACTTTCATACTATGAAATGGAATCAGTTGACGTATGGAAGTGCAACCTTGGTAAGGTCGAGGAACACATTTCATGAAGGAGTAATGCAAAGCATGTGACCATTCATTATGGAATGGCTGGCATTGCAATACTCCATGCTTCTCGTAGCTAGTTATCCGAAAGGAAGCTAGGACTACAAGATACTAACTGATTTGACTCTTTTTGCAGGTTGTTTTATTATGTTGCATGACTTGATCCATGTGTAGTGGTGTGAAACCCGATAACATCCTAGTGGTTTTTATCAATTGTTTACAACCTTAATCTTTACTTTCTTGCTTTACTTTCCTCGCATTTAGCTTTAAAACCAACATCAAACTTTCGATCTAAATATCAACTGTTAAGTAGTTAAGTAGAACTAAAACGTTTTCCATCTTGACTTCGTCAAGACCGTTGTCCCGAGGATTCGACCCTTAACTATACTACGATAAGACTTCCGCGTGTCTTAACACACGTGGGTGGTGTTCTTACCATAGTACTAGCAAGGCTAAACCTAAGGATTCATCACCTTAGGATTTTTAGTGGTGTTGCAAAACTCCATCAAAAATTGGCGCCGTTGCCGGGGACAACGGAACTTTTTAGTTTTTACTTACCAACTTCTTGGTTGATTAGGATTTTACACTTTTTCTTGATAACCACTCCAATTCTTCTTGATTTTTTTTTCATTTCCTTCCATTATCCTAACGTGTGATTTTCCTTCTACTCAGGTAGAAAACATGTATGCAACCCCCGCATAGCATCGGATTCTCCCCTGAACCAGAATACAATTCTGAGGTAGAAAGAAGTTTCCACCGAAGGAATAGACTTAACCGCCAAAGAGCCAGACAGATGGCCGAAGAGCAACGCCTTGTTGCAGAAAGAGTCAACGCCGCCATAGCAGCACAACGAGCACAACTTATTGCCAACACTCGTGCTCAGGTGCAAGCTGAGATCCGAGCTGAGGAACAAGCCCGCATCCAAGCAGAGCATGCTGCTGCTCAACTTGCGTTAAGAAACAAGCAACTTCGGGACTACGCAGTCCCAAAGAATTATGAAGACGATCATCCTGTCCGACCACCGATTATTAACATACCACACTTTGAAATTCGGACGCAATGGATCCAGATCATGAGAGGCATCTCTTTCTCCGGAGCACCCGGAGATGATTGCATGGATCACCTTAAGAGATTCAAGTCACTCTGCGGACTTGTACCCCAAGTAGGAATTGCAATGGAAGCAATCATGTTACACCTTTTCCACTTCACCTTATCTGGAAGAGCACTAAGCTGGTACAACGCTTTGGATAGACACCCCATCATCACTACTTGGACTCCCTTAGAAGAGAAGTTTCTTGAGAAATTCTTCCCACCTTCGCTAAACTATGAGATTAGGGGACAGATTAATCACTTTTCCCAACTACCTGGAGAAACACTTGCTGAAGCTTGGGAAAGATTCAAAGAACTCCTGAGAAAGTGTCCTCACCATGGCATATCTCAAAATCAACTAATAGAAACATTTTACAGAGGAGTAAGTGATGATATTAAGCAATTCCTAGATTCCTCATCTGGAGGAAACTTTATGAGAAAGAATTATGAAGATGCCTGGAATATAGTTACGCTGGGGGCCGAGAACCAATCCAATTGGGGAAGGTCATCTAACCAACCCAAAGGCGTTCTCAAGGTTTACAAAGCGGAAGAATCCATGGAACTCAAGGCCATTGTCGAGGCTTTGAAGACTATTGCTAGCAAGCAACAAGCCCTCGAAACTTCTTTCGGGGAATATGATAAGAAGAAAAGCTCTCAGGTTCAACAAGTTAAGGCAGCTACTGGAACTTGTGAAGCCTGTCATGCATCCGATCATCCCACATTATCATGTGGCCTGTTATACAATGTCATGATGGATTTACAACCACCTATGCCGCAATATGAACCCATTATTGAGCATCCCAAAGACCAAATGCCAGAGCAAGTCAACTCCATACATTCAATACCTGGCCAAGTGTATTACAACCCAGACAAACCAAGGAACCATCCTGGTTTTCAATACGGGAATCCTGCAGGGGCTGCCAACCCACAGCAGCAGGCACAAGGTGGATCTTTCAATAGACAACCACCAGGATTTCAGAATAACTTCAATCAAGGGAATTACAGACAAGGTTTTCAAAGATCTAACTATCCCAGGAATCCTTCTTACCAATATGCCCATTCAGGACTGCACCCTCAGTTGCAACAACCCCAGTTGCAGCAGCCACAGCAACCCCAGTTGCAGCAGCCCCAGCAGCCACAGTTAACTGCACCTCTATAACAACCAGGACAGCAAGTCACTCAGTATCAACAAAGGGGTGCTCCTCCCCAATCATCTGATGAGATATCCTTGATTAGAAAAATGCTTCAATCGCAACAAACCATGCTTGCAAACCAACAAGCTCAACAAAAAGCCGTAGAAGCCCAACTGGCACAGATTGCCGCTCAATTGAAACCTCAAGCCGGCACTTTTGCTGGGCAACCAGAGGCAAACCCCCGTCATAACCCAAACAGACCAGAACAACTTAATGCCGTCACCACGCGGTCTGGTCGTGTCCTGCCTGATGTCACAAGAATCGACCATGATGATGATAACGTAGCCATTCTTTCCCCAACAGGGAATTCAAGCAGAGAAACAGAAAATTCTACAGAGAAAGAAAAGGAAAAGGTACCAATCTCAGAAGTCCCACCAAGAATTCCTTACCCAGACAGACTAAAAGGAACCAAAATGGACACTAGGTTCCAAAAATTTAAAGAAGCTATGAAAAAGTTATACATTGATATTCCTTTTCTTGATGCCCTTTCCGAAGTGCCCGCTTGGGCAAAATACCTGAAAACCCTCTTGTCGAGAAAGTATATGACAGAGGAGCATGAAACAGTGAAACTTGCTCAGACCACTTCAGATATTCTGCTTAATAAAATGCCAAAGAAAAAGAAGGACCCAGGTTCCTTCGGCATTCAGTGTTCCATTGGAAATGGCTCCAGCAAGAAAGGATTGGCAGACCTAGGAGCAAGCATATCTATTATGCCCTATTCAATGTGTAAAAGATTAGGCTTCACTGATTTGTTACCTACGACTATGACAATTCAGTTAGCCGACTCTACCATAACTGCCCCTCTTGGCATTATCGAAGACATCCCTATCAGAATAGGAACAAATTCTTATGTCCCGTGTGATTTTGTTATTATGGACATACAAGAAGACCTGAGATATCCGATAATCTTCGGAATACCTTTCCTAGCTACCGCCTGAGCTCTCATTGATGTCGAAGCAGGAACTATTATTTTGAGACTTGGGAGGGAGGCTTTCCAGTTCAGAGTTCTAAACAGCATGAAAGGTCCAAGCATTCAAGAGGAAGTCTTTCTCCTGGATGCTATATATCAAATGTCCCAGTTAGAACTGTCCGAACCATCCAACGAATTGGAAAATACTCTTACAAATCCGGATGTAGAATTCTCGGCCAGTGAACTAGTACAACAGTGCCTGCAATACTTAGAAAAAGCTGAAGAAGCTCCGACAGCCACGTTTGAAGAACTTAAAGCCATCACAATTATAGAAGCCACTGAGCCACCTAAGGCTCCAGAAATGAAAGCCTTACCCGAGGGGCTTAAACATGTTTTTCTTGATGATGAGAAGCTCTGTCCAGTAATCATCAGCTCCACTCTGGAGGATGATCAAGAAAACAGACTCCTCGATGAACTGAAGAAGCATAAGAAAGCAATTGGCTATAAAATGACTGATCTGACGGGCGTAAACCCTGCTTTATGTATGCACAAACTGCCCATGGTTGAAGAGTTTAAACCATCGCGAGAACACCAGAGAAAGTTAAACCCCAACCTCAAAGAGGTGGTTCGCCTCGAGGTCCTCAAGCTTCTAAAGGCAGGCATTATCTACCCAATTTCTGATTCTCAGTGGGTAAGCCCAGTGCAGGTGGTCCCTAAAAAGGGGGGAACCACCGTTGTTCTTAATGACAAAAACGAACTAGTACCCACTAGAACCGTTACAGGGTGGCGTATGTGCATTGATTATAGGAAACTTAATAAATCAACACGAAAAGATCACTACCCCCTGCCTTTCCTAGATGAGGTCCTCGAGCGCCTAGCTCATCAGAAGTTCTTTTGTTACCTCGATGGATATTCCGGCTTTTACCAAATCCCGATACATCCGGACGATCAAGAGAAAACTACTTTTACCTGTCCCTTTGGGACGTACGCTTTCAGAAGAATGCCATTCGGGCTATGTAATGCACCAGCTACTTTCCAAAGATGCATGTCTGCTATCTTTGCGGGATTGACAGAGTCTATAATGGAGGTATTCATGGATGATTTTTCAGTTTATGGAGACTCCTTCGACAACTGTCTGCTCAACCTGGTTCAAGTCCTACAAAGATGTGAGGAAACAAACCTCATTTTAAATTGGGAAAAATGCCATTTTATGGTAACAGAGGGTGTTGTTTTAGGACACAGAGTGAGCGACAGAGGGATCAAGGTGGATCAAGCAAAAATTGATGTTATCTCAAAATTGATGCCACCAAAAGACGTAAAAGGAGTACGTGCCTTCTTAGGACATGCTGGGTTTTACAGAAGATTTATTAAAGATTTCTCCAAAACAGCAAAACCCATGACACAACTGCTAACCAAGGACACAGAGTTCAACTTTAACCAAGAATGCTTGCAAAGTTTCACAACTTTGAAAGATGCCTTGATTTCTGCACCAATATTACGAGCTCCAGATTGGTCGTTACCTTTCGAAATCATGTGTGATGCGAGCGATTATGCCATAGGGGCCGTTTTAGGGCAAAGAATCGACAAGAAACCCCATGTTATATACTACGCATCTAAAACACTGGATGAAGCACAAAAAAATTACACCACTACAGAAAAGGAATTTTTAGCTGTCATCTACGCGTTTGAAAAATTCCACTCATACCTGATAGGAGCTAAAGTCATTGTCTACACTGACCACTCCGCTATACGATATCTGATTCAGAAGCAAGACGCAAAACCTAGACTTATCCGCTGGGTGCTAATGCTTCAAGAATTCGATTTGGAAATTAAAGACAAAAGCGGAGTGGAAAACGTCGTCGCCGATCATCTCAGCCGTATTAGAGTCGAGGATGAAGACAAAGTTCCTATCCAATATTCCCTCCCGGACGACCACCTAATGAAAGTCTCCAATGGATTTCCCTGGTATGCCGACATTGTCAACTATTTGGCAACAGGAATCATTCACCCATCCGCATCCTATCACGACAAAAAGAAGTTCATTCACGACGCTAAGCAATATTTCTGGGACGAGCCCTATCTTTTTCGCTTATGCGCAGATGGACTCTTTCGTAGATGCATCCCAGAGACAGAAATCACTCCGGTCCTTGAGCACTGTCACTCAGGCCCCACTGGGGGCACATGAGTTCTAAGAAGACAGCCCTCAAGGTCTTGCAATCTGGCTTTTATTGGCCCACCATCGCAAAAGACGCACATGAATACGTGCGATCATGCGACAAGTGCCAACTATCCGGAGGGATAACCAAAAGAAATGAAATGCCATTGAACATATGGCAAGAAATCGAACTTTTCGATGTATGGGGAATAGATTATATGGGCCCTTTCCCCTCGTCTTATGGATTCAAGTATATCTTGGTTGCTGTGGATTCCGTTTCAAAATGGGTAGAAGCTCTACCAACCACCTCTTGTGATTCAAAACCGGTAATCAAGATGTTTAAGGAGATAATATTTCCCAGATTCGGCGTCCCAAGAACGATTATATCTGACGGCGGATCACATTTTTTGGAACGGAGCTTTGAAGCCTTATTAAGAAAATATGGAGTCAACCACAAAGTTTCTACACCATATCACCCACAGACATGTGGACAGGTTGAAGTCTCCAATAGGCAAATTAAAGCTATTCTGGAAAAAACTGTCAATCGACACCGCACCGATTGGTCAACCAAACTATCTGACGCTCTATGGGCTTACCGTACAGCTTTCAAAACACCCATCGGAACAACACCGTTTCGATTAGTGTATGGGAAGTCTTGCCATTTGCCAGTTGAATTAGAGCATAAGGCTTGGTGGGCCATTAAGCAACTAAATTTCGATCTCAAAGGTGCTGGTGAATTCCGACAACTTCAACTCCAAGAGTTAGAAGAGCTATGAATGACAGCCTACCACAACGCAAGAATCTACAAAGAACAAACTAAGATTTGGCACGATGGCCACATCAAAAGAAAAGATATAATCGTCGGAGACAAAGTCCTCCTATTCAACTCCAGATTAAAAATGTTTCCTGGAAAATTGCGTACTAAATGGTCGGGTCCCTTTACAATCAAACATATATACCCGACAGGAGCTGTCATTATTATTGATGATAATGGAGGAGAGAGGACCGTAAATGGCCACAGATTAAAAAAGTACCACACTCCGGCAGACAAGTTATCAAGACAAACCATCGAGATTCATGACCCTATAAAGTCAGCATAGCCGGAGCAATAATCTTGTCGAGCCAGCGACGCTAAACCAAGGCGCTTCTTGGGAGGCAACCCAAGGCCTGAATATCACCTTCCCTAGCCTTTTCTTTTGTTTTTAAACACCCTTTTATCTATCTTTGTTTTTCCTTTTTCTTTTGCTTTCTTTAAATCCAAAAATACATAAAAATCCACTTGATCTTGCGGTCAAACGGTCTAGAGACCGTGAGGCTCCTCGCGGTCTCACGACCGTGAGGCCCCTCGCGGTCTCCAGACCGTGAGGCTCCTCGCGGTCTACAGACCGTGAGGCTCCTCGCGGTCTCACGACCGTGAGGCCCCTCGCGGTCTCCAGACCGTTTGAGCTCTCTCGGTCACCTGACCAAGAGGGCTCCTAAAAACCTATAAATATACCCCCCCCCACCTACGTGCCCCTCTTCTTGATTCTCGAATTCTCGAACTCTCATGTTTCATTCCGCTCTGACCTTCGTCTCTACACTCCCGCGCGTCGCTGTTTCAAGTGCTTCGCCGACGACTCGGCTTCGTCGCCGTCGTTCTCGACTTCGTCGTCGTCGTTCCTAGCTCGTCGTCGCTCCCGGCTTATCGACAGCTCTGCAGCAGCTACCCCTTCGCCGACCCACCGACTGCAGCGACAGGTTGACGCATCACCATTTAAAACTCGCATTCGAGCCCCCTCCCGCCGTTGTCGCCATCATCGTTTCCGCAGCTCTTAGCCAACGAACGGCCGCGCGGTTCGTCTCCCGCGCGGTTCGTCTTCCTCGCGGTCTCAAGACCGTTTGGATCCTCGCGGTCTCAAGACCGTTTGGATCCTCGCGGTCTCAAGACCGTTTGGATCCTCGCGGTCTCAAGACCGTTTGGATCCTCGCGGTCTCCAGACCGTTTGAGACCAAACGGTCTCAGGACCGTTTGAACTAAATCAAACTAATAAAACTCAAATTCAAAATAATTTTACTTTGTTATAATTTCAAATTTTAAGATTTCTAACTTTTGTTTCTTATCAATTATTTCAGAATGACTTCACCTGCTAAGCAAGGACCAACAGACGCTCCCTTCTGGACAAAAGAGAAGCTCTTTGCTGAACGAGCAAATCTGCAAAGCCTAGTTGACGACTTCAAAAGGACTGGAAAAGTCCCAGCAGAAGTAAACCTGACTGCTGTCATGAAGGACATCAAGCGAATCAACCGCTGCCTAGATGAAGAACCTTCTGACGAGGAGGTCGAAGAGACCTCATCCGACGAGGCCTCCGAATACCAGCCTTCCCCTGAGAAAGAATCACCCACTACAAAATCTAAGGGGAAGAGATTGGCTCAAGAACCAACAACTGAGCCCACATCTAAGAAGAGAGCCAGGAAGCAGGTCCACCCTGCCTGTGCAAGAGAACAAATCTTAGCAGGGTACATCCCACCATCCTCCACCACCGTCACCAACCCTGCCACAATAACTGTTCCTATCTTTCCTCCCATCACCACCACATCACCACCACCCGAGAACCTTCACCTCCAAATCATTCCCCCCATCAGCCAACTCCTTAAACCAACCAAGTATGCCTGCCCCAGCATACTGATGAAGATGGGAATCTACCACAGAATCCTCACTCTTCTTGACAATTCTAACCTTTCCCGGCTCTGCTTTGTATCGGAAATTTCCTACTCTGAGCCAACTACTGAATTCTTCACCTACTTCAACAAAGAAGTGGTGGACATCTTGCATAAAGAAAGGGACGGTGGTGACCGTAGAATAACCTCCAGAATCTTCAACAATGAGGTGGTCATCACCGAAAATGTCCTGAACGAAATTTTCATCGACAATAAAGACCAGCTGAAGAAAGCCAAAGCTGCTGGCACAGACCACCCCAGTTTCAACAAGCATAACTTCTGGAAGTCATTAACGGGGTTACCAACCTTTGATGCAAGGACAAGCAAGGCCTCCAACGTTCATTCTGGCCTAGTGCGCACGTTACACAAAATTATTGTCGGCGCACTTTTCCCTAGATCTGAAGGAGGAAATATTCTCATATCCGACCTTTTTGTCCTCTGGTCAGTCCTCAACGGATTTCCTGTCAACATTGGACGACACATGCTGATCAAGCTCTCAGCCTTCGCCCTCGGGAAAGAAATCTGCACAGGTGGTCATATCACATCTATCATCAAATATCTCAAGATGGATAGACTTCTACCCAAATGCAGCCCAATAAAAGGCGACATTCTTACCAATGAACAGACACTAAAGAACTCTTACATCTTAAAGGATAAGGATGGAAGGCTGCACTACGTATTCTGCCCCACAAAATCTTCACGAATCCTGCTGCCACTTCCTGAGCTTGCTGACTATGATAAAGACAAGCTCCTGTTCACTGAAGATGAGATCGCCAAAATCATCGCTTCAGTCAAAGCCAGAGAAAAGAAAGCAAAGGCAGGGCAGGCAGAGCTTAGTATAACTGCCCCGGCAACTAAAACAGCAAAGCTCCTAGTCAAACGACCTTCCAGAAGGCTCGTCAAAGCTCATGATCTGTCAGGGACACCCACATCAAAACCTAACCCTGAAACTGAACCCCCCCCCTGAAGAACATATTACATCCTCATCACTAGACTCTTTTATAATGAGTCTAAATGCTGAGCTCAATACCACCTCTCCACCCTCCACCACCCCAATATCCACCACCCCACCACCATCAACCACCCTTCAATCTTCCTCCGCTCCACCTTCCTTCACCACCCCTCCACCACCTCCACCCTTCTTTACTTCGGGCACCCCATTCTCCACCACAATGCCCGAATTCTCCTCCTTCACATCCACCGCCTTTCCATCAACATTCCCGAATCCATTTCCATCTTCGGGAATGCCACCATTTTTTCCATCCTCCACCACCCCGACATCGCTAGTGACTCCATCTACAGTCACCACGCAATTCGCGGGTCCATCAACTGTGTCTTTTCCGCATGACACTATCATTCCACCCCAACCCCAGCCACCTCACCCTTCAATCACTGGGGTCCCTTTTACTAACGTCGGTGAGGAATTCAGACGTCAATTTGACACCATCCGAAACCTCCTCACCGACCCATCTAACATTTTAAATTCTATTTTTTCATGTGTGCAGGGTCTAACTAAACAGGTTGCCCAGATCGGCGAGCAGAACCGCACCATGCCAGGCATCCTCCAAGGAATCCAACAACGTCAAGCTTCAGTGGCCAAGCAAGTCGACCACATCGACGGCCACTGCAACAACTTGCCCAAGTTGATCCAGGGAGTACAACGCCAGCATGAAGTGTTGGCAACACAAGTCGATAGGATTTCCACGCAGACTTTACCTCTGCCAGAGACCCTACGTGAGCTGCAGCAACAACAACAAGCTTTCAGCACGCGCCTGGACGACATCACCACCACCCTCATGCAGCTACATAATCGCCATGAGGAGTCATCAAATAATGAGCTCATTCAGCTAAGAGCTCAAGTAACAGATCTCACAGCAAGACTCCTCTCGGCTGAACAACGTTTTCTAGATCTTAAAGAAACCCACGAAGCACTGCTCGAAACACACGAGCACGTGCAAGTGGCTTATGATGAACTCCAATCCATCCATCGTCTGTGCAAAAAGAAAGCACAAAAGAAGACAACTAACGACGATGAAGATGCTGCTGATAATGATGACGATTCTGATTCTTCAGCAGACTCCACCAACAGTACCTCCTCAGATGAAGACTCTGACAAACCAGATGATGCTGGGGAGGGTCCAAGCCAAGGAGCAGAACCCAGACAACAAACAGATCACCATGACGGTGATAAGGATCCCAACTCCCCACACCATGATAATGTTAATATATCATATGGGGATCAATTTCTTGACTACTCTGCTATGGGATCCATCGGGGAAGCTGCTAAAGAAGCAGCCTTCGCCGAGTTCCACCAATGCATATTCGGAACTGGCGCCACCCCTCCTACAACAGCTGTCTTACCCCTCTCAGTGCCCACCACGACGGCAACCTCACCCCTCGACGAGTACGAGTCAGAACGAGTGCAATTGGATACTGATGAAGAGCTCGATTCTGCCTCGGACTCAGACAACGATACTATTGGCTCTGAGGAAGCTCCAGAAGTACATCCTTCCCCCCCTCTACAGGAGCTTCCCCCACCACCACCCCTGCCGCACAAAATGCATGACCTTGATATGGCGGCCATTTCCACTTTAGATGCCCAAGATATCTTTATACTGAATACTATCGTGGACGATACAAAGGCAGGAGATGATATTATCTACCACAACACTAAAACGAAGCGCAAGCTGACACGTGAAGATTTTCGCAAAATCCTGTGACCTGGGTCGACGATGCCAATGTCCATCTTCCGTGTCCTCCTCACCAACTGTATCGAAATTTACAGAAGCCACAAGAGGAAGCAGCCTGTCTTCAATGCCTCACCTGCCCTATCCTTGGGCCTCCTATACAAGGATATCCAAGAAAAATCCATCGAACGTCTGCGTATCGGGCTAGCACGACGAGCATGTTATCTTACTGTGCCTTTCCAAATTTTAAACCATTGGCTAGCTATGATTGTCGATACAGAGGCTCGAGACGCCACAGTTTATAACTTCTGCAGCACCGAGCTACCCGCCGGCACGATAAACTTTGTGGGTGAAGCAGCCGGCGAAGCAAGATGCATACCCTTTCGGCTGCTTAAGCTAATTTGGGCTGCACGCCCATCTCTCCGCCAAGACTGGAGCCAGCCCTGGTTCAGAATTATAAACCCTCCAGTTCAAGCCGCAGATGGATCCGGGGATTGCGCTTTCTGCACCATTCGTCACATCCAAGCGCTGAACCAAGAAATCCCTTTCTCTGCCCTGGTCACTGAAGATTTTCATTCCTTGAGAGGACGTTATGCGATGGAACTCATCTGCGACAGACGGTTCTTCAAAGACCAAACGATGGCACCAGATGATGTCCCTCGCTACCTCTTCTCTGCTATCCAGCGACCACAGCGGTGACCCTTCCGCCAAGCTCTAAAAGAGTCAGAGAAATCAAAAGGACCGGCCTCCGCTACCGAGCAAAGCCTAGACGCCAAAAACCCGTTGTCTGCCATCACACCATCTTTTCCAGACTTCGATCTCAGTGCTTGCAAAGGCCTATCCAGCTACGAACTACATCTCATTATGTCAAAGCTTTCCGCCGAGAATGATGAGCTCGTTTTCATGTCTGGTGACATTCTTATAATGGCAGACACTCTGCGAGAATCTTTACAAATTAAAGGATCCCTCTCTGTTGGCCTTATGTCCGCCTATCAGCTTCTACTCGGACAAGATCACCCCACAGCATACATGGCGTCTCCATATCTGAAGGATGATCTTTTAAAGCTAAAGAACTTCGGCGCAGCTGAAACACTAATCTCATATCTACAACACACAACGCCGAAGTTCATCATGCTACCCTTCCTCTACCATGAACACTGGCTACTTCTGGCAGCAAACCTACCGGATAGAACAATTACAATTTATAACAGTTCCGATAGCCAGTACAACCCACGACAGAAAGTTTACGTCGTAACGCCAAAAACACCCACAGAGGTAGTGGCAAAAGAATGTGCTGAAAGATTAATTGATCTCCTTAGTCAGCACACAAAAGCTTACGCCAAAGAACACTTTCACCGCCCTTCCTTCTGCCACAAGTGTCCCCAGCAAATCCGACAATCCAACGACTGCGGCTTCCATGTCCTCTACTGGATGTATACCATCTTAGTTCTTCAGAAACCAGTAGAGGATATGACTGACGTAGACTATCACGCCCTGCGTGGACAGTTTGAAGCTAAGCTCCTCCAAGCACCAGGGGCAAGCTCAGGATTAACTGACGCATAAATGCCCTTGTCCATGCACCTCTCAACCTATCCCTTTGACACTCTGTGGACAGAGTGCGTGATAAGTTAGGGGGGAGTGCACTAGACAAGGGCGAGGTATCATCCTTCTCCAACTCTTCTAACTCATTTTTTCCCGCACATCATTTTCAAACTTTCTATTCGTACTTAGACTTTTTCCAGTATTTTTTCAATAAAACAACTTCTAAGTATAACTTTCATCATGAAAAGTATCACCCTTACCTAAGTTAGAGATAAAGTAGTCCTCATATAAATAATAAGATTAGCTTACAGGCTTGAAATGGCGAATCCATAAAATTCATTCACTATTGGTTTCTATACTTTTGCTTCAATTCTATCTCAGACTCTTCACAGGTCAACTTCAGGGCCAAAGCGAACCGAATACTCTCAAAGTCAAGAGGGAAATCAGGGAAATCCAAAATCAAGAAAATCTCGCGAGCAGACCACCAAGTGCATGTCAAGAACCCCAAGAACAGTTTTCTTCTTTCAATAAAAGAGGCTTGGCCGCCCAATCAAAAACCCTAACAAAACCCACTTCCTAAGCCTATGAGATTCGAATAAAAGACAGAGTGCTGAATAAAAACATGAGAGTTGTGCCATGCATAAGGACCTATATGAAGAGCCAACAAAGATCTCACCCGGCCGGTACATACAGCTGCCCTCATGAAGGCAGATGTGTCGTGCCCGGTAATGAGATCCTAAGGTTTCCTAATATATGATAAGGCTGATAAAAGAGCTCACCCGGCCGGTACATTCAGCTGCCCTCATGAAGGCAGATGTGTCATGCCCGGTAGTGAATCTCTAAAAAGCATAGACAAACCTTTCCCCACTTGAAGGGGGAGTTACACAATAAGCCTTTTAAGCCAGCCCTCATACCCACTCTAGCTACCAGTAGGTTTCTCCAAAGAAGTATAAAACGGATTGGAGTCGATGACATGCACACATTAAGAAAGGTGGTCCCAATGCGAGATTCACGATATAAAAGGAACCTGAGATCCATGCAACTTTTGATACTCGAAAGAGTTAGTGTAAGCAGAAGCCCTGATAAGACCTCGGTAGATCTCTGACCTAGAATTGAAGCATGAGTATGGAAACCCTAATCAAATAAAATCGCCTCGCCATTACATGCCTTAGCTCTATCTAACTTGAGGACAAGGTAGACTCTAAGTTAGGGGGGTGATAACCTCTCATTTTGTGACGTTATCTTATTAGTTATCTTTAGTTTTCCATACTCTTTCTTAGATAAACTAAATAGAATCATTAAACCTTCTTACTTTATTGCAGATACATCAATAAACTAACTTTTCCTCTTTTTCATTACAGAAAACACAAAAAAATTCACAAAGACTCCTCACGGTCCCAAGACCGCGAGAAGCCTCACGGTCCCAAGATCGCGAGAAGCCTCACAGTCCCAAGACCGCGACAAGCCTCACGGTCCCAAGACTGCGACAAGCCTCACGGTCCCAAGACCGCGACAAGCCTCACGGTCCCAAGACCGCGAGAAGCCTCACGGTCCCAAGACCGCGAGAAGCCTCACGGTCCCACGACCGCGACAAGCCTCACGGTCCCAAGACCGCGACAAGCCTCACGGTCCCAAGACCGCGAGAAGCCTCACGGTCCCAAGACCGCGACAAGCCTCACGGTCCCAAGACCGCGACAAGCCTCACGGTCCCAAGACCGCGAGAAGCCTCACGGTCTCAAGACCGTTTGAAGCCTCACGGTCTCAAGACCGTTTGAGACCAAACGGTCTCAAGACCGTTTGAGACCAAACGGTCTCAAGACCGTTTGGGCTCAACTTGAGCCTATAAATAGGACCTCAAGGGCCACTTCAAAAGGATCGAATTCCAAGACGCCCAAAGGCTGCCTCTCCAGATCCAGAGCACTCTGGTCTTCCGTCCACTGCCCCAAGGCTGCCAGTTTTGAGATCCGTGCTCATCATCAAGCTTCCTTCTCTCTCTTCTTTCCATCTCTTCAACAAAGAAGGTGGGAAGAGAAAATCCTTCATCAAAGCAACCACGAAGTGCGAAGATCGTTGCTCTCTTCACCAAGGGTTCAACCTTCCCTCCTCCGTGGAGATGACGTTCTTTCTCTCTCTTCTCACCTCCTTTGCCATGAGCGAGTAGTTTCATTCACTAGGGTGCGGGGAGTAGCCCTGCTACCCATGTTTTCATTTCATGCGATGTAATTCAATAACTTGTAATAAAGATACTCTTCCTTTCAGTTTGACTTCAATCGCTTAATGAATACTAGTTGCTTGATCATCAACTTGTGTTACATATTGTCTTTTGGTATGAATTGTCTACGTTTGTACCCTTAGATCTAAATATCGATTGAATGTTGGTTATGGATGTATGTAGTCACCATATGTTTGTTTCGGTGTCTAGAAGTGTTTTCAGGAGTGGAGTAAACTCACCCCCATCGTTGCACTTTCATACTATGAAATGGAATCAGTTGACGTATGGAAGTGCAACCTTGGTAAGGTCGAGGAACACATTTCATGAAGGAGTAATGCAAAGCATGTGACCATTCATTATGGAATGGCTGGCATTGCAATACTCCACGCTTCTCGTAGCTAGTTATCCGAAAGGAAGCTAGGACTACAAGATACTAACTGATTTGACTCTTTTTGCAGGTTGTTTTATTATGTTGCATGACTTGATCCATGTGTAGTGGTGTGAAACCCGATAACATCCTAGTGGTTTTTATCAATTGTTTACAACCTTAATCTTTACTTTCTTGCTTTACTTTCCTCGCATTTAGCTTTAAAACCAACATCAAACTTTCGATCTAAATATCAACTGTTAAGTAGTTAAGTAGAACTAAAACGTTTTCCATCTTGACTTCGTCAAGACCGTTGTCCCGAGGATTCGACCCTTAACTATACTACGATAAGACTTCCGCGTGTCTTAACACACGTGGGTGGAGTTCTTACCATAGTACTAGCAAGGCTAAACCTAAGGATTCATCACCTTAGGATTTTTAGTGGTGTTGCAAAACTCCATCACAATCCTACTCATCAAGTGGCCATGGATATCAAACTCCCTCAGGAGGGACAAATCCCATATCTATCACTCACCCCTCAAAAGCCCCATGTGTCAAAGCCACCCAATCATCACCTTTATAACAACCCATGTTTCAGGACTGCGTTTGATGATGTCAAAGTGTGCCCAACGACATGTGTTGAGTGCAGTGATTTCAGGTCTAAGAATCACACTCACCATCATCACTGTGAGTACTGACTGTGACTACCATCTCATGGTTCCATGTGTCAAACTCACGGTGGGTCTGTCCGGTACCTTATTCTCTAACAAGTACCTATGTGTTTGGTTTGATATCTCTATATCATGACTAATGAGATTCTGTCATCAACCAACACCACAATCTAGTCTTGTGTGTCATTGTTGTCTATCTACCTTCCACAATGACATCCGACTAGGGACATAACAAGAATGTACAAACTCTTAGCATCTGTATGATCTCATCGTTCAGGTCCTTAACCTGAAAGCATACGTCATTGAGTATTGTCATTCTCTAGACATTCAATCTGTTCTATCACTATCTCATATGACTGAACCAAAAAGAATTGGAAGCTCGCCTTTTATGTTTATCAAATCAATCTTAATGTATCCCACCAATCATCACATGATTGGCTCTCAGGGCATACATACCAACAGACTCCCACTTGCACTGTGAGCCAATCACCCATGAATCATATTCATAGTGATCTTCAAACATGTCCCACATGTTACTATGCTGTAGTGCCAACATTAGTGAGTAATGGCAACACCTTGCCAAAGTCTGTATAAATTGTATGTCTCTCATCTCTTCGTTGTACGTCACACGTATGAGATGGAGTTGCCGTAATATGCGATCTTGTATTCCATTGCTAACCTTTAGCTACATTGCATGATCAAGGATTCCAGACTTGTCATCAATGAGCGGAATATAAGTTCATCTTATGAACTTCCAGATCCATATAATATCCACTGCTGTTCACTAACACATAGATACTCGGCATTTCCCTTTTAAATGGCTTTATTGGAACACTTCCAATTATCAACAAACATTCACTTTTATACATCTCATGTATATATATTTCGAGTAATTTACTGTCCTTTCGGAAGTTCGCATCAATGTAACTCTTTACATCGAACTCTTCTCCATAGAACTAGTGCTTCACAAGCACTTATCAAGTTCTCATGGTATTCCAGTAACACTTACTGGAAGCAGACAGACATCCACTCGTCATGTCTCACATACGAGTTATCAGGATGAGCACATCATATTTCCATGTCCTACATACAAGATGATGAATGCATTTTATTCTTGCCATGTCATACATGCAAGATAATGGGATGATTACATACATGATAGATCCATATCTATTCTTAGTGTTCCCATTCTTCATAAGAATTGGACACTTGGCCTTGGGATACTAATATCCATGTAACATGGACAAGTTTTCTCCCACTGAATCTGTGCATACTGAACACTTCAGTACAGATTGCCAATGTATGCTTTCTCTTTCCAGGTCAAGAGATTTTCGAGAACTATCTCTATAGATCTCTATTCCTATCACATAGGAAACATCTCTATCTTCCTTAAAGATAATTTCCACTTTTGGATTTCCATTCTAGAACAATTCCATTTCACATCAATATGTGGAATGTGAATACGCTCCCACTAAATCACAGATCACTTCTTTATCTTTGACATATCAGTCAAACCCTTTGACTATATTATCAAAATAAAGATCCAATTTTGAGTTGCTTGTACTCAATCAATCACATTGATTATTCCATTGTAACTTATAGACTTCATTTGCATTAGTGGATTCATAAACCTTATAGGTTGTGTCACGTACACATCCTGGTTTTATTCCTCATAGGAATGCGGTTTTAGTATCCATATGCCAAATGTCTTAGTCATTAAGTTGCAAGCATCATCCTTCTCAAAATGTTATCCATGTGTCTTAACACTTAAGACTCATCTGCACTTATGGATATGATCCAATGAGTGCTACCATCAAGGTCATACCTTATGGTTCACATGGAAGTCATTTAGGATGAAATGGTTTTAAACTATAACTCAAGATTCGGTTCCTCATATTCATCTTGATAGTTGACTCATCACATGAACAACTCATCACATAGATAATTGAGGTGTATCTGTTAAAGATATAAGAACTCACAACCCTTGTGATTCTTAATTTCTTTTATTAGTGTGGGGTATTCTTTTATTAAGAAGAATTCAGTTATTTGATAATCATTCTCTATTCCTTAGAGTATGATTCCTTCTTGATTCAGACATCACCATGCCTTAATCATGAGTTCACTATGATACACTATCATAATCACTCATAAGGATCTCAAACATTTGGTCCAAGTATTTCATTCATTGATCTCATCAAGAATTAATACTTTACCAAATTTGTACTTCATTTATGATAATCTTGAACATTTCAAGACATTCATATTGGTATTTCTCTAAACACCATTTGAAGTATTAGCATTTATTCCAATAGGTATGTAAATACATCACATGTATTATACCTAATAGGATAATCACTCTTCCACTACTTTAGTGAAGATTGATTAATCATGTCCAAGATATTCATGTCCCTTACTGGTTCTCTAACCAAAAGAGTCTAGTTTTATCCATCATATGCAAACTAGAAATGAATTTCTCATGATTAATGCTAATTAAATTGTTTGAGTTATCTATAACTTTTAGGTATCGTCTTATCTTATGCATATCAAATATCACAAGATAAATAAGGCATTGCCACAAAGATCATATCTTTATAAATTGAAACATCTCTTTATTAATTGCCATCATTGTCACACAATATGCAAAAATAAAGTGTTTCTATTTATTGGCAAGTATGAAATAGCAGTTCATAACTGTATTACATGCCTTATTGGCTGAAAATAAACTAAAGTATTCCTATCTATAAAGGCAACACTTGCCCCAAGTAAGAATGCTTTACACTTTACATCTTGATATCATATATCTCAAAAAGTGTTACAAGTTTATTTACATGACACCTTCAAGTAGAGGCTTCAGTCGCCTCCTTCTTCTTTTGTTCTTCCAGGTAGAGAGGACAATTCCTTTTCCAATGTCCTGGCTTTTGACAATGGTGGCAATTTCCTTTCTTTGTCACACCTCCCTTGGCCTTGAGAGCTGAAGATGGCTTGGACTCCTGGCTAGCTTCAGAACCTTTCTTAGCTTTGCCCTTGCCCTTGCGCTTGGACTTGCCTTTCTTGCTCGTAATCACCATCACAGACTTAGGCTTGTCCTTCTTCATCTGTAACTCGGTTGTCCTCAACATGCCCAACAACTCTGACAGTGGCCTATCAAAGTTGTTCATGTTGTAGTTCATCACAAACTGACTGTAAGATTCTGGCAACGATTGCAGTATCACGTCAGTAGCCAACTCTTGGCTCAGTGGAAATCCCAGTCTCTGCAGGTTCTCCACATACCCAATCATCTTGAGTGTGTGAGGACCAACTGGATCACCTTCTGTCATGACGCACTTGAACAGCGCCCTAGAAACATTGTACCTCTCTTGCCGTGCCTGATCTTCATACATGTTCCTGAGATGCAGAATCATCTCTATGACACCCATGTTCTCATGTTGCCTCTGCAACTCATGGTTCATTGAACATAGCATCAAGCACTTTGCATCAATGGCATCATCAGAATGCTTCTTGTAAGCATCCCTTTCTGTCCTTGGTGCATTAGGAGCGGGTTCCTCTGGAATTGGAGTATCCAGGACATAGAGCTTACGCTCTTGAGTGAGAACAATTCTCAATGTCCGATACCAGTCGTGGAAGTTTGTCCCATTTAGCTTGTCCTTGTCAAGGACCGATCGCAAAGAAAAGTTGTTGTTGTTTGTTGCCATTTGAACTACAAAAGGAAAATATGCAATTTTAGTCCAAAACTCATTTTTGACTTATTTGATTGATTTGAAAGTTTGATGATATAATTAGGCCTTTAATTAATTATCGCTCCCACTATTTTACTTCAAATTGATAGCCCTCACCATCAATTCGGAAGATTGCAGCGTACAACCTTCTAGTGGGCAAGATCCTGAAATCCTCTAAGTCATGGACTAGCTTGGGCTGTCACCCACAACATAGATCTCTCAGGTAGGCAACTTTTTCCAATTGCATCATATGCAACTCTTGATAAGATGTCATCTACAACTCCTTGCAATGATCATCTCCATGCCTCAAGGCGCTAGATCCTATCTAGGTCACCTTGTTAAGTCCAACCCAAAGCAAACATGATGAATATGCACCATGCTTGGGCAGACCCACACATTCATCCTTCACGCTTCCACGAGATAGACGGTGCACCACGCTTGGGCGTGCCCACACTTGGTCGATCAAGCTTTTCACGTGTGTCGCACTTGGAAGGCATCTAAAACTTAATATTTAATGAGGGATTTGGTTTTATATACATATACGTATCCAATCACCACAATACATAATATGTATCATATACATGCTATATCCCATAGAAAACATGCACAAACGATAAAAAGCGATGATTATGGCCATCCTAATGTGATTCCTTGAGCCAAGAGGAATCACGGTCATCTAGGTCTACATCACATGCAACCTGTACAAGATGAACTCTGTGCCTTGCCATCTGAGTAGATCAACTCATCACATGAATGATATGTACTCTTCAGCCGGTCGTCTGGGTGCCACCAGCCGATCGGTTGGCTCCTCCAACCGATCGATTCACCTGGTCGTCGTGCATCTCGTCATGTCCGCCACTCGCTCATCTCGCTCCTCGAACCGGTCATCAACCGATCGGTTCACTCCTTGAACTGACCGTCTGGAAGGTCAACCGATCGGTTCACTCCTTGAACCGATCGTCTGAGCAGTCGTCTTGATGTTCGTCGGTCTTTGACATAATAGGAAATAAAATCCAATTCTATTTATTACATTGCTTTAAAAGGGAAACCCCGAGTTACATTCGGGGGGAGCAAAGGTAGGAAAGAATCTCGAATTATTTCGAGTTACATCAGGAAAAAGAGAGGGAAGATCGGTACGCAGACCGAGATGCAAGCAACCACAAACAACCACACACAGATAGGGGTTTATAGGCCATAATCATGCTACACACATCCACCACAAAACTCGTTTAAGGGCGACGCGTATCGAGTGCATTAATAATACATATCATATATGTAATTAGGGATTTGTGGATTTAGGATTGGACATGCATAAAGCCGATATTATTCGCATCGTATGCAATAAATAAAGGCGACAAACCAAAAATCAATCATATCGATATTCCTAAAATATAGAACAGCTGACGTGGCTCTGATACCACTGTTGGGTTTTAGGGGAGACAGAGAAGGCAGCGGAAACAAAATTTTCTCCCCCAACCCATACCGAGGAAACGCGTCAACGTCTATTTAATAGGAAAGGATGGTTTGCGGAATCATACCTTGTCCCGAGGCTTGCTCGGCGACAATACCTCGCGTAATGCGCGGTCTTCAACTCCGGACTTCGACGGTGTCTGTGCAGCTCCTGGTCGCACCGGGACTGACAACTCCTACTCGAACTGGACTGTCGGATGACAGTTGTCCTCCTAAGCGGCAGTGTCCTCCCGCCTCTGTAGTAGTCCACACGGACCACCTGGAACTCCACTCTCCTTGTCCCACAAGGAAGTGGAAGGAGTCGCACCCTCCTGTTGACGTACTAGTCGCCAACACGCTCTCCTGCCTCCTGTTGCAACTGCAGTTGTCCTTCCCTTGCTGCACCTCCCTTTTGCGGGAAGCACTTGCTCGGGCTCTCTCACGGTTACCAAAACCAGAGAGAACAACAACTTGCAGAGCAACTGGTTGCACTGAGCTGTACTTTGAGAAGCCCCCAATACCCCTATATATATAGGAGAGTCATGGGACAGGGTTCTCCATCCCGGGCAATGCGGGACTAAAGCAGGAGTAGAAGGGTTCGAGAATTTTCCAAAAAAAAACAACCGGTTCGCAACTTGAAATGATCGGTTCACAACTGAACCGATCAGTTCGGCCATTGAGCCGATCGGTTGGACCTGAGCCGATCGTTTGGGGCACTCCAACCGATCGGTTGGTGCCCTGAACCGATCGGTTCATGGTCCTAATCCAGCTCAAAAAGACTTTCCTTGTTTCATTCTCAATTGGTATCGTATACCAATGTTATTCCCAATCGAATTGGGCAATTTGAAACCAAAGGAAAATTCTTGCTGACATGACTTTCCCAACTGGTCGGTTGCACCAGTTGAGCCGATCGGTTCAACTCTTGAACCGGTCGTTTCAACCTGGGCATGAGCCGATCGGCCTGGACACTCCAGCCGACCGGTTCAGCACCTCAGCCGACCGGTTCATCACATGAGCCGATCGGTTGGGAGCACAGGTTGGGCAAAATCAGTCAATTGCGATTTCAATCAATCTGATACTCCAATCAATGCGTCCAACACCTTGAACCATATGATATTGAGCTATCGACTGATTGAGTGTTTAATTGAACTACTAAACTCCTTTAGTAATCAATCTAAACATTGCTTTGTGGACAAAACTCCTCTTCCAGGTTAAATCCTATGTGTGTGACCCTGCAGGTCCATTTCACGTTGGCAGTGAAAGTCCATAACACTTATGACTTCACAAGCAAAGAGCGGTGCCTAGTCACACATCATTGCTACCCAAGTGAAAGTAGAAAGTTGGAGAACAACTTTCATCCTACAATCCGTGAATGGTGTTATAGCGAATGTATAATTCCTTTGTCACTGATATCCCGAATGAACTCGAGGCATGGAACAGTCATCCTGTCAACGTTCATTCACTTCCTTGATCTCAGAGTAGACTGGAAGAGATATGTATGACATCAGTATCATATACTGATTCACACATGCGTGCACGCCTTTCTCAATCCTACTCATCAAGTGGCCATGGATATCAAACTCCCTCAGGAGGGACAAATCCCATATCTATCACTCACCCCTCAAAAGCCCCATGTGTCAAAGCCACCCAATCATCACCTTTATAACAACCCATGTTTCAGGACTACGTTTGATGATGTCAAAGTGTGCCCAACGACATGTGTTGAGTGCAGTGATTTCAGGTCTAAGAATCACACTCACCACCATCACCGTGAGTACTGACTGTGACTACCATCTCATGGTTCCATGTGTCAAACTCACGGTGGGTCTGTCTGGTACCTTGTTCTCTAACAAGTACCTATGTGTTTGGTTTGATATCTCTATATCATGACTAATGAGATTCTGTCATCAACTAACACCACAATCTAGTCTTGTGTGTCATTGCTATCTATCTACCTTCCACAATGACATCCGACTAGGGACATAACAAGAATGTATAAACTCTTAGCATTCGTATGATCTCATCGTTCAGGTCCTTAACCTGAAAGCATACGTCATTGAGTACTGTCATTCTCTAGACATTCAATCTGTTCTATCGCTATCTCATATGACTGGACCAGAAAGAATTGGAAGCTCGCCTTTTATGTTTATCAAATCAATCTTAATGTATCCCACCAATCATCACATGATTGGCTCTCAAGGCATACATACCAACACTTCGTACCCCTCCGCCTCATAAAAAGATGCCAAAGTGCACATATTAGTCGTGGCCACCTCCAAAAGTTTGGGTGGCCACATCTCTATCTCCCCACTTCACTCTATCCACCATATGCCCTACCTACACCAAGGGAAAAGAAAAAAAAAAAGCAAAAATAAAATAAAAGGATGCTCCTGTTTAGGAGCATTCAAATAAAGGAAAGAAGAGTGTGTAATAGCACTCCGAATCTTACCGCAACCCTTTCTTCATTCTTTCATACCCATGGATCTAGTAAACATTAAACCTAGCTCACTTTATCCCTTTCCGCAGCCATGTGGGTCATTTGGCATGACTTGAAGCATAAGGTTGAATGCATGAAGGTGAAACAACAATCCTAGTCATCGGTGATTAACATCATCATGAAACGGTCTACCTAGAACCTTATGGATGAGATATTGATAACTTGTGCATCCCATGCATTATATGTGAAGTTCATGTGCTTTGTGCTCTCTTCATGGTTGTTTTGGTGAAAGTAGAAGAGGAGGGAAGTGATTTGCATGTACCTAGTCACCATTGATCCCATTTAGCATTTGTCACCCATCATATTGCATTTGTCATATCTTTTGATTGTGGAAAATGGAAAAGAGATTGAGTTGGAGCATACTTGAGGACAAGTATGTTTCAAGTTTGGGGTGGTGATCCAACCCTATTCTAGGGTTGTATATTATATCATTTTGTACATTTATCACATTCAAATGTAATAGAATTACATGTTATCCCCCCCTAATATGAATATCAATGCAATTTGTGCTTATGGATGTTCTTTGCACTATTTTCAGGTATTTGGACCACAATGGATGGACGAGTGTGATGGAGGGGCCCAAAGAAGGCCCCAAAGCTCCCCCAACCTACCCTAGTGGCCAAAGAGTCATCACCAAGCAAGGACATCTGAAATTGATAAAGTTTGAAGCTCATCAGCCTGCTCAAGCCCTCACGACGGGCGTGGTCACTGCCCACGGCCGTTATGTTTATTGCCAAGGAGCAGCAATTCCAATATGAGAAATGGCCAGAATCACCACGAGCATGGCCCTCGGCCACAACCATGACAAGCCAGAGTCACCACGGCCGTGGCCACTGCCCACGGCCACGGCCGTAATGTTTATTGCCAGAAATCAACAGGAGAATGTTTGCCAGATGCCACGCCCGTGGCCACACACCACGCCCGTGGCCCAGCCTCTTCACCACGGCCGTGGTTCCTCGCCACGGTCGTATTGATCCACTCCATTCATTTCCAGTTTCCCTTCACCATGGTCGTACCACCTGACCACAGCCATGTTATACCGTCTTCACCACGGTCGTGGTGGCCCTCTTTCCAACAGACTTTTCCACTATTTTTCCTATTATACCCCCACTTAGCCCTAGCTCCTATATAAGCACTAGTTGCTTCTAGGGCTCGGGAGAGAGCACCCCTGGCCACAACCTAGTTTCTCCCTTGCCTCCATTACTCCCATCCACCTACTTCCTTGCATTTAATCCCATTTCCACCCACTTTCCACTCATCTCAACCATAGAAACCTAGTTTCTCTAGGTTTCTATCCATCCATTCCACCATTTCCATGCTCTTGGGCACCATTGGAGGAGGAGGATTGTGGCTGGCAGCAAGGAGGTGAAGAAGTCAAGCTTCATCAAGCATCCATGGCGTTTCCCACTCTCTTTCCCTTCTCCTTTGTTTCTGTTTTCATCATGTATAGCTAAGCCCCCCCTTGGGTGGGCTGTTTGGGGCAAAAATGTGACTTTGATACCATGTTGGGGGAATATAATTTGTAATGAACATATTTCACTTCTATGATGATTGCCTTTGCTTGTATCTCATTTCCCATTACTTGTGCATGTGCTTGTTGTTTAATTACATTAATTTATTGCCTTGTGGTGCTTGAAGACATTTGCCTCTATGGTGTTGGTTTCTATGTAGCTATCATAGGATTGGCTCTTAGGTCCTTAATTCAGATCCCTAGATAGCCCCCTATCTTACTACATAATCACCTTCTTCCTACATGCAAATGTGAGTTCTAAGTGACTAGTATAAGTGTGATTAGTACAATTGCCTAGGATTTCCTAAAGGCTGAGGTGGCTAGTAGCATGAGGTCAAATATCCTCATCTCTACTCCCATCCTTACCCTTGGTCCTCAATTGACTAATACCACTTGTCCTAGAGACCTAGACTTGGTGAGTCCTATGAGAATTACACCTAGCCCTAGTTCTCCAACTAGTAGCATAGGGTACATCCTCATAGCACCCACCTTGTTGTTTGGTTTGGCAGTCTAGAATGAAATATGTTAATTGCTTGTTATGGTGACATCCCCCAATTAATGTCAAGGTCACATTCCCAAACGGCCCACCTCCTTCATCTAATTGCTTAAAACCCTAATTGCCTAGTTTGTTTGTTAATGCTAGTGTAGTTCAATTGCTTTAGTTAACTTAGTTGATTGCCTAGTTTTGCTAGCTAAGTGTTAATTCAGGTCTTTGATCTTGATTAATGGTTAACTTAGGCTCTCAATTGCTAGTTGCTTGCTTAGTCTAGTGTAGTTTGTTCTTGCTCTTGTTTAGATAGCTTGTTGACTTAGATTGCTAATTTAGTCTTTTGATAACTTAGTTTCATATTGCTTTTCCTACTTGCTCACTTAGCTTAATCAACAACCAATCAACCTTAAAACCCTAAAAACCTTACTCTCCGCAATAGGAACGTAGCTCACGCCTTCTAACTCTAGCGCCCCCTCTATCTTTGTGGTTCGACCCCGCATCTTGCCTTTGATCTATACTACAACAGTACCCCATACGCTTGCGGGCGAATTGTTTTAGTTTTAGTGATAGACTCGATCTGGGACCATACAAATTTTGAAAGCAAAGATCCCACATTCTGTTCCTCCTGACCTCGTGGATTGCACTCGGCCACCCTAGTTGGCCGGTGTTGTAAGCCTCTAGCGGGAGCGCACCAATAGACAACAGAGAAGATCAAGGTGATACAGCAATAGTTGAAAGCGGCACAAGACAGACAGAAGTCATATACAGATAATCGCCAAAAACCTCTAGAGTTCCAGGTGGGAGACAAGGTGTATCTCAAAGTCTCATCATGGAAAGGCGTGCTGAGGTTTGGCCGCAAAGGCAAGCTAGCACCCAGGTATATGGTGCCATACCCGGTAATAGCACGTGTTGACAAGGTAGCTTAATTACAAGTTAGAACTATTGCCAGAGTTGCACAGGTTACATCCAGTGTTCCATGTCTGCTGAAGAAAAGTCATCTAGGAATAGAGACAGTGATACAGCCAGTTGAGGTTGATCTTGACAAAGATGTGACCTACAAGGAAGGTCCAGTGTTGATTCTTGATAAGAGAGTGAAGAAGTTGAAAAGGAAGGACCCGGTGCTTGTGAAGGTTCTTTGGCATCATCGTGGCATTGAGGAAGCCACATGGGAGCTCGAGGAAGAGATGAGGAGGAAGTACCCCTTGCTTTTCTCTTTGGATTTCGGGGGCAAAATCCCTTTGTAGAGGTTTATGGCTTGTAAGGACCCTGACCTTCGTTTTGGGCTTACCCTGTTTGCTTTACCTAAACCTTGTGTTTAGATGCTTTCTAATCACCTGAGGTTGTGATTAGGGTTTGTTTGTGCTTTGTTGATAGGATGGGTCGGGCTCGTTGTTTGAGTAGCTTTGGGCCTTGTTGAGCCTTGATGGGCTTTGTTTTGCCTTGTTGGGGCCTTGTATCGGGCAAGACCAAGGTGTATCAGCCAAGGCTTGGTGGATGTGTTGGCCAAGGAGGTTGTATCGGCCAAGGTGACACACATCTCCCTTCTAGCTTCATTTGTGTCACCATATTTGGACAAGTGCCAGTTGATTTGCTAAGAGAGTGGCAACACATGGGTGTGGGTTTTTGGGGTGCTTGCATGTGGCGCACTCCTTGGACAAGTATGTTGGGGGTGGGTGCCACCTTGCCTTGCTCTCCCTCTTCACCCCATGGTATATATATGACCCTCTCCTTAGTAGCTAAGCTCTTTATATCCTTTAGCTACTTTCCTTCTTCCTTGGTGGCCGATACATCCCCCTTGGTGGAGCTTGGTGGCCGATACCCTCTTCTTGGTGGAGCTTGGTGGGCGATCTTCTTCTTCTTCCTCTAGTGGTGGCTGAACCCTAGAAGGTGTCTTGCTTCATTGGTGGTGCTTGGAGCTTAAAGTTGGGTTCTTGGAGCTTTGGAGCTTGCTTGAGGTGGCCGAGCAGCAAGAAGAGCAGTAGGAGGAAAGACATGGATATGCTACTGTTTTGGTTGTTTAGTAGTAGAGTCCTAGAGTCATCTCTATACTCTCAGGTCCTCAGAGGTGTTTTGACCACATTTCATGATGAATAGTTGTTGTAGCCTTGTATTTTCTGTTGTCGGCCTGATGTGGCCCATTATGTATGTATAAATAGATGATGAACTCTTGTGCTGACGGGACAGCTGGTCCATATAAGTTGTGGACATATATCCATGCGTGTGCATATTTATATAACATGTTTCCTTGCAGTATGAGGATCTGGATGTAATAGTTTTCTTTTATCTACTTTCCACAATTGGTTTTTATTAACCCGTGTTTTCAGTAATATGTGGTTTCATGGTGGTTCTGTGCATTTTCACGTGACGTCTCATTGTCTGTGTGATAGTAGGATGTCACATAAATGTATCCCTAGAACAATATAAATACAATTGGTGGCCAACCATCATAAAGTTGAAACCTGATAGAGAAAGGAATACTGCCAATCTCCCAAAATATATATAATTGAGTATGGATTATTGCCACACTCAGCTATAGAGAAGTGGCTTACTGCCACCCTCCAAAATAAAACAATAGGGAAATACTGCCCCAAAACCAAAGTAATTTACATTATTCTAGTGCTACTGATTCACATTGCATGTAAATATAGAGTCAAGTAAATAGTTTAGTCAGAAGATGAAACAAAGGTTGCCATCACACAATGGAAAACACAAACACATAACATCCACTTCAAAGTAGCACATAACAATATAAGAGGCCAACATGCACCAAGGCATAAGATAAGTATCAAGAAAATATCGAATTCCATAACAATCAAGATAGTTCACACGAACCATTGATATCAAGAGAATAGACGTGTGTAGGAAAAAGTCAAAAGAATGATAAAGTAGATGAATTGCTCAATATGGATGAATAAGGGATACAACATACCTCTCACAGAGTCTAAACTGCAAAGCACTCCTAGATCCAAGTCTAGGTCACCAAAGGCCTATTAAACACATATACAGATTTTGTGTCAAAAACATACTCTTTAACCAAACCCTAAAACCATATTTCTATATATGTGTGAATTAGGTTATGAAGACAATTCCATATTTTATTTTATATTATTAGGAGTTCAAAAACATATTTTATTATATTTTTCTGACTTATAGATAATTAGTTGTGGTTTTTTACAAGTTAATTCATCCTTAATTAGATCCATTAAAATAACCTCTATAAAATATGAGATTCAAGAGACAAAACCAATACCATTAGAAAGATTGCATTTTTCTGAATCCAACGAGTATTTAATTATAATTTTTCGACAACCATAGCAAAAGTTATGAATTTTATACAATCGACCAATCAAAATTCACCAAAAAGCCAAATAGATAGGCCGAGAGAGAGAGAGGGCCACACGCTGACTTGGCCCAATCAGACCCGACCAAGTCAGGGGTCAAAGACATGGCCTTGACTCACCCAAACAAAAGAAAAGGAAGGTGAATTGATGAAAATGCCCTTATGCGAGAAATACAGCAAAGAAGGCAAATAGAGGGGTAAAAGCATCAAAACACAACGGAGGGGGAGATAGGGCTTACAAAGGGGATCTGGGCGAATCTCAGGCCTAAATCCAACACGGATGAGAAATTGTAGAAGATTGATGTAGAAATCTCCAATGGTAGACTTGTCTATCCGCAGGCGGAGGCGGAGAAGATTGCAGAGAAATGGGCAAATACCTTGTCTGGATACATTGTTGATCTGAAAGCGCATCTCCCGACGCTTGCAAGGCATCTAGCGTGGCTGTGGAAGATCAAAGGAAGCATCGAGATTAATGCTAGGAGTCATGGTTTCTTCGTCATCAGGTTTTCTGAGAAGTCTGACCTAACTCATGCTCTCGAAGATGGGCCCTGGATGGTGAAGGGTAAGCCTCTTATTCTCAAGCCTTGGCAAATCGGAGACAAACTCGAGAAGGAATCCCTAGATTCCGTTCCTGTGTGGATACGGCTACCTAACCTTCCTTTGGAATTTTGGGATAACTCTATGTTTTCCAGAATCAGAAGCTTCTTAGGATTTCCGATCGACACTGACCTAGCCACCAAAAAATGCTCTAGGCTTGAGTATGCTCGTATCCTTGTTCTGATTAGGAAGGATTCGGAGTTTCCAAGGATGATTAATATGAGAAGAGACACAGGTAAGGAGCATATGATTGATGTCGTCTATGAGTGGATTCCTAGTAAGTGCCCTGGATGTCTGTCATTCGGTCATGACAGCAGATCTTGTCCTAAAGCCGGCGTCATCCGCCAAGGTAAACCAGTGGTCTTAGAGCAGGCTTCAAAAGAGAAGGGAAAATGGATTCCTAAACCTGTAAGTGTTATGAGCATCCTGGAAAATGTGGAAGTGGAAATTGCTCGGAAGGATAATGATGTTTCCATTCCTACTGATGATCGTTCAGCTGTAATATCAAGAACTATGGTTGAGGATACTTCAAGTTCTCAACAGGAAAATGGAGCTGGTTGTGTCCCCTGCCTCATGAAGACACCTGATGCTGTCATTGCTGATGATAACGAGTCCCATCCTAAATCTCTGATGTGTAAATTAGAAGCTATGGGAAGTCTCAATAGCTCTAATAGACCTACCAGTTTCCAAGGTCCTGCCTCTGTCCCGGGTACTGATGCCAATCATATCTTGATTGATAAAGATGGATTTCAACTGGTTTCTAGATCTAAAGTTCCCCCAAGAGGGGCTACAAAGACTAAAACGAGAAGTATGCTATCCAAGGACCCCAAACTATTTTCTCCTAACAAGTTTAAAGAATTGGAGTTCTATGATTCTATTGAGAAGGGAACTACTGAAGCTAGTAGGTCTCTAGCTCATAAGGCCCAAAATGACTGAAGACATGTCTATTACCTGCTGGAATGTTAGGGGTCTTAATAGAGGACCTCATCAAAGTAGAGTCAAGGAGGAGTTAATGAGGATCAGTTATCCTATTATTTTCCTGTCTGAAACAAAAATTCATAGGAATAAGATGTATAAGACTATGAAGAGGATTTGGCCTAATCATCTTTGGTTATCTAACCATAACTCTCATGTGTTGGGGAGAGTGGTTGTTATCTGGGATCCTTCCAGAGTTGACGTTACCTATATTAACAAATCTGATCAACATATCCACATGAAAATTTGTTCCTGTGATATAACTTTCTTTGCTACTGCTATATATGGCTCTAATGATGATATACAAAGGGGTATTATGTGGGATGAGCTTAGTAATATTGCGTGTAATATGAATGGAGCTTGGATTGCTGCGGGAGATTTTAATGTTGTCAGGCAAGTTTCTGAACGCATTGGCATATCTAATCCTTCATATAAGTCCATGCAGGATTTCAATAATTTCATGTCCACCCATGCTATGTTCGAAGCTCAGATGAAAGGTCATATGTTCACTTGGGATAATAGACAAGAAGGTGGTAATTTTACCACTTCTTTGATTGATAGAATCATCTTTAATAATGTGTTCCTAGACTCATGGCCTAATTACATTGGGGAAATTTACTCTACCATGTATAGTGATCATAAGATTCTTCGAATAAGCTTTGAGCCTAAAGGCAGGAAGAAACATATTCCTTTTAGATTCATAAATTCGTGGACTGATAAAGAAAAGTATAAAGAAGTGGTTAGTGAAGCCTGGAACACTGATATCAAAGGCTGTCCCATGTTCAAAGTGGTCAAGAAATTAAAAGAGGTTAAACAAAAGCTTATTGCCTGGAATAAATGTGAAGTGGGTAACATTTTAGATAATGTTAGACGTCTTGAAGCTGAAGGTCTTGCTGCTCAGTATAACTCTGATATTAACCCCTCAGATTGTAAGCTCAGAACTTTGGCTAAAGTTGCTAGAATTAAAGCTATTAAGGCTCTGGAAGAGGAGGAAGCCTTTATTAGACAAAAGTCTAGAGCTCTTTGGCTGAAAATGGTGATAGTAACATGAAATATTTCTATAATTCCTTGAGAACTAGGAGGCAGAGGAATTGTATTACCTATCTTGATATCGATGGTGAGAGAGTTTCTGATATCAATACTATCAAAAACCATGTTACTCAATTTTATTCTGAGTTATTTTCTGAATCTAATCATTCAAAGGTCAGTTGGAATAAGAAGTGGACTCTCCCCTCTCTCAATAATGATCATATTGATATTCTGTCGAAGGAAGTTACCAGGGAGGAGATAGATGCTGTTATTAAAGAGGCTAATCCAGATAAGGCCCCTGGGCCTGATGGTTACAATGCTCATTTTTTTAAAGATTATTGGCATCTGGTGGGTGATCTTGTCTCCAAAGCTATTATGGATTTCTTCAAAAAAGGCATAATTCTTAAGGAGATAAACAGAACTTTTATTACTCTGATTCCTAAATGTAAGAATGCCAATACCTTGAAAGAATGGTGCCCTATTGCTTTATGCAATTTTGCTCAGAAAATTATCTCCAAAATCATGGCCAAGAGACTGAGTCGGGTCCTGCCTGGTCTGCTTGATAAAAGTCAAAGTGATTTTGTGAAAGGCAGAAATCTTAAGGATGCGGTCCTATTAACTAATGAGATGCTTAGTAACTTTAACAAATGTAATTTTGGGAAGAAATTATGTATTAAAGCAGATATTACCAAGGCGTATGATTTTGTAAGATGGGATTTCTTGATGTGTGTCATGGAAGGCATGGGTTTTCCTAATTTTTGGTGCAATTGGATTTATACCATTCTTGACTCAGTGACTTATCAAATTCTTATAAATGGAGAACCCTCAGAGCCATTTAAACCCTCCAGAGGTTTAAGACAAGGCGATCCTCTTGCTCCGCTCCTTTTTGTTCTATGTATGCAGGGGTTCTCTAGTATCATTAATCACTATGTGGACAATAAGAAATTTATTCCTATGGGAACTATTCCGGGCAGGCAAGTTTCACATGTCATTTTTGCGGATGACCTTGTTATTTTTGGGGAAGCTAGTCATAAGAACCTTGAATGTTTGAAGCATATTATTGATGACTTTGGTATTCTTTCTGGTTTGAAGCTTAATCCTGCTAAGAGCATGGCTTATTTTAGTAAGAATGTTGATGCTGAGGGTCTATCTCTACACATGGGTATCCTTAAGAGTGATCTTCCTGCTACTTACTTGGGAGTGCCTCTTTTTTCGGGCAGGTTGACAAAAAAGCTTTGCTACCCTTTGATTGATAAGCTGAAAAATAGAATGGATTCCTGGAAATCCAAATCCCTTTCCCTGTCTGGAAGAGTTGAGCTCGTGAGATCCACTTTATCCTCTATTGTCCAGTTTTGGGCTAGTATTTTTCCTCTACCTTGCAGCATTAATGCTGAGATTGATAAGATGTGCAGGAAGTTCATTTGGGGCGATGCGGATGGTGAGTCTCATATCCACTTAAAAGCTTGGGATAAAGTGTGCAAACCTAAAAAAGGAGGGCTCAACCTAAGGAAAACGTCTGAGATCTGTAAAGCTGGCCTTATTTTAAATTTCTGGAGTGTGGTGTCTATGAAGGAATCTGTTTGGGTTCGTTGGATCCATGGGAAATATCTGTTGAAGAACACTATTTGGAAAGTTGGTTGTTCATCTAATTATTCTTGGTTTTGGAACAAAATTCTCACTATCAAAGATGAGATCAAACATGAGGTTATATTCATCTTAGGTAAAGGTGACAAGTTCACTATATGGAATGATCCTTGGCTCAAGGGTCATCTTTATCTGGAAGACTTTTGTGATTCCTATTCTTATTTGAGCTTGGGAAAACCAAAGATGGCTCGGTTGGAGTCTATTATTCTTGATGGCAAATGGAATATTCCGGACAACAGAAGGTGTTCTGGCTTAAATAATTTCCTGATCTCTAACTACTGTCCTAATACTAATGAAGATATTATCTTGTTGTCAAATGAAAAGGAGGTTAATCTAAATAAGGCTCGGGACCTCTGCAGAAATAGGGCAGAATCTGTTAATTGGGCGAATTGGGTGCGGAAGCAAAAACATCCTATGAGATTCAAATTGCATGCTTGGAAACTTCTTTCTGATTGTCTGCCTACTATGGATTTTCTCATAAATAGGGGTGTGTACATCACTTCCTATTGTTTCTTATGTAAGAATCATGGAGAAGATGTTAATCATCTGTTCTTTAAATGCGATTTCACTCAAAGGATATGGAGTCTTGCTGTTACAAAGCTTGGTATCCCTAGAATCCTTGTTTTGCTGCTAGATGATCTGGATTGGAATAGCTACCATTTGAAAGGGGTGTGCCTTACCATTATCTATCATATATGGAGTTATAGGAACAACATTACCTTTGAAGACATGGTTCCTAACCATACTTCTTGCTAGAACCGCATTTTCTGTGATTATAGTTCTTTGTATAGATAGTTTGTTGTTTTGTTTTGTTCTTTCTGGTTGAACTTGGATTTAGTCACATTGACCTATCCTCTTTTGGACTGTTCTCGGATGTGGTTCCTGGGCCCATCCTTTTTCTAACCTTCAATAAAAAGGAGCAACACGCTTGGGTGACCAAAAAAAAGCGTCAAAACACCATGATTCATCCCTTTCCTTCACCTATGCCATGGCGGTGAGCAACCAGCGGCTTGCTTGCTGTGATTTTGGGCAAAATCACTATACTCCACCAAACTCGATGCCCAGATATGCGAAAGAAAGAAGAAGAAAATACAATCCTGAAGAACCCAACAATTTCATCGAAGATGGTGTGTAGAGGATGAGAGGAGCACCGCAAAGCTTGCACTAAAACAAGGTAGCCCACTGCCAAACAGAGCTCAAGCAATGAAATTGAGAAGGGAGGAGAGTTTTGCGGCAAGAGACGAATGCATAGGGACCCTTATAGATATGTAAACTTAGGGTTAAAGCCAAAACCAATGTAGCCGTGGAAAGCACAAAGAAGAAAGTTTGGGCATTTGTAAAACACTTGACCATAGGTCGCGATTTATGAACCAAACGATGTGGAATCTTAAATGCAACGTGTGGGCGAAGAAATCATTCAATTTCATTGAGAAACGATTGAGAAATCATGAATCAAAAATCTAGCTTTCATGGTGCTACAGTACGCACTGACTCAAGGAGGAAGATGACATTTCTATGGTTGCCAATCTAATTTGGAGTATAGTTCTTATTCAATTATTTAACTTTTCTCTTTCCTTATTTGAGGGTTCAAACGAACTCCAAATAAATCCAAATTTGGTAGGTTCACTAATTTTGGCGTGAGGAATCTGAATATAAAATTAGATTTACCTTTTGACAACTTTTAATGTGTCAAATAAATTAATTACTATTTTCTCTTTCCTCCTTCATTAATGACATTAGGATTATCCAAAAATTACGAAACTTGACCCACAAGTCATATTTAACATTTTGGATACGAATTTTCCATTATTTCCATTTGTTGAAGTTGTTTGTTATTCTAAATAATGAGTTGAAAGTTTTACACACGTTCTCTCTCCTGAATTCACCTTCTAATCATATATATTCCAAATTGAGTCAAAATTCATCTAAAGGTCTATCTTAACATGTATAACACGAATTTGGTATTATTTTATTTTTTTGAAGACTTTTATTATTTTATTTAATTCATTTAAATTTTATCACTTATTTATCCTTTTAATTTATTAGAGGCATCTTAGAAACTTTATAAAAATATAAAACTTGGCCTATAAGCAATAACAAACGTGTGGAACATTTTTTTGGCATTAATTTATTTTTTTCAACATATATTTAATTTTTTTTGTCTTTAAGTCATTTTCTCTCACCTGAATAAAATAAAATATTTAACATTGATCAAATTAGATGAAAATTCACACATAGACTCATTTTGACATTTAGATTATGAATCTAAGATTATTTTCCTCTTTTGGAGTCATTTATTATTTTATTTAATATTTGTAAGGAAAAATGCCCTTTTCTTTTCTAAATAAACTAGATATGATTATTATTATCCTAAATTGGTGAAATTTGACCCCCAAGCTAAGGAATATCTCAAGAAAACGAATATGAGGTTATTATTATCCAACAAGTTTTCCTTTTAATACATTATCCATTATTTATATTATTTCTATCATTAATAATTCCAATTTCTCATTAATCATGTTTTAAGCATTGTCTTTGATTGCCTTTTTCTCTTCCTTGCCCCCTAAGGCATAGGAATAATCTAGAAAGAATCTACACCACCATTATCCCACATAAGATAATTCATTTCATATTTTGTAGAATTATAACTCATCGTTCTCAATTATGGACACTTTGCCTTTTATGCACATATCTTATGTATCTTTTATTGATTTTATGATTAATTTGAAGGTATTGGGTAATATTAATTTATATTCTACATTTTAATGTGATTTATGCTTGCATTAATATATTCAAGGTCACTAAAGATCATATACTAATCCTTGTTTGGCTAAACCTCCAAGAACTAAGGGTTCTAAGCTAATAACCCTGGAATAAGATTAAGTCCTAGGTTTCAGTATGTTACAACATACCACCCCTTAAAGAGATGTTGTCCTCAAAATCTAAACAACTATCTACCACCCCTTAAAAGATTCATCCTAATAAGTCATAAGGTTTCCTGTACAAGGCAAGGATACTAGATATAAGAAACCTAAGGTAAAGGTAAACATCCTAAAGGAGATGGGTTTGAAATAGTTAGATAACCGACTGCTAGTGGCTCTGATACCATGCTGTAAAGAAGCGAAATCACTCCTCTACTAGAAAGAAAAGATCACATCCCTTGAAGAAAACACCACATAAATTTTTCACCAAAGGGATGGAGACCAATTCAATCAACATGTATGTATCATTACACAATGAGTAGCAACGGAAAATATCATTATCTAACAATTTACAAAGCTTGATACAAAATACATCACTTCACCACATATGGGTGTCCAAAAGGAAAACTAAACATATAAGCCAAAGATCAAGCCGAGGGTCATCTAACCACCTCTTCAGGTCTCCCAAAAGCTCATCTACAATGTTGATATTGAGGCCACCTCTCCTTGGTCAAACCTGGGGTTGGAAGCATACCCCATAAAAGAAGAGAAGAAAAGAAGTACATCAGCAAAAAATTGGTATGTGTATGCTAAATGAAACTTTGAGCAATTTAAGAATTAAGGACATCAAATGTAAAATGCTTCCCATACAAGATACAAGGACTACCCACACGGGCATAAAAGAAAGGAATCATAACAAAAGGGATACTTTCCATAAAACAAAACAATAAAGAATGTGCAATACTGGCACATAAAGAGAGTAGGGAACACACCCCACAATCATCATCAATCACTTGCATGCATGTGAGATAAAAATAGCCCTAGAACAATATAAACACAATTGGTGGCCAACCCTCATAAAGTTGAAACTTGATAGAGAAAAGAATACTGCCAATCTCCCAAAAATATATATAATTGAGTATGGATTACTGCCACACTCGGTTATAGAGAAGTGGTTTACTGCCACCCTCCAAAATAAAATAATAGGGGAATAATGCCCCAAAACTAAAGTAATTTACATTATTCTAGTGCTACTGATTCACATTGCATGTAAATATAGAGGCAAGTAAATAGTTTAGTCATAAGATGAAACAAAGGTTGCCATCACACAATGGACAATACAAACACATAACATCCACTTCAAAGTAGCACATAACAATATAAGAGACCAACATGCACCAAGGCATAACATAAAGTATCAAGAAAATATCAAAGTCCATAACAATCAAGATAGTTCACACGAACCATTGATATCAAGAGAATAGACATGTGTGTAGGCAAAAGTCAAAAGAATGATAAAGTATGTGAATTTATCAATATGGATGAATAAGGGATACATCATACATCTCAAAGAGTCTAAACTACAAAGCACTCTTAGATCCAAGTCTAGGTCACCAAAGGCCTATTAAACGCATATACAGATTTTGTGTCAAAAAAATACTCATTAACCAAACCCTAAAACCATATTTCTATATGTGTGTGAATTATATGATGAAGACCGTTCCATATTTTAGTTTATATTATTAGGAGTTCAAAAACATATTTTATTATATTTTTCTGACTTATAGATAATTAGTTATGGTTTTTTACAAGTTAATTCATCCTTAATTAGATCCATTAAAATAACCTATATAAAACATGAGATTCAGGAGACAAAACCAATACCATTAGAAAGCTTGCATTTTTTTAATCCAATGAGTATTTAATTATAATTTTTCGACAACTACAGAAAAAGTTATGAATTTTATACAATCGACCAATCAAATCACCAAAAAGCCAAATAGATAGGTTGAGAGAGAAAGAGAGGGCCACACGCTGACTTGGCCCAATCAGACCCGGCCAAGTCAGGGGTTAAAGGTATGGCCTTGACTCACCCAAACAAAAGAAAAGGAAGGTGAAATGACGGAAATGTCCTTATGTAAGAAATACAGCAAAGAAGGTAAAGAGAGAGGTAAAAGCATCAAAATGCCACGATTCATCCCTTTCCTTCACCTGTTCCATGGCGGTGAGCAAGCAGCAGCTTGTTTACTGGGATTTTGGGCAAAATCACAATACTCCACCAAACTCGATGCTCGGATATGAGAAAGAAAGAAGAAAAAAATCCAAACCTAAAGAACCCAACAATTTCATCGAAGATGATGTGTAGAGGACGAGAGGAGCGCCGCAAATCTTGCACTAAAATAAGGTAGCCCACTTCCAAACAGAGCTCGAGCAATGAAATTGAGAAGGGAGGAGAGTTTTATGGCAAGAGATGACGGCATAGGGACCCCTATATATAGGTGAGATTAGGTTTAAAGCTAAAACTGATGTGTCCATGGAAAGCATAAAGAAGGAAGGTTGGGAATTTGCAAAATACTTGACCATAGGTCACGATTTATGAACCAAAAGATGCAGAATCTTAAATGCAACGTGTGGGCGAAGAAATCATTCGATTTCATTGAGAAATGACTGAGAAATCATGAATCGAAAATTTAGCTTTTATGGTGCTACAGTACGCACCGACTCAAGGAGGAAGATGATATTTGTATGGTTGCCAATCCAATTTGGAGTATAGTTCTTATTCAATTATTTAACTTTTCTCTTTCCTTATTTGAGGGTTCAAATGAACTCCAAATAAATCCAAATTTGGTAGGTTTACTGATTTTGGGGTGAGGAATCCGAATATAAAATTAGATTTACATTTTGACAACTTTTACTATGTGAAATAAATTAATTACTATTTTCTCTTTCCTCCTTCATTAATGGCATTAGGATTATCCAAAAATTATGAAACTTGACCCACAAGTCATATTTAACATTTTGGATATGAATTTTCCATTATTTTCATTTTTTGAAGTTGTTTATTATTTGAAATAATGAGTTGAAAGTTTTACACACGTTCTCTCTCCTGAATTCACCTTCTAATCAAATATTTTCCAAATTGAGTCAAAATTCATTCAAAGGTCTATCTTAACATGTATAACACGAATTTGGTATTATTTTATTTTCTTGAAGATTTTATTATTTTAATTAATTCATTTAAATTTATCACTTATTTATCCTTTTAATTTAATAGAGGCATCTTAGAAACTTTATAAAATGTAAAACTTGTCCTATAAACAATACCAAACGTGTGGAACATTATTTTGGCATTAATTTATTTATTTCAACATATATTTAATATATTTTTTGTCTTTAAGTCATTTTCTCTAACCTGAATAAAATAAAATATTTAACATGGATCAAATTAGATGAAAATTCACACATAGACTCATTTTGACATTTATATTATGAATCCAAGATTATTTTTCTCTTTTGGAGTCATTTATTATTTATTTAATATTTGTAAGGAAAAATACCCTTTTCTTTTCTAAATAAACTAGATATGATTATTATTATCCTAAATTGGTGAAATTTGACCTCCAAGCCAAGGCATATCTCAAGAAAATGAATATGAGGTTATTATTATCCAAGAAGTTTTCCTTTTAATACATTATCCATTATTTCTATTATTTCTATCATTAATAATTCCAATATATCATTAATCATGTTTTAAGCATTATCTTTGATTGCCTTTTTCTCTTCCTTGCCCCGTAAGGCATAGGAATAATCTATAAAGAATCTACACCACCATTATCCCACATAAGATAATTCATTTCATATTTTGTAGAATTATAACTCATTGTTCTCAATTATGGACACTTTGCCTTTTATGCACATATCTTATGTACCTTTTATTGATTTTATGATTAATTTGAAGGAATTTGGTAATATTAATTTATATTCTGCATTTTAATGTGATTTATGCTTGCATTAATATATTTAATGTCACTAAAGAGCATATACTAATCCTTGTTTGGCTAGACCTCCAAGAACTAAGGGTTCTAAGCTATTAACCCAGGAATAAGATTAAGTCCTAGGTTTCAGTATGTTACACCTTGTTTCCAATCATGTGTGTGGAACAACTACTATCAACTACCCAATCATGCAAAATAAGTATATTTTGGTGTCCATGTGGTGGTCCTTTTAGTTAGGAGCATTAATTAAGACATTTCATGTTTTAGAATAGTTTAATATGAAGAGTTCTTTGCAGATTTAAAGCACTAAAGTAAAATGTAAATGTTTATAATTTCAATAAACATTTCTTGACAAAACCATCCTCGATCAAACATTTCTTTGACCATAAGTGTTCTCGGTTGAAATATTTGTCGACTAAGAAGATTTCTCAGAAAATACAAGTTCTGACAGAACTCTCTTTGGTTGATTATTTCTTCGACTAGAATAGGTCACGGTCGAGAACTTTGTCAACCGAGATGAATTTTTGTGTATTTTTAGTAAGTTTATCATTTCCAAACAAAACATATTGTCATTTTCAATCAAATCATACAAGAATATGCAAATTACAGCTTATTTTAGTTGAGATAAGACAATGTGGATTTCAAATTTAAGTTTAGGTCAAATATCAAATAAATGTTCCATATTTCTAAGTTGGTGGTTTTGAAACCTAAACCAAATCTTTGTCCTTATTTTTCTTGTAAGTGCAAGAAAATGAATAATGTCCAAGATGTAAACAATAATGACAACAAATGAAATCAATTTCATTTCTCTTTTTAGCATTGTGGTCATGAGCTAGATTGTTTTTAGATACATACATGACTTTGGTCTTAGGTACTTGTGTCTTTCTAGCTCTAATTTTTTTTATAGGATTTATCTTTGGGTACATCACCTAGGCCTTTTCTTCCAATTTGACCAGCTGAGCTTTCTACAATTTTATCAAGAATATCATTATTTTTCAAGCTATTAATATCTTTTTGCAACTTAGTAATTTTATCCATTTTCCTTTTGATGTCGAACTTTTCTTGTTGTAAGCTAGATAACAAGATATCACTTTCTTTGACAATAACATCATAATCCAAATGAGTACATAGAATAGGTTGAGTTTGAAGATTATTTATTTTAGCAAGAAATTCAACCTTTTCTTGAGAAATAAAATTATAGTTTGTTTCTAAAGCAAGAAACTTGAAATTATGATCATTGATAGATGATTTCAAAGTATCTATTTTAGATATAAGACTTTCATTTTCAAAAGAAAGCACATACAATTTAGCATGCAAATCATAATTTGTTTTTGTAAGTTTCTTCAATTTCTTCTTACAATCAACATATTTATCATGTAGTTTTTCTAGACTAGTAACTAACTATTCTTCATATAATTCAAGAATTCTTACCTCACTTGAGTCTTCATTTTCATCTTCCCTGTCCCTGAGACATTCCACTTTTTCCTCTCCACTTACACTGTCATCGCTTGACTCATCCCAAGCAGCTCTGTAAGCTTTATCTCCCTTGTCTTTCTTCTTGAAGGAAGATTTCTTCCCTTTCTTGGTCTTAGGACATTCATTATTTACATGTCCTTTCATGCCACATTCAAAGCACCTAAGGGAAGAAGAGGAATAAGCACTAGAATTTTCATTAGATTTATACCTTCTTTATTTCTTACCATTTACAATGAGTGCATCTTCTTCATCATCTCCTTCACTTGTTTCATCACTTTCTTGAGTGATGATTTTTTATTGAGCCTTGGTTTTAGCTTTTAAATAAATGTTCTTCCTTTTTCCTTTTTGAAGTTTAGCCTCCAATCTTTCTTCTTCTTCAAGGGTGACTTCATGAGTCTCTATATTGCTAATGAGTTGATCCATCCTCATTGTGGTAAGGTCATTGGCTTCTTCATTGGTTGTCACATTTGGCTTGTCTTTTGGAGGCAAGGATCTAAGGATCTTGGACACTTGGTCTTCCTCACTTATGTACTTACCTAATGCACTCAAGATGATAAAAATAGAAGAAAATATTGCATACATTTCACTAATGGACTCATTAGGTTGCATATGAAATTGTTCAAATTTTTGTTTAAGCATGTTAATTTTGGTATTTTTAACTTGAGTGGTACCTTCATGTGTAATTGAAAGTTTATGTCATATTTCAGAAGTTGTTTTACATGAAGATATCCTATTAAAATCACTAACAAAAATAGAACAATATAATATGCTTACCGCTTTTGCATTTAATTGAACTTGCTTTACTATATATGGATTCCATGTTGCATATTCAGTAGTACGAAGTGCATAAGGTATATATACCATCCTCTAAAGATATAGGATGATCCCTTCAAAATAGAATTGCATTCTTCTTTTCCAATAGGTGTAGTTTCTTCCATCAAAGGGTGGTAGCCAAGTTACATGAGTTCCTTCAAGGTTGAGATTGCTAAGTAAGTTGTCCCCCATTCTTCAAGACTTGTTAGGTCTCCTTGAATACCTACTCTGATACCAATTGAAATATCTAGAAGGGGGTGAATAGAGATTTTTGGAACTTTAAAATTAATTAAAAACTTAAACAAAGAAGGAGGAGGAAACATGGAAGACACTTCAATGTAGAGTGGTTACAACCTTTGAATCAAAGGTTGTAAGTCCACTACCCAATTCTCTCTAATTGGGATTTTAAAAGTGATTAATTTTATTTACCTCTCAAATATGTAACAATAAAATACGATCACCTTCCTTGAAGTAGACTTCACCTATAAGTAGCCTCAACCTCCTTAAAGCAGCCTTCATTGAAGTAACCTCAAGCCCTTTGAGCAGCCTTCTCCTCCTTGAAGTAGCTCCACCACTGTGAGATAGCCTTCACTTAGAAGTGGCTCCAACCTCCCTTGAAGCTTCCTTCTTGAAGCAATCTCAAGCAACCTTGAAGAAGCCTTCTCCACCAAGAAGTAACTCCAATAAAGCTCCCTCAAGCAGCCTCCACAACTTAGAGTGGCCAAGGAGCACAAGTAGATTAATCTGTAAATGGGTTTGGAAGAAAGTAAGTACACCAATAGAGTATTGCACTTTGATCCTATACCAAGTGTTAGACCTCTCAAACCACTTAGGATGGAAGTTTCTTGTATGGTGGCTAAGAGACTATGGCTATAGGACACGAAGTTGGAGCTTGAAGAACAAGATGGCAAATGTTGCTCAGCTTTGTTGCTCACTAGAATGGAGTCTCAAGTGTAGCTTAGGTGCTTCAGGTGTCCTAAGGCCTATCCTATTTATACGGATGGTTTTCAAGTGTTTAGGGACATTCTAGGGAGTCTCTAGAGTGTTCTTAGTGCTTAACTATCTGTTAGGTAGAAAGTATTTGGCTAGCAATGACTAATTTGTTCGTGCTTTACAGAACAATTGAGAACCCTGCTCGGTCACAAGTTTGTAGACCAACTGTGTTTCGTTCGAACGTTTCTTCGAGCAAGCCTGGGTCTAAGGAAAATGTGTACCAACATCTATTTTGAACTCCCAACCACTTGGTCTAACGGTCATAAGCTTTAAATGAAGATTAAGTCAGTCGACTATATTTTTGACCGAAACATATTTCATAATACACATGTGTAAGGTTTTGAACAATGGTCAGTATGTTCTACCGAGGTGGTTCTCAGTCAACAAATACTTCGACCAAGGGTGTCTCTTTTGACTAGTTTTTTGACCAAGGGTGTTCCTATTTCAAACTTTTGAACCACATATTAAATGTGTGTTCTAATCGATGATAGTGACTCTCACTCTAGAGGGATCCTAACTAAGGGTTATAAGTGGATAGGGTATATCTAACACTTTATTTAAATGATATCTAATTACTTGTACATTATATCTTTGTATAAGTATTTACATTTGAGTACATTCATGAAAACATAAACATTTAAGCACATTTGATCTTCAATTTTCCGCCTAGTAGGATCTCCTTATTTCTTCAAACCCTGAAATACTCAAGTAGCATGTTAGATCCACAAGTATAAAATGTTTGTCATCATCAAAACAAAGGGTATGTTAATGTCCAATTTATACAACAAAGGGCACGAGAGTTGAACATGATAAACCCTAAGTGGATAACATCCCAAATCTCAAAATTTAATCAAATAACTAAATAAAGAAAGATGAATTTGATTTATCCTATTTTTATGCATTTAAATTAAGATAACAACACATGTAGAATTTGTGATTAAAAGATAGTCTAAACCTACCATTTTTGTAGCACCCCCTTAAGCATACATGTTTCAGTGGAAGCAACTCTAATTTTTTCCAACATTGGGGACTTTAGCTCAAAGGGATGTCACAAGAATAGTAAACATTAAAATTAAAGTTTTCATGCCTCCATGATGGAATTTTTACATATACCCAATATATCAAGTAGAGATATGCTATCAAGATTTCTTAGAATAATTGGGATCCATGAACCAGGTTCAGGAGCAAAATATAGGATCATGTTCATATAAGATTTTTAAGTAGTCATTCATATTAATGAATAAGACTACAAGATAATATGTGCAAGTAAGATTGTTATACTTCCATAGTTATCTGGAATAACCATGTACTTAAGATTTCAAGTTGAAATATGCTATTAATATTTTCTCATATAGATATAGATCTGAGAATCTAGAAGTTATTTAGATTCCTTAGAATGATTAGTATCTAATAATAAAGTACATGACAAGATTATTAGAATGGAATGCACAAAGTTACTATTAAGTTTGCAAGATAAGATTTTATGAGATTCATATAATAAGATTTATGATTTAAGCTCGTATTAAGAATATTAGATCAACATGGATTATGATTCATGTTAAGATTAGATTAGTATGATCAAATAATATTATGGAGTTAGACCCATGCCCTAGTATAGGTCAACTCAAGAAAGACATGGCCCATGCCCTTTGTGCAAGTCATGTGGCCCAGACACCCTAGTGTAGGCTAATGTAAGAGAGACATGACCCAAGCCCCTATGTGCAAGTCATAAGGCCAAGGACCTTAGTGTGGGTCAACTCGGTAACATAACCCAGGCCCAGAGTGCAAGTTTTATGACCCAAACACCTTAGTACAGGTCATGAGACCCAAGTACCGGAGTACAGGTCTCCAGAGAAAGATAAAGTAAAAAGATAAGAATTAAGTTAAAGAAAGAATAGATAATTATGTTTGAGATTTTATACATAGTTTAACATTAGTTTCATTCTTATAATGTTCAAGAATATTTTGTAGCATCTTATTTCTTTAGTAATGTATATACTAGGATACTCATGCCACTTAGACTAACAACCATTTTTCCAATACATGGTTGGGGATAGAGCATGACTCAATCTGGTGGGATTCAAACTATTAGATATTCCTCATATCTACAGACTCAGCTATATGTTTTATTGTTTAGAACTTTAGAATAAAGAATATATCTTAAGATGTTAAGCTAGTTTTCCATGTGATGGTCATTATATTCCTTTTGTAAGAACATTTATGAGAATGCTTAATATTTCAATTTGTGTGATTGATTATATTATTGTTCTGAATGCTAGTTTTATGTAATATCCCCCCTTGAGTGCAGGAGTTATGGATAACTTTGTTTTTCTTCCTCTATGTACATGTGTTTGCTTAGGGAGGGTGTTACAACATGGTATAAGAGCGATATTATAGTTGGCCACTAGAGGAATTCTTGTGTTCTTACTTAAGATCACCCTATAAGAAGTTATGTGAGAGTAGAGTACAGATTTAGAGAGATATGTAATAGCCTTGTGTATATAAGAAGTAAGGAAAGATATTAGAAATCAAATAGAGATCTAGTCGAGTGACATAAGTTTAGATGAGGATTAGGGTTGTGTGCCTAGATGTTTTGGACTTTTACGTTAACTCTAGAATTGTATATAACATGCTCTCTCTTTTTCCTACACATTTGTGGTATGGGACACATGCTTATGGGGTTTTGTAGAGAAGATTTTATGTTCATAATCATGCTTGTCTTGTCCTTTAAAATGCATGTGGTGTGGGACGTGTGCACTTGGGAGGTGTTAATATAAGTGTGACAATACATGTCATCTCTAGATATATGGCCAACTGGCATGTATCTAAAGGTAACAGAAGAAAATAAGAGTCAACATTAAAAGTTTGAGACATATAGTCGCCTAAACCTAATTAGATGCATTAAGACCAAGCATGCATATAGATGGTAGACAATATGACATAGATACGAGGGTCGGATTCAAAGTTAAGGTCAAAAACCTAATTTATCTCCCTTTGGAGAGAGGCAAGCTATGCCATGTTAGATGATGGTGTTATGAGATATATTTCAAACTTCATTAGTGTTACATACACATATTTGTTTGTTTTGAATATTTAACCATAAGAAGGTCATATCTTAATACACGAATGACCTTAAGATGAAATCAGAGGGTTAGGGTATGGCAAATAAGTCAAATCATAAGGTGGGTAGTACTTGGAAATTTTGAGGAAGAGATTTATTTAAGGTGGGTAGTACATGGAAATTTTGAGGATGATACTTATTTAAGGTGGTTAGAGTTGTAAATCTCAAAATTTTCATATGTAATTTTTAATACTTAATGAATTCTTTCCTAGTGGAAGTTAACTTGTGGACCTAATGAAAAAATTCCAAGTTATAATAATTCTTGTTGAATAAATGGATAAAACATTAAGGTAAAATACTTGACTTTTGAAAATGTGAAATACTTCCATAAGTAGTGATAATATTTTCTTTTTAATTTACATTATTGTTAGCATAAAAGATAAATAACATTATCTTCTCTCTTTTTCCCTTTCCTCCAAAGTAATTTTCCACAAAAAGGGCACAAGAGTTGAACACGATAAATCTAAAGTGGATAACATCCCTAATCTCAAATTTTAATCAAAAAACTAAATAAAGAAAGATGAATTTGATTTATCCTATTTTTTATGCATTTAAATTAAGATAGTGAAACATGTAAATTTGTGATTAAAATAATCTAGACCTAAATATTATTAATGGCAAGGTTCTAGACACTCTAAATCATTTGTGGTTCAATTTTCATATTGTTTGAAGTTTATTTGATCACCTAAATGAAATGAGAAAATTCCAATGTAGTTATTAATAAAAATTAATCACATATTATCGAGATAGTCCATCTAACTTAAGATTTGTCTTCTTTATGATATCACATGGATAGATATCAATGTAGAATTGGACTATCATATCTTGTGGGGTGAGAGTCTTCTCCCTCACTCGAGTCCAGTACTCTCTAGACTCTACAGTATCTGGTGTATTCACCCTACCTAATCTCTCTCTTCACTCCACCTTCGAGCAAACTAATATCTCCCTCACCTTCCCCTCATCCTTCCGATCAAGTCCACCCCTTACACGATAAGGTTTCGTGTATCAAAATCCTCAGTCCTCTAGAATTCCTCGAATCATCCTCTATTTTGATCACCTCTGGTCTTTAGTCCTCTCAAGACCTCAATATATATAATGATTAGAAAATGTATGAGACACCTCCAGAAATCATGCTACACCTTGTTTTTTTTTTTCTTTGAGTGTCTCCCTCTATGCTCCCCATGAGATCACCTCACTAACACCATAGTAGTTTGTCACTACGACAACTCAAACCTTTATGACCACCGTTGAGGCTCTGAAAAGTCTCCTCGAGACCCAAGGAATATTTTACCAAGACAAATTTTACTCCAAAAGCAGGTACAACCTTGTTCCCCTTTTTGCTATTGAACAAATCGACTAGCAATTCTGAAGCTTCTTGCCATTGTTTGCCCTTGTTTATGTGTCTTCAACTTCAATTTCCATCACTAGAGCAAAACACATCCTTCGTTTTCATCACGTTCCACTATTGTACAGTTTCTTGACCTTATCTTATCTAGTCATTCATGGCAGAGAGGTGTTTTCCCTCCTCCAATTACCCCAAGCCATGAAGTAGGGGTTATTGAGATCTTTGTGTCTCAAGGAAGATGATGGCAGATTTCCTGACATAATCTCAAATCGGACTCCAGTTTCTGCATGATTTTTCCCTAAGGTTAACGAGCTCCATAATTTTTTGTTATTGTTGTTTAGAGGAAGGAGATCCTAGGTAGCAAAACACATGGTGTACCCTCACCAGATTTGCATCAGTGTCGTGCCCATATGACTAATTTCAAATCCCTGATTTGATTTCAGTCACGTGAGTTTTGCCTTGGCTTTTGATGAAAAATACCCTCTATCACGTCTAAAGACAAAAAATGATCTCAATGACATATCAGTTTTTCGCCAAGCATTGGTTGGATTTTTAGAAAATGATTTTTGGTTTGTATCTCATTTCTAATTGGTCAAACAACAAATTATCTTTGAAAAAATCATAGTAATCAAACCATAGCTCTATTTTAGTCGAACCATTTATGGATTTTGAATGTGTTTTTGAGATCTAGATGATGAACTCAGTTTCAAAGCCTGGTTCACTCTGAGTTTCCCTGTGTTATCCATAAACCATGAAACCCTAGAAACTAGGGTGAATATAATATTAATTAATGATTATTAAATGAACTGAATAATTAGGGTTCATCAACCCCAAGAACTTGAGTAGAATTTATTCAACATAAGAAGAACAATTATGATATTCTCTAAGAGAAAGGTAAATGGTTCATGCCCATGAGTATTCATATTTATTAAACCTAGTATATTTACATGTTTCTCATATAAGGCATTATGATTTACATGTTCTAATGTTCTAAGATATGCAATTACAGTTTTCATGTCTCCATGATGGTGTTCTGACATATATCCAATATTTCAAGTGGAGATATGGTATTAAGATTTCTTAGAGTTATTGGTATTCATGAAATAGGTTCAATAGAAAATTAAAGGATCAAATTCATATAATATTTTTAGTAATAGTTCATATTAATGAATAAGACTACAAGGTAAGATATGCAAGTAAGATTGTTATACTACCATGGTTATGTGGTATAACCATGTACTTAAGATTTCAAGTAGAAATGAGCCATTAAGATTTTCTCATTTTGATAGAGGTCTGAGAACCTAAAAGTTATTTAGATTCATTAGAATGATTAACATCTAAGAATAAAGTACATGATAATGTTATAAGAATGGAATGCACAAAGTTATGACTAAGTTTGCAAGATAAGATTTTATATGATTCATGTTTTAAGATTTATGATTTAAGATCATGTTAAGAATATTAGATCAGAATGCATAAAGATCATATTTAATAAAATGAAGTGAGATTATGGAGTTAGACCCAAGCCCTAGTTCAGGTCAAGTCGACAAAGACATGACCCAAGCCCTTTGTGCAAGTCATGTGGACTAGGCATCCTAATATAGGCTAATGTAATAGAGACATGACCGAGACCCTTTATGCAAGTCATGAGGCCTAGGCCCTTAGTGCAGGCTGACTTAGTAACATAACCCAGGCCCAAAGTGCAAGTTATGTAACCCATGAACCTTAGTATAGGTCAAGAGCCCCAGGTACCAAAGTACAGGTCTCCAAAGAAAGATAAAGTAAAAATATAAGAACTAAGTTAAATAAATAAGAGATAATTATGTTTCAGATCTTATACAGAGTTTAACATTAGTCTCATGCTTATATTGTTCAAGAATATTTTTTGCATCTTATTTCTTCAGTAATGTATATACAACATACTCATGCCACTTACTCTAAAAATCATTTTTTCAATGCATGGATAGGGATGAGATGTTCGTAGATGAGAAGTAGGAGTAAAAGTAGCATTCAGAGATGATGGATATGATGGTGATGACTTACTACTGGATCAGGCAGATGAGGATGCCTTTAGAACAAAAATCTCTGGTGCCAATTCCCAAGTCATTGGTAGTCCTGCCATCAAGGGTATGGACTGTATCACATACGATATCAAAGTTGAAGATGTCCTGGAATATCGGGTACCCGTCCTTCCTTGAATATTGTGTTGTGTTTTTGCTTTATTTCAAAAGCAAAGGCAATGTTTTAGTCGCATATTGGGAGATTATGATACTTCACTTATCCTTATATATGTGTTCTTGTCCATAGGATAATTGAGGAAAATAAATGGATAGGGACTTCGCAAGTGCATAGTGGGACAGCCCAACTAGATTTGGGATGGGTCAATCTAGAAAACCCTTTAATTTGGGCACATGTCGCGTCCCACATGCACGAAGGGTGCAAATCCAACCTCGCAAGCCTCTTTGTGTGGGCGCGGTCCTGGTTTGGTTTTGCTCCTTGGTTCACTGAACCATTTTGTGGCTCTTTCAATCTGGTTGCACATGTTCGTTTGGGTGGTTCCAAACCGCAACGCATCCTTTCACCAATGTACAACTGCACACAGGATAATTGAGGAAAACAAATAGATAAGCCATGGATAAGGGCTTCGCAAGTGCATGGTGAGGCAGCCCAATTAGATTTGAGTCGGGTCGATCTGGAAAACCCTTTAGCTGGGCGCATGTCGCATCCCACGCACAGGGAGGGTGCAAATATGGCTTCCCGACCCTCCTTGTGTGGGTGCGGCCCCGGTTTGGTTTTGCTCCTTGGTTGATTGAACCATTTTGTGGTTCTTCAGGTCTGGTTGCACATGTTCATTTGGGTGGTTCCAAACCACAACGCATCCTTTCACTAATATACAACCGCAAGCTTAGGATAATTGAAAAAAATAAATAGATAAGGGCTTTGCAAGTGCATGGTGGGGTAGCCCAATTAGATTTGGGTTGGCCCGGTCTAGAAAACCCTTTAACTGGATGTATGTTGCATCTCGCATGCAGGGAGGGTGCAAATCCAGCCTCACGAGCCTCCTTTTATGGACACGGCCCCGGTTTAGTTTTGCTCTTTGGTTCTCTGAACCATTTTGTGGATCTTCCGGTTTGATTGCACCTATTCGATTGGGTGGTTCCGAACCGCAACACATCCTTTCACTAATGTATAAATGCACACATCTATTAATGAGATTTTTTCTTTGTTATTTAACAATGTCCTCGCCTTTCCAAACAGTAGTGAAACGTTCTGATATTCTTCTTTATCTCTGGCACTTTCCTACCATCGGAAAATAATAAGTTCTATTTGCTTGTTGCAGTGTGATTGCATGTGCACGCTTCACACCGGCACCCATTTTTAGATCCTGGAAGAGTAGCCATTTATTGCACCAATGCTCGCCGTTAAGAACCACGAAAATACTCTTAAGGATAGTACATCTTGCACGCCTCAATGCCTTCTGTCTGGTATAATCTTTCATTATATTACTGCTTCTTCGTGGTTTGTACCCTTTCTCGATCAACAATCTTAAGGGTATTCATATTCTGATGGATACTAACATGAAAGGTTTTGAAATCCCATCTACACATGTGACACTGCCAAATAATAACAACCAAATTGTCACTATTTCTACTATTTCTCAAATATCGTTGCCTGATGTTACAAAAATTGAACAGTTTAATGGATAACATTATAGGTGTTGGCAAGAAAAAATTCTTACTGCTTTGGAAATTTCTAATGTATCATTTTCTTTATCCGAACCCAAACCTAGAAATGATTATGTTGATTGGGAAAAAAATTGTATCAGTCGACATGTTATTCTAAGTACATTATCTAATTAATTGTTTGATGCATACTTTCTAATTAAAATTTCATCATAAATATGAAAAAGCCTAAACAAGAAATACATTCTGGAAGAGGCTTCTATTCAAAAATTTACTGTTACGAATTTTTTATATTTCTATATGACTAAAGATAAACAAATTATCACTCAGATTCATGATTTTTAGATCTTACTAGATGACTTGAAATATAAAAAAATTGATATTCTTGAGTATTTCATTGTGGTGTCTTAAATTAAAAATTGCCTCGTACTTGGAAATAATACAAGAACAACTTAAAGTGTAAAAAAAGACTATGTCACTGGATGATGTAATAATACACATCCGAGTTGAAGATCAAAATCATACTAGAGAAAATTCCGATTTGAATAAAGAGTTATCATGTACTACAAACTTTGTTAACAATGAATTAAAAATAATTCTTCTGATCAATCTAAAAATAACTGGAGGAATAAGAAAGAGAAAGGAAATAAAAATAAAATTAAAGACAACAAAGACATTAAGAAAAAGAATTTTTTTTGCTATGTTTGTGGAAAACTTGGTCATACTTCTCCTAAATATAGGCACAGGAAGAAGCAAGCAGTTCAGGATTCTAGGGAAACTACAACCAACCTTGTCACTGAGGACGTGTTTACGGCATTCATCAGCCTGCTCAGCATGGGATCATTCCAGCAGCATGATTGGATCATCGACTCTGAGGCTAGTCATCACATTAGTGGCAACAGAGATGCCTTCATGACTTACTCAGAAGTAGGACAGGATGAGCATCAGGTGTCATGGGAAACTCCAGTGCTTCTTTTGTGACCGGAAAGGGAAATGTCATGATCAATATGACTTCTGGGAAAATTTTTTTGATCAAAGATGTGTTATATATTTCATACATTAGGGTTAATTTGTTTTTTGTCTCTCAACTTGTTGAGTTTGGGGCCAAGGTGTCCTTTGAATCAAATAAGGTCATTTTGTCTATGTCTGGGGACTACCTTGGTATGGGGTATTATTTAAATGGTCTCTTTCTTTTGAGTATACCAAACTCTATTGCTAATGAAATTTCCTCTTTTGCTTATATTCTTGACTCATTTGACATGTGGCACAATAGACTAGGACATATTAATTTTAAATATGTAGAATGCATAAAATATTTAGGTTTGCTAAAAGATATATATGGTGTTGTTGATTTAAATAATAAATGTCAAGTATGTGCTGAAACTAAATCTACAAAGAAACCATGTCTTCAAATTTTACATAGAAATTCTGAATTACTAGATTTAGTACACATATTTCTTGGAGATTTAAAAGAAAATTTGTCTAGTAGTGGAAAAAGGTTCTATATTATCTTTGTAGATGATTTCTCACGATATATAAAATTATATTTATTACATTCGAAGGATGAAGCCTTTGAGATGTTTGTTAAACATAAAATAGAGGTAGAAAGTCGACTTAATAAGAAAATAAAGCATCTTCACTCAGATAGGGGTGGAAAATATGATTGTTCTCCATTTAATGATTTTTGTGTAACCCATGGTATCATACATGAATACACTCCTCCATATTCACCTCAATCAAATGGAATTGTTGAATGTAAAAATAGAACTTTAAAGGAAATGATAAATTCTATTTTAATTCATTCAGGAGCACCCAACAACTTATGGGGGGAAGCAATTTTATCATCTTGTTTTCTTCAAATTATATTCCTAGTAGGAAGACGAATAAGACACCTATAAATTATGAAAAGGATATCCTCCCAATTTAAAATATCTCAAAGTGTGGGGTGTTTAGCTAAAGTCTTATTGACTGAACCTAAGAAATGAAAATTAGGATCTATAACTCTAGATGGTGTTTTTATAGGCTATTTTCAAAATAGTGCAGCATATAGACTCTTGGTACTTAGAAGTAGCAACAATGTTGTTGAACCTAATACTATAGTTGAATCTAAAAATGTTGAATTTTTTGAGCATATCTTTCCTATGAAAACCCCTATGGAAAAAGTTTCTGATCCTTCAAATGAAATTTTAGAGAACATACCCAGTACATCCAATACTAATGATGTTTTTGAACCTGATGATGTAGAACCTAGAAGATCTACTAGAATGAGAAAGGAAAAGAATCTTGGTGATGACTTCTATTCCTTCATTGTACATAACGATCATCAATCTTACAATGATGTGTTAATTCATCTGATTCCTCCTTATGGAAGGAAGTAATTAATAGTGAGATTGAATCTATATTACCTAATCACACATGAGAATTAGTGGATCTTCCACCAATTGTCAAAATGAATGGATGTAAATGGATATTTAAAAGAAAATAAAAAACTGATGGTATTGTAGAAAAATATAAAGCTCGAGTAGTTGCCAAAGGATTCAAACAACAAAAGGATATTGACTATTTTGATACTTTTGCTCTTATAACTAGAATCACTTCGATCAAGATTTTAATTGCTTTGGCATCTAATAAGAAATTAATTATACATCAAATGGATGTGAAAACTGCTTTCTTGAGTGGAGATTTAGATGAAGAAATTTATATGGATCAACCATAAGGTTATATTATTCCTGGAAAGGAACATATTGAAAAACACTACAGGGGGGGTGAATAGAGTTTTAAAACAATTTTAACAATTATTGAACTCAAACAACCACAATTGAGATTGGAAGAATGAGACAGGTGTTTAGAGTGGTTCCAACTTTAGCAAATACTAAAGTTGTCAGTCCACTACCCGGTTGCTTACCCAATCGGGATTTTGAAAGTATATATTTTATTACCTTCACAAGGATTTATACAAAATATAATACTTTCCTTTACACCCCTTGAACAGCCTTCACTCGAAGTAGATGCACCAACTTGAGGTAGCCTTCTTGAAGTAACTCCAAGCTCCCCCTTGAAGTAGCCTTCCTCTTTAGAAGTAACCTCCCGTTGCACCAGCCTTCTTGAAGTAGCTCAAGGTCTCCTTCTTCACCAAGAAGATCTCCACCCTCTCCAATCCGTAGCCTCCAACCTAGGAGTAGCAAGGAGAGTACAAACAATAATAGAGAACAAGAAAGGAAAAGGAAATTACAACTTATCCTTTTGTAGCACAAGGCTTGATTTGCCTAGATCAAGCGTATAGATCTCCTAACCAAAGTGTATGGAATTGCAATTGCAGTGGATAGGAGATGCTAGCCTATAGGATATGAAATATGAGCTAAGGAAGGAAGTAGCCAATTGTTACAATGCTCAATTTGCTCACAAACAGATTGCTCAAAGTATGCTCAAGGATTTCTCAAGTGTAACAAGTGAGTTTGAGTGTCCTATGGCTTGTCCTAGTTATAGGAATGGCCTAAGGATGCTTAAGGACGTTCTAGACAACTTCTAGGGGTTTCTAAGTGCTTAACTAGCCGTTAGGTACAAGTTTGTTGCTTTAGCAACGGCTAATTAATTTACTCTGCAGTTGCTGTCAGAGTTTATCTCGGTCGAGGAATGGTCGACCGAGACACCTACTCGGTCGAACTCTTGTCGACCGACAGGCTCTCTGAATCAAGTGTTTTGCAACGTTTATCTCCAACTGCCAACTACCTTGTCAGTTGTGTCTAACGGCTACTTTGGATCTTTCTCGGTCGAGAAGATTGTCGACCGAGAGTGTCTCGGTCGAGGAGTTGTTCGACCGAGATTGATCCTGTTTCAATGTTTCAATTTAGGCACTAATTATATGTATGAGTGTGCATATGTGATCCTATTTGAAAGGGATGACTTATCTAAATGTGGTGTTTATATAGGGAAGATCTAACGCTTGATTTACATGAAATCTAAGTACTTGTACATTATATATTTGTACAAGTTTATACAAAGCGATTACATTTCATGAAAATATAAATGTATAAGCATATGGATTTCCCTAGTACTTTGTCATCCACCTTGTTCCTGCATACTCAAGTAGCTCGTTAGATCAATAAGAATGAAATGTTTGTCATAATCAAAACAAAGGGATTTATAGATGTCCATTTAGCCAACAATCTCCCCCTTTTTGAAGATGACAAACATTTCCAAAATATAAATGAAGGAAATATAAAACATATGAGTTTCATACCTTAAGATTACCTTTTGTAGCTTTTTCTCTTGCTTATAAAATGTGTGCTTATTATTCCCCATGAATTATGGAACATGAAATCCAATTCTCTAGGGAATATAGCAACTTTCAATGTAAAGCCAAGAGTTTATTTATGAAACTCATTGATTGAGTTTTGCATAAATACTAAGTTTTATATTTATTTCTCCCCCTTTGTCATTTCAAAAAGATATCCCTTTAAGAAAAACTCCCCCTCAATTAGATGTCCCATCAAATCCAATGAAAAAAAAATGTCCATTAAAAGCCAAAATGATGCAAGTAAAAGTTTTTATTTAAGAAGCACAAATATCAAAGAAAACATCTTCCAAAGGAGTGATAAGCAATTGCTTCCTAATTTTATTAAATTGGTCTAGTGGAAGTGGTTTTGTAAAAATATCAGCCAATTGATCTTCCGTATCAACATGATGAAGGGAAACATGATTCTTGGAGATATGATCCCTCAAAAAGTGATGACGGATTTCAATATGTTTCGCTCGGCTGTGTAAAATAGGATTGTGTGCTAAGTTTATAGCGCTCGTGTTGTCACAAAAAATAGGCGTAGATGAAAGAGTAAAACCATAATCGTTTAACACTTGTTGCATATAAAGCACTTGAGCACAACAAGATCTGGCTGCCATATATTCAGCTTCAGTTGTAGATAGGGCAACCGTATTTTGTTTCTTGCTAAACCAAGATACTAAAGCTCTTCCTAACAAGAAACATCCACCACTAGTAATCTTGCGATCAAGTCGACAACCAGCATAATCTGCATCAGTATAAGCTTTAAAATCCAAGGATTGTCCTTTTGGATACCATAAACCAAAACAGGTAGTGTCGGCTAAGTAACGAAGAATTCGTTTAACTGCTAGAAAATGAGAGTGCATAGGTTGTGATTGAAATCGAGCACAAAGACCAACGGAAAACATAATGTCCGGTCTAGAAGCAGTTAAGTAAAGCAAACTACCAATCATGTCTCTATATAAGGAATCATCAATAGGTTCCCCATTTTCATCCTTATCAATTTTAGTAGAAGTAGCCATAGGAGTAGTAGCATGTTTGCACTCATCCATCCCAAAACGTTTTAAAAGTTCTTTAGTATACTTTTCTTGGCTTATAAAGATTCCGGTAGGTGTTTGCTTAATTTGGAAACCAAGAAAGAAAGTTAGTTCACCCACGAGGCTCATTTCAAATTCTTTTTGCATAATGTCACTGAATTGTGTGCACAATGAATCATTAGAGGCTCCAAAAATAATGTCATCAACATATATTTGCACAACTAGGAAATCAGATGTATATGTTTTGAAAAATAAAGTAGAATCTGAACTTCCAATAGAAAAACCATTATCAAAAAGATATGTCTTGAGCCTTTCATACCAATTCCTAGGTGCTTGTTTTAAACCATAAAGTGCTTTCTTAAGTTTATAAACATAGTCATCTTTTTCCGGTATTTCAAATCCGGGTGGTTGGGCAACATATACTTCTTCTTGAATGATGCCATTTAGAAATGCACTTTTTACATCCATTTGGTAGAGTTTGATGATTTTATGTGCAGCAATAGCTAGTAACATTCTAATAGCTTCAAGTCTAGCTACTGGTGCATATGTTTCATCAAAATCTATTCCTTCTTGTTGATTATATCCTTGTGCTACTAACCGAGCTTTATTCCTTATTACTTCTCCTGCCTCATTTAACTTATTCCTAAAAACCCATTTAGTTCCAATGACGGTTTTATCTTGTGGTTTAGGAACTAAATCCCATACATCATTTTTAGTGAATTGATTCAACTCTTCTTGCATGGCTATTATCCAATAATCATCTTTAAGAGCTTCAGATATCTTCTTAGGTTCAATGATAGAAACAAAGGCCATGTTTGCAACATCTTTGAAGGAAGACCGAGTTTTGACTTTATCATTAGGATTTCCAATAATTAGTTCTTGAGGATGATCCTTAATAAGCCTAGGTGTAGGTTGTGGTTCAGCTTGGTGATTGGTTGTAGTAACTTTCTCACTATCATTTGGTATGTTTAAATTTTCGAATTGATTAGTGAGATCTATGATTTCTAGATTTTCAGATTTTGACTCTTCATGAAAAGAAACATGAATAGATTCCTCAATTTTTCTAGAGATAGTGTTATATACTCTAAATGCTTTGCTAGAAGTGGAATATCCCAAAAAGAATGCTTTGTGTGATTTGGAGTCAAACTTATCTCTATCATCTTTGGTATTTAAGATATAGCATGTGGAACCAAAGGTATGAAAATAGTCAACTCTAGGTTTCTTAGAATGTATTATTTCATATGGAGTTTTCTTCAAATGAGAGTGAACAGTTACTCTATTTAATACATAGCATGCAGTGTTTACAGCTTCAGCCCAAAAGGTTTTGGGTGTGTTGTGTTCGAGCATCATAGTTCTATCCATTTCTTGTAGTGATCGATTTTTCCTTTCAACTATACCATTTTGTTGTGGAGTGCGTGGAGCAGAAAAATTGTGAGTGTACCCTTGAGATGTACAAAATTCCTCAAATATATGATTTTCAAATTCTCCACCATGATCACTTCTAATGGTACATATTTTTCTTTGTAATAGATTTTCAATCTTGGAACAAAATTGTATAAAAACATGAATAGTATCATCTTTGGTTGCAATAAAATGTACCCATGTATATCTACTATAATCATCAACGATAACAAAACAATATCTTTTGCCACCAATAGATTGTGTCCTCATGGGTCCAAATAAATCCATATGAATTAATTCTAAAGATCTACTTGTGCTAAGTACATGTTTAGGTTTAAAAGAGGTTTTTGTTTGCTTTCCCATTGTACATGGTTCACAATTTTCAACTTGATCAAAAGATAAAGCAGGCAATCCACGAACAAGATCATATTTCACTAACTTTTTAATAACATGTGAACTAGCATGTCCTAGCTTTTTATGCCATAGTTGTAAGGTATTTTCATTTGCAAGCAAGCATTTTCCCACTACAGATTTCATAGAGTTAGGTTTAAGAATATAAAGATTTCCAACTCTATTTCCTTCATAAACAACATTTGTAGTGTTTTCTATTAATAACTTGCAACAGGTTTTGTTAAATAAAACATCATAACCACTATCACATAATTGACTAACACTTATCAAATTATGGTGTAAACCATCTACAAGTAGAACATTCTTTATTTCGAGGTTTGTACCAACATTACCTATTCCAACGATTTTGCCTTTACCATTGTCTCCAAAGGTGACTGTGCCACTTTTCTTTTCTTCAAAGGTTTGAAATGCATCCTTGTTCCCGGTCATATGTTTGGAACATCCACTATCAACCACCCATTCCTGCATGAAAATGTAGATTTTGGTACCCATGTGATGGTCTGATATGGTTAGAACCATTTAAGTATAGATTGTATAAAGATTCTATTTCAGAAGTCCAGTCGGTCGACAATTGTTCGACCGACATCTTTCTCGGTCGACTAATTGTCGATCGAGAAGGTTACTGTATTACAAACAAAGAAACACAGAAATTCAGCTCGGTTGACCAAGTTTCGACCGAAATAGTTGTTGTTTAGTTGCTGTAGATTTTGATTTGTTATAGACATCCAGTCGGTCGACAAAATTTCGACCGATTGATTGTTCGGTCGACAATACTTTGACCGACTAAGTGTCTGTTTCAGTACAACAGTTCAGAAAATTAACAATATGCATAAAACCTTTTGTTAAGTTGAGATAAGACAATATAAATTGCAAAATGGAGCATTTAATCATATCTCAACTAAATTGCATTTGACTCTACTAAGTTTGGGGTTATGGGACCCAAACTAAGTCGGAATCCTTAGTCTTATAAGGGCATGAAAATGAATAGTTTCCAAGACGTAGACTAAAATGACAAGTAATAGAATCAACTTCATTTCTCTTTCTAGCCATTGTGTTCTTAGGTACAAACATAGTCTGAGTTCTTATGGGTTGATTTTTCTTTGGAGCATATCCCAAACCTTTTCTTCCATTGAAAACAGTACCAACGCTTAGAATGTTATCAAGAATGTCTTTTCTTCTTAACTCATAAAATTCTCTTTGTAGCTTAGCAATGTCATTCATCTTCTTGTGTAAATCTTTTCTTGCTTGATCTAAATCAGATAATAATGAATCTCTTTCTTTTGCAACATTGTCATAGTCTAGATGGTTACACAGATAGGTTGAGTCTGAAAATCTTTTAATTTAGCTAACAATTCAGTCTTTTCTTTAGAAATAAGATCAACATTTGTTTCTAAAGTGAGTAGCTTTCTAGTGCAATCATCTAAAGATGTTTTTAAAGACAAATTCTCAAGATCAATGTTGTTCTTTTCAGAAGAAAGATTATCTAATTTAGCACATAGCTCATCGTTTGATTTGATAACCTTCTTTAGTTTCTTCTTGACATCAACATACTTATCATGAGTTTCTTGTAGACTAGTAATTAACTCTTCTTTAGGAAGATCAAGTAGGCTTACCTCTTGAGAGTCTTCATCATCTTCCCTTGCCATTAGACATTCCACCTTTTCTTCTCCGCTTTCACTGTCACTTGACTCGTCCCATGCAGCTTTATAGGCTTTTTCTCCCTTCTTCTTGTGTGAGCTTTTCTTTCCTTTCTTTGCTTTAGGACATTCATTTTTGAGATGTCCTTTCTTCCCACATTCAAAGCACCTAGGAGGAGAAGAAGAAGAACTAGAAATTTTGTTAGATTTAAACCTTTTGTATTTCTTACCGTTGACAATCAAGGCTTCTTCTCCTTCTTCTTCACTTGACTCCTCACTTTCTGGTGTGACGATCTTTGAAGCTTTTAGAGCCACATCCTTCTTCTTTCCTTGCTGATGTTCACGTGCTATTCTTTCTTCCTCTTCTAGGGTTGCTTCATGAGCTTCTAGGTTTCCAATAAGTTGCTCCATTTTCAGTCGAGTGAGGTCATTAGCTTCTTCAATGGCTGTCACCTTTGGCTTATATTTAAGAGGAAGTGATCGAAGGATTTTTGATACCTGATCTTCTTCAAGAACAGGTTTTCCTAGGGCATTTAAACCATTAACAATAGAAGAGAATTTTGCAAACATTTCACTAATAGATTCATTAGGATCCATACGAAAGTGTTCAAACTTTTGTTTAAGCATGCTAATTTTGGAATTTTTGACTTGGACTGTACCTTCATAAGTTATGGACAGTCTATGCCAAATATCATAGGTTGTGTCACAGTTAGATATCCTATTAAATTCTCCTACTGAAATTGAACAATATAAAATGCTTACAGCTTTAGCATTCATTTGAGCCATCTTTACCGTATTTACATCCCATTCCACAAATTGAGTTTGAGGAAGCTCATATGGGGTTGACACCATCCTCCATAGGTCCCAATTGATGCCTTGGAAGTAGAACTGCATTCTTCTCTTCCAATATTGGTAGTTTGTTCCATCGAACGATGGAGGTCTAGCAACAAGTGTCCCTTCAAGGTTAAGGTTGTTGAGCACTCCGTCACCCATTCTTCAAGACCTTGTTAGGGTTCCTTGAAGCCTGCTCTGATACCAATTGAAAAACACTAGAGGGGGGGTGAATAGAGTTTTAAAACAATTTTAACAATTATTGAACTCAAACAACCACAATTGAGATTGGAAGAAGGAGACAGGTGTTTAGAGTGGTTCCAACTTTAGCAAATACTAAAGTTGTCAGTCCACTACCCGGTTGCTTACCCAACCGGGATTTTGAAAGTATATATTTTATTACCTTCACAAGGATTTATACAAAATACAATACTTTCCTTTACACCCCTTGAACAGCCTTCACTCGAAGTAGATGCACCAACTTGAGGTAGCCTTCTTGAAGTAACTCCAAGCTCCCCCTTGAAGTAGCCTTCCTCTTTAGAAGTAACCTCCCGTTGCACCAGCCTTCTTGAAGTAGCTCAAGGTCTCCTTCTTCACCAAGAAGATCTCCACCCTCTCCAATCTGCAGCCTCCAACCTAGGAGTAGCAAGGAGAGTACAAACAATAATAGAGAACAAGAAAGGAAAAGGAAATTACAACTTATCCTTTTGTAGCACAAGGCTTGATTTGCCTAGATCAAGCGTATAGATCTCCTAACCAAAGTGTATGGAATTGTAATTGCAGTGGATAGGAGATGCTAGCCTATAGGACACGAAATATGAGCTAAGGAAGGAAGTAGCCAATTGTCACAATGCTCAATTTGCTCACAAACAGATTGCTCAAAGTATGCTCAAGGATTTCTCAAGTGTAACAAGTGAGTTTGAGTGTCCTATGGCTTGTCCTATTTATAGGAATGGCCTAAGGATGCTTAAGGATGTTCTAGACAACTTCTAGGGGTTTCTAAGTGCTTAACTAGCCGTTAGGTACAAGTTTGCTGCTTTAGCAACGGCTAATTAATTTACTCTGCAGTTGCTGTCAGAGTTTATCTCGGTCGAGGAATGGTCGACCGAGACACCTACTCGGTCGAACTCTTGTCGACCGACAGGCTCTCTGAATCAAGTGTTTTGCAACATTTATCTCCAACTGCCAACTACCTTGTCAGTTGTGTCTAACGGCTACTTTGGATCTTTCTCGGTCGAGAAGATTGTCGACCGAGAGTGTCTCGGTCGAGGAGTTGTTCGACCGAGATTGATCCTGTTTCAATGTTTCAATTTAGGCACTAATTATATGTATGAGTGTGCATATGTGATCCTATTTGAAAGGGATGACTTATCTAAATGTGGTGTTTAGCTAGGGAAGATCTAACGCTTGATTTACATGAAATCTAAGTACTTGTACATTATATATTTGTACAAGTTTTTACAAAGCGATTACATTTCATGAAAATATAAATATGTAAGCATATGGATTTCCCTAGTACTTTGTCATCCACCTTGTTCCTGCACACTCAAGTAGCTCGTTAGATCAATAAGAATGAAATGTTTGTCATAATCAAAATAAAGGGATTTATAGATGTCCATTTAGCTAACACATATGGTATGCAGACCAATCAAAACTCTCTATGTCTTAAAATAAGAACCTAAAAAATGGCATGAAATTTTTGATAAAGTCATTGTATCGTATGGTTTTCATATAAATGAAGGAGACAAATGTATATATTTAAAAGTTGATAACTAGGGTTGTGTAATTATACATCTTTATGTGGAAGACATGCTTATATTTGTCATTAATATTGATTTAATAACTAGTACAAAAAGTTTGTTGGCTTCTAATTTTAACATGAAATGTATGGGAGAAGCAGATGTAATTTTGGGAATTAAACTTCTAAAAAGTGATGATTGCATCATGCTCTCTCAAGAACATTATGTTGAGAAAATCCTCAAAAGATTTTCAATGTTTGATGTAAGCTAGTTAGCACACCTTTTAATTATAATTGCAATGTTAAGAAAAATAAAAGTGTTAGTGTTCAACAAGTCAAATATGTGCATGTCATTGGAAGCATGATGTACTTAATAATTTGTATTTACCAAGATCTAGCATATGTAGTGGGGAGATTAAGTAGATATACTCAAAATCCTAACAATGATCATTGGGATGCTCTACATAGGGTTTTAAAATACCTAAAAGGTACAATTAATCATGGATTGATTTTTTGTGGATCTTCAACTGTGTTAGAAGGATTTTGTGATGCCAATTGGATTTTTAATTCAGATGAATTGAAATCTACAAGTGGCTAACTTCACCATGGGTGGAGGTGTTGTGTCTTGAAAATCTACCAAGCAAACATGTATAGCTCGTTCCACTATGGAATTTGAGTTTATTGCCTTAGAAAAGGTTGGAACTTAAGCTGAAGAGCTAAGCCATATTCTAATGGATCTTCTCATTTGGGAGAAACCTTCTCCACCAGTGTTTATTCACTGTGATAATCAAGATGCCATAGCAAGATCTAAAAACAAAGTTTATAATAGGAAGAGTAGACATATTTGTCTACGTCATAATATTGTGAGGCAGCTTATCAATGATAGCATAATATCGATGGATTATGTAAAGTTAGAATAAAACTTGGCCAATCCTCTGACGAATCCATTAAGTCAAAGACTAGTGAGCAACACATCAAGGAGAATGAGATTATGCCCATATCAGAAGTCAAAGTGATGGATACCCAACCTTCATGAACTATGATCTTGAGAAGGAGGTTCAATGGGAAAAACTAAGTCACTGGGTGACTCAATGTATTGTAATATTTCATATCTCATTCTTATGATGTAAAAAATAATTTGTAGTGATTAAGTTTGAATTTATTTTCTGAATGGATTCCATAGCCATTGGTGGTGGTGTATATAAATGCAATATATACTTGATGAAAGTCCAACTATGTGAGTGTGGAGTGGGTCCGCTCCTGTTGAGATTTGGGTAGATCTCTAGAGCACTCATGAATTTTCCAAGTAGGTGCATGGCCTTAATGCGTTAATCCGTAAGAATGATAGTTGATTTTATGAATGCCATGTGAGTAATGAACCTATGATCAGATAAAAGGGAAATTTTTTCAAGAACATAGTCCTACCAACTCTCTACATACCACATACATCTACTCTATGCTTTGGTTCAAAGAACTTAGTTCTACTAAAGCTTATGCATGTCATTTTTTAAAGTTTTCGAATGAGTTATTATTTAAAGATTTAATGTTTTGTTTTTGAAATAGTCAGGGATTGTTGTATTTTTGTTGTATTTAAAAAGCAAAGGCAGTGCTTTAGTCCCATATTGGGGGATTCTGATACTTCCCTCCTTATATATGGGTTCTTTCCCATCGGAGAATTGAGGAAAACAAATGGATAAGGGCTTCTCACGCACATGGTGGGGCAGCCCAACTGGATTTGGATTAGGCTAATCGGAAAACCCTTTAACTAGGTGCATCAGCGCATGTTGCATCCCACACATAGGGGGGTGCAAATATGGCCTCCCGAGCCTCCTTGTGAGGGTGCGGCCCCAGGTTGGTTTTGCTCCTTGGTTCACTAAACCAGTTTGTGGCTTTTCCAATCTAGTTGCACCTGTTTGTTTGGGTGGTTCCATACCTCAACACATCCTTTCACCAATGTACAATTGCACACATCTATTAATGATACTTTTGCTTTGTTAGTTAACAATGGCCTCGCCTTCTTTCTAAACAGTAGAGAAACATTATGGTTTCCTTCTTTCTCTCTGTCACTTTCCTACTCACAGGAAAACAGTCAGTGTAAGGACCCTGACCTGGGTTTTGGACTAACCCTATTTGTTTTGCCTAAGTAAGTTGCTTATAACTTTAATCTAATCCTTTGAGGTGTTTGTTATCATGTAACACACTTGTGTTTCAAGTTTGATTCTGTTTGGATAATATTTGAGCAATGTTTACTTGTTTTGGACCAGAGTGCAATTTACCCAAGATGAGGGGTTCTCTTGAAATATGTCACATGTTGAACGTGCCCATAGTGATTTAGCATCATGAAAGATAGTATGATTCTATGGGGTGCCTCGTGGAGAGCTCAAGTTTCAAGTTGAGCCTGTGTGGATGGTGCTTGTACTTTTTATGCTAGTTTTGGTATAAATTGCAATTTACCCAAAGTAAAGGGTTAACATACAATTATCATCTCTAGAGTGTTCCCTCTCTTTTTTTACATCATCTAGAAGATAGAGAAATAGGATGGAGGCTAGTTTGGATCTTGGGAAAGATGTGGCATCCTCATAGTAGTAATGATATATGGACAATGTGTGTTTTGACCTTGGAATGTAGTGTATTCGTTTGGTGTAAGGTAGTATATCAGTTTGCAGAAGTGGTGCCCTTAGTAGGAGGCCAAGATTTCAAGACTCTACCTAGAGTATATCACCATATCTTTCATGTTAAGCTAAAGATGTTGCATATGGCTTTTGCACATGGACAAGTGTCACCTAGCCTCTTAAGGTGATGACACCTCTCTTTTAATCTCTCTCTCTCTCTCTTTGTATAACCCCCTCCCTCTTCACACAAGTGAACCTTTTTCATCCATTCATGTTCTTCTCTTATTTTTGGACGAGCTTGGAAGCTTAAGGAGCTAGAGGAAGTCCCCATGGAGCTTGGGAGGTCGAGTTCCTTGCTCATGGTGATTCTTTATTTAACTTCCATCTTGGTGAGTTATGTTTCTTGGTGACAGTTTCTTTGATCTCTCTTCTTCATCTTCTTCTTCCCCTCTTGGCCATGGATCATACCTTGAATGAAGTTTGATTAGATCATGGTTCTCTCTTTCCTTTTTTCCTCCTTGGTCTATCATAACCTTGGCATCTTCTTCTTTCTTGGAGATACTGTTGAGGTCGGTTTGGTACTCTTGATGGATCATCTTCAACTTGAGAAATGTGTACTAAGAGCATGGGTCATGGATCTTGAACCCTTGATGGAGACCTTCTTGAGGGGGGTTATATAACTCTTAGCCTTCTTTATTATTTTCTTGAGGTTGGTTATATAACTCTTAGCCTTCTTTATTATTTTCACTTTTTCATGTGCTCATATTGATTCTCATCTCTAAATCATTTATCTCACATATGCTAGTAGTTAATGATGGTCTTGAGAACCGATTTTATGAAGGAACCTCATTTAGTTTGTTTTCTATATCTTGTACTTTCTTGCCATGTTAATAGTTGAAATAGTGCGAGATATCCTAAGGTTTAAGATGACAAGTCAACACACACACTAGGTTTTGAATAGTCAACGTGCCTTGTGGTGCCAAATCGATAATCTATGTTTAGTGTTTAAGCCATGATTGCTTTGTACAATCAAAACTGACACACTTTTATCTAGATGACACTCCAAGCTAGTTCAAACTCAACTCTAGAGGAGTTAAACTGAGATGCAATTGGTACCAAACCAATATGTGAGGTTGTGTCAAACCATCACACATATGGAGAGTTAGCTTGGCATTCTAAATCAGTGCTAAGTTGACATATCATGGAGAGATGGAATGGATATCCTTTAAAATTGTTAAACCAATATGCTTTGATAGTACCTAGCCGACACCTTAGATTAGTGTCAAACTGAGATAGCTTGAGTGTGACAACCCGACATCATGAATCAGCACCAAGTCGACATGCCCTAGCTATGCCAAACCGAAACACTTTCAAGTAAGGTTAAACCAACTCCCATGGAGAAGATGAAATTGAGATCTCACTTGTAGGTAATGAAACTGATATATTGAAGAGGCTGACCCAAGATGTTACAAATCAAGACACACCTTGATGAGGTAAGATGATATACCTAGTGGGTGTTAAAACTGTGATGCAATGTGGATGTCAATCTGACACACCTTGGAAGGGATGAAATCGATACCTAGGGTTGATGATAAACCAATATTCTATGCTAATGCCAACTCGACATCTTAAGAATGTGGTGAAACTGATATCACATGATGAATGTAAAACTGATATCTTAATTTGAAGGTGAAACCAACATCTAGGGTTAGGGGATAGATTGAAGTGTCATGCAATTGATTAGTTGATTTGTGTGTAATGATGGGCTATTACACCTATACTCTTGTGTATGGATATAGTCAATACATAGTGTGATGATCTATCTAAGATGTCATGACTATGAATGGTCAATCCTTAATTATGATGCTTAGCTCTAAAAACTCTCCAATAAGGTGGGAAGTTATAGAAGTAGGGTTTAGTGGTAAAGTAACCATATGATAATCCTAATCATAAGATGGTAAGACTTATGTTCTCACCTTAGTGAAAGATTGTAATCCATGACAAGTGTCTTCTCTATTCCTTTCTATATGATCATAACTTGTGATAGAGGTTAATGACGCAACAATGTGAGTACATGATAGTGGTGATGAGCCTTGTTGGAATCAAGGGGTGTTAGCTTTTGTGTAGAAATCATATGAACAAGTTTAATGATCTAATAAGTGTCTTGTGTATAATTTGAAGTAAAACCCTCTAGGTATGTAATATAAGGTTTGACATTCTTTAGTATGATAATGTGTTTGATAACTTGTGAAGGGTAATAACATATGGGTTACATAATGATAAAACATTATGTTGACACATAGTCAACATGTTTACATAATGCATTGTTGTAACACACACATAACTTAATGAGATAATATATGTATACATTTATGAAATGGTGGTACCTAGTGCTGATGAAACGATGATCTATTCATATCTAACTAATGTTGTTCAAACCTAAATCAATTTCAAGAAAGTGGAAATTTGTGTAATTAAGGTGGGTGATGTAACCATGAGGTAAAACCCTAATCGGTTATATGTGAAGAACACTAACCCTAATTCTAAGGGTAGGTCATATTATTGATTGTGTATGAATAGAAATCATGAGATTGTACTATCTCTCTCTCTCTCTTAATTGCTTGACTTTAACCTTGTGGGTTTATTGGGTGTTATAACTTGTGAATACTATGAAGACCGTTAAATAATATCAAGAATTGGCTATGAGACTTGACAAGGAAACATGGAAAGTATAAATTGTGACTGTCCATACTTGGTTATATTGTCTAGTTGTTAGCCTCATACACTCCAACTTATGGGAGGTAGTGAAAATCAGAGATTTGAGATAGAATGATGCTTGAGAACCCTATGTGGATTAAGCATGAAGCCTAATCCTAATTTATTTGAAGGTGTTTAATGTGTTGAAATGTATTCTCTCTCTATTTATATAATTTTAACCTTGCCACAGAGATAAATGTAATAGATAATGATTGTTATGGTATGTATATTTGATGTGGCACAAGTGATTATTGGTATAATTAATGCTTATATGCCCAATGAGGTATGATGAGATAAAAATGAATCACAAGTGTGATGTGATGGGTCCTATGACCTGGCATAGGGTTAGTGCCTAGTTGATGTGATAACCTCTGGTTTGAAATAAGGGATTAACATTCCATGATATTGTGTTGATAGTGATAGCTTGTGAGTGGCAGTGGCATTGTGCTATGAGATGATGGGATCAAGTTATAGTTTAATTGATTATATCTCTGTTGTGATACTATGACCTTTATTTTGAAGAATTTGTCTATGGCTTGTATGTTATAACTTGTTTTATGCTAAAAGACACTTTAATTGGTCTAATTAATCAAGTGGAATCCAATCATGTATTTACCCTATGCCATAGATCCATCTTTAGCATCAGTATTAGCTGGATAGTGAAACGAGCAATTCCTACGGGAAACTCAGAGTGCATATTGTTGAATATGTGGGGTGCAAGTTGAGGTATCTCCTTATATCCTTAATTCATAGGTTTTGTTGTGGGTCATACCCTAGAAAGAGTGTGGATGTGGGTCATAGCTCAGTGATGAGATTTAGACTATATGATATTTCACAGGATTGGCTGTGGGCCATACCCTGGCAGGAGTGCGGCTATCGGCTGTAAATCAATTTCACTAGTGTCTTGGCCTGTACCAAGGAAGGCTAGAATTTTCACAGTTTGACCATATGTCGTTGGTTGCAGTCTACTGGTATGTCTCTGCGGTGCACTCATGTACTGACCACGAGGTATGGTGAGGTTTTGGATTCCACCTCTTCCATAGACCTTGTATGGCACTAGTTTTGACTTTGCAGTGGTCAATTGGATTTGGGTGGTAAAACTCAAATCCTCAAGGCATAATAAACTCATAAATAGTCATGTAGCATATTCATTTAGAATCAAATACGAGAACATTGGTTAAAACCTTGCCTTTCTTTTACACTATTTAGTTTATAACAATTATACATGTTCTTCGTATTCCTTCTTAAATTATTGTTTGTTCTACTACTCAGTGACAAGTGCATATTACTACTCTATTTACTTTATTTATGAGTTGTATGCCATTTAGTTGATTCTGCTCAACCTTCTTAGTATGTTAATTTATCTACTTAGTTATCTATGATAATAATAGATTTGGTGAAGAGTTATATCTTTTGTTGGAACTTTCATCTCACCTCGTTGTTTAAATATCTTTTAGGTGGGTGTGCATGCCAAACTAAAGATTGGATAGCTGAGGATATAATATGAAGAGGAACTACACATGATGGATCATGGTAGATGAATAGTGTCTAGTAATAGAGTCATATGTGTCATCCTTGTACACTCAGGTCCTTGGGGGTGTTCTCGATGAGTTTTTAAGATATGATAACTGACATGTGGTTTTTGTCTTATGTGCCCTTAGCGATATGTACATACATGTGGAATTGTTATCTCATGTAACAGGTTGACGGTGAACAATGATGTAGCACTTTGAATATATATTATGAGATGTAAATGTTGACGTATGTGTGATAAATCTCAACTCATGGCATTATTGCAAATCAGTTTTAATTGTGGTTTAAGTTTTTAGTAATATCGCTTTGTGTGGCAAAGGGTGTCACAATCAGTTCCATTCGCTCATTGTAGTGTGATTGCGTGTGCGCGCTTCACACTGACACCCGTTGTTGGATCCTGGGAGAGTATTTGTCTATTGCAATGAGGGCTCGCCATCAAGAACCGGGAAAATACTCTTAAGGACAGTGCATCTAGCATGCCTCAGTGCCTTCTATATGGTATAATCTTTCATTGTTTTACTACTTCTTCATGGTTTGTACCCTTTCTCAATCAACATATTATTGGACTCAAACTGGTGTATGGGGGCTTGTGAGGAAACACTACCAACACTACTCAGAATACGGTCACTAGTTTGGTTCTCTGGAAACTGATTTCTCCTTCTGTTACTGACTTCCTGGTGTTAGGAACCACAAATAGTTCAGAAACTATGGTTCATCACGAACAAACACCTTAAGTTACATAGAAATATTTCCATGATGCAACTGTGGGTTGCTCCACCAGTCAAGGTAGTAATGTCTTCTTAAATGATCTGATTGAAATTGTTGATATCCTGATGATATTTCACCGGTTAAAGATCAAGGATTCCTCTACCTCTACACAGCCTCAAAGGCCTACATCATTTTACACAAACCTTGGTACTATTTAGTAATTGTAAAACTGGTTAATAAGTGTATTGACTATATGGAACTATAAGATAGACTCCAACTATTGTGGAAACCAATTCCACAGTGGCAGATTTACAATCTAAGTTTCAATCACTTTGTTATCTGATTTTCTTGCAAGGAGGATTACTCATTGGTCGATCTTTGGATATTGTCTAATCACATGGCCTTGGAATGAATACTTTATACCCTCAAACAAATGATGAAGATCTTTACTTGGGCATAAATATTCAACTTTCCACTTCACATGTATAATCTGATAATTTTTGATAAAGTTGGTTGCACACTGGGTCATCAACTCAAAGTGGATGATCATACTATAAATTGTTCCCAAAGCAAGTTTACAATACTTGCTATTGAGGTAAACACATCTATCCCCATCTATACATCAATTAATAATCATAAATGGCTCAGATTTTAAAGTGGAATATGGATCCTTATCATTTATATGTATGTGTTATGGTATCATGGGACAAGATACATATTAGTGTAAAGTTCCTTCTGTATCTTCTTCAAAGAAATATGAAGGAAATATGAACGATAATGTTGATGTCATGTGGGTTGAGGAAGAAAACCATTGGAGATATATTATGGTCAGAATATGCATGTGTGTTGACAGAATACACAACAAGGTGGACCTAGCAATTGAAGAAGTCTTTTTTTTCTTTAAAATTAAAAAGGGGCCTTCATTCACCCTGTCCCCCAAGTCCAGGCACAAGAAAAATGATTACAAAATGGGGATTATCAAGAGAGAATGCCCAGCATGTAGCCCAAGAGTATACCACCCATATATCACTAAGTATGGTACTCTATCTCCATTTTACACATTTAGTATGGCTAAGACCTTCTAAATCGAACATGTATGAAGCTCTAATAGGCGGTGGCATGTCCCTAATGTTGTAGAAAACATAACCATCCTCAAGTGATCCCCCATAAGCTACCAAATCCCTTTCTACTATGTTAGCTTCCTTATCCACACTTGATATGTGTGTGGCATTTGTCATGTTACTCCTTAAGTAATCCATAACTCTTTCAATCTTCCATGAACAAATATGAGCATTGGAGATGATGGCTGCCATCTAAGCACAATCTGTTTGCTAAATGTTCAGTTCATCTCCTTGAGCCTTGCACAAGTTAACCCCATAAATGTAGGTATGTATGTTTGCCTCCTTGATGGAGTTGCTAAAACCTGGTGTTGTGAAACCCCATATAATGGATCCATAATAGTTCCACATAACACCACCTATAGTTGTAACAAAGGTTAATCTTTCTCTTCTTTGCTTCCACCCAATGGATGCAATGTTGAGCTTCTTTTTCCCTTCATATTGCTTCCTCCAAGTTATCTCCTTAATGAAGTAATGGTGGATAACTAGATCTCTAATGCCATTAAAGTAGATATGATCAATGGAAGAAGTCAGTCCCATTTGAATCAAAATATATATGAAGCTCTATAGGTTGATGAACATGACCTAGATGTTATTAATCATTCAACAGCTTCTACCACACCAATACATGAGTCATTTTTAAAGGGATAGAACATCTAGACTTACAAGCGTGAAGAAATCAATGTTGACATAGAGGTACCTAGAGTTGAAGATCTAAACCTGCCTTCTGAACAACTCTCAAAAGTAAACAAACAAATACATGAACTTGATGTTCTTGTTTAATTTTTACTGAACATCAACATATTGTTGTGAACCAGATCTTAATGAAATAATTACACACACAAAAGTTTCAGATGATGTTGATATAGATACATTAGAAGAAGCTATTATTGAGAATATGTGTGATCCAATGTAGTCTACTAATTTAGAAATAAACTATCACAACTATTCCAAGAAAGTGGGTAGAGAAACTCATAGGTAGTAGTGGCAAGATGAAGGAAAGTTTGTATATGACAATAAGTCAGACAATAAAATAGGATGCACTTCTTGCTTCATATAGTTCTTAGGTTGATGATTAGATTGTACTCATTCTCTTTACATGGACTTGTTGATGCAATTACAAACAATATGAATTACAACATGTTCTCGTCATGTACAGTCATGAAGATGATTCATAAGCACATTACTGCTCAAGATTGTGTTTATGTTTACTCTACTATTGGTTTTATGATGTTATGCTCTAATAAAATATCACAGAAAGCATCCAAAATTCCCAATTGAAGATTTATGTATACAAATGATAGGTCTTAATAAAGGTCATCCTTTTCCAAAAAAAGACTTCATTTTGGTAATTGATATCTCTTATTATGAATTATATTTTCAATCTATAGAGTTATTGTTTTCCTACGCATGGTCATCAAGTTTTACATTTTTACCATTGCAACTTTTTCTTCTAGCATAATAAAAAAAATTTGCTATAATATACACAAGTATTACATACAACTTGCAAATAGAAATGAAAGGTATGAATATAGACATGAATGTAAAAGCAATCACATAGTCTCTACTAGATAACAGAATTCAACTACTACCAGAACATCCCCCCCATTTAATCACACAATCAAGCACTCAAACACTCCCCCTCAAGTAGATAATGCATAACACATAAAATAAGAAAAAATCAAGGAGCTTCTCAATAAAAATGAAGTGGCATCTAGAGCAGTAGTAGACTACAACATGTATGTGCATGTGTCTTTGATCAGTTCCTAACCTCATCAAGTAGACTAGATAATAATATTGCATAGGAACATGTAGAGCACAGGGTGCTGGCAAAAAAAAATGTAGTCACTGTGTGAAACAAAGCATTGACAAGCATGATAAAAGTGGAGTAGCAAGAATGAACAACTCATTGTGCAAATAAGAAGACATATACAAGACTCTAAGACTCATAGTATAGTGCAAAATGAAACTCCATTATATAAATGTAACTCCTATAAAAGTGATACACCAAAAGAACTTTCTTCACATATTATTCTCTTCACAAGATTAACAACATAGTAGAAAATGCTACAGTGCAGAGGATGATGGGTCATATGCAGGGAATAGTCGATGTGTATATAAAACATGAACAAAAAGTGAGTTAACATTCAAATAAAGCATAAATGAAACATCGTGAAAATGCATAAAACAACAAATAAAATGTGCTCATAATTGGTCAACAACAAAAAGTGACGTTTCTAAACAGAATACCATGGAAAACAACATAATCATATGAACTATCCTCATAAGATATAAGACCCTTAACTTCCTAGTATTTAAGTATAATGAAAGCCAAACTACATGGGTGGAGATGGATACCAAAGGAGACTATGCAATATTTTTTAGTAATAACTATCTATTGGCTTTGTCAACCCATGGCTTTCCTCATCTTAAAATTGATCATGATGTAGAAAGTTATATAAGACTAACTAGTTGGGATATATATGTTATCATTTTGGTTGACACAAGTATGTATCCATTGCAAGAGATATTCCCCAACTAGTATGGATCATGCCCTTTCCATTATATATTTTTGTTGAATACACAGAATAATATGTGCCCAACCAATGGGGAAATTTAGATAATTAGGCTATCTTTTGGCTCTCTTTTATATATTAATGTTGATAATTTTTTGTGGTTGTAATTGTTTTTCTTTGTAATATTTTTTATTTGAGGCAATAGTATGAATCTCTTCTTACATGATTCACTATTTCCAATACTTACAAGAATAATTGTGTTCCTATTTCCACACATGATTGTAACTTGTTACTAGTTAGAGATTCGCTTCCATGATTCTCATCAATATAATTCATTGACAATTTTATAGAAATAGAATATAGGGATATTTCCTGCCTTGAGTTGAAGATGAACTATTCAAAAGAATACGTCAAGTTAACATCACAATGAAGTCTCAAGACTTCTACTTAAATGGAAAAGAGTGGCACCAATGAATAGAAATATGTGTACAATGAAATGTGATTATTAGATGACAATGCTTTGAGAATAAAAACTATTTTAATATAAAGATTTTTCATGAGTTTGACAAAACTTGAAATCAATGTAGAAAATCAATGGTTGTATTCCAAGTGTTTGTTTATGGAATCTTTTGAAAAGTCAAGTCATCACAAGATCATTCATGGGATAAGGGATGAATTTTCCTTCATCCACTATGTCTTTTACCAGTGGGGAGAAGTCTCACAAGGAGCTAATCTCAACAATCACACAAAACAAATGTAAAGGGTTAGAAAAAAAACTCAGATTTGACACTATGTTTAATGTGTAAAACTAGGTAAAACAAAGGTATAGAGTTTAAATCATTAGTAAAGCACAAAACTAAAAAAGTGACTCCCACCCAATGGACGGATAAGCTACAGACAGCACAACCAAAGTCAGAATTTGAGGATCATGTTACAATTAGGGAAGGTTTAGGCACCCCCATATCATTCATAAAATCTGTATTGTGTTTTTGTAACTTTTAAATTTAAGACAAAACTATGATGATTAACAAAAATAAAGAGATAAAAATATGTAAAAATGTGTGTTTTTGTTGACAGATCTTTGGGGACTGGAGATGACCATGGATTTTCTTCATCACCTCTAAATATCCTAGTTTTTAGGTGATGGATCCAAATCATCTTAGGATCGACCACGATGGTAATCCATCTTAAGAAATTGGGATAAAAAAATATTAGAATTTGAGATAAAAGATGATAAGAGTTGATTCATTACAATTAAAATTTAAACCTTTTAGACTAGATAAGGCAAGACACTGAATAAGTAACTAGTCTACATAGTATTAGATTAAATCATGTGATATTTATTGATAATTGTACTAAAATATATGCATTTTAAATCCTACTTGAGTAGGGCAGCTTTTGTTTTAAATGCATAGTTTAGGATAAATTGATCATGAATAGTTAATCAAGCATTTAAGATTCGATCATGAGGAGAAATTAAGATTATAGAGTTAGGATCAAAATAGTTAGGCAAGAAAATTATGATCTAAAAGCCAAGTAGGGTCACCGTCTTATCATTTTTGTAGTATTTTAGCATTTGGAAGGTGGTTGTGATAGAGGAAGGATCATTTGGTATTTCAAGAAACTGAAGTAAAATACGAGGTATTTCACTATATGGTTTAAGGAGAGTCAAAAGGTGTAACTATTCTGATGGATATAGGGATATATATACATCTACCTAAAGCTTGTATATTATACCAGTGGGTTAATCTACAAAATCGCATTGACTTGGAATGCAAGGATCTAATCTATCAGCATCATGACTTTGGACATAACAACCCACCCTAAATTATTTATAAGGTTCTCAAGAATAACCATATTGTCACTAGATTCCTTCTCCTACAATCTACCATTCCTATTTCAAATCAAAAAACATAGGGCAGTGAGACTTGATCCCATGAAATCCCATAGTGAGCCAGTAATTTGGTTTCTCAAATTCACTAGGGATAAAGTTTATGATTTTTACCTAAAAATTGTATGAAAATACCACCCCCAAGTAGATGGGTCTTATTACAGTGTATCTTTAAGGTCAAATCCCAAATGGCAACCTTTTTAAGAACCTTTTTAATTATTATTAAGTTTACTTTTAGACTAAGATTTACTTTTGAAATTTGATCAGTTAGTTATACTATTGCAATTCAGATTTAACTAATAATCGAAAACACCCTTGTGGAATCAATAAAGTCAATCGAGATTTAATTAATAATGGGAAACACTATCATGGAACCATGTTTCCCTTAACTACCTACATTCCCTCATTTGCATCACATTGCTATTCATATGGATATTAGATTGGAGACAAGAAAATTAAAATTCTCATAGATTGGGAAATGATAAGGATGGAAATCATCATAGGCTCACTAGAGCATTTCCTATGTTCATGAATCCATCAGCCCAAAAGGTCATTGATTCAAACAAGTTAACTAGAAGTAGTTGATATTCTAATTCCATGTATCAAAATTTATTAATCCAAGAATTACAATAGACATCCAACATGAGTGCCCAATCCATGTAACATGCAATCAACAATAAATTCTAAATCTCAATGGTGCATACAAGTAGTAAATAACAAAATAGGATCATGAAGTACAGGTAGGGGGGTAATCCTCGCACCCCCATGAATGAAACAATCCCTCCTCATGGAAATATCTACCAAAATAGTAAAGGGAGAAGATGAAGTCATTATCATGGAATAAAAGGGAAGTAGTGTAGTGGTTGTTTGAAATAACAAGTTGTCTCCTTACTTGTTCTTCTTCCCTAGCTTAGTTTAGCCTGATCTTATGAGAAACCAACAGGAGAAGGTTTCTTGTCAATGGGGGTTAAGGTATGCTATAGCTAACCTCTCTCTAGGATGTACTATCAGGCATAGGGTGAAGGTGGTGGATGGATTTGTTGGTGTTGGGTGTGAAATATTGTAGCTTGGTAGTGTCTGTGAACAACCCTTTTCTTGCAGGCAAAGTGCTTCTATTTATAGCCTTTGACCTAGGGTTCCTAGCATGACTAAGCCATGTGTGTAAATGCAAGTGTATGTATCAAACTAATATAAGAACCAAAGAGGTTCCAAGTTGTATAACTGATGCGTCAAGTTTTATTTGCTTTTCACATGCTATTTTGCTATGCATTTCATGCATTATTGCTCATTTTGACATTAATTATGTATTTTTTACTGTTATTAACCTATGAAACACTATTTCATCAAATAATAAGTATTTTTATAAATATATGCTAATTTCCCATATTTTATTTGGATTCACATGGGTTTTTCTACATTTCAGGTAATTTGAGCGCTTACAAAGAAGCCCAGTGCTACTGACCTCATAGCCGGTGGTACCCACTTAATGGATAAATCCAACAGGGAGACCAAAGAAGTCTCACTGCTACCGATATGCTACTAGGTGCTACCAAGTTATGGTTTGAGGCTACTGAAATGACAAGTCAGTGCTACTGACTTATGTTCCAGAGAGCAACAAGAACTAATTTTGTCAACTCGGTGCTAATGACCTGCTTGTCGTTAGTGCCAACATTCATCAACAATAGAATTTAAAAATTCTAAAATAGAAAATTGGTGCTATATACTATTATGTTGGTAGTACCAACACTCAATAAGGGTTTCGAGTCATCCATTGACTCAGTGCCACTGACTTATCATGATTAGTGTAGATTTCTTATTAAGACAGATCTGACATTTAGGACATAGTGATGTTCAGAGTCCCACTCAAGACCTAAGTGAAGTTTGGCCAGATGAGAGTAACACGGTCTATTCTGTTGTAAGAGACAATGGAATTGAGAGAGGAGAAAATGAAGGAGACAACCACGTCACAGATGATGCAAGCACCTCCAGAGAGCACATTTGCAACTAGAATGTTGCAGTTCGAGATGTTCCCCAAAGAGGATCTTCCAAACCGGTTTCTCCAAGGAATTTAGATCGGTTTTCTTATGTTTACCATGTTTTTTCTCTTCTCCTCTATGTACAAAACAATAGAAATCATGTGGAGCTAATCCCCTTATTCCTTAGGACCTAGGAGTAACTCAGTTATGCATTGTAATTGATTGTCATGAGTTGATATAGTTATTTCTTTTAATTTTGGACTTAAACCTTTGATTGGCTAATGAATTATCTATGATTGATCACCATAGTTAATTGTTTAGACTGTTAATTTCTTCGGGAGAGGGATTAAGGGTTGGAAAGGTCATAGATTTACATAGCATATATCATGCGCCAGGAGAGGGCTTATGGCTATGAAGAGAAAAACCCAGAGGTTTCATTAAAGAACCTAGCTAATTCCTAAGTTGCTACCAGAGTAGGATTTGTCTTATCCTAGGTAGTGTATTACACTATGGGAGTGGGTACTACTTGCTACAGGTCTCTTAGTCCAGGCTTAAGGACAAATGCTTATTAATGAAATGAAGTTAATTGAAATGTACACAGTGGTGAAACTATAATCTTAAGGAATTCATCTAATCTTTGATCGCAATCCACTTAATTTAGTTTTCAATTCATGTAATTAGTTATAATTAAATAACCAATCACTTTTTCCATAGGCCTAGCTGATTAGGTTATAGTTAGTAGTGGTTTGGATTAATGTTTCCCTGAGTTTGGCATTTGGGCCTCATAGACCTATACTAATCGAGGCGTACACTTGGATTTTACACACACATTTTGGGTGTGTCAAGTTTTTGGTACTACTTCTAGGGAAACAACAATTCCAACACTATGAGTGTTGTAATTGGCCACTATAAGCCATTTCTTTTCTTATTATTTACTATTTAAAATTTCTATTGAGCATAATTGAAAATTTTATTTTTTATTCAATCCACTAGTATTCACATTCTCACTCATGATTATATCATTTTTAGGTACTAGTGCATGGTTCAAACCAGAACTGCCCACTACATGGAATCAACTCCACATGGTATAGGTCTAGAAGAACTATGTTGTAGGGAAAGATAGTATAGTATTTTAACAAAAAAGATTTCTCCACAATCCACCACCACAGGAAGATCAAGCAATGGTAGGCATAGATGATATTAATGCAGAAGAGCATGTTGGAACCAATCTTGAGGAATAAATCTTCTAGGAGAAAATCAAGGTGTCCTCATCTACAGCACAATTAGGGCTGATTAAAAGGCAAGCTTTCAATGTGGTAAGTTACAAGATAGACTCTGGGCTGGTGGAACTCATTGAGTCACAATCATTTGATGGCCACAATATGGAGGACCCAATGGCACACATCAATGCTTTTGTGGAGAGCTATGATGTGTTGAATATTGATAAGGTCCCAACCACATTAATTTATATGAAGTTGTTCTCCTATTCATTACTAGACAATGAAAAAGCATGGTTTCTCAATCTTTCTTCTAAATATATAGAGACATGGGATGAGACCATAGATTCTTTCTTTGATATGTACTTCCCACTACAAAAAACACATTATTTTTTTGGGCAAATATATAACATCATACTTCATGCTGAGAAAACTTATTCAGAAGCATGGGAGAGATTTCAAAACATGCTGAGAATGATTCCCCATCATGGGATTTATCTTTATGGCCAAGAAAAGACATTTTACTATGGGCTACACAAAGGGGAGAGAAAGACTCTTGATAGCACAGGAGAAGGTTTTTTTATGAACAATAAAGCCACAAGGTGTCATGAAACTTTAATGAATATGGCAAAGAATCGATCTTGAGGATAAGAGTGTGACTCTCCAACAATTGTCAAAAGTGTTGTGGAATCAAAGGAGATCACTATGTTGAAGGAGAAGATGGACACCCTTGCAAGTAAAATTAAGTAGAAATCTAGAACCTCATCTGGAGATGAAGAGAGAGAATGCATGTATATGCGGCAATAGAACAACTGAGGTATAAATGAGTATGGATGGAGGAAGGATACTAAATTTTCATGGAAGGATCCTAATTATTTTCAAAAATAGCCATCATAGGTTCATCAACCTAAACAACAATAGGGAAACATATCTCAATAGTACCATTAGAATAGGGGACCTAGCAAGATAGACTGGATAGATAATATGTTTGAAAGGTTGGTGAATTAGAATGAGGCACTCTTAGACCAAACAAAGAGAGAGTAGCACAATCAAGGGGCACAGATCCACAACATAAAAAATTAGATTTTTCAACTAGAAGCAGAGATGTCATCCCTTAATAAGTCCATTTAGTAGGGATTTCTTGGGAACATTGTGACAACACAACAACATCATCAAGTAAATTTTGTCTCTATTCTTAAAGAACCAGAGCATGTTACTGATGAGTTACTAGATCACCACACTCCAGATCTAGATTGTGTATATGTGCCACATGTTACCGAGGAGTCACTAGATCACCACACTCCAGAGCCAGATTGTGTGTATGTGCCAAAAGTTCCATTCCCCCCTAGCCTATATAGAAGACCAAGGGGAAGTAGAACATGCAGCACATTATGCTCACAGATGCACCTTAGTGGATATAGGGTCAGCAACCAGTGATAAGGATACCCCATCTTCACCAAAAGTGTAACATAAGGATCTTCAAAGTTCCATCATTGTTATGTCATTGCCCCTAGTTTCAGAAAAGGTGTCTGTACAAGAAGCACATGTGAAGGTTCTACTCCGTAGTGGAGTAGTCACAATCAAGAAGAGGGCACCCACAATTCAAAAGGAGCAGACATAATCATTCCATGCTCATAAGATGTGCCAAATTCTATCCCAAAAAGTAGCGTTGAAGCAATGTTAGGGGAGGAGATCCCTAATGTGCCCTATATTCCACTATACAAGCATATAGAGAAGACACATGTGCCATTCTCAGATAGTCTGAAGCCAAGGAAGGAGGAAAGGCAATTCAACAAATTCCTAGACATATTTCAAAAGATCCACATCAACATCCCACTCGTGGAGGTGATACAACAAATTCCTACAAGTGGAAGATTCTTGGAGGACATCATCAACAAGAAGAGACAGATAAAATATATAGATATGTTGTGTGCTGATGAAGTTGTGAATGCTATGATACAGGGAAGGCTTCTAGTCAAAAGAAAGGACCCAAGATGCTTCAACACTCCTTGTTCCATAGGTAGCAAGCATTTCTAACAAGCATAGTTTGACTCTAGGCTAAGCACAAATCTCTTCCCTCTTGTTGTCTATCGGAAGTTGGGTTTGAAGAAACCAACAAAGATGTCCATGACAATATAGTTGGAGGACGAATCAATTCTAAGGACGTATGGAAAATGTGAAGATGTTAGTCAAAGTCAATAAATTCATATATCCTATCAATTCTATGGTCATGGATATGCACGAGATGTTGGGATCAGAGATGTTGTTAGGAATGTTGTTCCAAGATATTGTGGATGTGATCATTTCCATGGGTAGATGCTACTTGACACTTGGTATAGATGATGATAGAGTGGAGTTCAGACTGCCAAATGATTCTTTACATCCATCCCGTGACAAACCAAGCTGGAGAAAATCATCTTGTCGAGCCTAGGACACTAAACAAGGGCACTTATGGGAGGCAACCCAGTTTTATTTCTATCATTTATATTTTTAGAACTTTTAATTAGTTACATATAATATTTGTCTTGTTAGATTTTAAATGTATGTAAAAAGGTACCTTGGTACTTTTGTTTGGTGTGCAAGTAGAGTCAAAGTTGATACCACCAACACCAGAGTCAGTGTCACTGACTTTCTTAAAAATGTTTAATAGGGATTTTGTAGAAAGTTGATGCCATCGACACACAAGTTTTTGGTACCGAGTCCTTACCAGGTGAAAGTTTGCAGAAAGTTGGTACCACTAGCACAAAATTCAATACCACCTACCTTTCTCAGAAAAATCATAGAGCTATAGGAAAAGGTTGTCGATACCACTGACACACATGTTGGTAGTACTTACTCATATAGCTCAAAGAAGGATAAAGGACATCATATCTCAATACCACTGACACACAAGTTAGTGGCACTGAAACAGAGGGATAGATTCTACCAAAACTTGATTCATAGAGGCCACCATGAACATTTTAGCCACCACCATCCATTAGAGCACATGGTACCCCCATTCCACCTCTTTGTTTGAATTATGACTATAAGGACATAGTCAAGTTAAAGCTTAGGGGGTGTGTGGAATGGATTTATCTATTTTATCTATTCTATTTTATATTGTTTTAGTCTTTCTTATTTACAAGTGTAGGATCCCCAATTTATCTAGTGTAATCATGAAGCTTAATTTTCATGATTTCATCTATCATCAAAGAGAAATATATTTCTTGCCTTTGCAATGAAATTTAAAATTGTTTGAATGATGACATCTTATTAGTATGAATTTGCAAAGTCCAAGACAACACCACCTAGAGGAAGTGTATGGGATAGTTAGCTTGAGGATACTTAATATGAATAAAAATATTAATCTATCTAAGATTTGTGGATGATGATGGGGTTTGAGCCCAAACAGACCATACAAATAACGAGACCTTAAATTGGATTTTTAGAAGGAAACTCAAAGGTTACCCTATAGATAGGATGATAGGAGAAGGACTTATCATAGTTTAAGATATGCATTGTCTCTTAAAAATGTGATTCCATCCACTTTTCATGACATTTCATCCACCACCTTAAAGACAATCAAGTAACTTGAATTGTTTCCTCTTGATTGCATTGCACATCATGATAGATGACTTTATAGTTAGTCTTATTATTGCATTATCTAGAGAGAAAAAAACATATTTGCTTATCAATTAGTTGCATAATAAATTTCATGAAGATTGCATATTGTTTTTCCATCATTCTTCCATCATGTATATATATAGCTTCCTCTGAAAAAAATTGGAAAGATACACATCCATATCTCTCATTGGAAAAAAAATCTATATTGAAGAAAATACCAAGCATAAATTCTCAACCATGCTAAAATAAAGGGTAGAAAAAGAAATAAAAATCAAATGAAATGAGAGAGAAAAGGATTCCTTGAACTCAAATCTGAATTTTTCTTCAAGGAGAAGTAAAAATAGTTACATGTATGCATTCTAATCCACACTCACCGTGAAGATGAGACCTTCAGTGCATGCATCATTCCACCAAAATAATTGGCATTAGGATTCATGCATTTCTCATTTACTTCATGTTATAGGTTCATCATATTTTGTTTTTGCATAAATGATTTGGATGATATGATGGTTGAATTGTACTTTTATCACATTCCTTACTCTAAATTTAATTGTTAAGATTGATATCTCAATTATTCCCTCTCAGTTGTTAGTCCACTTTTGTGGTACATTTAAGTTCACAAAAGTTCCTCTAACAATAGATACAACAAATATGTGAAACACTATCTACTTTTATCATGCATAGATAATGAACATGAATTTGTATTTCATGAAAATTATGTAATGGCAATATAACTAGTAAAATTCTAACATCAAATGCTAAACCACAACGGGATACTCTCATGTCCTAGAGAGTATGGAAGCTAAACTTCAACAAATGGTATCACGATAAAATTTGTAAAGAGACAAAAAATATTTCAAGATACTAATCCCTATAGGAACAATTAATGGATTCTCCTTTAGAAGATGGATGTGAATCTTGTTTTTTCTACAATCAAAACACATTTGTATCTGTCAAAAAAGGTTTCTTCACCGTCCTTCCTTCTTCTCTCCTCTCAGTCATGGAAACATGAATACCAACCTCTACGTGATGGCTTATAGTTAGTTTGGGATACAGAAAAGTGAATAACAAAGTTATAACATCAAGCATCATATTTTACACTCTAATTGTAGTCATCAATGTCTCAAATTTGGTGACATTGGCTTGAGGTTGGTGCTATCGACTTTCACATATCCTTTACCAAATTATATATGCTACTTTAGTGTAATACAATTGAAAACACAAGGATATGAAATCAATTAACACCTAAAAATAAACCAAATTTAGCATATTAAAATAATAAAAACTATGTGCACATCAATTATGAATAGCGGTTGTCACGTGGTTGTTACTTGTAAAAGTGTAGGTGTTGAGTTTGTAGGTTTATAGCCACAACCATTGATAATCTTGTGCCCTTTTAGAAAATCAAGCACGCCAGTGGTAGCAAAGAAAAGTTGATAAAAAAAACTAACTTACATCTAGTTTACAACAATTGCATTATTTTTCAAGAGAATCTAGATCAAAGGCTTCATTCCAGTAGTTAACTCTTATTGTTAATTTACATTTTCAATCTATATATGACTCTTTGTAACCCTAGCTCCCTTATAATAAAAATTTCTCTTCACAAAATATATAGAATTAATTTTCTCTTATCATGGTCATGGAGTTTTACATTTATCATTGTGACTTTTTCTTCTAAACATAATAAATGTTTTTCACTACAATCTATACAAGTATCATGGATAACATATAGATAAACATTAAAGACGTGAAAATAGACATGAATGCAAAAGCAATCATACATAATCAAATGGATAATAGGAATCAGCTAAGAAAATAACATCACTCCCCCTTAATCTTGAAATCAAACACTCAAACACTTGCCATCAAGCAGTCAATTCATAAAAGATACAATAGTGAGGAAGTAGGAGCTTCTCAGTCAAATTAAGTGGCATCTAGAGTAATAGTAGACTACAACTTGTACATGCAAGTGTCTACAAATCACTTGCTAACCTCGTCAAGTATAATAGAGAATGCTAGTGCATAGAAACATGTAAGCCAGAGAGTGTTGTCACACAAAAATAAGTAGTAGTTTGGTGTGTGAAACAAAGCATTAACAATAATGATGAAAGTGCAATAACTAGAATGAATAACTCATTGTGAAAATAAGAAGATGTATACATGACTCTAAGATGCATACTATAGTATAAAATGTAGCACCATCACATATATGTAGCTCCTAGAAATGTAATCAACCCCCTTAATTCAACGAAAGGTTGTTTTCCATCTTCTTCTTTTGTAATTATTGGGTAATTTGATATATTCTTATGGCGGGATGTGATTTTGAATGTCCACGAGAATGAACATATAATCTATGTGATTATCATCTTTTTATCCTTCTGGTATAATACTCATCCTTCTAGGAGAAAGATTATATTCTTTTGGGGTGATGAGGTCTCAGATCCCCATTATAATGAATCCATCATTTCTTAATGATTTTTTGATCTTTCTTATTGTTTGATTCATTTGTTATAACTTATGGTGATGTGATCATCTGATCCATGAGCTCAAACATCAGAATGGAATGCACATGTATCTCGATGAGATTTGGGATAGGGATGTGTTGCACGATCAGACAAGGAACCGTAAACACCACAATCAACGAGTTTGCAAGAAGTTGGGCCCTTGTCAAATTGTTTAAAAGGACACGAATCCACAAGGTCCTATATTGGTCATTGAAATTTTGTAGTTGATTCTTTGAGTGAAGGCTTGGATATGGTGGTGATTCCCTATACCCCCCATCATATTTTTCAAAAGATAGTTAAGTTTATTTTAGCATATTTTCTTTATTATTTGTTAATCAAAATCTCAAAATTGGATTTTTACTTCCTTATTCTTGTGATTGGATTTGAATCTCAACCACTCCTTGTCGTATCTTGGGATCGATACCTTACTATACTAAAATTTGACTTGTTGTTTATAGCAAGTTAACAACTTCTTTATAAGGTTAAATTCTAGGACTTTTACTAGTTATTTGTTGTGTGTGTAATGACACACATCATGAGGATACCTCAATTATCTATTGATGACTCAATACTTGAGTTGTAAGGCACGACACATTCATCTAGAGGAAGAACATTGAATCAAGATATAGTATTGATGGTACATTGGCCCCAAGCATAAAGGTCCCCATCCATTTGTTCCCTACATCATGTCTATAACTGAAGAAGATACCAACATTTCTAAGGCCATCATCCCATAATGACACCTTACCTCATGCAATAGGTTGACATAAATGAGAAGGACAACTACCCTAGTATTGCATCCAGCATCTGCGAGATCGCTCTCATCACCGAAGAAATCAAGGGAATCTAAAACGCCCAGAATAACTAATAGTCTAAAGCCAATATCATTCGTCCAAATGAGGAAGCTATCAAGCCCGTGTCGACCCTTGTATAGTCATGCCCAGAGCACCCAATCTGGAAGAAAGCAATGGCAAACACAATGACAATCATGTTGGCTAGGCGAAAATAGTCGACCCTACCCCTACAGCAACAAAGACATCATTTGAAGCATCCAGTTATGATCCTTTCTGGATTTTCACTGGCTGGCCTAGCCAAGATGACTCCATGACCCCAGCAATCAAAGTTGTGGAAGAATACTTTGGCATTTCATGGGATAACTATGATGATGCCTATGAAATGATTGAAGGGCAGAGCGTCAATGCTATCATTAATGAAAAAGTGATACAAGACACACAAGCCATCACACATATCATTATGAATAAATAATATGCCCAATACTTGTGGGTAGACAACTGCAACATCTTGAGTACTAGGTCCCCTCACAGACCCAAAAAAAATCTTATTAGAGGAACAATACACCAATGTGATGGAGATCCCAAAGTGCCTATTTAGTCATGATCTACCACATCCATGTTTACAACAGCAAAATTCCAAAACTTTCAAAACCCAAAAAATACCAAAAAATTACAAAACTTCGTAAACCCAAAAAATTGAAGACAAATAGGCTCTCTAGGAGTTTGTTAGATACTTTAGTGAGGTAGTGCAAATATAAAATGATGATGGTGCTAAGTTCAAAGATGCCACATCCTGGAGTCTATGACTAAGAGCATCAACCTCTTCATATTGAAGACAAGATAGAGACAATAAATATTAGCTCGGGCACTAAGAAACACAAAGTCAAGTAGGGGCACACCTACCACAATATATTAAAGATCATTTAGTAGAACTTCTATGCCACTATATCGATGTGTTTGCATGGAGATATTCATATAGGCCTTGGTTGGATGAGGTGATCACAGTTCATTGACTGTCTATCATCCCCAGAGTGCTCCCTAACAAAAACAAGGCTAGGTAACTGCAGCCACAATGGAGCATCAAGATCATGGAAGAGGTTCAAAAATAGTACAATGCTAGTTTCACAGATCTGATAAACTATCCTACATGGCTCGCAAAGATTGTACCAATAGAATAGGACATAAAAGTACAAATGTGCATGGAATATTGTGATCTCATAAAAGCATCTCCAAAAGATGACTTCCCGTTTCCACACATAAACATACTCATTCACAACACTGTCGGCCATGCATTGCTCAGTTTCATGGATGCATTCACCAACTACTAGCTTAATATGGCCAAGGAAGATAAATAGAAGACAACTTTCATCACAAAATGGGGATTATATTGCTATCAAGTCATGCCATCCAGTCTCAATAATGTTAAGGTTACATATCAAATGACGATAGTCACTCTCTGCCATGACATGATGCATAAATAGGTGGAGGTTTGCATGGACAATATGATTGCCAAACCTAAAATTTAAGGAGACCACATCACCAATCTCGAGAAACTATTTCCATGACTATGAAGATTTCCCTATGCCTGAATCTAGATAAATGCACCTCTGGGGTTACATTTGGTAACTCACTCAGGTACATTGTCAGCCAGAGAGGAATGGAATCCCACCTTTTGAAGGATTGAGGTATCCATAAAATTCCATCCCCTAGAATAGAGATGGCATACGATACATTGCTCTATCATCTCCAATACATCACCCATTTCATCACCAAGATCACACCTATCAGTGAGCTCATTTTAAATTTACTAATTAAGAATGCAGACTCTGGGTGGAATAAGCAATGCAAAGAGGTGTTCCAGAAGATTATAGACTACCTCGCCAATCCACAATATTGAAACTAACCATGCTAGGTTACCTTCTCATAATTTTCTTATCAGCCTACAAAACATCTATGATATGATTCATGAGTTAGGAAACAACTGGTGGTGAGCATGCTACACAAAAATTGAGAAAGATTGCCTGGTCTTGATACATGTGATGAGGAAGTAGTGCCACTATCTAATTGTGTTCCCTATACAACTAATTGCCAAACATGCCCCCTCTACTATTTGTGCAATTGTCCTACCCTAACTGGTGAAGTGGCAAGCAAAAAGTAATGTTGTTAGAGTTCGACATCACCTACCTACTCATGAAGGCAGTCAAAGTATAGGATCTGGCTGATCAACTAGTAGACTCACCTCTCCCATAAGAGGAAACACATGAATATGAGTTCCCCCATGAAGACACAGCGATGATCAGTCCACCAAACATGGGTATTCATCTAGTTCTAAATGTATGGACAAAACTTTGACAAAGTGGTCAGTTGTAAATGAGCATGCATAAGAGTAGCCATTCAAAACCCTTAGGGATAACAACTACCAGTAGAAAGATGATTGGAGTTCAACGCCTTTGATGATATGATCGAATATAAAGCTACATCACAGGACTCCAACTTTCTAGGTAGCAAGGGGCACATCACTTATAGGTCTAGAGAGACCCCCTTCTTGTGATATCTCAAGTCTAGAACATTTGTGATATGTGTCATCTGAACTTGGTTCCATATCAAGATCACATTTTCTCTCTGGCTCTATACTTCAAGCAATCTTCTTTCACTTCATCATAAGAGAATAGAAAACATTTTTTGACACTCTGACAAACCTTGCTTCCTGGATCAATATCTAAGGAGACAAGATGCTTTATTTTAAGGCGTAGGCACTGTCTTAGCTCGACTAATGCATGGTCATCTACAATGGACCTAATGATGAAAAAAGTGCTTCATTCCATCACATAAGGTGTATCTATCAAATCAATCCATCCATAAAAGCCTCCCCTATAGAGAGTAGCAGATGCTTGAGCAACACAATATGTCCTCGGGGTAGAACAACTATGTCATAGATCCTACAACTACACTCTTCTCCAATGTGTCAAAAAGATAGAAGTACAAACTCTTGTGAAGTAAGTGCATGAAGGTTTGTGTGGTACACACATGACTAGCCTTGGGATATTACTTAAAACCATGGAAGTGGATTGTTTCATGTATGTTTGTAGGTGTCAAGTCTTCCATATCCATGGTGACTACATTCATTCACTTGTCAATCAACTATACAACATGTTTATGCCTTGGTCTTTTTCTTCTTGGGGAATTAAGATGATCAAGAATCAGTCTTATGCCTTTGTATGAGAATTGCTACATTATGGTCACCATTGATTACTTCACCAAATGGGTGGATGCAGTTTCCATCACCTATGTGTTGGTTCAACAATCCATCAAGTTCCTTAAGAACGACATCATAAAATGGTACAAGATACCGCATGAGACCTTCCCTAACAATGATATGAACTTTATTGGAAAGAACATCAAATAGTATCTAAGCCCTTTGAGTATCAAACTGTTGGGTTTTATGTGGTCGGAGTAGGCAGCGGAAACAAAAAATTTACTTGACCATAAACCCATAACCAGCAGATCGCATCAATATCTATGTAATGGGAAGGATGGTTTTAGCAAGATATACCTAGTCCCGAGGCTTTCTCAATGACTATACCTCACAACAAGTGCGGTCTTCAACCACCTATCTTTGACAGAGTCTGTGCAGCTCCTGGTCTTGACCCAGACTGTTGTTGACTGTCGTCCTTTTGAGCGGCAGAAGTCTCTCGCCTTTATAGATAGTCCATACTGACTACTGAGAACTCTAGTCATCCTGAAGAACACATTAGAATGAGTTGTCCCCTTCTGTCAGCGTATTAGTCACCAACACACTCTCCCAACACCATTTGCTTTTCTACAGTTGTCTTTCCCTCGTTGTTCCTCCCTAGATGGGTAGAACTTACTTGGGCTCTCTCAGTTACCACAGCCAGAGAGGACAACAACTTTGCATAGAAACTAATTTTTTGAGTTGTGTCTCTGGAGAAGCCCCATGTACCCCTCTATTATAGTAGTGGGCAGGGTCAGGGTTCCCAGTCTGTGTGGGAGTAGAAGGGTCTAGAATTTCCATGAAAAATTTACAATGTGGTAGGTGAACTGGTCATTTTATAACTGAAACAGTCATTTGGCAAGGTGAGTCGGTCGGTTCACTAGTGAACTGGTCGGTTGGGAGTGTGAGTCGATCGGTTCACCCAGTGAACCAGTCATTTCACTTCCCAGACCTACCTGTAATTGACTTTCCTTATTCATTTCTAATTAATACAAATATTAATTCTTGTCCCAATCGAATTGAACAAGTGAAACAAAACACTTTTCTCACAAATCAAGAAAACCCAACATTGATCGTTTGGTCCAAGTGAACCGATCGGTTCACTAGATTGGCTCATGGTTAGTGAGCTGATCGGTTCACCCAGTGAATCGGTTGGTTGGTGGTCCAGATTGTGCAGAACACAGTCAATTCAGTTCTCAATCAATCTGACACTCTAATTAGTTTGTTCAACACTTGAACTTGATGATTCTGAGTCAAGTATTTTGATTGAATGTTTGATTGAGTACCTAAACATTTTAGTAATCAATACAAACATCATTCATGGATAAACTCCTCTTCTAGGTTAATCCTTTGTGTGTGACCCTATAGCTCTCATTTTACATTAGTAGTGAATGTCCATAACTAGCTTATGACATCACAAGAAAAGAGCGGTACCTAATTGCACATCTGTGCTACCCAAGTGAAAAGGAAAGTTAGAGAACAACTTTCAATCCTACAGTCTGTGATTGGTGTTCCAATGAATGTATAATTCCTTTATCTCTGATATCCTAAATGAACTCAAGGCATGGAGTTGTCATCCTTTCAACGTTCATTCATGTTTCTTAAACTAGAGCAGACTGTCTGAGATATGTATGACATCAATATCATATATTGATTCACATGTGCATGCGCATGCCTTTCTCACTCTCACTTATCAAGTGGCCTAGACATCATACTCCCTTAGGAGGGACAAATCCCATATCTATCACTCACAGTCTATCTCATGTGGCAAAGCTACCCAATCATCACCGTTATAACAAACCATGTTTCAGGACTACATTTGATGATGTCAAAGTGTACCCAATCACATTCGATGAGTGTAGTGATTTCAGGTCTAAGAATCACAAACACCACCATCACTATGAGAGATGATTCTGACTACCATTTCATGGTTCCATGCATCACTCTCACAGTGGCTCTGTCTGATACACTATTCTCTTACATGTATCTATGTGCTTGTTTTGATGTCATATGTCATGACTAATGAGACACTACCATCAACCAACACACACTCTATCTTGATGTGCCATTGTTGTCTATCAACCTTCCATAATGACATCTGACTAGGGACATAACAAGAATGTACATACTCTTAGCATCCTATGATCTCATTGTTCAGGTCCTCAACCTAAAGACATACATCATTGAGTATTGTCATTCTTTAAACATTCATTCTGCTCCATCATTTATCTCATAATTGATTGAGCTAGAATAAATTGGAATCTTGCCTTTGATATTTATCAAATCAATCAGAACATATGTCAATCCAATCATCATATGATTGGCTCTCTGGGCATACATACCAACACAAACATCACTGAGCATTATCTTAGCGGCCCTAGATGAATGGAGCCATCAAAGATGCCAATAAGAACCTGATAAAAATTCTAAAGAAGACAATTATCTATCATGCAAACTGGCATGAACACCTTATGGCTCTTTGGGCCTATCTCACTTCTATTAGGACTTCTACATAAGCTAATTCATATTCACTAATATATGAAATGGGGGTGGTTTTAGTCAAGGTTTAGATCCCTTCATTTTTCATACTACAAGAAGCATATATCCTAGAGGAAGAATGACTGCAAGATCAAATCTATTACCTCAACACCCTAGAAGAATGACACATGAGAGCTTTACAACATCAATTAAGGATGGATCATGCACACAACAAGAAGGTTCAGCCCCATGATTCCCAAAAGATAGACCTAGTATTGTGTGTTATCTATAACACTAATTACAAGGGTAAGTTCAACCCTAAATGGGAGGGAGCCTACATTATCCATTACATCTATGACTAGGGGGCATGTGCCTATAGAAAATTGATGGAGACATTCATCTTCATCACACAAACTCCATCCTCATGATGCATTGTTAATGTTGATGATCAAGCATCAATGACAAGCAAACCTCTAGCAAAGAGCCTTGTAAGTGAGCGAAAAGCTCCCTCCCCTCTAAAAACACCTTAAAAATACTTAAGTACCCGAACACATCCCCCTGTGCACCCTAAAGAAGAAAGGTCAAAGTAGAACCTAGTGCCTAATATGGAAGAAGAATGACCGCTATCCTGAGGCCCCAATGGTTCACCAACCTAAAAATAACTACTTAAAATAGACCAACTTTAATCAAATACACCAAAAATATTCATGATAATGGAAAAGGCAAGGTGAAGCCCCGTGATCAATGTCACAGGAGGATGGTAGAAACTATGAATCCCCATAAGCAAGTTGGATATGATCCTTAGAATCAATGCCATAACACCCATATCCAAGAGAATGTCATAATGTTGACATATGTCGGGATCAACCTAAAAGGAAAGGACCATAGGGAGGAAGTAGAAGTTGAAACTCCTTATGGATATCCACACCTCATATCCCAAAAAGAAGTGAGACCAAACTCTGCATAGACAAACTCGAGACTAATGATGCAGTAAACCTTTGCTAAAAATACCCCATTCATTCCCCACAGAATCCTAGTTTCTCATGCTAAGGATTTTAGAATCAATGTCCAATCCAAAGCTTCAATGAAAAGATCCACGACTAGTTGATGCCTTAAAAGAAATTACCAAAAACCCCTTTAATTAGGAGAGCACTTGCTTGTGGTGGATTTTTGTGCTAAAGCATGTCGCCAGTGAAGACTACTTAAGTGAATTTGACACCTAGCGTCTTTGCCCAACTAGGTAGGGAGTTGCCACTGACACACCTTCTACAATGTGTGACTTTAGTACTTTGTGTGATACCCAAGTGCAATAGCAGACTGACTATATAAAAACATATACATTTTTTCATTGGTTGTTGTAAATAACTAACTACATATACATTCTACACTAGTTACTTACAATAAAATTATGGGGTATACCTAATATTTTCATCATTCAATCACTGATAAAATTGATGTCATGATATTCTGCATCGGATATTTATCACTACACAACGACAAGAAAATGTTAAAGGCTTTAGTGTTTGTTCTCAAACCAATGAGTAAAGGTCAAAGGAGACCATAAATATGTTCCTCGTTCTACATTACATTATCATATTTACTATAATATGGACCCGACGACAAAAATTATTGTTGTTTTTTATGTGAACCAATGAAGAATGGCTTGAGTTTTAGCATCGCCCACTTGATAACCAACATTGTATGCCTAAAATAACCGACAATGTATCTGCATTTTATAGTGGTACCACTTTGACTGAGGTAGATCGAAGAGCATCTTGTCCTATAGTGAAACCCCACCCTCGGTCTCACAAGTAGGGAGACCACTGTCATATCCACACATCCATACTTCCCTCTAAACCATACAAAAATTAGGACATAAGCTGACTAAATAAAGAAAAACAAATATATGTTGAAAGTGAACCAATATAAAAGTAAGGGAAGTATTCAAAGACTACATGAATATTAGGGAAGGTTAAAATTGAGAAATCATGAAATACAAGACAAGAATAAGCAACTTGTATGCAACCACAATTAGGGAAGTATATTATAAAGTGTCATATAAGAAGTTAAATATAAACAATTAAGTTCCTAATAATACAAACGATAAACTAAGCCTAGACATCGAGAAAAGAACAACACACCTTTGTCCTTACCTATTGATTCTTAAAAGTAATGCATTTGAAAATCTCTAGAACCTCCAAATAATCTTGAGAAAAATTATATCCTTTCTAGAGAAGTTTTACACTCATCCTTATCCAACTCCACAGACTTGCAAGATAGGATACCTATATAATACAAGTTGGTGCCAGTAGTATTAGCACATCAGGATTGTCTTTCATCTCTATTGCCCTTAGTTATTTTTATATTGTTACTCCAGACATGGATAATTCCAATAGTGTCTGTTACATATTACCTATCGATATCATAGTAAGAAACAAATAGTTGAGCATTTGATCCTCCCGACAGATTGTCATGTTAGTGATATAAACCAAAACACAAGAAAGATCAAGGTTACCTTTGATTTAACCACCTTCTAGATCAATGTTAAATAGTAATTTGAAGGTGAGATTATTTTTTGACCACCTATGGAGAAGAATCATGGAACTCTAACAAATAGAATAAGGTGATAAGTTGAGTTTTATGTAATGTATTCCTTTTCATCCTAGTATACTAGTTGAGTAAAAATCAGAGAGATTCCTTATCTACCTTTTGATGTAGTGGAGTTTAATTGCCTAAATATACTAGAAGTACGCATCATTCCTATATCGATGAAATACAAGATAGAGAATTAGTAGATAATGATCTTACTATCATAATATAACTAAGTTGGTAGTGTGTACCACTAAAAAATTACGTGCATTTGATGAACATTCATTTTTTCATGCCTAATTATTCATCTATTATAAGGAAAATAGTAGACGTTAAATTTCTCACCTTCTTCTATATTTCTTCCAAATTTGAAAAAAAAATGTTGCTTGCAAGACCTACCAAACATAGTGAAAAGACACAAATAATGTACTCCACATAACTACAAAAACAACACAAATCCATTGAGAAAAAACAACCACTTTCTCACTATATTTTTAGTGAAATAAACCAGTAGTTGTTTGTGCATATCACTAATGAGACCAACTGTGTAACCTTGTGGGATTTATCATGCATTCAAATATCTTTTAATACTAGAATTTTTCCTTTTACATTTAGTCACAAAGTCATGCAACTAATGAAAATCAAAATTTGAGGAATGAAGTATCTCTACAAAATTATTATGATAAAGCTTTTCTCTCTTTCATATGTTGATGAAAATATATATCAATCAAATATAGTGAAGGAAATATTACATGATAATTAACTCTAAAATTATTGTTTGTTTAATTCCATTCTTTTGATTTCCTAAAGTTTCTAGATTATTTTCATTGTCACACACATATTTCTCTTGCGTCTGAGTGTACCTTGGTCCTGACTATTGTGGACCATGAGATGAAGAACCTAATGGTTGACCTCTCATCTTCTACCTCTAGACATGAGGCTTTCTCGTTGTGTGTCTATAGAGATTTATTATATACAAAATCTCCCTTCTCCCTCATTTTTGCTTCAAGTTTTGCACCCAGTTGAACTCCTTATGCAATTCAAACCCCACCAATCTCAACTTTCCATACATAATTTCTTCCCACATCAAAAACCCCAATATCACCTTCTTCACCCCATCTTGCAAACTTGGGAGCCTGATCCCTAGACAACCTAGTTTGTCTCTAGAGAACCTACAAGTACATAAATGGGTTATCCTCCTCTCAATTTCTTCGGTATTTCCCCTACTCACCATAGCCAACCTCAAGTTCTTTCTTTACGTCCCATAGTATGAGACAGCTGCCTACACCATAATAGACTAATTACCCATGCTAGGACCTTCTATTCAACCCCGAGAAGTTGTCCCTTAAGTCTATTTGAATAGAACATTAGCTGCTTTCTATGACCAACTTGGGTTCTTATTGCTTGTCAAATCCTCATATATGACATGCTCTAGGGTATCTTGTCACCCATAAATGACATCAAAGGATCAACAATCATCTACCAAAGCTTCTAGCCTTTGGGTCACCTTCTTTTGTGGTAAATGTCTGTATTCCATTCTAATTTACTTCTCCCTTCTTGCTCTGTTCTATGGCATTGCAATGCCATGGCAAGGAGGTTTTGGTCCTTTTTCTTCTAGGCTTGTACCCCTAGCTCCATCTCAGATTTTTAAAATGACTCTTTGTATTTTTCCCTGATTGATATTCGTTGCCGATTTTGCTCTTAGTCTTCATACCAAAACTGCCATAGTGTGGGGGGATGTCATGGTATAATAGTATCTCAACACCATGAACAATGTTTCTATATAAGGAAGGTGTATCAATAAGATTTACCCCACAACTATCTAGCATCACATCAACCATGTCTATTAGAATCAGTTTGTTCACATCTACTCATCATCGACTTCTTCAGCTTATGTACTTCTATCAACATCTACTAATCTCATAGTAGGAATCTCTCCATGATATTACCATTTTGTATAACCATGTACAATCCTATTCCATGTGACATGACTTTTGATTTGATCAACAATGTCGACTTTCAAGTTGGACTGCAATTCCTACATTGATAATAGAACCTATCTCTATGTTGTTTCCTATGTTCCTTTGAAAATCTTATAAATTGGTCAAGTCCAATAATAAACTCTGAAGTGTAGCAATTTGAAATGGACATCATGATTGATCAATATATGATCATAGAGAAAATGAGTATTGAATCAGGTATTAGGAGATTAGGATTTAGATATTAGGGTTTAAAGATCAGCGTTCATCATTTAGGGTTTAGGGTTTAGAGATTTAAGGATTAGGGTTTACAAATTAGGGTTTAGGGTTTAGTAATGAATGTGTACCGCCTAACCCATTCTTGAAGACCTAATATCACTAGTAAGTGTATAACGTGTATTCAATTTTTAAGAATATTTTGACAACATTTTCCCACAGTTATCTAAGTACACTGATGTAGATTGGAAAGTACCCACCTACATATGTACTTAGAGAACAAATGGGGAAGTGTCGATGAAACATATTGAAAACCAAATACACATTATACACTTACATCCTAAGTGAGATTAAGCGTTCAAGAACAGCTCCAAATTGGGTTATTCAAGATTTACTCCTAATAAGTAAATTTTAGACGAGTTTCTAGTCCGACAAGATATATGTCAAAATTAGGATTACATTTTAGAATTTAGGTATATAAAAAATTTAGTCTAAATCAAGCTAATTTAGGTAATTCATATCATTTCACTTTATAATTCTTAGGTGTGATTATTTACCCATACAAATTCAAATTGAACAATACACCAAATTATACAAGTAGTGATACATGCATTCCAACTAAACAAGTATCACTAGTATAGAAACTATCTCTAGCATTGGTTAAAACAACCCTATAACATCAGTTATAGACTGACACTTAAGTGGGTGACACTACTGCCACAAGTCTAAGACGTCAGTTCTTTGGGGATGGCAAAACTGACGCCAAAGATCCATCCTGGGTTCTGTGGATAAAAGAAATTGACACATATAGGAGTCTTAGGTGTCAGTTCCATTCCAAAAACTGACATCAAAAGCCATACCAGGTCACATTTGCAACTGGTAAAGGACCCTACATCATTGGTTTAGTAACAACCGACACCTATCACAGTGTACAGTATCAGTTACGAATAAAATAACCAATGACTATGATTTACAATGACAGTTAAATCTACAAAATTGACGACTATGACATGCTACCCAGCTAGGCCGTGCTGTCTAGCATGGACATTTTTGTTTCTTATTTTAATGTTGGTTATATTATCAAAACTGACAACTCATGCATATAGTGTTGGTTTTTTTTAAATAGCAGGCCTCCAAACCTACTGCCCAGCTGGTCATTTGGATGTGGAACCTACAATTCATAAGTGGAGTTCTGAATTGTAGGTTAACAACATCCTATGAGTTCACCTTAACAAAAGGCCACCAAACATGCAATAATAAACATAATATATGCATATAATTATATTCATTCTTCAATTCCATTTCAATCACATGTGCAAACATAAATCTTCACATTCTTTCACACATGTGATACTTAATTTACATATACACCAATTCCATTCTCATGACATGTAGAAACACAATTCGTTCATTCATACACAATTCATTCATTCATCTTCACATTCACACACATGTATATAGATCATCATTCACATATGCACCAATGATTTACTCACATCAAATTTAAAGTTGCAACATTAGCACCACATGTTTGAGATAGAAATAATGATATCAAAATTTAGACCAATCAAATTCAAAGTTCAATTCACTTTTGAATGCTTCTTCTCATTGTTCTCATATCTCATCTACTTGTTCTATCGTATATGGCATTTGCATGTCTTCTATATTTTCTTGCGTATTCAAGTCTTTCATTTTAAACACATACAAAGATAATGGCATATATAATTAATAAGTTTGATATTTTCATATTATCTAATGAGACTATATACTTAAGATGATCAAGACTATATATATATATATATATATATATATATATATTACATTTTGGATCTCGTCGATGTTTAATGTCACATATCTAACAATCATGTCCACAAACTGCATCACATAGTATCTGCATGCCCAACCATTGTCTTGTACATAACACTATAAATTTCAACATACAAAATGTTAATAAATAAAAGTAAGCATAGTTGGCATAAATATGCATTGGAGTAAAAAAAAACTACCTCAACATTCTCCCAAACTATCACTTTCTTTTTCTTATCCACCTTTCCTCCAGATTTTTTGAATTCTTTTATAGCCCTATACCTTAATGTAACACATTGAATTCCATTAGTAAATAGTCATGTAAAATAAATGTTAACAGATATAAATATAAAAGTTTACTCACGAGAATAATGCCCTTTTCAAATCGTGTCCCCCACTATCTATTTTGTCACCCTTATAATCTAGATAATAAACAATTAGCATCATGGGTATAATAACCAATAACACCCAATGTTTACTCCTGAGTAATAAGAAGGCAAACAAAATACAACTCAAAATCCACAATGAAATGTAATTTATTAAGTCAAATTATAAGTAGAGTAAGTAAACTTTCTCAACATTATATGGAGCTAACATCACGCTCTTTTTATTTTTATCAAAATATATAAATGTAGTAGAGCAGTATTGGGTAACAGATGCAGGGTCTTTAATTACACGGCTAGTGAAGGTTGGAACTAGAAATGACACATGGGGTAGTCAAAACTCTATACAAACCCTATGTAAGTGGCTGCAAAACATATATCATGTATGCATAAATACATAAGAAAATAGATCAACATATATAAAATGAGGTATATAGCTATATAAAATCTCACCATATCCAAAGTTCTATCATAGATGTATTCAACCAAGCATAACTTAACAACTAAAAAACATATTGCTAAAATATACTAGTATTATGAGGTTGACCTACAACATCCTCCTTAATAGAAGCCATCATAGGAGACCATTCGTTATGTTTACCTATCCATAGTGCCATACCCCTGCACTAAGGACCTATCGAGTTGAATAGGTCCTTTTCAATCCAACCAAGTATTTGTGGAGGAGGTGGAGGACAAGTTGTAAGGGGTTCTTTAGGTTCTATGTCTTGCACATATATAAATCTTATATCAAAGGTATCATGTATATAAAGATACAAACACAATGTAAATTTACCATACATCGGTATAGATAACTCCAACTTTGGGTCACACGACCACGCCGCCTTCTGCATCACCTATCATGGCATGCTCATGGTACGCATATGCCAGTGGAGTCTTCTTCTAAGGGGCATAGATAAGGTTCGACATCACACGAACTGCATCAACATGCAATAGTGAACCACGAATCGTGTCACCTTCAAGGCGTGGGTAAGCCGCACCCACAACAATGACATATTCTTGTAATTTAAGACCGCATGGCCTCAACCCCTACAATTTTGCATAGAGTGTTATATATATTATAAAATCTTTTTGAAAGACTACTATGTCATAAAAATACTTACAACTGACGTTCTAGGTGGTGAGTCCACATGATTACTCCCAACGAACTCTGTCACAGGGTCCACCTCGTATGAAGAGTGGGGCAGCATAGATATTGTAGCTAGTTGAGAAGCATGGTATTGGCTCATTGCTTCCTGAATTCCCTTTGCAATTAACTCATTTACCTCCTCTTTCAAGAATCCCCCTTTCTTGAAAGATTTGTGTGTATGCTCTGATGGCCCAAAGAACGCTCTTATACCGACGCCAGCGCCTATAGACCTAAAAAGCCCAGGATGCTCTAGGTTACCTAGAACAACTATCAATTCATCCTTTATACCCTCATGGATGAACTTGCCTAGTTTCCTTTGCTCATAGAGCTCCCACTAATCATAAAAAATAGTAATTGGTAAGTAAAACAAGACAATCATCAATACTAATTGCTCTGAGAGTTGAATTTTACCATTTTTGCAGCCGCCTCAGCAGTTGTGGGGTTGGGTATATCTCCAAATGTATTTTTCCTCCTAGCTATCCATAGATCATGGTAAAGTAGAGGTTCATTAGTAGTGCGGGACTCAGCAGTCCCAGGAGTAGGCTTCTGAGAAGAAGACACATGCAGTAGATTTTTGTGAAGATGTGCGTAGCCAACTGGAACCATCGTGTGGTTGTGCACATTCACACACCTTTCTCTTTGAGCATTGCTTGCAGCTTGGTTGGTAACATTATTAAATAGTAATTGGTAAGTAAAACATAGCAATAAATTCATAAGAATATATTCATAAAGGGGAGTGAGGCTTAATACCTTAAATTTTTTAGTATTTTCATAGAAACAAACACCCTCACATCTCTGGGTTAAGATAGCTTCATTGCTCAGTGGGTGACTTCTTCCTCTTCTCAACATCCCGTATGTATAGTCTTGTCAGAGTTGTCCTATAATTCCTCAGTACCCTCCCGCAACATTGCATCACCATTTTACGATGGAGATTTTCGTCCAAGACATATATGCTCTGCAAAAGTTCATATACTTAATGGAATATTCTTAAAAATAGAATTGTAAATAGCTTCAAAAATAGAATTGCAAATGATAATATCTCACACATAATTCTTTCCATATGAAGTCTTTCTTACTTTTATCAATTTTATGCTAAGATTCTACTGCTACACAATGGCTACGAGTAAGAACCTCTAGATATGCCACAAAAGTGTTGTAGTTCTTTCCAAAAGGATTTATTGCATGATCAAACTCAACGACCAACTTTGGTTTGTTACCCCTTTGTTGTATCAGCTTGTTCATCATGGTGATGCCCCTAATTTTTGTCTTTTATGATGCTGCTCGTCAAGCTGAGCAAGATCCTTAGGGCATACATCCTCAACCTAAAATTGACAAAAAAAACATATAGGTCATAAAAATATATAACTTATAAATGAGATAAAACAATACAAAAATACAACAAGATAGACATGTTGTAAAATGCACATCTCTGTAACAAAACAATGCACAACTTATACATGTGTCAAGGCACACATCATGATGTTGCTCATCCTCACAATAATCACCATCACAGTCATCATACTCATGGTCAAACGCCATCTAAAAAAATATCATATAAAAAGAGTCAAACAATTAAATATAAGATTATAAAATGTACATCTAACATTTAAAAAAATAAAATCATGCCTATAATATTGAGATATTTTATCAATTAACATTCCCTCAGTGTGATCTCCATGCACATATAATCAGAGTCAGTTTCAATATTTGTGTTGGCAAGCCAACTGAGAATGGATTGGAGTCCTCATACTTGTCATAGTACTCTTATTCATTTATAGGATCTTCAATGAACTATCTTTTACGATGAAGTACAACTGACCATATTTCATTTACAGAATCATCGGATATAAAATACTTGATTTTCCTATGATGCCATTAGGAATGGTTCACCCTTCTCGCCAATCTTTTCAAAATTCATTAATGTGAAACTCAATTCATCCACTACAACTCCTTTGGTAATATCAACCGAATTACACTAAAAGACCAAAATTTTGACATCTACATAGTCAAACTCCCATATGTCTTCAATGACACTATAATATGACATTTTAGATTCATGTGAATTCTTATCCTTTGCACTATAAAAAATAATGAAGACGCTTGAAGGGTAACCTCACTGTTTTGGACGATACTCTTATCATCTTGACGTTTTGTGTAATATGAAAATCCATTTATGTCAAAATATTCATAAGACATGACATTCATTTTTGGTTTAAAGGCAAGGTATTTGATATTTTCAACAACATTATTTGGTGTTTGAAATAGTTGATGTAAGACTTTATATTCAAACCACCCAATAAATGTTTTATTATGCTCTCTAGCAAGCCACATTGAATTGGCTCGAGGATATTGTTTCTTGATGAAATTGGTATGTTTGGTGATATAAAGACTCACTTCATCAATGTTGTGCAAAATATATAAGTGAGATTTCCCATAGCTCTTGACTGATTACTTTCACTCGTGCTCCTAATGTCCCTTTACCGAAATAGTCTTCAATATTGTTGTCATTTACAAGAGATTCATTACAACTCAAAAAGTCACTGCAACAGTCCATAACCTCCCTGGCCACATAATCCTCAATGATACTCCCTTCAGGCCGATAATAATTTTAAACATCACCTTTAAAAATACTCATGTACCGTTCAAAAGGATACATCCAATGTAAGAAAATTGGTCCCAACATTTTCACTTCCCTAGTCAAATGGACAACAAGATGTCCCATGATATAAAAGAATGAAGGAGGAAAATACAATCTCAAGATGGCATAGGGTAACAACCACTTCTCTTTCTAACTTATTGAGATTCTCAAGATCAATAACTTTGCTACATAGAGTGTTGAAGAAGAAACAAAGTTTGGTGATCGCAAATCGTACATGATTCGGTAGTATAAATCAAATTGACACGGGTAATATTTGTTGCATTAGAGTGTGACAATCATGAGATTTAAGACATGTCAGTTTTAGATGCTTCAGTGATACCGATCTATGGATATTGGAAGAGTATCTATGTGGTACCTTAACATTAAGCAAGCTCTCGTAAAAGTTTTATTGGAAGAGTATCCATGTGGTACCTTAACATTAAGCAAGCTCTCATAAAAGTTTTCTTCTCCTTTCTAGACAATGTGTAACAAGAAGGAGGTAAATATGTTTTCTGGTCACTGCTAACTACTTCTATTAATTTTTTCCTCATTCCCATTTCACGTAGGTCCATTCTGGATTTGATGTCATCTTCAGTCTTTCTTGGTATATTTAACAAAGTACCAATGACGTTATCAAAAACATTTTTCTCAACATGCATGACATCAATACTATGCCTAACTGCCAAAGAACTCCAATAAGAAAGATCCCAGAATATTGACCTCTTCTTGTATAAAGATCTGTCAATATTTGTGGGAATGATACATTGTGATCTCTTACCAAATGCATTGACAAAGTCTTTTATTCTTTCATAAACAACATCCCTTGATATAGGTTTAGGAGCACTCTGTTCCTCATTCGATCCATTGAACACTTTGTACAACCTTCGGTAAGGATGAACTTTTGGAAGAAACCTTCGATGATTAAGATATACAGTGTTGCCGCCATCTTTTAGTCATATTGAATCAGTGTTATCTTCACATATATGGCCTACGTTGGATCCTTTTACACTATATCTAGAAACATTTTCATATGCTGGAAAGTCCTGAATAGTGCAAAACAACATAGCATGCAAATGAAATGTCTCTCTATACGAAGCATCATAGATCATCACACATTCTCCCCAGAGTTTCTTTACTTCGTCAATCAGAGGTTCAAGATAAATATCAATATCATTGTCAGGTTGTTTAGGGCCCAATATCAACAATGACAACATGAAATACTTATTTTTCATATACAACCAAAGAGGAAGATTGTATATAACAATCATAATAGGCCAAGTTCTATGTTGGCTGATCAATGTTCTCTATGGATTCATCACATCGATACAAAGCCCAAGTCTTAGATTCCTAACTTCTTCACCAAATTTAGGGTACAATAAATCAATCTTTTTTCACTGTGGGGAATTAGACACATGTCGTAGGATCCCATCATTATTTTTCTTTACCTCTACATGCCACCTTAAATTCTTTGCATCTATGGGATTGACAAACGAGTGTTGAAATTGTGGTATTATATATAGATAGATACCACATCACCTTGGCAGGAGAGTCAGTTTTGAACTTTCCCGAAGTTGTCATTTTTTACCTTAACGCCCCACATTTCAGACAATCTTTCAAATCGACATAGTACTTTTGAAATAACACACAGTCATTTGGGCATGCATGCATCTTCTTAAACTTCATTCCCATTGGGCACAACATTTTCTTTAATTCGTATATTGAGATTGGAAGCTCGTTGCCTTCAAGAAGAATTTCTTTCAATAAAGACAACAATGGTGTGAAGCTTTTGTCGCTCCATTTGTTGTTAGCCTTCAGAGTATACAATCTCAACACAGTGTTCAGATTTGTAAACTTAGTACAACCTAAGTGTAATGGTATCTCAATATCATGCACAATGTTTCTAAATAAGGAAGATGGATCAGTGTGCTCTACCGCTCTACCCCACAACTATCTAGCATCACATCAACCATGTCTGTCAGATGAGGTTTGTTCACATCTACATCATCGACGATAATTTCTTCTTCAACACAAGTATTATTATCGACATCTACTGATAACACCATTGGATTCTCTCCATGCTAGTACCATTATGTATATCTCAGTATAATCTTGTTGCACATGACATGACTTTTGATTTCATCAACAAAGATGACTTTCAAATTGTTACCACAATGCCTACATGGACAGTAGGACCTATCTCCAGGTTGTTTCCTATGTTCCTCCACAAATCTTATAAACTAGTCAAGACCAACAATTAACTCTAGGGTGAAATAATTTGGAATGGACATTCATGATCTATTCATTCTATGACCAAATTAAAACAAGTATTATGATTTAGGGTTTAGGATTTATTGATAGTTTAGGGTCTATTATTTTGGATTTAGGGATAAGGGTTATTTATATTCGGGTTTATGGTTTACAAATTAGGGTTTATGATTTACAGATCAAGGTTTAGGGTTTAGTAATGAATGTGTGTACCACATATCCCATTATTGAACACCTAATCTCACTAGTAAGTGTATAATGTGTATTCAGTTTTTAAGAAAATTTAGGCAACATTTCCCCACAGTTCTCCAAGTACACTGATGTAGATGGGTAAATGTCCACCAACATATTTACTTAGAGAACGAACGGGGAAGTGTTGATGAAACATTTTGAAAATCGACTACACATTATACACTTACATCCTAAGTGAGATTAAGTGTTCAAGAACAGTCCCAAACTGGGGACTAACCAAGATTTACTCCTAATGAGTAAATATTAGATGGTTTTCTAGGCCAACAAATTATGTTTTCATGTTGAAAGATCACATGAAAACATTGGCACCCTTATTTAATTTTTGTTACATGTTAGGATGCCATATTTTTCATTTTTATGATTTAACATATAACTTCCGCTTAATTATTATGACATATGAGGATGGAATGTGAGATCTCATTAAAGAGTGTTACTAAAACATTTAATATGAAGGATGCATTCATGGGAATATTGATTGAAGATGATATGCAGTCGTGGAGGTAATTGAGTACATTCAAAACACATAATTAAACACAAATTTAAAGCTACATATTTCAATTTCATGTTCCAAAATCTATAAAATTAAATTGGTTTATTGTTTAAAGAAAGTGGAGGATATAACAAAAAATGATAGACCTAAGGAAAGGAGTGCTCTAATGATTAAAATTTTATGGATATCTAACTAGAAACCCTCCAAGTTTTCATAAAAGTAATTCGATCCCTAGGAAAAGGAACCAAATAGGACAAATCTTAGTTCCCCATTGGTGATGATTATACCACCATAACCATATTGTTGATTACTGTCATATACTTTTCAATCTTGATGGGTAGACCGTTTGTTAATGATTATATAAAGAAAACCACTACCATCTCTCTCAACTAGTATCTAAAGGGGGTATTCAAAGGGTCATTAAGATTTGTGTCCAATGAAGAATCTTAGGAATGCAAGGCACATACCTTCTTCGATGACACCAAAGAGGAAACGACGACCAAACTGACAATAACGGTGATGGCGAAGATAGTGGATAGCTCCACTAGCGATGGTGGCTAGCACTAACGGTGGTGATAGCTCCAGTAGCGATGATGACGAGCTCTAACAGTGACGATGGAAAGCTCTAGCAATGATAGGAAGCTCCAGAACGATGGCGAGCTCTAATGGTGGTGGTGGTGAGAAAACTAGGGATGACGACAAGCACACAACAACTCAAGAAGAGGAGCGGTGACAACTATGGAGGAAGACAAGCGGAGTTTAGAATCACCAGAGCTAGGTCGGGTGAACAATGAAATAGAGAATAGGGGAAGGGGAAAGAAATTTCACTGGTCTTAAGTGGGATCTAGTTGCCAGTTGTATTAATACACTAAATAGCTAAGTCTTCAGTCATTAGTTGGATGAGTAAAATCGGCAACACACATAGTCACTTAAACGTTGGTTTATTCCAAAAAATCGATTCAAGAGGCCTTTACCCAAATGAAAAAATGACGCAGTAATGGAAAAAAATCATCCGTTAAATTTAGAAAACTGACACCATACATAGTGACTTAAATGTTAGTTTATTCTAAAAAAAATGATGCAAGAGGTCATAATCTGAATGAAAAAAATCATCCTCATTAATGTCAATAGTCGTCAGTTGTATATCAAAAAACTGACACTAGAGTGCAATTGGGGGGGGGGGGGTTGCAGGGACGTGGCGCGAACACTAAGACGTCAGTTTCTTGATAAAAAAATTGCCACATATTATGCAAATTTTTGTGGTTTTTATGTGAATTAGTGTCGATTTTATGGAGAAGAAATCGACGCTAGAAGTATTTTGGAGGAAAAAATTATTACGTGCGATGATGTATGTCGTCGGTTCAACGGAAAGTGATGCCCATCTTAAAATATTTGGATGCAAATATTTTCCCCTAAAAAATTCTATTTCATGGGTTACTTTAGACGTTAGTTTTCTTGGAATATGACTGATGTTAATGAAAAAGTGGTATCGATATCTTTTTTTAATCAGCCAAACTTTATCTATGGTGATGTTTGTGCTAAACAGACAATGTGGTTTGGTATCTAGCATCGGTTTTTTAGTGTAACCGATGTTAGGAAAAGTGACATTAGAGGCCAGAAATATACGGGTGTATGGTTTCTCTAATTTTCAAATTAAAGCCCTACTTACATTTCATCATTCAATAGATATCATTTTAGGTATTAAAATCCTAGTTACATTTCACCAAAATATACAAGAAATTACAAAAAATGTAGATAAAAAATAAAAAGAAAAAGAAAAAACAAACCTTGAGGAGCTAACAAAAGTGATGGGTCAAGCAGCTATGGCAATGAAAATGGTGGCTCAAGCAGTGGTGGCGTTGAGAAGTAGACCAGAAGATCAACAACAAGAGAAATAGATCAGTGGTGAGTGACTATAGAAGCGGTGCCAGTGACAGAGAAGCGACAATAGTAGCAGAAAAGTGGCGAGCAACGACAACAACAGTGGCACCGACGGTCAAGGAAACACAACAACATAGTGATGGTGGTGGCCAAGGCAGCAAATCTCCAGAGTGAGGAAGAAAGGCACGATGAAACATAGAATGGGGTAAAGTATATTTTGTGGGTTCTATAAAGTAAGGCTTAGTCTTGTATTGTTGTAGAAAGTCGACGACAAAGACAGTTGTAATGAAAACCTAATGCCATCGATCAACCTATATAGTTGGTTTCCCATAAAAAAATGATGACACATGTATTTATACATAATAAAAATGCCAACCTCACTAAGACTTTAGTCATCTGTTGCTACCGAAAAATACACACCATTTGTAAATATGTATCATTGGTTTCCAACAAAAAAATTGACACCACACGTACTTATCCCTAATATAATCATCACCTCGCTAAGACTTTAGTTGTCGATTGCAGAACAAAACCCACTTCATATGTCAATTTAGGGGAAATGTTTTTTACGGGCACATGGGGGGAACCCTTTATTGTTGATTCATTTAGAAAAATACCAACGACACATGCTTTTTAGAAGCAAAAAATTGCATGGTGTACTTTACCTATAATATTGGTTTCTAATGTAAAAATCAACAATAGAGTCTTTTTGGAGGTAAATTTTATTTTATAGGAAGGGATTTGTCATCAATTTTGTGTAACTGACACAATATGCCTTTATCAAAATTTTCCACTAAAATTTTGAAATTTGCGGTCTATCTTATATTTTAATTCTACACAAAAAAACTGACGATATAGTAAAAACGAACCTATGTTTTTTCTTAATTAGAAATAATTGACCAGTAGTGATGTGTGTGTTATACCAGTCAACCATAAAGGCATGTTGTGTCAGTTTTATACAAAAAGTGAAGTTAATAAAAGTGATACAAGAGGTCAATAATGTACTAGTGACCATGTTGAGGGGTCTTTTGGCTTGTAGGTCCATGGCGATCATGTCAAAAATTCAATCTTCTACTTATGTGTAATGATTTTTGTGTTTGATCTAGATTATTTGAGCTCCATTCCATGCTTGCTTTTTCTTTATCGCCCTCAAACTTTCTTATTATCATGCTTCCATCGAGGGGTACCTTTGTACTTTCAATTTTTGGTTTGGCCACACTTTTCTTTGAGTGAGCCACCACATATGGCCAACATCTACAGGGCCACATAATCTGGGTCACACCTATCCAATTGTATAAAGGTTTGAACTTGTGATTTTTTTAGTGTTTTTATTGACCAAATTTTGTAAAAATTACAATAAATCAATATATGTCATGAAAATAAAATAAAATAGGTTTGAAATCAGAAAATTAAGGGGTATAGTACGGTATAGGTTTTGTAATCTAAATCTACTAAACAAAAATGTCATTTTCTAGGGTTTGATTAACACGTTTGGATTAACCTAATGTTATGTTCCTAATTTTCTTAGTGGACCATCCCTGAGGGTGGGTTACACAATCTAGGTTGAATTCAAAACCATATATGTTGCTTTATTTTGATTCATATTGAATGATAACCTATTTCCCTCTCTTTTGATTTATTTCATTACTTGGAACCCTAATATTCCTTGATGAGGAATAAAATATTGAACTTATCCCTATTGCATCTCTCTTAAAACTAATTCAAAGATCATTCTTTAGGATACGTTTGTCTTGCCTTGAATTTTGAATTATGGACTTTCTATTTGTGCGTCCTTTGACCCTAATTGATATACTATGTATGTTCTCATCCCTTTTGTGATTGATAATGATATGAAAATTATTGAACTTATGATATAGCCTACTCAATCGTGCATGTGTGGCTTGAGTAGTCGTATCTAGAAATAGATACAACATACTTTTAGGCACTGGACAGTATACCCCTACGATGCACTGGAGTTTTATTTTTCCCTTCCATATGTGATATATTTATGCATTGAGGTTTTATTCCTCCTTCCATGTTACATTTATTTGTCATTTAGGTTTTGTCCTCCTAAGCTTATTTGGGATAAATGGGTTCCAACCATGCTTTTTCAAATATTCTAGTCTATGTTGTAACCAACATGCATTAATTTATTTTATTATGAATGTGTAGTTGTTTAAAAGTCAAGAACTTCATCCTTATGGATTGTCTTCTTTATTTGTACTGCTTCATTAAGTTTTGGCATCATTGTTCATTTGACATCCATTTGTATGGTTTTATATCTCTTTTTGTTGGGTGCCTTGATATGTTAATTTTCATCCCTTATCTTTTATATTGCCCACTTTTTATTTTACATGCACACATCTACTTTTATGGTGATGTTTTGACTATTACTTCTTTTATAGGATATGCTTCCAACCCTTAGTGAAGGACATTAAAGACTTGATAATTTGACCATGATCTGCATAGTGTAGTCATTTCTTGGGAATCAAATAAGGTGGTTGAGATTGTGATATCCTTAGTCATTATAGTCTTTCCTTCATGTATTTACACGTGTGAGTGTTCAATCATGTAATCCTATAAAATTGTAATAGTCACTTTACTTTATTTTACTATCACACCTTTTGTGTTATAAACATACTAAATTGAAAATTTTGGATTATCATTTCCCTTTACAAAAACTCATTATGTTGATTGACATTATGGGATGTTTCCTTTATCTGGTTGAGTAATTGAGTGGATCCCTTGTCAGGTCCCATTCCCTACAAGTTTTTGACTCAAAGTCTAAATTGAAACCCTTATTTCAATTGACTAAACCTTGTGTTGGATAAACTCAACCAACACTCTTGATAGATTTTGGGAACTGTCAGGATTGATCGAGTTTACCTTAGGATAAATTTGACCGACTAAACTTGATCGACACCCTGCACAAGCAAACCAAAATTAAGTCATCGGTCAAGTTTCATCTAGGATAAACTCGACCTACAACTCAAATTTGATTTATCGCATAGTGCTATAGGTTGAGTTTCCCAAAAGTAAACTCGACCGACCACATTGTAGGGAATGTGCAGAAAAAGTGTTTCTAATCGTTGGAGTGATGCAAAACTCAAAATATATTTGTTGCAACACCCCAAACGGCTAGAGTTTTCTCCTAAGTGTCTCTACTGGCTAGTAGGCAACCTCAACTATAAAAAGGACCCATTGGGCTTCATCCCATGGTTATCTAAGCACTATGAAGGTCCCTATATTATAGTTGAGTGCCTCCAAGAGCCTCCTTCCACTCTCAAGCTTAATCACTTGCTACATCTGAGTAGGATATTTGTAAGAGAGCTAGTCCTACATGAATATCTTGTGACGCTCTCAGTTCCTCCATCTCCAAATCTCTCTTTTTACCATAAAAATGAAGGTTCTGTCTCTTGGCTAAGAGAAATGAAGAAGAAGAAGGGAAGGAGTGCCTTGGTGAAAGCTTATCCTTGGAGAAGGTAAAGTCAAAGGTGGAAGATCCAAGTCAAGAGTGGGTAATTCCTTCAAGGAAGAATACTTGTTGTAGGAGTGAGTAAGTCCTTGTCACGGAAAAGGAAGGTCATATGTTGTAACTCTTGTAATGGAATATAAGGAGTGAGACATGGTTGAAAAATCCTTGAGGTTGACCTCTTTAGATAATTGATGTACTCCTAGTTTGGAGTTTGGGACCACTATACATAGCATTTGTTCTTGTATTGTTCAATCTTTCTCTCTCTTGCTATGTATGTATTATTGCACTCAAATTTCATACTTGACATATTTACTTAGAAATATATTTAAGGTATAATGAATTTTGTTTAAGTGGTTTTTAGCTCTATTCACCCCCTCTAGAGCCCATCATCCAATCCAAAAACTGATATTAGAGTCATTCTTATCCAACCAGTACTTCCACAAGTATGAGAAGATGGACGATTATCAAGGTGGGAGATACTACATCAACATTCCAGCTTTTGATTGGAACAACTTCCTCTATTGAAAGAGAAGGATACAATTCTACATCCAAGATCAAGTCTTGAGCTATGGATAATGGTAGACCTTCCATACAAGATACCAGAGACAAAGATAGAAGAATGAGATGAAGCTACCATTAAGAAAGCATCGTGAATGCAAGAGCTATCAACATTCTCTATGCCTCCATCTCCACCACCGAGTTCAACCAGATTTCCTCTTGTGAGACGGCCTATGAGATATGGAGAAAGCTATGTGTCACTCATGAGGGAACAAATCAAGTGAAGGAAAGCAAACTCTACATGCTCAAAGGGCTTCTAGAAAACTTCAAAATGGGAAAGGAGGAAAGGGTGGTAGATACGTACTCAAGGCTCAACACCGTTGTGAATGGTCTTTCCATCCTAGGTCATCCTATGGCTTTGATTGCCACCTCTTAGGGAGAGTTCTAAGGATCTTTGAGTTGATCTCTCCTCTAGCCATAAGATGACCTAGGCCCAAAGCACCAGTACTTTGGTGGATACATCACAAGTTGTGTGGGTTTAGATATGTTTAAAATATATAAACAAGTAGCAATTGGTGTCTTCTATTATGTGGGATAATTAAAGTTGTCGTTATCTAATGCACATAGAGAAATGAGAATGGCACCCCACGCTTAGTGATAAAAGAAAAAGGTTAAAATTTTCTTAGTATGTATTTGATTTGATAGACTTTATTATAAAATTCCTAAAGTAATATTTTTTTGAGCGAAGAGGTTTTTGAAAAGGTGGGAAGTGTGCTTTTTATTTTTTCGAGGATTAACTTCCCCCGCCTACTCTCCTCATATTCTTCTTATGACATTCTAAGCAAGCCACACTTTCCATAGGAGCACCAGGTCGACGTGGATTTTGAAATCGCTCTCTATTGTGATTCATATTGGATGATAGTCTATATCCCTCTCTCTTGATTTATTTCATTACATGTAATCCTAATATTCCTTGACGAGGCATAAAATATTGAACTTATCCCTATTACATCTCTCTTAAAACTAATTCAAAGATCATTCATTAGGATTATGTTTGTCTTGCTTTGAATTTTGAATTGTGGACTTGCTATTTGTGCGTCCTTTGACCCTAATTGATATACTATTTATGTTCTCATCCCTTTTATGATTGATAATGATATGGAAATTACTAAACTTATGATATAGCCTACTCAATTATGCATGTGTGGTTTGAGTAGTCATATCTAGAAATAGATACAACATACTTTTAGGCACTGGATAGTATACCCCTACGATGCACTAGAGTTTTTTTTCCCTTCCATATGTGATATATTTATGCATTGAGGTTTTATTCCTCCTTCCATGCTACCTTTATTTGTCATTTAGGTTTTGTCCTCCTATGCTTATTTGGGAATTTATGGGTTCCATACCTACTTTTTAGAATATGCTAGTCTATGTTGTAATATACATGCATTGATTCATTTGATTATGAATGTGTAATTATTTAAAAGGAAAGAACTTCATCCTTATAGATTGTCTTCTTTATTTGGACTACCTCATTAAGTTTTGCCATCATTGTTCATTTGACATCCATTTGTATGGTTTTATATCTCTCTTTATTGGGAACCTTGATATGTTAATTGTTGTCGCTTATCTTTTGTATTGCCCACTTTCTATTTTACGTGCACACATGTACTTTTATGGTGATGTTTTGAATATTACTTTTTCATGGGGTATGCTTCCAACCCCTTAGGTGAAGGACATTGAAGACTTGATATTTTGACCAGGATCTACATAGTGTAGTCGTTTATTGGGAGATCAAATAAGGTTTCCAAGATTGTTCTATGCTTAGCCGTTATAGTCTTTCCTTCATGTATTTATTTGTGTGAGTGTTCAATCATGTAATCTTATAAAATTGTAATAGTCACTTTACTTTATTCTTCTTTCACACCTTTTGTGTTTTGAACATACTAAACTGAATAATTTGGATTATCACTTCCCTTTTAAAAAAATCATAATTTTGATTGACATTATGGGTGTTTCTTTTTATCTGGTTGAGTAAGTGAGTGGATTCCCTATCGGGTCCCAATCCCTATAAGTTGTTGACTCAAGGTCTAAATTGAGACCCTTATTTCAATGGACTAAACCTTGTGTTGGATAAAATCGACCGACAACCTCGATGGATTTTGAGAACTACTATGGTCGGTCGAGATTACCTCAGGATAAACTTGACCGACACCCTGTACAGGCAAACCAAAATTAAGTCATCGGCTGAGTTTCATCCAGGATAAACTCGACCTACAACTCAAATTTGATTTTTCGCATAGTGCTATAGGTCGAGTTTCCCAAAATTAAACTTGATCGACCACACTATAGGAAATGTGTAGAAAAAGTGTTTCTAACCATTGGAGTGATGCAAAACTCAAAAATATATCTGTTGCAACAGCTCGAGCGGCTAGACTTCATTCCTAAGTGTCTCTACTAGCTAGTAGGCAACCTTAACTATAAAAAGGACCCCTTGGGCTTCATCCGACCAAGAGCATCCTTCCACTCTCAAGCTTAATCTCTTGCTACATCCATTAGAGTAAGTAGGATATTTATAAGAGAGCTAGTCTGACATGTATATCTTGTGAGGCTCTCACTTCCTCCACCTCCAAATCTCTATTTCTACCATGAAAATGAAGGTTCTCTCTCTTAGATAAGATAGATGAAGAAGAAGAAGGGAAGGAGTACCTTGGTGAAAGCTTCTCCTTGGTGAAGGTGAAGTCAAAGGTGGAAGATCCAAGTCAAGAGTGGGTAAATCCTTCAATGTGGAAGACTTGTTGTAAGAGTGAGTAAGTCCTTGGTGAAGGTGGAAGACTCATAGCAAAAGTGAGTAAGTCCTTGGTGAGGTAGAAGATGTTGGATCTAAGGCTCTAGAGGGGGGTGAATAGAGCTTCAAAAAAATATCACAATATAGATTAGATCTTGAAATTAAATCAAATTAAAACCAATATATTAAGTGCAATTTGAAGTCATAACTAACAAGCATAGCAAGGATGAGAGGAATTGATAGCAAGCACTTGACAAGGTAATGTGGAGTGGTTCCACTCTCCAAACTAGGAGAGAGTCAGTCCACTACCTAGAGAGGTCATCCTCTAGGACTTTACAAGTTTTTTTTCTCTATATTATCACCAATAAGAGTTACAACACAAGATCACCAAAGGACTTACCCATCTAAGAACCAAGAGTACTCCACCTTACTAAGGACTTACCCACTTTTCCAAGAGTCTTCAGCCTTCTCCAAGGTCTTACCCACTCTATCACAAGTCTTCCGCCTTCAAGGACTTTTCTACTCTTCTTGGATCTTTGGCCTTTGCCTTCTCCTTCTCCTGGAGAAGCTCTTCACCTCTTCTTAAAACTTGAAGAAGACTAGAAACAGCTCCACCTTCACATGGAGTAGCTTTCTTCACATTTGCTTCATGGAGGAAAGGGGTAGGGAAGAGGAAGTAAATGAGATATTTACATGCACATGGGAGTATCTCTCTTACAACATGCCTATCTCACTCATAATCATGAAATGAAGTGTAAACTAGAGAGAGAAAGGGGCTCAAGGAGTTGTAACACACTCAACTATATCAAGGACTTAGAATAGCATGAATGGCAAACTTGGAATGAAATCCAAGGGGTCCTATTTATATCTTGGGGTGTTCCCTTGAGCTTGGGATCACTTAGGGTCAAAATATAGCCATTTTCCACAATGCAACGGATCTATTTTCACCCAAAACAACTCACCAATGATTATAATCACTTTTTCTACATTTCTCATATAGTACATTCGGTTGAGTTTCAATAAAGGTAACTTGATCGATCAAATAAAAGACAAAGCCAATTTTCAAACTATCAGTCGAGTTTATTCTGGGAAACTTGACCGATGACCTAAAATTAGATTTGTTCAGTGAGTTGGGCGGTTGGGTTCTGTGAGTGTACAACTCGACCGATGAGTCATCTTCAGAAAATCCATCATAGGATCGGTCGAGTTTCTAACTCGACCAATGAACAACCTATGACAAATTTTCTAAGTTCACTTTTGAGTGACTAAACCTTGGTATTAAGTGTCCCTAATATTTTTCTCATCTTAGTGAAAAGTCATATCATCAATACAAGTGATTACAAAAATCATCTAAGATCATTTCGAGTGATTTCCCAAATTGCACACTTGCATTGCATTTGACTTGAACTTGAACAAGCTAGGGCTTGTGTAATTTGATCATTTTCATGTACCTATAGCCTAAAATCAATCTTGAACAAACATATTAGATACATAGGAATGGAATGGTTAAGTCATTATCAAAATATGGGCAATGTATAACTCTTCAAGTCAACATTCTCCCCCTTTTTGACAATGACAAACCATTCATCAATCATATTGAAAAGGATATTGAAATTATACTTTTACCTTGTGAATTTTAAGGGGATTAAAGATTTGAACAATGTGTGTTGCTCCCCCTCAATCTATGCTTACTCTAACATGTAGAATTAGTCTATCTACACAAATCAATATAACACATATGTATTATATGGTCCTTTAGCAAGTCACATGATAAAGCATATAATGAACAAGAAAAGGATCACATAGGCAATAAAAGCAATATGGTTGAGCTTCAAAACATTGAATTTCTCTCCCCCTTTTGACATTATTAAAAAGGAAGGGGGTAGAAGAGCACAAAAATAGGTCTTCTCCAAGCACAACCAATCATATATTCATAACAACAATCGCAAAAACATACACCAAACAGAGACAAGAGAAACAAACAGTCTAAGTCATAATTAAAATATGGTAAAACATGGCACCAACTCATAAGATGTAGGAAATCAAAGAGTAAGTGTGCACAAAATTAAGATTACAACCCATAAAGAAATTTCTATTAAAACAGCTATAAGCCAAAGCGATGAAAACTAAGATGATAAAAATAGTACAGCTCAGAACATGTGACCAGATGTTGCTAATACAAAATAGCCTAGAAAGATATACATGATCAACAACTAGACTAAAAACTATGAGCAACTAGATATCTAGGTCATCTATATCAACATCATCCACAACATCATCAACATCAGGTTTGTAGTCATCGTCTCCATCTGAAGGTGCAGCAACAACGCCTTCATCACTGGAGTAACCAGTAAAGCCATTTGAGCCATTATCATCAGATGCAGGACCATCATCCTCATCATCACCAATAGCCTCGTCAGCATCAACAACCTCCTCCTCATCCTGGTCCATCATCTCTTCATTAGCAGAGGGATCAAAACCACAACCGGGCCAATGAGCATTCATCTCATCCCAAGACATGCCAAGAGCATGGAGCTCATTGGTCAGTAGGAAGGAAGGAGCAGAACAACCGAGGCTGACAAGTAGAGTGGTTAAGGGACCAGTAGGTAGATATATCACACTAGGGGTAGATCCACCAGCAGTAGAAGTGTAGTAGCAGAAGGAGTAGGTGGAGGGGCTGGGTAAAAGTGATTATATGTATAGGATACATAATCACCTCTTGGGTAGGGTTGGTAGGTTAGGTAGGGGTGTACACATGACATGTTCATGTTGGACATGATTAAACATAGGTCCTGATGTAGATGCTCCTAAACATGAAGGTTGTATTCCTGTTTATGCATCATGTAGCCCATAAGGGTTTCATTTGACACATGAAACAAGGCACATGCAGGTCGAGAAGGCTGAGGTAGTTGAGGTGCTCAGGTGGAGGTAGAGGTAGAGGCAGAGGCACCAAGTGTGGTGGAGGAGAGGATAGGTGTAGACTTCTGAAGAGTGGTCTCACTAATACAAACTCCTTTCTGGGTAGGTTTGTAATGAAAGTCGTGGAAAGAGATTTTCCAATGGCAAGTTGGAATAGACCACAAATTAGGGCAGGGTAGGGAGGGTGGGTGCCATAGGTGTTCTTACCTAAGTCAAAGTAGGTCATATGGTGGATGATATATCTTGACCACTTGACTCTGACATTCTCTAATAGATAATACATGATCACTATAGTGTTTTCTGCAATCTCCATTTGATTCTTCTTGGGGTGGATATTGCAGTTAACAACTAGGGTGAGGATGCGTCTCTTGAGATCTAAGGCATAGGAGGGAAGGGTGCACTTCTTCTTATAAGGGAATTGAGGCTTCTTTAAGAATCTATGAATATCAGGGAGAGTGAGATCATATTGCTTGTAGAAGGCCTCAGGCTCAATTAGGTCAAAATACATAGGGTAATCCTTATTCCAGGTGTCAGTCTTGTTGGTACATGAAAATAAGATGTTCAAGGTATCATCAGTGACTTGGAATTTTTTCTAGGCTATCATGGACGTGAGGACTACTTGAGTATTAGGTGGGGGTATGAGGGTGTCATAATTCCAATGCAAGTTAGTGTAGAATTTATGAACCACTTTTGTGCTAGTGATGGAATTGTTGTAGCACGCGTGTTCAACACCCAAGGTTGAGAGATGGTGAACGTTAAGCAACTTCGCTACTTGATCTATGACCTCTTATCTTTTAGGTCTGGGCTAAAAAAGGGCATGAAAAGGAAAAGGATTTCGGGGATGAGCTCCTTATACCTTACAACCTCATTTGAGACAAAAAGAGTGTCATTAAAAGGAATCAAGCAGAAGGAGGATGAAGAAGATGGTGCATTAGCTGGGGCGGCTCTCTTCCTCCTATTGGATGCCATAGAGACGAAAAAGAGAGGAAGGAGAGAAAGAAAAAGCTAAAAACTCACCACTAAAAACTCCCACAGACCTAGGTTAGCAAGGGGGAAGGTCAAGGGTGGTCTAGCTAGGTCGGATAAGGACTAGGCTGAGGAAGGTTAGGGAAAGGGTAGAGAGCTTAGGGCATATGGAGGTAGAATCAGTCGACTTTTCTCTAGTTGAGAGGGAGAATAGTCGATCAAACCCAACTTAAGATTGCTCTAGCCCAGCCATCGATCGAGTTTTGTGAACTCAAAAACTCGATCGATAGGCTTTTTAAAAAGCTCTCAGCCTCCGATCGGTCGAGTTGCCAACTCGACCGATGGTCAACCTGACCTAAACATAAGAAACTCAGTTTCTAGCCAATAGAGAGCTAATTAAATTTATTTTTCAAGTCCATTATGTATTTTGAACATACTTAAGCATATATCACTCATTATTGGGTACTATTTTGCGGTAAAGCATACGTTTGTGAAAAATACCCAAAACAAGAGAAAAACAAGGTAAAATGAACATGAAAAATGGATTTTTAGCAAATTAGCAAGCAAAGATGATCAAAATAGAGGCAAAGCATATAGGATAGATGAAAATTGGCTAGAAGGCATATTAGATTCATTCAAAGTAGTTATAAGCAATTTTGATCTAATAAAGTTAAATTGCTCTCTAGCTAGAGGTGTAGTAAAAATGTCCGCCAACTGGTTTTCTATGTCCACATGCGTGATATAGATATCATTTTTGGCAATGTGAGCATGGAGAAAATGATGATGAACCTCTATATGTTTAGCTCTACTATGCAAGATAGGATTATATGACAAGTTAATTACACTGATATTATCACAAAAGATAGGAGAAGCGTCAAAATGAATGTTAAATTCTTGTATCATTTGGTTCATCCATAGGACCTGGGCACAACAACTCCCGGCTACAATGTATTCAACCCTAGTGGTTGATAATGCCAATGTGCTCTATTTCCTGGAGAACCAAGACACCAAGCATGGTCCTAGGAGAAATCAAGTGCCACTTGTGCACTTTCTACCAATCAAGCACCCTGCAAAATCCGCATCACTATAAGTAGTAAGAGTAAAGTCCCTTAACTTGGGATACCATAGTCCAAATTTTGGGTTTTGCCTAAGTACCTTAAAATCCTCTTAACAACTATAAGATGTGATTTCTTAGGATTTGATTGAAAGCGAGCACACAAGCCAACACTAAACATTATATCAGGTCTAGAGGCAGTTAAGCAAAGTAAACTTTCAATCATACCTCTATAGAGCTTCTCATCTACCTTCTCACCTTATTCATCTTTGTCAAGTTTGGCAGTATTTGACATGGGTGTGTCCATCGGCTTGGTGTTCTCCATCCCAAAGCACTTGAGTAGTTCACTTGTGTACTTGCCTTGGTTTATGAAGATCCCATCTTTTGTTTGCTTGATTTGAAAGTTGAGGAAGAACGTGAGTTCACCCATCATACTCATCTCAAATTCAGTCTACGTAAGATTACTAAATTCTTTGCAAAGATCAAGGTTAGTTCCACCAAAAATGATATCATCAACATATATTTGTATGATAAGAAAATTGTTAGAAGTGTGCTTTAGAAATAAGGTAGAATCCATTTTGCCCATGATATACCCATGATCTAACAAAAAGTTCTTTAATTTCTCATACCAAGCTCTAGGTGCTTGTCTGAGTCCATAGAGAGCTTTTTGTTACAAATAAACATGGTTAGGTAAATTATCATGTAAAGCCCGGAGGTTGAGCAATATACACTTTTTCCTCAATTGTACCATTCAAAAACGCACTTTTAACATCCATTTGATATAGAAGAAAGTTTTTATTACTGAAAAAAGCAAGAAACATATGAATGGACTCAGGTTTAGCTATAGGTGCATATGTTTCATCAAAGTCTATACCTTCCTGTTGGCTGTAGCCTTGAGCCACTAACCTTACTTTGCTCCTTACCACTTTGCTGCTTTCATAAAGATTCTTGTGGTAGACCCATCTGGTGCCAATGATCTTTCTATCAATTGGTCTTGGCACTAGGGTCCAACTTTGTTTTTTTTCAAATTTCTCCAACTCTTCTTGCATAGATAGGATCCACTCATCATCCCCAAGAGCTTCCTTGACATTCTTAGGCTCGAGTTATGAGATGAAGTCACTATTGGCTTGTTCTTTGTTGAATGCAGCCCACGTCTTCACTCTTTCAAATGGATCACCTAAAATCAGCTCCTTTGGATGATTCTTTGCAAACTGGGGGGTTGGATCCTTCTTCTCATTATCTTTTCTTCTTCTTGAGTGACCACCTCTTTACCCTTTTGGGTGATGTTGAAATCTGTTAGAATAGGAATTACTTCACCTGCAACATCATCATTTGGAACAATATCTTTGGGAATAGAGGGGTTAGTCTCAATAAACTTAACATTTATGGATTCTTCTACTTTAGCAAGATCAACACTAAAAACTCTATAAGCCTTGCTAGTAGTGTTATAGCCCAGAAAGAAAGCCTTGTAAGATTTCAGATCAAACTTGTCGAGAGAATGTTTCATATTAAAAAAAACAAGGACATCCAAAAATATGGAATGACTCGATAGAAGTCTTCCTACCACACCATAGCTCATAGGGGGTTTTCTTCAAAGAAGGAAGAGTAAAAACCCAATTTTGCACAAAACATGAGGTACCGATAGCTTCAGTCCAAAACTTCTTAGGAGTATCATACTCTAGAAGCATGGTCCTAGCCATATCCTATAAAGACCTATTCTTCCTCTCTAAACCCCATTTTGTTGAGGTGTTCGGGATGAAGAGAAGTTGTCTGCATAACCAGATTCTTGACAAAAATATTCAAAAAGCTCATTTCCAAATTCTCCCCCATGGCCACTACAGATGGAAACAATGTGGAAAGAAGCTTCATTCTCAACTCTTTTCAAAAGCTCAAGAAAACATCAAGTGTATCACTTTTAGAAATAAGAAAGAAGGTCTAAGTATATCTAAAAAATCATCGACGATAACAAGGCAATACTTGGAACCACGAAGCAATTGAGTTCTCATTGGTCCAAATAGATCAATGTGAAGAAGCTCAAGATCTCTCTTGGTACTAAGAACTCCTTTGAATTTCAAGGAGGACTTGGTTTGCTTTCCTTGGGTACAAGGTTGGCATTCCTCATCCTTTTCAAAATCCAATTTGGGAAGTCCCTTGAGCAAGTCCTTTTTGCTCAAATTCTTCAACGGATGTATATTTACATGACCAAGCCGATGGTGTCAAAGAGAAATATCATTCGGGTTGACTACTAGACATCTACCAAAAATAGGCTTAATAGAGTCAAGAACAATAACATAAATATTACCACTTCTAGTTCCCTTATATATAACTTGGTAGGTGAGGGAATCCAGAATCAAGAATTCAAAGGAAGTAAATAACACAAGGTAACCATTATCACATAGTTGACTAACACTAATTAATTGTGATGTAGGCCATCCACAAAGAGAACATTCTTGATGCATAAGGATTCACCTACATCACCCTCACCTTTGATTTTACCTTTCTTATTGTCCCCAAAGGTGACTGGTCCTCTTTTTTTAGTGAAGTTGTTGAAATGGCTTATATCACCTGTCATATGCTTAGTGCATCCCTATCAACAATCCATCTTCCTTTTTCCTGCAAGAAAGGAGAATGTCGGTTCCCACCTCAAACTTTGGGATCCTGAGTTATCTTGGGGACCTATTTCATCTTTGGGTTGCCCCCCTTAGGCTTGTAAGGACAATAAGTAGAGTAATGATCATCACACTTGAAATAAAAACAAACCATAGGATTCTTAGTTCCAGAAGACTCTCCTACGAAGAAAGAGGCCTCCTTGCTCTTTTTATTACCTTTGGCTTTGCTCTTTCCCTTTGATGTTCCCCTACAAATTACAAACCACTTGTACCACTTTGTTTGGTAGAATGGTCAAGGTTTTCATTTAGGGAGTTCTTCCCTTTGAGGAATTTCTAAAGGGATGATCTCAATCTATGGTTATCATAATTTAAATGGTAGAAGATAAGCTAGCTATGTCATCCCTAGCATGGACAAGACCATTCTCAAGACATAAAGCTTTAGTTAAGTATGAATCCTTTTTAAGAGAGATAGAAGCAAAAATAGCACTAGGCAATAATGGTCTAGAAGATATATCATTTACTTGAACAAGAAACCTAGCATTTTTAGTTTGAAACATTTGGATTTCTTTAACATAGACATTTCTTTCTTCTCTACGAGCATCAATAAGGAGCTTAAATTCAGCATTTTCAGTTTTAACTATTTCAAGCTCTTTAAGGAAATTTTGGTTCTCTTCGTGAAGATTTTCAATGTTCTTAAGATAGATACCATTCTCAACTTCAACCCCATTGTATTGGAGCTCAAGATCAAGGTATTGCCCTTGCAAATTATCAATACTCTCAACATTTGAGTTCTCATTCATCTCAAGACTTTTAAGATTAGCATATAGATCATCAATGATTTGTCCTAACCGTTTTCTTTTAGATTTACATTTAGCAAAAGATGAACAAGTAGAGATAAGCATAGCAATAATAGCTTCCTTAGATGACTCATGCAAACTTACCTCACCAATTTCTTCACTAGTAGAGGACATGAGTGCAAGATGGCACTCTCCATCTTCTTTGGACCTTGAGCTGCTTGAAGATGAAGCTTCCCAAGTTGCGTGAGTTGCATTCTTGTGTCTTTTCTCCTTCTTGTCTTTCCTCTTATATTTTCTTTCCTTCTTGTACTCTTCTTACTTCTTTGAGCTGCCCTTGTGGTGTGACTTTCTTGACTTGGGACATTCACTCTTGTAGTGTCCCTTTTGCCCACACTTGTAGCATCTAGGAGTAGAATAGGAGGAGGTTTGCTTTCCCTTAAAGTATTTGCCCTTGATGTAGTTAGCTTCATGCTCACTTGGTACATCATATTCACTAGAGGAAGAAGGAGAAGTCCAGCAAGCAAGTTTTTGTTGAAGGATGACAGCATCTACTTGAACATTGAAAGCACTATCTTTGATCTTCTTAGCTTCCTTCTCTTCTTGCTTGGCTTCTTCTTCTTGCTTGTCATGTCTTGGCTCATGGGCTTGGAGGTTTCCAATGAGCTCTTCGTTCGGGATGTCACCAAGGCTCCTCACTTCTTCAATTTAGGTGACCTTTGACTCCCACCACTTTGGCAGAGTCCTCAAGATCTTGGAGTTGATTACACCTTTATCCAAAGTGTTGCCCAATGCAGTCAACCCATTGATGATGACATTGAGTATTGAGTACATATCCGCAATCCCTTTTTTCTTGCCCATCTTGAAGTTCTCTAGAAGGTTGTTCAACATGTAGATCTTGGCCTCCTTGACTTGCTTTGTGCCTTCATAGGTGATGCACAATTTGTCCCAAATCTCATAGGTGATGTCCTTGGCTCTGATACCACTTGTTGGATCTAGGGTTATAGGGGGGGTGAATATAGATTCAAAAAAATTCTCACAAGATAGATTAGACCTTCAAATTAAATCAAATTAAAACTAATAGATTAAGTGCAATTTGAATTCCTAACTAACAAACATAGCAAGGATGAAATGAATTGATAGCAAGCACTTGACAAGGTCATGCATAGTGGTTCCACTCTCTAAACTAGGAGAGAGTCAGTCCACTACCTAGAGAGGCCAGCCTCTAGGACTTTGTAAGTGCTTTTCTATATATTATCACCAATAAGAGTTGCAACACAAGACCACCAAAGGACTTACCCATCCATGAACCAAGAGTATTCTACCTTACCAAGGACTTACCCACTTTGTCGAGAGCCTATAACCTTCTCCAAGGTCTTACCCACTCTAGCACAAGTCTTCCGCCTTCAAGGACTTTTCTACTCTTCTTGGATCTTTGGCCTTTGCCTTCTCCTTCTCCTGGAGAAGCTCTTCACCTCTTATTTAAACTTGAAGAATACCATCAATAGCTCCACCTTCACTCAGAGTAGCTTGCTTCACCTTTCATGGAGGAAAGGGGTAGGGAAGAGGAAATAGATGAGAGCTTTGCATGCACATGGGAGTAGCTCTCTTACAATAGGCCTATCTCACTCATAATCATGAAATGAATTGTAAACTAGAGAGAGAAAGGGGCTCAAGGAGTTGTAACACACTCAACTATAGCAAGGACTTATAATAGCATGAATGAGTAAACTTGGAATGAATTCCAAGGGGTCCTATTTATATATGGGGGTGTTCCCTTGAGATTGGGATCACTTAGGGTCAAAATATAGCAATTTTACACAATGCAATGGATCTATTTTCACCTTTAACAACTCATCAATGGTTATAAACACTTTTTCTGCATTTCTCGTATATATAGTACATTCAGTCGAGTTTCAATAAAGGTAACTCGACCGATCAACTAAAAGAAAAGGCCAATTTTCAAACTATCAGTCAAGTTTGTTCTGAGAAACTTGACCAATGAGATAAAATTAGATTTTCTAAGTGATTCAGTCGGTAAAGCTTTGTGAGTGTACAACTCGACCGATGGGTCATCTTTAGAAAATCCATCATAGGATCATTCGAGTTTCCAACTCGACCGATGAACAGCCTATGACAAATTTCCTAAGTTGACTTTTGAGTGATTAAACCTTGGTATTAAGTGCCCCTAATATTTTTCTCATATTAATTACAAGTCATATCATCAATAAAAGTGATTACAAAAATCATCTAAGGTCATTTAGAGTGATTTCCCAAATTGCAAACTTGCATTGTATTTGACTTGAACTTGAACAAGCTAGGGCTTGTGTAATTTGATCCTTTTCATGTACCTAAAGCCTGAAATCAATCTTGAATAAACATATTAGATACATAGGAATGGAATGGTTAAGTCATTATCAAAATATGGGCAATGTATAACTCTTCAAGTCAACAGAAGACTCTTTGTCATAGATAGGTAAGTCCTTGGTAGGTTATTGGCTCCCTTGTCCTCAAAGCGAATGTTAGGTATCCTTGTCACGGAAAAGAGTGGTCATATGTTGTAACTCTTATAATAGAATATAAAGAATGAGACATGGTTGAAAAACCATAGAGGTTGACTTCTCTATATAATTGATGTACTCCTTGTTTGGATTTTTGGACACTATACATAGCTTATGGTCTTGTGTTGGTCAATCTCTCTCTCTCCCTTGCTATGTATGTTTCAACACCCAAGGCTGAGAGATGGTGAATGTTAAGAAACTTCGCTACTTGATCTACGACCTCTTGTCTTTTAGGTCTGGGCTCAAAAAGGGCACGAAAAGGGAAAGGATTCCAGGGATGATCTCCTTATACCTATTTACAGCCTCATTTGAGACAAAAAGAGTGTCATCAAAAGGAATCAAGCGGAAGGAGGATGAAGAAGATGGTGCATTAACTGGGGCAGCTCTCTTCCTCCTATTGGATGCCATAGAGATGAAAAAGAGAGGAAGGAGAGAGAGAGAAAGCTAAAAACTCACCACCAAAAACACCCACAGACCTAGGTTAGCAAGGGGGAAGGTTAAGGGTGGTCTAGCTAGGTCAGATAAGGGATAGGTTGAGGAAGTTTAGGGAAAGGGTAGAGAGCTTAGGGCATATGGAGGTGGAATCAGTCGTCTTTTCTCTAGTTGAGAGGGAGAATAATCATTCGAACCCAACTTAAGATTGCTCTAGCTCAGCCATCGACCGAGTTTTGTGAACTCAGAAACTCGACTGATATGCTTTTTAAAAAGCTCTCGACCTCCGATCGGTCGAGTTGGCAACTCGACCGATGGTCAACCTGACCTAAATACAAGAAACTCAGTTTTTAGCCAATAGAGTGCTAATTAAATTTATTTTTCAAGTCCATTATATATTTTGAACATACTTAGGCATATATCACTCATCATTGGGTACTATTTTGCAGTAAAGCATATGTTTGTAAAAAATACCCAAAATAAGAGAAAAACAAGGCAAAATGAACATGAAAAATGGATTTTTAGCAAATTAGCAAGCAAAGATGATCAAAATAGAGGCAAAGCATATAGGATAGATGACAGCTAGCTAGAAGGCATATCAGATTTATTCAAAGTAGTTATAAGCAATTTTGATCTAATAAAGTTAAATTGCTCTCTAGCTAGAGGTTTAGTGAAAATGTCCGCCAACTCATTTTCTGTGTCCACATGCGTGATATAGATATCCTTTTTGGCAATGTGAGCACAGAGAAAATGATGATGAACCTCTATATGTTTAGCTCTACTATGCAAGATAGGATTATATGACAAGTTAATTGTATTGGTATTATCATAAAAGATAGGAGAAGCGTCAAAATGAATGTTAAAGTCTTGGAACATTTGGTTCATCCATAGAACCTGGGCACAACAACTCCTGACTACAATGTATTCAGCCTTAGTGGTTGATAATGCCACTGTGTTTTGTTTCTTAGAGAACCAAGACACCAAGCATGGTCCTCGTAGAAATCAAGTGCTACTTGTGCACTTTCTACCAATCAAGCACCCTGCATAATCCACATCACTATAAGTAGTAAGAGTAAAGTCCCTTAACTTGGGATACCATAGTCTAAAATTTGGGTTTTGGCTAAATACCTTAAAATTCTCTTAATAGCTATAAGATGTGATTTCTTAGGATTTGATTGAAAGAGAGCACACAAGCCAACACTAAAAATTATATCAAGTCTAGAGGCAGTTAAGTAAAGTAAGCTTCCAATCATACCTCTATAGAGCTTCTCATCTACCTTCTCACCTTCTTCATCTTTGTCAAGTTTGGTGATATTTGACATGGGTGTGTCCATCGGCTTGGTGTTCTCCATCACAAAGCACTTGAGTAGTCCACTTGTCTACTTACCTTGGTTGATGAAGTTTCCATCTTTTGTTTGCTTGATTTGAAATCCGAGGAAGAATGTGAGTTCACCCATCATACTCATCTCAAATTCATTATGCGTAAGATTACTAAATTCTTTGCAAAGATCAAGATTAGTTCCACCAAAAATGATATTATCAACATATATGTGTATGATAAGAAAATTTTTAGAAGTGTGCTTTAGAAATAAGGTAGAATCCACTTTGCCCATGATATACCCATGATCTAACAAAAAGTTCTTTAATTTCTCATACCAAGCTCAAGGTGCTTGTTTGAGCCCGTAGAGAGCTTTTTGTAACAAATAAACATGGTTAGGTAAATTATCATGTAAAGCCCGGAGGTTGAGCAACATACACTTTCTCCTCAATTGTACCATTCAAAAATGCACTTTTAACATACATTCAATATAGAAGAAAGTTTTTATTACTGACAAAAGCAAGCAACAAATGAATGGACTCAAGTTTAGCTATAGGTGCATATGTTTCATCAAAGTCTATACCTTCCTGTTGATTGTAGCCTTGAGACACTAACCTTAATTTGCTCCTTACCACTTTGTCACTTTCATAAAGATTGTTGTGGTAGACCCATTTTGTGCCAATGATCTTTCTATCACTTGGGCTTGGCACTAGGGTCCAAACTTTGTTCTTTTCAAATTGCTCCAACTCTTCTTACATAGCTAGGATCCACTCATCATCCCCAAGAGCTTCCTTGACATTCTTAGGCTTGAGTTGTGAGATGAAGGCATTGTTGGCTTGTTCTTTGTTGAATGCAGCCCACATCTTCACTCTTTCAAATGGATCACCTAAAATCAGCTCCTTTGGATGATTCTTTACAAACGGGGGGGGGGGGGGGGGGGGGGTGGATCCTTCTTCTCATCATCTTTTTCTTCTTCTTGAGTGACCACCTCTTTACCCTTTTAGGTGATGTTGAGCTCTTTTAGAATGGGAATTACTTCACCTGCAACATCATCATTTGGAACAATATCTTTGGAATAGAGGGTTAGTCTCAATAAACTTAACATTTATGGATTCTTCTACTTTAGAAAGATCAACACTAAAAACTCTATAAGCCTTGCTAGTAGTGTTGTAGCCTAGAAAGAAAGTCTTGTAAGATTTCAGATCAAACTTGTCGAGAGAATATTTCATATTCAAAACAAAACAAGGACATCCAAAAATATGGAATGACTCGATAGAAGGCTTCCTACCATGCCATAGCTCATATGGGGTTTTCTTCAAAGAAGGATGAGTAAAAACCCAATTTTGCACAAAACATGAGGTACTGACAGCTTCAGCCCAAAACTTCTTAGGAGTATCTGTTGGTATATATGCCCATAGAGCCATCCCAAGCGATTGCATGGAGTTGGATATTAATTAATGAATTTATGTGATTATTTGGTTAATTAATGAATTCCAGAATATTCTAATTAATCCATGAGCATTTTAATTAACACGGTGTTTTTATTTACCGATGGATTTAGGAAACCCTACTTCCCTTCGTCTCCTATTTAAAGGAGGATTGACGGCCGATGTCTATATATGATATTGAGAGAGGCTTTTCGATTTACGCTCACGTACGTAAACCCTAGTCATTACCATCCTTAGGAGAGAAAGGAGAGCAACACACCGCTAGCATGCCGCCGCACAGACACGACTCCTTCCCTCCAACTTAGAAAGCGCGACGTGGAGTTCCAGTCCATCCGCGTGGACGAAGTAGAGACACAGACGCTGAGACACCTGTGTTCGGAGGACATCGATGACCATCTGTGCACGTTATGAGCGGCGTACATCATCGCACGAAAGGAGTGCCGCCGGATCTTCCTGCGACAACGAACGAGAGAGAAGTTCTGTCCATGTAGGCCAGCGTCGTTGCACACCTTTGTGCATTGGACATCGCCGGACTTGCTCTGCGATAAGGTATATCCCGTAAATACTCATTCCAAATACGCTGTTGTTGACGAGATCCTATTTCGGGTTGAGTGGAATTTTTGTTGCTTCCGCCGTGCATGTTTTCTCCACAAAACCCAACAGTGGTATCAGAGCAGCGTCAATCTACAACGTATTTGGATTCGTTTTGATATGATCGAATCAGTGTATACTATTTTTATGTTGCATATGATGCGAATTAAAACTAATAATGTGCAAATCTAAACCTAATTCCATATACGTCGCATGTTTCTATTTTTGACGTTTTGGACGGGGTCGACAATGGAAAATATTGATTTTCTTAAGTGCACATAAGTAAAATTTTGTAGACCTTTCAGGGGCTCTACCCCTGAGACCCCGTGAGGGGCGGCCTCCCCGTACAAGGGCGCTACCCCTGTGTACCCCGCATAGTCTGCGTGGGAGTCAAAAAAATTTATTTAATGAGGAATGTCCCGCATTAAAAGTTCTGCAATTTTAATATGTATATACATATATGTAGATATACCTATGATAACATACGCATCGCCATTAAAATTTTGTTTTATGTGGTAAATGCATGCACGGTTATGGCCTAGTATCCCCTTTTGTGAATGTTGTGAATGAATGTGGATGTCAATCTTGTGGATATGTTTGTTTGTGAATGCTATGGATGTATAATGGTTCCATATGGATCCTTTGTATAAAGTATTTGGCTTGCATGTCGAGCCTCATCTCTTATTTCAAAGTGTAATTAATTCTTTTCTTTTATATTTGTACTCATATGATGTAATAGAGATATGATTAGTTTTAGTCTTTGTAAACTTGATGTAAGGAGGCCACTTGAAGATCCAACTCCAAGGAGTGTCCATGGAGAAGCACCATGAAGATCCAATTATAAGAAGCAACCTGAAGATCCAACTCTAAGGAGCGTCCATGGAGAAGTAACAAGAAGATCCAATTCCAAGAAGCAACTTGAAGTTCCAACCTCACGAAGCATCCATGAAGTTGTTCATTGTAATGTTGATCATTACATGCTTACAAGTTGATTCACAGGTGTTGCATGAGATGTGTAAGACCATAGGTGGACCGTAATCCTTTGTTGCTCCAAAGTATTACAATATTATGGTCATAACCGATATATTTGTGTTTGTGATTGCATGTCTATCGTTTGTGGTTGTGAATATAGTAGTATATGATGCATACTGTAAGTATGTGGTGTTTGGATATGTATATGTATCAATAAAACCCCTAAATTAATAATATTAAGTTATAGTTGTCTTCAATAAAGCAACACACATGAAAAGCTTGATCGACTATGTGTGGGCACGCCTCCACGTGGTACACTATCTATCTCGTGGAAGTGTGATGGTGGGTGTGTGGGTCTGCCTCCGCAGGGTGCACACTCATCGTGTTGGCTTATGGGTTGGACTTAATTAGGGAACCTTGATAGGATCAAGTACCTAGAGGCACATAGATGTATCATGGTAAGGAGTTGTGCATGATCATCTATCCAAGAGTTGCATATGATGCAATTGGCAAAATTTGCCTACCTTAGTATTTGGTCTTTGACGTCGGCGTTGGCTGGGCATTGATCCAATTATTTTGGATCTTGGCTCACTAGAAGGTTGTACATTGCAATCTTCCGAGTTGATAGTGAGGGCTATCAATTTAAATAAAATAGTGGGATCGTAATTAATTAAAGGCCTAATTAATCTTGTTTATCAAATCTTTACAAGTCAAAATGTTTTGGACTAAATGCAATTTTTTCTTTTGTAGCAATCAAATGGCAAACAACACTCACACTTTCTCATTGTGATCGGTCCTTGAGAAGGACAAACTTACTGAAACCAACTTTCAAAACTGGTTTAGGATGCTGAGAATTGTTCTCATACATGAGCGTAAGCTCTATGTCCTTGAAACACCAGAGCCAGCGGAGCCCGCCGTAAATGCACCCAAAGCTGAAAAGGATGCTTACAAGAAGCACCTTGATGATGTTGTGGATGTCAAGTGCCTGATGTTGTACTCAATGAACTATGAGTTGCAAGAGCAGCATGAGAACATGAATGTCATGGAGATAGTAACACATCTCAAGAACATGTATCAACATCAAGCAAGACATGAGAGATATGATGTCTCAAATGCTTTGTTCAGGAGCAAGATGAAAGAGGGAGACTCAGTTGGCACCCATATACTCACTTAAATTGGGTACGTGGAAAGCCTATCCAAGCTAAGATTTCCCCTAGGTCAAGATTTGGCCACTGATGTGATTCTACAATCATTGTCTGAATCATACAATCATTTTTTCATGAACTACAACATGAATACTTTTGACAAGCTGTTGTCAGAACTGTTGGGCATGTTGAGGACAACTGAAGCATAGATGAAGAAAGACAAGCCCAAGTTTGTGATGATGATCAGCAAGGTAAAGTGAAAGTCAAAAGGCAAAGACAAGGCTAAGAAAGGTTCTAAAGCCGGGCAGAAGCCAAAGTCATCCGCGCTCAAAGCTAAAGGTGGGATCTCCAAAGAAGGCAATTGTCACCATTGTCACCAGGCTGGACATTGGAAAAGAAACTATCCTCTCTACCTGGAGGAACTGAGGAAGAAGAAGCAGGGGATAGAGATCTCCACTTTAGGTATATACGTTATTGAGATAAACTTAAATACTTCCTCATCATGGGTACTGGATACCGGATGTGGATCTCACATATGTTCTAATATGCAGGATCTGATAAGAAGTAAGCCTTTACGAAAGGGCCAAGTCGAGCTGCGGGTCGCTAATGGAGCAAGAGTTGCTGCCACCGCAGTTGGATTTATTAGTTTATCTTTTCCTACGAGCCTTATAATAGAATTAGATAATTGCTATTATGTACCTGCCATTAATAGAAATATTATTTCTGTATCTTGTATGGACAAGAGTGGATTTGAATTTCACATTAAGAATGGAATTATTTCTATTTCTAAAGATGAGATCTTTTATGGCAATGTCCCTATGTCTTATGGTATCTACTTGTTAGAACTTGAGACTAGCATATACAACGTAAATACTAAAAGGTTAAAATTTGACAACTCAAACAAAACATTCTTATGGCATTGTCATCTTGGGCACATAAACGAGAAGTGCATATCTAGACTCCATAAGGATGGTTATCTAGACTCTTTTGATTTTGAATCATTGGAGACATGTGAGGCATGTTTATTAGGGAAGATGACCAAGACTCCTTTCACTAGACACAGTGAGAGATCCAGTGATCTGCTAGGGATCATACATACTGATGTATGTAGACCTTTTCGATCAAATCCTAGAGGGGGCTATCAATACTTCATTACCTTCATTGATGACCTCATTAGGTATGGCTATGTATATCTTATGAAACACAAGTCAGAAACTCTTGAAATGTTCAAGACTTTCATGAATGAAGTAGAGAAGCAACTTGGTAAGAGTATTAAAGCACTCCATTCAGATCGAGGTGGTGAATACTTAAGCCAAGAGTTTGAGGACCTTCTGAGAGACTGTGGTATTGTATCACAATGGACTCCACCTGGTACACCACAACATAATGGTGTGTCAGAAAGAAGGACTCGTACATTATTAGACATGGTACGATCAATGATGAGTTCAGCCAAACTTCCAATATCGTTCTGGGGATATGCTCTTGAAACTGCAACATTTACACTTAACCGTGTACCTTCCAAATCGGTTCAAAAGACACCATATGAGATATTGTAACATCCCAGGATTTGAGGCCTCGGATAACATGATATTAAAAGGAATGATTGGACTACCCATATCACCAAGGTGCACCTCCTTTTCCGGGAGCCCATCACTAAATAACTCCATAGTTAAGCGTGCTCAGCTTGGAGTAGTACTAGGATGGGTGACCAGTCGGGAAGTTGATCCTGGCTTGCGTGTCAGTGTGGACAAAGTGCACAGTTAAGGCTAGTGGTGGTTTGTGGGGCCAGTCGTCATTCCTGAAACTCTACTAGAGCCTTGGGCAGTGGGCCCGGGCATTACAAATGGTATCAGAGCCATAACCCCTCTAGTAGGTGGGGCCCACATGGGCATGTGGCATGCCAGTCTTGAGTCGTGTGGTCCAGGCAAGTTGGAAAGGGCTATCCGTAGAGACGAGATGGAGCCGCCCTTGCGCTGGTAGCCGTGGACGGGAGTTGGGTGTCCATGGGGAGTTCTTTAGTGATGGGCTCCCGGAAAAGGAGGTGCACCTTGGTGATATGGGTAAGTCCAATCATTCCTTTTAAGATCATGTTATCCTAGGCCTCAAACCTGGGATGTTACAATCTCCCCCACTTAGACTCTTGACGTCCTCGTCAAGGCTCAACTATATGGCCTCATAATCTGACCCCATTTCAGTGCAGACCCACAATGGCCCATGGACACCCAGCTCCTGTCCATGGCTACCAGCGCAAGGGCGGCTCCATCTCGTCTCTACGAATAGCCCTTTCCAACTTTCCTGGACCGCACGGCTCAAGACTGGCATGCCACATGCCCATATGGGCCCCACCTACTGAAGGGGTTATGGCTCTGATACCATTTGTAATGCCCGGGCCCACTGCCCAAGGCTCTAGTAGAGTTTTAGGAATGAAGACTGGTATGTATGCCCATAGAGACTATCATTTGATGATTGTAATGGGATACTATGTAAACAATTTGTAATACTACATTGACCATATCAATAAAGACAAGTTTCCAATCTATATGTTTGTGTTGTGAGATTACCATAAAACTTATAGATGTCTATAGAATAATATACTCAATGACATATGTCTTCAGGTTGATGACCTGAACAGTGAGATCATATGTATGCTAAGAGTATGTATTCTTGTTTTATCCCTAATCATTTGTTATTGTGGAAATATCCATAGACATCAATAACAAATAAAATTAGAATGTATGTTGGTTGATGGAAGAATCTCATTATCCATGATATGGAGATATCAAACCAAATACATAGATACTTGTTAGAGAATAGTGTATCGGATAGACCCACCTTGAGAGTGACACATGGATACCATGATTGTTGGATCCAAGATGGGTGATTAGATTCTCTAGAGGGGGGTGAATAGAGCTAAATGCACTTAAACAAACTTCATTAGACCTTCAAGATATATGATAAGATAAGGTTGCTAAATAGGTAATTTGAGTGCAACTAAAACATGCATAGCAAGGATGAGAGAGATTGAGCAAACACAAGTAGACAAGCTATTTAGAGTGGTTCCACACTTCAAACTATAAGTATGTCAGTCCACTTATCTAGAGAGGTCAACCTCTAGGATTTCCTAACCATTGCATTCTTATATTCATTCATAAGACTTACAATACATGACCAAACAAAGGACTTACCTATCCAATACAAAGAGTCTTCAACCTTACCAAGGACTTACCCACTTTGCAAGGAGTCTTCTGCCTTCTTCCAAGGACTTACCTACTCTTGTACAAGTCTTCATCCTTATAGGAATTACCCACTCTTCTTGGATCTTCCGCCTTTGACTTCACATTCACTTGGAGAAGCTTCCACCAAGGACTTACCCACTTGAGCAAGGAGTCTTCTGCCTTCACTAAGGGCTTACCCACTCTAGCTCCAAGTCTTCAGCCTTGATCTTCACTAAGGGATGCCTTCCCTTGTTCGTCTTCACCTCTCTTATCTAAGAGAGAGAACCTTCATCTTCATGATTGAATTGAGAGAAAGGGAGGTGGTGGAAGTGAGAGCCTCACAAGATATACATGTAGGACTACTCTCTTACAGATTTCCTACTCACTCTAATGGATGTAGCAAGTGATTAAGCTTAGAGAGAGAGAGAGGAGGCTGTAGGAAGCACTCAATTATAGAATAGGAACCTCACATAGAGTTTGCATTGAATGCTCAACCTTAGAATGAAGCCCAAGGGGTCCTATTTATAGATGGGGATGCCTCTTAGCCTTTGGGAACACTTGAGAATGAAAACTAGTTGTTTTGTGGCTTGCAATAGATATATTTTCACTTTTTGCCACTCCACAATTTCTGCACTTTTCCGTATAGTGCAATTGGTCGAGTTTCTATAAGGGTAACTCGACCGATCAAGTAAACGACAAGGCCGATACTCAAATGATCGGTCGAGTTTGTCCTGACAAAACTCGACCGACCATTAGGAATCGAAATGGTCAGTTACTTGATCGGTCGAGTTCTGTGTAAACACAACTCGATCGACGCAATCTCTAGAAAATTGATCAAGGATGATCGGTCGAGTTTTCAGGCTGGGAAACTCGACCGACAAAGTGCTTGTAATCAATTTTCAAAGTTGCATCCAAAGTGATCTAACATTCGATCTAAGTGCTCCTGATTTTTTCTAAGCTTAATTACAAGTCATACAATCATTACAAGTGATTTACAACATGATTCTAATGGATTTACATTCTATTACAAAAACATGCACTTGTATTGACTTTGACTTGTCTTTTCTACAATTTGATATGCGCAAGTTAGGGCATTTGGAGTGTGTCTATACCTAATCTGAAATCACTCAAGTAGAGACATTAGACACCAATATGTAGAATGGTTAGTCATCATCAAAACATGAGTTTAGTCAATTTAGATGTGAGTCAACATTGACCTAATTGACCTTGAGTCAACAATGATTGGTAGTTAGATTCACATCTCATAATGATGGTGGTGATTGTGGTTCTTAGACCTGAAGTCACTACACTTGTCACATGTCATTCAGTGTACTTTGACATCATCTACCATGGTCCTTAATAAGGATTGCCATAAAGATGGTGCTTGGGGTGCACTGTGACACATGGGGATGACTGTGAGTGATGTAAATGGAATTTGTCCTTCCTATGAGAGTTTGATATTCCAACCACTTGATAAGTGAGACTGAGAAATGCATGGCCATGTTGATGTGAGTCAATATGTGATATTGAGCTTACATATATCTCAGACAGTCTGCTCTAGTTCAAGGAACATGGATTGAACGTTGAAATAAAAATTCCATGACTCGAGTTCAATCCGAATATCAGCGACAAAGGAACTATACAATCATTGTAACACCAGTCATGAATGATAGGTTAAGTTGTTCTCCAACTTCTCCAATTACTTGGGTGGCAATGAAGTCTTGCTAGATACCAATCATTGCTTGTGAAATCATAATATGATCATGGATATCACTGCCAATGTAATTTGGAGCCTACCGGGTCACACACATAGGATGTGTTGGAATAGGAGTATAAATGTAGATTTGATTGGAATTGCTCCGAATCACATTGATTACTAAAATATTTATGTAATGGATTAGAATAATATTGGAGTGACTGGATCTAAGTGCAAGTGGGAGTCTGTTGGTATATATGCCCATAGAGCCATCCCAAGTGATTGCATGGAATTGGATATTAATTAATCAATTAATGTGATTATTTGGTTAATTAATGAATTCCAGAATATTCTAATTAATCCAAGAGCATTTTAATTAACGCAGTGTTTCTGTTTACCGATGGATTTAGGAAACCCTACTTCCCTTCGTCTTCTATTTAAAGGAGGATTGACGACCGATATCTATATAAGATATTGAGAGAGGCTTTTTGATTTACACTCACGTACGTAAACCCTAGCTGTCATCGTCCTTAGGAGAGAAAGGAGAGCATCACGCCGCTAGCACGCCACCGTACAGACATGACTCATTTCCGCTGGCTTAGGAAGCACAACGTGGAGTTCTAGTCCATCCACGTGGATGAAGTAAAGATGCATACGCTGATACGCCTGCATTCGGAGGACATCGACGACCATCCATGCACGTTACGAGTGGCGTACATCATCACACGAAAGGAGCGCCGTCGGATCTTCCTGTGACAGCAAATGGGAGAGAAGTTCCGTCCATGTAGGCCAGCGTCGTTGCACACCTTTGTGCAGCGAGACATCCCCGGACTTGCTCTGTGATAAGGTATATCCCGCAAACACTCCTTCCAAATATGTTGTTGTCGATGAGATCCTATTTCGGGTTGAGTGGAATTTTTGTTGCTTCTGTCACGCATGTTTTCTCCACAAAACCCAATAGTACCATACTCTAGAAGAATGGTCCTAGCCATCTCCTGTAAAGACCTATTCTTCCTCTCTACAACCCCATTTTGTTGAGGTGTTCATGGTGAAGAGAAGTTTTCTGCATAAATAGATTCTTGACAAAAATATTCAAAAAGCTCATTTCCAAATTCTCCCCATGGTCACTACAGATGGAAACAATGTGGCAAGAAGCTTCATTCTCAACTCATTTCAAAAGCTCGAGAAAACATCATGTGTATCACTTTTAGAAATGAGAAAGAAGGTCCGAGTATATCTAAAAAAATCATCGACAATAACAAGGCAATACTTGGAACCACAAAGCAATTGGGTTCTCATTGGTCCAAATAGATCAATGTGAAGAAGCTCAAGATCTCTCTTGGTACTAAGAACTCCTTTGAATTTGAAGGAGGACTTAGTTTTCTTTCCTTGGGTACAAGGTTGGCATTCCTCATTCTTTTCAAAATCCAATTTGGGAAGTCCCTTGACCAAGTCCTTTTTGCTCAACTTCTTGAACTGATGCATATTTACATGACCAAGCCAGTGGCACCACAGAGAAATATCATTCGAGTTTACTACTAGACATCTACTAACAACAGGCTTAATAGAGTTAAGAACAATAACATAAAGATTACCACTTCTAGTTCCCTTATATATAACTTGGTAGGTGAGGGAATATAGAATCAAGCATTCAAAGGAAGTAAATAACACAAGGTAACCATTATCACATAGTTGACTAACGCTAATTAAATTGTGATGCAGGCCATCCACAAAGAGAACATTCTTGATGCATAAGGATTCACCTACATCACCCTCACCTTTGATTTTACCTTTCTTATTGTCCCCAAAGGTGACTGATCCTCCTTTTTTTTGGTGAAGTTGTTGAAATTGTTTATATCACTTGTCATATGATTAGTGCACCCCTATCAACAATCCATCTTTTTTCCTACAAGAAAGGAGAATGTCAGTTCCCACGTCAAACTTTGGGATCCAGAGTTAGCTTTGGGACCCATTTCATCTTTGGGTTGACCCACTTAGGCTTGTAAGGACAATAAGTAGAGTAATGATCATCACACTTGCAATAATAACAAACCATAGGATTCTTAGTGCCAGAAGACTATCCTACGAAGAAAGATATCTCCTTGTTCTTTTTCTTACCTTTGGCTTTCCTCTTTCCCTTTGATGTTCTTTTTCTTACCTTTGGCTTTCCTCTTTCCCTTTGATGTCCCCCCTACAAATCCCAAACCACTTGTACCACTTTGTTTGATAGAATGGTCAAGGATTTCATTTAGGGAGTTCTTCCCTTTGAGAAATTTCTAAAGGTATGCTCTCAATCTATGGTTATCATCATTTAAAGAAATAATGGTAGAAGATAAGCTAGCTATGTCATCCCTAGCATGAACAAGATCAGTCTCAAGACATAAGGCTTTAGTTAAGTATGAATCATTTTTAAGAGAGATAGAAGCAACAATAGCACTAGGCAATAATGGTCTAGAAGATAGATCATTTACTTGACCAATCAACCTAGAATTTTTAGTTTTAAACATTTGGATTCCTTTAACATAGACATCTCTTTCTTCTCTACGATCATCAATAAGGAACTTAAATTCAACATTTTCAGTTTTAACTACTTCAAGCTCTTTAAGGCAATTTTAGTTCTCTTCCTGAAGATTTTTAATGTTCTTAAGGTAGATACCATTATCAACTTCAACCCCATTGTATTGGAGCTCAAGATCAATGTATTGCCCTTGAAAATTATCAATACTCTCAAGATTAGATTTCTCATTCAGCTCAAGAATTTCAAGATTAGCATATAGATCATCAATGATTTTTCCTAACAATTTTCTTTTACATTTACATGTAGCAAAAGATGAATAGGTAGAGATAAGCATATCAATAATAGCTTCCTTAGATGACTCATGCAAACTTACCTCACTTACCTCACCAATTTATTCACTAGTAGAGCCATGAGTGTAAGATGACACTCTCCATCTTCTTTGGATCTTGAGCTTCTTGAAGATGAAGCTTCCCAAACTGTATGAGCTGCATTCTTGTGTCTTTTCTCCTTCTTGTCTTTCCTATTGTATTTTTTCTCCTTCTTGTACTCTTCTTCCTTCTTTGATCTTCCCTTTTGGTGTGACTTTCTTGACTTGGGACATTCACTCTTGTAGTGTCCCTTTTGCCCACACTTGTAGCATCTAGGAGTGGAATAGGAGGAGGCTTGCTTTCCCTTAAAGTGTTTGCCCTTGATGTAGTTAGCTTCATGCTAACTTGGTACATCATCTTCACTAGAGGAAGAAGGAGAAGTCCGGAAAGTAAGTTTTTGTCGAAAGATGACAACCTCTACTTGTACTTTGAAAGCACTATCTTTGATCTTCTTGGCTTCCTTCTCTTCTTGCTTGGCTTCTTCTTCTTTCTTGTCAAGCCTTGGCTTATGGGCTTGGAGGTTTCCAATGAGCTCTTCGATCGGGATGTCACCAAGGCTCCTCACTTCTTTAATGGAGGTGACCTTTAACTCCCACCTCTTTGGTAGAGTTCTCAAGATCTTGGAGTTGATTACACCTCTATCCAAAGTGTTTCCCAATGCAGCCAACCCATTGATGATGCCATTGAGTCTTGAGTACATCTCTGCAATCCCTTATTTCTTGCCCATCTTGAAGTTCTCTAGAAGGTTTTTCAACATATAGATCATGGCCTCCTTGACTTGCTTTGTGCCTTCATAGGTGATGCACAATTTGTCCTAAATCTCATAGGTGGTGTCCTTGGCTCTAATACCACTTGTTGGATCTAGGGCTATTGGGGGGTGAATATACCTTCAAAAAAAATTCTCACAAGATAGATTAGACCTTCAAATTAAATAAAATTAAAAACCAATAGATTAAGTACAATTTGAAGTCCTAACTGACAAGCATAGTAAGGATGAGATGAATTGATAGCAAGCACTTTACAAGGTCATGTAGAGTGGTTCCACTCTCCAAACTAGGAGAGAGTCAGTCCACTACCTAGAGAGGTCAACCTCTAGGACTCTGTAAGTGTTTTTCTCTATATTATCACCAATAAGAGTTACAACACAAGACCACCAAAGGACTTACCCATCCAAGTACCAAGAGTACTCCACCGTACCAAGGACTTACCCACTTTGCCGAGAGTCTTCAACCTTCTCCAAGGTCTTACCCACTCTAGCACAAGTATTTCGCCTTCAAGGACTTTTCTATTCTTCTTGGATCTTTGGCCTTCTCCTTCTCCTTCTCCTGGAGAAGCTCTTCACCTCTTCTTTAAACTTGAAGAAGACCATCAATAGCTCCACCTTCACTCGGAGTATCTTGCTTCACCTTTACTTCATGGAGGAAAGAGGCAGGGAAGAGGAAGTAGATGAGAGCTTTACATGCACATGGGAGTAGCTCTCTTACAATAGTCCTATCTCACTCATAATCATGAAATGAAGTGTAAAGTAGAGAGAGAAAGGGGTTCAAGGAGTTGTAACACACTCAACTATAGCAAGGACTTAGAATAGCATGAATGAGTAAACTTGGAATGAACTCCAAGGGGTCCTGTTTATAGATGGGGGCATTCCCTTGAGATTGGGATCACTTAGGGTCAAAATATAGCCATTTTCCACAATGCAATGGATTTATTTTCACCTTTAACAACTCACCAATGGTTATAATCATTTTTTTTGCATTTCTCGTATAGTACATTCGGTCGAGTTTTAATAAAGGTAACTCGACCGATCAACTAAAAGACAAAGCTAATTTTCAAACTATCGGTCAAGTTTGTTTTGGGAAATTCGACTGAGCTAAAATTAGATTTTCTCAGTGAGTCGGTCAGTCAAGTTATGTGAGTGTACAACTTGACCGATGGGTCATCTTCAGAAAATCCATCATAAGATCAGTCGAGTTTCCAACTCGACCGATGAACATCGTGTGACAATTTTCTAAGTTGACTTTTGAGTGATTAAACCTTGGTATTAAGTTCCCCTAATATTTTTCTCACATTAATTACAAGTCATATCATCAATACAAGTGATTACAAAAATCATCTAAGGTCATTTAGAGTGATTTCCCAAATTGCACACTTGCATTGCATTTGACTTGAACTTGAACAAGCTAGGGCTTGTGTAAGTTGATCCTTTTCATGAACCTAAAGCCTGAAATCAATCTTGAACAAACATATTAGATACATATGAATGGAATGGTTAAGTCATTATCAAAATATGGGCAATGTATAACTCTTCAAGTCAATGGAAGATTCTTTGTCATGGATAAGTAAGTCCTTGGTAGGTTATTGGCTCCCTTGTCCTCAAAGCAAATGTTAGGTATCCTTGTCGCAGAAAAGAATGGTCATATGTTGTAACTCTTATAATGGAATATAAGGAATGAGACATGGTTGAAAAAGAATAGAGGTTGGCCTCTCTAGATAATTGATGTACTTGTTTGGATCCATAGGACGACCTAGGCCCAAAGAACCATTACTTTGGTGGATCCATCACTAGATGTCGCGACTTTGGCCGTTCAAGAGTGTCAAAGTGGGTGCTACATTGGCATGTTAATGTCCTATGCGATCACATCGACATAATCCAAGGGTTCAAAGCTCCACATTTATATCTCATACGAGGTTGACGCCTCACACATCAACAACCTCAAGACCAAAAAGGAGTCGAAGTGCAATCCTAGGCGTTTTGAGGTCCTTGATGGGTGTCCCAAACAATTAGGGACGAGGTAGGTGGCTCATACTTTATCCTAGAACCATGTATCTAGAAGATGTTCGATGAAGTACATCTGGTTAATAGTAATCCCTTGTTTCTGCTTGACTAACGTCAACATGTACGTAAATGGTAAAATAATTAGTAAATCTGTGGACTTAAGTGTTGTTGTGCCGATTCGTACATGCGTAGATGGGCCTAATGCCCTAATGTGATCTTATATGTAGTGTTTGTTATAAAGTGTATGAAAAGCTATCACATGCTTCATTAACATACACATATTAACTTTTTATAGGGTTAGTGATGCCAAGATGTGAATAAAGATTCATAACTAATTTGTGTGGGTTTAGAAATGTTTTTAATATATAAACAAGTAGCAATTGGTGTATTCTACTATTTGGGATAATTAAAGTTGCCATTATCTAATGCAGATAGAGAAATGAGACTGGCGCCCCACGCTTAGTGATAAAAGAAAAAGATTGCAATTGTCTAAGTTTGTATTTGATTTGACGGACTTTATTGTAAATTTCTGCAGTAATATTCCTTTTTTTTTTTTTTGAGCGAAGAGGTTTTCGAAAAGGTGGGAAGCGTGATTTTTGTTTTTTCGAGTATCAACTTCCCGCGCCTAACTCTCCTCATCTTCTTCTTGCGCCATTCTAAGCAAGCGACACTTTCCACAGGCGCACCAGGTCGACGGGGATTTTGAAATCGCTCTCCATTGTCAGTGTGCGCCCAGCGCAGTCACCGAACACTTCTCTATTGTATAGCGGAGACCGTCATAACAACATGATGAGCCCTTCCTTGTTTCTCCGAACGACCGATGGTCTGCGCCGTAAAGTCGTGATCTCGCGAATGCCTGTATCCTCTATCAGTCAGTCAGATGCTCCGCGACGACGCCTGAAGTACCACGTGGATGTAACTGCAGGGATACTCTCCCGCCCAGCAAGGCGCTGGAGTAACCCCGCTACAAGTGACCTGTCTAGTTACTCCCACATTTTAGCGTTCGATGGTCTCCCGCCCAGGGCGGATGCTCTCCGCCGGCGCTTCTCTGGAGTAACCCGCAAGTCACCTCCTCCTTCCCGGTAGTGGATTTCCACCCGGTCGACTTCCACGCCTCTTCCTCCCCGCCGCAGCCGACTCTTCCTCTCTGTCCCGTTGTTCCACGCCGATGGAGGGACAGGTGAACAAGGGTATCGTCGGACGTATCCAGCGCAGGGAGATCGGAGTTCTGGATTCCACCTCTTTCCGCCGCCACGTCGGCCTGGTAATTTACCTTCCTAGCTGTAGATATCTAAATTGCTTTCCGTGATTGCGTACTCTGATGATCGCATCGTCGTAATCCAATTCCCTCCAAATTTTATATGCTAGTCTTCGTATCTGTCTGTATATGTTATATATATAAAATGCTTATCGATGATTACATCCTAATCGTGATATGTTAGTCATCAATAGAGATGACGGATGAACCTCAGGAACCAACAGATAAGAAGCGAAACGATTAGATTTACTGATTGTGGGCGTAGACCCTGGTCAGGTGCCCATGAGGTTGTCGTGCCGTATATGAATTTATATAACTGATGCTGAGTGACTTAGGAACACACAAGCAGTTGTTCCCTAGGCTTTGAAATTGAAACTTGAACAAAGTGGATTGCTGGAGGAGACGAGCAGTCAGAATATGCCCTGATATTACTTTTTGGAAAAAAAACCAATTTAGCACACTTCTGCAAAAATATTTACCAATATAGCACACTTTATAAAATATTTATAAAATATTTCCCAAAGTAGCACACTTTGGTCTGAAAACGCCACTTTGTGTGGCGTTTTTATATGCACGATTTGAAAAACGCCACTTTTTGTGGCGTTTTTATATACGCGGTTTGAAAAGCGCCACAACAACTGACGTATGTATTTATAAATAAAAAAATTTGAAAAAAAAAATAAAAAAAAATGAAAAACGCCACATGAAGTGGCGCTTTCCATTTGCACTCAATATTGAGTGCAAATGGAAAGCGCCACTTCATGTGGCGTTTTTCATTTTTTTTTATTTTTTATTTCAATTTTTTTTATTTAAAAATACACACGCTAGTTGTTGTGGCGCTTTTCAAACCGGCATATAAAAACGCCACAAAAAGTGGCGTTTTCAGACCAAAGTGTGCTACTTTGGGAAATATTTTACAAAGTGTGCTATATTGATAAATATTTTTGCAGAAGTGTGCTAAATTGGTTTTTTTTCCTTACTTTTTTTTCTTATAAAGTGGTAAGCAAATTCAGTGTGCTTCGTCCGGGCATCATATACAGGACTGACTGTCATGGGTACGGCACTTAGATTGTCTTAGAAGAGGAGACTAGGACCATATTAAGAAAGATGAAGTTCTCTTGAGTAGAGGTAGAGCAGACGTCCAGGTGAGTTCAGCACGATATTCAGCCTATTGCAACTGCTGGCTGCTTTTGCGGAAGAAACATGCATACTGGGTGTATGAGACTCAAAAAGTATAGATAAGCCAAGCTCAACTATATGCCTGTACTTGCGTTCAGATGTTCCATTTTTGCTCATCAGTATAAGGGCAGCTCAATTGATGACCAATGCCACATTCTTTTAGATAAGTGTTCATTCTAGTATTCACAAATTCACCTCCATTGTCACTGTGTAGAAATTGTATAGACGCTCTTGTTAACATATATATCTTTTTTTATATCTTCTGTTATTAATTTTGTTATTTCTACATTATATGTGGACCTCTCTGTAATTGTTCCGTTATTATATATACTAGTGTGCAGACATTGTGCAACCCTACGTTTCTAGAAATTACTGACTCTGTTTCATGGTACCAAAGCAGTAAGATCCAGCCCCAGCCGCCGCCCTCCCTCCCTTCCCTCTCTCTCTCTCCTTCCGCCGACGCCCCCCCCCAGCAGCACCACCCCTTCCTGCCGCCCCCTCGCCGCGCGACCGCACCTGTGAAACGGCAGGCCAGCAGCCAGCGGCCAGCAGTGTCGCCACCGGGCAGTCGGGGCCGCGAGCCCACCCAGCCGCAGGGGCCGGCGTGCCTCCGCGGTTGACCGTCGCCGGATCGTTGGCTACGTGAAGATCCACAACCGCCCGGTGGCGGTGACCGATTTTTTGGTTTTTTGCCTGCTTGCACGTGTAGGCCGTTGTGCCACCGGGTTCTCTGCTGCACTTAGGTGTAGTTTATATGTGAGAGGTTCTAACAGTGGTAGATCTGTGCCTGTCTCTGCCTGCCTGACGGCGTAGTCCGTCTTCTGCCTGCTCGTGCCTGTCTGTGCCTGTCCTTCTGCGCTCCAGACTCCACTGCCTGTTTGTTTCTGTTGCTATCATGGCGTCCTCGGGAGATGAATTCCGTCGTCAAGTTACGACTGTGAAGCTTGACGAGCGCAACTACCAGCACTGGGTATGCTCCATGGTGATTTATGCAAAATCTTAGGGAAAGTACTCGCACCTGATCCGTGCCGGTCTGGCACAACCTGCAGAGAATGCTGACTCTAAAGATGTGAAGGCGTATGATGACTGGGTCCGGGACGACTCGACGGTGATGACATGGATTCTCAACAACAGTGTTGAGAAGATCAGTGTCACCCTTTTTCACCTGCCTATGGCAAAACAGATGTGGGATCAGCTCGCCGACACATACTCGCATAGCCAGATCCCCAAGAAGATGTTTGACATCACCAAGCAACTGGGACGTCTACACTTCACGGGGTCGGACATTGCAGATTACTTTTCTACCTTTACTGGACTGTGGGGGGAGCTGGAGTCCTATCACCCCCTATCCACGGACCTGGCCACCATGCAAGGTCAGCGCCAGGAGCTGCAGTTAGTCCAGTTCCTTTGTGGACTGCCAGAGTCCTATGCTGGTGTAGTGGATTAGATCTTGGAGAGTGACCCTCTTCCGTCATTGCAGAGTGCCTACAAGAGCCTTCTGCGCCTGCCTTCTTCGTCATCGTCACCATCTACTCATGTTGGGGAATCCACTGCCCTTGCAGCCATGTCGGGCCGTGGCCGCGGTCGTGGCCGTGGTCGTTTTACTAACAACTTCCCTCCCCTGGGTGCAGGACGAGGACATGTTACTTCTGGTCGTGGGGCTCCTGCTACTCCTACTGCTGCTGTGCGTCCTCAACCAGGACAACGCGTCTGTACTTTCTGTGGCTGGTCCAATCATATCGAAGAAAAATGCTGGGAGAAATATGGTAAACCGGTGTGGGCCAATGCAGCCGCTGACTCTACTACTGTTGCATCTGAGGGAGCGACTCAGCCTACTGAGACTGACTCTTCGGGTGCGACTGCGGACTACATCCGTGCTGAGGTGGAGCGCCTGTTACTTGAGCGCTCTGGCTCGTCGTCTACTACATCGACTAGTGGCGCTCATGCTGCCACTTATTCAGGTTATGACACTTCCTTCCTGAGTACTCCTTCATCTAGTACTGGTAATACAAAATGGGTTATAGACTCGGATGCTGCTTCTCATATTTCTAGCAATAGAGCTTTATTCAGACATTTATCTAAATTTGTTCGTAATTCGTCTGTTATGCTTGCTGATGGTTCCAAGTCTGCTGTTTCTGGAGTCGGCGATATTATTTCTGATTTTTTGCTGAAATATGCTTTATATGTGCCTTAGTTTCCTCTTAATTTATCATCGGTCAGCAATGTAGCCTGACCTTTATACCTGATCCATGTGTTTTTCAGGACCTTCGCACGAGGATGAAGATTGGTGGGGGTATGAAGGGTCTGATGGACTTTATTATCTAGATCATTTGTCGAAAGCAGATAAAGCAACTGTGGTTTCTGCACTATCTACATCAGTTTCAACTCTACAGTGGCACTACCGGCTTGGGCATCCGTCTTCTAAAAAGCTCTGACATGTAGTTTCTGATGTTGGCACTCATAGTTTTCAGTGCGAGTCTTGTCAGTTGGGAAAGCAGACGAGATATGTATATCCTAAACGCACTCATATTAGCAGCAAAAACATTTTTGATTTAGTACATTCTGATGTATGGGGCCCGTGCCATGTGCCAAGTTTGTCTGGTCATAAATATTTTATTATGTTTGTTGATGATTTTTCTCGGACCACTTGGTTTTTTATGATGAAAAGTAGGTCTGAAGTTATGTCTACTATAAAATTCTTTTTTGTTGAGGTGAAAACCCAATATGGTATGCCTGTGAAAGTTTTTCGTACTGATAATGCACTTGAGTTTGTTAAAAAAGATGTGGCTGTTTTTTGCAAATCTGTTGGTACTTTACATCAGACCTCATGTGCGTATACACCTCAACAAAATGGAGTAGCTGAGCGGAAAAATAGACGTATGTTAGAGGTTGCCAGAACTATTATGATGCATACCCATGTTCCTAGGTTGTTTTGGCCTGAGGCTATTCTGACTGCTTGTTTTCTAATAAATAGAATGCCGTCATCTATGATTGGGAACAAAATACATGTTCAAGTTCTGCAACCTGACATTACTTTATTTATTGTGCCTCCTCGGATTTTTGGCTGACTTGTTTTGTGCGCTTACTTGGACCGACTTATGATAAACTGGCTCCTCGTGCTGAGAAATGCATTTTTTTGGGTTATTCTCGTACTAAAAAAGGATATAGATGCTACAACCCTACTGCAAAAAAATGGTTTACCAGCAGCGATGTGTTTTTTGAGGATACATCCTACTATTCTACTAGAGGAGATAGTCTGCAGCCTGATGTTATTGCTTCTCCACTACCTGTTACTACTGAATGTGTGTCTGATAATTATGATACTGTGACTCCTGAGCATACACCTCCACCTCTTATTGTCTATTAGCGCAGGAACCGGGCACATCGGAACAGGAACCCCCCAGACAAACCAATCTTCACCTCCAGAAGGTTCTACTACACTTGAGGTAACCTCTGATCTTGATATACCCATTGCTCTTAGAAAGGCTACTCGTTCCTGCATGTCTCACAGCATTGCTCACTTTGTTTCTACTGATCATTTAAACATCCATGCTAGCAATTTTGTATCTGCCCTGTCTGTTGTAGCTGTTCCAAAGAATATTCATGATGCCTTAAAAAGTACTACGTGGACGTCTGTTATGAAAGAGGAAATGCTTGCTCTTGCTGACAGAAATACTTGGGAGTTGGTGGATCTACCTCAGTGTAAGCCTGTAGGCTGCAGATGGGTGTATGCTGTGAAATACCATCCTGATGGCACTATAGAACGACTGAAGGCACACTTAGTTGCTAAAGGGTATACGCAAACTTATGGTATTGATTATTTTGAGACTTTCTCTCCAGTTGCCCGTCTTAATTCTGTCAGAATTCTTCTTTCTGTTGCTGTTAATCTTGATTGGCCACTACTGCAGTTGGATGTGAAAAATGCCTTCTTGTATGCCGATAAATGAGAAAGTTAGCTGTTAGTAGAGCATCTACCCAATTTTTAATGGGTGTATGAGACTCAAAAAGTATAGATAAGCCAAGCTCAACTATATGCCCGTGCTTGCGTTCAGATGTTCCATTTTTGCTCATGAGTATAAGGGCAGCTCAATTGATGACCAATGCCACATTCTTTTATATAAGTGTTCATTCTAGTATTCACAAATTCACCTCCATTGTCACTGTGTAGAAATTGTATAGACGCTCTTGTTAACATATATATCTTGTTTTATATCTTTTGTTATTAATTTTATTATTTCTACATTATATGTGGACCTCTTTGTAATTGTTCCGTTATTATATATACTAGGGTGCACACATTGTGCAACCCTACGTTTCCAGAAATTACTGACTCTGTTTCATGGTACCAGAGCACTAATATCCAGCCCCAGCCGCCGCCCTCCCTCCCTTCCCTCTCTCTCTCCTTCCGCCGACGCCCCCCCCCCAGCAGCACCACCCCTTCCTGCCGCCCCCTCCCCGCGCGGCCGCACTTGCGAGCCGGCAGGCCAGCAACCAGCGGCCAGCAACGCCGCGGCAGCAGGCCGACAGGGCAGCCGGGGCCGCGAGCCCACCCAGCCATAGGGGCCGACGTGCCTCCGCGGTTGACCGCCGCCGGATCGTTGGCTATGTGAAGATCCACAACTGTCCGGTGGCCTGAGTTTGTCGTTACGTAGACCGATTTTTCAGTTTTTTGCCTGCTTGCCCGTGTAGGCCGTTGTGCCACCGGATTCTCTGCTGCGCTTAGGCGTAGTTTATATGTGAGAGGTTCTACCAGTGGTAGATCTGTGCTTGTCTCTGCCTGCCTGACGGCGTAGTCCGTCTTCTTCCTGCTCGTGCCTGTCTGTGCTTGTCCTTCTGCGCTCCGGACTCCACTGCATGTTTGTTTCTGTCGCTATCATGGCGTCCTCCGGAGTGAATTCCGCCGTCAAGTTACGACTGTGAAGCTTGACGGGCGCAACTACTAGCACTAGGTATGCTCCATGGTGATTTATGCAAAATCCCAGGGAAAGTACTCGTACCTGATCTGTGTCGGTCTGACACAACCTGTAGAGAACACTGACTCTAAAGATGTGAAGGCGTATGATGACTGGGTCCGGGACGACTCGACGATGATGACATGGATTCTCAACAGCAGTGTTGAGAAGATCAGTGTCACCCTTCTTCACCTGCCTATGGCAAAGCAGATGTGGGATCAGCTCGCCGACACATACTCGCATAGCCAGAACCCAAGAAGGTGTTTGACATCACCAAGCAACTGGGACGTCTACACTTCACGGGGTCGGACATTGCAGATTACTTTTCTACCTTTACTGGACTGTGGGGGGAGCTGGAGTCCTATCACCCCCTATCCACGGACCTGGCCACCATGCAGCGTCAGCGCCAGGAGCTGCAGTTAGTCCAATTCCTTTGTGGACTGCTAGAGTACTATGCTGGTGTAGTGGATCACATCTTGGCGAGTGACCCTCTTCCGTCACTGCAGAGTGCCTACAAGAGCCTTCAGCGCCTGCCTTCTTCGTCACCGTCACTGTCTACTGATGTTGGGGAATCCACTGCCCTTGCAGCCATGTCGGGCTGTAACATCCCTGACCTGGGTTATGGCATGACCCTTGAAGTTTTGCTTAAGTAAGTTGTTTATAAACTTGTTTTAAATCTTTTGAGATATTATTAAGACTAAAGGAGAGTTTATGTTTCAATTTTGGTCCTATTTGAATAATGTTGAAGCAATATTTGCCTGTTTTGGACTAAAGTGCAATTTACCCAATATAAGGGGTTACCTTGCAAAATGTTACATGATAAATGTTCCTCAAGTACTTTAGCATCATAAGAATGAGAAGGATGCTAAGGGATGGTTTGTGGAAGCCTAAATTCCAAGAAGGGGCTTGTTTGAATAATACTTGTGCATTGAATACTAGTTTTGAGTGTAATTTGTAATTTACCCAAAACCTAGGGTTGAATATGTAAAATACCACCTCAAGAGTGTCCCTACTGTCTCTTGGTATCATTTAGAGAAAATAAAAAGAAAGGGGCGTCTTGTTTGAACCATATTTGAGAAATGATACTCTTGATAATAAAATAATCAAGAAATAAGTATAATTGAAAACCCGAAATTATTTTGTAGCAAAAATATATAAATTAAATGAAGTGCCCATCAACTAAAAATGTTATGGGTGAAATCTTATAATGGATGGCTGCCAAAACACAATGGGGGCGCCGAAATAGTTCTAAGTAGGTGAAAAATATCTACTACATTTTTAATTAAAAAAAAATGTCCACTAAAATGGATAATAGTATTATAATTATTAAGGACCTTAAATGGTTGCTTTTAATTCAAGGATAATGTAAAGGGAATTGAGGGAAAGGAAGATAGCTTCGGAAATAAGAAAATGGAGGGGGCATGTGGCAAGCAAAGTGTGGGCTCTGATCTCCAAAGTCCGAGATAAACACATAAACTTCGAAGTAAACATAGCGGAAGCGATTCGTTTAGCAGCGGAATACCAAAAATCAGCGGAAATTAAAACTTTTTGAGATAAGACATTGAAACCATAAAAATTCCTTTCATAGATTCAAGATAAACTGTTTACATCTCTGTTAATTACTTCTTGAGTAATTAGACATAGCATGCTACAAGATCTCAAGAGACGAATCAAAACTCAGACCATGACTCCAAGGACCTGAGAGTACAGAGGACGCATAGGACTGACTATCTATCTATATAACTCAGCAGTCTGAATCTCCACCTGGGATTTACTGCTGCTCCGGGTATTACTGTTGCTGATACTAGTCACCTGGAGATTGGTCCCTTCGTCCTTGACGACCACCTAAAAAGTTGAAATCTACGGGGTGAGACAATTAAAAAAAAATTGTCCCAGCGGGAGTTATAACTCTTCGCCAGAAACATGATTATTACAGAATAAGAGAATAACAGTACACAAAGAAGTCATATATATATTTTAAGAGTAGTTAGAACAATGTTTCACAGATTGTAATCTATTCCTCCTACTAGAAGCAAAGCATCTCTAAGTCAACCCACATATCTCTTTTCTTTTAGAAATAAAAGGACATGTATAACATTTATTTATTATAAATCCATCATCACCACACTGGCTCTCTTCAGGCTTAGATCATATATCCATCACCTGGCATTATAATAAGGGATATCATGGCCTGTAGCCATACCCTTTTCTACAAGGTGTTAGGATTCCAAATCCACAACATAACTGTATGATTAGTACACATGAAATCATACTTAACCATACTCAAGTGACACAAGGGTTATTTACATTCATCACCCATAAGTCTGCAGTTAAGCTTTTCATAGGATTATCTTGTAATAGAATTTCACATAGTAACACTCTATATTAGGATCACATTTCATAATTTAACATAGGGATATCAATCCCTAAACATCTTATCACTAAGAATCCGGAAAGTGAGAGTCCAAACCCCTGGACTAATTATAACATTTATTACCAAGAACATCTTATTTTATCTGGTCATCTAAATAATATGACCTTTGATAATCATCAGCACATATTACTCATGACTCATTCAACCTATCAAACTCATAAGTTATCACTTATCAGATAACATACATGTTCTTGAACATTTAAACATTAGCATAGCAACTAAGAAGGAAGGATACTAAATGTAACAAGTCTAACTTACATCAATTACCATTTTCTCAATTCTCTCATCACAAGTCATCTGTTAAGCATGACCTTGATGATACTCATGGCTCTCACAACCCATCAATCTCATAAGATGCCACAATCAAGGCACCAGGATATATCACTATTCATAAAGCGGACAACATGCTTTCAATGAATATAGCATCATCATCCATACCTGGATATGATCATCCTCATATAGGAACCTGCATGGTCAATTCAACTGATAACAGTAAATAACTCATTTAAAGAAGTTGTATCTCCCTACTCTTACAAGAGCTAGGTTTCCCTGAATCTCATCAATTAGGGTTTACTATTCACCTATTGGTGAATTGATCTCATATCATCATCATGTATGAGATACATCATCATTAAAGCTCCTAGATAAGATTAAGATTCACTAAACATCATAATTAGGGTTTCTATGATTTCACATAGGTGGATCATACCCTAATCATGCACATTCATGTGTATTGAAGGTACTTTACTTAAGTTTCCACTATAAAAGGGTACTTTCTCTCTCTTATGATACTTTCTCTCTCCTCTTACTAGTAAATGGTGATAACACCACACTAGATCAGGTTGGGTTAAGTCCTCATTGATTAGCATAAGCCAAAACATCATTAACATGTGATTAGGGTTTCATTAGAAAAAGGTATTACTCAATTAAACCCCTCAAGGGTATTTTGGTAATTTACCTCATGATCACCATCATGGGTCAATTCATTAATCACTTAGTCCCTTAATGTTCTAAGTTACCATTAGGGTTTAGATTAGATCACCATTGAACCAATTACAACTTCAAGTGATTAAGTATAAATAACCTTGAAAACCTCCAAACGGTTTCAACCTTCAACCACCAAACGGTTTGAAACCGTTTGGGTGCGTTGACCGTTTGCTAGGTTTGACTTCGAGACCGTATGACCTCAAGGTCGTTTGCCCAAACCGTTTGGGTGCGTTGACCGTATGCTAGGTTTGACTTTCCAAACCGTTTGAGCTTATACGGTTTGAAACCGTTTGATCAACTTGTCTTGAGATCGATTGGTCCAAACGACCTTGAGATCGTTTGAGCCCAAACGGTCTTGAGACCGTTTGGATCCAAACGGTCTTGAGACCGTTTGGTCCAAAAGGGCTCAAACCGTTTGGACCTCCAACATGGCTCAAAAGTTATAAAAGTTTATGATTAAGTATGTTGAAGCCCTCAATTGGCCTAAGCCATGTTAACCACTTATAAATTGAGTCAATTAGATGAGCCTCAATCAATTGGACACCAAATTAACCCTCAATTGAAAGCCAATTAGGGTTAAGTCCATCTCAAATAGAGTTTCAAATCGGATGGTCATCAATATTCAACAATGTGAATCAATTCAAGGTTGAACCTATCAATTGACCTCCAATTGGGACCAAACTTGGCCCAAACGGTCTTGGGATCGTTTGGATAACCTCTAAACGGCCTTGAGACCGTTTGCCCATGAATTCATCAAAATCTAAGTTGATTTGATAGGGGTTGAACCTTCATTAAGTCATAAATCAGCAATTTAATTATTTCAACAACCCACTATAATTGGGCCCTCAATTGATCAAATTACCTTAACCCTAGACCTCCAAACGGTCTTGGGTTGACACCAAACGGTCTTGAGACCGTTTGGATGAGTTCCAAACAGTCTTGAGACCGTTTGCCCATCCATACTTTGGACTCTAGTGAAAAATCATCAAGGTTTGATCTATTGAGTTGATCATCACATCAATACTTAATTGCAATATGATTTGGTACCTTTGGACCTTCAATTGGTCAACTATACTTGACCCCAGACCTCTAAACGGTCTTGGGTGATCCCCAAACGGTCTTGAGACCGTTTGGATGATTCCCCAAACGGTCTTGAGACCGTTTGGGCTAATCAACCCAAAATCACTAATTAACTCATTGGAAATTCAGCACTGATTACAATTAGGGTTTGCCCTATTAATCATCCTTCAACTCATGACTCGTTTGGAATTAATCCATCAAATTTGGTGAGTCGTTAATTAACATCATTATGAACAGTAATCCCAAACGGTCAACGTTTGGTCAACCATCTTAAACGGTCTTGAGACCGTTTGCCCAAAAAGGGCAAATTAAACAGATTGAAAATCAGAACTTAATTCAATTGGATTTGCTAATTGATTTGCTTATATCTCACGATTCCTTTGGAGTTAACCTCTCAAATTTTGTGGGTGATTAACCTACATAATTATAAACAAGATTCCCATACGGTCTTCGCTTGGTCAACGCGACCAAACGGTCTTGAAGACCGTTTGCCTTCATACGACCCTGAAACCGTTTGCCCACCAAACGGTTGTGTAAACCGTATGGGAAATTGGTTAGGACCGTTTAATAAAGTGGAAATCCGTGGATAAGCATTGGAATTAACACCCTTATCTTCAACCTCAAGAACAGAAGCAGTTCTTCACGATTTTACTTGCAAGGATGCAAGGGAAGATAGGAAAGAAGAAGAACTAGCAACTATATGCATAGAAAAAGATGTATAATCAAAGCATAAGGTTTAGAGTTATAAAACCCGCCTAAAGGTTGTTCCTTGAGCTCCAAGCTTCCAAGCTTCAGGTCTTTAATGGCGTCTTTGAGCTCCACAGGTCGGCCAAGGTGAATTCTCCAAGGAGAAGTTGGAAAGGAAAGGCTAGAAAGATAAAGCTAGGTGAGCTAGCCATGAATTCAACCTTGAAAACGAGTTTTCTCCATGAATTCAAGCAAAAGGGATGATCCAAACTTACCTTGAACTCCCTGGTCGTTCTCCTATGTTCCAGAGCTCTGCCTTAGTCGGTTTGAGCAAGGGGGATAAGAAATGAAAAGAAGAGGATCGTTCCCTTGCTAAGTGGGGAAGGTAGTATATATACTTAGGTGAAATTTCAACATAAGAACATATGTTTTCCTCATTTCTCATCTAAGTCCTTCCTTTCTTCTTTGCACGTCCCCACATCTTATTTCTAAGGACAAACTCCTTCTAAGGTCAAGAATTGAGGGCAAAGAGGATCAACCCATCACTAAAGCATACACATAAAAGGGCTATTATACATACACCTTGATTATTCAATCACAAAGGTGTTCTTTATTATATGATTATTCAAATGAAGTGACCTTTTCATCATTTCTCTTCTAAATGATGCCAAGAGTCATAAAAGATATTTTAGATGATGTATTTTACAAGTTGCACCCCTCAAATTGGGTAAATTGCACTTTACACCAATTTAGGGTTTTCAAGTATAGGGGGTTGCTTCCATAGCTGCACCTTGGTGCTCAAGCTTGAGAAATCCCTCAAACTTCATCATAAACATCCTCATGATGTCTCAACATCAGAGGAACATCTCAACATGTGCAATTTGCAAGTTAATCCCTTAACTGGGTAATTTGCACATAGATCCCTGTATTGCAAAACAATGCTACAACTTTATATATAAAGGAGCAAAATTGAAATATATGTTTCTGAGGAACTTAATTACATGTCCAAAGTTAATCACAAGGATTTAATTACATATTTAGGCAAAACACTTAGGGTTAGTTCATAACCCAGGTCAGGGATGTTACACAAAGATGATGACTTCCCTCCTACTTTCTCTCTCCTAGAAAATCAATTATATGTACTCAATTTTCTCCTTACTTGAAAGGTTATTTTCGAAACCACTTTCATTCCTCTCTTTGGCCAACGACCAAGAAGCTTAGGAGCAGGAGGAGAACGTTCCCCAAGCTGAAGGTAAGCTCCATGGTCATCTTCAACCTTGGGTTGAAGGCTAAAATCGAGTTATAACTTTTCTTTTCTTCTCTCTTCCATCCAATGCTCAACTTTGGCAATCTTCTACATCAAAAGGGTTGAGAACGTCCCTTGGATAATTGGAGGAGCTATCTTCACCATTAAAGACGAAAATCTTGGAGCTTTGAAGTTGCTTTGAAGGCGGGTTATATAACTTGAGCCCATTAGTATTATTATTGATTTCAATCTTGCAATATATGATGATCTTTTCCTTCTTCTCGAATTTTTCTTGAGTAATTGATGAATCAATAAAGTCATCAGTTGTATGGACAGTAGTAACGAAAATCTGAAGCTTGATGATGATGGTATCATATTAGCACACACCTCTAGAATATCATTATCAAACGGTTTCAATTTTGTATGACCAAACGGTCTCAAACCGTTTAGAGGTCAAACAGTTTCAAACCGTTTAGAGATCAAACAGTCTCAAACCGTTTAAAGTCCAAACGGTTTCAAACCGTTTAGACACCAACTGAAATTAAGATCAAATGGTTCCAAATCAAGGATCAAACAGTCTGATGATCTACTAGTTTCAAACATACAAACCCTAATGGTTTCAAACCCTAGTAAGATCCAAACGGTTTCAATTTGGGATAGCCCAAACAGTTTCAAACCGTTTAGAGTTCAAACGGTTTCAACCTTGAGTGGTCAAACGGTCTCAAACCGTTTAGAGGTCCAATCGGTTTCAACCCTAACGGTTTCAAAACTATTTGAAGGATAAAAAAAAGGGGTTCCAAACCGTTTGAAGATTTAAAGATCCCAAACCGTTTGAGGTCAAGATCGTTTGAGTGTCAAACCGTTTAAGGTTCAAATGGTCTCAAACCGTTTAGAGACCAAATAGTCTCAAAACCATGAAAGGTCAAACAACCCTATGAATGTTTGTAAAGTATCTCAAGGTTGATTACAATGGAAGTACCTTTAAAGTACTTAGGTGAATAGTATACTTAGAATGATTTTTATTTGATGCCTATGAAAGTAATAAACTCAATACACTATGATAAGCATAGGTGTATGTAACTTAGTGAAAGGATGAGCTAACTTAATAAAGTATGGAGTAATCAACATCCTAGATAGGATGAGAGAGAAACTCATACATGTGTAATAAACATGTAATGTGCATACATTGATACTTTTAATAAGTGTAGAGTATGAATTAGGGTTTGATCTTTGATAATGTGATCATGAAACCCTAATTGATAAAGAATGGGAAACCCTAACTCTAATTTCGGGTAATGGTATGAGAAACCCTAATTGATAAAGAATGGGAAACCCTAACCCTAATAAGGGAATAGTGGTGTTACCCTTGTATTGCATAGTATTGATATGTAATTGATATGGTTGTTATCAAGTATACTAACTATGCAGGTATTATGAGATGATGAGCATTGCCAGGTATGAACTATGATGTTTATTTGATAAAAATGCTTCATGGGCCTTGTGAGCTATTATATTATTTGTTGCCTAGTGAGAGGTGACAAGATGTTTAATGTGCCTTGTGAGCTATGTGAGATGCTTGTGTAACAAGTATCAAGTATACCTTGGTCAGATGACCTGGAGGTAATAGTTACCTGATAAGTGATAACAATGCTCAGTGATGAACTAAGGGTTTGAATACCCAGATCCAGTAAACATGATGATAATATTGTCGAGGGATGAGAATTCCCGGTAATGAGATAAGGGATTGAGATCCCAATGTTTTATAAAGTTTTGAAGAGTACTTGATAGATGTATTACACTTTTATTTGTAGCATTTGTCATAATAATTCATGTTTAAAAACTTGGCTGATGCTAAAAGAATATGGTAATGCACTTAATTAATCAAGTGAAATCTTATCATGTAGAGCCCTGGCCATAGATCCATCATCGTCAGTAGTTGGTGATGGTGAAACAGGTTTTCCCACGGGATCTCCTGGAGGGCATATTTTGAATATGCGGGGGTTATGGGCGCGAATATCCTTACGCCCTAATGTGGGGTTGATGTGAGATAAACACGAGATCTCTCAATCCTTTATTATATGTGTCGGGATGAATGTATCACGAATCTCCCGATGATGATTAATGCTGGATCGATGTGAGATAAATATGAAATCTCTCGATTGCGAAGAGAGTGCAACCACCGTTGTAGCTCTATAGCGAAGTTTCCAGTATACCCTGGAAAGCTATTTAACAGAGACACGAGATGTCCTGCTTGTGGTCTCGCACTGACCGAGACGGATGAGGTCATGGAGTTCGGCTCTTCCATTGACCTAGGTATGGAACCGATGTTTTACGCCGCCGTGGTTGGTTGGAGTATGAGCGGTATACCTCATCTCCTCGGGGCATAAGTGTGATTGTAAAATGTAATCAGCCGTGTAGCGTATTTGCTTAAAGATGAAATACGGAAATCATTGGTTGGTGTTACATTGCTTAATTATAAATGTTATACATGTTCTTTATATTCCTTATTAAATAGATGATTTACTGCTTTATCATATATAGCTGAAATGCTTAAAAAGATGATATTGCTCTACTCTGCTTAAACAATGATTTATCCTGCTTATTAATAATAAAGAATCCTCTGCTCAATTTATTACTGTTTATCTGAAATGATAATATTTTTGGCGAAGAGTTATATCTCTCGTTGGGACATGGGTCTCACCCCGTTGGTCACCAACATTTTTAGGTGGACGCGGACGAGTAGGTAGGGACCATACAACAGGGGAAGGACAGCAGCATCAGGGACAATAGTAACATCTTAGGTGGAGATACTGACTGTCGTGTCTTGTAGATATGAGTCCTATGTGTAGTCTCTGTACTCTCAGGTCCTTGGAATCAATACTCAGTGTTTTCATGATCGATCTGAGATTTTGGCTTGAATGCCTCAAGGTTTTATGTTGCTCATGTATAGTTTTGGCAAAGCAACTGTTGTAAATATATTCCTCGAGAAGAGATGGTACATGGAATGCACAATGTGAATTGTAATGTATACAATACTTTGGTTCTCTTTATAAGAGTTTCCTGGAATTGGTTCTCTTCGCAAAAGGTTTTAATTTTTAGTGATTTTTGTTATTCTGTTGATTATGGTTAATTCCGCAATTAATTACACAATAACGGTCTGATTTGTTGTCGGGTCATCACACGGGCCGTGGCCGCGGTCGTGGCCGTGGTCGTTTTACTGACAGCCGCCCTCTCCTGGGTGCAGGACGAGGACGTGCTACTTCTGGTCGTGGGGCTCCTCCTGCTACTCCTACTGCTGCTGCGCGTCCTCAGCTAGGACAACGTGTCTGTACTTTCTGTGGCCGGTCCAATCATATCGAAGAAAAATGCTGGGAGAAATATAGTAAACCGGCGTGGGCCTATGCGGCCGCTGACTCTACTACTGCTGCATCTGAGGGAGCGACTCAGCCTGTTGAGACTGACTCTTTGGGTGGGACTGCAGACTACATCCGTGCTGAGGTGGAGCGCCTGTTACTTGAGCGCTCTGGCTTGTCGTCTACTGCATCGACTAGTGGCACTCATGCTGCCACTTATTCTGGTTATGACAGTGCTTTCATGAGTACTCCTTCACCTAGTACGGGGTAATACAAAATGGGTTATAGACTCGGGTGCTTCTTCTCATATTTCTGGCAATAGAGCTTTATTCAGGCATTTATCTAAACCTGTTCGTAATTCGTCTGTTATGCTTGCTGATGGTTCTAAGTCTGCTGTTTCTGGAGTCGGCGATATTATTTCTGATTTTCTCCTGAAATCTGCTTTATATGTGCCTCGGTTTCCTCTTAATTTATTATCAGCCAGTAAGATATTGCGGAGTCTGCAATGTAGCCCGACCTTTATACCTGGTTCATGGGTTTTTTAGGACCTTCGCATGAGGATGAAGATTGGTGGGGGGTATGAAGGGTCTGATGGACTTTATTATTTGGATCATTTGCCGAAAGCAGACAAAGCAGTTGTGGCTTCTGCACTATCTACATCAGTTTCAACTCTAAAGTGGTACTACCGGCTTGGGCATCCGTCTTTTGAAAAGCTCCGACATGTAGTTTCTGATGTTGGCACTCATAGTTTTCAGTGCGAGTCTTATCAGTTGGGAAAGCAGACTAGATCTGTTTATCCTAAACGCACTCATATTAGCAGCAAAAACATTTTTGATTTAGTACATTCTGATGTATGGGGCCCGTGCCATGTGCCAAGTTTGTCTAGTCATAAATATTTTATTATGTTTGTTGATGATTTTTCTCAGACCACTTGGTTGTTTATGATGAAAAGTAGGTCTGAAGTTATGTCTACTATAAAATTCTTTTTTGCTGAGGTGAAACCCAATATGGTATGCCTGTGAAAGTTTTTCGTACTGATAATGCACTTGAGTTTGTTCAAAAAGATGTGGCTGTTTTTTGCAAATCTGTTGGTACTTTACATCAGACCTCATGTGCGTATACACCTCAACAAAATGGAGTACCTGAGCGGAAAAATAGACATCTGTTAGAGGTTGCCAAAACTATTATGATGCATACCTATGTTCCTAGGTTGTTTTGGCCTGAGGCTATTCTGACTACTTATTTTCTGATAAATAGAATGCCGTCATCTATGATTGGGAACAAAATACCTGTTCAAGTTCTGCAACCTGACATTACTTTATTTATTGTGCCTCCTCGGATTTTTGACTGTACTTGTTTTGTGCGCTTACTTGGACCTACTTATGATAAACTGGCTCCTCGTGCTGAGAAATGCATTTTTTTGGGTTATTGTTGTACTAAAAAAGGATATAGATGCTACAGCCCTGCTGCGAAAAAATGGTTTACCAGCAGCGATGTTGTGTTTTTTGAGGATACGCCCTACTATTCTACTAGAGGAGATAGTCTGCAGCCTGATGTTATTGCTTCTCCACTACCTGTTACTACTTAATGTGTGTCTGATAATTCTAATACTGTGACTCCTGAGCATACACCTCCACCTCTTATTGTCTATCAGCGCAGGAACCGGGCACATCCGGAACAAGAACCCCCCAGACAAACCAATCTTCACCTCCAGAAGGTTCTGCTACACCTGAGGTAACCTCTGATCTTGATATACCCATTGCTCTTAGAAAGGGTACTCGTTCTTGCATGTCTCACAACATTGCTCACTTTGTTTCTACTGATCATTTAAACGTCCATGCTAGCAATTTTGTATCTGCCCTGTCTACTGTAGCTGTTCCAAAGAATATTCATGATGCCTTAAAAAGTACTGCGTGGACGTCTGCTATGAAAGAGGAAATGCTTTCTCTTGCTGACAGAAATACTTGGGAGTTGGTGGATCCACCTCCTCAGTGTAAGCCTGTAGGCTGCAGATGGGTGTATGCTGTGAAATACCATCTTGATGGCACTGTAGAACGACTGAAGACACGCTTAGTTGCTAAAGGGTATACACAAACTTATGGTATTGATTATTTTGAGACTTTCTCTCCAGTTGCCCGTCTTAATTCTGTCAGAATTCTTCTTTCTGTTGCTGTTAATCTTAATTGGCCACTACTGCAATTGGATGTGAAAAATGCCTTCTTGTATGGTGATTTACAAGAGGAAGTCTATATGGAGCAACCTCCTGGGTTTGTTGCTCAGGGGGAGTCACACAAAGTGTGCAGGTTGAAGAAGTCTATTTATGGGCTCAAGCAGAGTCCCCGTGCCTAGTTTGACAAATTAAGTAAAATTCTAATTGATTTTGGGTTTCTGAGATCTCAGGTGGATCATTCTGTCTTCACTAAGAAGAACTCTACTGGCATTATTATTCTGATCGTTTATGTTGATGATATTATTATATCTGGCAGTGACTCTCTTGGTATTCAGGCTACTAAAGCCCATCTTGGTAAACATTTTGCTACTAAAGATTTGGGCAAGCTTCGGTTCTTTCTGGGCATAGAGGTGTCTAGAAACTCTAATGCTCTTGTATTGTCTCAGAGGAAGTATGTCTTAGATATTCTACAGGAGACATGTATGCTTGGAGCTAGACCGGCTGACACCCCTCTAGATCCTAATGTCAATTGGGATGATGAGTCTTCTTCTTTTTTCTCTGATAATAAAAAGTACAGGAGGCTGATTGGTAAGCTGATTTATTTGACTGTGACTAGAGCCGATATTTCTACTGCAGTGGGCCTTCTTAGCATGTACCTTGATAAACCCAGACAGTGTCACTGGGATGCACTTTGTCACATTCTGAGATATTTGAAGAAGTCTCCTAGCATGGGACTTCATTACAGGAAAAATGGACACTGTTCTCTTGAAGGGTACTCTGACTCTGACTATGCAGGAAGCAAAGCTGACAGGAAATCTACTTCTGGGTACTGTACTTATGTTGGAGGCAATCTTGTTACCTGGAGGAGCAAGAAGCAAAATGTGGTTGCCAGATCTAGTATTGAAGCTGAATACAGGGCCATGGCCCATACTGCCTGTGAGCTTCTGTGGGTGCGCTCTCTCTTAAAAGAATTTGGCGTTGATTCTTCTTCTGCTATACCCATGCATTGTGATAATAAAGTTGCTGTGGCAACACGTCCCACTATCGCACAGACAGCGAGGTGTTACGCGAAAACGTGCGGAAATCACCATAAACCACAGATTACCAAAAACTCGGGTTAATTAAAACCGATTTCGGAAAGCGGATAAACTGGGAAACTATTACATTCTGGTCCTCATCCTGCAAGAAAACATGTTATATAAATATTTACAAGCCTTGATACGTGTCCATAGCTCAGGGGAACAGCTGTCTAACCCTCACCTGAGTTCATCACCTTTTTATACATACATAAAGGCCCACATCCGACCAACAGCAAGATATACAAACCATCAACAACTATACATCGTGAAACAACGTCAAAACACATCAAAGGACCTGAGAGTACAATGATGACTCTAAGACTCTACTATAAAACATCCAAAATAGCAGCATGTCCATTTCTTGCCTTCTACTGCTCGTCTTGCTGCTCGGCCGCAACTCCGCGACCACCACCACGTCTAGCTCAAACACCTGAAAACCAGCGGGGTGAGACAATTGAACATTGTCCCAGCGAGAAACATAACTCCCCGCTAAAACTATAAAACCAAGAGGATAAAGCAACAGTAGAAGATAAACAGTAAAACGTAGAATAATAATAGTCTATACAGCAGGGCTATTTGTACCATCAAGCTTACCAGACTGTATGGAGGACATATCATCAATTATCTCTTTATGGAACATGATTAACAAGATAAGATTTATAAGATCTTATCACATAACATGAGGAGCGTATAAGTAACTGCATGTATAACAAGATTAACTGCACAAGCAAGGCCTCAACCAATGTTCCGTGTTTTGCCTTAAGCAATAAATACTATACGGCTGGATTACGTATTATTATGCCCAGAGGAAATGAGCCGTACCGCTCAAATCCAACCTTCGGTTGCGAAACCCAAAGCCGGTGCCATACAAGGTCAAATGGAAGAGCCGGACTCCACGACCTCCCACCTCGTAGTCAGTGTACGAGTACAACACAAGCAGGACCGCAGTCTCGTGCTTAAGTGGCCTCAACCACAGGGTCAGCTCCATAGGCCACCCATCCGCTAGCCCGCCTCAGTACAGGTCTCGGCGCTAGTATATCTGAGCCACGAGCCTGTTCACCGTGCTCTGAGCCATGAACGCATTCATGCTCTCATATCACATATCCTGAGCCATGAACGCATTCATGCTCTCATATCACATATCCTGAGCCATGGGCCTGTTCACCATGCTCTTATACACATCCCGAGTCTACAGCCGTAGCTGCACTATAATCCTCACTATTTTTAGGCTAGGAGAAACCTCGCATATTCAACAATATGCGCTCCGGGTTAATCCGCAGGAGAACCCGTTTCACCATCACCAGCTCCTGACGATGATGGATCTATGGCCAGGGCAACTACATGATATATTCCACTGTTAGTATCTTTTATATGGATTGCAAGATTCAACCAAGTTATATAACATGTAAACTATAACAAGAATAAATAACATAAGACTCAACATTATGCTTTTATTGTAGTCAACATCATCCTGATCCATCACAAGGATCCAACATTACATGTTATCACTTGACCTCTTGCCAATCATCTAGATTCATCACGAGGATCATCCCATTGACAGGGGATCTCAATCCCTCATCACATAGTCTCACTGCCTCTCAAGGCTTACATCATCATCATGGATAGCAATTCCAGTATTTTAGTCAAACTCAGGTCCTTAGACCAAAGCACATCATGCATTTCATTATCAAGAGTAAACATCAAAGTAGTGTTACTCAAACATATATATATATCTCATAGCCCTTACCTGGCTATGCATCTGTTCCTGCACGGTTAGTATGCACAATCATCATGGATATCAGAAGATTCATATTATCAACATAGGGCAACATTGATTGATTATATATATATATGATATCATTCATGCCTCAACCTGTAGTCACAACACCTAGCAAGGCATCTTACATGCTTATCATTATCTCAGCAATATACATAACATCAAGATGATCACATACATATGAGGTGTTGTATTAAGATGCATAGATGTGGTCTACTATATCGTGCACATCCAGGGTTACCGTCATGACTAAACGTAATAGAGGAACACCATCCAACATACTGGTTTCTATAGAACCCTCACTAAAGCATCCACTATCCTCACCAGAGGTGATATCGGGCAGGGCACCCACATCTATCGCCCAACTCATAACGGTTAGCACACCAGTGTCCAACGGCCAACACAAGGGTGTAAAGTGCAACGTTGCGTCAGGCGTGTCGTGCACTCACCAGTGCTGTGCACTTTGGTATCATGCAACGCTACGTCAGCACCAAGGGTAACAACAACCAAGTGTGCAGCTAAACAAAGAAGCAGATCGTGCGACGGGGTGTAGAGCAACGCCCATCAGGTGCAGGGATATCGGCCGACACACACATAGGACTAGTGTGACGCCCGTCACAGAACTAACTAGCAACTTCCACCTCAAAGCACAACGACACCAAACTACATCTAGGTCATAAGTGTATGTGTCGGGCAGAGTACTCCACAAGAGGCAATGCCTGAAGGTGTAGCTCAAACAGTCGGCCAAGGGACCTATCGTTCAGCCAACCAACTCATGGCCTATCGGCCGCCACAAAACAGGGTGATAGTGTGACGCCCGTCACAAGGTCAGAGACCAGGGTATCGTCCACCACAACTAGTCATCCAAAGCTCAATGTCAAGAGGGATATCGGGCAACACCTCTATTAACACCTTAACGGTCAAGAACAACTGCACAAGATCGTCATCAACCTCAAGCACAAGGGCACCAAACCCTAATGGATCAAGAAGGTGGCTCACCTCTCAACAACTAGGAGAGAGGGGTCTTGCACATCAACTATCACCAAACGGGCAACACAAGGGACAACCTTAGCAAGGCTCACAACTATCACCAAGCTCACCCTTCAAATCCATGGTGAGAGGAGGGTGTCGCTCAAGCTACTAGAACACAAGCTCACTTCTCAACTCAAGCGAGAGAGGAGCATTGCCCATGTTACTAGAACTCAAGCTCACTCCTCAAGACCAAGGAGAGAAAGGAGTATTGCTCACCAAGAAACCCTAGATCATAGGTTCGGCCAACAAGGTGCAACTAGGCAAGGAAACCAAACTAGCAACAACATAGCCGATCATAAACAACAAGAACAAGAACATAGAAGATGGTAATATAGTTAGGGTTAGGAGTTATGTAACCCACCTTAAGCAAGCTCCTAGCTCCAAGCACCACCAAGGAAGGAGACTCCAAGGAGGATCGGCCACCAAGCTTGCAAGAGAAGAGAGTGTGTCGTGCACCAAGGAGAAGGACTCTAAGGAACTAAAGGGATCCTTAGCAAGAGAAGGGAAACACATATATAGAAGAGGATGGAGGAGAAACCAAGGTAGAGCAAAGCAAGGTGTCGCCCACCTAGGGACACTTGTCCACGAGCAAAACCACCACTCTAGCATGTCTTAAACACATGTCTAAGGCCATTGCCACATGCAAGCATCAAGCACCAAGTGTCAACTAGTGGTGACACAAACGAGGTCAAAAGATGGTCAAAGGTCCATGGGCGACACACTTGGACGATACACCATGCGACACAGCCTTGGGCGATACAACCCTGGGCGACACAAGCACCCTCATGCCCAACACAAGGTCCAACCAAGCAAAAGCAAGACACCACAAGGCCCAACGAGCTCAACCAAGCCCAAAGGAACTCAAGCAACGAGCCCAAACCTTCCTCTCAACACAAGAGGAAGCAAGGAGAGGGAGGAACACCTCACAAGGTGACAAATTTGCCCACAAACCCTAAACTTGGGTATATTGCAAGTAGCACCTCCAACTCTCAACAAGGCACAAACAAACCCTAATCACCACCAAAGGTGATTAGCAAGCAACTAAACATCAAGGTTAAGCAAAACAAATAGGGTAAACCCTAAACGGAGGTCAAGGTCCTTACAGCTGCTATCTTCATTGCCAACAATCCTGTTTATCATGAGCGCACCAAACATATTGAGGTTGAATGCCATTTTATTCGGGAGTCTATTCTTACCGGCAAGATCTGCACTCCTTTCACGCGTTCTGAAGACCAAGTTGTTGATATCTTCACCAAGCTGCTGGCGAAGAAGCAATTCTGCACTCTTATGGACAAGTTGGGCATGATTGACATCTATGCTCCAACTTGAGGGGGAGTGTTATCATATATATCTTGTTTTATATCTTCTGTTATTAATTTTGTTATTTCTACATTATATGTGGACCTCTCTGTAATTGTTCCGTTATTATATATACTAGGGTGCACACATTGTGCAACCCTACGTTTCTAGAAATTACTGACTCTGTTTCATAAACTTATTTGTAAATTTTTTTATGGAAAGCAACACAGCCAGAGAAAACATCTGATTTCTGTTTATGTGAACACAACCACGAATATCTACAGTAGTCATCCACAAAGACACAGTTTAGAAATTCCCTTGGGTAGAGCTTATTGGAGCTGTACCCCACAAGTCAAAATGAATAATGAGCAAATGGACGACGACTCCTCTCATGAGAGGTAACAAACGATAGGTTTTTGCTTTTACTATGCTCACAACTAGTACATAATATTCACAATCTACTAATTCAGACGTAACTTGAATATCTCCTGCTTCTTTGCACTTTATTAGCACACCATGGTGTTGATGTCCGAGTCTTTTATGCCATGGCTGGCTTGTTGTCTGTGTAAAGCGTTTTGAGAAGAAAGCTTTATTGTTGGAGGATGACAGAAGATAGAGACATCCCTTACACTAACCTCTTGCCAGAATGCTACGAGTCTTCAAGTCCTGTATAAGAAATTCGTCATGGAAACACATGAAGTATCATGGATACTGTGATGTTAATTCGGATACAGATAATAAATTCTTTTTTATTTTACGAACAACTAGACCCTCATTCAGAGGGATCGGGGATGGCTTTGTGTCCAATAAGACATCCATCACCAAGGTGTGTGATAGATAGATACGAACCATTTCCTACCATATAAAATTGAAACTGTTGTAAGTAATAGGATTATTTAATATACCTGGACCAGTCACAATGTGATCCGTAGCTCCACTATCAACATGCCACTGAGACATTTCTTGTTCATTGAGCTTGACAGCAGCAGCAAGGGCTTTGGTAGTGTCATCAAGGAGCTTAGGTACATCCATTCTCTGGTAGTTATTGTTGAACCAATGCCAATAGCTGAGTGCATCATGACCCCTCCTATTGCAGATCTGACATTGTAGGCAAGGTCTTTCTCCTTCACCATTGTGTTCTGGAGGTCTAGGAGTGGATTTGTTGAAACTCTTGAAGTAATAGCTCAACTGTATTTGATTATCGTCTAGCCAGTGTATTAATACAGAGGCCATTAAGACTGCCTGAGTTTCCAGAATACATCGGGTGCATGAAGAGTTTACATTGGAAAGTAGCGCCAACTAGTTAATCGAGAAAGTGGCACGTAGGGAAGGTGTGCAAGATCTTCCGTGGAATCGTTTAAATAGGATTTGTGTCAGAATTAGTCTTGGCCAAATCTTGACAGATATCTTGACAGGCCCCGTAAGATGGGACTGAGAGAATTGAAGACCCATCTTGAGAAGCAGCTGCCGGAAAGAAGACTTGTGTAGAGCCTTGATGAACAAATCAGCTAGTTGATCTCTGGAGGTGATGTGCTTGGTGACAATGTGCCCAAGAAGGACTTTTCTCAGATGAAGTGGTAATCCAGTTTAATGTGTTTGGTGCGAGCATGAAGGATTGGATTTGTTGAGAGGAACAAAGCACTGAGATTATCACAGTATAGTGTGGCAGGCTCTATATGAGCTATGCACAATTCTTTGAGCAGGTGAGAGAACCAAGTGAGCTCGGCTGCCGTGAGAGATAAGGATCAATTTTTGTCTTCAATGCTTAATTTGGATACAGTTGTCTGTTTCTTTGAAGACCAGGAAACACATGTGCATCTAAGGAAGACGCAGTAACTGTTGGTGCTGCGTCGAGTGAGAGGGCACCCAGCCCAATCGGTATCACAGAAACCAGTAACTGGGAGACTGTTGTCTTTGTAAATTTGGACACCTAGGAGATAGAGCCTTTAACATATCACAAAATGCGTTTAACAAGGCTAATGTGAGACGTGGTTGGGCAGTGAAGGAATTGGCAAGCAAGGTTGACACAATAGGTTAGATAAGATCTGGTGAGGGTAAGATACTGTAATGAACCGACAATCCAGCAGTATGAACTACTGTATGAGAGAGGAGTGCCTGGGTTTTGAAGAGCTTCACGTAGGAAGGAGGTACAGACTGGGGTGGAAACCGGTTTGCAATGCAGCATGTTTTCTCGTTCAAGGATGTCAAAGGCATATCTAGTTTGGTGGAGTAGCATGCCCTTTTGGTTGTGGTCCACCTGAATGCCAAGAAAGTAATAAATGTAGCCGAGGTTGCGGAGAGAGAACTCATGCTCAAGTTGAGAGATGATGCTGCGAACATCAGTCGGGGAGTTCCCTGTGATGAGAATATCGTCTACGTAGAGTAGAAGATAGACGGTGGCGTCCTGTGTGGAGAAGACAAAGAGAGAGGAATCACCGGTGCATGAATGAAATCCCATTTCAGTGAGGAATATATGTATGTGAGTATACCAAGCCCGAGGGGCCTGCTTTAGGCCATAGAGCGCTTTGTGAAGCTGACAGATATGAGAGGGCTTCGAGGGATCGATGAAGCCTGGCGGTTGTTCCATATACAGGGTAGTGTCAAGACTCAAGAGTACCATTGAGAAAGGCATTGCAAACATCAAGTTGAAGAACATCTCAATTGCGTGAGGCCGCAATAGTTAGGACAGTTTTGATGGTGGGAGATTTCACAACTGGGCTGAAGGTTTCAGTGAAGTCTATGCCTTGTTCTTAAAGAAATCCTTTGGCGACAAGTTTAGCTTTCATCCCGTCGACTGTGCCATTGGGATGGAGTTTGGTTTTAAAAATCCATTTGCAGCCAATGACATGCATATCAGGAGTGCGTTCAATAAGACTCTAGGTGGATTGGTACGGAGAGCAGCGTGCTGGTCGGCCATGGCTTGTTTCCATTCTTTGTGTTGTAGAGCTTGCTTGACTGTTTTTGGCGTCTGAACAAGAGAGATGGCTTGGAGGGTGTACTTTGGATTTGGTTTGTGGACACCCAGCTTTGCTGCGAGTGACCATGGGATGTTGAGCAGGTGGAGAAGAGGAGGGGGGTGTTGGGAAGATGTTCCGGCAGTAGATCATTGTGGGACAAGAGGTTTGGGCTTTCGGGTGGTGAATTGGTTTGAGAGGAAAGATAGGGGTGCTCAGGTGGTTTAGATGAATCTGTAAGTGGAGAGAAGAAGGTGAAGTGGGAGGGGAGTTGGATACAGTAATGCCGGTGAAGGCTATTACAGCTCTGATGTCATCTTGAAGTAATAGCTCAGCTGTATTTGATTATCGTCTAGCTCACTTCACAATGTGATCCATAGCTCCACTATCAACATGCCACAGACATTTCTTGTTCATTGAGCTTGACAGCAGCAGCAAGGGTTTTGGTAGTGTCATCAAGGAGCTTAGGTACTTCCATTCTCTGGTAGTTATTGTTGGACCGATGCCAATAGCTGAGTGCATCATGACCCCTCTTATTGCAGATCTGACATTGTAGGCAAGGTCTTCCTCCTTCACCATTGTGTTCTGGAGGTCTAGGAGTGGATTGGTTGAAACCTCTTCCTTAAGAATTAAAGTCAGCAGAATTTGAGCCAAGAACTCCACTCGAGGCATCTCTGTGATCATTTTCCCTACCTCTCCCATGATTGCATCGATCATTTCTATAACCAGGATTCCTCATTCCTTCGTACTAAAAAGGGCCATACCGGTGTTCAAGTTCTTTCGTCTGGTGATATGACGTTCAAACTCTTTCTGTTGAATAATAACCTCATCGAAATTAGGCACATCAGGTTTAAAACATATGATACCATCTGAGAATGTGTGATATTACTGTTTCTTCAGCCTTTGTTTCCTGGATAGCTATACAATGAATCTATACCATGAGGATCTAATTGCAATTGACTTTTCTCTATTGACTGTCTTTACTGTAGAATCTGAAACAGTTTCAATTCAGTTCCATTTCTATTTACCAATCAATTTGTTTAATGTTAATGTTTTTTTCCTTGTATTGCCTTAGACATACGTCGACCGTCTTCAGCACGAGAAGTCGCTCTATGACTGGATGCAGGTGGGGAACTATAAGTCAAGCTATAACCGCAGAGTCTGGACTCTAAAATTCAATTCATCAGGAACAATTCTAGCCTGTGGATGTGTTGATGGCTATATCGTCCTCTGGGAATGGGAGCGCCAGCACAAGCAAGTAGACTTCAGATCAGGCCATAAAGCTAGAGTTGAACAAGTACTATTCATGACCGATGAACGGAAAATGATTTCTACATCTATAGGAAAAAAGGTATTATACTTTGGCATTCCCTACGTATGAATCAATGCTCTGAGTTAAGATTTAATAACCCCTATACTTTTGGTGAAAACGGGTTTAATTTATCGCAAATTTCATTCTTATTAGACTGTACTTTACATGATTTTGAATTTGCTAGAATCCCTTCACTGAAAATCTCTGATATGCAAAAAACATTGCCAATTACGCAGGTCCAACTTGCAGACATTTTCTGAAGCCGACGTGGTGGCAACAGAACTTGACAGTGAGGTCAACAGCAGAGTTGCCGTAGGAAGTTCGCATATATTTTACGCAGCTTACGGGAACGGCTCAGTGTATCACGTGCGTTAACTTGTTATATATTTTCCTTGTTATGTTACTAAGTTCAAAAATCTCACCAAAAGTATAGGGGTTATTAAATCTTAACTCAGAGCATTGATTCATACGAAGGGAATGCCAAAGTATAATACCTTTTTTCCTATAGATGTAGAAATCATTTTCCGTTCATCGGTCATGAATAGTACTTGTTCAACTCTAGCTTTATGGCCTGATCTGAAGTCTACTTTAAAAAAAAGTTCAAAAATCTGACAAAATTCTTATTCCAGCATGACTTGCGAAGGAGTGCGCCCACAAAGCTCTTGACTTGCGGGTCGTTATTCATAATGCAAAATAATCTAGATATCCAGACAATTGTGACAAGTCCCACTGACTCAATTCACTTGTTGGTGGGCGGCTATGATCAATACGTGCGTTTATATGATTTGCGTATGGTCAGAAGCAGTGCTTCAAATGACAGGGATTGGCCCGCAGAATTTTTTTGTCCACCTTATCAGATTCAAAACAGATATCTTTCTGTGGCTGGTTTATCATGTTCGACTCAAGACGAATTGCTGGCTTCATATGCACCGGGCAACATATATCTTTTTGAGAAGCCAATGAGCTTGGGAACAGTTCTCTTCTCGGATCCAAATAAGCTAGTGAGACGACCAAAAGAATTCCAGGGTCACTTGCATTCAGCGCCATTTAATAACGGAATTGCAGCAAAATTCCTCGGCGATGATTACATTGTCTGTGGATCTGAGTGCCATCGGATATATGTTTATGCAAAGAAGGACGGTCACTTGTTGCGAATGCTTAATGCTGATGGTTCACGCTTGAGTTGCATAGAAACTCACCCTGTAGATCCTTGCCTTGCATCTGGCGATATGACAAACGGGAGAGTCAAGATTTGGCTTCTTACTGCTCAATAGCACCAGGGCGCCAATCTACCAGAAGATTGGCAAAATGTTAGTTTATTATTAATATCTCATGTTAACTAGAATCACTATGCATTCTTTTTTAATACAAAATGATAATTTGCTTTTGCAGATTTTGGACGAGAATGGTGATTCGAGAAATTTTTCTTTCGAATGGCAGAAATCTCGCTATAACAACCCACCGGGAACGGGTATGAAAATATTAAATTGTAAAATAATTACTTATATCTCTATGATAAACTGGTAACTCAAGACAGCTATTCTGGTGTGATTATACTTACATTTTTTCTGACCTTGCAAAAGAACACACTATCTATATCATCCTCATTCAGTTTGTATAGGAGAGTTATACAGAATATCCTTTAATTACTATTTATCCAAGGTATTACTATTTGAATGCAAGGATCTAATTTTTGGTAAAAATGATGTATTTACTCAACACGTGGGTAGGTACAAGACAACCTAGAAACTGTCTTGTATGTTCAAAAATAACGGGTTTATATTCAAACTACAGTTGGTTCAACTCTTCCATTATTTTGGAAAATTTTTCTATCGATTTTCACCCAGAATGGATGGTTATATCGTGAAAAAAATATCTAATGCATACTTAGTAATCACTGTCATGAATAACACTTGTGTATTACTACGAGGCCAATAGGCGAATATATATACATGTAAGCCTCTTATACAATAGAGTGACACGAAGAGACATAATACACAATGGGGTAATACCTAGAGCCCCTTATACAATGGGTTAGTACCAAATGGCATAATACACAATGGGATAATACGAAGAGGCATAATACCAAGAGGTGCAATACGAAGAGGCATAATACAACTCTAACACCGCCCTTCAAGCTCACGCTGGATCCACAAATAGTGAGTTTGGAGAAATAGAAATTGTGCTGAGTCAAGTCTGTGTCTTGGTGAAAAAATCAGCCAACTAAAGCTGAAGGCATATACTGAAAAGTGTTACCTGATCATGCACCTATGAACGCATGTACGAAGCATTAACACTGATATGCTTGGTGAGCTCATGCTTAACCAGGTCTCGAGCAATGCTTATGGCACATGTACAGTCTGACAAAAGAGGAGTTGGTGCTGAAATAGAAACACCAAAATTCAAGTAACCACTGTAGCCAAGTGACCTCTGTAGTCAATAATGCTATAACGCGCAACTCAGCCTCTGCACTGGAATGAGAAATTGCTATCTTCTTCTTAATTCTCCAAACAATGACAGAACCACCCAGAAAAACATAATATACATAAAGAGATTGACGATCATAGAGATCACTAGCAGAGTAGGTCTGGAGTTGAAAAGAGTTGGAGCGTGGGAAGAAAAGACAGTGAGTGATAGTCCCAAGAATAAGATAGCGTAGAACTCGAAGAAGGTGACCATAGTAGAGCTGAGTACAGACGAATTGACTCATGATATGCATTGAATAAGAATGTCAGGACGAGTGACATCGAGATAGACTAGACTCCCAACAAGATGACGGTAGTGAGTGGGATCTACAAGAGGGTCGCCATTAATGGGTCGAAGGTGGACATTAAGCTTCATAGGAGTCTCGCCAGTGCACGGGTTAGTGAGAGAAACACGATCAAGAAGACCCCGAATATACTTCTCTTGGGACAAAAAGAAGCCCCCAGGTGTAGAAGAACCTCAGTTCCAAGAAAATAGCAAAGAGGACCCAGATATGAAAGAAACTACTAAGCCTCTGCTTCACAAAAGCAATAAGTTGAGAATTATCACCAATAATGATCATATCATCAACATAAAGAAGGAGAAACGTTTGACTACCATGCGAAGTGTTGACAAAAAGAGAAGAATAATGAGCACTAGTAGAAAAACCAGTTGTAGTGACAACAACTGAAAAGCATTGCTACCAGGCTCGAGGGGCTTGCTTAAGGTCATAAAAAGAGCGACGAAGGCGACAAACCATACCCTTAGAAACAGAGTACCCTGATGGTGGCTGCATGTAAACCACCTCACGCAACTCACCATTAAGAATTGCATTATTGACAAGTTGAGAGATAGACCACTGTCGAACAGAGGCCACAACAAGAAGTGTCCAAATAGTGGTCATGTGAGCCTTGGGAGCAAAAAGTCTTATCATAATCACGACCATGCTTCTGTTGACATATGTAGCGCTCAAGCGTACCATCAAAACGAGTCTTAACTTTATAGACTCACTTGTACGTGACCGGACGAACATGCGTAGGAAGAGGCACAAAGTCCCAAGTGCTAGTACACTCGAGGACAAGATCTCCTCCACCAACGCATGTTGCCACTCCCATTGAATGTCGACGTCATGATAAGAAGTGTGTTTCGCAAGGGCGGAAGCACCAAGGACATAGCGAGCAGGAGGTTGAAGGGACCGACGATCACGAAGATCATATCAAAAAGTAGGCACCAAAGAAGATGGCTCACCAGAAGAAGGTGGTGCTGGAAAGGCATGTGGTGTCTGCGACGCCAGAGGCGATGAAGCTGGTGCTGGAGAAGCCGGTGGTGTTTGCGGTGCTAGAGTTGGTTGTGGCAGCGGTGTGAGAGGTGCAGGCGGTGACGGTGGCGGTGGTATCTGCATACGGGAGATAGAGGAGGTGGTGGAAGGTATATACTGCAATAGGTGTATCGGGATAGATAGTGGCTCGACGAGATAAGCTGGAGTAGAACTAGAAGAAGCACTAGAGTAGAAAAGACACGACTCATCAGAACTGGAAGAAGCACTAGAGTAGAAAATATGCGACTCATCAAAAGTCACATCCCGAGAAATGCGTATCCATCGACCAACAAGATTCCAACAACAATATCCCTTATAACCTAGACAAACACACTCAACTAGTTGAGCTGTTAGCTTGGTGCGAATAATGTTGGGATATTGTCTCTTATCCTATTAGGATAATGAGAATTATCTTAACAATAGGAAAGTTCTAATTGGTGTAGACTTGGAGTCCTAATATTATTTCCTTATCCAATTCCCTTTCCTACTTAGTTGGAGTGGTATTCACATTATCCTATTCCAAATAGAATAGTTGTATCCTCTTGTCCTACTATTCCCGGGTTGGTCTATCTTTGGGGCCTATAAATAGAGTAGTAGCCATGTGTTGTGAGGAGGCCAAAAAGAGGGAAGCCAAAACGATAGCCAAAGGGAGAGAGAGCAAGAGTGGGATACGAGATTCTATTGTGGGCGTGGGATTGTGAGAGAGCGACAATCTTTGTAATCTTTCTGAAGGTGCTTAATAGAATTTTGCGGTCTTCTTCGCCAACATTGTTCTCTTGTGGTTATTTGCTTGGCAATTATTGGCTTCGTCGACTGGGGTCATTCTTGTTCTTCTCGTGCATGCTCGGACTGTATCTCGTATAATCGGGTTTTCTTGGGCTTGAAGTTTCCGCGTGAATCCTTTCAAGTGGTATCAGGGCAAGGTTGTTGCGAGACGACCGGTGAGCAACGGTTGCACGTAAAGCATGACGACATCGACGAATACCTTGGGGAGTCATCATATTGAGAAATTTGATGGCAAAAGTAATTTCAGTGTGTGGCAGAGCACGGTGAAAGATGTCCTGGTACAACAAGGGCTAATCGAAGCGCTTGAAGGAGAGAAGCCGAAAAAGATATCTGATGGAGACTGGAGGATGATGGAGTGCAAAGCGGTCAGTACAATTCGTCTAAGTCTTTCTGCAGAGGTAAAGTATTCTGTGATCAATGAAGACTCACCGAAGAAATTATGGAAAGTCCTAGAAGAGTTGTACATGGCGAAGTCGCTGACGAACAGATGGGTGCTAAAAAGGCAATTGTACAAATTGCGCATGGAAGAGGGCACACGGTTCGTTGACCATCTCAATGTCTTCAACAAGCTTGTCACACAACTGGTTAGCATGGAGGAGACATTTAGTGAGAGCGACAAGGTAGTTCTCATAGCTTCATCTCTACCACAATCATGGGAGCAACTGGTGATGAATATTCTTGTTGGGAAAACTACACTCAATTTCAACGAGGCGGTTGCATATCTTTTGGAGGCAGAGTCTTTGAAGAAGCCCTCAGAGTCTTCCTCAGGTGGTCAAGCTTTGGCTGTTACAGATGAAACCAATAAAAGCAAGGGTCACGGAAAGAAGAATCGGAAAGGCAAGGGAAGACGCACATGCTATATATGTGACGAGGGTCACATATTAAAAGATTGTCCAAAGTTGAAAGAATTGAAAAGTGGAGTTTGCTCATTGGCGGAAGAATATTCAGAGGCACTAGCTGTTACGGAATCAGGTACTCGTAATGGTTGGATATTTGATTCAGGATCTCGCTACATCATATGTCCAGAGAGAGATGTATTTGATGAAGGATCTCTGCATCGGGCACGTGGGACTGTTCAACTGGCAGATGACAAACTCTACCAAATTGTCGGAATTGGAACAGTTACGTTTAGGATGCATGATGGAGCACATCGCACATTGTCAGGGGTTCGATATGTCCCCGGTCTCAAGAGGAATCTAATATCTGAGAGGACACTTGAATTCATCGGTTGCAAAATTTCAAAGCAAGGTGGAGTCGTGCAAGTCACATGCAAGTGGCAAGTGATCATGAAGGGTACCTGGTCGAGTGGAGCATATCGCTTGGTTGGAGATGTTCTAACCAAAGGAGGATTGGATGAAGCATTGGCACGTGAGGCGAGCGTCATGAACTCGGAAAGTGCTACATGTTATCAACTCCCAGGGGCAGTCAGGTGCGAGGCTGCAAGATCGACTACAAAAACCAACAGGTGCAGAGGCAAAGCTGTCAACTGTTGGAAGAAGGAAGACGTGGCAAGACCGACCACGCAGTACCAGCGAGCAGGTGGAGCTCGGAAAAGGTACAAACCGATGGCATGGAGGGCCAAATGTGTGAAGGATGCGGTTCCAACCGCAGGTGGAGGCAGTGCAGTCTATCAAACTGTACATCTTGAGGAGCTCTCACATGATGGGTTCGGGCAGCCATGCTCGGACACGCATTCTGCATAGGCGTGTACGGTAGAGTGCTTCCGGTGACGGAAGCAACTTCAGGGGGAGGAAGCATAGAAGAAGAACGGGAGCAAAATTCTTGAAGGAGCAGACACACTTCAGTGGATAAGATCCAAGGTGGAGATTGTTGGGATATTGTCTCTTATCCTATTAGGATAATGAGAATTATCTTAACAATAGGAAAGTTCTAATTGGTGTAGACTTGGAGTCCTAATATTATTTTCTTATCCAATTCCCTTTCCTACTTAGTTGGAGTGGTATTCACATTATCCTATTCCAAATAGAATAGTTGTATCCTCTTGTCCTACTCCTATTCCCGGGTTGGTCTATCTTTGGGGCCTATAAATAGAGTAGTAGCCATGTGTTGTGAGGAGGCCAAAAAGAGGGAAGCCAAAAAGATAGCCAAAGGGAGAGAGAGCAAGAGTGGGATACGAGATTCTATTGTGGGCGTGGGATTGTGAGAGAGCGACAATCCTTGTAATCTTTCTGAAGGTGCTTAATAGAATTTTGCGGTCTTCTTCGCCAACATTGTTCTCTTGTGGTTATTTGCTTGGCAATTATTGGCTTCGTCGACTGGGGTCGTTCTTGTTCTTCTCGTGCATGCTCGGACTGTATCTCGTATAATTGGGTTTTCTTGGGCTTGAAGTACAAACACACTCAACTAGTTGAGCTGTTAGCTTGGTGCGAATAAGACATAGCGCACACACCCAAAGAGACAAATGGCTGAATAATCACGAGGGGTACCAAAAAGACGCTCGACCGGTATCCTAACCTGAAGAGAAGTAGAAGGTGGCAGATTGATGAGATAGGTGGCTGTAGAAATAGCCTCAACCTAAAAATGAGGTGGTACAACAAAAGCAAGCATATAAGCACGAACACTCTCGAGAAAATGACGATACTTGCGCTCAACCACACCATTCTGAGCATGTGCACCAAGATAGGAAAATTGTGATAAAAGTATCCTGCTCAGCAAGAAAAGCATGCCGAAACTCGAACGCGAAACTGCTGCTTGCTTCTTAGTCTTCCAAGCAATGAGAGAACCACTCAGAAAAACACAATATGCGGAAAGAGCTCTACGATTAGAGTGGAAGGTGGTGTCGCATAATATAACTCTAACAGTCATCAAGTGATGTTACAACTTACATGCAAAGTAGAAATAAAAGGGGAAAAATTGAACATAGTGAAGCTATAATTGAGGAAATCAGGTATATCCACGTGAAATAAAGAAATATTGACTATCATATTCAGATCTTTACTGTTAATAACTAACACAGCTGTAGTACGTACGCACATCATTACATATTATATAATAACACGCGAATTACTATCAGAGTAGTATTACAGTAGATAGATACAATACTTTATGGTGTAACTAATACGTACCTAGTAAGTAACTAAGTCTACTCTTAGCATAAAAACTAATAATATCTAGTAAACCGAAATCTCAGTAATAATACATGAAACAATACATGGTAGGTAGGGAGATACAAAGTAGTAGGAAAACACAGTCCGTACCTTACTTTAACGCATTAGGCTTTTATATACTACGACAGTAAAATACTGGCAGCCCAAGTGACAATTGAAATGTTAAGGCAGACCAAATGATTCTAATAATTGAAGTATCCATCATATTCAATCTATTCAATAAATGCACCTTGTTTTTTTAACTTGATTGCAGGTAGCATAAACATTAATACCAAAACGTATGTTGAAAAAATTCTGACTATGGCAGGCTTGGCCAAAAGCAATTGGTCAACGTTATTTGTTATTTGTATTTTATAGTTGCAGTATATGTACTGATGTTATCTGGTTTGTACGGAGGACTGTCCGAGGGGCTAGCCAGATGCAAGTTTACAATCTGACGCATTCTTTAACCAGCCAAAGTATTATGATACAAGTAGTATACAACTAGTGACTTCTTGCTGACACATTTGTTGGCACTTGCTGTGCCTGATTGCTTTGGAGGAAGTGATGGAACTTCGCAACTGTTTGTACGTGCTCCGTGATTAGGAGCTCTTGTAACAAGACTAATAACTGAAAATGTTATTGCTACTTTTCCCTTTCTCATCGCCTCCCTCACTTCCATCCCACCCTGTTGTCAATTTAATAAATCGACCTCCACTGTTCTTTGCTGCTGCATGTAAATGTATGCATCTGCGTTGCATCTTGTTTGTGTGCGCATGTGTGCACGCTCGACTGTGATGCTAGAGTGAGGAATGTATTCATTTGAGTAAACTGGATTAATGACTTAGTAATGGGAAAAGACAGAAAGAGCATTAACCATGTTCATGTGTATATCTATACCTTCCAGCACTTTAGTATGGATAATTGATGAATGCTCAGAGGTGAAGATAGTAGAGAAACAGAACATTGATGTTTATATACCGTTGGTGAAGTTGGCATACATGAATTAGACTAGATGGCTTTGTTCGATGCTCTTCAGAAACATACAACGATAAACTTTAGAATGAATTTATATTGCAGAAATTCAAGTTTCCATAACTATTCAAAAGATTAAGGTTCTAGTGACAATACCTAAGCATATTGTTACTGTTAGACTTTGATCTAAGTGTAAAAGAAATTCAAATCCACTCCAATCAGTGTATTCGGCTGAATTATGGTTTATTACGGTAGTGCAAACACAACTCCTTTCCTTATTGCCTTAGTGAAGAGTGATGAAAGGAAACATTTTAATGATGGTTCTGGTGAAAATACCTAAGAATATTGTTACTATTAGGCTAGGACCTAAGAAATAAAGAAAATTCAGATCCACTACAATCAGTGTTTTCTACTTTGTGAGTTGTTTCCAACTCTTTGGGTTGATGAGATCGTATTTGATTCTTTGCGAACCCAAACGTGGTCTTTTGGTTGATGTTTTGAATGTGTAGAAAGCAAAGGAGTTGTTTATTCAGTGAGTAAAAAGGTTTACAGGGTACTCTCTTATATAGCTACAGAGAGTTGAGACACATATACAAGTGAGTAATATGAGACTAATACAATAAAGCAGTAGGAGGAAAAACACAGCAGAATAAGAAAATAACACATTATTCTATACTCCCCCTCAAGCTGGAGCGTAGATGTCTAATAAGCCCAGCTTGTCAATCAGAGTCTGGAAGTGAGCTTTAGGTAGAACTTTGGTGAAGATGTCTGCAAACTGCTTCTCAGTGCTGAGATATGGAGTGCAGATATGTCCAGATAGAACTTTCTCCCTGACGAAGTGGCAATCAACCTCAATATGTTTTGTTCTTTCATGAAAGGTGGGGTTGCTCGCAATGAAAATGGAAGCCTTATTATCACAGAACATAGGAATGGGACTAGAAGAGGTGATATCAAACTCATTCAGAAGACCACGGACCCACAGGAGCTCACATGCAGTATGAGCCATGGCTCTATATTCTGCCTCTGCACTAGATCGGGCAACAACTGTTTGCTTTTTGCTGCGCCATGTAACCAGATTTCCTCCCACAAAGGTGCAATATCCAGATGTAGATTTCCTATCAGATCGACTTCCTGCATAGTTAGAATCAGAGAATCCAGATAAATTGCAATGACCATGCTTTTTGTACAAAAGACCTTTCCCTGGAGAGTTTTGAGATATCGTAAGATGTGACAAATAGCATCCCAGTGGCATTGCTGGAGTTTATCAAGATACCGGCTTATGAATCCTACAACAGCAGCCAAGTCAGCTCTAGTAACAGTCAACTAGATAAGTTTGCCAACCAGTCTCCTGAACTGTTGGTGATCAACATAAGGAGGAGAAGTATCATTATCCCAATCCATATTGGGATCCAGAGGAGTGTTGGCTGGCTTGCAACCCAACATGCATGTCTCCTACAAAAGGTCAAGAACATATTTCCTCTGTGACAGGCATAATCCTGTAGAAGATCTAGCAACTTCAATGCCTAGAAAATATCGTAGTTTCCTTAGGTCTTTGGTGATGAAGTGTTGTGCTAAATACGTTTTGGTTGCTTGTATCCCTGCACTATCACTGCCAGATAGGACAATATCATCAACATACACAATAAGGATGATCAGCCTTGCTGCAATTTTACGAATAAATACAGAATGATCAGATTGTGAACGCAGAAAGCCAAAGGTAATTAAGATCTGACTGAGCTTGTAAAACCATGCACGTGGGCTTTGTTTCAGACCATAGATTGCCTTTCTTAGTTTACAGATTTTAGAAGCAGACCCCCTGAGCAACAAATCTCAGAGGTTGCTCCATGTAGACCTCCTGTAGATCTCCATATAGAAAAGCGTTTTTGACATCAAGTTGAAATAGATGCCAGTCTTTATTCACAGCAATAGATATCAGAATACGAACATAATTTAAGCGTACAACTGGAGAAAAAGTTTCAAAATAATCAACTCCATATGTTTGAGTATATCCTTTCGCAACCAATCGGGCTTTCAGGCGTTCAATGGTACCATCCGATTGATATTTAATAGTAAAAATCCAGCGGCATCCAACAGTATGGCATGAAAAGGGACGATCAACCCGATCCCATGTCTGTTGATCACACGGTGCATGCATTTCCTGCTCCATAGCATGTTTCCAGGTAGGATGGTGAAGTGCCTCTTCGGCTGATTTAGGAATTGTCACAGCAGACAAAACAGAAGTGAAACAAGCAAAGCTACCACAGAGATTGTCAGATGAATAGAAATTATTGATTGGATGTTGAGTACATGAGTGAATACCTTTCCTTAAACTTTTAGGAAGATCCAGGTCAGAAAATACCTCAGTGGATGGTGGATCAACCGCAGACGCAAGATTTGGTTCAGTCGGGGTTTCAGAAGCAGTGATGTTCTTTGACCGGCGCTGATAGACTTGCAAAGGGCGTTTTTGAGGCACATCAGGAGCTGGTAATTCCTCAACAACTAAGGGTAATGGTGTGGTAGCCATAATATCAGCCGACAATTTATCACCATCAGTAGAATAGTAAGGCATATGCTAAAAAAAAGTCACATTCACACTAATAAACTAATGTTTTTTAACAGGATCAAAACAACGGTAGCCTTTCTGAGTACGGGAATATCCCAGAAACATACATTTGACTGAGCGAGCATCAAGTTTGGGGAGGCCAGGACGAAGATGTTTTACAAAACAAGTACTCCCAAAAATGCGAGGAGGCAGAGAAAATAAGGGTTTATCAGGAAACAAAATGGCGTACGGGACCTGATTTTTCAAAACAAAAGAAGGCATGCAATTGATAAGATACCATGCCGTAGAGACAGCTTCAGGCCAGAAGTGATGGGGTACTTTGTAGTGTATGAGAAGGGTGCGAGCAACCTCAAGAAGGTGACGATTTTTTCTTTCATTGACGCCATTTTTTTGAGGGGTGTAAGGGCAAGTGGACTGATGTATGGTTCCTTGGGCAGCACAAAAGGATGTAACATATTGTTGCATGAATTCCAAAGCATTATAAGTACGAAAAGTTTTAATAGGTCGATTAAATTGAGTATGAATTTCAGCAAAGAAGGTGCGAATAGTAGCTAACACAGTATCCCGACCTTTAAGCAAAAACAACCATGTGGTGCGAGAATAATCATCAATAAAGGTAATAAAATATTTCACACCCGAGTGACTGGATATAGAATACGGTCCCCAAATATCAGCATGAACCAGGTCAAAAATTTCTTTAGAAGTAATAACTTTCTTAGCAGGAAAAACAGACCGAGTATGTTTGCCCAAAACACAAGTTTCGTAGGAAAAATTATTCTCAGATAAAGCAGGAAATAAATGCTTTAATTTGGCAGCAGATGGATGGCCCAGGCGAAAGTGCCACTGTAATCCCGTCACTGAAGTAGATAACATAGCCGCAGCAGTAGGAGGTCCATCCAGATAATACAACCCATCTGGTCCTTCACGGCTCGAACCAATCCTCGTCTTCGTGCGGAGATCCTTCAAAATACAGCCAGAATGATCAAATTTAATAGAGCACTTGAGTTGTTTAATCATCTTACTGACGGATAATAAATTAACAGGAAACTTTGGAATATATAAAATAGAATTCAAGTGCAATTTTGGTGAAAGCGGAACCGTGCCAGTGCCATGAACAGCAATTTTGGAACCATTTGCAATAGTAACAGATGATACATGAGTAGTTTTATGGAGACTCGAAAAAAAGATGAAGATCACCAGCCATATGAGTGGATGCACCTGAGTCAATGCACCACTGTTTGTTATCAGATGATGGAGAGGCAAGCATGGCAGAGGCTCCTGGTGTAGACGAGGATGTCATCTGTACGAGACGTTCCTGGAACATCTTCTCGAACTCCGAACATAACCAGTCTGTGTTAGTTGGAGCAACATGTATGTCAAAGGCAGATTCTGCAGCAGTTTCTGTAGCAGCCTGGTTAGCCCAAGCTGGCTTGCCGTGCTTAATCCAGTAGCGATCTTCAGTATGATTGTCCCGGCCACACCAGTTGCAGTAGCGAGGGCCGGGAGCAGTACCACATCCAGGAGTAGATGTGCCTCGACCTCCTGAAGAAGGAGGGCGACCGCCACGGCCACGGCCGCGACCACGCACGGCCAGAATCAGCAGAGTGAGCAATAAGCGCATGATGCTCAACAGCAGGTGTAGGTGTCATGGACGACAGGCGTTAGACACGATTCAGAACATCACGAAGGGTTGGAAGCGGGTCACCTGACAGGATCTAGTCAACCACTCCAGAAAAAGAGGCAGGAAGTGCAATCAAAATTTGCACCAATTGCAGTTCATTGCGTTGCTTCTGAGCAATTTTGATGTCCGCCGTTGGTAGAGTTCAAACTCATTCCATAGAGCCGAGCATTGATTGTAGAATTCATCAATGGAAGTATCAGTACAGAACTCCTTCTTCGCCAGAGTCTTGAAAATTTCAAATACATGTTTGGGATTCTCCTGATGAGAATAGACATGGGACAGTTGATCCCACATAGCCTTAGCATCATGAAGGGCAGAGAAGAGATTGGCTGATGCGAGGCTCGATACTATTGAGGATCCAAGACATGACGTCAGAATCATCCTTGGACCATTGGGCATAGCTTTGTCTGGTTTTATCATCTGAATCAGCAGTAGGAATAGCAGGAGGCTCTGCCGTAAGGTGGTGATACCAGCCTTGTGCTTTGACATATAGAACAAAGGACGCCGACCAGAGATGGTAGTTGGAGCCGCCGTCAAGCTTCACCGTGGTGACACACAGGGAGCGCGGAGGCTCAGGGAACGCCATAGCAGAGGCAGGAGTTGGTGCAGTAGTAGAGTAGAGACCCACAAAGGGTAGATAGCAGCAGAAGGGATCTGACGCGTCAGATCGGAAAACCCGTATCGGGCAGAATATGCATAAAGAAACATACGCCGTCATGAGGAAAACTCAACGTTCCTTCATGAGGCGCATGCAGATAGAATGGAGAGGCGAAAGGACTCTCAACTTAGCCGGCCAGTGGATGTCCGAACTTAGATCCGAAGAGCACCCCGACTTAGACGGAGACGGGAGGTAAAAACCAGTGGCAGTCGGCCGAAAGGCTAGAAGCCTGGAGGAGGAAGGATGTTACGGGTGGAGTGGGTTGTTGAGGTGGCAATGGGAGGGAGGGAGGGAGGACGGAGGAGGGCGGCGGTAGTGGGGGTGGAAGGAGGAGGGAGGGGCGGCGGCGGGAGGGGAGGGAGGGCTGGGCGGTGGTGACCAGGGGTGGTGGCGGGCAGGAGGAGATCGGCGGGGGGGATGCTCACATCATGGGTGGGTTGATGGGTGGGGAAAAGGAGAACCTACTTTTGATACCATGTAGAAAGCAAATGAGTTGTTTATTCAGTGAGTAAAAAGTTTACACGGTACTCTCTTATATAGCTACAAATAGTTGAGACACATATACAAGCGAGCAATATGGGACTAATACAATAAAGTAGTAGGAGGAAAAATATAGTAGAATAAGAAAATAACACATTATTCTATAGAATGTTTTTTAGAGATTGATAAAATCTCAACGCTGACCAAATGATGAGGTGGTCATAAACATTGTCAGAAGGTGTGACAATAGAAGAAGGTTCTTCAACAGAGATCCTGATGGTATATATGTGATGATCAACCCTTCGACACAACATGTTATGTATTGAGACATACCAAAAAATCAAAACTTTTGGTCCAATTTTTTTTAATAATAAAAATGGTTGGATGAAGACCGTCGGTATGGAAAAAGTATCTTATCACCTAGAAAAAAAAGCTTTGTTCATTATGATGTTTCCAGTTTCTTAAAATGTACTTTCACAACAATCATGATGATGTTTTCATGGCACCATGGCGTACTACTTTTTACAAACTTATTAAAAGCTAATCACTTGTTACCATTGTTTTGGTTAGATTTTTGTATCTATCCTATTTGTCAAAAGGCTATGCCAAAATAGCAATAGTTGGTCGGTATTCGTACTTGTAAATGATCACATAACAAGTATTTTTTTGCTTCTTGATTTGTTTGTCCTGTATAGTTACATTATGCCTTACCTTTTGTTTATCAAATATTACATCTTATTATATAATGATACATCTTAAATCTTTGTCCACTAGTGGTACAAGATGGGTTTCGTATAGCTACAAACTTTATAGAATATTCATTTTATATCACTTATGATTTGTTTTCTAGTCACATGCATATTCTAGTACTTTTACCAATGATTCAATGTTCACACGATGGATGTTACATATTTTTTTCCATCTCAATAAATATTTGAAACCTATCATATCTCATATTTAGTCAATGCCATTATTCTTTATGAATGCTTGTATTGAATTTTTTGCACCTAATTAATTTTGAATGTAAATATCTGATCATATTGACCCTGATGAAGATACAAAACTAAGTGTGATCATGTTATGGTCATGTAGATTTTGATCAAGAGGTGAAAAAAATCATGATATAGTAATAAAGTCATATGAACTTAGGGTTAAGTCCATGTCTAATGTAATAAATAGATTATTTTTGGAACTAAATAATTGTCTTTGAAAGACATAAATGAGAGATCCACATTTGTTTGACTTTGTGATACTTTTAGGTGTTGAGGTATCTTATGTAATACGAGAAAATATGTCTATTGAGGACTAATTGGTTATATTTCTAAGCATAGTAGGTCAATGTAGACTTCAACGTGGGATTTAAAATTCTCGAGATTGGTCCCAAGAACTATTTAGTCATTATTTTGATAAATTATTATGTGTCATAAAATTTTTCTATGATGTGGACATCAATCATTCCTTCACCGCCACTCCTCTCGAAATAACGTGTTGACCAAATTATTTTAAGCTAAGCCAACGAATGTATTTATATTAGATTTGAAAATGATCCATAGAGTATCTATGATGCTATGTGTAGGAATGAATGAGGTCATATGGCACACACATTACCACTACAATACCAAGTGACATTATAGGGAGGCTTCATGGTATAATGGAAAATTTGATTGAAAATACTATAATGATACACACTTCAGTTTGTAAAATATAGTATGTTGGATCCCAATGAGAAAGATATGAAAATGACATGACTATGTTGACAAGTGCCAGAAGACCCATTGATTTGAAATTTCATGAAGGTGATTTATAATTCTCTAGAAATGAAAACAATTTAATATAGTATAGTTTTAATCTATAATTCTCTAAAATGAAAGCATTGGGGATCTCAAGATTTTTGGTGGTTTTAAATTGCATATCTGCATGTTGCTGCTATATAAAATTAGATCTATTCTACACTACTAGGAGGGGTGTAGAACTTGAGCCTTCCCTTGTGACTATTCATGCTTGTTTGAAATTTGTTGTTTCTCCACGACTTGATAGTCTAGTGAAACCCTATCTCCAAGAATCTCTAATCAGAGTTGGATCTTCAATTCAAGTGATCCTTGTTTGATATATTTTATTCTTAATTATTTAGTGAACTTGAATGAAAACAAACTCTCTTTTGGTACATAGATCTAAATTATTGAAAATCACCACTCTTGGGCCTAAAACCTTTGATCCTTTAAGGACACAACCTTGACTACAACAAACATGTGTACTTACAAGGGAAAACGAGTCAAGATGATTGTTGACGCAGCTTTTATCGCACTAACAAGTTCACCTAGGACCGAGATCCCTAAATTTTTACCAAAACAACATGCAATTATGCCACCACAAGCGAACGAGTCATATCATAGTATTGTTAAGGATCGAATTCCATGGGACAACATTTTTAAGAACCTTGGTAGATTGTATCCTTTTGAACCAAGACTAATACTTAGAACCAAGAGTTGATATGGACCAGTTAGACTACTTGCAAAGGAAAATAAAATAACAGAATTAACATTTGATCAACAATAATGATGAAGTGACTGGGGTGGAATAGAGTTTCACCATCACTACATACACAAAAACATCCACAACACATTTAGGCTAGATAAAACCATTCAAATGGACCAAAAGAAAAGTTCATTCCATTAGGTGTGGGAAGATCGCATAAATATCCTCATGAGTGTGATGCCTCAGTACTCACGGGTCATGTATCTATATCTCCAGAGACACCCGTTCGAAATTTATCATTTGGGTGTCAACTAAGTTAATGAACATTTAATTCCTAAACATTGAAGTTCTCACAATCTAGGATTATAATAGATCATGCAAGTATCAAGCCACAAGACATGCAACCAAATAGTTAACATTAAAATGAAAGAGTTATATACAAGCCATGGAATATGAAAAATGGACATGCAAGTGTAGGTAGAGGGTTAATCCCCACACCCCAGAAAGAAGGACTACTTGATCATCATGAAAAGATCAAGGAAATAAAGGGAGACTGAAGAATTAGCCATAGTCATGATGGGTAGAGGAATCACGGCTTGGTGCAGAAGTTGTCTTCTACCCGATGAAGATAATGGATTAGTTGAGGGAAAGCGAAGAATACTAAGGACATGCATCTATGATCTCCTTCTTTAATTCTACCTTCTCTTTTCAGACTCTAATTCAGCGGAGAGGGGACAACTAGTAGAACAACGACAATGACATTGTGGATCCAACCCTACAAAAGAGAGTTTGAAATTATCTAATGTTTGATTTTTCTTTAGGAGAAAAACACATTACCAATTAGGTGATCTAATGGATTTGGGTTGAAATAATTCATTGCCATAATTGGTAATGTAAAAAGTATAAACTACTAAGATATTTGGAATCTACATACTTGATTTGGCATAGTTGTCAAGTTTCACTTTCTTCCAATGTTAAATGACCTATCAACTAGTTATGGAAAGATAATATGATATTAAACCATAAAATAACATTTTTTATTCTTTTGATTTCCTAAAGCATCCAAACTATTCTTCATTGTCATGCACATATATTTTGTGACATCTAGGTTTACCTTGGTCTTGATTGTTGTGGATCTTTAGATGAAGGATCTGCACATTCTACCTCCATCCAATATTCTTTCTCACATGAGCGGCTGGGGAGATTTTCTCTCTAGGATTTCTCCCTTGTTCATTCTTTGATATATCTTTGCAGTTGAACTCCTTATACAACTCTGAACTCATTGATCCCAACTTTCTGTAGCTAATAACTTCTCATGTTAAAGAACTCTAATATTTCCTTATTTTCCCCATCATGAAGAGTCCATGAGCATGGACCCTAGACAACCTAGCCTGTATCTAGAAGAACCTAAGAGCATATTAATTCCTTCTCCTCCTCTTAGTTTCTTCAGTATTTCCCCTAGCCACCATAGAAAACCTCAATTTCTTTCTTTACGTCCCAGAATAGGAGACAACTTCCTACACTATGATTGACCATGTACCTATATTGGGACCTTTTACTCAACCCCAAAAACCCTTCCGATGATTGTTTTCCACGAACATCATCTAGTTTCTATGCCCATCTCAAGTTGTTACTACTTGTTGGAGCCTCATTGACGGCATGCTCTAGGCTATATTGTGACTCAAAAAGGACATCAAAGGGTCCTTGGTGGTCTACAAAGTCTCCCTAACCTTTAGACTACATTCTTGAAAGTTATATCTCCTAATTACATTCCCCCATTTCTTCCTTTCATGCTATGTTTTACAGAAACTATAATGCCATGGATAGGAGTTTTCATTCCTTTTGCTTTTGGGGTTGTACCCCTAGATTCATCTCAACCTTTGACAATTCTATGTATTTTCCTTGTTACATATGCATTATTTCTCAATGATTCTCTTTTCTTGCATACCACTATCTTCCTTCGTTTTTGGAGGATGCTTCTTTGGACATGTAGACCATGTTGAGGGGTCTTTTGGCTTGTATAGGCATGTGATCACCCAAATAACACATAATGATTCAGACACGCATGTATCTTCTTAGCCACCATTCCCGTCGGGCACAAAATTTTCTTTGATTCGTATATTGAGATTGGAAGCTCACTGCCTTCAAGAAGAATTTCTTTCAATAAAGATAATAGAGATTTTAAGCTTTTGTCGCTCCATTTATTGTTAGCCTTCTAGCATACAATCTCAACACAATGTTCAACTTCATAAACTCCATACAACCTTAGTATAATGGTATATAAAAATCATGAAAAATGTTTCTAAATAAGGAAGGTGGATCAATAAGATTTACCCCACAACTATATAGTGTCACATCAACCATGTCTATCAAAATGAATTCATTCACATCTACATCATCGTCGACAATTTCTTATTCAACATATGTACTGTTATTGACAACTACTGATCTCGTAGTAGGAATGTCTCTATGCTATTAACATTATGTATAATCCTATACAATCATGTTGCACATGTGATAACCCGTTACACTAAACAAGATTGCTCAAAACACAAAACACAAATGACCACCAATTAATCACAAATTTAGAAATGAGGGTAAATTAAAACCCATTTCAACATCACCAAAATGCGCTGAATCATTACATAAGAGCCCAACATCTTTCTTGTATTCATACTATATCAAGAATATTATACAATTTGTTCCATGGCCTCAACCACAACTCATATATACATAGTAAACATTACCATATATGCCACATGTACAAGCATCAGAATGCTACTAAAAACATGATTCAATCGAAACACCATTTACAAACTGTCATGCCCAGACATGAGAGTACAAGGACGACTCTAGGACACACTAGACATCTAAAAAACTTCTTAAAGTTCCATCACCACAGTTCCTTCTCATTGCCACAGGTCCGCTATCGCTGCTACTGATCACCTAAAAAGATGTGGTGACTCGTAGTTGAGACCCATGTCCCAACAAGAGATATAACCTTCAACAACACTTATTGATTATAATAGTTTAAGTAATTAAATGGTTTAAGATGATTAAGCATGTCAAACCAATAGACATATCAAGGGATATGCTCAACTAGATACAAAAGGAGTTGATAACAACTATTATCAGTAGTCTGACTATCATCATATACCTTGCTAATAGTATAAATCATCTAGTAGGCATAAGCATCTCTAACATCATGAACAAGTCTAGCAACATAAACATCTCTAATATCATGAACAAGTCTAACATATTAAGATGATATACGTCTCGAGTAGATGTAACGATATAAATATAACTATCTGCATAAGCATGATTAGAAGTTTAAGCATCTCTAGTTCTAGAGGCATCGCTAGCAATTAAACATCTCTAAATACAAAGGCATGTATATCCATTAAACATCTCTTACTACAGAGGTATGGCGAGCACTGTAAGCATAGCTAACAACATGAGATTACTATCATTATAAACATAACAAAAGTAGCAATATATCTCACTTTATAAGCATGGCTACTTCTATTATTGCACTATACATCATCTATATGTGAAAAGGGCAATCAAGGGTTATCATCCAATTTGAAGTGTTGTGCATAACCCTAAACAAATATACTACATAGTTGTATTACCTCTGTTGGCTAAATTGACATTATGATAAATCCCTTTGTTTCGATGATGACAAACATTTCATTCTTGTTGATCTAACGTGCTACTTGAGTGTTGCAGGAATGAGGTGGATGACAAAGTACTAGGGAATCTATATGCTTGAATGATTGTAAATGTCATGAAATGTAATCAATTGTAAACTTGTACAAATATATAATGTACAAGTACTTAGACTTCATGTAAATCAAGCGTTAGATCTTCCCTAGATAAACACTAGATTTAGATAGGTCATCCCCTTCAACAGTGTCACATATGCACACTCATACACACACTTAATGTCTTCATTTGAAACATTGAAACAGGGTCTATCTCGGTCGACAAAATCCTCGACCGAGACACTCTCGGTCGACAAACTCTTCGATCGAGAAAGACCCAAGTAGCCGTTAGACACAGCTGACAAGGTAGTTGGCAGTTGGAGATGAACGTTGATCCAGAGAGCCTGTCGGTCGACAAAACTTCGACCGAGTAGGTATTTCGGTCGACAATTCCTCGACCGAGATGGACTCTGACAGCAACTGCAGAATAAAGTAACTAGCCGTTACTAATGCACCTAACTTATACCTAACGGCTAGTTAAGCACTTAGAACCCCCTAGAAAGTGTCTAGAACGTCCTTAAGCACTTGTAGGTCATTCCTATAAATAGGACATGCCTTAGGACACCAAAACACACCCAAGCTACACTTGTGCTACACTTGAGATTGAATACTCATTGGCAATATGTTTTGAGCAATAGAGCAATTCCAACATTGGCTATTCATTCCCATTGCTCCTATTTCGTGTCCTATAGGCTAGCATCTCCTTTCCACAACACTTACACTTCTACACTCATTGGTTAGGAGATCAATACGCTTGATATAGGCAAATCAAGCCTTGTGCTTCAAAGGATAAGTTGTACTTTCTATTTTCCTTCTTGTTCCTTGTTATCTTTTGTATTCTCCTTGCTACTCCTAGGGTTGGAGGCTGCGGATTGGAGAAGGTTCTTCTCGGTGGAGAAGGTGGACTTCGGACTACTTCAAGAAGGCTGTTGCAACGGGAAGCTACTTCAAGAGGAAGGCTACTTCAAAGGGGAGCTTGAAGTTACTTCAAGAAGGTTGCTTCAAAGTTGGTGCAACTACTTCTAGGTGAAGGCTGTTCGAAGGGTTTGGTGAAAGAATTGTAATTTTATGTAAAGTCCTTGCGAGGTAATAAAATTTGATTCTTTCAAAATCCCGGTTGGGTAAGAAACCGGGTAGTGGACTGACTTCCTTAGTACTTTCTAAGGTTGGAACCACTCTAAATCCTTGTCCCCTTGTCCAATATTTTTGTGGTTGGTTGCTTTAGTTAAATAATTGTTAAATTAATTTTAAACCCTATTCACCCCCCCCTCTAGTGGTTTTTCAACCTCTTTTGTTAATGTCCTGAGGATTTGAGTCGTATGACCCAAATCCAACTGACCACTACAAAGTTGAAATCAGTGTGATACAAGATCTAGGAAGAGTTGGAATTCCTAAGATCTCTCTCAACACCTCCCGGTCAGTGCGAGAGACACTTGTGACATATAATCAAGCTGAAAACAAATAGCTCACCTTGGTACAAATCACGTCACTAGATACCAGGGTATGCAAAGCAAAACCCTGGCACCTGAGATACAACCACAACATACTCAATCATATCATATGTGATGAAATCTGAGGCATGACCACAACCATCCTCCACCTTAGAGTCAGGATGTCAAGGACACATAGTCAACTTGCATCCCACATACTCAACATTATGCGCTCTGAGTTTCTCTTAGGCTAACTTGTTTCACCATCCAACAAGTTCTGCATTAGAATGGATCTATAGCACATGGCAACTGCATGATTAGGGTTCCACTTGATTAGTTATACCAATTGAGTGAATTAAGGCTGCATCAAAAGAGTGGACATAAAAAACCCTAATTTATTTCTAGCAAGTATTAATATACAACATCTTCAAATAAATTATCATATGAGGTAAAATCTTAATCACAACACCACATGTCACTATTCACTTCCATTCATCAGTCTATTATTGTCATCATATCATCATATTACACAATTCCTTATCAAAATTATTACCAAGGTTTCAACTCCTGTCACATCATAAAGAGGATTACACCTCATTTAGGGATCACCATGCCCAAAGGTCAACAAGGACATCATATCATAATCACTACAAGAACATCATTATCTTTCCACACCTTGTCAAAGGCTCAACAAACTATCACCATATTGTGATACAAATATTTAACATAACATTGTATTGAAGAGCTAAAATATATTCATGAGCTAACATGGTAGGGTTATCTTAGCATTAAGATTATTTTATCAACATATAATGAAACTAGGTATGATTGACCACCATCATACTCATAGTGCACGTGTTTAACATAAAAGAGTATCAATCATGACTATGATAAGCACCGGTTAACACATTAAGGTTATAGTCACATTATGGAGATTATTCCATCATCATATTGTCATACAAGGAAGTTAAGCATAATTAGCCATCTTGATTTGTTTGCATTAGAGTTAGGTTAAAAAAGATAAGTTATATTGAGTCTACAAACAACACTCATACATAAACCCTAACTCATGGCATCCTCTTAGAATCATGGAGGCATAAGGTAAAGTATTACCATTAAATCCCATACTACCCTCAAGTATGGATCCATGTATAATACAAGGTTTAACCATCATATTATAGCATACCAGGGTTACAACAACAGTAAGAGAGTATTCCATTATTCTATTAATCATTCAAGATGGATGGTCATGATTAATCACCATTACTTAGTTACATTAGTGGTCAGGTATAATGAGTGATGTTATATTAGGGTTACTTATCAATTATTCATGATGATCATAAATTATGTCCATATGAGGGCAAAGGTAAGACTACAAGGTCAAAGTATTGAATCGTTAAATCCACATAAATAAAACCAATACATTAAACCATGGGCTACACCCAACCATCAAATTTTGAGACCTTAAACTCTAACCATAATATTATGTTCTTTAACCATTGGTTAAGATATGAGTAAAAACCTTGAATCATTCAACTCATAGAAACCATAGGATGTGAGAAGATAAATCATTGGTTGTAACATAAGCAAACACCTTAAACAAACCACTAAAAGAACCTTTGAGATGTGACCTAGGAAGAGTCAACATCCATACTTTGACAAACCATTGTTTAATATCATAAAAGTGCACCATCATTTGAAGGCATAATAAGCACCATTGGTTGATCACTTAAAACAAGCCATCGGTTGTAAGGTTCAGGACCACCATCGGTTCATGGGTCAAAGAAGCCATCGGTTGAGGATCAAAACAATCGTTGGTTGATGGCTCAGGATGGCCATCGATTTTTATGAAGAACACCAAAAAAACAGCACTAAAAAGCATAAACATTGGTTGTTACACGAAGGCACACCACGAGTGTTATACAAGATAAAAATCAACCATAGAATCCCTAAGTAAACCGTCATTTGATAAGCAAGAAAAAGCCATCTTTTTCATAGGAAATCATGATCATTTGTTGTGTGCTTATGATAGAACCCAAAACATTAGCTAAGTCATGTCCATCGGTTGGCACACCATGGCCAAGCAAAACACTAAAAGTACAAGTCGTCAAACTGCAAAGTAAAGAAAGAAAAAATAGCTTGAAAAATCTAAATGGTGATCATCCAACCATGGAACCCTAGCCATCGATTATCAAGGGAAGCACACCCATCAGTAGTCTTCAAGGGAAAAACACCCAAACAGCAAAAAATAGCCTGCCATCGGTTTCTAGCACAAATCCAAACACAACAACCAAGAGCTAAACCATCGGGTTAAGCATCAAAGGGTGAAACAACTCAAAAACCATAATAACCTATCATTTGTGAAGAACCAAGCACCATTTTTTGGCATATAAGAAAGATATATAATATCCTATACCTTAGGAAGGTCTGGTACAATATTTTAGGTTGGTTTATGGATGTAAACTACATAATGAACAACAAACTTAAACCCTAATCAAAGATAGCTTCTTTATGCTTAGAAAATAATTTTAGAGCAAGATCATGATCATACAAGGTAGTAGTAAGAAATAAACGAGGAGCAAGTTATATAACTTGAATCTAGGAAGGAGATGAAGCTCCAAACAGCAAGATAGATCAAGTAAAGGAAGAAGGAAACCCTATATTTGCTCTCCATTTGACCAAGCAAGCATCTTCTCCAAGACGGAAGGCAAACCCTAGGTCAAGGGAGCAAGAAAGGAAGGTTCTTTAAGCTCTAGAGCAAAATTTACCATGGAAAACCATGGTTTCGTATAGGTAAAAGGAAGAGGCTATAGAAAAGCAAGAGCAACGAAGGAGAGAAGGAAGGAACTTACTTTCTTTAGGTTAGAAACAATAAAGGATGCTTTACAAACCCTAAAAGAGGGTAAATCGAAGCTCTAGCCATACATGCAAGAAGTTCGACCATCTTCTTCTACCCTAGGCACCTCCTTCTCTACCAAGCAGGGGTAGAAGAAGCTCTAACAGAAAGGGAGAGATAAGGGACCAAACGTTTTGGTTGTTTGCAAAAGGAGAGGTACATAAAGCTCATCGATAAGGGAGAAGAGAAGCATGATGTGTCCATCTAGGCTGCCATGTGTCAAAGCTCATTTTGTATGTAAGACAACAGGTAAAACGGTTGTGCTTCTATATAACCTTTGTTTGATGGATCTAGGAGGGGCATAAGACATTATAACTAGGCTATAAATCGATGTCCACCATCTATAAGAACCACCAGGTCCCACACTTAGTCAAAAGGAGCCAAGAAGGAGCAATCTGCCCCGCCATCGGTTGAGGGCCTTCAACCACCTCAAACTTTGGTTGTACCACTTCTAGTGTGAGATACTAACCTACCTACATCAAAGGAAACCATTGTATGGCACGCCTACAAGACAAAACCATAGGTTCCCATGGTTGCACACTTAGAAACTCCATCATCCATGCATAGGGAAAAACCTTAATTCTCACCTAGGCTCTCACCTCTCATCCAAAGGTTCAACAAGGTGCCCCAAGGTGCAAGATCATAAACTCTGATATAAAAACTTATGAGCCATCATCTACATGTGGAAATTTTGCAAAGAAAACCTCAGATATGGGTAAATTGCAGAAAAGTACAAAACATGCACAAAATTGCATATCTTGCACAAACAATGTCCAAACTGGACCAAACTTGAAACTTAAGATTTTGACATGTTATCAAAGCACCTAAAGTGTTAAATTAAGGTTTAAAGCACTTAATTATGATAATTAAACATGTTCAATATTTATGCAAGGCCAGGGATCTCACAACCATAAACCCCTAACACGGATTTTGCCCCCGAAATCCAAGGCAAGCAAAGACGGGCACTTCCCATGTACCTCATCCTCAAACCTACATATGGCTACTCCCATCTCATGGTGATGTCACATCACTCTCATAGAATTCATGTTCTTCTCCCTTAACTCTTGCATGTCTCAACTTGAGTTGGCATAGGAAGGCAACTGATGTTGATATCTATTTGTGTGTGTGAATTGAATGTGAAGGCATGAGGAAGAGAATGATGTGTATTTGTGCATATATGTATGAAATTGAAGTGTGGATGAGAAATGAAACAATTGAGTTATGAGTTCATGGATTTGTGTGCTTTTGAAGTGAAAAATGATGGAATGTGTGGCATGTTTGTGGATATTTTGTATATATATATCTTTTTCTTATAGGTTTTTCAGCCTATTGTTAAGATACGGTGCTTGTAAATGTAGCTCTTAAGAACTTTTAGTTTTGAAGAACTACAGACAGCAAATAGAGTAGAAGCCGGATAGTAGGTCTGTAGACCGACTATATAAAAACATATACATTTTTTCATCGGTTATTGTAAATAACCAACTACATATACATTCTATACTAGTTATTTACAATAAAATGATGGGGTATAACTAATATTTTCACCGTTCAGTCACTGATAAAAAACTGATAGGGAAATGTTAAAGGCTTCGGTGTTTGTTCTCAAAACCAACGAGGAAAGGTCAAAGGAGACCATAAATATGTTGCATGCATGCATTACATTCTCGGTTTTACTATAAAGAGGACTCGACAACAAAACATATTGTCGTCTGTTTTGTGAACCAACAAAGAATGGCTTGAGTTTTAGTGTCGCCCACTTGATTGTCAATTTATAACCAACATTATATGCCTAAAATAACCAAAGCTATATCTACATTTTGTAGTAGTGCCACTTTGACTAAGGTAGATTAAAGAGTATCTTATCCTATAGTAAAACACCACCCTCAGGCCCATAATCCACACATCCATACTTCCCTCTAAACTATCCAAAAATTAGGACATAAGTCGACCACATAAAGAAAAACAAATATATGTTGAAAGTGAACCAATGTGAAAGTAAGGGAAGTATTCAAAGACTACATGAATATTAGGGAAGGTTAAAATTGAGAAATCATGAAATAAAAGACATGAATAAGTAACCTATATGCAACATGATTAGGGAAGTTTATAAGAAAGTGTCATATAAGAAGTTAAATATATTCAACTAAGTTCTGGATAATACCAATGATAAACAAAGCCTAGACATCTAGAAAAGAACAACACATCTTCATCCTTGCCTATTGATTCTTAAAAGTAATGCATTTGAAAATCTCTAGAACCTCTAAATAATCTTGAGAAAAATTATATCCTTTCTAGACAAGTTTTTTGCTCATCCTTATCCAACTCCATAGACTTGCAACATAGGATACCTATATAAGACAAGTTGGTTCCAGTAGTATTAGCACATTAGGACTATCTTTTATCTCTATTTCCCTTAGTTATTTTTATATTATTACTCTAGACATGGATAATTCCAATAGTATCAGTTACATATTACCTATTGATATCATAGTAAGAAACACATAGCTGAGAATTTGATCCTCCTGACAGATTGGCATGTTAGTGTTATAAACCAAAACACAGTCCAAATTAAGGTTACCTTTGATTTAACCACCTACTAGATCAATGCTAAACAATAATTTGAAGGTGAGATTATTTTTTGACCACCTATGGAGAAGAATCATGGAACTCTTACAAATAGAAGAAGGTGATAAGTTGAGTTTTATGTAATGTATTACTTTTCATCCTAGTAAATCAGTTGAGTAAAAATAAGAGATATTCCATATCTACCTTTTGATGTAGTGGAGTTTAATCCCCTAAATATACTAGAAGTACACTATCATTCCTATAACGATGAAATAAAAGATAGAGAATTAGTAGATAATGATACTACTATCATAATATAACTAAGTTGGGCAGTGTGTTCCACTAGAAAATTATGTGTGTTTGATAAACATTCATTTTTTCATGCCTAATTATTCATCTATTATAAGGAAAATAGTAGCCACTAAATTGCTCACCTTCATATATATATTTCTTTCAAATTTGAAAAAAATGTTGCTTGCAAGACCTATCGAGCACAATGAAAAGCCACAAACGATGGACTCCACATAACTACAAAAACAACACAAATCCATTGAAAAAATAACCACTTTCTCACTATATTTTTTAGTGAAAAAAGCATGTAGTTTTTTGTGCATAGCACTAATGAGACCAACTATGTAACCTTGTGGGATTTATCATGCTTCAGATATCTTTTAATGCTAGAATTTTTCCTTTTACATTTACTCACAAAGTCATGCAACTAATGAAAACCAAAATTTGAGGAATGAAGTAGTTCTATGAGAATATTATGATAAAGTTTTTCTCTCTTTCATATGTTGATGAAAAATATATATCGATTAAATATAGTGAAGGAAGTATTACATGATAATTAACTCTAAAATTATTGTTTGTTTGATTTCATTCTTTTGATTTCCCAAAGTTTTTGGATTATTTTCATTGTCACACACATATTTCTCTTGCTTCTGAGTGTACCTTGGTCATGACTATTGTGGACCATGAGATGAAGAATCTGATGGCCCACCTCTCATCTTCTACCTCCAGACATGAGGCTTTCTCATTGAGTGGATAGAGATATTTATTATATACAAAATCTCCCTTCTCCCTCATTTCTGCTTCAAGTTTTACGCCCATTTCAACTCTTATGCAATTCAAAACCCACCAAACTCAAACTTTCCACACATAATATCTTCCCATATTAAAAACCCCAATATCACCTTCTTCACCTTATCTCGTAAACTTGGGAGCCTGATCCCTAGACAGCCTAGTTTGTCTCTAGAGAACCTACAAGTACATAAATACGTTATCATCTCTCAATTTCTTCAGTATTGCCCCTAGTCACCATAGCCAACCTCAATTTCTCTCTTTACATCCCATAGTAGGAGACATGTGCCTACGCCATGATAGACCAATTACCCATGCTAGGATCTTCTATTCAATCCCGAGAAGTCATCCCTTGAGTCTGTTTGAAAAGAACATTAGCTGCTTTCTATGACCAACTTGGGTTCGTATTGCTTGTCAGATCCTAATCGATGGCATGATCTTGGGTATCTTGTGACCCATAAACACCAAAGGTTCAACAACCGTTTATGAAATCTTCTAGACTTTAGATTACCTTCTTGTGTGGTAAATATTTGTATTTCATTCTTATTTAGTTCTCCCTTCCCGCTCTGCCCTATGAAGTTTCAATGCCATGGCAAGGAGGTTTTGGCCCTTTTTCTTCTAGGATTGTACCCTACTCCACCTCAGATTTTCAAAATGACTCTATGTATTTTTTCCTTATTGATGTCCATTGTCAGTTTTTCTCTTAGTCTTCATACCAACACTGCTATAGTTTGGGGGATGCCATAGTATAACAGTCTCTCAACATCATGAATAACCTTTCTAAATAAGGAAGGTGTATCAATAAGATTTACCCCACAACTATCTAGCATCACATCAACCATGTCTATAGGAATCAGTTCGTTCACATCTACTCAACATCATCTTCTTCAACATATGTACTACTATTGACATCTACTAATCTCATAGTAGGAATCTCTCCATGCTATTACCATTCTATATAACTATGTACAATCCTATTCCATGTGACATGACTTTCGATTTCATCAACAATGTCGACTTTCAAGTTGGACTACAATTCCTTCATGGACAATAGAACCTATCTCTAGGTTGTTTCCTATGTTCCTCGGCAAATCTTATAAACTGATAAAGACCAATAATAAACTCTAAAGTGTAGCAATTTGAAATGGATATCAGGATTGATCAATATATGATCACAAAGAAATGAGTATTGAATCATGTATTTGGATATTAGGGTTTAAAGATAGGGTTAGGGTTTAGAGATTTAAGGATTAGGGTTTACAAATTAGGGTTTAGGGTTTAGTAATGAATGTGTACCATCTAACCCATTCTGTAAGACCTAATCTCACTAGTAAGTGTATAATGTGTATTCAATTTTAAAGAATATTTTGACAACATTTTCCTGAGTACACTGATGTAGATTGGAAAATACCCACCTACATATCTACTTAGACAACAAATGGGGAAGTGCCGATGAAACATCTTGAAAACCGAATACACATTATACACTTACATCCTAAGTGAGATTAAGTGTTTACGAACAACTCCAAAATGGGTTATTCAATATTTACTCCTAATGGGTAAATTTTGGACGGGTTTCTAGCCCGACAAGATATATGTCTAAATTAGGATTTGCATTTTAGAGTTTAGGTATATATAAAAAATTAGGTATAAATCAAGCTAATTTAGATAATTCATATCATTTCAGTTTAAGTAATTCTTGTGTGATTATTTACTCATACAAATTCAAATTGAATAATACACCAAATTATACAAGCAATGATACATGCATTCCAACTAAACAAGTATCACTAGTATAGAAACTATCTCTAGCGTTGGTTAAAATAACCCTATAACATCGGTTATAGACTGACACTTAAGTGGGTGACACTACAACCACAAGTCTAAGACGTCAATTCTTTGGGGACGTCAAAACTGACGCTAGAGATTCATCCTGGGTTGTGTGGATAAAAGAAACGACACATATAGGAGTCTTAGGCATCAGTTGAATTCCAAAAACTAATAGCAAGAGACATACTATGTCACATTTGTAACTGGTAAAGGACTCTACATTTCCAGTTTAGTAACAATCGACACCTATCATGGCGTACAATGTCAGTTGCAAACAAAATAACCAACAACTATGATTTACAATGACAGTTAAATCTAAAAAATTAACGACTATGACATGCTACCCAGCGAGGCCATGCTGTCCAACATGGACATTTTGGTTTTGTATTTTAATGTTGGTTACTTTACAAAATATAGTGTTGGTAGGGGGTTGAAGAGTACATAAAAGGGTCTTCTCCAAGCACAACCAAAACTATATCCACAACATGCAATCTCAAAGCATACCAAACAGAGATGAGAGAAACAAACAATCTAAGTCATAATCAAAATATGGTAAACATGGAACCAAATCATGAGATATAGTAAACCAAAGAGTAAGTGTACAAAGGATTAATATTACAACCCAGAAAGCATCTTCTCAAAAAACAACTACAAGCCAAAATGATGAAAACTAGATGATAAAATAGTACAGCTCAAAAAATGTGCCCAGATGTTTGTAATACAAAATAGCCTAGAAAGATATATGATTAGCATCTAGACTAAAAACTATAAAACTAAACATCTAATATATTTATGTCCACAACAACATCATCATCAACAACATCAGAAGCTTCTGGCTCCTAATCATCATCTCTGTCTGAAGGTGTAGCAGAGAGATCAACATCACCTTCATCACTGGAGGCACCATCAAAGCCATCAGAGCGATCATCATCATCATCATCATCATCATCAGCAACAACAACCTCCTCATCAGCCTGGTCTGGCATCTCCTCATCAGCAAGGGAACCAAAACCACAATCGGGCCAATGGGCATTTGGCTCATCCCAAGACATACCAAGAGCATGTAGCTCATTGGCTTGTAGGAAGGAAGGAGCAGAACTACCAAGACTAGCAAGAAGAGTGGCCAAGGGGCCAGTAGTCAGAGGCAGCACACCAGGGGCAGATCCACCAGCGGCAGAGGGTGTAGTAGCGGAAGCATCAAGTGGAGGGGTAGGGTAAAAGCGATCATATGCATAGGATGCATAGTCACCTCTTGGGTAGGGATGGTAGGCAGGATAAGGGTTTGCACAAGACAGGTTCACGTTGGACATGATGGCATAGAGGTCCTGATGCATGTGCTCCTGAACCTGAAGGTTGTAAGCATGTTGATGCATCATGTAGCCCATAAGGGTTTCATTGGATACAAGAAACAAGGCACTAGCAGGTCGGGTAGGCTGAGGTGGTGGAGGTGATCAGATAGAGGTAGAGGTAGAGGCACCATGTGTGGTAGAGGATGGGATAGGCATGGATTTCTAAAGTATGGTCTCACTGATGCAAACTCCTTTTTGGGCAGGCGTGTAGTGCAGGTCATGGAAAAGAGATTTGCCAGTGGAAAGTTGGAAAAGACCACATGTCAGGGCTGGGTAGGGTGGGTGGGTGTCGTGGGTGTTCTTCCCTGAGTCAAAGTAGGTCATGTGGTGGAGAACGTATCTTTCCCACTTGACTCCTATGTTCTTCAAGAGACAATACATAATCACCACAATGTGTTATGAAATTCTAGTCCAATTCTTTTTGGGATGAATATTGCAGTTAACAACTAGGGCAAGTATGCATCTCTTGAGGTCTAAGGTAGAGGAGGGAAGGGTACACTTCTTCCTATATAGGAATTGAGGCTTCTTAAAGAACTTATGAATATCAGGGAGAGTATCATACTGCTTATAGAAGGTCTCAGGCTCAACTAGGTCACAATACTTGGCATAGTCCTTACACTAGGTGTCAGTCACTTCAGGACCTGAGAAGAAGATGTCTAGGGTATCCTCAGAGACTTGGAATTTGTTCCCGCCAATCATGGAAGTTAGGACTACTTGAGTATTGGGTGGTGGTATGAGTGTGTCATAATTCCATTGCAAGTTAGCATAGAATTCATGAATGACTTTTGTGCTAGTTATAGAATTGTTATAGCATGCACGTTCGACACACAAAGTGAAGAGATGGTGGTCGTACAACAACTCAACTACTTGATCAATGACCTCTTGTCTTCATGGGCATGGCTCAAACAAGGCACAAAAAGGGAAGGGGTTCCTAGGAAGGAGCTCCTTGTACCTATTTAGAGCTTCATTTGAGACGAAGAAGGTGTCATCAAAGGGAATCAAGAGAGAGTTGGATGAAGATGAAGGTGCACTAGCTGAGGCGGCCCTCTTTCTCCTATTGGATGCCATGGAGATGAAATGGAGAGGATGGAGAGAGAAAAATCTAGAGAAACACCAAAACCCATCCACACACCTAGGATTGATAGGAAAGAGGTCAAGGAAGGTTGATCTAGGTCGAATTAGGGCTAGAGAGAGGAAGGTAGGGGCTATGGTTGAGAGCTTGAGGGAGTTATATGTTGGATCAGTCGATTTTTCTCTAGTTTTTAGGGAGAGAAGTCGGCCAAACCTAGCTTAAGTATGCTCCATCTTGGCCATCGGTCGAGTTTTGTTACTTGGAAACTCAACTGATAGGCTCTTTAAAAAAACTCTCAACCTATGATCGGTCGAGTTGGCAACTCGACCGATGGTCAACATGAACCAACTTTAGAAATTCTAATTTCTAGCTATTAGAGTGTTAATTAAATTTATTTTTAAGTCTATTTTGCATTTTGAACATACTTAGGCACATATCACTCATCATTGGGTACTATTTTGTGATAAAACAAGTGTTTGCAAAAAAAAACCCAAAAATGAGAGAAAAAAACAAGGCAAAAAGAACATGAAAACTGATTTTTAGCATAATAGCAAGCAATGGCAATCAAAACATAGGTAAATCATATAGGATAGATGACAGCTAGCTAGAAGGCAAATCATATTCATTCAAAGTAGTTATGAGCAGTTTAGATCTAATAAAGTTGATTTGCTCTCTAGCTAGAGGTTTAGTGAAAATGTATGCCAACTGATTTTCTGTGTCCACATGCGTGATATAGATATCCTTTTTGGCAATGTGATCACGAAGAAAATGATGGTGAACCTGTATATACTTAGCTCTAATATGCAAGATAGGATTATATGATAAGTTAATTGCACTAGTATTATCTCAATAGATAGGAGAAGCATCAAAATGAATGTTAAAGTCTTGGAGCATTTGCTTCATCCATAGGACCTGGACACAACAACTCTTGCCTGCAATGTATTAGTGGTTGATAATGCCACTGTACTATGTTTCTTGGAGAACCAAGACACCAAGCATGCTCCGAGGAGAAAGCAAGTGCCACTTGTGCACTTTCTATCAATCAATCACCCTCTGTAATCTGCATCACTATAAGCAGTAAGAGTAAAGTCCCTTGATTTGGGATACCATAGTCCAAAATTTTGGGTTTTGGCTAAGTACCTTAAAATCCTCTTAAAAACTAGAAGATGTGATTTCTTAGGGTTTGATTGAAATCAAGTACACAAGCCAACATTAAACATTATATCAGGTCTAGAGGCAGTTAAGTAAAGTAAACTGAAAAACACTAGAGGGGGGGTGAATAGAGTTTTTAAAACAATTTTTAACAATTTATTGAACTCAAACAATCAACCACAAAATATTGGACAAGGGGACAAGGATTTAGAGTGGTTCCAACTTTAGCAAATACTAAAGTTGTCAGTCCACTACCCGGTTGCTTACCCAACCGGGATTTGGAAAGAATTTAATTTTATTACCTCGCAAGGACTTTACATAAAATTACAATTCTCTCCCTAAACCCTTCAAGCAGCCTTCACCTAGAAGTAATCGCACCAACCTTGAAGCAGCCTTCACCTAGAAGTAATTGCACCAACCTTGAAGCAGCCTTCCTCCTGAAGTAGCTTCCCGTTGCAATAGCCTTCTTGAAGTAGCTTGAAGTCCACCTTCTCCTCCGAGAAGAACCTTCTCCAATCCGCAGCCTCCAACCCTAGGAGTAGCAAGGAGAATACAAAGAATAAAAGGAACAAGAAGGAAAACAGACATTACAACTTATCCTTTTAAGAACAAGGCTTGATTTGCCTATATCAAGCGTATTGATCTCCTAACCAATGAGTGTAGAACTGTAAGTGCCGTGGAAAGGAGATGCTAGCCTATAGGACACGAAATTAGAGCAATGGGAATGAATAGCCAATGTGGGAAATGCTCTATTGCTCAAAACAGATTGCCAATGAGTATTCAAGCTCAAGTGTAGCACAAGTGTAGCTTAGGTGTGTTTAGGTGTCCTATGGATTGTCCTATTTATAAGAATGGCCTATGAATGCTTAAGGATATTCTAGACACTTTCTAGGGGGTTCTAAGTGCTTAACTAGCCGTTAGGTATAAGTTAGGTGCATTAGTAATGGCTAGTTGCTTTATTCTGCAGTTGCTGTCAGAGTCCATCTCGGTCGACAAATTGTCGACCGAGATACCTACTCGGTCGAAGTTTTGTCGACCGACAGGCTCTCTGGATCAACGTTCATTTGCAACTGCCAACTACCTTGTCGGCTGTGTCTAACGACTACTTGGGTCTTTCTCGGTCGAGAAGTTTGTCGACCGAGAGTGTCTCGGTCGAGGAGTTTGTCGACCGAGATTGATCCTGTTTCAATCTTTCAATTAAGGCACTAAGTGTGTGTACGAGTGTGCATATGTGACACTATTGAAGGGGATGACATGACTAAGTGTGGTGTTTAGCTAGGGAAGATCTAACGCTTGATTTACATGAAGTCTAAGTACTTGTACATTATATATTTGTACAAGTTTACAATTGATTACATTTCATGACATTTACAATCATTCAAGCATATAGATTCCCTAGAGCTTTGTCATCCACCTTATTCCTGCAACACTCAAGTAGCACGTTAGATCAACAAGAATGAAATGTTTGTCATCATCGAAACAAAGGGATTTATCATAATGTCCAATTTATCCAACATAAACTTCCAATCATAACTCTATAGAGATTGTCATCTACTTTCTCACCTTCTTCATCCTTATCAAGTTTGGTGGTGTTTTGACATGGGTGTGTCCATCGACTTGGTGTTCTCCATCGCAAAGCACTTGGGTAACTCACTTGTGTACTTGCTTTGGTTGATGAAGTTCCCATCTTTTGTTTGCTTGATTTGAAAGCCGAGGAAGAATGTGAGCTCAGCCATCATACTCATTTCAAATTCACTCTACACAAGATCACTAAATTCTTTACAAAGATTAAGGTTAGTTCCACTAAAAATGATGTCATCAACATATATTTGAATGATAAGAAAATTTTTAGAAGTGTGCTTTAGAAATAAGGTAGAATCTACTTTGCCCATGATATACCCATGATCTAACAAAAAGTTCTTTAATTTCTCATACCAAGCTCGAGGTGCTTGTTTGAATCTATAGAGATTTTTTTGCAACAAATAAACATGGTTAGGTAAACTATCATGTTCAAAGCCTAGGGGTTGTACAACATACACTTCCTCCTCAATTTTACCATTCAAAAATGCACTTTTAACATCCATTTGATAAAAAAGAAAGTTTTTCTAACTAGCAAAGACAAGTAACATACGAATGAACTCAAGTATAGCTATAGGTGCATGTGTTTCATCAAAATATATACCTTCCAGCTGATTGTAGCCTTGAGCCACTAACCTTGCTTAGTTCCTTACCACTTTGCCACTTTCATCAAGCTTGTTGCAGTAGACCCACTTGGTGCCAATGATCTTTCTATCACTTGGTCTTGGTACTAGGGTCCATACTTTGTTCTTTTCAAATTGGTCCAACTCTTCTTGCATAGCTAGGATCCACTCATCATCCTCAAGAGCTTCCTTGATGTTCTTTGTCTTGAGTTGTGAGGTGAAGGCACTGTTGACTTGTTCTTTGTTGAATGCAGCCCGCGTCTTCACTCTTTCAAATGGATTACCTAAAATCAACTCTTTTGGAAGATTCTTCGAAAACTGGGGAGTTGGATCCTTTTTCTCTTCATCTTTCTCTTCTTCTTGAGTGACCACCTCTTTTCCCTTATGGGTGATGTTGAGCTCGTTTAGAATCGGAATCACTTCACCTGCAACATCATCATTTGGAACAATATCTTTGGGAACAAAGGGGTTAGTCTCAATAAACTTAATATTTATAGATTCTTCTACTTTAGCAAGATCAATATTAAACACTCTATAAGCATTGCTAGTAGTGCTATAGCCAAGAAAGAAAGCCTTATAAGATTTTGAATCAAACTTGTCGAGAGAATCTTTTGTATTCAAAACAAAACAAGGATATCCGAAAATATGGAGGGGCTCATAGGGAGTTTTCTTTAAAGAAAGATGTGTAAAAACTTGATTTTGCACAAAACATTAGGTACTGACGGCTTCAGCCCAACACTTCTTTGGAGTGTCATACTCTAAAAGCATGGTCCTAGCCATCTCCTGTAATGACCTATTCTTCCTCTCTACAACCCCATTTTGTTGAGGTGTTTGAGGTGAAGGGAAGTTATGTGCATAGACAGATTCATTACAAAAATGCTCAAAAAGATCATTTTCAAATTCTCCCCCATGATTACTACAAATGGAAACGATGCAACACGAAGCTTCATTCTCAACTCGTTTACAAAAACTCAAAAAAACATCAAGTGTATCACTTTTAGAAAGTAGAAAGAAGGTCCAAGTATATCTAGAGAAATCATCAACAATAACAAGGCAATGCTTGGAACTGTGAAGTGACTGAGTTCTCATTGGTCCAAATAGATCAATGTGAAGAAGTTCAAGAGCTCTCTTGGTACTAAGGACTCCTTTGGATTTGAAGGGGGACTTGGTTTTCTTTTCTTGGGTACAAGGTTGGCATTCCTCATCCTTTTCAAAATTCAATTTGGGAAGTCCCTTGACCAAGTCCTTTTTTCTCAACTTCTTCATTTGATGCATATTTACATGACCAAGCCAATGATGCCAAAGAGAAATATCATTCGAGTTGACTACTAGTCATCTACCAACAACATGCTTAATAGAGTCAAGCAGAATTACATAAATATTACCACTTCTAGTTCCCTTATATATGACTTGATAGGTGAGGGAATCTAGAATCAAGCATTCAAAAGAAGTAAATAGCACAAGGTAACCATTGTCACATAATTGACTTACACTAATTAAGTTGTGATGTAGGCCATCCACAAAGAGAACTGTAAAGACATAGTCTCTACTATTAAACACGGTAAACAAATACATCAAATGTGTGGCAGCGGAAGAAATAAAACTTGACTTTATTCAAAATGTATAAAGAGTACTATACAAAATTTTCCCAAAAGGGGTACATCTTTATACAAGAACAAGGATCTAGGTAGAGGAAGACTCAAACTAATACAACTTGTCTCCACAAACAACATAACAAAAGTATATGCAACTAGTCTAAGTTAGCTAGATGAGTAAGTTCTCCTTAGCCTTAAGTAGGTTCTCCAAGCTTCCACGCGCACTCTAATCCTAATCTGGGTAGTTGGGATTACCCAGCAAGAGATAGATAAAAATGTATGTGTCAATAGAGGCAAAGGACAATTATAAAGTTAAAGCATTGAATAAATGATCCACTATACTAAGTGATTTCAAGAGTAAGAGGCAAATTAACAAATAAGAATTTGAAGACTGACATAGATCAACATCAACAATAATCACATTGCATGAATATATTATGACACAAACTCATCTCAATGTAGGGTGAGGCACCTACCAGACCTCACCATATATAAAATGGCAGGGGGACTAAAACCCCAGTGCCTAGCAGGAGGACTAAAACCTCAGTGCCCTGTATAAAGTGTCAGGGGGACTAAAACCTTAGTGCCCTATGGGTGGTTTGTACTCATGTACACTACATTGTCATTTGGCCAATAACTATATCATGCATAAATAAGTCACTTGGCAGTAGAGTGAATCATAAATAAAATTGCATCATAGAAAATGGGAACAATTTCCAACGAGCATACCAATTAAGCAAGCCAACATTGGTATTTCAAGCATTATACAAGTAATTCCAATAAGAAGCCAACATAGGCATTAGAAGAGTTACATACTGAAAAGATTCAAGTAAATAAATTAGAAGGATTCCAAGTCTAGCAAAGTAGTATGGTGGGGTTGGATGAAAATCCCAACTGAGGAATGGGTGTATTTGCAATTTAATCATTCTTCACAATCATAATAGGAATCACATTCATGATTATGGTCCACATGCTTCAATAGGGCTCACATACATAAATAGGATCACATACATAGGATTCACATACCTTATTGTAGATTCTTAACCATTTCTCACCAAAAGCTTGTTATCCAATTCCATTTCCCTAGGTATAAATGTTTCACATGAATTAATATATAATAAGGCATAAAGCATAGGAAAAACCCTAATTTTGGAACTTATCTTAAAAACCACGATTTAAGTCTCAAAACTTAGTCCAATCGATTAATCACATTCTCTTGATTAAGAAAACATCTTTTATTTCCCAATTTGGAGTTAAAATGAATTAAATACACATTTTAGATCATTTAAGGTGATTAAAATGATATTTAAGATAAACTTTGAAAAAGCATTTAGAAACATGACTCAAAAACTAAAATTCATATTCTACTTGAAAAATCATTTCCAGTGACTATTTATTCGCATTTTTTGACCAATGGTTGAATTAATATAAATTATCTAAATCAGACCAATGAAAATGCAAGAAAAATGCCACATTAGCAAAATAAATGGGTGAATGGAATGGGACACTGAGGCCGGGCCCACGCTGATGCGGACCAATCACAATTGGCTGTGTCGGCAGGTCCACTCTCGCTGACCTAGGTCAACAGCGAGTGAGAAGGGCAAATAACCAAAATACCCTTACTCGTCAAATTGATTTTATTAACACAACGAGGGTCGAAGGGTCATTTGAAATTATTGATTCTTCACTGGAGAGGAGTAAAGAGGAACTGAAATTACTGAAAGGCCCATGTGAGAAAATGAGACAAATAGGACATGTGAGGGCATAATAGTCAAACCTGACCCAACTTCTTCCACTCACAACAATGGCGAGGGAGCAGCTCAGGGGGCCGAAGGCAGGAACCAAAGTCCGAGTTCTTGGGGTGATCAGATCATGAAAAAGAGACAAACACATACGTTGATCTTTGGTGAAGGCGACAGAGCAAAACAAGGATAAGATCGATGCAAAAGCTTCCCAAACACAGTGGAGAAACCCGAAGAACAGGGGAGGAAGTCGGAGAGCAAAAACCCAAGGAATCTCAACAACAATCAAAACTGAGATCAGGGATAGCTTCGTTGGGCCGAGATGAGTCGAATCCATGCCTTGGCGCGGGCGGATAAGAACAGGAGCGGAGAAACACATAGAACCGTCAGAGACCCAAAATAGGTCTATAGGATCGGGAGTTTCGTGCATTCGCGAGGCCAAGCGAGATCACTAAATGAAAGAATAGGGATTAACGATGGTTACCTCACAACTGATTGCTCTTTCATGGTCAGGCGAACCACTACTAGACTAAGGTCACCGGAACTAAAGATGGAATAGGTCAGGGTGCTACAAGGCACATGGGATTTAATTGGAAGGAGATGAAGGTTGCTAATGGCCTGGGAGTCCTTCCCGTGGTTATATATAGGCAATGGGGAAGCCGCAACTCCATCTGCAAACCCGTGGCGGAGAAGAAGAAGAGATTGAGTTTGGGCATTTCGTTAGTGGTAGAGGAGTCTGAGCGAATCAGGGCTTGCTAGAACCGGCATGGGAAGATGAACGCACTGGAAGTGGAATCGCGTGAGAAGGTGGTCGGACGAGGGCGAGCGGGGTCAGGGAGCTAGAGGGGTGCCACTACTCTCTTAACCCCGGACCGCTAGAGGTAGGAAAAGACCTCTAGGTCGTCGTATCGACCGGGGTAAAAAAACAAACCATTAGATGTTGGACCAAGATGGTACGTGCACGCGTGATAAGAAAAATAAAATGAACTGTAGTGTGACGCCATGAATTAATGATATTAATTCAAGTAGTATAGCTCACTATATTAAAAGCTTATAAAATGGCTTTGAAGGGTTAAATGAAGTCCAAAAGCCACCAAATTTGGACCATAGGTTCATATTAATGTATATAACAATTCTATATAATTGGATTTCATATTTATGTCCAATAAGGTCCTTAATTAATATTTGCTCACTAAAGAGTATATTAATACATTAAAATGAATGAGTTATATGAAAAGACTTCTTTTAATGGATTACATGAGTGAATTTCGAGATATCCATCCATAATTAATTTTAAGAACAAAAAATCACCATTATATTCTATTTTGATATATTATTATCATTTTTAGGAGAGAGAAGGAAATTAGGTTAATTACACCCATAATTAATTCTATTACATATATTTTCTCATATCTTATACAAAAAGATATAAAGCTTCAAAATTAACATTATCCACTTATTATCTCTCATAAAACTCCATTTTGCATTATTATTCCTTAATTATTTCCTTAAGTGGGTTATTTGCACAAACCCCCCTATATTATCATAAATGGGGGAAGAATGGAATTTCACCATCATTAATGCTCAAATTGCACATAGAGTCCAAAAACGATTCAAAAGGATGAGAAATTTATGAAAAAGGTCCAAATGGACTAGAAGGCAAAGAAAAGATCAAAAGTGGGTAAATTGCAGGAAAGACCCTGGGTTTCAGTATGTTACAGCACTCCACCCCTTAAAGAGGATTTTGTCCCCGAAATCACAACAAGAAGGAAGAGTGTGTGAGTGTGTAACATCCCAACCTTAAACAACTTGGTGGGTACTGAAAGCTCTACACATAGGCCAAGTCTTCCTAAGGTTTCCACAAAAACCTATAGCCTTTTATCAAACTCAACAAAATTAACATTTTTGCCTTATTAGCATAATCTCCATCATGAAGAGGCATCATATTTATTATTCCATCATTTGGATCACATTTTATTCACAATTACATCTCAACATAATATCATATGTATTTCCCTCATCAAGGGTTTTAAGCACAATTAGGGTTTACTAAGCCATTTCAACATTTATAGATGCATTAGATCACAATCCTTAACACTATTCTCCTTTAACTTCATTGTGTAGGATTACCACAGATTATTTTGGTGAGAACCATATAATATTATCCATCAAATTATTAAACCTATAACAATTCCAAGTGTGTCACAGTAATGGCTTATATCTAAGTTACATATTGTAACAACATCTTTCATACTCATATACATGGCATCATTAATCATTTTCTCTTATAACACTAATTAATATGAATTAACATCACATTATATTAATCAAATTACTCATTATCATATTTGAGTTATTCTATAAATTTTAGTGATTATCTGAATTGATTCATAAACCAATTTATGATAAGATGATTAATGAGATGTATTTAGTGAACAAGGTGATATGCCTAACATATGTTGGTGACTTGATCACAATTATGATTAGGTGATTATAATCCATTTACATGTACCAAGGTATATTATGTGATGACACCTAATGTCACTAGTGTATCATGAAAACATTAAGGATGCATATACCTTGTTAAGGCTAGATGTTTACATCTTAGGGTTTAGGTCAACATGACCATTACATATTAAGCCTTCATCTATAATTAGGGTGACTTAATCAAAATTATGTATATTCACAAATATTAATGAATAACTAATTATTATTTACATCAAGAATATATTAAGGTTCACGCATATGAATATTCCTTAGATGACTTATCCATTTGTTTATAACCAAACAAGATGAATTACAATTATATTATGTGTGTTCAACACTAAACATATAAGCTCTCTAGTCCCATATCTAAGGAGTTAGGGTTTCTTGATTTCAGGGCATTGAGGGACTCCACCCCCCCTAAAGAGGATTTCATCCTCAAAATCAGTAACTCCAAAATCTATCAAGGTACTAACACTACCATTCCACTCAAAGGGTTGACTAAGTCAAACTATTTTAAGGGTATAAGATCCAACATTAAAAGTCTTACTAATCACTATCTTCCAAAACTCAAGGTATAGCATAGGGTATACTAACCCTAATTATGGCAATCTAAGACTCATATAAGGTACTTAAGGATTACTAGATGATTTTTGTTTGTAAAAAGTCAAAACATCATATAAGGGTTTTGAAGGTTACTCAACAATAAAGTAATATGCCTAAAGGTAGACTATTTTAAGTTGTCTGTATCAGATCAGGCCAGGCCGGTGTCATATGAACTCGTGAGTCCCCGTAAGCCAAGCTAGTGGCGTGGAGGAAAATTTTGCCAGCCCCCAAGTTCTGACCCTTTCTAGACACCATCACCTTCACCTTCTTGCTCTAATAGCTACTCAATAGACAATTCACCAAAAAGTTGACAAATTTTATTTTGAATATGAAATTATTATGATCCTAAATCAAACTTTCATCGTAGGTCAACTCTAAGGTGAAAAACTTACTAAAGGAACTAGATATGGCAAGGGTTCTATCTAGGAGACAGTTTGAATTAGTCAAGAATTTGACTACCTTGATGCTCTGATACCATGCTGTAAAGACATAGTCTCTACTATTAAACATGGTAAACAAATACGTCAAATGTGTGGTAGCAGAAGAAATAAAACTTGACTTTATTCAAAATGTATAAAGAGTATTATACAAAATTTTCCCAAAAGGGGTACATCTTTATACAAGAACAAGGATCTATATAGAGGAAGACTCAAACTAATACAACTTGTCTCCACAAACAACATAACAAAAGTATATGCAACTAGTCTAAGTTAGCTAGATGAGTAAGTTCTCCTTAGCCTTAACCAGGTTCTCCAAGCTTCCCTGCCTACTCTGATCCTAATCTGGGTAGTTGGGATTACCCAGCAAGAGATAGATAAAAATGTATGTGTCAATAGAGGCAAAGGACAATTATAAAGTTAAAGCATTGAATAAATGATCCACTATACTAAATGATTTCAAGAGTAAGAGGCAAATTAACAAATAAGAATTTGAAGACCGCCATAGATCAACATCAACCATAATCACATTGCATGAATATATTATGACACAAACTCATCTCAATGTAGGGTGAGGCACCTACCAAACCTCACCATATATAAAATGGCAGGGGGACTAAAACCCCAGTGCCTGGCAGGAGGACTAAAACCTCAGTGTCCTGTATAAAGTGGCAGAGGGACTAAAACCCCAGTGCCTAATGGGTGGTTTGTACTCATGTACACTACATTGTCATTTGGCCAATAACTATATCATGCATAAATAAGTCACTTGGCAGTAGAGTGAATCATAAATAAAATTGCATCATAGCAAATGGAAACAATTTCCAACGAGCATACCAATTAAGCAAGCCAACATTGGTATTTAAGCATTATACAAGTAATTCCAATACGAAGCCAACATAGGCATTAGAAGAGTTACATACTAAAAAGAGTCAAGTAAATAAATTAGAAGGATTCCAAGTCTAGCAAAGTAGTATGGTGGGGTTGGATGAAAATCCCAACTGAGGAATGGGTGTATTTGCACTTTAATCATTCTTCACAATCATAATAGGAATCACATTCATGATTATGGTCCACATGCTTAAATAGGGCCCACATACATAAATAGGATCACATACATATGATTCACATACCTTATTGTAGATTCTTAATCATTTCTCACCAAAAGCTTGTTATCCAATTCCATTTTCCCTAGGTATAAATGTTTCACATGAATTAATATATAATAAGGCATAAAGCATAGGAAAAACCCTAATTTTGGAAATTATCTTCAAAACCACGATTTAAGTCTCAAAACCTAGTCCAATCGATTAATCACATTCTCCTGATTAAGAAAACATCTTTTATTTCCCAATTTGGAGTTAAATGAATTAAATACACATTTTAGATCATTTAAGGTGATTAAAATGATATTTAAGATAAACTTTGAAAAATCATTTCGAAACATGACTCAAAAACTACAAATTCGTATTCTACTTGAAAAATCCTTTCCAACGACTATTTATTCACATTTTTCTGACCAATGGTTGATTTAATATAAATTATTTAAATCAGACCAATGAAAATGCAAGAAAAATGCCACATTAGCAAAATAAATGGGCAAATGGGAATAGGCCACTGAGACCGGGCCCACGCTGATGCGGACCAATCAAAATTGGATGCGTCAGCGGGTCCACTCTCGTTGACCTAGGTCAACAACGAGTGAGAAGGGGAAATGACCAAAATACCCTTACTCATCAAATTGATTTTATTAACACAACGAGGGTCGAAGGGTCATTTGAAATTATCGGTTCTTCGTTGGCGAGGAGTAAAGAGGAACTGAAATTACTGAAAGGCCCATGCGAGAAAACGAGACAAACAGGACACGCGAGGGCATAATAGTCAAACCTGACCCAGCTTCTTCCACTCGCAGCAATGGCGAGGGAGCAACTCAGGGGGCCGAAGGCAGGAACCAAAGTTCGAGTTCTTGGGGTGATCGACTCCCAAAAAAGAGACAAACGCATATGTTGATCTTCGGTGAAGGCGACATAGCAAAACAAGGAGAAGATCAATGCAAAAGCCACCCAAACACAGCGGAGAAACCAAAAGAACATGGGAGGAAGTCAAAGAGCAAAAACCCAAGGAATCTCAACAACAATCAAAACTGAGATCAGGGATAGCTTTGTTGGGCTAAGATGAGTCGAATCCATGCCTTGGCACGGGCGGATAAGAACAAGAGCGGAGAAACACATAGTGTCGTCGGAGACCCAAAACAGGTCTATAGGATCGGGAGTTTCATGCATTCGTGAGGCCAAGCGAGATCACTAAATGAAAGAATAGGGATTGACGATGGTTACCTCGCAGCTGATTGCTCTTTCGTGGTCAGGCGAACAACTGCTAGACCGAGGTCATCGAAATTGAAGACGGAGTAGGTCAGGGTGCTACAAGGAACATGGTATTTAATTGGAAGGGGATGAAGGTTGCTAATGGCCTGGGAGTCCTTCTCGTGGTTATATATAGGCAATGGGGAAGTCGCAACTCCATCTGCGAACCCGTGGTGGATAAGAAGAAGAGATCGGGTTTGGGCATTTCATTAGTGGTGGAGGAGTTGGAGAAAATTAGGGCTCGCTAGAACTGGTGTGAGAAGCCGAACGCGTTGGAAGTGGAATCGCGCGAGAAGGTGGTCGGATGAGGGCGAGCCGGGTCGGGGAGCTAGAGGGGTGCCACTACTCTCTTAACCGTGAACCGCCAGAGGTAGGAGAAGACCTCTAGGTCGTCGGATCGATCGGGGTAAAAAGACGAACCATTAGATGTTGGACCATGATGGTCCGCACGTGCGTGACAAGAAAAATAAAATGAATTGTAGTGTGACGCCAGGAATTAATGATATTAATTCAAGTAGTATAGTTCACTATATTAAAATCTTATAAAATGGATTTGAAGGGTTAAATGTCATCCAAAAGCCACCAAATTTGGACCATAGGTTCATATTAATGTATATAACAATTATATATAATTGTATTTCATATTTATGTCCAATAAGGTCCTTAATTAATATTTGACCACTAAAGAGTATATTAATACATTAAAATGAATGAGTTATATGAAAAGACTTCTTTTAATGGATTACATGAGTGAATTTCGAGATATCCATCCATAATTAATTTTAAGAACAAAAACTCACCATTATATTCTATTTTGATATATTATTATCATTTTTGAGGAGAGAGAAGGAAATTAGGTTAATTACACCCATAATTAATTTTATTACATATATTTGCTCATATCTTATCCAAAAAGATATAAAAGCTCCAAATTAACATTATCCACTTATTATCTCTCATAAAACTCCATTTTGCATTATTATTCCTTAATTATTTCCTTAAGTGGGTTATTTGTGCAAACACCCCTTTATTATCATAAATCGGGGAAGAATGGAATTTCACCATCATTAATGCTCAAATTGCACATAGAGTCCAAAAATGATTCAAAAGGATGAGAAATTTATGAAAAAGAACAAATGGACTAGAAGGCAAAGAAAAGCTCAAAAGTGGGTAAATTGCAGGAAAGACCCTAGATTTCAGTATGTTACAAGAACATTCTTGATACTCAAGGATTCATCTACATCACCGTCACCTTTGATCTTACCTTTCTTGTTCTCCACAAAGGTAACCGAACCTCCTTTCTTTTTGGTGAAGTTATTGAAACGACTTATGCCACTTGTCATATGCTTAGTGCAGCCACTATCAACAATCCATCTCCTTTTTCCTGCAAAAAAGGAGGGTGTCAGTTCCCAACTCAAACTTTGGGATCCAGAGTTAGCTTGGGGACCCATTTCATCTTTGGGTTGGCCCCCTTAGGCTTGTAAAGATAATAAGTAGAGTAATGCTCATCACACTCGCAATAAGAACAAACCATAGGATTCTTAGTGCCAGAAGACTCTCCAACAAAGAAAGAGATCTCCTTGCTCTTTTTCTTACCTTTGGCTTTGTTCTTACCCTTTGGTGCTCCCCCTTCAAATCCCAAACCACTGGTACCACTTTGTTTGGTAGAATGGTCAAGGATTTCTTTGAAGGAGTTTTTCCCTTTGAGTAATTTCTGTAGAGAGGACCTAAGTCTATGATTGTCATCATTTAGAGATATGTTAGTAGAAAAAAAAACTAGCAATATCATCTCTAGCATAAACAAGGTCGGCCTCTGGATAGAGGGTTTTAGTCAAATAATAATCTTTCTCAATAGAAATAGACGCAATATCATTACTAGGCAAGATAGGTCTAGAAGATAAATCATTAACTTGACCAAGAAACCTAGTATTTTTAGATTTAAGAACTTGAATTTTCTTAAGATTAACATCTCTCTCATCCTTACGAGCATTAATAAGAAGCTTAAAATTAAGCATTTTTTGTTTTAAGAGTTTCAAGCTCCTTTATGCACTTTTGGTTATCTTCCTTAAGAGTTTCAATGTTCTTAAGATAGACACCATTCTCTACCTCAATTCCATTATATTGGAGTTTAAGATCAAGATATTGGCCTTGAAAGTTATCAATACTCTCAAGATGAGTTTTCTCATTAAGCTCAAGAATTTCAAGTTTAACATACAAATCATCAATAATTTTTCCTAACCTTTTTCTTTTAGATTTACATTTAGCAAAAGAAGAACAGGTAGAAACAAACATATTAATAATAGCTTCCTTAGATAACTCATGTAAGCTTACCTCACTTACCTCACCAATTTCTTCACTAGTAGAGGCTATGAGTGCAAGGTGACACTCTCCATCTTCTTCAGAGCTAGAGCCACTTGAGGATGATTCCCCCCAAGCTGCATGAGCTGCATTGTTGTGTATTTTCTCCTTCTTATCCTTCCTCTTGTACTTGCTCTCCTTCTTGTACTCTTTATCCTTCTCAGAGCTACCCTTCTAGTGTGACTTTCTTGACTTTAGACATTCACTCTTGTAGTGTCCCTTTTGTCTACACTTGTAGCATCTAGGAGTAGAGGAGGAGGCTTGTTTTCCCTAGAAGTGCTTGTCCTTGATGTAGTTGGCTTCATACTCACTTGGGCCATCATCTTCACTATACGAGGAAGGAGAAGTTCGGCAAGTAAGTTGTTGTAGAAGGATGACCACCTCCACTTGTGCTTTGGAGGCACTATCTTTGATCTTCTTGGCTTCCTTCTCTTCTTGCTTGTCAAGCCTTGGATCATGAGCTTGGAGGTTGCCAATGAGTTCTTCGGTTGGGATGTCACCAAGGCTCCTCACTTCTTCAATGAAGGTCACCTTTGACTCCCATCTCTTTGGTAGAGTCCTCAAGATCTTGGATTTGATTACACCTCTATCCAAAGTGTTGCCCAAAGCAGCTAGGCCATTGATGATGATATTAAGCCATTATATCTCCACAATCCCTTCTTTCTTGACCATCTCGAAGTTCTCTATAAGGATGTTCAATATGTAGATCGTAGCTTCCTTGACTTGCTTTGTGCCCTCATAGGTAATGCACAATTTATCCCAAATCTCATTGGCGGTGTCCCAAGATGAGATGTGGTTAAACTCTGTTGGGGAAAGGGATGCATAGAGGATGCTTATGGCTTTGGTATTGAGTTGGGCTTCTTTAAGTGTAGCTTCACTCCATGTTGCAACAACCCCGGTTGTCTCCTTGTATGGTGTGACCATCACCTTCCACATATCAAAGTCATCCCTTGAATGTAGAACTGCATATGCCTCTTCCAATAGAGGAAGTTGGCGTCGTTAAAGACTGAAGGACGCATGGAGAAGCCTCCCTCTAGGTTGAGTGAACCAAGTAGGTTGTTTCCCATCTTCTCATCTCGTGAGAGATTGTTTGATAAGATCCTTGGATCTGATACCACTTGTTGGATATAGTGCTCTATAGAGGGGTGAATAGAGCTTCAAAATTCTCCCAAGATAAATTAGACCTTCAAATTATATCAATCAAATCCAATAGTTTAAGTGCAATTTGAAGTCCTAACTAACAAGCATAGCAAGGATGCGAGAAAATGAAACAAACACTTAGATAAGGCTGTTTAGAGTGGTTCCACTCTCCAAACTAGGAGAGAGTCAATCCACTACCTAGAGAGGTCAACCTCTAGGACTTTGCAAGTGCTTTACTCTATATAATCACTTATAAGAGATACAACACAAGACCCACCAAAGGACTTACCTATCGAATACAAAGAATCTTCAACCTTACCAAGGACTTACCCACTTTGCAAAGAGTCTTCCGCCTTCTTCCAAGGAATTACCTACTCTTGCACAAGTCTTCATCCTTTAAGAAATTACCCACTCTTCTTGGATCTTCATCCTTTTCCTTCTCCTTCACCTGGAGAAGATCTTCACCTCTTCTTCAACCTTGTAGGAGAACAACAACAACTTCACCCTCACTCGGAGTAGCTTGCTTCATCTTTGCTTCTTTGAGGAAAGGAATGGGGAAGATGGAATTGAATGAAAGCTTTACAAGCACAAGGAAGTATCTCTCTTACAACTGGCCTAACTCACTCATAATCATGAAATGCTATGTAAACGAGAGAGAGAAAGGGGCTCAAGGAGTTGCAACACACTCAACTATAGCAAGTACTTAGAATAACATGAATGAGCAAACTTGGAATGAACTCCAAGGGGTCCTATTTATATTTGGGGGTATTCCCTTATGTGTGGGATCACTTAAGGACAAAATATAGCCATTTTCCAAGTTTCAATGGATATATTCTCTCTCAAAACAACTCTCCAATGTTTATAATCACTTTTTCTACATTTTTCGTACAATACATTCGGTCGAGTTTTAATAAAGGTAAATCGACCGATCCACTAAGTGACAAAGCCAATTTTCAAAATATCGGTCGAGTTTGTTCTGGGAAGCTCGACCGATGAGCTAAAATAAGTTTTTCTCAGTGGGTCGGTCGGTCAAGTTCTGTGAGTGTGCAACTCGACTGATTTGTCTCTCCAGAAAATTCATTACGGGATCGGTCCATTTTCCAACTCGACAAATAAACATCCTGTGACAAATTTTCTAAATTGACATTTGAATGATTAAATGTTGGAATTAAGTGTCCCTAATTTTTTCTCATCTTAGTTACAAGTCATAACATCAATACAAGTGATTACAAAAATCATCTAAGGTCATTTGAAGTGATTTTCCAAAACGCGCACTTGCATTGCTTTTGACTTGAACTTGAACAAGTTAAGGCTTGTGTAATTTGATCCTTTTCATGTACCTAAAGCTTGAAATCAATCTTGAACAAACATATTAGATATATAGGAATGAAATGGTTAAGTCATTATCAAAATATGGACAATGTAGAACTCTCAAGTCAATAGATACCAATATGGAACTCAAATGATGTGGGACGTTTGCAAGATTAGTTGTTAAACTGGACTCTACTAAACCACTAGTTCTGGCGATGTACATTCAAGGAGAACATTACTTCTTGGAGTATGATAACCTCTCATCCATCTGTATGCATTGTGGATGCTTGGGACATTCAGAGACAAAGTGCAGGAAGAGGACGGAAGTGCAAATAGAAGCTTAGAAAAAAGGACGCTAGTGTAGACCAAGCTCCAGTGGAGGAGAAAGCCCCTTTGGGGGAATTCACACATGCAATGCATGTCGGGCCTTTTTAGTGGAAACTAAGGAGAGGACAGCAAGGTGGTAAGGCCAACATGGAGATAGAGAATAAGTTCAGCAACCTTACCATCGAAGATGTTGATGTTGATGAGCAGGTGGACCTAAATGGCATTGTTGATAGAGTAATTGGCATTGACCGGAGACAACAGAAAGAAAAGAACAAGAGAATGGGCCAAGCTAGACCTAAGGAGACAACTAGAACTCCTTTGTAGGCTATTCCTAATGAACAAGAGAGGCAAGCTAGGAATCAGACCTCGAAGGACTCTACTGTAGGGAAGGATAACAACCATGTGGTAAATGTCATAGTGGATGATAATATGGTGATAGTTACTGGTGAGAGCACCTCAACACCCCTCCGACAACTTTCTGTTTTGGTGTAAATAGACAGTCATCATCATCAACAAGATCTCAAGTCCCTTTGAAGGGCAGTGTGGGGGTTCACTTACGTAACAGGATGGTGTACATTGTTGTTGAGCTTAACCACTATAGCTCAAGGAAGAGAGGAAGAAAAAACCCATATGGGAGTATGGAGGGTGAGATAAGCCCACAAGATACTGGTCCATCTAAATGATATGTGCTTCTTGGAATGTGTAGGGTATCTGTCCGCAAGAAACAAAATACCATAAATGAGTTCTATCACAGATTCTGAATTGATATTTTGGGTATTGTGGAACCTCATACTAGTGGTATAAAGGCGGATAGTATCCTTAGAAAGTTGGGCTTTGATCGCTCGCATAGAGTTGAAGCTATTATTTTCGCAGGGGGTATATGTATCCTGTGGAAGGAGAGAGTGGGCATGGTGGAGGTTCTGGCTTTACATAAATAGTTTATGCATTGTATGATCAACAAGGACTATCTCCTCACTATTGTGTACTTGAGTACTAAGAAGATGAAGCAGCATATCCTTTGGGACCACCTGGGTACCATTGGGATGGCCAGGAACCTACCTTGGTTGGTAATGGGTGATTTCAATGTCGTTATCCACCCACATGAGAAGGTTGGGAGTTATAACCTAAGATTTAGCAGTTGTAGAAAGTTCTCAAGGGTGTTGGAGGAGGCGGGTCTTGAGGATCTTGGAGCAGCGGGGCCTCTTATGACCTTCAAAAGGGGGATGCTCTAGGAGAGCATGGACAGAGATGTGGTGAACCAGAGGTGGATTGACTTATTTCCTGACACTCGAGTGGAGGTATTGCCCAAAATCACCTCAGACCATGCTTCCATTTTAGTTCAAACTAGCCGTGTGCAGCTTAGGAAGCTCCAGTATTTCCTGAAGACGAACGTCAACTGGCCCAAACGAGAATCCTTCCAAAACTTCTGGAACTAGGCTTGGAACAAAGATATAAACTTCACATGTGCTATTTGTAATTTTATGGAGAAGGCGGCTAAGTGGGACAAAGATGAAAGGAAAGGTGAGAAAGAAAGAAGATATTGGCTGCTAAAATCCATAACCTACCTATAGGATTGGCTGAGTCATCACTATAGTAAGGAGATGGATGAATTCTTGGCTAGAAGACAATGGGAATTCCTTGATATTCTAAACTGTGAGGAGGCAGAGTGGAAGCAAAAGGCTAGGTGTGATCAGATTAAGTTGGGGGACTTAAATACGAGGTACTTCTAGGCTATCCTCGGGGGAAGAAGGAGGAGGAACATGATATCCAAGCTTAAAGAAAGAAATGTAAATTGGGTGGAGGACACTACAACATTGAAGGTTCTTGTCAGGAAGCACTTTGAGGAGTTGTTTAAAGGGTGTACTACTAAAGAATACAAGACCATGATGTCAACTACCCTGGGCATTTCCCTTTGACTGCCCCAGGGGAGGATGCAATTTTGATGTTGGGTTCCACTAAAATAACTGGCCAAAATTTACATTGTGCTTATGAATATGAACCCTCCAAAATTTACATTGTGCTTATGAATATGAACCCTTCAAAAGCCCCAGGTCCCGATGGCGTCGACACTGGGTTCCTCCAAAATAACTAGCCAAGGATTAAAGACTCTCTTAAGATCCTTGTTAGGGAGTACTTCGCTGGTAAGGACATACCTACTGACATGGCAAAATCAACTCTCATTATGATCCCCAAAATTTCATCCCATGATAGATGCAATCAACTTAGATGAATTTCTCTAAACAATACTAGCTTGAAGCTTTTGTCAAAGATCATAGTTGAAAGAATCAAACCTTTTCTTGATGGGTGGATTTCTCCTTTCCAGAGTAGCTTCATTTCGGGTCGTTGAATCGCGGACAATGTTATCCTGGTTCAAGAGGTTGTACAGTCTATGAGACTAACTTCATTTCGGGTCATAAAATCACAGACAATGTTATCATGGTTCAAGTGGTTGTACACTCTATGAGACGAAGAACCTCTGGGCAGGCTAGTATGGTTGTTAAGATCGACCTAGCTAAAGCTAATGATATAATGGAATGGTGTTTTAGTAGAGATACATTTTGCAGGACAACTATACCTAAAAATCTTATTCAACTCATGTGGAGTGTGAATTAGGGTTTTGTTTCTTGATGAACATACTGGAAACCCTAATCGGTTAATAAAGGGAAACCCTAACCCTAATTATGGGAAGGTTGTATTTCTCTTATATCGAATGGTGATGATAGGCATGTGATATCCATATTGATATCATAAGATAATGAGCATAGCTAAGTTTGAGCTATGATGTTTCATATAATACAAGATTATATGAGTTTGTAAGTCATGTGGAATACTTGTATCATGTAAAGGATGTGAATGGGTATGATGGCTTGACTGAGGTATAATGCCTAGTAAAGGTGATTTGGTATTCAGTGATAAGTTTAAGGGATTGATATCCCATAATGAAAGTGAAAGGGAAACATAAAGGTATTCCACTATTATGGAATCCTTAGTAATAATGGCCATGGTTTTACAGGATTGGTATCATCCAATACCTAGATATAGTTTTATAGGACTGGTATCATCCAATACCTAGATAAATCTTACAGGATTGGGATAACCCAATACCCGGATATAATCTTACAGGATTGGCATTACCCAAGACCTGGATATAACCTTACATGATTGACATAATCCAATACCTGGATACAACCTTACAGGATTGGCATAATCCAATACATGGATACAACCTTACATGATTGGTATAATCCAATACATGGATACAACCTTACAGTATTGGCATAATCCAATACCTAGATACAACCTTACATGATTGGCATAATCCAATACCTGGATACAACCTTACAGGATTGGCATAATCCAATACTTGGATACAACCTTACAGGATTGGCATAATCCAATACCTGGATACAACCTTATAGGATTGGCGTAATCCAATACCTAGATACAACCATACAGGATTGGCATAATCCAATATCTGGATACAACCTTACATGATTGGCATAATCCAATACCTGGATACAACCTTACAGGATTGGGATAACCCAATACATGGATATAACCCTATAGGATTGGGATAACCCAATACATGGATATAACACTACATGATTGGCATAATCCAATACATGGATATAACCCTACAGGATTGGGATAACCCAATACCTGGATACAATCTTACATGATTGGGATAACCCAATACCTGGACAGAATATAATGATATATATTCACATGATTGGTACAATCCAATACCTATCTTGCGGATTGGATGAGGCCAATAGAAAGAAATGAGAATGATTCATTGATGCCATACCATGATAATAATATCATAGGATAAGCTTGAGATGTTGGTATAGTATGATGGGTAAATGATACACATGTTCTTCATATTCCTTATAAAGTGAATAGATGATTTACTTCCCTATCATAGATAGTTATAATGCTTTAGAAGATGAGAAATGTTCTAATCTGCTTATCCATAGTGATTAACCTTACTTATTGATATAAAAGAACCTCTGCTCAGTTTTATAGCATTTACCTGTGATAATAACATTGTTGGCGGAGAGTTATATCTCTCACTAGGATAATTGTCTCACCCCATGGGATCCACAATGTTTAGGTGGACGTGTACGAGGAGGTAGAGATTGTTTTGTAGAGGAAAGATAACAACCGTAGGGACAACAGTAACATCTCAGGTTGAGTGTATTGTTTGGCATGTCATGTAGATAGAAGTCCTATGTATCGTCTCTCTACTCTTAGGTCCTCGGATTTAGTACGTGATGGTTTTATGAACAATCTGAGATTTTGGCTTGTATGCCTTGAGGTTTTATGTTGCTTCAGTTTATGCTTTGACAAAGCAACTGTTATATGTTATCCTCAAGATGAGATGGTACAGTGTATGTATGATGTGAGCCCTGATGTATATAAAGTTTTGGTTCCTTCATTAAGAGTTTTCTAGGAAATGGATCTCTTTGCAAAATGGTTTTAAATTTTTAGTGATTTTTTTAATCTGCTTTTTCTGATTATTCTGCATTATTTGTGACATTTTGGCTATCGGTTTGGTGGAAGACGTTTCAAGTTTTGGTATCAGAGCTTAAGGTTTGCTGAATCTACAGAGACATAGGACTAAGGTGTTGAGTCTGTTCTAGTATCCTCCAGTATATCTTATAGTGACTTCTGCTTATGCAGAAGGAGGGTTATAGCTTAAAGATGTCTGGAGAACATGAGGATCACGTTGTTGAGAGTAATGTTGTTGCACCAGTAGGAGGTGCAAGGGATCAGGAAAGAGAGGAATCAGCGCCTGAGAATCCCCATTTTGATGAAGCTATGATAGAAAACCCAACCTTTCATGCTCTTTTTGGGCAAGTCATGACCACAATGATGAATATGGCAGACCAAATGCCAACACCAGCACCTAGGGCACCAGTTCCCAATGAGGGACATGGATCTGGTAAGACTTTTGAACAACTATGTCATGTAGGAGCTATAGAATAAGCTGGAACAACTGACCCAACAGATGATGATTTGTGGCTCACTGAGTTAGAAAAGGCTTTTAAGATCCTTAGTATTCCAGATTCTGACAAAGTCAAGCATGCCATTTACCTTTTGAAAGGTAGTGCTGGCCATTGGTGGGCCATAGGAGATGTAAAAAGGAATGATGAATAGGTTAGTTGGGAGGAATTTCGTCGAGAATTCGTCAATAAGTATTTTCCACGAACATACTTAGATGAAAATATCTCACAATTTGAGAAGGTTCGGTAGGGAACTGTAACATCCCTGACCTGGGTTATGCTTTAACCCTAGATGTTTTGTTTAAGAAAGATAATTATATGCTTGCTTTTATATTTTGAAAAGTAATTAAGGCTCAAGAGGAGCTTATGTTTCAATTTTAGTCCTTTTTTAATAATGTTGAAAACAATGTTTTGCCCGTTTTGGACTAAAGTGCAAAATACCCAAGTTGAGGGGTTAACTTGCAAATTTTACATGATAAAATGTTCCTCAAGTGTTATAGCATCATAAGAATGATAATTGTGTAGAGGTATGGCTTGTGCAAGCCTGAGCACCAAGAAAGAGCTTATTAAGCAATGTTTGTGCACTAAAACCTAGTTTTGGTGTAATGTGCAATTTACCCAAAACCTAGGGTTTAATATGCAAAATACCACTTCTAGAGAGTCCCTAATGTTTCTTGGTATCAATTAGAGACAAGAAAATCAGAGGGCCGTCTCATTTGAATCCCTTTGGAAGAGAGAGAATCTTGATATTAAAATAATCAAGATTTAAGCATAATTGAAACCCTAATTCAATTTTATGCAAAAATAAATATATTAATGGAAGTGCCCTTCAACCAAAAATGTGATGGTTGAATTTATATAAGTATGGAAGTCCTTGTGACTTGCAATGGCACCGAAATATATAAAGTGAGTGGAGAGCCCACTCGCATTAGTTAAAGAAAAAGTAATATCCACTAATTTTTGGATATTATTATTATATTGATTAAGGTGCTTAATTTGTTTTCTTTTAATTCATGGATAAAGAAAAGGATTTCGAAGGAGATGATGATGGCTTATTATGCAAGGAAGTGAGGGGGATAAGTGGCACCAATTTAAGGAATTGAAGGATTTTTATAACACTTTCTCTCTCTCGAAATTCCCTTACATATATCCCATTTTCCACCCACATGAAAGACTCTTTTTCAAATCTACTTTCTTTGCTTGGGCCGAAGACAAGGGAGCTTAGGAACAAGAGGAGAACGTGTCCCAACCTGTAGGTGAGCTCCTTAATCATCTTCAACCTTGATTTCATGGTGGAAATCGAAATTCAATGCTTATTTTCTTCTTTTCTCCATTCAATCTTCAACTTTAGCCATTCTTTTCACTCAAAGACTTGACGGCGGACCTTGGAAAGTTGAGAAAGCTTCATTCACCATTAAATACGTGAATCTTGAATCTTGGATTCAACTTTGAAGGTGGGTTATATAACTTGAACCCTTAAATGTTATTATTGATTTCCCTTCTTTATTAGATGTTGATTCTTTCTTCTTTCCCAAAATTCCAATTGATTAGTTGATGAAATCACCATAAGAATCATAGGAAATTTCGAAGGTTTGAAGCTTGAAGATGATGATGTCATCTTATCACACACCTCAATAAAGATTATGCGCAAATGGTTTCAACTTGATGACCAAACGGTCTCAAGATCGTTTGAAGGCAAACGGTCTCAAGACCGTTTGAGGTTAAACGGTCTCAAGACCATTTGGGGTCAATTGATGATGTGGATGAATGAAGATCCAATGGTTCAAATTGATCTAATTATAATGGATTCAATAATGGATGATCCATTTATTACAAACCCCAATCGGATTGATTGGTTGAAACCCTAAATTGATTGAGTCGATTTCTATGTTGAATGGCCCAAACAGTCTCAAGATCGTTTGATGTCAAACGGTCTCAAGACCGTTTGAGGTAAAACGGTCTCAAGATTGTTTGAGGTCAAGTGGAGTCATGGATGGATGGAGATCCAAGGGTTACATTTTGATCTACTTTCAATGGTCTCAATGTAGGATGGTTCAACAAGTGCAAACCCTAAATCGATTGATTGTGGAAACCCTAGATAATCCTTTCAGTTTCAAGGTAGTTTGGACCAAACGGTCTTGAGACCGTTTGAGTCCAAACGGTCTTGAGACCGTTTGAGTCCAAACGGTCTTGAGACCGTTTGAGTCCAAACGGTCTTGAAACCATTTGGGATCAAACGGTCTTCAAATCGTTTGAGACCAAACGGTCTCAAAACTGTTTGATGTTCAATCAGTTTCAATGATGGGTTGTTCATTCGGTCTCAAGGTTAATTTGATCAAATAGTTTCAAGGGTTGAAAGCACCAAATGGTTTCAAAACCGTTTAAGAGGAAACAGTCTCAACCCTAGATGCCCAAACAGTTTCAAAACCGTTTGGAGGTCAAACAATCTCAACCCTAAGGTGGGCAAACGGTTTCAAAACCGTTTGAAGGTCAAGGAGGTCAAAACCGTTTGAAGGTTCAAAAGTATCAAAACCGTTTAGAGACCTAATAGTCTCAAAGCTATGAAAGATCAATTAACCCTATAATTGTTAATGATGATAATTACAATGGTTGTACCTTTAAGGTACTTAAGTGATTAGTACCTTTTGAGAGGTTAACCTTTGATGCTTATGAAAGAAGTAACTCAATACACTATGATAACCATAGATGTATGTACTTGAATGAAAGGTTGACCTAATCTAATCAAGCTTGAAGTAATCAACATCCTAGAGAGGAATTCATACATGTATAATAATCATGTGGTGGTTAAGCCTCAACACTTTCAACATGAATAAAATATGTAATTATGGTATGATCCTTGATAAAGAGATCATGAAACCCTAATTGAGAAGATTGATGAGCCCTAACCCTAATTTAGGGCAATGCTAGGTGAAACCCTAATCTAGGGTAATAGTGTAACCCTAATATAGGGTGAAGGTATGTGAAACCCTAATTTTGGGTTATAATGCATGAAACCCTAATCTTGGGCAATATGATGATAAACCCTAATCCTAATGAGGGAATAGTGATGCTACCCTTACATTGCATAGTGCTGATATGTAATTGATATAACTGTTATCATGTGTACTAACTATGCAGGTATCATGAGATGTTGGGCATAGCTGGGTATGAGCTATGATGTTTTATTATTGAAATTGTTTTATGGGCCTTATGAGCTATAATATGTTTTGTTGCCTAGTAAGAGTTAACAAGAGATTAAATGGGCTTTGAGAGCCATGTGAGATGCTTGTGTAGCAAGTATCATGTTTACCTTGGTCAGATGACCTGAAGGTATTAGTTACCTGATAAGTGGTAACAACTGTTCTTTGATGAACTGATGGTTTGAATACCCATATTTCATAATCATGATGATGAGATGTTAAGTGATGAGAATGTCCATGATGAGATAAGGGATTGAGATCCCAATGTTTTGTAAAATTTTGAAAAGTACTTGATAGAACTATTACACATTCTTTGTAGCTTTTGTCATAATAATTGATGTTTGGAAACTTGTCTGATGCTAAAAGAATATGTAATACACTTAATTAACCAAGTGAAATATTATCATATAGAACCCTGACCATAGATCCATCATCGTCAGTAGTTGGTGATGAAAAAATAGGTTTTCCTATGGGAATTCCTGGAATACTTATTTTTGAATATGTGGGGGTAATGGGCGAATATATATCCTTACACCTCACATGAATGACTGTGGGCCATATCCTATGCACAGGAATGGTTATGGACCATATCCCAATAAGAGTATGGCTATGAGCCATAACTCCACAATACCAGGCATTGGCTAAGGGCCATATCCTGAAGAGAGTATATGCTATGGGCTATAACTCTATAGTGAAGTTTCCAGTATACCCTGGAAAGATATTTAGCAGAGACACAAGATTACCTGCATGAGATCTCGTACTGACTGAGATAAGTGAGGTTATGGAAAACTGTCTCTTCCATTGACCTATGTATGGTACTTTCACTTCGCAATGGTCGGTTGGAGTATGAGCGATATACCTTATCTCCTCAGGGCTTAAGTATGATTGTAAAATGTAATCAGCCGTGTAGCTTATTTGCTTAAGGTTGAAATACAAGAATCATTGGTTGATGTTACCTTGCTTAGCATATCCTAGGTGGATAAATGTTATACATGTTCTTCAATTCCTTATTGGATAAGTGACATGCTGCTTTATCAAGTTATAATTGAAATGCTTTGAATAAGAATATTGCTCTAATCTATTTAGACATTGATTTATCTGCTGTTGAATATATATGATTCCTCTGCTCAGTTTTATTCTATTAAACTGCAATAATAATGTTTCTGGCAGAGAGTTATATCTCTCGCTGGGACAATTTCAATTGTCTCACCCCTGTGGAATCCAACATTTTTAGGTGGACGAGGACGAGGAGGTAGAAACCCTATAGCAGGGGAAGAGCAGCAGCAGCAATAGGGACAACAATGATATTCCAGGTGGAGGCACTGGTTGTCATATTTTGTATAGAGAGTCATATGTGTCATCTCTGTACTCTCAGGTCCTCAGAGTTAGTAGTTAGTACTTTTAATGAATCGATATGAGATTTTGGCTTGATGCCTCGAGGTTCTTATGCTGCCTATGTATAGTTTTAACAAAGTAGTTGATGCTTGTAATCCTCGAGAAGAGATAGTATAAGATATGTACTTGTGAACCGGGATGTAAATAAAATACATTGGTCCTAGATAAAAGAGTTTTCCTGTGTTTGGATCTCTTTGTAAATGGTTTTAATTTTTAGTGATTTTTAGTAATCCACTATTAATGATCGCTTCCACTTAGTTAATGATGTTTTGTTTGGATGGCGCATCACATGAACCATATCAATTAATGAATATGAGGCTAGGTTTATGGAACTTTTACGGTTTTGTCCTCAAATGGTTGTTACTAATCAGGAGAAGATTTGACATTTTGAGACAGGATTGAATGTTGAGGTGTCTATCTCGGCATTTGCATTAGAAAGTAGAGAGAGATTCGCCACATTTGTGGAATCTGTCCAGTGGATAGAAAGGTCTATGATAAAGAAACATGAGGCAAACCTCAAAAGGGGATAGAAAGGTCTGCGACAAAGAAACATGAGGCAAACCTCAAAAGGGGTCTACACAGTCACAGGAATAGTGGATTGGTGGTACTAAACAACCAAAGTTTTCGGTAACACCGGTTCAATAATAATATAGTACATCAATGCAGTGGTCACCAAGTGAGGACCAAGGTTGGAGTATACCTCCAGGAACTCCAAGAGTACCTTTAGTATCAATAAGGGATTTGTCTAGGACACAATGTGAGGGTCGAGCTTGCCATAAATGTAGACAGATAGGACATCTAAGGCAGCAGTGTCCAAGAAGAAATAACAAAGTGACCCAACAGTTAAGGCATAATCTAGAAAACTCACAAGGACCACAATTTAGTGGAGGTAGTTGTTGTTGAGTTTCCTTTAATTAGTCCTATGAGGACATCAGGAAGAGATAAAAACAATGAGAACTTATATTCAGTCCAATATTCTCTTATGTGTTTTGAAATTTCTCTCTTCATATAGAAAGGGAAGAGATGTAAAAGAAACACCCAGAGAAAAATTTAAGATACTAAATAGAAAATTTTAAAGAGATGAAACATAATATAAAAAAATGCATACTACCTAATTTCAGTTCTTGAATACCCTGGCCAGGTATTCATCTATAGAAGGCAAGGTAAGTATGACACTCTTAGATTGCTATCTTTCTGATTACTCTGATCAAGTAGTCATTTTGAGACAATCTAAAGAGCATAATGAAGTAGGAGATGTGACACATATATTTCTACCATATTCGAAGGAATCTAAGTTAATCACATATCAACTTAAACAAAACCAGATGTTTAGTATAATGTATACCTTGGTCTGAGGACCTAGAGGTAACAGTTACCTGATAAGAGGTAACAATGTTCAGTGATGAACTAAGGGTTTGAATACCCATAGCTAGTAATCATGATAATGATAATGCTAAGGGATGATGACATGTAATCATCTTTATAATTCCTATACAGAAGGCAAGGAACCTAAGAGAAAATAAGATTAAATGACACTTGATATGCATGGATTAGAAGAAATCTATAGAAGGATACTTTGAAAAGTATAATCTAGTCTTGGATTTTAGTTCCAAGACAAAGTATGTGTGTTAAGTAATGTCCTGAGATAAAAGAAAGGTCATATTATATGTTTGGTTTTGGTAATAACAACTAAGGATGGAAATAATAAAGATATGATGTATTTTTGACACAAGTAACTAATACCAAGGTAAGGAATTCTAGTGACCAAGAAGTTTTAAAGGTATGAGATAGTGAGATTTTGACTCCTAAAAAGATGAATATTGTTGATTACCTAGAAAGGCCAACTTTGAGATTAGTTTAGTTACATACGATAGTATGGACATCATATGTTAGGGGTTTATGCTCTGCATAAACATAACATCGATAAGGATGTATTATTTGAAGGAACAATTGTAGAATCATCTCAGAAAAAGTTTAACAAGCTATGATAACTTCCTAGATCTGTTAAGGAAGCTTATGCAAATAACATCTAGAGATACCTCTGAGATAGTTCTTCTTGATAAATAGCCTCTCCTTATGACAAGAAAACAAACAGCTAATGGTATGGTTAGTTCTAGTTATAAGTAAGTTTAGTATGTGTCAACATATGAGATTGTCACAATAAAAGTATGATAAGACTTGTAGTCCCAAATGTATGATAGAATGTAACTCTAGCTTTTCCTTGAAGGAGAAATGCTAAACTAAGTGAGGGGCATGGAAAAATTTTAAGATCAAGAACCTTATTACATAAAAGATAGGAGTCGAGAAAAGTGACAAAGCAATGAGGTTTGACACCCGAGTTATACAAGTATGTATAGTACTTCTCTAAATTAGAAAGTGTTACCTGAGATAGGATTGACACTGCAATCATTAATGGAAAGGACAATTGAGTATGTGTCATGTATGACAGATTCTATGATGACCCTATATGGAAGAACTTTATACTGGTCAAAGTTCTATGGCATATCCATGACATCAAGATGTTATGAGGAGGCTTGGTGATATGATGCATGAATAAAAATTGTCTTTCTTCATCTGGGATTTCAGGGACGAACTCTTTGTTAGGGGTTTATAACTTATAACATCCCTGACCTGGGTTTAGGGCTAACCCTATTTGTTTAGCCTAAATAAGTTTCTTAGAACTTTAAAATCCTCCAAAGTGTTTTTTTATCAGGTGACAAACTTATGTTTCAAGTTTGGTCCTGTTTAAATAATGTTTGAGCAATGTTCTCTTATTTTTTACCAAAATGCAATTTACCCATGATGAGGGGTTATATTGTAATATGTCACATGTTAAACATACCTCATGTGTTTTAACATCATAAGAGAGAGATTGATGCAATGTGGTGGTTTGTGGAAAGCCTAAATTCCAAATTTGAACTTGTTTGAATAATGCTAGTACCTTGTGTATCAATTTTGGTACAAATTGTAATTTACCCAAAATGTAGGGTTGATATGCAAATTACCACCACTAGAGTATCCCTACCCCCTCCTAGTATCATTTAGAGTAGATATAAAGAAGGAGACACCATGTTTGAATCATGTATAAGTGATAGTATTCTTAGTGATAGAAAGACAAAGAAAGGGGTTGAATGTGAAACCCTAACTTGAGTTGTATCGAGTTGTAGAGTCCATATGAGAGTGCCTATCGGACAAGGAGCCATAGGGGGAGTTTCATATCAGTTTGTGAACTCTTTGAAAAGGCCATTATGGGAAAAGCACCTCAAGGAGGTGGAGTGTATCAGTTTACAACTTCCATGGAAAAGTTGTATCGAGATGTGAATAAAGTGGTGATTAAGTTGAGATATCTTATCCAACAAGATAAGTGATGGCCAAAATATCATCTCTAGATTATCCTCAAGTGTTTTGCATTTCAATATAAATGTGAGTTCATGCATGTACACATGTCAACCATGCATGGACATGTGGCACCTAGTAGCTTAAAATAAAGACACCTCATATACACACTTTTTCATGAACCTCAAGTATATATACCACTCCTTTCACCTATTAGTGGATTTTTTCGAATATTACCACCCCCTTGCTCTTATATATCGTGCATAGAGTCTTGGTATCATTCAAAGGTGAAGGAGTATCATGCATAGATCCTTGGTATCGGCCATAGCAAAGAGATATCACCCATAGCAAAGTGATGTCAGCCAAGTGAAGGATATCGGCCATAAGAGAGGGATATCGGCCACAAGTGGTGTGGTATCCTGCATAGTGATGAGGAGCTCAAGTCTTGGACCTTTTATAAGCTCATATTCAACCTTGGGAATGTGAATATTTGGATCTTGGAACTTTGAAGTTGCTCTTGAGGCGGGTTATATAACTTGAACTCAATTATGTTATTATTTACCATCAATCTTGCCATAGTTAATGATTTACTTTCAAATTCAAAATTTCTTGCATAATTGATGAATCCATGAGATCTATTAGTGACCTAGGACTGTTTTCCATGAACTATAATAGTAAGAACAAGAGTCTAGAGGATGATGATGATGACATCATCTTGGCTCAACCTGATATTGGGTTGAATCACCTCTAACTCGATATGGTGAAGGGAACATATCACTAACATGGTACCATGAGGATGCATACACCTATACACGATATGATGATGAAGTAGATACCTTGTGCACGATATGGTGTTAAGCATACATAATGTGAATGATATGAGGCCAAGTATACACCTCATGCATGACATGGAGTCAAGTATATACTCAAATCTAATATGACAAACCCTAGATGAGGAGTAACCCGATATGGTGATATAAATACACCACTAGCATGAAATAGTGATGATTCTGTACCTCATGAATGATATGAGTGATACATATATACACCTTATGCACTATATGGGGTCAAGCACACACCTTATACCCGATATGATGTTGAGTATGTACCCTAACCCGATATGACGTTGAAACTCAACATGGTGTTGTGAAATCCGATATGCATTGGAACCCAACACCCCTATCAGTTGTACTGTAACATCCCTGACCTGGGTTATGTACTAACCCTAGGTGTTTTGTTCAATAAAGATGATTATATTCTTACTCTTATCTTTTGAAAAGTAATTAAGGTTTTTGAGGAACTTATATTTCAATTTCAGTCCTTTTTGAATGATGTTGAAACATTGTTTTGTTAATTTTGGACTAAAGTGCAAATTACTCAAGTTGAGGGGTTAACTTGAAAATTCCACATGGTAAGATGTTCCTATGATGTTGAGACATCATAAGAATGAATATGATGTAGTGTTATGGTTTCCACAAGCTTGGGCATCAAGATAAAGCTTGTAGAGCAATCCTTGTGCATTAAAACCTAGTTTTGGTGTAATGTGCAACTTACCCAAAACCTAGGGTTTAACATGCAAAATACCACCTCTAGAGGGTCTCTCATGTTTCTTGACATCAATTAGAGCAAATAAAATGAGAGGGGCGCCTCATTTGAATTATCATGGAGGAGAGAGAATCTTGACATTAAAATAATCAAGATTTAAGCATTTATGGGACTTTAATTTAATTTAATGCAAAAAAAATAAATTAATTAAGGTGCCCTTCAAACAAAAGTTGAAGGATGTGTTTTCAATAGAGTTGGACGAGATTGTGCCTTTCTATGACACAAAAAGATCTTGGTTGAGTGGAAGCCACTCACATTATTATAATAAAAAGTAATATCCACTAAAAGGATGGATATTATTATAAAACTTTTTAAGGTGCTTAATTCATTTTCCATTAATTCTTGGATAATGATGAGGTTTTGCAAGAACATGAATATGGCTTCGTGTCCAAGAAATGAAGGGGGGTTTTATGGAAATTATTTTGGAATTAAAAGAAAATAATCCATTTTCTCTTTCCTTGAAAATCCCTTTATGTATATCTTTTTCCAATACACTTAAGGACTTTTCCTTAGTTTTCTCTTCTCATCTTTGCTTTGGCCGATCAAGGAAGAGCTCAGGAGCAGTAGAAGGACGACCACAACCTGTTGGTAAGGTTTTGATCATCTTCTACCTCGGGTTCATGGTGGAAACCCTAAAGCAATGCTTAATTCTTGGTTTTCTTCACCCGATTTCCAATTCTAGCCATCTTTTTCATCCAATAGCTCAAGAACGGACCTTGGGAAGTTGCTGGAACTCCATCCACCATTAGATCCATGGAGCTTGGAGATTGGAGATCAGATTTGAGGCAGGTTTTATAACTTTAACCCTTAAACATTGATATTGCATCAAGTTCTCTATGATTTGTTGGTTATTTTCTTCTATTTCGAACTCTTTTGGTTCATTGCTGAAATTCCCATGAAAAATGGTTGATGTTCTTGGTTGTTCTAAGGAGGAAGATGATGACATCATCTTATATTTTTATCCAAGAAAAATCCCAGGTCAAACGGTCTCCTAAGTTGCTCAAACGGTTTCCCAAACCGTTTGGGAGCAAACGGTTTCAAACCGTTTGAGATGAAATGGTTTCACCAAACCGCATGAGAGCAAGGGTTTCAGAATGTTTGGAGGTGTTGAACAGGGTTGACCATTTGGAAATTTGTTTCTAATAATGTTGGTTATTGATCCACTAAATATAATTGATTAGTTTCAAGTGGTTCATGAGTTGAAGGTCCAACAATCACCAAAACCCTAATCGGGTTGAGTGCTGATTTCATAAGTGTTTGAGTTTGAAACTTGGGTTGATTGACCCAAACGGTTTCAAAACCATTTGGGGATCACCCAAATGGTCTCAAGACCGTTTGGGGGTCACCCAAGACCGTTTGGAGGTCTACGGTTGGATATGGTTAAGTGTTGGAAGATCCAAAGATATGGTATTAACCCTAATCGGCTAAGTGCTGATTTTGCATTGGAATGAGTTGATGTTTAGGGTTGATTGACCCAAATGGTTTCAAAAACATTTGGGGATCACCCAAATGGTCTCACGACCGTTTGGTGATCACCCAAGACCGTTTGGAGGTCTAGGGTTAAGTATGGTTGAGCAATTTAAGGTCCAAAGATATTAAGTTGAAGTACAATCAAGTGTTGATTTGGTGACCAATCCTAGGATCCAAACTTTAATTGAATGACATGTTTGATGATGAAGTGATGGTAAAACGGTCTCAAGACCGTTTGGAGGTCATCCAAGACCGTTTGTAGGTCTAGGGTTGACTATGGTGAGGTGTTTGGAGATCTAAAGGTATTGAGTTGAAGAGTAATCAATTGCTGATTCAGTGAGCAATCCAATGAACCAAACCCCAATTGGTTGACTTGGATTTTGATGTGGACATGGGAAAACAGTCTCCAGACCGTTTGGAGGTCATCCAAACGACCTCAAGACCGTTTGGGTCAGGTCATGTCCATTTTGGATAATGGTCTAATAGTTTGAAAGTAATTAGTTTCACATTGTATAATGTTGAAGGTTCATCAATTCCAAACCCTAATCCAATTGATCCAAACGCTAATTGATGATCAATTGAGGGTCAATTGAGGGTCAAATCAGTTGAATGATGACCTAATTATCTCAATTGAAGTATGGTGTTTGGTCCAATTGATGATTGGTTACATGAATTCAATGGCGGAAGGAACCAACATTGGAAACCCTAATTCAATTTGACTTGTTGAGACTATTTTTGGTCCTTGCGGTTTTGAGGAGGTTTGGACCAAACGGTCTCAAGAACGTTTGAGTCCAAACGGTCTCAAGACCATTTGGGACCAAACGGTCTCAAGACCGCTTGGGACCAAATGATCCCAAACCGTTTAGGTTCATGCGGCTTCCAAACCGATTGAGTTCATGCGGTTTCAAAAGTCAACTTTGGGAAAATGGTCTTCACCACCTACTTTACTAAACGGTTTAAAGGTGGTACTTTAGAAAACAGTTTCCTTAGTTGCTCAAGACCGTTTGAGGTCTGGATTGGTCAAGACCGTTTAGAGTCTATAAGGCCAAAACCATTTGGTGGATAATTAACCAAAACTGCATGGGTACTTAAAGTGGTTAAAGGAAAAAGTGATTAGTTGACTAATACATGATGTAATCAAAGATGATTATAGTAATTACATCTTCATGGGATGAGTTGATTAGTACCCTTTAAATAATTAAGCCTTAATGGTCATGGTGACAATGACATAACCAATGATGTCAATTCTTCTTCAAGGTTGAGTTGACTTATCCTAATCAAGATTGAACAAACATCATCCTATATAGGATGAGAGAGAGAAGACTTCCTACATGAATGATAATCATGTAGTGTACTTCTAATATGAATGAATGCCTAAATAGGGTATGATCCTTAATAGTGAGATCATGAAACCCTAATTATGATGGATGATAAATCATAACCCTAATTGAGGGCATTAATAGGTGAAATCCTAATACATGATGATGATATGATCTTAATTCATAATGATGACATGATAAACCTTAATTCAAGGTACTTTGATGCTCACTCCTACTTGGAGTGAATAGTAAACCCTAATCTTGGGTGATGTGATATGAATAGTAAACCCTAATCTAGGGTGATGTGATGTGAATACTAAACCCTAATCTAGGGTGATGTGATATGAATAGTTAACCCTAATCTAGGGTGATGTGATGTGAATAGTAAACCCTAATTCCTAATAAGGTAAATGGAAGTGTGAAACTCTAATTCTGGGTTATACTTTATACTAAGAAGATCTAAGGTTGGATAATGAAATGATGAGTCATTTATCCTATTTGAGCTAAAGGGGATGATTAACCCTAATTGAATTGAAAAGGGAAACCCTAACCCTAGCAAGGGCATAGTGGTTCAACCCTTGAATAATGATGTCATAATTGTTTTGCAATATGCTGATATGAAATTGATGTATTTGTTATCATCTGTACTAATCATGCATGTCTTATGAGATATTGAACATAGCCAGGTATGAGCTATGATGCTTTTTTATTGAAAGAACTTTATGAGCTTTGTAAGCAATGTTATGCTATGTAATTTAGTGAAAGGTAACAAAAGAGATTGATAGGCTGTAAGAGCCATGTGAAATACTTACATTGCAATTATCATATTTACACTGTCAAATGACTGGTTGGCATTATGTTACCTGTTAAAGTGGTAACAAGTATATTGATGATCTAAGGGTTGAACACCCACATTCTTGAATCATGATGATGAGATGACAATGGATTGAGTTCCCAATGATTAATAAAGTTGTGAAATGAACTTGATAGAAATAGTACTCATTCTTTATAGCAATTGATATAATGTTTTATGATTGAAAACATGTCTGATGCTAAAAGAATGTTGTAATGTACTTAATCAATCAAGCGAAATGACATCATGTAGAGCCCTGACCATAGATCCATCATCGTCAGCAGTTAGGTGATGGTGAAATAAGTTTTCCCAAAGGAACTCCTGAAGAGCATACTTTTGAGTATGTGGGGGCAATGGGCATGAATATCCTTACGCCCTAATAGAGGAATTGATGTGAGATAAACATTAAATCTCTTAATCCTTAATTATATGTATATGCCGGGATGATGTATCACTAATCTCCCGATGATGATGTTAATGCCGAATCGATGTGAGATAAACAAGAAATCCCTCGATTGCGAAGAGAGTACATCATGTCACTGTAACTCTAATAGCGAAGTTGCCAGTATACCCTGGAAAGCTATATTTATAACAGAGACACAAGATGTTCTGTATGTTGCTCCTCACACTAACTGAGGAAGATGAGGTCATAGAAATCTGGCTCTTCTAATGACCTATGTATGGTACCGATTTCGATTTTGCAATGGTTGGTTGGAGTATGAACGGTATACCTCATCTCCTCAGGGCATAAATATGATTGTAAAATGTAATCATCCGTGTAGAATATTTTCTTAGGGTTGAATTACGAGAATCAATGTTTGATGATACATTGTTTATTATGTCTTAGAAAGATAAAGGATATACATGTTCTTCATATTCCTTATTAAATGAATGACTTGCTACTTAATCAAGTTATAATTGAAATGATTGCACAGAGAATACTGCTCTACTTAGCTCAATTAATGATTTATCTACTGTTGAATATTTATAATTCTACTTCTCAGTGTTATTCTATTACCAGCAATAACAATGTTTCTGGCAGAGAGTTATATCTCTTGCTGGGACAATTTTCAATTGTCTCACCCCTGTGGGATTCAATTTTTTAGGTAGACGCCAAGGAAGAAGAAACCCTTCAGTGGGTGAGCAGCAACAGTAGCCACAGCAGTAACAGCAAGGACAACAGTGATCCACAGGTGGAGACACTGTTTGTCAAGTCTTGTATATAGAGAGAGTCCTATGTGTCGTCTCTGTACTCTCAGGTCCTAGGAGTCAGTAGATGGTTTGATATAGATTTGAGATTTTTGGCTTGATGCCTCGAGATTTTGTATACTACTCATGTATAGTTTAACTGGGCAGTCAATGTTATGACTCTCGAGATGAGATGATACAGAGATGTACTGATGAATCAGAATGTAAATAACTTACTTTGGTCCTTTATGTAAGAGTTTTACATTTTGTGGATTTCTTTGCAAAAAGTTTTAATTTTTAGTGATTTTCTGTAATTCCACTGCTAATAATTCGCTTCCGCATTAATTAATCCTATTTTCGCGAGTTGGATGCCACAATTAAGTGGTATCATAGCTCTAGGTTCACTGAGTCTACAGAGACATGGGACTAGGGTTGTTGAGTCTGTTCTAGTGTCTTCCAGTCTATCTGATAGTGTCTTCTACTCATATAGGAGGAGAAGAGAAAACTAAAGATGTCTGGATCACATGATGAACATGTTGCAGAAAGTAGTGTCGCTGCACACAGAGAAGGTGCAAGAGACCAAGGAAGGGAGGAACATGTGCCTGAATTACCCCAGTTCAATCCAGTTGACATGGGGAATCCCACCTTCTAGGCTATGTTTGGGCAGTTCATGACTGCCATGACACATATGACTGATAGAATGCCCATACCTACACCTAGGGCACCTACCCACCCTGATGGACATGGAGTCGGCAAGACGTTTGAACGACTACGCCGGGTTGGAGCCACGGAATATGATGGGACAGCTGACCCAACAGATGCTGACATGTGGCTAACTGAACTAGAGAAGGCCTTTAGAATCCTTAACATCCCAGAAGCTGAGAAGGTTAGACATGATGTGTACCTTCTTAAAGGGAGTGTTGGTCACTGGTGGACCATAGAGGAGGGGAAAAGGCCTGGTGTGGAGATTGAATGGGAAGTGTTCTGACGGGAATTTGTCAGCAGATACTTTCCTAAGACCTTTATGGATGAGAAAATCTCTCAGTTTGAGAGGTAAGGCAAGGACCAATGAACGTTAGTGAGTACGAGGCTAAGTTCATGGAGCTTTTGCGGTTCTATCTGCAAATGGAAACCACAGATGAAGAGCGGATTCAGCATTTTGAGAAAGGATTAAACGCTGAGTTGACTACCCCTGTGTCTGTTCTGGAGAACACGGAAAGATTTGCTACTTTTGTGGAGTCTTTCAGAAGGATAGAGAGGTCTGTGACTGAGAAGAGACAGACCAAGAACAAGAAGGTGTACCCTCAGTTCCAAGGATCCTCATCCAAAGGTTTCAAGAAACCAAGGTTTTTCGTGCCTACACCACCACCTAGATTCAGTACCCAGACGTAGTGGACGTCAAATAGGGGTAGAGGATGAAGTTTACCACCAGAAGGAGTTTGTAGCTTAGCATTTGTGTCAGTTACAGGACCACCCAGACCACAACAAGGGATGAGAAGATGTTTTATATGTGGAAAGATGGGACATCTGATGAAGGATTGCAGAGCCCGAGAGGCAAGCGTGACTCAACCTCAAAGGCAGAGTCAGCAAGGTTCCCAAAGGAGATAGTTTCCAGGTGGCACTAGAGGACATGGACAAGCGTCCCAAGCTGGATCATCGACACCTAGTCATCGAGCACCGAATCAACCACATGCTACTACGAGATTCTATGCAATGAATCCACCTGATGCAGTGATTAACCCTCGGGTTGTGACAGGTCAGATGAAATTGTTCTATTCTGATATGTCTATATCCTGCATCGTATCTGTTTTAATTGATCCAGGTGCTACGCATTCCTTTATCACTCGAAGAGTGATTTTTTACTGCAACATGACTACCAGTCATAGAGCGGATAGTCTGTTGTTAGAAACTCCTTTGATGGGATCTGCTGTGTTACGGGAAGTGTGTTCTCCCTGCACTCTTTTCTTTTCTGAGCATCGCATTCAAGTGGATATTATACCACTTGAGATGCATGGGTTCGATATAATTCTTGGGATGGATACCTTAGAAAGGTATAAGGTTGTCTTGGATTGTGAGTCCAAGCAAGCTGTGTTCACTGATGAAAGTGACACATGGATCTTTCAAGGGGATAGAAAGATTCTTCCAACCTGTCTTGTGTCAGCTATGGTAGCTGAGAAGCTGATGAGGCAAGGATGCTTTGCATTCTTGTCCCATGTGGTAGATACCACCATGGAGAGTTTTAGTCCTACTGAAGTTCCTGTAGTCAGGGAATTTGAAGATGTATTTCCTAAAGAACTTCCAGGTGTACCTCCGCTCCGAGTGTAACATCCCTGACCTGGGTTATGCTTTAACCCTAGGTGTTTTGATTAAGAAAGATGATTATATGCTTAATCTCATCTTGTGAAAAGTAATTAAGGCTCAAAAGGAACCTATGTTTCAATTTTGGTCCTGTTTGAACAATGTTGAAGCAATGTTTGCTTGTTTTGAACTAAAGTGCAAATTACCCAAGTTGAGGGGTTAACTTGCAAATTGCACATGATAAGATGTTCCTCTGATGTTGAGACATCATAAGGATGAATATGATGTATTAGTATGGTTTCCACAAGCTTAAACACCAAGATTAAGCTTGTAAAGCAATCCTTGTGCATTAAAACCTAGTTTTGTAGTAAAGTGCAATTTACCCAAAATCCAGGGTTCAATATGCAAATTACCACTTCAACAAGGTCCCTAATGTTTCTTATCATCATTTAGAGCAAAGAAAATGAGAGGGACTCCTCATTTGAATTAAGTTGGAGGAGAGAGAATCTTGATATTAAAATAATCAAGATTAATGCCTAATTGAAACCCTAATTCGATTTAGGGCAAAAATGAATAAAAATAATTGAAGGGCTTTTAACCAAAATGTTTTGGGTTGATTTTGAATAAGGATAGACGTTCCTTTGCCAAGATAAGGAACGAAAATATCCTAAGTAGGTGAAATTCCACTCACCATTATTATAAGGAAAAGAAAACCCACTCACATATGGATATTAATATAATAAGCATTAAGGTGCTTAATTTGATTTTCTTTAAATCATGGATAATAGAGAGGAATAAGAGGCAATGAAGATAGCCTCTTCCTTAAGGATTTTGAGGAGAATTTGAGGGGGGAGAGGCGGCACCAATTTTGGAATTAAATGCATTTTAATAATGCATTTTCTCTTTCATTGAATTTTTATAAAAATGCCTTTTCCTAGCCAAATGAAAGGCTATTTCGACCCCACTTATTCTCTTAGCTTGGAAACCGACCAAGGAAGCTAGGGAGGACCAGGAGGACGAACCCCAACCTATGGGTAAGCTCTTGACCTTCGTTCTCCTTGGTTTCATGGTGGAAATCAAGGATAAATTATGGATTCCTTCTTATTTCGATCTCCTCTTCAACCCTAGCCAACTTTTGCAATCAAAAGCTTGAGGACGAGCCTAGGGGGAGTTGCAAGAGCTTCATCCACCATTAATGGCGTGAGATTGGAGCTTTGGAGCTCAATTGGAGGCGGGTTTTATAACTTAAACCCTTAAACATTGCTATTGCATCAATTCTCTATGCTTTGTTGATTGATTTCTTCAATTTGATACACTCTTGTTTCTTTGCTGCAATTTCCATCAAGAACGATTGCTGTTCTTGGTTGTTCGAAGGAAGGGGATGATGAAATCATCCTAGATGATTATCCAAAGAAAATTACCAAGCAAAACCATTTTGATAGCTACTCCAAATCGTTTTAATTTGATTGGCTATGCGGTTTCAGCAAACCGTTTAAGGGCAAACGGTTTGAAACCGTTTGGGATCAAACGGTTTCAAGACCGTTTGAGATGGTTGACCAAGCGTTGACCGTTTGGGAATTTTGTTCCTAATTATGTAGGCTGATAACCCTCCAAATTTGAGGGATTAACTCCAAAGTAATCGAGAGTTGAAGGCCAATCAATTAGGCAATTGGATTGAATTATGTGCTGATTTTCAACCTGATTAACTTGACCTGGTTGAGCAAACGGTTTCAAGACCGTTTTATATGGCTGACCAAGATTTGAACGTTTGGGATTCCTGTTCATAATTATGTTTATTAATAACCCTCCAAATTTTAGGTATTAACTCCAAAGTAATCGTGAGTTGAAGCCTAATCAATTAGGGAAACCTAATTGGATTAAGTGCTGATTTTCAATCTGATTTAATTGAACTTTTTGGGCAAACGGTCTCAAGACCGTTTGAGTGCGTTGACCAAGCATTGACCGTTTGGGATTACTGTTCCTAATGATGTGATCTAATGACTCACCGAATTTGAGGGATTAACTCCCAAGGAATCATGAGTTGAAGGCTATTCAATTAGGCAAACCCTAATTGAAAACAGTGCTGAAATTCCAATGAGTTAAGTTGAGATTTTGGGTTGATTAGCCCAAACGGTTTCAAGACCGTTTGGGGATCACCCAAACGGTCTCAAGACCGTTTGGGGGTCACCCCAAGACCGTTTGGAGGTCTGGGGTCAAGTATAGTTGATTAATTGAAGGTCCAAAGGTACTAATCATATTGCAATGTAGTGTTGATCTGTTGATCAACTCGATAGACCAATCCATGATGATTTTTTCACTAGAATCCAAAGTTTGGATGGGCCAAACGGTCTCAAGACCGTTTGGAGCTCATCCAAACGGTCTCAGGACCGTTTGGAGCTCATCCAAACGGTCTCAAGACCGTTTGGAGCTCATCCAAACGGTCTCAAGACCGTTTGGTGGTCACCCAAGACCGTTTGGAGGTCTAGGGTTGAGTATGGTTAGGTGTTTGAAGGTCTAAAGGTACCAAGCTGTTATACAATGCAATGCTGATTTGGTGATCAATCCAATGATCCAAACCTTAATTGTATGGCTTGGATTTGAGTGATATGATGGGAAAACAGTCTCAAGACCGTTTGGAGGTCATCCAAACGACCTCAAGACCGTTTGGGGTCAGGTCATACCCAATTTGGATAATGGTTCAATAGTTTCAAAGTAACCAATCTTGCATTGATGAGTGTTGTTGGATCTCCGATTCCAAACCCTAATTCAATTGAATCAAGCCCTAATTGATGACCAATTGAGGGTCAATTGAGGGTCAAATCAGTTTAAGGTTGACCTATTAAACTCAATTGAAGTATGAGCATAGGTCCAATTGATGATTGGTTCCATGAATTCAATGGTTGAAGGTCCAATGCAATCAATTGAAACACAATTAGTAGCATGATTGATGATCAACTTCAAATCTCTAATTGGTGTTTATAAACCCTAATCCCATTGAGATCAGACCATAATTGAAGTCCCAATTGAGGGGTGAGCCATGATTCAAATGATGATTGAGTTGATGATCCAATTGGTTGAAGTTCCATTGATTAGAATTGAGTGTGGTTCAATTTGGTTAATTGAATTGGATACCTCATGTTATTGAAGGTCTAATTGATCAAACCTTTTTAAAAACCTAATGTGATTAGGTGGGAGATACCTTTAATGGTACTAGTCATTAATGCATAACAAATGCATGGACCCAATACATGATGTAAACCCTAATTTAGGCTGATTCAATGTATAACCTTAATAAGAGGTTGTCTACATGTGAAATCACTAATTAGGATGTTATTAAACCCTAGTTGAGGGTGTATCCTTGTGAAACCCTAGTGGAGGGTGTATCATTGTGAACCCTGGTTGAGGGTGTAACCTTGTGAAACCCTAGTGGAGGGTGTATCATTGTGAACCCTGGTTGAGGGTGTATCCTTGTGAAACCCTAGTTGAGGGTGTATCATTGCGATTGTTTATAGGCAACTTTATAATAAAGTTATGCCTTAAACTAAGATAAGTCCATATCATGTGAGATAGCTGGACAATTCTAATGTGTGGCCTATGCATTATATGCTAAGGGTGAGTATTCTGTGATGGAATGTATTAAGAGGGGAAATACCTTAATACAAGATAAAGTTGGTTAACTCAAGAGGGTCTGAATTAATGAGAAATGGGAAACCCTAACCATGGTAAGGGAATAGTGGTGTTACCCTTGAATAATGATGTTATATATTGTTTTGCATGGTGCTGATATGAAATTGATGTATTATCATCTGTACTAACCATGCAGGTATGATGTGATGATGAACATAGCCAGGTATGAGCTATGACATTTTATGTATTGACATTGTTTATTGGGCCTTATGTGCCATGCTATACCTTATTGCCTAGTATGAGGTAATAAGAGAAGTAATGGGCCTTAAGTGCCATGAGAAGATGTTTATGTAATAAGCATCATATTTACCTTGGTCAGGTGACCTGAAGGTGATAATTACCTGAAAAAGTGGTAATAATGCTCAATGATGAGCTAAGGGTTTGAATACCCAGAACCATATGATTATGACATTGAGTTGCAAAGGAATGAAAATTCCCAGTATTGAAATGAGGGACTGAGATCCCCATGTCTTATAAAGATTGAGAAGTGATTAATGGAAATAGTACATGTTTTATTTATAGCATTTGTCTTATTAAGTTATGTTTGGAAACTTGGCTGATGCTAAAAGAATATGATAATGTACTTAATTAATCAAGTGATACCATATAATGTAGTTGCCCTGATCACAGATCCATCAGCGTCAGAATTAGCTGAATGGTGAAACGAGTTTACTCGGAACGCATATTTTTGAATATGTGGGGGTAATTGGGCAATTATATCCTTATGCCCCATAGGCATTGCTACGGGCTATGTCCTATGAACGAGATTGGTTACGGACCATACCCCAATAAGAGCATGGCTACGGGCCATGACTCCACAAAATAATACCGGGCATTGGCTACGGGCCATATCCTGAAGAGAGTATATGCTATGGGCTATAACTCTAATAGCGATGTTGCCAGTATACCCTGGAAAGCTATCTAGCAGAGACACAAGATGTCCTGCATGTTATCTCGTACTGACCGAGATAGTTGAGGTCATGGGAATCTGGCTCTTCCATTGACCTATGTGTGGTACCGATGCTTTACGTAACTGTGGTCGGTTGGAGTATGAGCGGTATACCTCATCTCCTCAGGGCATAAGTATGATTGTAAAACGTAATCAGCTGTGTAGCATATTTGCTTAGGGTTGAATTGCGAGAATCAATGGTTGATGATACATGGTCTATTATATCATAGTTGGATAAATGATATACATGTTCTTCATATTCCTTCTTAAATGAATGACTTGCTGCTTAATCAAGTTATAATTGAAATGATTGCATAGAGAATACTGCTCTGCATATCTTATTCAATGATTTACCTGCTGTTGAGTAAATATAATTCTACTGCTCAGTGTTATTCTATTATCAGCAATAACAATGTTTCTGGCGGAGAGTTATATCTCTCGCTGGGACAATTTTTATAATTGTCTCACCCCCGTGGGATTAAATTTTTAGGTAATCGTCGAAGAAGAGGAAGAAACCTTTCAGTGGGTGAGCAACAACAGCAGCAGTCATAGGGACAGCAGTGATCCAACAGGTGGAGACATTGGTTGTCTGGTTTTGTGTAGATAGTCCTATGAGTCGTCTCTGTACTCTCGGGTCCTAGGAGTTAGTGTTTTGATTCTCCGATCTGAGATTTTGTGCAAAGAGGCATGATATGTATATATATGAACCAGGATGTAATGTTTTACTTTGGTTCTAAATGAAAGAGTTTTCCTATGAATGGATCTCTTGATAAATGGTTTTAATTTTTAGTGATTTTTAGTAATCCGCTGCTAACGATCGCTTCCGCATGTTTTATTATTGTTAATGACACTTGTTATCTTAAATGATGGCGGGTGTCGTCACAGTTTAGTGGTATCAGAGCTCTAGGTTCGTTGAGTCTACAGAGACATAGGACTAAGTTGTTGAGTCTGTGTTAGTGTCCTCCAATATACCCTATAATGATTTTTGCTTGTGCAGAGAAAGGGTAAAGTTTAAAATGACTGGAGAGAACAATGAACACATTGCTTAGGGCAATGTTGTTGCACCAAGAAGAGGTGCAAGGGATCATGCAAGAATAGAATGAGTGCCTGAGAATCCCCATTCAGACCTGATCAGGATAGAGAATCCTATGATCATGCTCTTGTTGGGAAGATTAGGGCAACAGTAATGCATATGAGTGGACTGGATGCTAGGCTTACAACCTAGGTTATCAGTCCTTAATACAGAAATCTTGAGCTTTAAATGAGTTCCTAAATGACTTAGTCATGTTGGAACAAGGTAAAATATGGAAAATATTAACTTATAGCAAGAAAGTGGACTCTGCCATGAGTTCAGACAGATAATAAATATGTGATGGTAGTGCCCAAGAAGGGGCAATAAGCTGAGAAGTAGGGAATGGTCTCTATAATTCTAGAGACATTTTCCTAATGGTTTTAAAAAAGCCAAGTTTTTGGTACTAATAGTGCAATAAATGCCTAGTGTACCAGGGAAGTAGCCACTAAGTAAGTGCAAAGGTCTTAACCTTTCACCTGTAAGATTCTATGGCTTAGTTTTTGCTTCAGTAATAAGACTAGTAAGACCATGATATGAGTACAAGGTATGTTATAAATGTGTACATGTTGAGTACACTAAACACTTTTTGTTATAAAAAGGAGGATTGTTGATATTGTTTTCCCCATTGGTTGCTATATAGGGATGAAATGATGAGAACTAGAATTTGAATTCTGTTCAGTATTCTTTTAAATGCTCTATATTGATCTTACCTCCATGAAAGAGGAAGAGGTATAGAAGAGATGCCTGGATAAAATCCAGGAATGTTAAATCCTATGTTATGGTAATATGAAAAGAAAGGAATATGATAGAATGTAAGTGCATACTACTTGATCTCAGTACTTGTAAACCCTGATCAGGTGTACAACTATTGATGATAAAGTGAGTATGGAAACTCTTAGATTGATATCTTTTTGATTGCCCTGATCAAGTAATCATTCTGATACAATCTAATGAGTATCATGAAATTGGAAATATGATATGGATAAATGTATCATATCTTAAGAACAAGAAAGGAGGATCTGATAGGAATTCAGATCAGTATGTGTATATGAGGAAGTAAAAGTATGACCCTCATATGATGAGAAAGAGAACAAGGGAGGTGATCCCTGTTCTATAAAGTTGTAAATATGATAAAAGAAAGATGAGAATATGATGTGTATTCAACACATGTGACTGATACCAAGGTAAGAGATTCTGGTATCTGAGAATTATTAGATGATTTAGATTGGCTACCTGGAATGGTCAACTATGAAATCAGTCTGATTATATAAAATAATATGGACATCATATGTTAGGGGTTTATGCTTTGCATAAACATAACAACTAAATATGTCTTTAAGATAAGTTCTCATTTGACTCTATGAGAATATTGTGTGAAGGAACTTTATGCTGATCAAAGTTCTATGATGTCTACATAACAATGAGGTGTTATGAAGAGACATGATGATATGATGAATGAATAATATATGTTCCCTTTATCTGGGATTTCGGGGACGAAATCCTTGTTAGGGGTTTATAATTTGTAACATCCCTGACCTGGGTTATGCTTTAACCCTAGGTGTTTTGATTAAGAAAGATTATTATATGCTTAATCTCATCTTGTGAAAAGTAATTAAGGCTCAAAAGGAACCTATGTTTCAATTTTGGTCCTGTTTGAACAATGTTGAAGCAATGTTTGCTTGTTTTGGACTAAAGTGCAAATTACCCAAGTTGAGGGGTTAACTTGCAAATTGCACATGATAATATGTTCCTCTGATGTTGAGACATCATAAGGATGAATATGATGTATTAGTATGGTTTCCACAAGCTTGGACACCAAGATTAAGCTTGTAAAGCAATCCTTGTGCATTAAAACCTAGTTTTGGAGTAAAGTACAGTTTACCCAAAATCCAGGGTTCAATATGCAAATTACCACTTCAACAAGGTCCCTAATGTTTCTTATCATCATTTAGAGCAAAGAAAATGAGAGGGACTCCTCATTTGAATTAAGTTGGAGGAGAGAGAATCTTGATATTAAAATAATCAAGATTAATGCCTAATTGAAACCCTAATTCGATTTAGGGCAACAATGAATAAAAATAATTGAAGGGCTTTTAACCAAAATGTTTTGGGTTGATTTTGAATAAGGATGGACGTTCCTTTGCCAAGATAAGGAACTAAAATATCCTAAGTAGGTGAAATTCCACTCACCATTATTATAAGGAAAAGAAAACCCACTCACATATGGATATTAATATAATAAGCATTAAGGTGCTTAATTTGATTTTCTTTAAATCATGGATAATGGAGAGGAATAAGAGGCAATGAAGATAGCCTCGTCCTTAAGGATTTTGAGGAGAATTTTAGGGGGGAGAGGCGGCACCAATTTTGGAATTAAATGCATTTTAATAATGCATTTTCTCTTTCATTGAATTTTTATAAAAAGGCATTTTCCTAGCCAAATGAAAGGCTATTTCGACCCCACTTCTTCTCTTAGCTTGGAAACCGACAAGGAATCTAGGGAGGACCAGGAGGACGAACCCCAACCTGTGGGTAAGCTCTTGACCTTCGTTCTCCTTGATTTCATGGTGGAAATCAAGGATAAATTATGGATTCCTTCTTATTTCGATCTCCTCTTCAACCCTAGCCAACTTTTGCAATCAAAAGCTTGAGGACGAGCCTAGGGGGAGTTGCAAGAGCTTCATACACCATTAATGGCGTGAGATTGGAGCTTTGGATCTCAATTGGAGGTGGGTTTTATAACTTAAACCCTTAAACATTGCTATTGCATCAATTCTCTATGCTTTGTTGATTGATTTCTTCAATTTGATACACTCTTGTTTCTTTGCTGCAATTTCCATCAAGAACGGTTGCTGTTCTTGGTTGTTCAAAGGAAGGGGATGATGACATCATCCTAGATGCTTATCCAAAGAAAATTACCAAGCAAAACCGTTTTGATAGCTACTCCAAATCGTTTTAATTTGATTGGCTATGCGGTTTCAGCAAACCGTTTAAGGGCAAACGGTTTGAAACCGTTTGGTAGAAAACGGTTTCAAGACCGTTTGAGATGGTTGACCAAGCGTTGACCGTTTGGAAATTTTGTTACTAATTATGTAGGATGATAACCCTCCAAATTTGAGGGATTAACTCCAAAGGAATCGAGAGTTGAAGGCCAATCAATTAGGCAATCGGATTGAATTATGTGCTGATTTTCAACCTGATTAACTTGACCTGGTTGAGCAAACGGTTTCAAGACCGTTTGATATGGTTGACCAAGCGTTGAACGTTTGGGATTCCTGTTCATAATTATGTTTATTAATAACCCTTCCAAATTTGAGGGATTAACTCCAAAGGAATCGTGAGTTGAAGCCTAATCAATTAGGGAAACCTAATTGGATTAAGTGCTGATTGTCAATCTGATTTAATTGAACTTTTTGGGCAAACAGTCTCAAGACCGTTTGAGTGCGTTGACCAAGCGTTGACCGTTTGGGAGTACTGTTCCTAATGATGTGATCTAATGACTCACCGAATTTGAGGGATTAACTCCCAAGGAATCATGAGTTTAAGGCTATTCAATTAGGCAAACCCTAATTGAAAACAGTGCTGAAATTCCAATGAGTTAAGTTGAGATTTTGGGTTGATTAGCCCAAACGGTTTCAAGACCGTTTGGGGATCACCCAAACGGTCTCAAGACCGTTTGGGGGTCACCCCAAGACCGTTTGGAGGTCTGGGGTCAAGTATAGTTGATCAATTGAAGGTCCAAAGGTACTAATCATATTGCAATGTTGTGTTGATCTGTTGATCAACTCGATAGACCAATCCATGATGATTTTTTCACTAGAATCCAAAGTTTGGATGGGACAAACGGTCTCAAGACCGTTTGGAGCTCATCCAAACGGTCTCAAGACCGTTTGGTGGTCACCCAAGACCGTTTGGAGGTCTAGGGTTGAGTATGGTTAGGTGTTTGGAGGTCTAAAGGTACCAAGCTGTTATACAATGCAATGTTGATTTGGTGATCAATCCAATGATCCAAACCTTAATTGGATGGCTTGGATTTGAGTGGTATGATGGGAAAACGGTCTCAAGACCGTTTGGAGGTCATCCAAACGACCTCAAGACCGTTTGGGGTCAGGTCATACCCAATTTGGATAATGGTTCAATAGTTTCAAAGTAACCAATCTTGCATTGATGAGTGTTGTTGGATCTCCGATTCCAAACCCTAATTCAATTGAATCAAGCCCTAATTGATGACCAATTGAGGGTCAATTGAGGGTCAAATCAGTTTAAGGTTGACCTATTAAACTCAATTGAAGTTCCATTGATTAGAATTGAGTGTGGTTCAATTTGGTTAATTCAATGGATACCTCATGTTATTGAAGGTCTAATTGATCAAACCTTTTTTAAAACCTAATGTGATTAGGTGGGAGATACCTTTAATGGTACTAGTCATTAATGCATAACAAATGCATGGACCCAATACATGATGTAAACCCTAATTGAGGTTGATTCAATGTATAACCTTAATAAGAGGTTGTCTACATGTGAAATCACTAATTAGGATGTTAGTAAACCCTAGTTGAGGGTGTATCCTTGTGAAACCCTAGTGGAGGGTGTATCATTGTGAACCCTGGTTGAGGGTGTAACCTTGTGAAACCCTAGTGGAGGGTGTATCATTGTGAACCCTGGTTGAGGGTGTATCCTTGTGAAACCCTAGTTGAGGGTGTATCATTGTGATTGTTTATAGGCAACTTTATAATAACGTTATGCCTTAAACTAAGATAAGTCCATATCATGTGAGATAGCTGGACAATTCTAATGTGTGGCCTATGCATTATATGCTAAGGGTGAGTATTCTGTGATGGAATGTATTAAGAGGGGAAATACCTTAATACAAGATAAAGTTGGTTAACTCAAGAGGGTCTGAATTAATGAGAAATGGGAAACCCTAACCATGGTAAGGGAATAGTGGTGTTACCCTTGAATAATGATGTTATATATTGTTTTGCATGGTGCTGATATGAAATTGATGTATTATCATCTGTACTAACCATGCAGGTATGATGTGATGCTGAACATAGCCAGGTATGAGCTATGACATTTTATGTATTGACATTGTTTATTGGGCCTTATGTGCCATGCTATACCTTATTGCCTAGTATGAGGTAATAAGAGAAGTAATGGGCCTTAAGTGCCATGAGAAGATGTTTATGTAATAAGCATCATATTTACCTTGGTCAGGTGACCTGAAGGTGATAATTACCTGAAAAAGTGGTAATAATGCTCAATGATGAGCTAAGGGTTTGAATACCCAGAACCATATGATTATGACATTGAGTTGCAAAGGAATGAAAATTCCCAGTATTGAAATGAGGGACTGAGATCCCCATGTCTTATAAAGACTGAGAAGTGATTAATGGAAATAGTACATGTTTTATTTATAGCATTTGTCTTATTAAGTTATGTTTGGAAACTTGGCTGATGCTAAAAGAATATGATAATGTACTTAATTAATCAAGTGATACCATATAATGTAGTTGCCCTGATCACAGATCCATCAGCGTCAGAATTAGCTGAATGGTGAAACGAGTTTACTCGGAACGCATATTTTTGAATATGTGGGGGTAATTGGGCAATTATATCCTTATGTCCCATAGGCATTGCTACGGGCTATGTCCTATGAACGGGATTGGTTACGGACCATACTCCAATAAGAGCATGGCTACGGGCCATGACTCCACAAAATAATACCGGGCATTGGCTACGGGCCATATCCTGAAGAGAGTATATGCTATGGGCTATAACTCTAATAGCGATGTTGCCAGTATACCCTAGAAAGCTATCTAGAAGAGACACAAGATGTCCTGCATGTTATCTCGTACTGACCGAGATAGTTGAGGTCATGGGAATCCGGCTCTTCCATTGACCTATGTGTGGTACCGATGCTTTACGTAACCGTGGTCAGTTGGAGTATGAGAGGTATACCTCATCTCCTCAGGGCATAAGTATGATTGTAAAACGTAATCAGCCGTGTAGCATATTTGCTTAGGGTTGAATTGCGAGAATCAATGGTTGATGATACATGGTCTATTATATCATAGTTTTTTTAAATGATATACATGTTCTTCACATTCCTTCTTAAATGAATGACTTGCTGCTTAATCAAGTTATAATTGAAATGATTGCATAGAGAATACTGCTCTGCATATCTTATTCAATGATTTACCTGCTGTTGAGTAAATATAATTCTACTGCTCAGTGTTATTCTATTATCAGCAATAACAATGTTTCTGGCGGAGAGTTATATCTCTCGCTGGGACAATTTTTATAATTGTCTCACCCCCGTGGGATAAAATTTTTAGGTAATCGCCTAAGAAGAGGAAGAAACCTTTCAGTGGGTGAGCAACAGCAGCAGCAGTCATAGGGACAGCAGTGATCCAACAGGTGGAGACATTGGCTATCTGGTTTTGTGTAGATAGTCCTATGAGTCGTCTTTGTACTCTCGGGTCCAAGGAGTTAGTGTTTTGATTCTCCGATCTGAGATTTTGTGCAAAGAGGCATGATATGTATATATATGAACCATGATGTAATGTTTTACTTTGGTTCTAAATGAAAGAGTTTTCCTATGAATGGATCTCTTGATAAATGGTTTTAATTTTTAGTGATTTTCAGTAATCCGCTGCTAACGATCGCTTCCGCATGTTTTATTATTGTTAATGACACTTGTTATCTTAAATGATGGCGGGTGTCGTCACACTGAGAGATTGATTTTGAGATTAATCTAATCTCAGACATGCAACCAATAGCACAAACACCGTATAGGATGGCGTCTGCTGAGATGGCAGAACTCAAGAAACAACTGCAAGAGTTGCTTGAGAAGGGTTTCATCCGACCAATCACTTCACCCTGGGGTGCCCCGGTCCTCTTTGTTAAGAAAAAGGATGGGCCGATGCAGTTGTGCATTGATTACCGACAGTTAAATAAAGTAACAATAAAGAATAAGTATCCTTTGCCTAGGATTGATGATCTCTTTGACCAGTTGCGTGGTGCAACAGTCTTCTCAAAGATAGATTTGAGGTTGGGATATCATCAGCTGTGTATTAAGGAAGGTGACATACCTAAGTCTACTTTTAGGACAAGGTATGGTCACTATGAGTTCACAGTTATGTCATTTGGACTAACTAATGCACCAACTACATTTATGGAACTCATGAATAGAATCTTTCGACCTTTTCTCGATCAGTGTGTAGTTGTCTTTATAGATGACATACTGATCTACAGTAGAGATGCTCAGCAGCATGAGCAACATCTTCGTCAGGCTCTAACTTTGCTAAGAGAGCATGAGTTATATGATAAGTTTAGCAAGTGTGAGTTTTGGTTACCAGAAGTTTCTTTTCTTGGACACGTAATATCTGCTTCAGGTATACGTGTTGACCCTAAAAAGGTAGAATATGTCCTGCAATGGGAACAGCCGAAGACACTGACGGAGATTCACAGTTTCTTAGGGTTAGTAGGCTATTACAGGAGGTTCATTAAGAACTTCAGTTCTATAGCCTTACCCTTAACCAAGTTGACCAGGAAGGATGTTCCTTTTGCCTGGAATGACAAGTGTCAGCAATCATTCCAGTTGTTGAAGGAGAGGTTGACAAGTGCACCTGTGTTAGTGTTACCTGAACAAGGGAAAGGGTATATAGTTTTCTGTGATGCTTCTAAGAATGGACTAGGATGTGTGCTGATGCAAGATAAACAAGTGATTTCTTTTGCTTCTCGACAACTTAAGAAACACGAGTAGAATTATCCAACACACGATCTAGAACTAGCTACTGTAGTCCATGCCTTGAAGATCTGGAGACATTACCTCTGGAGAGACATTCCAGATTTTCACAGACCATAAGAACCTAAAGTACATCTTCTCTCAGCATGAGCTTAACATGAGGCAACACCGCTGGATGGAGTTAATCAAAGACTATGATTGTACGATTGATTATCATCCAGGGTAGGCCAATGTGGTTGTTGATGCTTTGAGTAGGAAATCAGCAACACCAGCCCTAGACAGAGCACAGTTGAATTCTTTGGTGTGCTCTAGGAGGGATATGCTTATCTCTTTAAGGCAAGACAATGTACAGTTAAAAGTATCATTGTTATCTGGGTTGCTAGCTGAGATGCACACAAAACCTACTTTGAGACAATAGATTAAGGAGGCACAACAAGCGGATGATGTAGTTCAGCAGATTAGATCAGAGTATGGTAGTGAGAAACGAGATGGTTTCCATGATTCAGATGATCAGGTAGCCTGCTATCATGGTAGAATCATAGTACCTGATGTTGATAACTTAAGGAAGTTAGTCCTGGAAGAAGCTCATTCTTCAATGTATGTTATGCATCCAGGAAGTACCAAGATGTATCATAACTTGAAAGATATGTATTGGTGGCCTGGTTTGAAGAAGGATGTTGCTGAGTTCGTTATGCGGTGTCCAGTGTGTCAGTAAGTTAAAGCTGAACACCAGAAGCCTGCAGGAACACTACAACCTTTGCCTATACCGCAATGGAAGTGGGATCATGTAACCATGGATTTTGTGGTTGGTTTGCCCAGAACAGCCAAAGGTCATGATTCCATCTGGGTAATAGTTGATAGGTTGACAAAGACATCACATTTCTTACCTATCAAAACAACCTATTCTGCTGAGAAGCTGGCACAGTTATATGTGGATGACATAGTGCGGCTGCATGGAGTTCCAATTACTATTGTTTCTGATAGAGGTCCCCAGTTTATGAGTCATTTTTGGGAGCGACTTCATAAAGCTTTAGGCACACAGTTAAGGTTTAGTACAACCTTTCATCCTTAGACTGATGGACAATCAGAAAGGACTATACAGACCTTGGAGGACTTGCTTAGGGCATGTGTCCTTCAGTTTACAGGAAGTTGGGATCTACATCTAAGCTTGATAGAGTTTGCCTACAACAACAGCTATCAACACAGTATATACATGGCACCTTATGAAGCTTTGTATGGTAGACGTTGTAGATCTCCCCTATGTTGGTATGAAATTGGTGAATATCAACTTTTAGGTCCTAATCTTGTACAGCAGACCACCGAGAAGATTAAAATAATACAACAACAGTTAAAGACTGCACAGGATAGGTAGAAATCTTATGTTGATAAGCATCGTAGACCTTTAGAATTCCAGGTTGGAGATAGAGTGTACCTCAAGGTCTCACCCTGGAAAGGGGTTCTTAGATTTTGAAGAAAAGGAAAGTTAGCTCCTAGATTTATGGGGCCTTATCCAATCATTGAACGGATTGGAAAGGTAGCTTATAAGCTGGAGTTACCACCTGAGCTGCAAAAGTTACACCCAGTGTTCCATATTTCCATGCTAAGGAAATGTCATCCTGACACAGAATCAGTTTTGCAGCCTATGGAAATAGAATTGAACGATGATATATCCTACGTCGAAGGACCTATGTTGATTCTCGATAGAAGGATCAAGAAGCTAAAGAAGAAAGACATTAGTCTTGTAAAAGTCCTCTGGAATCATCGTGGCGTTGAAGAATCTACATGGCAACTAGAGGAAGAAATGAGGAGGAAATACCCTACTCTTTTCTCTTAAAATGTTTTGTTAATGATTTCGGGGACGAAATCCTTGTAAGGGGTGGATAATTTGTAACATCCTTGACCTGGGTTATGTACTAACCCTAGGTGTTTTGTTCAATAAATATGATTAGATGCTTTCTCTTATCTTTTGAAAAGTAATTAAGGTTTTTGAGGAACTTATATTTCAATTTCAGTCCTTTTTGAATGATGTTGAAACATTGTTTTGTTAATTTTGGACTAAAGAGCAAATTACCCAAGTTGAGGGGTTAACTTGCAAATTCCACATGGTAAGATGTTACTCTGATGTTGAGACATCATAAGAATGAATATGATGTAGTGGTATGGTTTCCACAAGCTTGGGCATCAAGATAAAGCTTGTAGAGCAATCCTTGTGCATTAAAACCTAGTTTTGGGTGTAATGTTCAATTTACCCAAAACCTAGGGTTCAACATGCAAAATACCACTTCTAGAGGGTCTCTCATGTTTCTTGGCATAAAGTAGAGAAAATAAAATGAGAGGGGCACCTCATTTGAATTATCATGGAGGAGAGAGAATCTTGACATTAAAATAATCAAGATTTAAGCATTTATGGGACTTTAATTTAATTTAATGCAAAAAGAAATAAATTAATTAAGGAGACCTTAAAACAAAAGTTGAAGGATGTGTTTTCAATAGAGTTGGACAAGCTTGTGCCTTTCTATGGCACAAAAAGATCTTGGTTGAGTGGAAGCCACTCACATTATTATAATAAAAAGTAATATCCACTAAAAGGATGGATATTGTTATAAAACTTTTTAAGGTGCTTAATTCCTTTTCCATTAATTCTTGGATAATGATGAGTTTTTGCAAGAACATGAATATGGCTTCGTGGCCAAGAAATGAAGGGGGATTTGATGGAAATTATTTTGGAATTAAAAGAAAATAATCCATTTTCTCTTTCCTTGAAAATCCCTTTATGTATATCTTTTTCCAATACACTTAAGGACTTTTCCTTAGTTTCCTCTTCCCATCTTTGCTTTGGCCGACCAAGGAAGAGCTCAGGAGCAAGATAAGGACGACCAAAACATGTTGGTAAGGTTTTGATCATCTTATACCTCGGGTTCATGGTGGAAACCCTAAAGCAATGCTTAATTCTTGGTTTTCTTCACCCGATTTCCAATTCTAGCCATCTTTTTCATCCAATAGCTCAAGAACGGACCTTGGGAGGTTACTGGAACTCCATCCACCATTAGAGCCGTGGATCTTGGATCTTGGAGATCAGATTTGAGGCCGGTTTTATAACTTTAACCCTTAAACATTGATATTGCATCAAGTTCTCTATGATTTGTTGGTTATTTTCTTCTATTTCGAACTCTTTTGGTTCATTGCTGAAATTCCCATGAAAAATGGTTGTTGTTCTTGGTTGTTCTAATGAGGACTATGATGACATCATCTTATATGTTTATCCAAGAAAAAACCCATGTCAAACGGTCTCCTAAGTTGCTCAAACGGTTTCCCAAACCGTTTGGGAGCAAACAGTTTCAAACCGTTTGAGATGAAACGGTTTCACCAAACCGCATGAGAGCAAACGGTTTCAGACCGTTTGGAGGTGTTTACCAGGGTTGAACATTTGGAAATTTGTTGCTAATAATGTTGGTTATTGATCCACTAAATATAATTGATTAGTTCCCAGTGGTTCATGATTTGAAGGTCCAACAATCACCAAAACCCTAATCGGGTTGAGTGCTGATTTCATAAGTGTTTGAGTTTGAAACTTGGGTTGATTGACCCAAACAGTTTCAAAACTTTTTGGGGATCACCCAAATGGTCGGGGGTCACCCAAGACCGTTTTTAGGTCTAGGGTTGGATATGGTTAAGTGTTGGAAGATCCAAAGATATGATATTAACCCTAATCGGCTAAGTGCTGCTTTTGCATTGGAATGAGTTGATGTTTTGGGTTGATTGACCGAAACGGTTTCAAAACCATTTGGGGATCACCCAAACGGTCTCAAGACCGTTTTGTGATCACCCAAGACCGTTTGGAGGTCTAGGGTTAAGTATGGTTGAGCAATTGAAGGTCCAAAGATATTAAGTCGAAGTACAATCAAGTATTGATTTGGTGACCAATCCTAGGATCCAAACTTTAATCGAATGACATGGTTGATGATGATGTGATGGGAAAACGGTCTCAAGACCGTTTGGAGGTCATCCAAATGATCCCAAGACCGTTTGGGGGTCACCCAAGACCGTTTGGAGGTCTAGGGTTGACTATGGTGAGGTGTTTGGAGATCTAAAGGTATTGAGTTGAAGAGTAATCAATTGCTAATTTGGTGAGAAATCCAATGAACCAAACCCTAATTGGTTGACTTGGATTTTGATGTGGACATGGGCAAACGGTCTCCAGACCATTTGGAGGTCATCCAAATGACCTCAAGACCGTTTGGGTCAGGTCATGTCCATTTTGGATGATGGTCTAATAGTTTGAAAGTAATTAGTTTCACATTGTATAATGTTGAAGGTTCATCAATTCCAAACCCTAATCCAATTTATCCAAACCCTAATTGATGATCAATTGAGGGTCAAATCAATTGAATGATGACCTAATTATCTCAATTGAAGTATGGTGATTGGTCCAATTGACGATTGGTTACATGAATTCAATGGTGGAAGGAACCAACATTGGAAACCCTAATTCAATTTGACTTGTTGAGAATATTTTTGGTCCTTGTGGTTTTGAGGAGGTTTGGACCAAACGGTCTCAAGACCGTTTGATTCCAAACAGTCTCAAGACTGTTTGGGACCAAACGATCCCAAACCGTTTAGGTTCATGCGGTTTCCAAACCGATTGAGTTCATGCGGTTTCAAAAGTCAACTTTGGGCAAACGATCTTCACCACCTACTTTACTAAACGGTTTCAAGGTGGTACTTTAGCAAATTGTTTCCTTAGTTTCTCAAGACCGTTTGAGGTCTGAATTGGTCAAGACCATTTAGAGTCTATAAGGCCAAAACCGTTTGGTGGATAATTAACCAAAATTGCATGGGTACTTAAAGTGGTTACAGGATAAAGTGATTAGTTGACTAGTACATGATGTAATCAAAGATGATTATAGTAATTACATCTTCATGGGATGAGGTGATTAGTACCCTTTAAATAATTAAGCCTTAATGGTCATGGTGACAATGACATAACCAATGATGTCAATTCTTCTTCAAGGTTGAGTTGACTTATCCTAATCAAGGTTGAACAAACATCATCCTATAAAGGATGAGAGAGAGAAGACTTCCTACATGAATGATAATCATGTAGTGTACTTATAATATGAATGAATGCCTAAATAGGGTATCATACTTAATAGTGAGATCATGAAACCCTAATTATGATGGATGATAAATCATAACCCTAATTGAGGGCATTAATAGGTGAAATCCTAACACATGATGATGATATGATCTTAATTCATAATGATGACATGATAAACCTTAATTCAAGGTACTTTGATGCTCACTCCTACTTGGAGTGAATAGTAAACCCTAATCTCGGGTGATGTGATATGAATAGTAAACCCTAATCTAGGGTGATGTGATGTGAATAGTAAACCCTAATTCCTAATAAGGTAAATGGAAGTGTGAAACCCTAATTTTGGGTTATACTTTATACTAAGAAGATCTAAGGTTGGATAATGAAATGATGAGTCATTTATCCTATTTGAGCTAAAGGGGATGATTAACCCTAATTGAATTGAAAAGGGAAACCCTAACCCTAGCAAGGGCATAGTGGTGCAACCCTTGAATAATGATGTCATAATTGTTTTGCAATATGCTGATATGAAATTGATGTATCTGTTATCATCTGTACTAATCATGCAGGTCTTATGAGATATTGAACATAGCCAAGTATGAGCTATGATGCTTTGTTTATTGAAAGAACTTTATGAGCTTTGTAAGCAATGCTATGCTATGTTATATAGTGAAAGGTAACAAAAGAGATTGATAGGCTGTAAGAGCCATGTGAAATACTTACATTGCAATTATCATGTTTACACTGTCAAATGACCGGTTGGAATTATGTTACTTGTTAAAGTGGTAACAAGTATATTGATGATCTAAGGGTTGAACACCCACATTCTTGAATCATGATGATGAGATGACAAGGGATTGAGTTCCCAATGATTAATAAAGCTGTGAAATGAACTTGATAGAAATAGTACTCATTCTTTATAGCAATTGTTATAATGTTTTATGATTGAAAACATGCTTGATGCTAAAAGAATGTTGTAATGTACTTAATTAATCAAGTGAAATGACATCATGTAGATCCCTGACCATAGATCCATCATCGTCAGCAGTTAGGTGATGGTGAAATAGGTTTTCCTAAAAGAACTCCTGGAGAGCATACTTTTGAGTATGTGGGGGCAATGGGCGTGAATATCCTTACGCCCTAATGGAGGAATTGATGTGAGATAAACATTAAATCTCTCAATTCTTCATTATATGTATATGCCGGGATGATGTATCACTAATCTCCTGATGATGATGTTTATGCCGAATCGATGTGAGATAAACAAGAAATCCCTCGATTGCGAAGAGTGTACAACATGCCACTGTAACTCTAATAGAAAAGTTGCAAGTATACCCTGGAAAGCTATATTTATAATAGAGACACAAGATGTCCTGCATGTTGCTCCTCACACTGACTGAGGAAGATGAGGTCATAGAAATCCGACTCTTATAATGACCTATGTATGGTACCGATTTTGATTTCGCAATGGTCAGTTGGAGTATGAACGGTATACCTCATCTCCTCAGGGCATAAATATGATTGTAAAATGTAATAAGCCGTGTAGCATATTTGCTTAGGGCTGAATTACGAGAATAAATGTTTGATGATACATTGTTTATTATGTCTTAGAAAGATAAAGGATATACATGTTCTTCATATTCCTTATTAAATGAATGACTTGCTACTTAATCAAGTTATAATTGAAATGATTGCACAGAGAATACTGCTCTACTTAGCTCAATCAATGATTTATATGTTGTTGAATATTTATAATTCTACTGCTTAGTGTTATTCTATTACCAGCAATAACAATGTTTCTGGCAGAGAGTTATATCTCTCACTGGGACAATTTTCAATTGTCTCACCCCCGTGGGATTCAACTTTTTAGGTAGACGCTGAGGAAGAAGAAACCCTTCAGTGGGTGAGCAGCAACAACAGCCACATCAGCATCATCAACAGCAAGGACAACAGTGATCCACAGGTGGAGACACTGTTTGTCAAGTCTTGTATATAGAGAGAGTCCTATGTGTCGTCTCTATACTCTCAGGTCCTAGGAGTCAGTAAATGGTTTGATATAGATCTGAGATTTTTGGCTTGATGCCTCAAGATTTTGTATACTGCTCATGTATAGTTTAACTGGGCAGTCAATGTTATGACTGTCGAGATGAGATGATACAGAGATGTACTGATGAATTAGAATGTAAATAACTTACTTTGGTCCTTTATGTGAGAGTTTTACAGTTTGTGGATTTCTTTGCAAAAGGTTTTAATTTTTAGTGATTTTTAGTAATTCCTGCTGCTAATAATTCGCTTCCGCATTAATTAATCCTATTTTCGCGATTTGGATGCCACATGTACACTTGATCTAGTTGTGACTAATCAGTTGTCTAGCATATTACTCATCACATTGTGAAGGGTAGGACGATACCATGAAGGTTTTGAAGGGATATGAGTATAAGGGTCAAACCCGATATGCAAACCCTAAAGGTTGAGTAACTCGATATGAATGCATGATATGGAGGTAAGGAGATATCTCATGCACAATATGGTGAAGATGATACACCTCTATACCCAATATGGAGGAAGCACCTCAATCTAATACACTTGATCGAGTTAAACATATAGTGAGTTATGTCCAATGATACATTAAGACATAAAGAGTTTCATGCATTTTGAGAAATATGAGCCAATGTACCTTGAGAGAAGGATTGAGCCAACCTAATGGAGTATGATGTAATCAACATCATAGTAAGGATGAAAGAAAAACTTATAGTTGTATACAACTGATGTAATGAGTATACATTGATAGTCCTAATATGTGTGGAGTGTGAATTAGGGTTTTGTTTCTTGATGAACATACGGGAAACCTTAACCAGTTAATAAAGGGAAACCCTAACCCTAATTATGGGAAGGTTGTATTTCTCTTATATTGAATGGTGATGATAGTTATGTGATATTGAAACCATATTGATATCATGAGATAATGAGCATAGCTAAGTTTGAGCTATGATGTTTCATATAATACAAGATTATATGCGTTTGTAAGTCATGTGGAATACTTGTATCATGTAAAGGATGTGAATGGGTATGATGGCTTGACCAAGGTATAATGCCTAGTAAAGGTGATGTGGTATTTAGTGATAAGTTTAAGGGATTGATATCCCATAATGAAAGTGAAAGGGAAACATAAAGGTATTCCATTTAATGGAATCCTTAGCAATAATGGCCATGATTTTACAGGATAGGTATCATCCAATACATGGATATAGTTTTACATGATTGGTATCATCCAATACCTGGATAAATCTTACAGGATTGGGATAACCCAATACCTAGATATAATCTTACAAGATTGGGATAACCCAATACCTGGATATAATCTTACAGGATTGGCATAACCCAATACATGGATACAACCTTACATGATTGGCATAATCCAATACCTGGATACAACCTTACATGATTGGCATAATCCAATACATGGATACAACCTTACAGGATTGGAATAATCCAATACCTGGATACAACCTTACAGGATTGGCATAATCCAATATATGGATACAACCTTATAGGATTGGCATAATCCAATACCTGGATACAACCTTACAGGATTGGCATAATCCAATACCTGGATACAACGTTACAAGATTGGGATAATCTAATACCTGGATAAAAATGGAATATTGATTGTAGAACCAATTTGTCTATCTACAAAATAGGATGAAAAATTGATTATGTATCAAATGATAGGTATTGTCTTGGTCAATAAAAAGAAATATCAAACTAATAATAAATCCATAAAAAAGATGTTGATAAGAATGAAAATAAAAATTATTATGGTTTTCTTGTTCCTGAACAATCTTACATGTTTGGCATAATCCAATACCTGGATACAACCTTATAGGATTTGGATAACCCAATACCTGGATATAACCCTACAGGATTGGGATAACCCAATACTTGGATATAACCCTACAAGATTGACATAATCCAATAACTGGATATAACCCTACATGATTGGGATAACCTAATACCTAGATACAATCTTACAGGATTGAGATAACCCAATACATGGACAGAATATAATGATGTATATTCACATGATTGGTACAATCCAATACCTGTCTAGCAGATTGGATGAGGCCAACAGAAAGAAATGAGAATGATTCATGGATGTCATACCGTGATAATTGTATCGCAGGATAAGATTCAGATGTTGGTATAGTATGATGGGTAAATGATACACATGTTCTTCGTATTCCTTATAAAGTGAATAGATGATTTACTGCCCTATCATAGACAGTTACAATGCTTTAAAAGATGAGAAATGATCTAATCTGCTTATCCACAGTGATTAACCTTGCTTATTGATATAAAAGAACCTCTGCTCAATTTTATACCATTTACCTGTGATAATAACATTGTTGGTAGAGATTTATATCTCTCACTGGGACAATTGTCTCACCCAGTGGGATCTACAATTTTTAGGTGGACGTGCATGAGGAGGTAGAGATCATTCTGTAGAGGATGGACAATAATAGTAGGGACAATAGTAACAGCTCAGGTTGAATGTACTATCTGTCATGTCATGTAGATAGATGTCCTATCTGTCATCTCTGTACTCTCAAGTCCTCGGATTTAGTACGTGATGGTTTTATGAACAATCTGAGATTTTGGCTTGTATGCCTTGAGGTTTTATGTTGTTTCAGTATATGTTTTGACAAAACAACTGTTATACGTTATCCTCGAGATGAGATGGTATAGTGTATGCACGATGTGAACCCTAATGGATATAAAGTTTTGGTTCCTTCATTAAGAGTTTTCCAGGAAATGGATATCTTTGCAAAATGGTTTTAAATTTTTAGTAATTTTTGTTAATCTGCTATTTATGATTATTTTGCATTATTAGTGACGTTTTGGTTGTCGGTTTTGTGGCGGACATTTCAGATGAGAGAGGGATCATGGGAGAGGTTTCACCGCCTTAGGAGCTTAGGTGCCACTTGTCTATGAGAAAGAGCCACATGCTCAACATCATGCAAAACATGGAGATAAGGTCTCGTCCACTCGGTTACCTACTGAGGTCATGCCCGATACCACATCTCCACACACCCATAAACCGATAGGGTGGTACCTAAGACACCCACAAATCGATAGGGTGTAGCTAAAGACACCCACGAACCAATACAAGGCCTATCCAAGGCTCTCAAGCCTGAGACAACACTTCTAGGTGCAAGGCACACCTCAAACATGTATCCAAAACATCTCCAAAGATGTCACCACACAATGAAGACCTGGGCAAGGTGTCCATCTCTCTCTATCCTCAAGATGGTTCCAAGAGAGAGAAGAAAAACACTAGAGGTGGCAAACTTGCACATCAACCCTTATCCTGGGTAAATTACAATTTGCACTAAAACCTCAACACAAAACACAAGCATCAACCAAACAAGCTCAAGCAAGAAACTTCAAGCTTCCAACATGCCATAATTACATCTCATATGATTAGAGCAAGGTTCTAAGCAACACGCTTAAGCAAAACAAACATGGTTATCCCAAAATGTGGGTTAGGGTCCTTACAACTGAGGTCATTGTCGTGATGCAGAAAGGTCACCCAAAGGAAACTCTAGTAGTAAAAACACGACTCTTGCTAAAAAGGCTCTCTTATAGCATTAGTCTTTTGCTTTTTTTGTTTTGTTTTATGTCACAATATAAAATAAATGCCATTCTTTTTTTAAACACATCAAACACTCAACAACATCTTTTGGATCTTATTATACCAAAATGCACTTCACATATATTTTTCTACCAAGGAACATATAATTATAGTACAACCGGTTCTCCTATAATACCTAGTTCTAAGTTGAAATATTTTATATGTTTTAATGATATGGACTGACCAAGAGGTCTCTTATTCAATTAACAAGTAAGATGGAGATTAAGAATGGCACGAAATATGATGCTCCCTTTTTTTCTCTTTGCTAAGATAGGTCTATCCTACAATGGGCTCCTTTTCAATAGGAGGTCTCCTATAGAAACATGGTAGGAGACAAGTTGGATATCTTTTAAAAAATAATTTGTTTTAATATAAAAATATATTTTTACATCTAATTTTGGGGGGTTGAATTGTGGGTGTAAATGTTGGACTATCATTGATTGTCCTATAGAATTAGCATATGAGGCCTCCTATACTATTATTCTTCACCATTCAACATGAATTTTGTTTTCTCATTTATAACTTGACCATGGCTACTCTTCTGGTCTATTTCAAGCCAACTTTGATTACTGTTAAGCTATCTTACACCTTTTTATCTTTCTCCTAGGCCAATCTTGTTTAACTACATACCATCTTTTCTCTCATTGTTTCATATATCCTTCCCTTACGCTTCTTGGTTGCTTATTATTTATATTTCTCTTCATTTTATATTTTTGAATCTTTTTGTAGGTGTATGAGCTCCTCCTGGCACTTGATTGGTTATATTCATTGAGTGTTTCTTCTTGTATCACGAGCTTCTCAAATATAAAGATCTTCAAAAATCGCCATCTCTTTTCTACATGTACTTACTATTTTTCATTCTCATCTCCTCATAATTTCATGAAATGACAACATTTGTAGATATTTATGTATCAATGGAATCATTATTACAAAGTAAGTATGAGGAAAAGGTGAGGAGAGTAAGAATGATAAAGAAGTGTAGTTTGTTACATGATAAATTCATATATATATCAATTTTATTTGCATGTTTTAGATCTCTAGTTAGGAGCATTTTGTCATTATTCCCTAAGTATAAAATTATTTATCTTAGTTTTACCTTTTTTCTACTCAATTGGAGTTTTTACTTTATTTATTGTGCCTTTTATTGGAAAATAGACAATTTATTTCAATGCGTGAAAATTTTCAAATCTACTCTTGGAAGATGTTTGCATAATTTCCCGCAGTGGCTGAAATACATATATACCTGACACCAAAAGTGCCATATCTTTTGTGTACAAACTTCAAATGTCAAAAATAATATTCTTGAAACTTAATTATAAAGCAATTACACTAAAATAGAAGGCGGACGGGCAACATGCTGCACCATCAGCCCCTTCTGAATGTGTAAATATGCGTTGAAAAGGAAATTTATTTTCCTATAAGAAATCATGTTTTTTGACTGCTTTGGAAGATCTGACAGAATCGAAATCCACTCAAAGTTCATGTTACAAAATTTTACAGTAAAGAGAGTCAAAGAAGTTAATGAGTGGTCAAAGTATTTAAAGGAAGGCAATGCGATACAAATTCTCCACTCTCTGTTTAGGGAACAATGATTGTCATCAAAGATACTTTTTTGGCCAGATACAAAGAAAATTTGATGAATTCTATATGCTTTTTGTGTGAATGCAAGTAAAGACTAAGTCAAAAGCCAAAAATGAGAAAATCACCAGTGTAGTTAATTTTTTACCAATATGACTTTGGGCTGAAGCAAGTTATTTGTCTTGGGTTTTGCCCCCTCATTTCTCTTTATAAACTGAGGGGTGGTACTCCAAAGAAAAATCATATCTTGTATCTTGAATCTTAGATCTAATTTTTCATACTCTAGTCTTTATTCACTTGCATCATGTCTGAGTAGGTCCTCCTTATCGGGACATGAGGAGTAGCCCCATGATCTCCATATGTTGATTTTAGCAACTTGTAAAACTCCTTCAAAATATGAAAGAGGTGTTTACTACCCGATTATATATTAGAACATGACCTGATCCATCATGTTCCATGATAGTCGATCCATGATGAAATAATCATGAACTTTTAGACATCGGAAGAGACACATGTAATTTTAAAAGAGACTCATTCTGAGAACACATCGGACGATTATACTTGGACCTACAGATCACCAATGACCACATGACCGTAGAAAGTTTAATCTATGGAATTTGATTCCGAAGAGGACATCTTAATGGTCCTAACCTCTGAAAATATAAAAGGAACCTAAAAATGACTAAATTTAACCATGGAGTCGTGAGGTGAAATCTTGACTTTTGATAACTCATAAAATATGAATTAATCTTAAGCGCTTGATTCCTTTACTCTTTGCAATCTTCATTTACATTTTGTCGTTAACTTATTTTCAATTCTTGCAATTTAAGTCTAACACTTTTAATTCCTACACTTTCAATTTAGTAACTTTCATTTTTACCAACTTTACTTTCTTGTTTAGATTAGTCACTCTCTAAACTTTGTTTTAAGTATTTTTATCTGCTTTCAATTTGAAATAACTCTCGACTCGTTGTCTTTGTGGATCAATACCTATTGTACTATATCAGTTCATTTGTTTATAAGTGAATTGGTCAGCCATCATTGGTTTAACTCCAGAGACGATTTTCCTTTAATGAATTTTCTGTGTTGACGACAACACATCATTACACACCTATAGGAGAGAGTGAAACACTTTAATGTCATCCCATAACAAAAAAGAATAATTAATCCAAATCATTGGAAAATGTAAACACAATAGAAGGTGGGTGGTTTTCTTTGCTCCATTGCCCAACCAAAATAAAAAAACCAAACTACCAAGGAGGAAAAGAAAGGCCAAACTTCCCCATTATTATCCCATACAATTTTTTCTTCTTTCGCTACTATCTTGCTAACCAATATCTTTAATGATTTTTCCTTACCCTCTCCATCATTCCCCGCGTATTTAACCCAACCTATGAGCTGACTTGTAGGGCAATGGCTAAGTTTGACCTACATGTCTTGATATAATATCCTATTTATAATGACGTTTTTTTTTGGAATAGGTAAATATGTAATTTATAATGATGTTGTGTTTATAATTAGTGATAAGAAAATTAATCCACTACATAAAATAATAGTCTATGCCACTGTTCCAATTTGTAGGGCATCGATTCTTTGTTTGATTTAAATCGGCAAGTATGCTTAATGAAATAGTCCATGATTTTGTGTAGTTACTGAATAGGCTTGATTTGTTCCACGCAACTTATTTGTTTCTTACAGTAAATTAATGCCTGATTTCTTGAATTGGATCTGTTCAACCGCCGTCCGAGACTCGGAGGCATCTATAAAAACCAACCAACGGTGCGGATCAGGGAAGCTTCCGCATCCAAGTCGTCTCCTCCTTGCTCACTTCTCCAGCGTCCGATTCCTCTCCATCCCCTCTCATCGCTCAAGCACCGCCACCCCGACCCCCACCACCCCCATCTCTCCGCGCGCCAAATACAAAAGCACGCAAGAACACCATCATTTCTTCCCTCGTCAGGTAAATCAAATCTCGACCTATTACGTCTATCCCACCTTCTTTCCATGGCAGAATCTAGGGTTTCATGTCCGTCCCTCCACCTAGCTGATTTCATGGATCCAGGGCTTCACCGGCGATGTCGGACGCTGCGGCGGCGCCCACGAGCCCTGAGGGTGCTCACGACAGCGGCGGCGAGCACAGCCCCAAGTTGAGTGTCCGTGAGCAGGATAGGTTCCTCCCGATCGCCAACATCAGCAGGATCATGAAAAAAGCTCTGCCGTCCAACGGCAAGATCGCCAAGGACGCCAAGGAGACTGTGCAAGAGTGTGTATCGGAGTTTATTAGCTTCATCACCAGCGAGTACGTGGATGTTTAGCGTTTTACTGTCTTAAAGCTGTCCATTTTTCATTCTACAATATGTAACTATCTCCGTTTTAATCTTTGGGGTCCTGTTATTCTCTTGGGTCGACAGGGCAAGTGACAAGTGCCAGAAGGAGAAAAGAAAGACAATTAATGGCGACGATCTGCTTTTTGCTATGGCTACGCTTGGATTTGAGGATTACATTGAGCCGCTGAAGGTCTACCTTCAGAAGTATAGAGAGGTATATTTGCGTCAATCGTAAACTGCAATGTGTAATTTTCCATGTAATTACACATTCTCGTGGAAGATTCTAACTTATTAGTTTTCTGTTGGCAACCTTTATCTGGATGATTGTGCGCTTCAGATGGAGGTAATCGTTGATTTCATCCCATACGCAGTTTATTAGTTATATTTCCTTTAGAGTACATTATTTTTTGTCTATGTATTCACAAGAGTCTGTTTCCAGGGCGATACTAAAGTAGGAGCTAAAAAAGAACCAGGATTTGCTCAACCCAGTTCCAGTGCCCAGGTGCAATGTGCTTTCATCGCTGATAGTATTCTTCATGATTGTTGTTGTTCTAATCTCATCCCTTTGAGCTGAATTTTCCAGATTCAACAAGGATCCTACCCACAGGGCATGAGCCATCTTCATTCTTAGGTAATGTGAGATTGCATCCTTTTTATTCAAAATTTTCTGGCAGGATTTCATACAGTAGGTCATATATTCATGCAGCAAAATCAATTCAAGTTTGCTACAGTGCACCACACCCACTTAATACCTACCTACCTAATATCTTATGCAGTGGTAAATCATTTTATATTATGATTATTATACTTAAATGGTCATATATTCACACCATTCATGGAACAAAATCAATATAAGTTTGCTACAGTGCACCATTCCCACTTAATACCTACCTACCTAATATCTTATGTAGTGATAAATCATTTATATCATGATTATTATACTTAAAAAATGTATAGAAAATTTGATTAAACTGAAATTGGAAATAAGTGTCTTATTTTTAGGAAGTTGACATTTAGCAATAAAACATAATATCGACACCAAAAGAAGAATGAAATAAAACGTTATCAGTTAACATTCACAGAACTTGATTTGCCTTTGTTTGAATTTTTGTCACTTGCTAGCTATATTAACTAAAGGAAATTTATTACACGTGAGTCTTTGACTTGTTTGCAGAATTTAATAAATGGGATTTGCTATTTTTCTACTAAGAATGAAAGAATGAATGTCCAAATGAAGAGAACCCAGAACAAACTTCTACCATGAAACTTGTTGCTTTTTAAAGTTAGTCTTGAAATTTCTTTTTTGATAATTTATATATTACTTGCAATTGACAGGAAGCTAGTAAATACACATGTTTCCAGACACAGACACTTAAAAGCATAATAGACATATTGAGCATGATATATGTTGTGATGTATTTCTATTGTGATACTTGTATATACGAATGTACAGTTTTCATAATTTTTGGGAGTGGTTTGTTCGACAAAAGTTTGGAAATGGTTTTGTTCAGGGAGAGATAGATTAAGAGAGCCATCACAAAAGGATCAAAGGATTTTGTGGAGAGAATGTAGTTATTATCAAGTTTTTACTTGTCACGGATAGTGGGGGAGGCAGTTTTCAGAGAAGAGAGAGAAATCAGATTGAGAAAAGGGGAGAAAACTTGGAAGAGAGTGTGACAAGCACAGAGGGAGGTTGTAGTATTACCAAGTTGTTGGTGAAAGCACATAAGGCGCTTTAATGGTAAAGAGGAGTGCTATAAAAAGGGGGAAAAAGTAAAAAGTAGGAAAGGATAGTTGTACATGTTAGTTACAAATTCTTCATTTCAGTTGTCATAGTGATTAAAAAAGGTGTAATTGAAACTCTCCATTTATATTGTTTTGTTTATATTATGGGAGGAAAGAGAATGAGAGCGGAGAGGATGTAATTTTTTTGGCGAACATTGTAGGGTGATGATCCCTTGCTATCCCGATAATAGTACCAACTCTCAGGATGTGCAGCATGGAGGGAAATCAGCAATGTTGAGTGGACGATGTTAAACATGAATGCAATAAAAAAAAAGTTTAAATAAATGAGGAGAGAGGGTGCAATTGTTAAGGGAGAGAGTATGTTAGTCTCGAACAAGTGGGTTTTGGTTTAGGGAGGGAGAGTGGGAAGAAAAGGGAAAGATAATACAATACTCTGAAAATGTCACAATTGGATTAGCTAAACATGTTTAGGTCTTCCGTAGTTAGTTGATACTCATTTACTGTTGCTAACATGGTATTGATTACGATATCGTCTTACAGTGGACTATTTATTTGCTACAATTTATATACAATTACGTACAACAATACACGCTCACGCTGAGGAGAGAGGGTGCAATTGTTAAGGGAGAGAGTATTTTAGTCTTGATTAAGTGGGTTTTGGTTTAGGGAGGTAGAATGGGAAGAAAAGGGAAAGAGAATACAATACTCTGAAAATGTCACAATTGGATTAGCTAAACATGTTTAGGTCTGCCGTAGTTAGTTGATACTCATTTACTGTTGCTAACATCTTATTGATTACGATATCGTCTTATAGTGGACTATTTATTTGCTACAATTTATATACAATTACGTACAACAATACACGTTCACGCTTTAATGGATGAAAAAAAATACACGTTAAATGATGAATATTTTTGTTTTAGGTGGGAAGAAGTTTCCCAATTCCATTTAGAATAACGCAATATGCAGAACCACACTTGGTTTTTATATATGCAAGGTAGCCCTTTTTACACAATAGTTAAAAAATGATGATCAAGGAACATATGAAAAAGAAATAGATAGGGTAACTAAACAAGGACATATATACTATAACTACCCCACCCTAAGTTGAAACAATAATGTATATCATTTCCGGCTTGCCAACTATGGCAGATAAACCACTTCTTAGAAAGGGACTTGGGGCTCAAGTCATGGGCTTTGAACTTAATAAATGTATTATAAATTTTCTTAGCCATATCCTTTCTTACAAAGTGACAAGGAGACCTCTGTATGCCTAGCCCTTCAATGGAAGTCACGACTACTAGCAATAAAAATGACAACTCTATTCTCATAAATCACGTGCAAAAGATTATTAAGTTTCAGTCTAAATACTTGCAGTAGTATTTGAGCCTCATATTTTTACAAGCTGCATCAGTCACATCCATACTTGTCAAGGCGGCCAGTCGATCACCTTGTTCCTTGGGCGATCATGCCGACTAGTCAGCCGCCCAGGCATAGGTTTTTTTCTTCTTCATATAATTAGTTATATTAATATCTATATACTTATATACTTATACAACACATTTCATAAAAAATAATGTAAACACATATCTAAGGAAGTAATAATCCATATTTGTTAAATATTGTCATAAACACAACAAACAATAGTCAATAAGAACTGAAGGACTAATCCCATGTTTTGGTAAATAATAACCTAGATTCGGTTGTAATGTCAAAAAAACCTCAAAATTTTTGAATGAGGACTATTCAATGTATTTAAATTAAAAAAATATAATTCGATAGAGAAAAGTTTATTAAATTTAGAGTTTAGTGCTTGTTGAATTGTTGTAACTAAATTAAAACTTATTAATTGATTTAGTGTAGTGTGAATGAAATTGATGTTCACATAAAATCATTGCTAAAGACACAAACATTTGAGATCGGGGTGGGGGGAATTAACCTTATCATTCTTGGCTCTAGCTTAACTAAGCGGGCGCCCAATCTTGGTTTGGGCCGACCAGTCGGGCTAGTCGACCGACTAGCCGACCAGTTGGCCTGGGTGGACGCCAAACTGAGGTCCAAATTTGAGCGGTAGGCAAGTTGGATCCCCCTCTAGCGACCAGCTGACTAGTCGGCCGACTCAACAAGTAGCTAAGTTGTATGGGCGGCCGGGCGTTGCCCATTACCGCCCAGACAGCCTAGGCGGATGCCTAGGCGTTCCTGGGCGTTTTTTTTTTAAAGTTTAAGTATATATCATTATATACATATTAATATAGTATCATATATATATATAATTAGATTTTAACCTATATGAATCAATGTCAAACTATATATATTATACAAGCATGTATATATAAGGAATGCATCATAAATACAATCAATATAGTTATTAGGTGGAGAGATAAAAACAGAATTAACTCATTGTGGATTTGTCAAGCAACAATCAGTGCAAAAAGAAAAACAAACAGTAAGTCATGAAGTAAATTTGTTGCTTAGTTTGCATAACTAAGAATCAAAATAGCCATGATGGGAGGCTGGTGATGCAACAGTAAGGTATGGCAGCAAATTTGCTGTCCAATTAAGCAACAGGAAGAAAAAAACAAACAAATTAAGCAAATTTGCTGCCCAATTGTTGTTTAGTTATTTCTACTAGATAGAGCAAAGCAAAAATAAAGAATCATTCATGGAAGTGAATTTGCTGCTTAGTAATGCATAAGGCAGAAAAAATAAAAATAACCATGGTGATAGGAGGATGGTGAAGCAACAACATGATGTGACAACAACGTAGCCCAGCAAAATGAAAAAAGTGGAGCAACAAAAAACTTGCTGCTTATAGGAACCATTAAGAAAAAATGAAAAAAAAACTAAATTACATGATGGCCCATTGACCAGGCCCACTAAGAGGCCCAATAACCGCCCAGGCAGTCTGCCTAGCCCGCCCGGGCGGTCCGCCCAACCGCCCAGCCCGCCCAGACAACCCACTGAGGCTGGGCGCCCAGGTTCTGGGCAGTGGGTGGACGCCCAGGCCGCCCAGGCGGGCGCCCGTACAACCATGACAAGTAGTCACATCACTATATTGAACTTTACCATAAACATGACAATTGGATTTTGCTTTTTTGCATTATGTTACAAGATCACCCCCGAACGAAGATGTAGTTTTTTAGTGTCAAGTTGTACATCTATTTCCATATCTGCAACAAATAAGAAACATCATTATCACTTACATCCTTTATTTAAAGTGACCTCAAATTTTGCAGCAAATAAACAACATTATCATCATTTCCATATGTAAAGTGACGCTTTGCTAGAGAGTAGTTTAGATAAAGTGATAGATGGTAGGCATTTTGAATTCCATGAGATTTTGTTTGCTTGCCTAAACTCTAAAAGAGACCTCTTAAGTCAGCGGTAGATGTAATAGCAACCCATGTCATAAGTAGATATATAAGCTTCCGACAAGTCTTGAATACTTGAATATTATGAAAAATTTCCTCCACATTGTCTTCTTGGTAAGCATCAATAGAAAGGTATATGGTTTCTATACAACTCAACTAATATATGGTGCAAAGCATATCTAAATGGATGAACTACATATTCAACTCCAATGTGGTTATCTTCTTGACTTTGTTATTTTGTTCGAAGTGTTTTAAGTACTTTGATTCTTACAACTCTTCATTCAATATGGTCACATAGTTAAAAATTTACCTTTCAATACCACAAAGTCTTCTTCACATGTCCGGCCAAAATAGCCTGGGTGGTAAGAGCTCGGTAAGTGCCAATGAATGACTCAGGTCTGAATCACACCAAAGGCACTCCGGACGACACTCCACGCTGATTGCGCGGGAGGGGGGTGACTGGAGCACACCCTCTTAGGCCTCGAGAGTTTACCATGCCAGAGTGGGTTCATCAGTGGCCGTGTCGGGGTTGGTTCCCTCGTTAATCGAAAAAAAATCATCTTGGTGTACTTTCATTTTGACTCGATGAATTTGAGCAACCTCTTGTACTACATATATTTGAATCGTGGAATATAAAACCAAAACTTGTCATATATTGAATCTCAATTGCATCCAACTTGACTTCCCATTTCCAATGCTCCTGTGCCTGTCACTGTTATTCAATATATCCATATACTACTTTTACGTCGCTTGACTTGTATTTCTTAATCGCATAATGTATTTATAAATAATGCACACTAGTAGGGAGTATCATTTTGCATATATAAGTAATTAGTGTTCTAAAAGGCGTAATTTAGTGTATAACACATAACACTCCATTGAGTATCTACAGTTTGATGGAGTATATGCAATTAAGAATTTTATTTATTTTTTATGCATATGTATTAAAAGATATTAATAATGTGTATATGCATTGACAATCTTTAATATTATTATGACATGAGCAAGCTCTTAAACGAGTAACACATGAAACAACTTCTTAAAAGTATCAACTAGCACGAATTAGACACATAGTTGGTCAAAATTTACATGCATCAAATTATCAAAGTTAGTTAGCACATAAGTATGTCCTAAAAATAACATCGACACCAATTACATTATATGGGCACACAACATGGATCTCAACCTATTCATTGGCTCAATTAGTTCTAAATGCACCCATTGATTCCATTTAGTTGTTTACTATTTGGGATATAGTTTAAATTTACAGATTTTATTATATTTTTTTACATTTGCTAGTCAACTATAATATTTTGACCGATTAGGGTTTGTCTTCTCTTTACAAAGCTGGCCAAAGAGTATAGTCTCCACACATCAATTTTTTGCTATTTGAAAAGTTATGAAACAAAACACTTTAATCTAGTGTTGTTGCAACAAAGCACTTTGATGTCAGCTTGTAGAACGTGAAACACAACAAACCAACATCCATAGTTTAGTGACTGCCACCACATTCATGCTGCCTGTTAGTTTCAACAATTCATCAAGTTGGACACGCTAGGCTAAAGTGGTGATTACCGCACGAAGGTCCTATTAGATTGGTTCCACAATGTAAAAAATTACTTCAATCTTCACCATCATCTCAAAGAGGACACGGGACTACTCTATGCCATAGCAAACCTCAAATGAAGGACTTGCTTGATGAAAGCTCTTGCTGCATCCTCCACAATGTAGAACAATGTTGTAGTACGCCATTAGGGACAACTTTTTGTCATGAGACATTCTCATTTGTGCATTTATCAGAGTGACCCAAAAAGAATTTTCTAGTGAAATTTACTAGGAAGTGCTACAAGTTGTCTGCGCCATTTAAGGCATCCTGGAGGTGAAGGTTTTATAAATAATGACAAAATTGCAAAGATAGCCTCTTTTATTTTTGTTAGGCTCTAGAATGCTATATAGGTGAAGATGCAAATCAAGGATAAGCTGCTCCATTGCATTGCACATTAATTAAACTAGAACTAACCTTGAGACTTGCCATTGTCAAAAACCCATTCACAACTCTTGCTAATGTCACCATGAACCATGTGTATTCCTTAGAGAATCTGCCACCAATAGAGTTGATGTAGTGCCCCGATTTCAAGACTTTGAACTTGGTATCCAAATCACGCTATGGTAACTATGGTGACCATAATGCACATGTTGAGGATGCGTTCCTTTTTTTGATAAACTTGAGGCTGTGGTCCTAATGCACGAACTCGATTCTGATGAGGTTGATGATAAAGAAACTCTTCTATTGATAACACACAGTGATTCAAACTTGGGTTTGCATCACTTCTCTTTCATCTCTATTTCTTAATGAAGTAGAGTATAAAGGTGAGATAGGTAGACATTGATAGTGCCAGTACGACCAACCTTAGTTTTTCTTGTAATCAATAGTATCTAAATCACACTATGAAAACTGTGGCAATTGATAACACGTGTTGAGGAACGCATGCACAAACTCAGTGATGATGAAGTTGGTGATAATGAATCTATTCTATTGATTACACATTCAAATTTGGGTCTTCGTCATTCGTGTCGTATCTTTGTTTTTCTACGTAGTAAAGTATAAAGGCGGTACAGGTGGACATTGATAGACAAGTGGTACGATCAACCTTAATTTTGCTTGTAGTGTTCACGTCTCACATAGAGCCCCTCCCTTGACTTTACCACATTTGATGGATCAATCATACTACTAGGTGGTTCAGAGATGCCTGTATTAAATATTATATGTAGTTATAAAATTGCACATAGTATTGGGACACCCATGACAAGACGATTATCGTGTAAATTGATGTTTTCTCTCAACACCTTTTTGCATCCAAGATGACATCTTCAAATGCTTTGCAACACAATGGTCACACTTGCACATATGCTTTGAGATATTCCATCCACAAACATGTGTAAAGGAGTTAATTTCACATGAGGCTCGCCAGAGACTTGCTTTTGAAATACAAAGAGAGCTGATGCAGCATGCAAGATGCACACAATCTCATCCTATATGGACCAACGAGTTCCAAAGGACACCACTTAGTACTTTTAGTCGTTTACTGTTTTTGGATTTGTTGTAAGTTACAATTTTAGTTAGGACGATTGTTGTCATCTAGAATATTCCGTTGGGCCAAGGTTGATTTCCCCTTATATAGCTAGCAGAGGGGCATTGTTCGTTTCCGTATTATCAAATACCAACGTTTACTACAAAACATACTTATAGATGTTTTATCTCAAAATATGCGTGCTTTTTGTGCATGTGGCCACTTGTACCTCATAAATAATATGTGGATGCATATTGGGCTACATATTTGTATGTGGTGCAAACCACTAGGTCAATCCACTTACATGACCACAAACTTATTTCCATCGACTTATATATTGTTTGTATAGTAAGGAAAACTCTCATCCTTTTACACCATGCATTATGGATTTTTGCTTGCTCTTTGAATTTCCACTTTGGCCACCATACATGTCCTCATTGTATATACTTCCGTTTATACCTACACGTTCACCCTAATGCACCACATTGCGAATTGGTCCACACACGTACTCCCGCTTATACCTATTTGCTCACCCTACCACACTGCATATTGCTAAGCATTCCACGAAGCGGTAGTGGGCTGCATATACTCCTTCTTGGCCGATTAAGCAGCTGATTAAACTCGGCTTTTTGAAAAGTCCACCACTTATGCCAGTACTTACATGCATACATAATAATAATATGTATATATAAGGATGTAGATGTCATTATATATTCATATCTAGGGTCATATATTTATATGTATACAATTTAATGTGTAAAGAATTTTTGCACACATTTGTGCATTTGCATGGATACCTTTTGATATATTCTTATGTATACATATATAATATACCTACATATATAGTATACCTACATATACACACATTCCAGATGCATATTTGTAAATTTATAGATCCATTTTGATTTATTCACATCTATACACACTCTACACGCATACATGTATATATTTTCAATATTTGTACATGTATTACACACATTCAATATATATACATGCATGCACATATATAAACGTATGATACATGTATATTAATATTTATACATTTAAATTTTATTTATCGTCTATATCTTAAAATTTATTAGATCTATAAAATCAATATATCATTTGATGGTTGTTTAATTAGTTTGTTGAAAAAAAATCCAAAATCACATATATTTCCGTATATGCTCCCTTATACCACATACTTTATGCGGTACCCTCTCTGCCAATACACCACATACCACTCTTCTAAACAATGATGTCTTTTGCTATATTTAAATGTTTAAATTGGCACCCTTTTCTCACTAAACAAGTTAAAGAACTTGTCTTCATACTCAATCATATGAATTACCTTCTGCAAATTAACCATCGGTAGGTACTCCACAGAGAGATTTTGTGTGGTGTGTAAATGCTCCAGCTGGCTATCATAGATGTACTTTGTTATATCAATATACAGAACTTGCCACACAATATGAAATTTTGTGTGTGGTTCAAATGTTCCAGCCTCCGGCTGGCTATCATTTATGTACTTTTGTCATTTGATATATTGAAATTGCCACTGTTTTCCCACCAATTCATACCAAAAATATCTTCCATACTTTTATCGCTTCAGTTTTCCTTTGGTTATTCTATACTCTCTTCAGTCGACTCCCTATTAGGCAGACAAACTCCACATTCTTCTTGTTAAAAGTTTAAACTAAATAAGTGATTATGAAATGTGGGTTGTAAAATCTATACTTAGTAATTCTCTTCTACCGTCAACTCAACTACCTTGTAGTTTTTACCTAGGTTGTATGGGCGGCCGGGCGTTGCCCATGACCGCCCAGACAGCCTAGGCGGACGCCTAGGCGTTCCTGGGCGTTTTGTTTTTTTTTAATATTTTTTTTAAAGTTTAAATATATATCATTATATACATATTAATATAGTATCATATATATATAATTAGATTTTAACCTATATGAATCAATGGCAAAATATATATATTATACAAGCATGTATATATAAGGAATGCAGCATAAATACAATCAATATAGTTATTAGGTGGAGAGATAAAAACATAATTAACTCATTGTGGATTTGTCAAGCAACAGTCAGTGCAAAAAGAAAAACAAACAGTAAGTCATGAAGTAAATTTGTTGCTTAGTTATGCATAACTAAGAATCGAAATAGCCATGATGGGAGGCTGGTGATGCAACAGTAAGGTATGGCAGCAAATTTGCTGTCCAATTAAGCAACAGGAAGAAAAAAACAAACAAATTAAGCAAATTTGCTGCCCAATTGTTGTTTAGTTATTTCTACTAGATAGAGCAAAGCAAAAATAAAGAATCATTCATGGAAGTGAATTTGCTGCTTAGTAATGCATAAGGCAGAAAAAATAAAAATAACCATGGTGATAGGAGAATGGTGAAGCAACAACATGACGTGACAACAACGTAGCCCAGCAAAATGAAAAAATTGGAGCAACCAAAAACTTGCTGCTTATAGGAACCATTAAGAAAAAATGAAAAAAAAAACTAAATTACATGATGGCCCATTGACCAGGCCCACTAAGAGGCCCAATAACCGCCCAGGTGGTCCGCCCAGCCCGCCCGGGCGGTCCGCCCAACCGCCCAGCCCGCCCAGACAACCCACTGAGGCTGGGCGCCCAGGTTCTGGGCAGTGGGTGGACGCCCAGGCCGCCCAGGCGGGCGCCCGTACAACCATGACTTTTTGCTATCTTGGACATCTCCCTTAATTTGTAATTGTGAGTGAAAACACATTTTCTCCAATCACCATGCATCAATAACATTCTTACCATCTTATCGAACAATGGTTATAATTAAAGATTCTCTTTCTTCTAATTTTTTTTTCATACTGAAAAGTCATTTGATATTTTACATTATATGTCTCAACAATCTTTACTGCTTCATTGTATTCCGTCACCGTCATCATTGTCCATCAATCACCAAAGCCTCAATCCCAACCATGTCAGGGGCCGGCTTTGTGTATCCTTCATTGTGTTCCACATCAGCTAAATTCTTTTTTACATCTTTGACCTCTCTTATTCTTTGATGAGAACCATGACACTATAATAGACATTTGCTTATATTAGTATTGTTTATCAAACAGTTGGTCAGTAGAGTAATTCCTTTGTTCCATTATATTCTCGATATTAAAATAAGGATGTTGTCCATCCCACTCTCCTTTTTTATTTTAGATTTTGATACCTTCCAGTAAGAACTTTGATTGTGTCATTTAACCTGTGGAATCGTTTCCCCCCTTTAGTAGATGATTCCTAGATTTTCAGGAAGTATTTCATGAACTGATCAATGAATGTATTATTTTCCATTTAACTATAATGTCACTATCCTTTTATCATCATTATTTTGCATTTGATCTTACTATGCTTCATTTCGCATGAATCTAGTCTTCCCCCCTTTCTCCTTCAATAGGATAATCTGTGTCCTCTCCACCTGTTCTAGTTTTAGATTATACCTAAATTTGATTTCGGCTTACTAGATTATACCTAATTTGATTTCGGCTTACTAGTTTTGTTAACTTCTTCGCGAGCTTGTCTCGCAAAAGCTAAATATCTTTGACCTACATTTTTCAACTGAATGGACTCTTTGTATTTCAATTATCCATGATATATCTATTTGAAGAGTTCCATTGCCCTTATATTCTCTTGGAATTTCCTTAACCATACAAGCCATCAATTTTAAAATTAATGTTCTGAAAGTCCTCTAACGAAATAATGAAAACCTCAGTTTCTTCTGCTGTGCACTTCTTAAGTCTGTTTTTGTATTCCACATGTCTATATTTAAAACGACTAACCAACATTGTGCATAACTGTTCTTCTTTGCAATATTCTTTATTTAGCTTATGTTTTGAATATTATTTGATTGAGTGTATGTATCATTTGTGATGTAGGTAATAGAGTGCAATTTCTTTGTCTGAGATAGTGTGTCAGGATTGTGTGATAAGCATTGACATTTCATTAGGTGCTTTGCCTTCATTCAAGCTTTCATATCAAAATCCTGTGATTATGTACCCCAACTACCCTGCTTGCTTTAGTGTACCCCTCATTGGTCTCTAGGCAGGGGAATGTGGGAGGCGTCTGACATTTATGCTGCTTTGTAGTGAGTTTAGATTCCATTGTCCCACATGGAGATAGGTAATGCATTGAAAGCTATGCAAATAAGGATATTGCCACTTTCTTCAGACATTCCTCTTTCCTTCCAAGTATGCTTTCAGTGTGGGCTTCAGCAGGCTCGCGATGCTATGGCATTAGCCGCCAGCATTTCTGTAGGATTTCTTTTCTCTGTGGTTGATGTATCTGCTTTTGGAGGTATATGCATCCAATTGCACATGGTAGGAACGCATGTCCCTTAGCGGTGGTCCGCATCAGCTGTTGGGTGCCATCTCTAGATTAGCCCATTACCCCATCTGCTGGGTGCCCCTATGTAGTTTATATTCATCAATGGAAATATGGTTGTGGGCTGTTTTTTCTTTCCCTACGTACATTTGGGGTAAGGGGATGGTGCAATAGTAGTGAGTTAAGGCCGTCATTCTTGTAACCTGATTTGATGAGCTTTTCCCGTTATCTCCAGCTTGTTATATGCAGTAGTTTAAGAATCTTTTCAGTTTCTGATACACGAATGTAATGCAGGTGTTGCTAGTGTAGCGGCCCGTGTAGACTGGCTATGTGCCCTTAAAGAAGTACTTGAAGAGCTTAAGAAGTACTTGGCATGAGACTCGCTGGTCTGGGCTGCTCATCTTGTGGAAACTATATGTACATGCGTTTGCTTCTTTGGCAAATGTAACATGGCGCTTTAGCATTTAGGTTTTTTTTATAAAAAAAATTGTACTAGTACATTGTTGACTGTTTATATCCTCTTTTAGTACCTTGCAATATTTATAGTGATATTTCCATTTGAGTTGTCTCAGTTATGTGATATTGGATAGTATATCAGTAAAGACCGCACCCCAGTATCCATCGAGGGGGGAGCTGATGTTCATTTCTTATAAATTCATGACTGCTGGCCCATAGATACACCTTTCAATAAAGTGTATAGATATTTCCAAGTATTTATTGCCTCGAGATGGAAAAGATTTAGCTTTTATCTTGTTCACAGTAGGTGTTTTTTCTTTCTTTCTAAAAGTTTGGCGGTACGTGCGCCTCAAAAGCCTCATTCCGTTAATTTCCCTTACCAGAGTGGCCTAGCGATGGAGGCATGTATAAAAAAGAACGAGCTGCTTTTCAGTGAATAGTAGATGATTATGTGGCAGATATACCTGGTGGCAACGAGCAATTTGAATATGAAAGTTATGTTAGGGTGTTTCTCTGTATTGATGCTCGGCTTTGTAACGAGTAAACGGACCCTGTGAGATAAAATCCGTTCTCTGTACGTATATCTTTTTGAACAATGTTGTGGTACAGTTGTGTTTCTGTACAGTTTCCCACCACATAAAGTTGTGGAAATTGCTTCTGGATCGGTCCAATAATGTAGATCTGCGCATATCAAAGCTGAGATTAGCTGACACTGCCAGGGGCTAGTCACCAGTGATTGCATCTAATTAGCTGACACCGTCAGGGGCTAGTCACCAGTGATTGCATCTAATTAGCTGACTTTCCTTATAATTAGCGTTGTGTTTCCAAATATATACTTAAAGACGAGCGAAGGATTTATGGTCTCAGGGCTTACTTGGTTGGCGGAGAAATATTTGGTGTGTGATGTTATGTATAAAGTAAATCATACACAGTTTGGTGGGTGGCTGATCTTCTCATGGCTCCATTATGAAATATATATATATATATATATATATATATATATATATATATATTACATGAACTGTTTTCCGCAGCTGATCTTGACGTTTTAACTTTCATCTTACACATAAGTAGCAAGTAAAATAAGTTAAACAAGAGTCAGAGCTGTATACTTGGTTCCAGCTTAACCAAACTGATAACAATTTGTTTCCGGAGTTTCGCAACGTTTTGACTGAGCTGTAGGAAAGAATTGAAACTTTGTACATTCTGAAAACTTTTTGGGCGAATAAAGTTATTACCGGGTATTTTATTAGAGCACTAACGCCTCAACTTAAGCTTCCGTTGCTTTCAATGCGCTCTTTCTCCAACCCCACCACCATTTTCTCTCTCTCTCAGTAGAACTACAATATACACTTGTTAAACCCTAGTACGGTTTTGGGTATATATCGCTTTTTGTGTTACCCCTATCCACCCCACTTCCTCTTCAACCCGGTCCACCCGCCCTCAGAAACGAGAACTGCAGAAGAGCTGAACGCATTGGGAAAAGTAACGGAAGAGCAGCGACGCCGCTAAGAAGAAGAAGAAGAGGAACACAGTTGGAGTGCACGGAAGGTCAAGGTACTACTATTTCTCCATCTCATCTCCCTCACAAACGACGGTCTGCCCGCTTACTTTCCAGCATTTCTTGTTACCTCCCAATCTTTACGGTTCTCTCTATTGCTTGCTCTACATCGAAGCTTGTTAACTTGGGAGTTGCAATGCGGTGATTTTGGAACTTCGGACGGAGGAATAGGTTGGATTTCTCACAGCTAGTGACCAGTGTGCTTTCAAGTTCCTTCGTCTTGTTTGTTTTCTTTAGTGGGTGGGAGCAGGATTCGGGTTCTCATTTATTAGCTCGCTGTTGGTATTTTCCCGAAGCTGACAGCAGCGGAACAATGCCGCTCTTGTCTTAGTTATCACTGCCTTTTCTCTTTGCCGTGGATCTGCTCTGCACCGGCACAGGGCAACAGCGGAACCAGCCAGCCAGCTTCCTACCATCCCACCTCATGAGATATTTCACCCCCTCCCTCCATTTTTGGGTGTTTTGGCCATTCTCGTTGCTGTCCGAGTTTGACAAGAGTGCACCGAAGCTGCTCCCTCATTACTCACTACACATTTGCAATCTACTTCCTCTTTGGATTTTGGATTCTCTTTTCTTAACGTTCCAGTCCCCTCAGAAAATCCAAAGGAATACGTTTTTTGGACCATCTCCGTTGGACTTATTTAATGTGCACATGTGCGCTCTCGGGCTGCATTTCTCAGCCACTTCTTCTCGACCGCTCTTTCCGGTTCTACCGTTCTAGGGCTGTGCCGTGATGTGGTGCGTCTCCTCTCCTCTCCCTCCTGCTCTTGACCACTCCGCTCCCGTGTGTCCTTTGAGCTGAAATGAACCGGCGAAATGAGAACGTTTAAGGTGGCGCGGTAGGGGCAGCGTCGTCATTTCCAGCCTTCGTAGGGATTTACTGTTTTCTTGATTGAGGTCCCCTAGACCACCGTGGTTAGATTCGTATTTTGTGCGGCTCGATTGCCTTTTTCCGTGGTTTCCTTCACTTGTCAGTCCCACTTCCTCCGCCCTCCGCTCCACGCGCGGCGCGGTGGTTGTAAATGCAATTTAATGTTGATAGAGGCAGGGAGTCCGTGATGGGAGGTGCGTTGCATTCTTTTTTCACACCCCCACTTGTCTCAAAAAAGAACGTTTTGTGGGGTTCCAGGAGCTATATTTGAAACAATTTATTTTTACCGAATTTTGTAAACGAGTATACGCACTCGGGGTTTGCTTATATGCATCGAAGACTTATTAGTAACAATTGCACAAAGAAAAACCCAGTTTAAATTAATAATATTCTAATTCCCCACTATGTCGTTTGACGTTTTTTTATATAAAAAATAACCAGTACTGCAAGGATATCTGGCTCTACTTTTGCTGTCACCTATAAGAAAAAAAAAGATGATGATATGTTTGTTTCCCCTCTCCACTTTTTGTCTTGCAGGTCTCTGGAACTCGAAGAAGGTGACGAGAGGAATCCGGGGATGCAGACACCCAAGAAGAGGTTAGGTTTGATTTGCCTGCGGTTTGTTCTCTTGTGATTAGTTTTCTACCCTTGGCTGTCTTAAGTCAACCACGTTGCCGTTGTTTGTTTGCCCTCCCACGTTTCGTTGATTGGCTGAGGTTGCTATTACTGGGTAGTACCACTGGGATGGGTAGAAGAATCCTATACACGAGTATCTGGAAGTATATGCCCTTTTGAACAGCCGTGGTTCAGAGGGAGATAAGGCCAAAGTAAATGGCATCACCGCTGTTTAGAATGTGGATATTTTTCTTAATGGTTTTAGCCGTGCGGGTGGTGGTCCCCATTTCTTGGCTGTCCAAGTTGCACCTTGTTTGGAATTGTCTACCGCCGGTGTTGTTTTATTATATCATCCTCCTTGGACAACCCTCGTTTGTGCTGTTAAAAACTTGTGGTAATTGGACCGAGTGAAGCATTGACAGCGGGTTTGGGGTGGTTTTAATCTCCTATCTGCATCTTGCAGCGCCGTGTACTAGATTTGAGGCATAATGGCCATCCCTCTTGCCTTGGTTTTTTTATTTTTTGAATCCTGGCAGTTTGGCTCCCACTAGTGGGACAGCTTGTTTAGTGTGGCGGGCTCAAATCTACTATATTACTTAACCGTGATTTACTTGTTTTTCCTGTTTGCTCCGTTTCCTTTTGGCTATTTACACATACGCAGTCGAATGCAAACAACAATGTAGCTGTTGCAGTTGTAGATGGGGGTGAATAGACATGCCCCACTAATACTTCCTTCTTCTACTGTTGCTCCAGAGACAATCCTAAGCTGTCAAGTTTGTCCTCGTTCTGGCCATTTTGTGTATTTCGTGGAACTTCTAACCCACATGAGCTTCCAACACTGTTTGTTAGTGACCAACATAGCTGTTAACATAAAAAGATACTAGAATTCTCAATAATTGTGCAATAGAATCCCAGATTGGCTATTTACACAGTGTGTCGAATGCAACAAAATGTATCTGTTGCAGTTGCAGATGGGGGTGAAAAAGGCACGCCCCACCCATTACTTTCTACTTCTGCTGTCCCTCTGGAGGCAATTCCATGCTGTCATGTTTGTCCTCATTGTGACCAATTTGTGTATTTCTTGGGTCTTTTAACCTGCATCGGCGTCAAATACTGTTTATTAGTAACCAGTTACCCACCATAGCTGGCATAATGAGCGCAACTCCCAATCATTGTGCAATAGGATCCCAGAATTTGGTCTTATTGTAGAGATGAACTGATGAAGTGTCCCCCTCTTAATCAGTTCTTGTAAATAATCCATCCATTTAGCTCTTATTTGCTTCGTAGCATTTACTAACGCCATTAACGCAGCTGACCTTGTACGATCATCTGACATGGAATTTTGATCGCCAGGAATGAGTCTTCCACCCTGTCCAGGAGGGCTCCTTCCATCACACCGTCCACATCTCGCAAAATCAGCTTGGACGGGTCCGAGTTGAGCTCACCCCATGCTGCTGCCAAGACTCCGACCAGCAGGAGTCCTAAAGTTGCCGACCATAAATCACCCAGGAGCTCCGTCTCAAAAAGCCCGATGGCAGCAGAGGTATTGCAAATGTGGCCTTGGAACTTTGAATTGCTGATGGTTATTAAGTGATCTTTATACACACCCTATAGCTTATATATATTTGACTAAATTATTAGAATACTCTTTTGCTCTTTCTCGTTATTGGTTTACATGGAATCTGTATTCTGATGGTGCTACAATTCTCTTTAACGCATGCTAGCTCTTGAATTCGTATTTGTAAATGTATCCAAGCTAGGATGTAGTGTAAGAGTAACTCTTAAGGCATAATTTAAGAGCTGTAGTCATGAACCATATGTGCAAATGTTAATGTATATGTTTTGTGCACGACTTCCATGCCAGCCTTTAAAATAAGATATATAAAAATATATCAGTATCTGTTATTTGACCTGTCATGGGGTTGGCTCTGTGATTGATTTAATTTTCCAGAGGAAGCGCCCAAGTAAAGTTAGCACGTTAGAGTCTCAAATATCCAAGCTCCAGGAGGATCTAAAGAAAACCAAAGAATCGCTCGATGCATCCGAAACTCGGCGGGCCAAAGCCGAGCAGGATGCCGAGGAGGCCAAGAAGCAGGGCATAGATGCCGTTGAGAAACTCGAGGAGGTTCAACGACAGTTACACGAGCTCTCTCAATCGGAAGATGCACGTGTCCAGGAACTTCAGAGTACTGGCCTGGAGCGGGATAAAGTGTGGCAGTCGGAGGTTGAAGCGCTGAAGGAGAAGCAGTCTGCTGATTCGGCTGCTCTTTCATCCGCGATAAGTGAGATTCAAATGCTGAGACAGCAGCTTGAAACTGCAGCTAATTCAGAAACTTCTCAGGCAAAGCAGATTGAGGTTGAGGTTCAGGTCTTGAGAGAAGAACTGGCAAAGACGGTCGCTCTTGTTGACGCCCTTAGAGCCCAGCTTGTAGAGTCTGAAAAGGCAGAGGAAGAGTACCAAATGCTGGTCAGTGAAACCCAGGTGCAGCTGGAAGTGGCCAAGGCAGCAATTGACACTTTGAAAGCTGATGGGTTGAAGTCCACTGAGGCTTTCAATTGTGTCGTCACTGAGTTGGACAAGTCCAGAGCTCATGTCGTGTCACTTGAAGAAATGGTGAGAGAGTTCAGTGCTAACCAAGCTGTCGATGACGGCCACAAATCTACCATGGATACTGACCGCGCTGTTGGAGCGGAGTTGAATGCCTTGCAATTGGAGGTCAACCAGTTGAAGGCTGCTCTTGATGAATCGGAGAAGAGGTACCAGGAAGAACAAATGAAACATGCCTTTGAGATCCAATCAGTCAATGAGGAGTTGAACGTTCTAAAAGCTGAATCGAGGCTTAGAGAGTCAGAGACAGAGATCACGCTGAAGGATGCGAAAGCTGAAACTGCTGAACTGGCAGAGAAACTAGTTGAGAAGGATGCACAATTGCTGGGCATGCAGAGTGCAAGGGATAGACTAGATTCTGAAAAGGAGGGAGACCAGGTTAGCGAGTTGCAATCCAGTTTGGAAGCCAGGCTTCAGAACTCAATCACAGAAGTTACGGATTTGAAATCCCGGCTCACCAACAAGGATGCGGAGTTGAGGACTATTTTAGAGGAAAATGAACGACTAAAACTGGGCATGGAGAAGAAAATAACCGAGAGAGCTCACAGTTACGAATCAGCAGTTGCAGAGCGAGACTTGGCACGAGCTGCAGAACAGGAGGCAATGGTGAAGATAGGGATCGTGACCGAGGAGGCTGATAAGAACAGCAGGAGAGCTGCTCGTGTTTCTGAGCAATTAGAGGCTGCACAAGCAACCAACGCAGAGATGGAGGCCGAGCTAAGGCGGATCAAGATACAATCTGAACAATGGAGGAAGGCAGCGGAGGCGGCAGCTGCGATCCTCAGCAATGGGAAAAATGGGGAGATGATGGAGAGATCAGGGTCCTACAACCCTAGCTACAACTCCATCGGTGGGAAGTTGCTGAACTCGCCCTTTTCAGATGATCAGGATGATGAGTCTCCCAAGAAGAAGAGCAACGTGTTTAAGAAGTTTGGAGGCATGTGGAAGAAAGGACAAAAATAGAAATTAGTCAGTTGATTTTTCTATATTGACTCTTCGGGTAGCTTCTTGTTATTTCAATCTTGCCATGCCTCACTTCTCACTTCTTCTACAGCTACTCATCTTCACAGGTTATTGCGATCGGCATATCTAGATTTACGTTATAGCGAGATGTCACAAACTCTAGTTAGTCAGCACAGTCCGCTACCTGTCCTATTACTTAAACAGGAGAAAATCATTATGTATAAATTGCTTCTGAAGTTCACGTTTTGTAGTATCAGAGTCGCTGTAGTGTGTAAAATGTAGCCAGTTCGCATCACATATTTATGCACGTCGAACCGCGGATGCCTCTTTTCTACGCATCTAGAGCATTGCCATTTGGATGCTAAAAAGTACACGTTGTAAGTTCTATACTTTCAAAAAAGGATTCGAGCGACTAAAAGGCACAAATTAAACTCCGACGGAGTTTGCCAACATGGCATCAGTTATTCTAGGCACCCTTGATCTGCCTAATTTACACAAGAGTCCACAAAAGAATGTACTGACGTTTTCATGAGTGAATCAAACTTGTTTGAAAAAAATAAAAAATAAAAGACTTGTTTTGTGTTTTTCCTAGTATGAAGCTGTTTATACTCGGTGGGGTCGTCCCAATTTACATGTAAATTTAATGGTTGTCACCTACAAATTGGTTTTGCCATTTAGAAAAGATTGACAACACAGACTCTATGTACTAGTTATCTACGAATTTCAATATAAACGTGTTAAAAAATAGGAAACAGTTTAATAAAATCAATGAAGTAGAGAGGTTTTGAACCCATTGTTACAACTGCTTAACAAGAACGGGACTTAGGCTTCAGCTATGTTGCCAGTAGCAGATCTTATACAGGGCTGAAGGCCCCCCCCCCCCCCCCCCCCCCCCCCCACACACACACACACACACAAAACACCCCAACCCCCCCGGAAATTTTCTTTTTGAGAAAAATATTTAATACTATGATACCATATTTTATTTTAGAAAAACATTGTATCTCATAGTGCTTTGACCCCTTGTCAATAGCTTTAAAGATCATAAGTAGGTATTGGGATATGAGTCATGTGGTACAGTATAGTTACTTACCATTAAGCTAATTAACCTATGAAAATAAAATTGATTGAGATTATGAACATATTTTAAAGGCCGATTGTCTTCTTCTTAGAATGTTTTATTTCAGCAACGATGACACACTAATGAAATATAATTTAACTGAATCATTTAACATTAAAGTATGAATATAAACTAATAGAGAATTGCAATTCACAAATGGACATGAATGTAATATGTTGGTTTAATTAAATATGAATATATCACATAATTTTAGGGTTGATAAAAAAGTGATCTATATCTAAATTAGGAAACTAATATCATACATGTAAAAATCAAATTTATATTTCATCAACTACAACCATAATCACACTACTATTAGATAGTTTTTCCATTAAACAATTAATATAGACAAGATTGCATTAAGTTAGGTATGTGGTGAATAAATGAGAGGGAGAGAAAAAAGGATCAATGATGAGATGGCATACTTATTTCAATGTGTTTGATTTGTGTGACAAGAGAAAGTTAAGGATTGTATAAATGCAAATAAAACATTTCCCTATAAATTGTATCTATATTCTTATATTGGTTTGAGACACGCTAATATTTTCCTCTATATCTCAATGTGTTTACTGGTTAATTCATGTCTTAATGTCTATGTATCCTATACAAATGTTTTTTTCTTCTTCAAATTAGCTACAAAATTTAGCTAGTTATCTTCATTTTCCTCCATGTTTTAATCAAAATTTCTTTTAGATTTCATATATATATATATATATATATATATATATATATATATATATATATATATATATATATATATATATATATATATCCCAATGACTTTTCATTTCTGCCAAAGCTTTTTCACAAATGTTATTCAAGACTTTATATATATATATATATATATATATATGTATGTGTGTGTGTGTGTGTGTGTGTGTATTTCTCGCTCCCAACTATTCCTCCATATTAACCATCATGTTTTCCATTAAATTTTATCTTGCCATAGTTCCTCTTTCTACTTGTCTCAACTCTAGTTTGATAAGAAAAGATGTGGCATAAAATATAAAATCGTCTTCACCCCTTTCCTACCATTTGATTCCTCTCCGTTCCCTACATTTTGTCTAACAAAATTAGAAGAAATATATTTTCTTCGCCCCTTTCCTACCATTCCCCATGTACCATATGACCTCTTCAATTTTAGATAATTACCATTGATTAGTCTATTCAAAAGGCTCCAATGAACTAATAACTATATATTAACCAAGTCGTCTTTTATCACATGTTTGGTTTATGATTATGAGCCACATTTGGGGGGGGGACTTATGTTAGTAAATCTTTGTGTATGTCATCATGTCTCGTTGTTTTCGAATTTGGCATGTTGTATTTATTTATAATATATACACGTTCATCCTATTTTGGCTCTTCTGATTTCTACCTCCAATTCAAAGTTTCAATGGTTGTAGAGATATTATCAATATAAATTTTACTAAAAAAATAATAATGAGTTTCCTGTTGGTAATATGTTTGTTCATTCTGAAAGAAATATTGGCCAAGCATTAAAAATGACTTGATTATCAATTGCTCCCAAGATATATCAAATAAAGATTATGTTTTACACTTCAAACTAGAAGAATATGATAATTTTTAAATACATTTAAATTGTATGTTATGATTTACTATTTGCAGTTTATGTTTACTGTTGTATGTCTAAGTTATGAGAAAAATTACATAAACTATAACTTCATTCAAACTTTGAAATTTCTTTAACTACATTGGGATGCTTTTGGCCCCCCATCCCGAAGTTTTCAGTCAAGGTCCGCCACTGTATGTTGCATACTATACGATCGAGTTTATCTTTAACAAAAAGTGTGGGGGCATTCAGTGCATTCCATTCCTTAGTGGGCCAAACAAAAAGTTTCTAGATAGCAGAATCTGACTTTATTGCCCTCTATCCCACCTCGACCTATGTATATTCTAAGCTATAAATTTTGGGAGTCCATCACCTAGCAATGAAGCCAAGCCCATCATCTTAAGCTAGCTTGTAGTTGTACATAGAATCCACATCTCGAATTCCATCTCTCAAAAAGTTCCACTTAGGCCTGTGCCTTAAACCTCCAGGGGGTCGGTTTGGTGCCTCGCTAGGATCCTCACTAGCTTGATTTCATTGCTCTCAACTATCGTGGTAATCTTAAATGAGTATGCACACACTTCAAACCAGCCTCGAATGTTTCCATACTACTTTCCAAGTGATTTCATCACTTGTAGTCTAGTGAAGGCTCGTAGGACCAAGCCACCAGCCTCATAACTAGCTCTCATACCTCCTACCTAGCTCTCCTATACTCAACATCCACCCTCCTTCCTCTAGACTCTCAAATTTAATAGTACCCACCTTCCTATTCAAACTTTCTTCCAACTCTTCATGCACTTGTCTCAAAACTACGTAGGACTTTGTATCGGTCATGACCTTAAATATGTAGCATTCCTTCGCCCATATTCTTTTACTTTCCATATTCTTTCCTTAAAGCCTACTCTTATATCTATATGCCTACTAGGTAAATCAAAAGACAATGAGCAGGAAGATGCCCATAGTGAAGAGTAACTAGCTAAGTTAGGACAATGAGCAAAAATAATCCCATGATGGTCTAACCAGACCTATTGCTTCCTCACCACCACACTACATTATTTTCACATTTTGGTGCTATTTTGAGTATAAATATATAATCCTATTGTCTTTTGGCATGCAATTACATCCTTAGACCCTCACTAGATACCTTTTCCTCTCCTCACAAAAGTTATCTGAAATCACAAAGTTTTTTCCTAATAATCCAATGCCCAATGAAATCTCTAGAGGGAGGGTGAATAGAGCAAATATGACTTTTGCAACTTTAAACACAATGGTGGTTAAATGTAACTTGCTTGATAAGATATAACAACATAAATAGTAAATCAAACAATGGATAAAAATAGGAAATCACAAATAACACACGATATAGAGTGGTTCTGTCTTAAATGACTACCTAATTATATGCAACTTGGATTTTCAGCCTATATTTTATCTTCTTTTCTATGTCAATACAAAAATATACAAATATTATTGTCTTTTGTGACTCAAGACCAACCCTTTTTTTTCTAGGTCAAGGAAACCCTCCTTTTCATGAGCTAGGATAACTTTTACCTTCTTTACTGGATGCCAGAAGACCACCCACTTAGAGAAAATTTCAATCTACCTCCACCACCTTTAGACACAACCTTCTCATAAGAAGTAACACCAAAGAAGCTCTACCATATCCTTCTCACAAGAAGTAGCAGAAATCATTGATCCAATAGTGAACAAGAAGGGAAGAAAGAGAGTAAAACTATTTCTCACAAGATATACAAATGAAACACTATGAACAAGTGATGATCAACTCCACATAGGTTTAGACAAGGCTGTATTTGGTAGAGTAGGACACTATTTTTGAGCTATAACTTAGATTAGTCTGGATGTAGTTGGAGATGGCAAAAGAATATTCTAAGCTTTTAAGGATATCATATAGATAGCTTGCTCAAGTGTGCTTTAAGTGTCCATAAGGCACTCCTTGTTAGGAAATATGGCTGCAGAGTAGGAAAGAATTTTTTTTTTTGCCATATTCCCCTTAAACCAGTGGATCGCGTCAATAACTTTATAATGGGAAGGATGGTTTACAAGGTCATACCTGGTCTTGGATCAAGTCTAACGACCATTCCTCGTTGCAGTATGCACCTTTCTTCAAGTTGCACTCAGACTGTATCAGTAGCAACTCCAGATTGAACACCACAGACAATAACTTGATGTTGTCCTCCTAGTGGGAAAGGATCCACACCTCTATGGTAGTCCACACAGACAACCAGGAAATCTTATTGTTCTAGTAGAACTAACAAGAAAGAGTTGTCCTTCTCCGTTGGTGTACTAACACCAACTTGCTCTCCCACAATTGTTCTCCCTGGCTATCCCTCCCTTAATCGAGTAGGACTTGCTCAAGTTCTCTTGGTTACCACACCCAGATAAGACAAACAATTGTCATAGGCAATTGAGTTGTGTCTAAGAGCCCCCAGTACCCCTCTATTTATAGGAGGGTGTGGGTCTGGGTTCCCAGTCTGAGTGGGAGAGGAAGGAACCTAATTTTCAAGAATTTCCAAAACCTATAAGAAGAAAAATGACCGGTTCTCAGGTGAACCAATCGATTGACATGTGAGCTGATCGGTTCAACCCTTGAAGCCGTTGTTTCATCATGTTTCCCATCACAATGGTATTTGCAATTATAATTTGATTTAATGCAAAACATGACGTCATGACAAATCCTTGAATCAATCAAATTGATCCACCAACCACTCAGTTCACAACCTGAGATGGTAGGTTCATGTAACTGAGCCGATCGGTTCACTTTCTGAACCAGTCAGTTGATGGTCTAGAATTGCTAAAGTTGGTTCAATTGACTTAACACACTAAAATGATTGATTGAACAATTGAACCAGTCAGTTTAGAGTCCAGTCAGTCAATATTTAACTAATGTTGTTTAAATTGAATAACTAACTCTTTATCAATCAAGTTTAAACCATATTCATTAATGAACTGCTATTCCAAGTGTATCCTATGAGTGTGACCCTATAGGTTCCAAGTTATGTTGGCAGTGAATGTCCATAATTGATCTATGCCATCACAAGTAAAGAGAGATGTCTAGCAACACATCATTGCTACCTAAGTAATCCAAAAAGTTAGAGAACAACTTCAACCTACAATATGGGATTGGTGTTATAGTGATTGTATAATTCCTTTTTCACTGATATCCGAATGGAACTCGAGGCATGTAATCATCATCCTCTCAATGTTCAATCCATGTTCTTTAAACTAGAGAAGACTGTCTGATATATATGTGACCTCAATATCATATATTGATTCACATGTGCATGCACATACTTTTCTCAGTCTCGCATATCAAGTGGCCAAGATATCAAACTCTTGTAGGAGGGAAAAATATCATATACATCACTCACAATCATTCCCATGTGTCATAATGCATTCGATAATCACCTTTATGGCAACCCTTATTCAAGGTCACAGTGGATGATATCAAAGTACATTGAACTACATGTGATGAGTGTAGTGATTTTGGGTCTAAGAACAAAAATCACTACCTTCAATATGAGAGATGATTATGACCACAAATTATGGTTTCCATGTGTCACTCTCAAGGCGCATCTATTTTATATAATGTTCTCCAACAAGTATTTATGTGTTTGGTTTGATATAACATATATCATGACTGATGAAATTTTGTCATCAACCAACACACACTCTAGTCTTACGCGTTATACCTGTCTATCAGCCTTCCACAATAACATCCAAATAGGGACATAACAAGAATGTATATACTCTTGACATTCATATGATCTCATTGTTCATGTCATCAACCTGAAGACACACGTCATTGAGTAATGTCATTATTTTAGACATTCATTATGTTTCATCATTATCTTATAACTGACTGAAACAAAATAAATCAAAAGATTGCCTTTATTATTAATCAAATCGTTTACATGATATGCCATCACAACCATAATATGATTAGATCTCTGGGCATACTTACCAACATACTCCCACTTTCACTTAGAGCCAATCACCCACAAATCTTATAATTAGTGATCTAAACATGTCCATCATGTTTCTTCCACGCAAGTGCCAATCCAACGGGTCATCAACATTTTTCCTTTAGTCAGGTATATTTCATGTTTCACATCTCTTTTCTGTACGACATCTTGTATGAGATGGAATTGCCGTAATATGCTATCTAATATTCCTTTCCTAACAAGTAGCTCCATTGTTATCACATTATATCTACTGCGTCCTCAATGGTTGGAACATATATAAGTTCATCTATATGAACTTGTAGATCCATATAGCATCCGGTCTTGTGTTCATAACAACATCATACTCAACTTCTATTTTAGAATTCAAATAATGGTCTGTAGCTCAGAACCCTTCCAATTAACAACTCTTCTTTTAAGATTAAACATAGTTGTATATTACGATCATTCTTTGTCATTTTGGAAGCTTGCATTGGTGTAATCCTTTACACCCAACTCTTCCTTATTGCCATAATCTAGCAACTGATCCTTAGTGCTTCTCAAGTGTCAATGGATGTTATTTATGTCATTCCAATGATCCTCATTGAAATCTATAAGATCATCTTGTCATGTCCAATACATACAATACTATGGGATGATTACATTTATACATGATAAATCTAACTAATAGTGCATATGATATCTTACTCATGTTTTTCCATTCTTCATAAGAATTGGAACATAGGGTTCTTGAAAGACTAATCCCATATACCATGGATAGATTCTCTCTCATTGAATTCTTCATGCTGAACCTTTCGACATATTGCTAATATTTATACTCGTATTTAAGTCATGAAAGTTTCTGTGACTACCTCTATAGATCTCAATTCCTATCACATAGGATGTTTCATCTAAATCCTTCAGCTGAAGGTATTTTCCATGCCATATTTCAATATTTACAGTATTGAGATGTTATTCCCCATTAATATGTGGAATATCCATACATGCTCCCACCAAATCTTTTGTAATCACAAATTTCATTTTTTTTTTATCTTGATTCAAGTCAAACTCTTTGACTATCTTGTCAACATAAAAATTCTAGCTCTTAGGTGCTTATTTCAATCTCTAGATTGCTCTTTATATCTTCTATACTTCACTTGCATTAATGAAGGTATAAAACCTTCTAGTTGTGTCAAGTACACATCCTCTTAAATATTCCTTTTTAGGAATGCAATTTTAATCTTCATATGCCAAATATTATAGTCTTAATAAGATGCAACAACAAGCATGGTGATTGGTGAAGGAATTTCATCATGTTCAACATCTTGAACTTGTTTAAAAACCTTTACAACCTATCTATCCTCTTATGCTATCCGTTTTGGTTTTCCCTTTTGAAAACTCAACTGCACCCTATGGGTTTTACCCCTTTAGATGGTACTACTAAGGTCATACCTTGTTAGTATACATGGATTCCTCAATGGGCCTCAAGCCATGTCTCATATTGTGGTTCCTCAATAGTTTCTAGTTGATTGTTGGCTCATCAATTTATGACCAAATCACCTCCATTTTGATTTATAATATATCATAATTTTTGAAGCTCATGGTGTGTTCTACTAGAACTATGAGTCTTGTGTCACATAAGGAACTTGAGATTCCACAACTAATTGTGATTTTTCTTATTCCCTTTGTACCTCCTTGTTGACTTCAAACTTTTTGAGTTCTACTTTACTCCCACATATTCTTTTGGAACTCAACTATCCTAGTAACAAACACTTTTGTTGTTGGATTGATATAAGTAGTGTTCAACAAACTAACATTTATGTGATTAAAGATTTTCATGAAACTAATTTATTGTATAAGTTTCAATCCTTAAGACATATTAGGACATTCCCATACCATATCTCATATGGTGTCTATCAAACCATGTTAGACGGTACATTATTTTAGTGCCAAGCATATGCCCAAAAGGTTATTATAAGATTAGTTAGATTTTATTGATAATCACACCATGACATCAGATTGTGATTCCTTCTTTCAAGTGGAGTTGATTGTAATACACTATCACAGTCTTTCCAGAAGGTCCTCAAAATCTTGATGTAAAGTATTTCAACATTAATCATATCACTATCTGGGGGGGGTCACGATTGTGGCACTTCTACGGGGGCGGTTCTCTTGTAAATAAAAAAAATATCTTGATACTTTTACCAAAGTTGTTTATATATTTCATTCATGATCTTCTCAAACACTTCAAGGGATTCACATTTTTTTTCACTAAATAAAAACCATCATATCTACTGAGATCATCATGAAATATAATGAGGTACAAATAACTACCTCTAGCATTTATTATGAAGGTCTTTATGCATCATTATATACAAATATTTATTTTCCACAACATCTAGTGAAAGGTATATTGACATGTTGCGCACAAAAAACACTTGCATGCCTCTTATTGGTTCAATAACCAAAAGAGTCTAGATAAACATCATCATGGATTCTAGAAATGCATTACTCTTATATGTGCTCTAGATGACATTGCTATAGATATTGAATGTTTGAGCTATCTATTGTCACTACTACAGAAATGGCTTATAAAGCCACTTTTCAAGGTGTCGGTTGTTTACAAAAACCGACATCTAATGTCTACAGTGTCGGTTGATAACATTAACCGACATCCAATCTGCTTAGGGAGCCCAGACACGGGTACCACTTTTAATAGGTGTCGGTTAATTAATAAACAACCGACACCTAAACTCAACCGCCAAACCCAAAATTCCAACGAAAAAATTGGCTCCAAAATTTTACATATGGCGTCGGTTCATAACTAAATAACCGACACTATAGGTTTAGTTGTCGGTTTTTTTTAAATAACCGACACTTAGTATAGGTGTCGGTTCATAACTAAATAACCGACACTATAGGTTTAGGTGTCGGTTTTGTTAAATAACCGACACTTATTGTCAACTTAATAGCTCACCAGCCCGACCGATTCTTCCCCTTTCCCTGTTTCATTCCCGATTGCAGCTAGTTAGCTCCGGCGATTTTTGCTCGCCCCCGCTGCTCCGCCGCCGCCGCTCCCTGCCATCCGTGCCGTCGTCGCCGCTCGGTGCTGCCTCCAGTTAAAGCTTCCGCTCGGTGTCGTCGCCGCTCGGTGCTGCCACCGCTCTGCTCCGCCAGCAAGGTAACCCTTTTCTCCTTCGCCTTGCTTTTCCCTGACGGCCACCACTTTCACCCAATCCCCAGCGGTAGCACCAACATCCACACCGCCATCCACCTTCCCAGTGCCAGAAGCCGCTCCCGCACTAGCCACCACCACCCCACCCCCAACCGCCTCTACCCTAGCCCCAACCCCAACCATCGCGGCGCCGCTGGACCTTCCTCCGCCCTTCTTCTTCCTCTACCTCACCCTAGCAGTGCCCGACCTATAGAGCAGTGCCGACGGCCAGAAGTAGCAGCTGCAGCTGTAGCGACGCCGTCCAGAAGTAGCTGGGAATGACCAACACTACCAAATGCCGCCCTTGACTCCGACTAAGAGCCCTAAACTTGATTCCGCAGCCCCCTCAGCCACGAGCAGCACCTAGCTGCGTTTCTAGCTGAGCCCTTTCCACCTGTGCATGAAGCAAGTCTGAACCAGGGGCAGTTCTGCCCGGGAAACACCACGAAAATCACAGCCTTGAGTTTGGACTTTAGGCCCAGACCTGAATCTACTTATTTATATTTTTCATCTACTTATTTGTGCCTCATGCTATTCTGAATTAAGTGTATATTTACTTCATAATTGAATGTTTAAGTAAGTTATAGATATCTTGATGATGAACTGTAATGCACACATGTGACATGCTTGGAATGTAAATGAGGAACTGTAATGCACACATGTTTAACTTGTTTCATTGTTGAGTATATTGAGAATCCCAATCACCCTTCTTTTGCTTAATGATGAACTGTAATGCACACATGTGACATGCTTGGAATGTAAATGATGAACTTTTTCCTAAATTGCCAATCATGCTTTTAAAGACATCAATAATCACCCTAACTTGAAGAACTAGGATTTTAGGTATAAGAATGACAACACATTATTTGTTGGCCTAGAAACCCATCCAAGATTTACTCATTAGGAGTAAATCTTGGATAGTCCCCGGTTTGGGACTGTTCTTGAACACCTAATCTCGCTTAGGATGTAAGTGTATATAATGTGTGTTGGGTTTTCAAGAAAATTTCCGCAGCATTTCCCCGTTTGTTCTCTAAGTACATATGTACTTGGAGAACAACGGGGAAATGTTGCCGAAATTTTCTCAAAAACCCAATACACATTATACACTTACTAGTGAGACTAGGTGTTCAAGAATGGGATAGGTGGTACACATTTATTATATATAAGAATGACATCACATGTATTTGTTGGCCTAATCTTGTCCTAATATATACTTGTTTTTCTCTTTGATCATAGAATGGATACTTTATAATTTGAATTACTTTACAATGTGAGCTTTACAATTTGAATTACTTTACAATGTGAGCTTTACACTTTGAATTACTTTACAATGTGAACTTTACAATTTGAATTACTTTACAATGTGAGCTTTACACTTTGAATTACTACTTTACAATGTGAACTTTACAATTTGAATGTGAATTTGTAGATGGATGACCATTCTCCTGATGACTACCGTGAGGGTGAGGACATCAATGCGCCACCTCACAATGTAAGTTTTAAAAATATATCATATATTTATATCTATATGTCCATTTATAGTTATATCTTGTAAATGTGAATTATTTTGTCAAATTTTAGGTTGATGATGCACAGGTACCAGCTGAAGCACTTGAGGCACTTGATCAACAACACCAAAAAGTTGACAAGAGAAGGGGCATCGCTATGATGAAGAAGTTAATTTCGCAAAAGGGCAATGGACCCAAACTTGTTGTGGATTTCGATAATGCAGGAAATGCATGTGGTGTGAATCGCAATTCATTTATTTCATATCTTGGGTTTGTTACTCGTAGCCATTGCGGTTGTCGCTTAGATTCTTGGCATAAAGTTTCTAAGGAGAAGAAAGATTTAATATGGAGGGATTTATGCGTGAGTTATTATTAATTTGCAATTCTATTTTGCAGATTACTAAATTTTTGGATACTAGTTAATAGCAATTCTATTTTGTAGAGTATATTTGAATTGGATGAAAAGCTGCATCGTAAATGCGTGATGCAACGCTGTGGGAGAGTCCTAAGGAACTATAGGACAAATCTCACCAGAGAATACATAAAAGAAGCTGACAAGAGGAAGAAGACAACCACTGAACAGTGGAACTTCCTGGACAAAGAAGAATGGGACGTGTTTGTCGCTTCAAGACAAACTGATGAATTCAAGGTATTAGGCGTCAATCTCATTAATTAATATATGTTGTATTCACTTATTCAAGATTAACATTTAGTGTTACTAACCAAATCATTAATTTGCATACTAACTAGGCCCTCAGTGAGGCACAAAGATCAAGGCGTGCACTGAATGTGCATGACCACACAATGGGTCCAAAGGGGTATGCAGGCGTTTGCCAAAGACTACAGGCTGAGGCTACTGCTGCTCAGTCTGCTGCTACTCAGGAGTCCTCTACCATAGGTAGCACACCTCTGCCTCGCCATGATGTCTGGATAGTTGGGAGGCAAAATAAGAAGGAAGAAATACCTAAGGCCGCAACTGCTGAGGCGGCTGCAAAAATGGTAAAATACAACTCTTACAGCAATCATTCGAATATTGATTATTTGTGTTGTTTACTTAAGTAAATTTTTTTGTTTTGGCAATTAGCGGGAGCTGCACGAGCTGAGGAAACAAGGAAAGTTCATCCCTGAGGGAACAAAGGATGAATTGATAGTTGCTCTGGGTAACCCAGAGCATCCTGGACGTGTTAGGGCTGCAGGCGCTGGTGTGGGCATCAAATCTTTTTTTGGGTCATCCCAGCGCAAACATGTCCCAAAAGTGGGACTTTCACAAGAAGACGTAACATATTCTTTCTTTATAATGTTACTGTAAAAGAGAATTCAAAAATTAGAATTTGACGTTTCTTTTATCCATGTATTGGTGGATAAGCTATTTGACAGGAAACTCGAAGAAAAACTTGAAGAAGCAATGAAAAAGTGGCAGGCATCTCAGACTGCCACTTACCAGACAATACCTACTGCAGACTCTACTCCTACTCCTACTACAGAGGTTGGGAGTAATCCTGTAGAACCACCACCTAGCACATCCACTGTAAGTATTTTTATGACATAGTAACTAGTTTTTTAATTCAAGATGATACGTATATATGAAATTGTAGTCGTTTAAGAAAAAGATGATATGTATATATGTATATAACATTCTTTACACAAAAATTTGTAGGGGTTGAAGCCATGCCGTCTAAAAAGTAAAGAATATGTCGTGGCAGAGGCGTCGGCTTACCCATCCCTACCAGGGGAAACGTGTCACGGGTCTCCAGTACCAGTTGGTTGGATTCGGGTGAGACCGATACATATATTCCCCCAGTGGATGGATCTTCCACTGCCATATGCCCACCCCGATTGTGAAACGCTTAGTGAGGCAGTAGGCGGAGTGATATTGTGGGAAAAAGCGTATGTCTTCTTTACTGAAAAGGTGCGGTAAATTTACATTACGTTCAATTGTTAGTGTGTGTATATGCTGGCAGTTGATCTGAAATTATATATATATATATACAGGTTAAAAAGAAGACACCCACAACATCTAGGCCTCCACCTCCACCTCCTGTATTACCTAGTTGGGTTCCACAGGACCTACCTGTCCCGTTAGGTCCTAACTGTAGGGGTATGGAAGTATGGTTAGGGGAACATGATATAAACTCCCCTATAACTGTTTCTTCTGATTCAGATTCTACAGGTCAGTCATACGAAACAAAACTATTTATACAAGATATTTTGGAGTTGTTTTGATATGATTGGCTAAATACATCTGTGATAGAGCTATGGATAAGGTGAGATATTCTTTATACATCCATATACCTTGTGTATGATCTGGTGATCTGGTTTCTTATTTATTAATGCATGCGTAATTAATACATATTTTGCAGCTACTTAGACAACATATGTGCATATTTTGGATTCAAACATGTAGGGTTTTTGATTCCATCCTTGATTAGTCTAGTAGCTAAATACCCTACATCAATTCAACAATACTGCTGTGAGGCTTTTTCAATTTTTGCTGTAAAAAAGAAGACGGTGATAATGGCTCCATTCAATGTAGAGTAAGTTTACTTTGCTTATTATAATTTGGACTTAAGAAAATTACATTTTATTGTGGATTTTGAGTTATTAATTTTTAACTTTTTTTCCTCTAGGGGTAGGCATTGGGAGTTATTGGTTATTGCCCCCAAGACGTTCACTGTGTATTATCTAGATCCTAAGGGGGGTAAATTGAATACAAGATTTGGACACATAATGAAAATGGCAATATTTCGGTGAGAAATATTTCATTTTTCATATCCGTTAACATATGTTATTACATTACTATTTAATCGCAATGTTCTGTGTTACATTAACATGTAGGGGTTTTGAGGAGTACAAAAAGGCTGGAGGAAAGGTCCCCACAAAAAAGAACCAGCCAATAATTTGGAAGAACGTGAACGTAAGTTCCCGACTGCAATATATGTATATATTATTTATGTGAACAATGCTTAATTAGTTGTATTTGTTAATATTTTATATGTTTGAATTTATAGTGTGCTACACAAGACAACGGATGGGCATGTGGATACTATGTCATGCGATATATGCACATGATTATCAAACATGCCGCACTGGATATCGAATGTATTGCTCAGGTATTATATAGTCTCATTAGATAATATGATTGAAATATATCAATCTTATTTATATCTCATTAATTATATATATACATCATTCTCTTTACAGGTGTTTAAAGCTGACCCCATTACAGGAAAGGACTTACCAAATGTTAATGCTCCCTATACGATGGGAGAATTAAATGAAGTAATCGAAGAATGGACAACATCCATACAATTAGTGGGGGCTTTAAAATATAATTGGGATCCTGATAGCGAATAATGACTAAACAATGATACTTTGTAAATGAATTTCTGAATTATAATATATGTGTGAATGTTTCTACATGTCTGGATGTTTCTACATGTGTCTGAGTGAAAATGAATGAAAGTGTTCGTTGCTATATGAATGTTTCTACATGTGTCAATGTGAATGAATGGAACTACAGATTTCTAGCATGTGTGAATGTTTATAAATGTGTGAATGAATGGAACTCTTTTATTGTTAATTTTGCAGGTTTGCGGCCTGTTGTCGGCTGATATCAATGGATTTCGTAAAACCTACAGTTCATAACTGAACTGAACAGGTTTCTCATCCTGCGACCAGCCACAGCAGGTCTGCAGACTGACAGGAAAAAAAAACAATAGGCGTCCGACACATAATGATATAGTGTCGGTTTTCCTACAATAAACCGACGTCTATTCCTTAACAACATGGCCATGCTGGACAACACGGCCGTGGCCAAGATGGCGCGGGTTTGGGCATCGGTTATTTGTAAAAAACCGACACATAATGTTCTAATGTCGATTATTTGTAACAACCGACGTCTATTTCCCAATATATGGCGTTGGTTATTTGTAAATAACCGACATTGATAGTGGCCAAGCTGGCGCCCTTTCTGTGGCACGAAAGTTTTGGGCGTCAGTTTCTTATCTAGTAACCGACGCCTATTGTCCCCTGATGGCGTGCTTCTGATGGCGCGCGAAGAGTTTGGGCGTCTGTTTTGGAACCGACGCCTAATGGGTGGACTTTTAGTGTCGCCCACATAGGTGTCGCTTATAAACCGACACTAAAGGCTTTAAATAACCGACACTAAAGGTAGGTTCTGTAGTAGTGTGTTATCTCTTTTCATATTGACGTTATAGACATTTATCTTTGAATCCTTCAAACAAAGATCATAAGACATTTTGGTGCATCGCCACACATAATCATATCTTTGAAATAGAACATTAACTACTCTTTATTCATAATCATCCTTGTCATACAAGATGTGGAAAGTAAAATGATCTTTTGGCATAAATGAAATAACAGTTCATCTAAATCAATTACATGTCCTATGGGATAAGATAAATTATAAATATAGATTGAAGTTGTAGCAACTCTTGCTTTGTGTAGTCCATCCTTGCCCTTTTGTAAATGCTTACTTCTTATCAATCCTGCATATTGAAACATATATCAGATCTACATCCAGTATCACATACCCAAGATGAAGAAGTATTTAGATTTATCTTATAACATATATACCTAAGGTGGAAATATCTATCCCCTCCTTTTTTAGTTCCTCTAGGTAGTGAGGGAACTTCCTCTTCCAATGTCTAGGCTGGTGACAGTGGTGACAATTGCCTTCCTCGTTCACTCCTCCCTTAGCCTTGAGTGTTGAAGACTTGGGCTTCTGGCCAACTTTAGAACTCTTCTTAGCTTTGCCTTTGTATTTAGACTTCCCCTTTGGGTTGCTGATCATCATCAAAGACTTGGGCTTGTCTTTCTTCATCTGTGCCTCAACTGTTCTTAACATGCCTAGTAACTCTATCAATGACTTGTCAAAGTCATTCATGTTGTAGTTCATAACAAACTAATTATACTACTATGGCAGAGACTATAGAATCACATCAGTGGCCAACTCTTGACCCAAAGGGAATCCCAATCTAGAAAGATTCTCCACATACCCAATGATCTTGAGTACATGAATACCTACCAGATATCCTTCTACCATGTTACATTTGAACAATGCCTTGGAGACATCATATCTCTCCTGTCTTGCATGATCTTGGAACATATTCTTAAGACGTGAAACCATCTCAATAACATCCATGTTCTCATGCTTTATTAGTAACTCATAGTTCATGGAGAACAACATTAGGCATTTGACATCAACAACATCTTCAATGTGCTTCCTGTAAGCATCCCAATCAGCCTTAGGTGCAATGGGAAGAGGTTCATCTGGCTCTAGTGTCTCCAGGACATATAGCTTGAGCTCATATGTGAGAACGATTCTCAACGTCCTAAATCAGTCATAGAAGTTACTCCCATTTAACTTGTCCTTCTCGATCGCAAAGAGAAATTGTTGTTGTGTGTTGCCATTTGATTCTACAAAAGAAATTTTCAATTTTGTCAAAAAACTCAATTTTGATTTGATTTGATTTATAATAATTTTACAATGTACAATTAGGCCTTTAAATTAAATAATGCTCTCATTGTTTTGTTCAAATTGATAACCCTCAATTATCTATTTTGAATATTGCACCGTACAAACTTCTATGAGCCAATATTGAAGACAATTGAGTTATTATCCGACCAATGCCAATGTCCATAATCAATGATTAAGGTAGGAAACATCTCAGAATTGCATCTTATGCAATTTCTAGATAGATGGTATACACAACTCCTTGCCATAGTCATCTGCATGCCTCTAGGTGCTTAATCTCATTAAGGACACCCAGTTAAGCCTGACCCAAAAGCCAACATGATAGAAATTCACCCTGCTTGGCAGGCATGCATAACTACCATCACACTTCCACAAGATGGATAACACATCACGCTTGGCGTGCCCACACATAATCAATCAAGCTTTTCATGTGTTTGATATTGCAAAGCATATTAGACTTAAATTGTTTGATTGAAGGATTTTACATATTATATATATATACATATCCAATCACCACATACTAGTACGTACCATATACATGTTATATCCCACAAACACATATAATATAAAACATTACTGATGGTTATGAACATTTTATTGTAATTCCTTGGAGCCACAAGGAATTACTACCATCTAGATCTACATTTCATGCAAGAACATGTTGTTGGTGTAGAACTGTGCTTGAACCAATCTGGGTTGATTGACTCAACCCTTAAATTGGTTGGCTCGCCTCTTGGTCAATCGATTGGTCTGTTAGACCGGTCAGTTGGTCTCTTATCTAACATCTTCTGGACATCTCCAGCCAATTGGTTCGACTCCTGTGACAGTTCTCCTCGGTCCTCTAAATGTTGACTCATCTGGGACTGAGCGTTATCTTTGTCGTAACAAGAAAAGAAACTATCCTATTGCTTATTACATGGTAATGAGAAAACTCAAGTTACATTTGAGGGGAGAAAAGGAAGGAAATGATAATACTTTTACATTTGGAAAGAAGAAGGTAGAGGCTTGACATGCAAATTGAGATAAAATAGGAATAAAAAATGATTCAACCACACACATAAATTAGGGTTATTGGCCATAACCATGCTACATATCCACCACCAAAATTGATTTTTGGATGAAGCGTGTGAATTACATATATATCATATACATACATACATACATACATATTAGTTTGGGATCATATGTGGTCTTTAATCAGATATGCACATTAATCTTTTTAAATATTAGCATCACATACCAAAAATAAAAGGCAAAAACCAAAATCTGATCATATCGATTACATCCCAAAACATAGTAGATTGATGTGGCTCTGATACCACTATTGGGAGATATGGAGTCAGAAAGCAGGCAATGAAAAAAAAAATCTGCCATATTTCCATAAACCAGTGGATCATGTCAATAACTATATCACAAGAAGGATGGTTTACGAGGTCATACCTGGTCCTAGAGTAAGTATGATGACTATCCCTCATTGTAGATAACACCTTTCTTAAAGTTGCACTCAGATGGCATCGACAACAGATCCTGGTAGAACACCACAAACAACAACTTGACATTGTCCTCCTAGCGGGAAAAGCTTTACACCTCTACGGTATTCCACAAAGACAACCAAGAACTCTTGTCGTTCTACTATAGATGACAGGAAGGAGTTGTCCCTCTCCGTTGGTGTACTAGCACCAACTTGCTCTCACACAATTATTCTCCCTTGCTATCCCTCCCTTTATTGGGTAGGACTTTCCCAGGTTCTCTCAGTTATCAGATCCATGGAAGATAAACAATTGTCAGAGGCAATTGAGTTGTGTTTGAGAAGCCCCCAAAACCCCTCTATTTATAGGAGGGTATGAGTCAGGGTTCCCAGTCTGAGTGGGAGCGGAAGGGACCAGATTTTCATGAATTTTTGTAACATGCGAGCGACAAAATGGTCGATTCTTAGGTGAGCCGATCGCTTGGCAGGTGAGCCGATTGGCTCAACCCTTGAATCGGTCATTTCATCGAGTTTCCCAATCGTAATTGTGTTGGAAATTATAATCCAATTTAATGCATAACATGACGAACCGGTCAGTTCATGGTCCAAAATTGCCAAAGTTGGTTCAATTGACCTGACACACTGGAATGATCAGTTCAATACTTGAACCGATCAATTCACAGTCTAGTTAGTCAATATTTAACCAATACTGTTTTAATGGAATACCTAACTCTTTAGTCATCAAGTTTAAACCATATTCATGAATGAACTCCTATTCCAAGTGTATCCTATGTGTGTGACCCTATAGGTTCCAAGTTACGTTGGTAGTGAATGTCCATAACCGATTCATAACATCACAAGAAAATATCGATCTCTAGAAACACATCATTGCTACCCAAGTAATCTAGAAAGTTGGAGAACAACTTCAACCTACAATCTGTGATTGATGTTACAATGATTGTATAATTCCTTTATCATTGATATCCAAATTGAACTCGAGGCATGGAATCCTCATCCTCTCAATGTTCAATCCATGTTCCTTGAACTAGAGAAGACTGTCTAAGATATATATAACCTGAATATCATATATTGATTCACATGTGCATTCACATACTTTTCTCAGTCTCGCTTATCAAGTGGCCAGGATATCAAACTCTTGTAGGAGGGAAAAATCCCATCTACATCACTCATTGCCATCCACACGTGTCACAATGCATTCAATCATCACCTTTATGGCAACCCTTATTCAAGGTCACGATGGATGATGTCAAAGTACATTAAACTACATGTGATGAGTGTTGAGATTTTGGGTCTAAGAACCACAATCACCACCTTCATCATGAGATATGATTATGACCACCAACCATGGTTTCCATGTGTCACTTTCAAGTTGGGTATGCCCGATACAATATTCTCCAACAAGTATTTATGTGTTTTGGTTTGATATCACATATATCATGATTGATGAGGTTCTGTCATCAACCAACACACACTCTAGTCTTATGTGTTATTGCTATCTATCAACCTTCCATAATAACATCTGACTAAGGACATAATAGGAATGTGCATACCCTTGACATCCATATGATCTCCTTGTTTAGGTCACAACTCGAAGACATACATCATTGAGTAATGTCATTCTTTAGACATTCATTATGTTTCATCATTATCTCATAACTATTTGAAACAGAATAAATTGGAAGATTACCTTTATTATTAATCAAATCATTTACATGATATTCCATTAAAATCATCATATGATTGTCTCTCTGGGCATACTTATCAACACTCCTATACATAGAAAATAATTAAAACAGTTGTTGGGAGTGTTTAGGTTGAGTTCAGTGAAAAACTAGTTGTTATAGGATAGTTAATGCGATTAAAATGACTAACTGCACACTTGTTGAAATTTACTGCAAACTACCAGTCGGTCAAAAAGAAGTTTGACCAAAACACTGCAAGACCTCATTTAGTCTAATGTTGATGTCTCTCTTGATCTAAAGTTCGACCATGATGCAATTTGGTCAAAAAGAAATTCAACTAAAAAACACTCAGTCCCAACAAATTCAAAATTTTGAAAAATGTTTCAAATGAGTATGGAAAAATTATTTACCTATCCTAAAAGGTGTATACAAGTATTAAACCAAGTTTAGGACAATTTTGATTCACTCATCATTTATTCTTACATAACTCTTACCAATTTGCACAACTTGCACCTATAAAAAGTATCATGTATGTACAACTTGATGTATATGCGTTCAAACATACATATGATTGTATGTTCTTTGATATTGGATATTGTTTACATACTTTTATCACTTGAAACATTTAATTCACATATTTGTAACACAAGTGGTAAATATATTTATTATAAAAATGAGAGTTTGATATATCCAAAAACTAACAATCTCCCTCTTTATGATGATGATAAATGTAGGAAAATATGGCATCAAATATGATAAAGGAAACAAAAATTTATTTGCCATATTCCCTTCAAACAATAGATCACACCAACAACTATGTATTGGAAAAGAGGGTTACAAGACATATACCTAGTTCTAGAGAAAGGTCAACGAGCATCCTTACGGAAAAGTGCTTCTTTAGCAAACTACACCTGGGTGTCTGTCGTCAGCGACATTGATGAATGTATATTAATCTCTCTTTTTACATATCTCTTATAGTCCTTTTGATTAGAACTTATCCATTTTTATTAATTTTCTAGGATAAATTGTAATTTACCCACTTTTCCATTACATGTGCAAATACTTATCTTTTTCCTTCAAATTTTGTAGGTTTTACCTTCAATTGCAAATTGATAATCATATGGACAATCAAACCATCGGTTTGCTGTGCCAAATGGTTGGTTCAACCACATTCCAAAGCCAGATGACCATTCAATGCCCTCGATTCAACTCTGATGCTTTAGAGCTCAATGAGCATTTCAACTACTCAGGTGCTTGTTTCATAAGTGCCAAACAACTGACTCACACATCCCAGACAACCGTCTTGAGTACTCTAAGACCAGGCTACATTCAATTAAGGTGCCACCAATGAATATTAGGATTGCTCAATGAGCTAGCACATGTAGTGGCGCCAGCTGATCATTCCACTCCATCAGACGATTGGTTCGAGGATTACTTCAGGACCAAGACTACACAGACAAAGGTGCCTCCACCCTTTGATTAGGGTTCGACTCACTGCCAAGATGGCCATGCCACGTCGCCAACCAACTAATTGGTTAAACTTGAGAGACGGTCGGCTCACGGTGCACAGACAACAGATTCAACGACCATATGTTCTCTTTTTCTCTCCCCCCTTTAGGGTTTCCACCCCTCCTTCCCCTATAAAAGGAGGGGGGACTCCACAAAGAATGAGATCCAAAATTTTGTATTCATAATTTACTTTCAACACTAGTCTTTTCAATTCTTATATGAGTACTTTATTGTTCTTTAATGAAAGTTGATTTTGATCTCAAAATTTCTTCTTTGTTTCTGTTCTTGTTCTTCTTCTGAGACAAGGATCTAAGAATGAAGGCCATTTCATAGTCACTAGCTAGAGTCTTTGGATTCTTCCCTTTTCTAGTCTATGGCCTCCCTTCTTCCTTCCTTCATTCTCTCTTTAATTTCCATGGACAGAAGGTAGTTCTCTATATCAAGGCATGGGGAGTATCCCCATGACCATGTGTAATGTAGATTGATTCCCTATATGTTTTTATTAGGTAGATGGTTTTTAGCTCAGATAATCACCTAGTTTAAACAATTTTATCTCTCATTTTTATCAAAAGTTCAACTTGGGGGATGTGACTGCAGAATCCAAGGCTCAGAACAACCAACTCGAATTCATGACGATCTAGATGTGACCATGGAAAGATCCTTATTAGGATGATCGGAATAGAAACTTTGGACGCCAGGACTAATGGGTCCATAGGGAGTTCGTCTTTTGTAGATTCATTCATGAATGTTTTTACATACCCGCTTCTATCTCATGTTGTCATATGGATTCTTTGATCTTGTTTCACAGTGGGTGATGGAGCTTCCACTTGCGTGGAGTTGCGTGCACCACTAAAAATCCTAAATATAGTAAGTCTTTTAGGTTTAGCCTTGATTATACTAGATTAAAAACTCCACCCACGTATGCTAGGATACGTGGAAGTCTTATCGCAGTATAGTTAAGGGTCAAATCCACATGACAAAAGTCTTGTTAAGATCAACAAGATGGAAAACGTTAGAATTTCATTTAACTCCTTAATAGTTGGTATTTAGATCAAAGAGTTGGTTTGGTTGTTTAAACTAAGTGCAAGTAAAGTAAAAGCAAGAAAGTAGATTTAAGGTTGTAAACAATGTTAAGAAACCACTAGGATGTGATCAGCTTTCTCCACCACTACTCATGGATCAAAACATACATCACAATAACTTGGCTTGCAAAGAAAAGAGTCTAAACAGTTAGTATCTTTGTAAGCTTAGCCTCCTTTTGGATAACTAACTACGAGAAATGCGGAAGTGTTGCAATGCCAGCCATCCCCAGATGAATGGTCACTTACTTTGCATCACTCCCCTCGCAAAGTGTGTTCCTCGACCCATCAAGGATGTACTTTCATACGTCAACTGATTCCATTTCATAGTATGAAAGTACAACGATGGAGGTGAGTTTACTCCACTTCTTGAGAAATGCTCCTAGATACCGAACCAAATGTATGGTGACTACATACAATCTGGAACCAACAAGCAATCGATATTCAAATCTAGAAGTACAAACATAGACAATTTGCACTAACAGATAATAGATAACAAAAGTTGGTGATCAAGCAACTAGCATTCATTAAACGATTGATGTTGAACTGGAAAGATAGTATTTTTCTATTGCAAACTCAAGAGTTACAATGTATGAAATGAAAGCATGGGTAGCGGGGCTACTCCCCGCACCCTAGTGTATGAGACTACTCGCTCATGGCAAGAACAAAGAAGGGGGAGAGAAGAGAGAGAGAGCACCATCTCCACAAAGGAGGGAGGAAGGTCAACCCCTTGGAGAGAGAGAGAAACAATCTTCACACTTCATAGCTTGCTTGATGATGAATCCTCCTCTTCCCATCTTCTTTGTCGATGAGAGAGAAAGTAGCTTGGAGATGGAGTATGGATCTCAGACCGGCAACCTGGGGGCAGTGGGTGAAGGATGGAATGGCTCTGGAACAATAGAGGCAACCTTTGGATGTCTGAACTTGATGATTTGTGAGGACCCCTTTGGGTTCTATTTATAGGATTTTGAGTGAGCCTTAAATGGTTTGGGGTATGTGGGTTCAAACGGTCTTGGAGACCGTTTGGATTTTCACACGGTTTGGAGACCATTTGGACTCTCTCGGTTTGGAGACCGTTTGAGTCCTCTCAGTCTGAAACTGTTTGCTTTCATTCGATCTTGGGGTCGAGTAGCTTCATACGGTCTCGGGACCGGTTGATCTCCATTCGGTCTTGGGACCATTTGGCTTCATACGGTCTCGGGACCGTTTGGCTTCATACGGTCTTGGGATCGTTTGACCTTTATTCAGTCTTGGGATCGTTTGGTCTCCATTTGGTCTTGGGACCATTTGACCTTTATTCAGTCTTGGGACCATTTGGTCTCCATTCGGTCTTGGGACCGTTTGACCTTTATTCGGTCTTGGGACCGTTTGGTCTCCATTCGGTCTTGGGACCGTTTGGATTCCATTCGGTCTTGGGACTGTTTGGTCTCCATTCGGTCTTGGGACCATTTGGCTTCCATTCGGTCTTGGGACCGTTTGGTCTCCATTTGGTCTTGGGACCATTTGGCTTCCATTCGGTCTTGGGACCGTTTGGGAGTTTTGTAATTTTTTTGTGCTTTTCTGTAAGAAGTGAAAAGGAGAAGTTAATCTAATGGTATATTTACAAAAAGACCAAAAAAGTTAAAGATTCTATCTAATTTAACTAAGAAAGAGTATGGAAAACTGAGGAAAACTAGTAAGATAATATCGCAAAATGGGAGGTTATCACCCCCCCCCAAACTTAGAGTCTAGCTTGTCCTCAAGCTAGATAGAGCTAAGACATATAGTGGTGAGGCGATTTTATTCAGTGAAGATTTCCATACTCTTGCTTCAATTTTAAACCAGAGATATCTTAGAGTTTTATCGGGCTTCTTCTCGCACTAACTCTTTCAGGTATTGGGAGTTGCGTGGATCTTAGATTTCTTCCGTATCGCGTAGCTCGCATTGGGACCACCTTTTCCTCGATCGCATTCTGTGCATGTTTTCAACTCCAATCAATTTTATACTTCTTTGAAAAGCTTACTGGAAACTAAGATAGGAATGAGGGTTGGCTAAAGGCTGATGTGTAACTCCCCCTTTTAGTGGGGGAGGGTTTATCTAAACTTTTAGGATCTCACTACCAGGAACGACACATCTGCCTTTGTGAGGGCAGCTAAATGTACCGGCCGGGCGAGTCCTTTATCAACTTTTTCATATATTCAGAGACCTTAGGATCTCATTACCGTGCGCGACACATCTGCCTTTGTGAGGGCAGCTGAATGTGCCGGCCAGGTGCTTTATTAGTCCTTCATATAGGTCCTTAGGCATGGCACAACTCTCATGTTTTTATTTAGCACTCTGACTTTTATTCTTATACTCATAGGCTTAGGAGTTAGATATTTAGGGATTTTGTTTGGGATACCATGCCTCTTTTAAAAAGAAGAAAACTGTTCTTGGAGTCTCCTAACATGCACTAATTTTGGTTTCGTACTTGGTGGTCCACTTGCGAGGTTCTTTGATTTGGATTTCACCTAGTTCCCTCCCGTCCTTGGGAGAGTTTTGGCTGGCTTCGGCTATGATGTTAACTTGTGGAGAGTCTGGAGCAGAGTTGAAGCAAAAGCATGGAAATCGGGTGTGAAAGTAATTTATTAATTCACCATTACATGCCTAAGTACTTTTTATGTTATTGCTTTTTGAGGACTACTTTGATTCTAAATTTAGATGGGGGTGACCTTTTCCAAGAGTTATGTTATACTTATGTAAAAAAAAAATTATTGAAAAAGTCTAAATGTGAAAAGAAAGATGAAACATGAGTGAATAAAAAGAGCAGAGGGAGAAGGGTTGAAAAATGATACCTCACCCTTGTCCAGTGTACCTCCCCCCCTAACTTATCACTCACACTGTCCTCAGAGTGTTAAAGTGATAGGTTGAGAAGTACATGGACAAGGGCATTAGGCTTCTATTAGTCCTTTGTTAGCTCCATGCGTTTAGAGAAGATTAGCTGCAAACTTTCCATGTAGAGTGTGGTAATCCACGTCCGTCATGTCCTCTACTGGTCTTCCAAGAACAGCGAGGGTGTACATCCAGTAGAGGACGTGGAAACCGCAGTCGTTTGATTCTCGGAGCTGTTGGGGGCATCTGTGTCTGAAGGCGGGGTGATGAAAGTGTTCTTTATCGTATGCCCTTGTGTGCTTGCATAAAATATCATGTAGTTTATCAACACATTCCTTTGCCACCTCCTCTGTGGGTGTGTTAGCTGTCACACTATACTGGTTTTGGTTAGGATCAAATTGGCTATCGGAACTGTTGTAGATGATTGTTGTTCCTTCAGGAAGGTTTGTCGCCAGTAACATCCAGTGCTCTGAGTGAAGGAAAGGAAGCATAATGAACTTCAGAGTTGTATGCTGGAGGCAAGAGATAAACACCTCCGTGGTTCCAAAGTTCTTTATCTTTAGTAGGTCGTCCTTCATGTAAGCTGACGCCATGTAAACCGTAGGATGGTTCCGTCCGAGGAGATATTGATAAGCAGTCATTAGGCTCACGGATAGAAATCCTTGTAGTTGTACGGTTTCACGGAGGGTATCTGCCATGACTAGAACATCTCTGGCTAAAAAAATGAGCTCATCTTTCTCAGCATATAGCCTAGACATGATGAGTCAGAGTTCATTTTCAGAAAGATCCTTGCAAGCTGCAAGGTCGAAGTTAGGAAACGTTGGTTGTATGGCAGGTAGGGGCACCATTTGTTTGGAAGGTTTGTTGATGGTGGCCCCTGATATCAATTCGATGTTTCCTGTATCGTCCACCAAATCAAAAGTGTAAGGGTCCCATTGTCTTTTTTCAGGGACCGTGGCGGTTTGTTGTTCTGTCTCCAACTCCGTTAACATTTTTCAGAAAGGTTGCCTTTGCGGATGTTGGATGGCTAAGAAAAGGTAGAGAGGGACGTCGTCTGGAGCCATAGTTGGTTCCTTGAAAAACCTTATGTCACATATGAGTTCCATGACGTAACACCCTCGTAGCGAGTGAAAATCTTATGTGGCCAACTTGGTTAATGGGGTTTGTTGATTAAGCGCTTGTATGTGGCGTATAGTGCAGAAGGCGCAATCCCCAGATCCGTCAGTGGTTTGGACTGGTGGAGCGATGATTTGGAACCAAGGTTGGTTCCAAACATTCTTGAGAGAAGGGCAGGCAACCCAAATTAGTTTGAGAAGCCAGAAGGGGATGCATCTTGCTTCTCTGGTTTCTTCTCCAGTAAAATTGATTGTTCTAACCTTTAGTTCATTGGCATAAAAGTTGTACACCTTGGCATCACGGGCCACAGTGTCAACGATCATAAGTAGCTAGTGGATAGAAACTTGAAAGGGACCGTGAGATATCACACCTTTTGAGCGATCCCAACAAGCAGCAACTCTATAGATTTATTGCGTAAATCTTTGTATAATAGGCTCATAGACAGAGCTGCTGAAGAGTTGAAAACTGGCTGCAGTCACTTTGAGCTTCTGTATATTTCAATAGAGTTGGCAAGGAGGACACGGAAGATTGCCATCTTCACTATTGATTGCGGTCGAAGGATGATGCGGAAATCTTCGTGTATCAAATTGCGTTTAGTTTTTATATTTGTGTAGATGATGTCCCCCCCCCTTCTTTGGCATCGTCTATGATAGTGTTTAGGATGAAGATATCCTGGACATCTAAGGTAGAGATGGCCACCATGTTTAGGTCGTGCATCATATTAGGTAGAGGTGGCGGCGGGGGAAGCTCTTGCGGAGGTGGAGGGGAAGTCTGCACTAAGTCGTCCATGTAATGTTGCAGATCTTCATCTTGTTCTGATTCAGAAGCAGAGTCGAGTCCAATATCTGTGTCTAGACTCACTCTGTCTTCTTCATCGTGGTCTGGGGGAAACGGTGAAGATTGCTCTGGGGTGGAGTGTTGTGGAAGGTTTGCTGTTGGTTGACTGGTGCTGGTTCCCAAAATACAATGCTGGAACTCAGCAAAGGCTGCTTCTTTGACGGTTTCCCCCAGAGATCCCATGGCTGAGTAGTCGAGGAATTGATCCCCATATGACATGTTAATGTTGTCATTGTGATCATGGGATTTGGGATCATTTCCACCTTCGTGGTGGTCTTTGTTATCTACTTTCTTTGAAGGTTCTGCTCCTCGACTGGTTCCCTCCCCAGCATGTCCTGGGTCGTCAAGTTTGTCATCGGGAGAGGAAGTATCATTATTGGAGTCAACTAAGGAATCAAAATCCTCGTCGTCTTCATCTTCATCGTCATCTGCCGTCATATCTGTTGTTTTCTTGCACTGCCGGTGGATAGCTTGTAGCTCGTCAAATGCCACTTGCAAATGCTCATGTGTTTCGAGTAGTGCGTCATGGGATTATTTAAGATACGAGTAACGTGTTTCGGTAGAAAAGAGCTGTGTAGAAAGGTCAGTCACTTGTGCACGTAGCTAAATTATTTCTTCATTTGATGATTCTTCTTGGCAGTGGACGATGTGTGTGAGGGATTTGTTGATGTCGTCCAAGCACGTGCCAAAAGCAATTTGTTGCTGCTTAAGCTCACACAGGGTCTCAGGCAGAGGTTGGGTCTGTGCAGAGATCCTGTCAACTTGCTGAGCCAACGCTGCTTGTTGGCTTTTCACCTGAAGTACCAACTGTCGCAGTTGTTGTATGCGGTCGTCGATGTGTTTGACTTGCGTGGCCACTGCTTCCTGCCGTTAGTGGATACTTGAGAGGATGCTTGGTAAGGCGCAATTTTGCTCGTCGATCTTGGCGACCTGTTTAGTAAGACCCTAAACATAAGAGAAAATAGATTGTATTATGTTGGAGGGGTCGGTGAGGAGGTTTCAGATATCATCAAATTGACGGCCAAATTCCTCACCAACATTTGTAAACGGGACCCCAGTGGTGGAAGGGTGAGGGGGCTGGGGCCGAGGTGGAAGGGTGGAAGTGCCTTGCGGAAGAGACACTATGGATGGATGTGCAAATTGCATGGTGATTGTAGATGGTGTCACCAGCGGTGTTGGGGTGGTGGTGGATGATGTGTGTGAGAAGGGTGGTGATATTTCTGGTGAGAGGGGTGGAACTGAAAATGTCGAGGGAAAAGCGGTGGAGGTGAAAGCGAGGTCGGGCGTGGAGGTGGGGAATGGGATGCTCGATGAGAGAAAGAAAGAGGTGGAGGATGCTGGTGGAGGTGTGGACGTCATTGTGGAGAATGATGGGAGAGTTGTGGATTGTGGAATAGTGGAGGATGGTAGCATGGTGGGGGTGGTGGTGGGGGAAAGTTCAACATTGAGACTCATGATGAAGGAGTCTAGTGATGAGGTGATGATATTTTCTTTGGGGAGGGGAGGTTCTGCCTTTGGATTTGGTTTTGATGTTGGCGTTCCCGACAGCTGTTGTGTTTGCAAACGCCCTTTGGATGGTCGTTTGACTGGTATTTTTGTTATTCTAGCTGTCGGGGCGGTGATGCTGTGCTCTGTCTTCCCCACTTTGGATTTCTTTTCTTGTATTTTGACCGAAACTAGGATGTTTGCAAGCTCCTCTTTGGTGAAGAGAAGCTTTTCCTTGTCATAATCAGCAAGCTCCGGGAGCGGCAACAAGGTCCTTAATGATTTTACAGTAGGGAAGAAGATGTAGTATAGTTTAGCATTGATGAATGCATATTCACTAGGGAATTCAATTATCATTTTTGGACAAATTCAACTCAACACATTTAATTTCATTCATTAAATATCAAAACATATCATAATATGCAACATTACTTAATTGATCCAATTATCGTGATTTTAACTGAAATTATGGTTGATTTGATGCAGGTCTTGATAAAGCTGAACAATCAGCTGGGATCTACCTTCCCTCACCCTTGGTTCTGACCAATCGATCTAACCAAGCCGATTGAACCCATTCGGTATCAAGACCGTTTGAGCCCATTCGGTCTCAAGACCGTTTGAGCAGCAGATATCGATTGGAGGCATAATCCAGCCGCGAGGGATCGAGTAGAGCATGAATTCAAGACCTCAAATCCGAGTCTTAACCACGGCCATGGTGGTTGAAAACGACCGTAGTGGTGCGACCACGACCGTGGTGGATCATCCCCAACGCCTGATCTCTCACTCGCCATGACTGTGGTTGCCGAGCCACGACCGTGGCACCCCACCTACATCGACTCTCTCTCTCCCGCCACGCCCATGCGAGGTAGCACAGCCGTGGGGCAGTAGCCTCGCCACGACCGTGGTGTCATGCCACGCCCGTGGCCCAACACCATCAGAGCCCAATTACTCACCCATCACGCCCGTGCAAGGTGGAACGACCGTGGGACTGCACCAATACCATGACCGTGGTGCCTCACCACGGCTGTGGCACGTCGTCTCCTACCTCTGGCAACCCTGTCCATGCCGCCAGACCTGCTTCCACCACCGCTTCCCTCCTTCTTCTTGACCCTGCCATTACCAACCAGCCACCGCACCTCCGCCGCCCACCTGCGACAACCAGGTCGGGCGCCCTTGCTACCTTCCTCAACACCGAACGCACATCAGTTCCACCGCCGCTTCCCTCCACCATCAGAACTGCAACTTGATCCATCGCAAAGTCATCACCCCACCATCCTCTACACTGCCACGTCGTCACCACCAACCAAACGATCCCAGACCGTTTGGTCAATCGAGCAGCCAAAATTGTTTGATAGCAAACGGTCTACAGACTATTTGGAGGAGGCACTACAAGACCGTTTGGCCGCAGCTTGGAAAATGTTTGGATGAGCAAGCAATCGAGACCGAATGGAAGACCGATTAATGCTGAGGTCGCGAAGTCCGTTTGACAAGCAAACGGTTTGCAGACCTTTTCATTGGCAAACGGTATGTGAGACCGTTTAGTCTCATGTGGTTTCCAAACCATGAGAGCAAAAATACTGAAGACCACATGAGCTATTCATTTGGTTTCCAAACAGAAAGAAGCCAAAACCGTTTGGTTTCTAATAGTTTACAGACCATTTGCCCAAGCTGTGCAAGACCGATTGAGAAAAAAAAATACCTGGACTGGAAGCACACCGAAAACGTGAAGGCCAGTCCTGTGCCTATAAATAGGACTCCAAGGGTCCTCAGTTGGGCAGGGGTTCCGGGACACCGACAGGCTGCCTGTATACTGGTCCAATCCAAATCCAGTGCCATCCACGCCAGTTTCATTCCATCTACTTCCCGTGTTGCAACCAAGGAGGCCGAGGAGAGAAGGAAGACAGAGTGAGGGAGACTGTCCAGTCTGTCTTGGCATCTCCCGTTCGCGCCCAGATCTTCTCCGAAATGACGTAGAAGGCCGTATCTTCTTCACCGAGCAGCGACTATTTTCTGCACCGAGTTCATGGCGGATTTCTCTCTCTTTCTCATTCTTCTTGTTTCTCGCATCATGAGCGAGTCGTACCTTTTCGCTGGGGTGCGGGGATTAGCCCCGCTGCCCATGCAAATCATGTTCTTTTGTTAAACTCTCCATGGCAATATATATAACCTCCCATTTCATAGTTAGTTGGTATGTTTGTAGCTGATTGTCTACTTGCTTTCATCTTGTTCTTTCCTATACTGTGAAATCTTCTATAAGTGGGATGGAATGTTGATTTACAAAGTTCGACTCTTTGACGAGAACTTCTGATAAGATTCCTTGAGGTCGTAAGTGTATGATCCGTTAGGGGATGAGGAATCTAGCCTAAGGTGATGCTTCTGTGGTCTAAACATCCCTCAGGGAGGACCACAACCTTAGTTGGATTTTGTATTGTCTTTGTTTATCGTCAATGTTAGTTTGTAGATCTATCACTCGCTTACTTATCGATTAATGTGGTTGACTCCCAAACTAGAAATAGAATGAGATTTTCTTCGGAGCCGTAAGTAAGTGATCCAGTTGGTGACGAGACATCTGATGCCTAAGGTGATGCTTACACGAACCTAACACCCTAACGGGGGGTTCTGCATCAGCTCTATTTGGATTGATATATCTTACCTGGATTGTTTGTGATTGAATGTGTTTGCATGAGTAGTGGAGGTGAAACCCGGCACCATCCCAGTGACTCCATATCATTGATCTAAATCCAACTTTAATTCAGCTTTTACTTTCTTGCAATTAGTTTAATTAACCTCAAATCAACCAATCGTTATAAATATTAGTTTTACTTGAGCTAGATTCGACTGACAAGGATTCTTAAAAATATTGTCCTTTGGGTTCGATCCTTAACTACACTGCGATAAGACTCGTCCGCTTGCGGGTGGTATTATTGCACTTTGGTTCTGGTAAAATCTCGGGGATTTCAACCCCAAGTGAGTTTGTTAGTGTATTCAAAATACCACGTCAAATTCTGGCACCGTTGTCGGGGACAACGAAATCAGTTAGTCAAATCTAGTTCTTTTAAGACTAATTTAGGATTTTGTTTTTCTTCTTTTGACACAACCGATCATCTATTTGAAATTTGACTCTACTCCGTGGTTCTCACTTTCAAAATCTTTCTATTTTCAGGTACAATCCAAGGCGTAGTGAATGCACCGTTCGGATAGCCCCGGACTAACATCGAGCTTTGATCCTGAGATTGACAGAACTTTTCATCGTCAGATCTGAGAAAATCAAGCAAGGATGGCTCAGGAAGAGGAAGTATCCCGAAGGGTAGCTCAAGCCATCAATGCAAAGAGAGAGAGGCTCATGCAGGAAGCCATGGCTGCAGTTCAACAGGAAATCATAGCAGTGCAAGCAGCAACACAGGCAGCTGAACTAAAAAAGGATCTTAGAGAGTTCTCAATCCCGAAAGCTGTAAATGTTCATCATCCAGTACAACCTCCTCCTATCAACGCTACCAATTTCGAGATAAGAGCGCATTGGATCGCCCTACTTAAGAATAACCCTTTCTATGGCAAACAAGGAGAAGATAGCCAAGAACATCTTCTAAGATTTATTGATCTATGTGCCATGAAAAAACAAAATGGAGTCACAAATGATGCCATTAGACTCCTCCTCTTCAAGTATTCCTTTGCTGATAGAGCCATAAGTTGGTACAATTCACTACAAAGTGAGATACCCATCACCACATGGGAACAACTCCAAAATGTGTTTCTAGAGAAGTTCTATCCCCCATCTCTCACATATGAAATCAGAGGGCGAATAACAAATTTCACTCAAGTTCCTGGAGAAACACTTGCTAAAGCTTGGGATAGATACAAAGAGCTTCTACGCAAGTGTCCACACCATAGAATTCCCAAGAACCAACTCATTGAGATTTTCTATAGGGGTGTGGATGATGATATTAAGAGATTCCTCGTCTGGAGGAAACTTTATGCATCAAAGTTATGACAACGCATGGAGAGTCGTCACCCTGGGAGCAGAAAATCAAGCCAATTGGAGTAGATCTGTAGGTAAAGGAGTTTTGAAAGTAGCTATGGCCAAAGCTACTCCCGAGTACAAGTCTATCACTGAAACCTTGAAACTCTTAGTTGCCAAGCAAATCCATATTGAATCATCTCTTACTGCTATTAGAAGACGATGTTCACCCACTCGACAACCGGAATAGGTCAAGTCCGCTTCCCTATTCTGTGAAGCATGTAAGAGCACCGATCATTCTACTTTATCATGCAATGTTCTCTATGATTTTGTTCTGAGCAATGTATGTGGCCAAGGAGATAATGGTCAAATGGAAAATCTTAATGCCATCAACACCATTCCTGTCAAAGTTATTACAATCCGAATCAGAATAGGAATCATCCCATGTTTCAATATGGAAACCCCTCTGGAGCAGTAAACTCACATCAATTTGGTTCAAACAATCAATCAAGAGGCCCTCCAGGATTCCAGTATAATCAACAACAACAGAATTTTGGGAATCAAGGAAATTTCAAGGGGAACTTTCAGAATAGGAACTACAATAATTACCAAAATAACTCTCAGTACTAAAATCTTAATCAACAACAAGGATAGCAAGCAGGTCCAGTTTCTCCTGATGACAAGCTATCAGCCATTGAGAAGATGTTGCAAACTCAGCAAACCATGATCGCTAACTAACAAGCTCAGTAGAAGGCTATTGAATCTCAATTAGCTCAACTTGCAGCTAGCATAAAGCCACCTACTGGAGTCTTTTCTGGCCAACCCGAGAACAATCCTAAGCATCCTGAACAGTTGAAGGCAGTCACCACTAGATCAGGGAAAGACTATTCAGATCCCCCTGAAAAGACACCTATGGTCATTACAAATGAGGATGAACCTGTGATTACCCAAGACTCAATAACACAAGAGACTCAATCAAAAGATGATAAGTCAAAAAAATGAAATTTTGAGAAGTCTACTCAAGATGACGAAGAAACTGAGACTCCAGAACCTGATATCCCTGTGTACAAACCTCGTATACCTTTTCCAGCTTGACTAAGGCAAACAAAGATTGATACCAGATTCAATAAGTTTAAAGAAGCTATGTAGAAACTTCATGTTGATATCCCCTTTATCGATGCTTTAGCTTAGATACCAGCCTGGACAAAGTACTTAAAGTCACTCCTCACCCGGAAATATATAACTGAAAGGTATGAGATAGTAAAACTGGAAACAACTACATATGATATCATTTTGAGCAAGATGCTCAAGAAATAAAAAGACCCGGGATCTTTTGGAATTTCATGTCACATTGGTGATTCATCATGCAAGAAAGGATTGGCAGATCTAGGTGCAAGTATCTCTATTATGCCACTTAGCCTGTGAAAAAGACTAGGGTTTGCAGAATTGCTTCCTACTGACATGACTATACAACTTGTAGACAATTCGATAAAACGTCCATTAGGAATCCTCTAAGATGTCCCGGTCAAGGTGGGCATGGACACATATGTTCCATGCGACTTTGTCATTATGGACATAAAGGAAGATGCCAGATATCCTCTCATCTTTGGGCATCTGTTCCTCGCCACTACAAGAGCCCTGATTGATGTTGAAGCTGGTACCTTACTACTCAGATTAGGCAAACAAACTCTCGAATTTAAAGTTTTTGAAAGTATGAGAAGACCAAGTATGCAAGAAGAAGTCTATCTGATTGACTGCATTGAGCAAATGTCACTTCTGACTCAAGAGCATCATGAATTAGATGATCCTTTAGAAGTTGCTCTAGCAAACCCATCAATTGATGAACCAATTGATGAACAAGTAAAGGATTTCATCGAATCCCTCGATTCTATTAAAGAAGATGTTGAAGCCACTAGTGAAGAACTCAAGGCTATGGAAACTACGGAAGAAACATGCGAAAAACCAAAAGCTCCCGAAATGAAGCCCCTGCCCGAAGGACTGGAGTACGTGTTTTTAGATGATCTCAAAGTTTGCCCAGTTATTATAAATTCTGATCTAACAGCTGAACAAGAAGAGAAACTCCTGAAGGAATTAAGGGAAAGAAAGAAATCCATCGGTTATAAAATGAGTGACCTCACTGGGGTTAGTCAAGCACTGTGTATGCAAAAGATCCCTATGATGGAAGATCACAAGCCTACTATTGAGCATCAACAGAAGTTGAATCCAAATATGAAGGAATTGGTCCATCGTGAGGTCATTAAACTACTCACAACTGGAATAATCTATCCGATATCAGATTCGCCATGGGTGAGCCCAGTGCATGTAGTCCCAAAGAAAGGTGGAACAACTGTTATACCGAATGAAAACAATGAACTCATCCCCACTCGAACAGTCACAGGGTGGAGGATGTACATAGATTATAGAAAATAAAACAAGGAAACTAGAAAATATCATTTTCCAATGCCTTTCCTTGATCAAGTCCTAGAAAGGTTGGCTCACCAAGAATATTTCTATTATGTTGACGGTTACTCTGGATTCTATCAAATACCAATACATCCAGATGACCAAGAGAAAACTACTTTTACCTGCCCATTCGGAACATACGCATTTAAAAGAATGCCGTTTGGCCTCTGCAATGCACCTACATCTTTCCAACGTTGTATGGCTGCCATATTTGCCAGCCTCACCGAAACCATTATGGAGGTTTTTATGGATGATTTTTCTGTATACAGAGATTCATTTGATTCATGTCTTAAGCACCTCTCCCTGGTCCTCAAACATTGTGAAGAAGCACATCTCATGCTAAATTGGGAAAAGTGCCATTTTATGGTAAAAGAAGGCATTGTCCTCGGTCATAGGGTCAATAATAGAGGAATTGAAGTAGATAAAGACAAGATTGAAGTGATTTCTAAATTGGATATTCCAACGAATGTAAAAGAAGTCTGTGCATTCCTAGGACATGCAGGATTCTATAGACGGTTTATAAAGAACTTCTCAAAGATAACCAAGCCAATGAAAAATCTGTTACTAAAGGATGCTGAATTCAATTTTGATGAAGAATGTGTCAAAAGCTTCAACACACTAAAGCAGGCTCTCACAACAAAACTCATCATTAGAGCTCCTGACTGGGACCATCCTTTTGAAATTATGTGTGATGCCAGTGACAATGTTGTGGGTGCTGTTTTAGGGTAATATATAGAGAAGAAACATTATGTGATCTATTATGCATAAAAAACTCTCGATGAGGCCAATAGGAATTATGCAACTACCGAGAAAGAACTTCTAGCAGTCGTGTATGCCTTTGATAAGTTCATATCCTACCTAATTGGTTCAAAGGTCATTTTCTACACAGACCATGCTGCCATTCGTTACCTTCTGGCAAAGAAAGATGCAAAACCCAGACTGATTAGATGGATCCTCCTATTACAAGAATTTGATTTAGAGATAAGAGATAAAAAGGGTAAAAAAAATGTAGTAGCAGATCACCTCAATCGCATCCACACTCTGGATACTGAGAAGATTCCGATTAATGATTCCCTTCTGAATGATCAACTAATGAAGGTCTCAGAAGTTATACCGTGGTACTCAGATTTTGTGAACTACGTCATTGCTAGGGTTGTTCATCCTCAATGCACTGGAAATACATTGAAGAAATTTATGCATGATGTGAAACGATACTACTGGGATGAGCCGTACCTTTTCATACTATGTGATGATGGTTTTTACAGACGATGTATCGCTGAGGAAGAAACCAAACTCATTCTAGAGCACTGTCACTTGGGCCCAGTTGGAGGCCACATGAGTTCTAAGAAGACTGCGATAAAAGTTTTGCAATGTGGATTCTTTTGGCCAACCATATCCAAAGATTCCTACGACTTTGTCCTATCATGTGAAAAATGTCAAAGATCAGGCAATATAATAAAGAGAGATGAGATGCCGTTGAATCTATGACAAGAAGTAGAGATATTCGATGTATGGGGGGTGGACTACATGGGTGCATTCCCATCTTCTCATGGATTTTCATACATCCTAGTGGCGGTGGACTACGTCTCAAAATGGGTTGAAGCTATACCAACCGTCACTAGTAATTCTAAACCAGTCATCAAATTATTCAAGGATATTATCTTTCCCCATTTTGGCACCCCACGCATGTTGATATCCGACGGAGGCTCCCATTTTCTTGAAAGAAGCTTCAAAGCATTGCTAAGAAAGTATGGTGTTACTCACAAGGTAGCCTCACCCTACCATCCATAGACAAGTGGACAGGTGGATGTTTCTAATCATCAACTCAATAGTATCTTAGAAAAGATAGTGGGTCACAATAAAAAAGATTGGTCAGAGAAAATCAATGACACATTATGGGCCTATCGAACTGCTTATAAAACTCCCCTCGGGACTATACCTTTTCGATTAGTATATGGAAAGGCTTGCCACCTGCCATTCGAACTGGAACACAAGGCATGGTGGGAAATTAAACAACTGAACTTTGATATGAAAGAAGTAGGCCAAGCCAGAATTCTGCAACTCCAAGAGCTGGATGAACTCAGGATGACAACTTATGAGAATGCACGAATCTACAAAGAACACACAAAACTTTGGCACGATGGACATCTGAAAAGAAAAGACATACAAGTGGGAAACCAAGTTCTGCTATTCAACTCAAGATTGAAGTTATTCCCAGGAAAACTCTGCTCACGCTGGTATGGACCATACATCATCAAAAGCATCTCCCCACATGGTGCCTTCTCATTATGGAGTGAAAAGTCAGGTGAATTTGTAACAAATGGTCACCGCTTAAAGAGATATTTTACCCCCACTGACATAGGCACTAAATCAACGCTAGAACTCACAAATCCAAAGGATCCACTGTGAAGATGAAGGATTCAGTCGAGCCATCGACATCAAAACAAAGGCGCTTGTTGGGAGGCAACCCGATTAATAAATTTGTTTTACTTTCCCTTTCAAATTAGAATGTTTTCCAATTTTGTTTTTACCTTCTAGTTAATTTTTCATTAAATAAAATTTGCATCGTAAGATGTTATTTTAAGATCTAATTGCTCTTTACCTTTGAGATTTTCAGATAAGAGGATGCACGCTGATAGGAACGCTACCACACCTAGTAGTCTATCTGGCATGAATTTTCCCTTCCATCTTGGATTTAGGGTTTGCTCAGGATGAGCAAATCTCTAAGTTCGGGGTGGAGGGTGGGTGGTACGTACCTCACTTTCCACCTACACCCATCCTTTTCATACTTAAAGTTTTCACTATCACATTCTTGATAAAATTTTTCAAATTTTTCAAAAATTTTTATGTTTTTCAAAGAAATTGAACAGATACTTGATGAATTTTTGACACTTCCTGGTTTCATTAAAAGTCACTAACTAACCTTCTATGCATTTTGAATCATTGTATCCTCCTTATTCGAAGTAAATCCTCAAAAGGACCACTTTTTTGAAACAAAGCCTTTTGATTGAAATCATCTTGTGAAGCTTATGATTCCTAACATCATGATACTTATGAAAAAATGACAAGCGTCTGTCGAACTAAAAGGGATCAAACACGTCATGCTTCCTAATTGACTAGTGGAACAATAACACAAAATCTCCACCAGACCCTCATCGAGTCATTATTTGAGCAGAGTACGATAAAGAGACCAACCCGGTGCATTGAATTGTAAATCAAATTGCATTCTGATCTGAACTCCCTTCTACACTTCTTCTATTATCTTCATACCTCTCCATCCATCAAAAAGAAACTAAAAAGAAATAGCCAAATTTTTGCCAAACCCTAAGTTCGGAGTGGCACGCCACTTACCTCTATTTCCGTTTCTTCCATACCCCTAACAGATAAACAGGGGCGTACCACCAAATATGCAATCTTGAGTCGAATAGAGGAGAGATTTGCAAACAAAAAGATTCCAAAGTGCACACAAAAAGAAATGCAATCTCGAGTCGAATAGAGGAGAGATTCGCACAAAAAATGCAATAAATGAAACTGGACTTCTTAAAATAAAAATCTCGAGTCGAATAGAGGAGAGATTTACTTCTTCTTTTCATACCACCTTTCACTCCCTTTTCTACCCAATGGCACAATGATTGCCTACCCTATCCTGAAAAACACCAGTGTCAGATCAAATGCACACTTGTTGTTCTACGAGCGTCTCTGGACTCTTACAAAACTCTTTAACATGCTTGTTGTTGGAAAAAGTGAGGTGGAAGTGATATTGGAAAATGAACTCAGAAATGAAGATATGGTAAGATGTGTTCAGTGATCTCAGGAAGTTGAGATGTTAAGTCATTCTGAGCATAAGGAAAACAATCATGATGTAAAGATTAAGCAATCACATGAGTCGAAAGTATTCATTTGGCGACTGTTTCAGATTTTGTGTTACTCGGGGATGAGCAACGTTTAAGTTCGGGGTTTTTTGATGAATGCATATTCACTAGGGAATTCAATTATCATTTTTGGACAAATTCAACTCAACACATTTAATTTCACTCATTAAATATCAAAATGCATCATAATATGCAACATTACTTAATTGATCCAATTATCATGATTTTAACTGAAATTATGGTTGATTTGATGTAGGTCTTGATAAAGCTAAACAATCAGCTGGGATCTACCTTCCCTCACCCTTGATTCTGACCAATCAATCTAACCAAGCTGATTGAACCCATTCGGTCTCAAGACCGTTTGAGCCCATTCGGTCTCAAGACCGTTTGAGCAGCATATATCGATTGGAGGCATAATCCAACCATGAGGGATCGAGTAGTACATGAATTCAAGACCTCAAAGCTGAGTCTTAACCACAGCCATGGTGGTTCAAAATGACCGTAGTGGTGCGGCCACGGCCTTGGTGGATCATCCCCAACGCCTGAGCTCTCACTTGCCACGAAAGTGGTCACTGAGCCATGACCGTGGCACCCCACCTGCATCGACTCTCTCTCTCTCTCTCCTGCCATGCCCGTACGAGGCAGCATGGCCGTGGGGCAGTAGCCTCGGCACAACTGTGGTGTCACGCCACAGCCGTGGCACAATGCCATCAGAGCCCAATTACTCACCCACCATGCCCGTGCAAGGCGGCATGACTGTGGGACTGCATCATTACCACGACCGTGGTGCCTCACCATAGCCGTGGCGCGTCGTCTCCTACCTCTGGAAACCCTGTCCATGCCGCCAAACCTGCTTCCACCACCGCTGCCCTCCTTTTTCTTGACCCTGTCATTACCAACCAGCCACCACACCTCCGCCGCCCACCTGCGACAACCTGGTCGGGCGCCCTTACTACCTTCCTCAACACCGAACGCATAACAGTTCCACCGCCGCTTCCCTCTACCATTGACACTGCAACTTGATCCATCGCAGAGGCATCACCCCCACCATCCGCTACACTGCCACACCGTCGCCACCAACCAAATGATCCCAGACCGTTTGGTCAATCGAGCAGTCAAAATCATTTGATAGCAAACGGTCTACAAAACGTTTGGAGGAGGCACTACAAGACCATTTGGCCACAGCTTGGAAACCATTTGGATGAGCAAACAATCGAGACCGAATGGAAGACCGTTTAATGCCGAGGTCGCGAAGACTGTTTGACAAGCAAACAGTTTGCAGACCATTTCATCGGCAAACGGTCTGTGAGACCGTTTAGTCTCATGCGGTTTCCAAACCGTGAGAGCAAAAATATTGAAGACAACATGAGCTATTCATTTGGTTTCCAAACCGAAAGAAGCCAAAACCATTTGGTTTCTAACGGTTTATAGACTGTTTGCCCAAGCTGTGCAAGACCGATTGAGCAAAAAAAAATACCTGGACTGGAAGCACACCAAAAACGTGACGGCCAGTCCTGTGCCTATAAATAGGATCCCAAGGGTCCTCACTTGGGCAGGGGTTCCAGGACGCCGACAGGCTTCCTGTATACTGGTCTGATCCAAATCCAGTGCCGTTCATGCTAGTTTCATTCCACCTACTGCTCACGTTGCAACCAAGGAGGCTGAGGAGAGAAGGAAGACAGAGTGAGGGAGACTGTCCGGTCTGTCTTGGCATCTTGATGAATCCTCCAGATTCATCATTACAGTCGCCATTTTTAGGGCTTTTATACATCATTTTGACTAAAGTACCTTTGCTTTGCTTTACTCTGAGTATTTCTTCATTCCCATATAAATAATGCTTAAATAGTCTTAATTACCAGTTCATTTGATGATATTACCCCTTACACACTCTCCTTTCCCTCTGCAGATCACCCTCAATCATCCAATCAAACATCAACTGTGCGTTCTGTCCTCAAAGCCCCAGGCTTGTGCAGCAAATAATGAAGTATATGAAGCAGAGCACTCGCCACGGCCGTGCTAGTCACGCCACGGCCGTGGCGCATCATCAGTAGTGCCAAGATCTCACCCACCACGCCTGTGCAAGGCAGCACGACCGTGGGGCTGCAACTTAACCACGACCGTGGTAGGACGCCACGACCGTGGCATAATGTCAACAGAGCCAAGACTCCATCCGCCACGACCGTGCTATAAATGCCACGGCCGTGGCACTTATCCGCCACGACCGTGCTGGTCTCACCACGACCGTGGCACATAGCTCCCAAATCCAAGATTTCACCCACCAAGCCCGTGCAAGGCAGCACGGCCATGGGACAACAACATCACCACGGCTGTGGTGCCTCAACACGGCCGTGGCACGTCGTCCCCTACCTCCCGACGCTGCTATTTCTTCAACCTGCTGCTCCGAGACTCCATGGCCACTGCCATCGCCCTCCTCACCTAGAGCACTACCGACCTGCAACTCCCCACAACTCCAGATCGCTTGATGAGCACAAATTCCCAGACCATTTGGAGATGCTCTCGGTTCTAAATCATTTGGAGAAGATCACAATCTCAGATCGTTAGGAGAACAAATGCTCAAGGTCGTTTGGGCATCGTTTGAGCAAATCTTTGAGGAGTTCAGATCGTTTGGTACCATGGTCACAAGACCGTTTGGCCATAAAAACTCAAGACCGTTTGCCAAGGCCTATAAATAGGACCAGCAGGGTCCCTTTTTGGGGACAGTCCGGGACGCCGCCAGGCTGCCCGAGCACCGTTTCTGATCAAACTTCACACACAGCTCCAGGACCCCGGTCCGAGCACAGATCTGGAAAGCAGCCAGACTGGGGACAGATCTAGAAGGCCGTTCCATCGCCATCTCACCTCCACCATTGTTCCAGCATAGCTCCACCTCATTCTACCCGTGTAATCTCGGAGGTAGACACGAGGATCGTGGCAGAGAGACGGGCGTCATCGACCACAACAGAGCAGTCCCGAAGACTGTGACGATCTACACCGGGCTGTCACAGATCTACTCTTATGCTCCGACGATGCTTTATTTCTCTCTCTTCTCTTTCTTTGTTGCTCCCTCTATGAGGAGCGAGTAGTTCCATTCACTGGGGTGCGAGGACTAGCCCCGCTGCCCGTGTTTTATAACTTGTACTAAAAAGATGTTATCATTCTGATTCAATACTAAATCATTTCATACATGCTTGAATGTTGGCCGCGTTCTTGTATGCATCTATTATCTTTCATTGTGGTTTGTCTACGACGGCTCTTGGGACTCGAATACCGATTTAGTATTGGTTTTTGGTGTGTGTATCCACCACGCATCCGTTTCGGTATCTGGGAACACTTTCTAAGGACTGGAGTAAACTCACCTCCATCGTTGTACTTTTGTACTATGAAATGGAATCAGTTGACGTACAAAAGTGCAACCTTGACAGGTCGAGGAACACACTCTGAGGAGAGAGTGGTGCAAAGTACTTGACCATTCGTTCGGGAATGGTTGACGTTGCAACACTCTCACGTTTTTCGTAGCTATATCCTCGAAAGAGGGATAGTCTATAAGGATACTAATCGATTTGGTAATTATCGCTCGCTTGTTAGTTTTCCGATGCACGTTTCACGAGGTTGAGTAAGATTTTCTCTTAGGAGACTACACATCTTCATTGACACATAGATATGTACCGGATGAGAATTACTCAACCCGTGAAGGATGTGTGCATTACTCTTGTCCTATAAGACATCAGTATTATACAACATCCATGTATCTTGCTTACAAGTCTTGCTATGTTTGGTACAAGTACAATTCATGTGTTGTGGTGGCAAATACCCGCATCACCCCAGTGATCCATCATCATTTGCTAATCTTAGTTTTTAATCATTAAACTAGTTTTTATTCTTGCCTTTACTTTTGCATGTTTAGGTTAAATAACTCAAATCAAACTTCTGGTCTTAGATGATTAACTTAGATTGATACGAAACAAGAAAAAGACACTCAGATTCTTAACGTTGTCCTTTGGGTTCGATCCTAAATCTGTACTATGATAAGGCTTCCACACTCTTGTGGGGTTGGAGCATTTATCTAGCACCAGTTGTAGGTAAACCTAGAGAGGACATCAACTCTCTAGGGTTTTTGGTGCATTTTAGGACTTCCATTGGAAGAGTAATCTTTTGGTGTAAGTTTTAGCTCCATCAAAAAATGGCGCCGTTGCCGGGGACAACAGTATAAGAATCGTCTTTTCCAAATTTCGTATCGATTTAGGTTTCTCTAGGGTTTTTTTTTATTTTTTATTTTCAAAAACCTAAAAAGTAAAGGACTTAATCTTGCATATCACCTTGGATTTGAAGTGGTTGGTCAAACTTGATAAACTCTTTCTTTGATTTCAGGTACCAACTCTCTTAAAAAATGAAGCAGTCAACACCACCAACCGTCGGTTGTCAACTATGTGGTGACTATTCTCATGCATCAATTTACTGCTTCAACATCCCACCTCAATATGTGATGGCGTTGCGCCAAGTAATCACGAATCGTATAGTTGGGAAACTCAGAGCAGCCACTCCATACAATTATGGGTATAACATAGGTTATAATCCATATCATCCCGGGGGCTGCTACGAGAAACCTAACTATGGCAAATTTCAAGGCATAGACTGCAATATAGGAGGGTACCTGGAAAACAATGCAAGTCAATACTATGACGAGGGAAGCTATTATCAATCAAACGGGTGCCGTGAAGAGCCTTTCAATGAAGAGCAACACACATCGATGGAAGAACTACGAGCTTTACAGTTATCAGTGGCTCAACAACTAGCTGATCAGACATCCGCGATCAAGAAGTTGATAGACAATCTTGATCAACTTACACAACTTGCCAATGCTTCTGACCGACATGTAGAACAACCACAAATTTTAACTAAGCTCACCCCTGGTCCACATGTAGATTACAATGATGATTATGACATCATGTGGGGGGTGCCTTCCAATGATCTTCAAGCATCAACACAAGGTGAGGAATCATCCTCAGAGTTAATGACTGAACTCAAGGATGATTCCTTCACAACATCATAAGAAAAAGAATCATTTTCCGAGCCAAGGTCTGACTCGGATAATGATTCATGCACTATGCTCTTAGATGAAAGAATGAGTAGCCAATATGAAGATTTTCTACAATTGGAAGACAAATTGGGGATAAATTTTAGTGTCTGTCCATCTTCTCCCTCCATAGATCCAGATCCAACCATAAGGATTGAGGGGCAATCAGCAATGATTGACTCCTTATACGACAAATATTCTTCAACTTCAACTGTCTTGTCTTTGAATTCCAAAGAAAAAGGGTCTACGTTACAAGAACCCTACACTCCTCCACAGTCAGACTTAGATGAATATGTGACTGATTCAGATAAGGAGACGTCCTTTATACAAGAGACTCAAATGACTCCATTTCTGGAACATGATCCGATTTTTCCTTATGAAGAAATTTCTGATCATTCGACTGATCTAGAAACAAACTTTGAGGATGGGACTGATCAATATCTTGATCCAGAAATGGACCATACCACTTTCACTGATGAAACAGAATCAAGGGAGGATGACGGGTCTCAAGATGACAATCATATGACCGGTCCTATTCATGAGATGATGTTACTAGAGTTACCGCCAGCACAAGAAGTCCAGACAGAGCCAGTCCTCAAACAAGAGCATGATCTTTCTGTTGAATCTCCTTCTAGTCACTTGAACGAGATGATAGTGAACTATGAAGAGGAACATGAGCCATCTCTTGACTTTAGAACGAACTACGGTTTTACTGTGAACTCTTGTAATGACCCTTGGGAAGACAAAAAGTCACAAACCTATCCCTCTATAGTCACACACCCCTCTGAAGAAGCCCTTGCTGATATTCATGAAACTGAGATGTGTCCATTACCTGAGCTAGGTCCCATTCCTCCCATAGAAACTCTTCCCGAGCACTCAATAGAACCGGAGGAGTGTTATGAAGAAGAACTGGAACAACAACATGACTCAGAAATGGTATATATTAGTCCCAATATCGAAGAAATGGGTTCATCAGGGGATTTTAGCCCTCAAAACGATATGTCATGGACTAATCCCTCCCATGAAGATACATCATTGGAACCTCTATCTCAGGACCCCATGATTTCCTTACCCGAGCAAGAGTTCGTTTTACCAGTCAAATCCTCTTCTAGTTACTTGGATGAACTAAGGATGTTCTACGAGGAAAATCCTGAACAAAACCTTGAAAAGAAGAACGACACTCTTACCAATTTCAACACTGATAAAGATGATGATACTTCTCAAAATAACTCCTCTGATGAAGAAACGTCATCCTAGCTACCATATCCCACACAAGAAAAGCCAGGTGACGAAATGAAGTTGGAACCGGATCCACCACCTGATCCTGGACAGGAGGAAGTTCAAGTGGCCGACCCTCAATCAACTGCCCTAGATTTTGAAGAAAGCAGTTTTACTTTGAACTTTGAGGGTGAGCCACAACTGGAGGGCACAAGTGGGCATAACCTAGATTTCTCGCATAATCCTCCAGTTTCAACTATTTCACCTCCCTCGCTGATGGGGGAAGGTATCTGGATTCTTCTAGATGGACAACGAGGTGAAACAAATGTACATCCAAGTCGTCCAGAAGACTCGTTTGAGTCTCCACAACCACCCAGTCAACAGGTTGTTCGGGCCACTTCCTCATTTTCGGCACCAGCTATTGCAAGGCACCATTGCCGCACCTTCTTCCAATTACGAGGACCACCTGGTTAATACTGCACAATTCTTCCCCTCCATCTCAAACCTAGAGTTTGCTTGAAAATGAGCAAACTCATAAGTTCGAGGTGGAGGGCGGGTGGTATGACTTTCACTCCACCCTCTATCTTTATTGCTTCCTATTTTTCCATTCTAGTTTCCTTCTCATAATTTTTCCAACTTTCTGTAGTCTTCTGAAAAATAAAGCCCTTATCTAGTCGGCTTTTGGTTTTCTTTGAATCTGTGATCATCACCTCTTTTCGTTACAAATCTCCAAAGAAAAGAATGCTTGAAACTAGCCAATGCGTGTTTTTCATATTGAATAGTCTATGAATCCTAATGTCAAACCCGCAAACAGGAAAAGATGATACACTTCATTAAAGCTGAGATAGATCAAATACATCACACTTCAATAAAGCCTTTATCTGATTAATGGATATGTTGTATGGATTTCTCATCTGATGTTTTATCATGTCTCTTTTTGAGCAGAGTGTGATGGAGAATAGAGACCTGCCACATGGAATCGCTAAACAAACTGCATCATGATCCGAACTCTCTTCTACACTTCTTCTTTCATTTTCATACCCCTCTGTTCACTAACCATGCCAAAGTCTTACGTTTGGTGTGGAACACCACACTCCTTTCTAGTGAAAACTAGAACTTTGTCGAACTTTAAGTTTGGTGTGGTAAACCACACCTCTACAAAACTCTAAGTTCGGTGTGGTACACCACACCTCTTTTTCCACTACCGCTTCTTCCATACCCCTCAATACACAACGGGGGCGTACCACCTTCTCAAAGAGTATACAATGACGATTGTGCACATACCGAGGTTGGCGAAAAATCTACCCCGATTCTAAAAAGAGGCCCGGCAGCCCAAATATGCAAAAATCCAAAAATACCCTTTGTCCTAAGCCAGGTGAGAATGAATAAAAGCCAGAGTGTGAATAAAAACATGAGAGTTGTGCCCTGAATAAGGATAACCAATAAAGGTCTTGCCCGGACGGTACATTAGCTGCCCTCATGAAGGCAGATGTGTCGTGACCGGTAGTGAGATCCTAAGGATCCAAAAATAACCCCTTACCTCCCCTCAAAGAGGTAAAATAGCCAAAAGCCTTAAGCCAACCTATACACACTTCTGAGTTACCTTTAGAAAAGAAAAAAACCGGGTGTAAGGCTAAGTCAACCACAGTCGTGCATAAATCATTCAAAGTATCTCGATGAGTCAACTAATTTTAAGAGTCTTGATTCAATCAGAGGAGAGACCCTTATCTCTTGATCATACCCCTATTCTCTCCTTTTTCAATACCTATGACAGATTATATGCATTTTGTTGATTCTGTGGGTCTGTTCAAAGTCTCATAAAACTCTTTAACATGACTGATACAACAGAGAGTGAGAAGGAAGTACTTTAGCAAAGTAAACTCAGAAATGAGGATATCATAAGATGTATTCCGTGATCTAAGAAAGCTTTGATACTGTATCGATCTGAGCCATGAAAAAAATTACGATTTGACAATAGGATGCGGCAATCACAAGATGAATGATTCATTGGCGACTGTTTTAAGTTTTCCGTTCCTCGGGACGAGTAACACTTAAGTTCGGTGTGGAGATGAATCCTCCAGATCCATCCTCAGTCACCAATTCAAAGGATTTCCGACATTTTTGCCCTAATTTTTGCTTTTTGTCGACTGTCTTAAGTTTTAATCCGTTCCTCGGGACGAGTAACGCTTAAGTTCGGTGTGGTGATGAATCCTCCAGATTCATCATTACAGTCGCCATTTTTAGGGCTTTTATACCTCATTTTGACTAAAGTACCTTTGCTTTGCTTTACTCTGAGTATTTCTTCGTTCCCATATAAATAATGCTTAAATAGTCTTAATTACCAGTTCATTTGATGCTATTACCCCTTACACACTCTCCTTTCCCTCTGCAGATCACCCTCAATCATCCAATCAAACATCAACTGTGCGTTCTGTCCTCAAAGCCCCAGTCTTGTGCAGCAAATAATCAAGTATATGAAGCAGAGCACTCGCCACGGCCGTGCTAGTCACACCACGACCGTGACGCATCGTCAGCAGTGCCAAGATCTCACCCACCATGCCCGTGCAAGGCGGCACGGCCGTGGGGCTGCAACTTAACCACGACCGTGGCATAATGTCAACAGAGCCAAGCCTCCATCCGCCATGACCGTGCTATAAACGCCACGGCCGTGGTACTTATCCGCCACGACCGTGCTGGTCTCGCCACGACCGTGGCACATAGCTCCCAAAGCCAAGATTTCACCCACCACTCCTGTGCAAGGCAGCATGGCCGTGGGACAGCAGCATCACCACGGCCGTGGTGCCTCAACATGGCTGTGGCGCGTCGTCCCCTACCTCCCGATGCTGCTATTTCTTCAACCTGGTGCTCTGAGACTCCATGGCCACCGCCATCGCCCTCCTCACCTAGAGCACTACCGACCTGAAACTCCCCACAACTCCAGATCGCTTGATGAGCACAAATTCCCAGACCATTTGGAGATGCTCTCAGTTCTAAATCGTTTGGAGAAGATAACAATCTCAGATCGTTAGGAGAATGGATGCTCAAGGTCGTTTGGGCATCATTTGAGCAAATCTTTGAGGAGTTCAGATCGTTTGGTACCATGGTCACAAGACCGTTTGGTATCAAACGGTCTCAAGACCGTTTGGCCATAAAAACTCAAGACCGTTTGCCAAGGCCTATAAATAGGACCAACAGGGTCCCTTTTTGGGGACAGTCCAGGATGCCGCCAGGCTGCCCGAGCACCGTTTCTGATCAAACTTCACACACAGCTCCAGGACCCCGGTCTGAGCACAGATCTGGAAAGCAACCAGACTGGGGACAGATCTAGAAGGCCGTTCCATTGCCATCTCACCTCCACCATTGTTCCACCATAGCTCCACCTCATTCTACCCGTGCAATCTCAGAGGTAGACACGAGGATCGAGGCGGAGAGACGGGCATCATCGACCACAACGGAGCAGTCCCGAAGACTGTGACGATCTACACCGGGCTGTCACAGATCTACTCTTCTGCTCCGATGATGCTTTCTTTCTCTCTCTTCTCTTTCTTTGTTGCTCCCTCTATGAGGAGCGAGTAGTTCCATTCACTGAGGTGCGGGGACTAGCCCCCTGCCCGTGTTTTGTAACTTGTACTAAAAAGATGTTATCATTCTAATTCAATACTAAATCGTTTCATACATGCTTGAATGTTGGACGCGTTCTTGTATGCATCTATTATCTTTCGTTGTGGTTTGTCTACGACCGCTCTTGGGACTCGAATACCGATTTAGTATTGGTTTCTGGTGTGTGTATCCACCACGCATCCGTTTTGGTATCTGGGAATGCTTTCTAAGGAGTGGAGTAAACTCACCTCCATCGTTGTACTTTTGTACTATGAATGGAATCAGTTGACGTACAAAAGTGCAACCTTGACAGGTCGAGGAACACACTCTGAGGAGAGAGTGGTGCAAAGTACTTGACCATTCGCTCGGGAATGGCTGACGTTGCAACACTCTCACGTTTCTCATAGCTATATCCTCGAAAGAGGGATAGTCTATAAGGATACTAATCGATTTGGTAATTATCGCTCGCTTGTTAGTTTTCCGATGCACGTTTCACGAGGTCGAGTAAGATTTTCTCTTCGGAGACTACACATCTTCATTGACACATAGATATGTACCGGATGAGAATTACTCAACCCGTGAAGGATGTGTGCATTACTCTTGTCCTATAAGACATCAATATTATACAACATCCATGTATCTTGCTTACAAGTCTTGCTATGTTTGGTACAAGTACAATTCATGTGTAGTGGTGGCAAATACCCACATCACCCCAGTGATCCATCATCATTTGCTAATCTTAGATTTTAATCATTAAACTAGTTTTTATTCTTGCCTTTACTTTTGCATGTTTAGGTTAAATAACTCAAATCAAACTTCTGGTCTTAGATGATTAACTTAGATTGATACGAAACAAGAAAAAGACACTCAGATTCTTAACGTTGTCCTATGGGTTCGATCCTAAATCTGTACTATGATAAGGCTTCCACACTCTTGTGGGGTTGGAGCATTTATCTAGCACCAGTTGTAGGTAAACCTAGAGAGGACATCAACTCTCTAGGGTTTTGGTGCATTTTAGGACTTCCATTGGAAGAGTAATCTTTTGGTGTAAGTTTTAGCTCCATCACATCTCCCGTTCATGCCCAGATCTACTCTGACATGACGTAGAAGGCCATATCTTCTTCACCGAGCTGTGACTACTTTCTGCACTGAGTTCATGGTGGATTTCTCTCTTTTTCTCGTTTTCTTATTTCTCGCATCATGAGCGAGTAGTACCTTTTCGCTGGGGTGCGGGGATCAGCCCCACTGCCCATGCAAATCATGTTCTTTTGTTAAACTCTCCATGGCAATGTATATAACTTCCCATTTCATTGTTAGTTGGTATGTTTGTAGTTGATTGTCTACTTGCTTTCATCTTGTTCTTTCCTATACTGCGAAATCTTCTATAAATGGGACGAAATGTCGATTTACAAAGTTTGACTCCTTGAAGAGAACTTCTGATAAGATTCCTTGAGGTCGTAAGTGTATGATCCGTTAGGGGACGAGGCATCTAGCCTACGATGACGCTTCTGTGGTTTAAACATCCCTCAGGGAGGACTACAACCTTAGTTGGATTTTGTAACGTCTTTGTTTATCGTCAATGTTAGTTTTTAGATCTATCACCTGCTTGCTTATCGATTAATGCGGTTGACTCCCAAACTAGAAATAGAATGAGATTTTTTTCCGAAGCCGTAAGTAAGTGATCCGGTTGGTGACGAGACATCTGATGCCTAAGGTGATGCTTACACGAACCTAACGCCCTAACAGGGGGTTCTACAGCAACTCTATTTGGATTGATATATCTTGCCTGAATTGTTTGTGATTGAATGTGTTTGCATGAGTAGTGGAGGTGAAACCCGGTACCATCCCAATGATTCCATATCATTGATCTAAATCCAACTTTAATTTAGCTTTTACTTTCTTACAATTAGTTTAATTAACCTCAAATCAACCAATCATTCTAAATATTAGTTTTACTTGAGCTAGATTCGACTGACAAGGATTCTTAAAAATGTTGTCCTTTGGGTTCGATCCTTAACTATACTACGATAAGACTCGTCCGCTTGCGGGTGGTATTATTGCACTTTGGTTTTGGTAAAAGCTTGAGGATTTCAACCCCGACTGAGTTTGTTAGTGCATTCAAAATACCACGTCAAATTCTAGCGCTGTTGCCGGGGACAACATAATCAGTTAGTGAAATCTAGTTTTTAAAGACTAATTTAGGATTTTGTTTTTCTTCTTTTGATACAATCGATCATCTACTTGAAATTTGACTCTACTCCATGGTTCTCACTTTTGAAATCTTTCTATTTTTAGGTACAATCCAAGGTGTAGTGCATGCACTATTCGGACATCCCCAGACTAACAGCGAGCTTTGATCCTGAGATAGACAGAACTTTTCATCGTCACATCTGAGAAAATCAAGCAAGGATGGCTCAGGAAGAGGAAGTAGCCCGAAGGGTGGCTCAAGCCATCAATTCACTGAGAGAGAGGCTCATGCAGGAAGCCAGGGCTGCAGTTCAACAAGAAATCCTAGCAGCGCAAGCAACAACACAAGCAGCTGAACTACAAAAGGATCTTAGAGAGTTCTCAATCCTAAAAGCTGCAAATGTTCATCATCCAGTACAACCTCCTCCTATCAATGCTACCAATTTCGAGATAAGAGCGCATTGGATCACCCTGCTTTAGAATAACCCTTTCTATGGCAAGCAAGGAGAAGATAGCCAAGAACATCTTCTGAGATTTATTGATCTATGTGCCATGACAAAACAAAATGGAGTCACATATGATGCCATTAGATTCCGCCTCTTCAAGTATTCCCTTGCTGATAGAGCCATAAGTTGGTACAATTCACTGCAAAGTGAGATACCCATCACCACCTGGGAACAACTTCAAAATGTGTTTCTACAGAAGTTCTATCCCCCATTCTCACATATGAAATCAGAGGGTGAATAACAAATTTCACTCAAGTTCTTGGAGAAATCCTTACTGAAGCTTGGGATAGATACAAAGAGCTTCTACGCAAGTGTCCACACCACAGAATTCCCAAGAACCAACTCATTGAGATTTTCTATAGGGGTGTGGATGATGATATTAAGAGATTCCTCGTCTGGAGGAAACTTCATGCGTCAAAGTTATGACAGCGCATGGAGAGTCGTCACCCTGGGAGTAGAAAATCAAGCCAATTAGGGTAGATCTGTAGGTAAAGGAGTTTTGAAAGTAGCTATGGCCAAAGCTACTCCTGAGTACAAGTCTATCGCTGAAACCTTGAAACTCTTAGTTTCCAAGCAAGACCATATTGAATCATCTCTTGCTTCTATTGGAAGAGGACGTTCACCCACTCGACAATCGGAACAGGTCAAGTCTGCTTCCCTGTTCTGTGAAGCATGTAAGAGAACTGATCATTCCACTTTGTCATGCAATGTTCTCTATGATGTTGTTTTGAGCAATGTATGTGGCCATGGAGATAATGGTCAGATGGAAAATCTTAATGCCATCAACACCATTCCTGGTCAAAGTTATTACAATACGAATCAGAATAGGAATCATCCCGAGTTTCAATATGGAAACCCCTCTGGAGCAGTAAACTCGCATCAACTTGGTTCAAACAATCAATCATGAGGACCTCTAGGATTCCAATATAATCAACAACAACAAAATTTTGGGAATCAAGGAAATTTCAAGGGGAACTTTCAGAATAGGAACTACAATAATTACCAAAATAACTCTCAGCACTAGAATCTTAATCAACAGCAAGGACAGAAAGCAGGTCAAGTTTCTCCTGATGACAAGCTATCATCCATTGAGAAGATGTTTCAAACTCAGCAAACCATGATCGCTAACCAACAAGCTCAACAGAAGGCTATTGAATCTCAATTAGCTCAACTTGCAGCTAGCATAACGCCACCTGCTGGAGTCTTTGTTGGCCAACCCAGGAACAATCCTAAGCATCCTGAACAGTTGAAGGCAGTCACCACTAGGTCATGGAAAGACTATTCGGATCCCCCTGAAAAGACACCTGTGGTCATTACAGACGAGGATGAACCTATGATTACCCAAGACTCAATAACACAAGAGACTCAATCAAAAGATGATAAGTCAGAAAAAGGAAATTTTGAGAAGTCTGCTCAAGATGACGAAGAAACTGAGACTCCAGAACCTGATATCCCTGTGTACAAACCTCGTATACCTTTTCTAGCTTGACTAAGGCAAACAAAGATTGATACCAGATTCAATAAGTTTAAAGAATCTATGAAGAAACTTCATGTTGATATCCCCTTTCTCGATGATCTAGCTGAGACACCATCCTGGACGAAGTACTTAAAGTCACTCCTCACCCGGAAATATATAACTGAAGAGTATGAGAGAGTAAAACTGGCGACAACTATATCTGATATCATTTTGAGCAAGATGCCCAAGAAACAAAAAGACCCGGGATCTTTTGGAATTTCATGTCACATTGGTGACTCATAATGCAAGAAAGGATTGGTAGATGTAGGTGAAAGCATCTCTATTATGCCACTTAGCCTGTGCAAAAGACTAGGGTTTGCAGAATTGCTTCCTACTGGCATGACTATACAGCTTGCAGACAATTCGATAAAACGTCCGTTAGGAATCCTTGAAGATGTCCCGGTCAAGGTGGGCAAGGACACATATGTTCCATGCAACTTTGTCATTATGAACATAAAAGAAGACACCAGATATCCTCTCATCTTTGGGTGTCTGTTCCTGCCACTGCAAGAGCCCCGATTGATGTTGAAGCTGGTACCTTACTACTCAGATTAGGCAAAGAAACTCTCGAATTTAAAGTTTTTGAAAGTATGAGAAGACCAAGTATGCAAGAAGAAGTCTATCTGATTGACTGCATTGAGCAAATGTCACTTCTGACTCAAGAGCATCATGAATTAGACGATCCTTTAGAAGTTTCTCTAACAAACCCATTAGTTGATGAACCAATTGACGAACAAGTAAAGGATTGCATCGAATCCCTCAATTCTGCTAAAGAAGATGTTGAAGCCACTAGTGAAGAACTCAATGCTATGGAAACTACGGAAGAAACATGCGAAAAACCAGAAGCTCCCAAAATGAAGCCCCTGCCCGAAGGACTGAAGTACGTGTTTTTAGATGATCTCAAAGTTTTCCCAGTTATTATAAATTTCGATCTAACAGCTGAACAAGAAGAGAAACTCCTGAAGGAATTAAGGGAAAGAAAGAAAGCCATCGGTTATAAAATGAGTGACCTAACTGGGGTCAGTCAAGCACTGTGTATGTACAAGATCCCTATGATGGAAGATCACAAGCCTACTATTGCACATCAATGGAAGTTGAATCCAAATACAAAAGAAGTGGTCCGTCACGAGGTCATTAAACTGCTCACAACTGGAATAATCTATCCGATATCAGATTCGCCATGGGTGAGCCCAGTGCATGTAGTCCCGAAGAAAGGTGGAACAACTGTTATACGGAATGAAAACAATGAACTCATTCCCACTCGAATAGTCACATGGTGGAGGATGTGCATAGATTATAGAAAATTAAACAAGGCAACTCGAAAAGATCATTTTCCAATGCCTTTCCTTGATCAAGTCCTAGAAAGGTTGGCTCACCAAGAATATTTCTGTTATCTTGACAGTTACTCTGGATTCTATCAAATACGAATACATCCAGATGACAAAGAGAAAACTACTTTTACCTGCCCATTCGAAACATACGCATTTAAAAGAATGCCGTTTGACCTCTGCAATGCACTTGCAACTTTCCAACGTTGCATGGCTGCCATATTTGCCGGTCTCACCGAAACCATTATGGAGGTTTTTATGGATGATTTTTCTGTATACGGAGATTCATTTGATTCATGTCTTAAGCACCTCTCCCTGGTCCTCAAACTTTGTGAAGAACCACATCTTGTGCTAAATTGGGAAAAGTGCCATTAATGGTAAAAGAAGGCATTGTCCTCAGTCATAGGGTCAGCAATAGAGGAATTGAAGTAGATAAAGCCAAGATCGAAGTGATTTCTAAATTGGCTATTCCAACGAATGTAAAAGAAGTCTGTGCATTCCTAGGACATGCAGGATTCTATAGACGGTTTATAAAGGACTTCTCAAAGATAACCAAGCCAATGACAAATCTGTTACTAAAGGACACTCAATTCAATTTTGACTAAGAATGTGTCAAAAGCTTCAACACACTAAGGCAGGCTCTCACAACAACACCCATCATTAGAGCTCCCGACTGGGACCATCCTTTTGAAATTATGTGTGATTCTAATGACTATGCTGTGGGCGCTATTTTAGGGCAATATATAGAGAAGAAACATTATGTGATCTATTATGCATCAAAAACTCTCGATGAGGCCCAGAGGAATTATGCAACTACCGAGAAAGAACTTATAGCAGTCGTGTATGCCTTTGACAAGTTCAGATCCTACCTAATTGGTTCAAAGGTCATTGTCTACACAGACCATGCTGCCATTCATTACTTTCTGGCAAAGAAAGATGCAAAACCCAAGCTGATTAGATGGATCCTCCTATTACAAGAATTTGATTTAGAGATAAGAGATAAAAAGGGTACAAAAATGTAGTAGCAGATCACCTCAATCGCATCCACACTCTGGATACTGAGAAGATTCCGATTAATGATTCCCTTCTGAATGATCAACTAATGAAGGTCTCAGAATTTATACCGTGGTACTCGGATTTTGTGAACTACCTCACTGCTGGGGTTGTTCATCCTCAATGCACCAGAAATACACTTAAGAAATTTATGCATGATGTGAAATGGTACTATTGGGATGAGCCGTACCTTTTCAGACTATGTGCTGATGGTCTTTACAGACGATGTATCGCCGAGGAAGAAACCAAACTCATTCTAGAGCACTGTCACTCTGGCCCAGTTGGAGGACACATGAGTTCTAAGAAGACTGCGATAAAAGTTTTGCAATGTGGATTCTTTTGGCCAACCATATCCAAAGATTCCTATGACTTTGTCCTATCATGTGACAAATGTCAAAGATCAGGCAATATAACAAAGAGAGATGAGATGCTGCTAAATCTATGGTAAGAAGTAGAGATATTTGATGTATGGGGGGTGGACTACATGGGTCCATTCCCATCTTCTCATGGATTTTCAAACATCCTAGTGGCGGTGGACTACGTCTCAAAATGGGTTGAAGCTATACCAACCGTCACTAGTAATTCCAAACCAGTCATCAAATTATTCAAGGATATTATATTTCCCCATTTTGGCACCCCACGCACGGTGATATCCGACGGAGGCTCCCATTTTCTTAAAAGAAGCTTCTAAGCATTACTAAGAAAGTATGTTGTTACTCACAAGGTAGCCTCACCCTACCATCCACAGACAAGTGGACAGGTGGAGGTTTCTAATCATCATATCAAGAGTATCTTAGAAAATACAGTGGGTCGCAATCGGAAAGATTGGTCAGAGAAAATCAATGACACATTATGGGCCTATCGAACTGCTTATAAAACTTCCCTCGGGACTACACCTTTTCGATTAGTATATGGAAAGGCTTGCCACCTGCCAGTCGAACTGGAACGCAAGGCATGGTGGGCAATTAAACAACTGAACTTTGATATGAAAGAAGCAGGCCAAGCCAGAATTCTGCAACTCCAAGAGCTGGATGAACTCAGGATGACAGCTTATGAGAATGCACAAATCTACAAAGAATGCACAAAACTTTGGCACGATGGACATCTAAAAAGAAAAGACATACAAGTGGGAGACCAAGTTATGCTATTCAACTCAAGATTGAAGTTATTCCTAGGAAAACTCCGCTCACACTGGTCTGGACCATACATCATCAAGAGCATCTCCCCACATGGTGCCTTCTCATTATAGAGTGAAAAGTCAGGTGAATTTTTAACAAATGGTCACCACTTAAAGAGATATTTTACCCCCACTGACATAGGCACTAAAGCAACGCTGGAACTCACAAATCCAAAGGATCCATCATGAAGCTGAAATCGAGCCATCAACATAAAATAAAGGCGCTTGTCGGGAGGCAACCCGATCAATAAATTTGTTTTACTTTCCCTTTCAAATTAGAATGTTTCTTCAATTTTGTTTTTACCTTCTAGTTAATTTTTCATTAAATAAAATTCACATCGTAAGATGCTATTTTAAGATCTAATTTCTCTTTACCTTTGAGATTTTCAGATAAGAGAATGCACGCTGACAGGAATGCTATCACACCCGGTAGTCTATCTGGCATGAATTTTCCCTTCCATCTTGGATTTAGGGTTTGCTCGGGATGAGAAAATCTCTATGTTCGGGGTGAAGGGTGGGTGGTATGTACCTCACTTTCCACCTACACCCATCCTTTTCATACTTAAAGTTTTCACTATCACATTCTTGATAAAAAATTTCAAAAATTTCAATTTTTTATGTTTTTCAAAGAAATTGAACAGATACTTGATGAATATTTGACACTTCCTGGTTTCATTAAAAGGTACTAACTAACCTGCTATGCATTTTGAATCATTGTATCCTCCTTATTCGAAGTAAATCCTCAAAAGGACCACTTTTTTGAAACAAAGCCTTTTGATTGAAATCATCTTGTGAAGCTTATGATTCCTAACATCATGATACTTATGAAAAAATGACAAGCGTCTGTCATTCTGAAAGGGATCAAACACGTCGTGCTTCCTAACTGACTAGTGGAACAATAACACGAAATCTCCACCGGGCCCTCATCGAGTCATTATTTGAGCAGAGTACGATAAAGAGACCAACCCGGTGCACTGAATTGTAAATCAAGTTGCATTCGGATCTAAACTCTCTTCTACACTTCTTCTATCATCTTCATACTTCTCCATCTATAAAAAAGAAACTAAAAAGAAATAGCCAAATTTGTGCCAAACCCTATGTTTGGGGTGGCACACCACTTCCCTCTATTTCCGCTTCTTCCATACCCCTAATAAATAAACAGGGGCATACCACCAAATATGCAATCTCGAGTCGAATAGAGGAGAGATTTGCAAACAAAAAGATGCCAAAGCGCACACAAAAATAAATGCAATCTCGAGTCGAATAGAGGAGAGAATCGCACAAAAAATGCAATAAATGAAATTGCACTTCTTAAAATAAAAATCTCGAGTCGAATAGAGGAGAGATTTACTTCTTCTTTTCATACCACCTTTCACTCCCTTTTCTACCCAATGGCACAATGATTGCCTACCCTATCTTGAAAAACACCAGTGTCAGATCAAATGCACACTTGTTGTTCTACGGGAGTCTCTGGACTCTTACAAAACTCTTTAACATGCTTGTTGTTGGAAAAAGTGAGGAGGAAGTGATATTGGAAAATGAACTCAGAAACGAAGATATGGTAAGACGTGTTCAGTGATCTCAGGAAGTTGAGATGTTGAGTCATTCTGAGCAGAAGGAAAACAATCATGATGTAAAGATGAAGCAATCACATGAGTCGAAAGTATTCATTTGGCGAGTGTTTCATATTTTGTGTTACTCGAGGACGAGCAACGTTTAAGTTTGGGGTGTTTTGATGAATGCATATTCACCAGGGAATTCAATTATCATTTTTGGACAAATTCAATTCACTACTACAGAAACAACATTCAGTGTCGCTTTTCTGGACGTCGGTTATTTAGGAAAACCGACGCCTTTAATATTAAACATAGGTTATTTATGCAAACCGACGTCTATATTCAAAGACCAGCCAGACACGGGTACCGCTTTGTATTTAGCGTCGGCTGGTTATAACAGACCGACGCCTAAAATCGCCCACGAAATCCAATTTTCGAGCGAAAACATTTTAGGTCACCTACAACGTCGATTTTTAACTATTCACCGACGCGTATTTAAAATGAAAATTTGCGCAAAAAGTCCCACTTTCAGTGTCGGTTATCCTTAGATAACCGACGCTGATAATGGTTCCCGCCAAATAATTTAGGGTAAAGGTTGTCTAGTTGGGCGTCGGTGTTTTACTATCAACCGACGCTAAATCGTAATAGGCGTCGGTTTTGTAGATAACTGACGCCGTTGACCAACTTAATAGAGGCCCGATCACCCGGCTCTTACCCCTTTCTTCCTGTTTCATCGATTTTCTTGTGCGCTGCTCATCGCCGCTCTCCCAAAATTGCCGCCTGGTGCCTGTTGCTTCTCGCTCGCCGCCGACGCTCCCTACTGTTGCTCTGCGTCGCCGCCGCCACCCGCCACATACCTCCTTGCATCGCCTCCGCGCCACCTTCCTCCTTGCTCACGCCCTACTGCGGCGTGCTCCTTCCTCCCTGCTCACGCCCTACTGCGGCACTGTCTTCTTCCTTGCCGCCGCCCCCTGCTTGCTGCTCTGCTCTCTAGGTATTAGCCGTAGCCTCTGTTCTTCTTTCTCCCTAGCTCTTTAACTACAACATTTCCTGACTTCAAAACCTAAGCACCTTAGCCACTTGGCTACAGTTACCTAGAAATTCAGTGAGATACCTTCTAGTTATAGAAGTCCTTACTTCACTTTCTTCTCGACTAAATAATCAATCAATTTCGTTAAAGACTAGTTAGTGTTCTACTTCTTTCACTGAGAAGAATGGCTTACCACGACCATGTTTGCTGTTGGTAATGATATGAACAAATCTATATGTAATGCTTTATGTAAATTCTAGTATACAAACAAATCTTTTGCTTGCATATATTTGTGCTTCTAATCCTAATGCTTGACCTAATTCAGTAAATTTTGATGCATGTTGAAATAAGATTTAAACCTGTCCATTCTAGCATCCTAATTTGATTTGATTAAACCCTAACATTGATGAAACCCTAACATAAATTGTGATGAAACCCTAACATGTACATATCTATTATTGTGTTTGTTGGCCTAGAAACCCGTCCAAGATTTACTCATTAGGAGTAAATCTTGGATAGTCCCCGGTTTGGGACTGTTCTTGAACACCTAATCTCACTTAGGATGTAAGTGTATAATGTGTATTGGGTTTTTGAGAAAATTTTGGTAGCATTTCCCCATTTGTTCTCTAAGTACATATGTACTTAGAGAACAGTGGGGAAATGCTGCCGAAATTTTCTTGAAAACCCAATACACATTATACACTTACTAGTGAGATTAGGTGTTCAAGGAAGGGATAGGTGGCACACATTTATTATATATAAGAATGACATCACATGTGTTTGTTGACCTAGAAACCCGTCCAAGATTTACTCATTAGGAGTAAATCTTAGATAGTCCCCGGTTTGGGACTGTAATAGGAGTAAATCTTGGATAGGATGTAAGTGTATACCCTAATCTTGTCCTAATATATATTTGTTTTCTCTTTGATCATAGAATGGATAGATCATGGATGTCCATTCACAATCGCTGCACCCCAGAGTTTATATCTGGTCTTGATCAGTTTATTAGATTTTCCGAGGAACATAAGAAAAAACCTACAGATAGGTTCTACTGTCCATGTAGGCATTGCGGTAACAACTTGAAAGTCAACACTGGTGAGGAAATCAAAAGTCATGTCATGTGCAACGGGATTGTACAAGGCTATACAGAATGGCACTGGCATGGAGAGATTTCAAACTCGAAACCAGTAGATGTCGATAGCAGTGCTTGGGTGGAAGAAGAAATTGCCTCCGATGATGTAGATGTGAACGAACCGGTTCCAGTAGACATCGTTGATGCGATGCTGGATAGTTGTAGGGTAGAGCACACCAATCCACCTCCTATCTTTAGAAACATTGTGCATGATGCTGAGATACCATTATACACAGGCTGTGCTAAGTTTACGAAGCTTAGCGCTGTGTTGAGATTGTATAAGTTGAAAGCTAACAATAGATGGAGCGATAAAAGCTTCACTTCATTGTTGACTTTGTTGAAAGAAATGCTTCCTGAAGGAAATGAGCTGCCAATCTCAACATACCGGGTAAAGAAAATGTTGTGCCCAATGGGAATGGAGGCCAAGAAGATACACGCATGCCCGAATGATTGTGTATTATTTCAAATGGACTATGTAGATTTGAAAGATTGTCCAAAATGTGGTGCGTCACGGTATAAATTGACGACTTCGGGGGAGTCCAAAACTGGTTCTCCTGCCAAGGTGTTGTGGTATCTACCTATAATATCACGGTTTCAACGCTTGTTTGCAAATCCAAAAGATGCAAAGAATTTGAGGTGGCATGCAGATGTTAAGAAAAATAATGATGGGATCCTATGACATGCGTCTGATTCCCCACAGTGGAAGAAGATTGATCTATTGTACCCCAAATTTGGTGAAGAAGATAGGAATCTAAGACTTGGGCTTTGTACAGATGGGATGAATTCGTACGGGACTTTGAGCAGCCAGCATAGCACTTGGCCAGTCATGCTTGTTATATACAATCTTCCTCCCTGGCTGTGTATGAAAAATAAGTACGTTATGCTGTCGTTGTTGATATCGGGCCCTAAACAACCCGGAAATGATATCGATGTTTATCTTGAACCTTTGATTGATGACTTAAAGAAACTTTGGGCTGAAGGTGTGATGACCTATGATGCTTCAGGAAGAGAGACATTTCATTTGCACGCTATGTTGTTTTGCACTATTAATGACTTTCCAGCATATGGGAATTTGTCTGGATATAGTGTCATAGGAGCTAAAGCATGTCCTATATGTGAAGAAAACACTGATTCAATAAGACTAAAACATGGCGGCAAGACTGTATATCTTGGTCATCGAAGGTTTCTTTCAAAATTCCATCCATATCATAGGAAGCACAAAACATTCAATGGATGGAATGATGAACGAAGTGCACCTAAACCTATACCAGGGGATGTTGTTTATGAAAGAGTAAAAGACATTGTCAATGAATTTGGTAAGAAATCACAATGTAGTATGGCCACACGGAGTGACAATTCTTCATTCAAGAAGAAGTCAATATTTTGGGATCTTCCTTATTGGAGTTCTTTGACAGTCAGGCATTGTATCAATGTAATGCACATTGAGAAAAATGTCTGTGATAGCATCATTGGTACTCTGTTAAATATACCAGGTAAGACTAAAGATGGGATAAAATCCAGACTGGACCTACGTGAAATGGGAATAAGGTCAGAATTAACAGAATTACATGAAATGGGTAATAAAAGAACATACTTACCTCCCGCTTGTTACAAATTGTCTAGAAAGGAGAAGAAAGCTTTTTGTGAATGCTTGTTAAATGTTAAGGTGACACATGGTTACTCATCCAACATCCGTAGATTCGTATCAATGAAAGATCTGAAGTTGATAGGTCTTAAATCTCATGATTGTCACACTCTAATGCAACAAATATTTCCCGTGGCAATTCGATCTATATTGCCGAAGCATGTAAGATTTGCAATCACCAGACTTTGTTTCTTTTTCAACAGTCTATGCAGCAAAGTTATTGACCCTGATACTCTCGATAATTTGCAAAGAGAAGTGGTTGTTACCCTATGTCAGCTTGAGATGTATTTCCCTCCTTCATTCTTTGATATCATGGTACATCTTGTTGTCCACTTGACTAGGGAAGTGAAAATGTTGGGACCAGTTTTCTTGCATTGGATGTATCCCTTTGAACGATACATGAGCATTTTTAAAGGTGATGTTCGAAACCATTATCGGCCTGAAGGGAGTATTATTGAAGGTTATGTGGTGAGAGAGGTTATGGATTTTTGCAATGACTTTCTGAGTGGTAATAACACTCATGTTAATGACAAGAATATTGAGGAGGGCAAAGGAATTTTGGGATCATGGGTGAAAGTAATCAGTTGTGAGCAGTTGAAACAAGCTCACTTGTATATTTTACACAACATGGACAAAGTGAGTGTTTATATCGAGGAACATACCAATTTCATCAAGAGACAACATCCTCGAGCAAGTTCAATGTGGCTTGCTAGAGAGCATAATAAGACTTTTACTAAGTGGTTTGAAGATTAAGTCTTACATCAACTATCTCAAACACCAAATGATATTACAAAAACTATCAAATGCCTCGCCTTTAAACCAAAACTGAATGTTATGTCTTATGAAGGGTTTGACATTAATGGGTTCACATATTACACAAAGCGCCAAGATGATAAGAGTGTCGTCCAAAACAGTGGGGTCACTCTTCAAGCGTCGACTATGTATTTTGCAAGTGCAAAGGATAAGAGTCCACGTGAAGCTAAAATGTCATATTACGGTGTCATTGAAGACATATGGGAGTTTGACTACATAGATTTCAGAATTCTGCTCTTTAAATGTAATTGGGTTGATAACACCAAAGGAGTTATAGTGGATGAATTGGGTTTCACTTTGGTGAACTTTGAAAAGATTGGCGAGAAGGGTGAACCATTCATATTGGCATCACAGGCAAAACAAATATTCTATATCGATGATCCTGCAAATGATAAATGGTCGGTTGTTCTTCATGGTAAAAGACAGTTCATTGAAGATCCTATAGATGAAGAAGAGTACTATGATAAGTATGATGACTCCAGTCCATTCTCTGTTGGGTTGCCAACTCCACAAAATATTGACGCTAATGATGACTTATATGTGCGCGGAGATCACAATGAAGGATTGTTAATTGATAAAAGATCACAATTTTAGAGGCATGTATGTTTATATTGTTTTATTGAAGCAAAATGTTTGCTTTTTTTAATATCAATATCATTTTCAGATTTGATTTTTCATTATCTTCTAGTTAATACAAAAGCTAAATTTTTGCCTTTTTCTAGTTAATACAAATGCTAAATTTGTATTAACCCAAAACGCACACTTGTAGCCATTTTGACTTGAACTTGACCCATTGTAGGGCTTTGGATTTTAGATCATTTTCAGATTTGATGTTTCATTATCTTCTAGTTAATACAAATGCTAAATGTTTGCCTTTTTAATGACATTTTCAGATGGCTGACCATGATGAGCATGATGCCCATGATGAGCATGAAGTCCGTGATGAGCATGCTGTCCATGACGAGCATGGTGAGGATACCGATGTAAGTTCTAAAAACATATCCTGTATTTCTATAAAATTCATTATCTTTTAGTTATGTCATATATCCCATATTTCTATATTGCGCTAATTTAGTGTGTTTATTTTAGTCAAATTTTAGGTTGATGATGCACATGTACCCACTGAAGCACTGGAGCAACTTGATGCGCATCACCAAACACTTAATAAGAAAAGGGGCATCACTCTATTGAAGACGTTAATAGCGCTAAGTGGTAGTGGATCCAAATTGGTTGTGGAGTTTGATAATGGAGGAAATGCAATTGGAGTGAACCGCAATAATTTTGTAAACTATCTTGGGTGTGTCACTCGAAGCCATTGTGGTGTTAAGTATGATAATTGGCATAAAGTTCCTCAGGGGAAGAAAGACTTGATATGGAAGGATTTATGCATGAGTTATTATTATTTGCAATTCTATTTTTTAGATTACAAATTATATTATTTGCAATTCTATTTTTGGATACTATTTAATAAGAATTCTATTTTACAGAATCTGTTTGCATTGGATGAGAAACTGCATCGTAAAAGCGTGATGCAACGCGCTGGAAAGATGCTTAGGAACTATAGGACAAATCTCAACAGAGAATACATAAAAGATGGTGATAAGAAGAAGAAGTCAGCCCTTGAACAGTGGAACTTCTTGGACAAAGAAGATTGGGACAATTTTGTTGCTTCAAGAAAATCTGAAGAATTCAAGGTATTAGGCGTCACTCCCAATTTAATTAATATACATTGTATTCACCTATTCAAGATTAACATTTAGTGCTACTAACCAAATCTTTAATGTGCATACTAACTAGGCCCTCAGTGACGTGCAAAAAGCAAGGCGTGCACTGAATGTGCATGACCACACTATGGGTCCAAAGGGCTATGCAAGCATTCGCCAAAGACTACAGGCAGAGTCTGCGGCTAGCCAGGAGTCTGCTCCTACTCAGGAGTCTGCAACACCCATGCCTTGCCATGATATCTGGATAGCTGGGAGGAAAAACAAGAAGGGTAAAATAAAGAAGTCCGTAACTGCTGAGGCGGCTGCGAAAATGGTAAAATACAACTCTTAGAGCAATCGTTTGAATATTGATTATTTGTGGTGTTAACTTACCAATTTTTGTTGATGGTGATTAGCGGGAGCTGCACGAGCAGAGAAAACAAGGCACGTTCATCCCTCAGGGCACAAGGGATGAATTGACAGTTGCTCTGGGTAACCCAGAGCATCTTGGACGTATTAGGGGTGCAGGCACTGGTGTGGGCATCAAAGAATTCTTTGGGCCATCCCAGCACAAACCCAGAGCGGGACTTTCACAAGAAGAGGTAACCTATTCTTTTTTTAGAATGTTACTGCAAAAGAGAATTCAATAATAAGAAGCTAATATTTCTTTTATCCATGTATATGAGAATAAGAGAGTCGAGGATATAGTTGCCAAGAAGGTCAATGATATAGTTGCTGAGAAGGTCAAGGAAGAAATAGTGCGGTGGCAGGCATATCAGGCTTCCAATCAGCCTATGGCGACCCACTCTTCTCCTGATGCACAGAATGTGAGTAATCCTGGAGACCCATCGCCTAACACGTCTGCTGTAAGTATTGTTTATGACATTGTAGCTAGTCTTTTTAAGATGATATGTTTTCAAGATGATATGTATATATGTATAATATTCTTTATGTAAATTTGTAGGCATTGAAGCCATGCCACTTAAGAATGCAAGACTATGTTGTTGCAGAGGCACAGGCTTACCCGTCCCTTCCTGGGGCAATGTTTCACAGGACTCCAATGCCACAAGGCTACGTTCGTGTGAGCCCGATACGTGTGTTACCCGATTGGAGGGAAGCTACATTACCATATCCCCACCCGAATATTGATACACTTGCTGAGGCAGAAGGCAGGGTGATATTGTGGCCCAAAGCAGATGTCGTCTACACTACTGAAATCGTAAGACAAATTTACATTACTTTAGATTGTTAATATGTATATATGAGGTCAACTGATCTGAAATTATATATACATGTTAAAAAGAAGACACCCGGAGCACCTAGGCCTCCACCTCCACTTCCTGCATTACCAAGTTGGGTTCCAACTGACCTAAAATACTCGTTAGGTCCTGCTTGTAGGGGAATGGCATGTTGGCTACGGGCACATAATATACATTGCCCTATAATTGTTTCTTTAGAAGCAGATTATGCAGGTCAATCATATGATAGCTCTTTATTTATACAAGATATTATTGAGCTGTTTATGTATGATTGGCTGAATACATCAATGATAGAGACATGGATAAGGTGAGATCTTGTTTATACATCCATATACCTTGTGTAAGATCTGGTGATCTGGTTTCTTATACATTAATGCATATGTAATACATGTTTTGCAGCTACTTAGTCGAAGATCAATGCAAACAATTTGCATTTGATCATGTGGGTTTTTTGATTCCATCATTGATTAGTATGGTAGCTAAAGACCCTGATAGTGTTCAACAATACTGTATAGATGCTTTTAGAATTTTCAGTCAGCAAAACAAGACGATAATAATAGCTCCATTCAATGTCAAGTAAGTTTACTTTATTTATAATTTGGACTTAAGAAAATTCCATTTTTATTGTGCATTTTGAGTTATTAATTTTTAACTTTTTTACCTCTAGCGGTAGACATTGGGAGTTACTTGTTATTGTCCCCGTGACGTTCACTGTTTATTATCTAGATCCCACGGGAAGTACATTGAACACTAAAATTGGACACATATTGAGAATGTCATTATTCTGGTGAGAAATATTTCATTTTTATATCCGTTAACATCTGTTATTACATTACTATTTAATTATTCAATTTACCGTGTTACATTAACATGTAGGGGTTTAGATGCATTCAAAAATACTGGAGGAAATGTCCCAAGGAGAAAGAACCAGCCAATAATTTGGGAGAACGTAAAAGTAAGTTCCTGACTCCAATGTATATATTATTTATGTGAACTGTGCTTAGTTGTATTTTTTAATATTTTGTATGTTTCAATTTATAGTGCGCTACACAAGACAACGGCTGGGCATGCACATACTATGTGATGCGATTTATGCAGATGATTATCCGACATGCCGCATTGGATATTAATACCATACATGAGGTATTATATATAATCTCATTAGTTAGTATGAAATATATCAATCTTATTTTTATATTATTACTTATATATACATCATTCTCTTTGTAGGTGTTTAAAACTGACCGCACTATAAGTAAACGCTTAAAAATGTACATGCTCCATATACGATGGAAGCATTAAATGAAATAAGAGAAGAATAGGCAAAAGCCATACAAGCAGTGACGATTGTAAGATATAATTGGGATGCTGATAGCGATGCTGAATGATATTTTGTAAATGAATATTTTTGAATGTTTATACATGTCTAAATGTTTCTACGTGTATTTGAATGTTTCTACCTGTGCGAATGTGAGAATTGAATTGATGTCTGAATGTATCTACTTGTGTGAAAAAATATTTGTTGATTTTGCAGTTTTGTGGCTTGTTTGTAGGCTGATATCAATGGATGTCGTAAACCTGTAGTTTAGAAAACTGAACTGCAGGTTCTCATCCTACTGACCAGCCACAGCAGGCCTGCAAACTGATAAGAAAAAAAAAATTAAAGTATAGGCGTCGGTTATTTATAAAACACCGTCATCAAAGGCCTACAACGTCGGTTATTAGATAAAAACCGACGCCTAATATGACAAACAACCTGGCCGTGCAGGAAAGCACGACCGTGGTGGAAAAGGCGTTGCTTATTCGTATAAAACCGATGCCTATAGTACTAAACACGGTCGTGTAGCGAAGCACGGCCGTGTCATCTGGGAGTATGGCATCGGTTGTTCAGTTGTTAACCGACGCAGAAAGTGTCCTAGGTGGTGCCCTTCTTTGTGGCGCGAACCCTATAGACGTCGGCCAACTAAATATAACCGACGCCTATAGATCATATAGGCGTCAGTTAGAAAACCGATTCCGAAGAGTTCGACCTTTAGCGGCGCCCACATAGGCGTCACTTCAAAACCGTCGCCAAAGGGGGTTAAACAACCGACGCCAAAGGCGTATTCTGTAGTAGTGATTCAACACATTTAATTTCACTCATTGAATATAAAAATGTATCATAATATGCAACATTACTTAATTAATCCAATTATCATGATTTTAACTGAAATTATGGTTGATTTGATGCAGGTCTTGATAAAGCTGAATAATTAGCTGGGATCTACCTTCCCTCACCCTTGGTTCTGACCAATCGATCTAACCAAGCCGATTGAATCCATTCGGTCTCAAGACCGTTTGAGCCCATTCGGTCTCAAGACCATTTGAGAAACATATATCGATTGGAGGCATAATCCAGCCGTGAGGGATCGAGCAGTGCATGAATTCAAGACCTCGAAGCCGAGTCTTAACCACGGCCATGGTGGTTCAAAATGACCATAGTAGTGCGGCCTCGACCGTGGTGGATCATCCCCAACACCTGAGCTCTCACTCGCCACGACCGTGGTCACCGAACCACGACAGTGGTACCCCACCTGCATCGACTCTCTCTCTCCCGCCACGCCCGTGTGAGGCAGCACGGCCATGGGGCAGTAGCCTCACCACAATTGTGGTGTCACGCCACGACCGTGGCACAACACCATCTGAGCCCAATTACTCACCCACCACGCCCGTGCAAGACAGCATGACCGTGGGACTGCATCATTAACACGACCGTGGCACATCGTCTCCTACCTCTAGCAACCCTGTCCATGCCACCAGACATGCTTCTACCACCGCTTCCCTCCTTCTTCTTGACCCTGCCATTACCAACCAGCCACCACACCTCTGCCGCCCACCTACGACAACCAGGTCAGGCGCCCTTGCTACCTTCCTCAACATCGAACACACATCAGTTCCATCGCCGCTTCCCTCCACCGTCGTCACTGCAACTTGATCCATCACAGAGGCATCACCCCCACCATCCGCTACACTGCCACACCGTCACCACCAACCAAACGATCTCAGACTGTTTGGTCAATCGAGCAGCCGAAATCATTTGATAGCAAATAGTCTACAGACCGTTTGATAGCAAACGGTCTACAGACCATTTGGAGGAGGCACTACAAGACCGTTTGGCCGTAGCTTGGAAATCGTTTGGATGAGCAAGCAACCGAGACCGAATGGAAGACCGGTTAATGCTGAGGTCGTAAAGACTGTTTGACAAGCAAACGGTTTGCAGACCATTTCATCGGCAAATGGTCTGTGAGACCATTTAGTCTCATGTGGTTTCCAAACCGTGAGAGCAAAAATACTGAAGACCACATGAGCTATTCATTCGGTTTCCAAACCGAAAGAAGCCAAAACCGTTTGGTTTCTAACGGTTTACATACCGTTTTCCAAAGCTGTGCAAGCCCGATTGAGAAAAAAAAATACCTGGACTGGAAGCACACCAAAAACGTGACGGCTAGTCCTGTGCCTATAAATAGGACCCCAAGGGTCCTCACTTGGGAAGGGGTTTCGGGATGCCGACAAGCTGCATGTATACTGGTCCGATCCAAATCCAATGTTGTCCATGCCAGTTTCATTCCACCTACTGCCTGTGTTGCAACCAAGGAGGCTGAGGAGAGAAGGAAGACAGAGTGAGGGAGACTGTCCGATCTGTCTTGGCATCTCCCGTTCATGCCCAGATCTGCTCTAACATGACGTAGAAGGCCGTATCTTCTTCACCGAACTGCGACTACTTTCTACACCGAGTTATGGCAGATTTCTCTCTCTTTCTCATTCTTCTTATTTCTCGCATCATGAGCGAGTAGTACCTTTTCACTGGGGTGCGGGGATTAGCCCCACTGCCCATGAAAATCATGTTCTTTTGTTAAACTCTCCATGGCAATGTATATAACTTCCCATTTCGTTGTTAGTTGGTATGTTTGTAGTTGATTGTCTACTTGCTTTCATCTTGTTCTTTCCTATACTGCGAAATCTTCTATAAGTGGGATGGAATGTCAATTTACAAAGTTTGACTCTTTGACGAGAACTTATGATAAGAATCCTTGAGGTCGTAAGTGTATGATCCGTTAGGGTACGAGGCATCTAGCCTACGGTGACACTTATGTGGTCTAAACATCCCTCAGGGAGGACCACAACCTTAGTTGGATTTTGTATCGTCTTTGTTTATCGTCAATGTTAGTTTGTAGATCTATCACCTGCTTGCTTATCGATTAATGCAGTTGACTCCCAAACTAGAAACAGAATGAGATTTTCTTCGGAGCCGTAAGTAAGTGATCCGGTTGGTGACGAGACATCTGATGCCTAAGGTGATGCTTACGCGAACCTAACACCCTAACGGGGGGTTCTGCAGCAGCTCTATTTGGATTGATATATCTTGCCTGGATTGTTTGTGATTGAATGTGTTTGCATGAGTAGTGGAGGTGAAACCCGGTACCATCCCATCGATTCCATATCATTGATCTAAATCCAACTTTAATTCAGCTTTTACTTTCTTGCAATTAGTTTAATTAACCTCAAATCAACCAATCATTCTAAATATTAGTTTTACTTGATCTAGATTCGACTAACAAGGATTCTTAAAAACGTTGTCCTTTGGGTTCGATCCTTAACTATACTGCGATAAGACTCGTCCGCTTGCGGGTGGTATTATTGCACTTTGGTTTTGGTAAAAGCTCGGGGATTTCAACACTGAGTGAGTTTGTTAGTGCATTCAAAATACCAAGTCAAGCATCCTTCTCTTTTATGATGTAAGAGTTGTTTAAGCTCTGTTCATTGGTAAGGATGTCACCCTTGATTACTGTGCACCTGGGTAGTATTCTATTCATCTTAAGATATTTCAAAATAGAGGTTATGTGACCACCCATGCATATTTCTTTCCCCAGAGTGTAAGCTGAAAGCTTTTGTATCATATGCCGTCCAATGTTGACCGACTACCCTTTTAGAATGGACCAGAGGATGAAAAGATCAGAAATGCTAACATTTCCGTCCTCTGTCCTGGGGAATAGTGCACCTGTAAGAATTTTATGCAATGTTCACACCAGGCCAGAGTGAATGTTGGAGGCCTTGCATGTTTTTGCCTCGTAGGTCAGGATCCCTACCAAGGATTTCGAGAAGATATGTTTGTTGAACTTGGAGCTTTCTGTGCCTACAACTTTGGCTTTCTTCAGCTGCTCTTAGTTGTCGATGAAAATTTCATTTAACATGTTTTCAGTTATGACAACCTTGTTTCCAAAGAGTTTGGTAACCAACTTGCGATCACCTCTATCTGTAGATCTATCCATTATGTCTACAACTTCTTTGTTTATGTATGTGAAAAATTCAGTTGTGGGTTCAATATAAGAAATCTCTGTGACAAAGCAAAGCTTTGAGAGGTTGGCATTGTTGAGCAGAGTGAGGATTCTGTAGTATATCCCCATCTTCTTTAGTACGCTGGAGCAAACGTACTTGGTTGGTTTCAGAGTCTTTTCAAGCGACGGGAGGTTGTGGATGTATAGTTCTGCTGGTGCTGGTGTTGTGGTGGTGACGACGGGGAAAGCAGGAGTAGCAGTGGTGGCAACAGATGGTGTCACGGATCCTGCTAGAATTTGTTCTCTTGTAGTGGTGGGGTGGACTTGCTTCCTTGCCCGTTTCTTTGTTGGTTGCTCTTTCGTAGCTTCTTGGGCCTTCCTCTTCCCCTTGGACTTTGTGGTTGGGGATTCGTCCTCAGAATTTGGCTCATATTCCGAGCCTTCATCACTGGAAGAAGTTTCTTCCATATCTTGGATAGGATCCTCGGTTAAGTACATGTTGATGCGGTCAATTTCATTCATGACCATGAGCAGGTTAACTTTCGGTGGGATCTTTCCAGTCTTGTCATAGATGTCTACGATCTTCTGGAGCTTGGTGCGGTCCTCCATCAGTTGCTCCCTTGTCCAGAAGGGAGCGTCAGTGGTTCTGGTGGCTTCTTTTGTAGGGGAGGCCATTCTATAATCAAAAGAGTATATATGTTAAAAGAGAAGAAAAATGTGTAAAGAATTTTAGCATTGAAAAATGAAATCATTTTTAGGGTGAAAACATATGTTCTAAAACCGTTTGGCTCCAAACAGTTTCAAGACCGTTTGGCTCCAAATGGTCAAAACCACGAGGAAGGTGAAATGTCGGGGTCGTCGGGGGTCGGTTGAAAAATGAGCGGAAGTGGCGGATGACGGCGGCGGCGGCGAAGATGGCACCGATGAAGGAAGAACTCATCGTTAGCGTTAGGATTGGCAACATTGGCTGGTTCTACCTTGCTGCTGCGGACGAAGAAGGCGACAGTGCTGAGGGTGAAGGTGACAACGAAGACGACGAAGCGACAAATGGCGATAACGACGGAGATGAAGTCACGGAGGGGTGCGGAGATATAGCAGCGTCGGCAGTGACGTTGGCGATGGTCGTAGAGCGAACAGGTGTCAGGAGCAGAGGAACAGAATGGAACAGGGTTCACATGAGGGTTTAGAGAAATCGAGAATCAAGGGTAAGAAAATGATGGGGCAGTTATATTTATAGAAAATATTGGGTGTCATTACAAATTCCCAAGGGCAAATGGTCTTGAGACCGCTTGGGGGTCCAAACGGTTTCAGGACCATTTGGGTTCCAAACGGTTTCGAAACCATTTGGGTTCCAAATGGTTTTAGGACCGAAAGGACCAAATAGTTTCGAGATCGAAAGGACCAAATAGTTTTGAGACTATTTGAGTCCAAACGGTTTCGAAATCGTTAGGTTAAGATTTAATTGGATTTTATATTTTTATGTTTATTTTGGTTATTTATGTGATTTTTTTAATATTTTCATATTAAAGATGATAAGCCTAAATCAAACGAAGAGATTAGAAAAATTAACAAAACTAGGCAAAATAAAATGGTGGTACTCAGATCTTGGGTTGCCTCCCAAGTAGCGTCTGGGTTTTACGTCGCTGGCCTGACGGAAATCTGGTTTGGTTATGTCGATGCTGAGGGATCGTAGATCTCGATAGTTTGTCTGCTGGTGTGTAATATCTCTTCAATATGTGACCATTAACTTTCCATTCTCCCCCATTATTATCAAAGATGATGACTGCTCTGGTGGGGTAGATGTGTTTAATTGTGAAGGGTCCAGACCATTTCATGCGGAGCTTTCCAGGAAACATCTTAAGTCTAGAATTGAAGAGGAGGACCTTATCTCCGACATCAATGTCTTTTCTTTTGAGGTGGCCGTTGTGCCACATCTTTGTTTGTTCTTTATAGATTCTGGCACTTTAGTAAGCTGTCATTCTAAGCTCTTCAAGTTCTTGTAATTGAAGTTGTCTATATTCACCAGCACTTTTGAGATCAAAGTTCAGCTGTTTGATGGCCCACCAAGCTTTATGTTCTAGTTCAACCGGTAGATGACACGAGTTTCCATACACCAGTCGGAACGGGGTTGTTCATATCGGTGTTTTGTAAGCCATGCGGTATGCCCGAAGGGCATCAGGGAGCTTGGTAGACCAATCAGTATGATGTCTATTGACTGTTTTTTTTCTAAGATAGCTTTCAATTGACTATTTGAAACTTCAACTTGACCACTTGTTTGTGGATGGTAAGGTGTGGCGACCTTATGGTTGACCCCATATTTTCTTAGGAGGGCTTCGAAGCTTCTTTCCAGAAAATGGGTTCCTCTGTCTGATATGATAGTGCGGGGGACTCCGAATATGGGGAAGATGATATCTTTGAACATCTAGATGATCGGTTTGGAATCGCATGATACGGTGGGTATAGCTTCTACCCATATCAAAACATAATCCACATCGACCAATATGTAAGAGTATCCAAAAGATGAGTGGAAGGGACCCATGTAGTCTATTCCCCAAACATCAAAAAGTTCAATTTCTTGCCACAAAGTGAGAGGCATTTCATTCCGTTTAGTTATACCGCCAGAAAGCTGACATTTATTGCAGGATCTTACAACATCATAGGAATCTCTTGCTATTGTTGGTCAAAAGAAACCCGATTGTAGAACTTTTAGAGCGGTCTTCTTCGAACTCATGTGCCCCCCCCAGTGGGGCCAGAATGATAATGCTCTAAGATAGGGGTAATTTCCTCTTCTGGTAGGCATCGACAGAAAAGTCCGTCTGTACATAGACAAAAAAGATAGGGTTAGTCCCAGAAGTATTGCTTCACATCATGGAGAAATTTATTTTTATCTTGGTGAGAGGCAGAAGGGTGGATGATTCCTGTAGCCAGATAGTTCACTATGTCAGCGTACCAAGGAAATCTGGTGGTAATTTTCATAAGCTAGTCGTCAGGGAGGGAGTCTCAGATAGGTACATTGTCATCGTCTTGACATTCGATGTGACTTAGGTGGTCAGCGATGACATTTTCCACTCCGCTCTTATCTTTTATTTCAATATCAAATTCTTGCAGCATTAATACCCAGTGGATGAGTCTGGGTTTTGCATCCTGTTTCTGAATAAGATATTTGATGGTGGAGTGGTCTGTATATACTACGACCCTTGATCCAACTAGATAAGAATGAAATTTTTCAGAAGCGTAGATGACGGCTAAGAATTCCTTTTCAGTAGTAGTATAATTCTTTTGTGCCTCATCTAACATCTTGGATACGTAGTATATTACATATGGATTTTTGTCTATTCTCTGCCCCATCACATCCCGTATGGCATAGTCGCTAGCATCACACATTATTTCAAAAGGTTGTGACCTGTCAGGCGCTCTTAGAATGGGTGCAGAGATTAGAACATTCTTCAAGGTTGTAAAGCTATGCAGGCATTCATGGTCAAAGTTGAAATCAACATCCTTGGTCAATAGGTATGTCATAGGTTTTGCTATTTTCGAGAAGTCTTTGATAAATCTCCGGTAGAACCCAACATGACCCAAGAAAGCTCGCTCTCCCCTTATGTCTTTGGGCGGTGACAGCTTTGAGATGACATCGATTTTTGCCTTGTCTACTTCGATTCCTCTTTCGCTCACTCGATGTCCGAGGACAACACATTCAGTCACCATAAAGTGACATTTTTCCCAGTTTAGGATAAGATTTGTTTCCTCGCATCTCTGTAGGACTTTACTTAGGTTGAGCAGACAATTATCGAAAGAGTCTCCATATATTGAAAAATCGTCCATGAACACCTCCATAATGGTTGTAGTTAATCCTACGAAGATAGCAGTCATGCACCTTTGGAAGGTTGTAGGTGTGTTGCATAACCCGAAGGGCATCCTTCTGAAGGTGTATGTTCCAAAAGGACAAGTAAATGTCATTTTTTCTTGGTCTTCGGGGTGAATTGGGATTTGGTAAAACCCAGAATATCTGTCGAGATAGCAAATTTTTTTTTGGTGGGCTAGCTGCTCAAGGATTTCATCAAGGAAGGGTAAGGGAAAATCATCTTTCCTTGTTGATTTGTTCAGTTTTCTATAATCTATGCACATTCTCCAACCGGTAACAGTCCTTGTAGGTACTAGTTCACTCTTATCATTTAAGACAACAATGGTTCCCCCCTTTTTAGGGACCACTTGGACAGGACTAACCCACTAAGAGTCAGAAATTGGATAAATAATACCCGCTTTCAAGAGTTTAAAAACTTCAAGGTGAACTACCTCTTTCAGATTTGGGTTTCGTTTTCTCTGGTGCTCCCTCCAGGGTTTGAACTCTTCTATCATAGGTAGTTTATGCATGCACAGAGCTGGGTTAATGCCTGTTAGGTCAGTCATCTTGTACCCAATTACTTTCTTATGCTTCCTTAATTCAGTGAGAAACCTTTCTTCCTGATCGTCAACCAAAGAGGAGCTAATGATAACTGGACATAATTTTTCTTCATCTAGGAAGTCATGTTTGAGCCCAGTTGGTAGAGTTTTCATTTCCAGGGCTTTGGGTACTTTTGTTGTCTCTAATATGGTGATAGATTTTAGTTCTTCAAAAGCAGTTTCAGGGGCTTTTTTAGCTTGCTCCAAGTATTACAGGCATTGCTGAACTAACTCGTTGGCTAAAAATTCAGCTTCTGAATTTATTAGAGTGTCCTCTAGGGCATCTGCTGGTTCTAGATTTGCTTGCTTGAGTTGAGACATTTTATCAATAGCTTCAAGTAGAAAAACCTCTTCATGGATACTAGGGATCTTCAGGCTATTGAAAACCCTAAATTGAACAATTTCTTTACCCAACCTCAAGGTAATTGTGCCAGCCTCGACATTAATTAATGCTCTACCTGTGGTAAGGAAGGGTCTACCAAATATTATCGGGTACCTTAGGTCTTCTTTTATATCCATAATTATGAAATCACAAGGGACATAATAGTCCCTCCCCACTCTTACTGGAATATCTTCAATGATTCCCATGGGTGCAGTAATGGTGGAATCAGTGAGCTGGATGGTCATTGCTATAGGCAACAAGTCAGTAAACCCCAATATCTTGCACATAGAAAATGGCATAGTTGATATGCTGGCTCCCAAGTCGGCCAATCCCTTTTTACAAGAAGTGTTCCCAATAGAGCATTGTATGCCAAAGGAGCCATGGTCCTTCTGTTTTTTTGGCATTTTATTCAAAATGATATCAGAAGTGGTTTGGGCTAGCTTGACAGTTTCATGCTCCTCTGTCATATATTTCATTGACAGCAAGGTCTTCAGGTATTTGGACCAGGCTGGGATTTCAGATAAGGCGTCGAGAAAGGGAATATCAACATAAAGTTTCTTCATTACCTCTTTGAATTTTTGGAATCTAGAGTCTAGTCTGGTTTCCTTTAGCCTGCCAGGATAGGATATCCTTGGCTTATATTGTGGAACCTCTGGTTCTTTGGGACCTAGTTCCTTTTCTTTCCTTTCTTCAGCTTCTTGACCTGATTCTTCTGTTGGGATGATTTCAGTTACATCCCTGTCTTCTTGATTAACCGAGATGGCTTCAGTAAGAGCACGACCAGACCTTGCTGTAACAACATTTAATTGTTCTGGTCTATGTTGATCATGTCTTGGATTTGCTTCTGGCTGGCCAGCGAAAGTGCCCACTGGAGGTTTTTGCTGAACTACTATCTGTGCTAACTGAGTTTCCACAACTTTTTGCTGGTCTTGTTGGTTGGCCAGCATAGTTTGCTGTGATTGCAACATTTTCCTTATCAAGGACAGTTCATCAGTCTGCTGTGGTGGGGCATTCTTCTGTTGAAATTGAGTGAGTTGCTGCTGCCCTTCAGGTGGTTGTTGTTGAGGTGCTGGCAACTGAGGTTGCTACGACTGTTGCAGCTGAGTTTGTTGTAATTGAGGGTGTAGAGGAGGGTGATTATATTGGTAGTATGCAGATGGATTTCTTGGGTAGTTGGATTTTTGGAAATTGTTTTGAAGATTCCCCTGATTTTGGTTGTAGTTGCTTTGAAATCCAGGTGGTAGTCTGTTGGAGGATCCACCTTGTGTTTGATGTTGCAGGTTAGCAGTCCCCGCAGGATTTCCATATTGAAAACTAGGATGATTTCTCAGTTGATTTGGATTGTAGTAAGATTGTCCTGGTATGGAATGAATGGAATTTACTTGTTCTGGCATCTGATCCTCAAGGTGTTCAATGATCGGCTCATACTGTGGTTGAGGTGGTTGCAAATCCATCATCACATTGTATAGGAGACCACATGACAATGTGGGATGATCTGATGCACGACAGGCCTCACAAGTTCCTATGGCTGCTTTAGCTTGTTGGGGGTTCTTCTTTCTGTCATACTCCCCAAATGATTCTTCGAGGGCTTGTTGTTTGTTGGCTATGGTTTTCAAAGCTTAGGCTATGGCTTTCAGTTCTGTAGATTCTTTAGCTTTACAAACCTTTAGAACTCCTCATGTGGTTGCCCTCCCCCAATTGGATTGATTTTCCGCTCCAAGAGTGATGATTCTCTAGGCGTCTTCGTAGTTCTGTCTCATAAAGTTTCCTCCAGATGAGGAATCTAAGAACTTTTTAATTTCATCGCTTACTCACCTATAAAAAGTTTCTATGAGTTGATTTTGCGAGATTCCATGGTGAGGGCATTTCCTCAAGAGTTCCTTGAACCTTTTCCATGAGTCAGCCAGTGACTCTCCCGGTAGTTGAAGGAATTGGTTGATTTGTCCTCTGATTTGGTAGGTTAGTGAAAGGGGAAGAATTTCTCCAAAAACTTATCTTCTAAGGGAGCCCAGGTGGTGATTGGACCCCCGTCCAAAGAAGTGTACCAACTTAGTTCTCTTCCAGACAAGGTGAAATTGAAGAGTCTGAGCATGACTGCGTCCATGGTTGTTCCAGCTTGTGGTACCAACCTGCAAAGAGCTTTGAACCTCTTCAAATGGTCCATGCAGTCATCTCCGGCACTTACAGAGAATGAGATGCCCTGCATTATTTGGATCCATTGTGTCCTAATCTCAAAATTAGGAGTGTCGATGAGTGGTGGTTGGACTGGATGGTTGTCTTTGTAATTCTTAGGAACAACATAGTTCTGTAGTTGCTTGCTTTTTATTAATAGTTGAGAAGCAGCCTTGGCTGCTTCATTCTCGGCACGGATGCAGGCTTGCTCTTCAGCCCACACTTCAGCCCGAACTTGGACACGTGTGTCGGTGATTAGTTGCGCTCGCTGGGCTGCTATGGCAGCGTTGACCCTTTCCATCACCAGTGAAACTTAGCGTTGATCTTCAGCCATTTGTCTGGCTCTTTAACGATTAAGTCTAATGCGGCGGTGGAAACTTCTCTCTACCTCAGATTCGTACTCTGGATCAGGGGAGAATCTGAGATTATGCGATGGTTGCATACACATCTTCTACCTGAGTAGAGGAAGAAACACACTTTTCAGATGATGCGGGAGATATGATGAAATCAACAGAATATGGAGTAATGTTTAAAGGAAAAGTGTAAAACCCTAACTAACTAGCAAGATGATAAATGAAATTAAAACGTTCCGTTATCCCCGGAAATGATGCCAATTTTTGATGGAGCTTCCACTTGCGTGGAGTTGCGTGCACCACTAAAAATCCTAAAGATAGTAAGTCTTTTAGGTTTAGCCTTGCTTATACTAGATTAAAAACTCCACCCACGTATGCTAGGATACGTGGAAGTCTTATCGTAGTATAGTTAAGGGTCGAATCCACAGGACAACAGTCTTGTTAAGATCAACAAGATGGAAAATGTTAGAATTTCATTTAACTCCTTAACAGTTGGTATTTAGATCAAAGAGTTGGCTTGGTTGTTTAAACTAAGTGCAAGTAAAGTAAAAGCAAGAAAGTAGATTTAAGGTTGTAAATAATGTTATGAAACCACTAGGATGTGGTCGTCTTTCGCCACCACTACTCATGGATCAAAACATACATCACAATAACTTGGCTTGCAAAGAAAAGAGTCTAAACAGTTAGTATATTTGTTGGCTTAGCCTCCTTTCGGATAACTAACTACGACAAATGTATAAGTGTTGCAATGCCAGCCATCCCCAGATGAATGGTCACTTACTTTGCATCACTCCCCTCACAAAGTATGTTCCTCGACCCGTCAAGGATGTACTTTCATACGTCAACTGATTCCATTTCATAGTATGAAAGTACAACGATGGAGGTGAGTTTATTCCACTTGTTGAGAAACGCTCCTAGATACTGAACCAAATGTATGGTGACTACATACAATCTGGAACCAACAAGCAGTCGATATTTCAATCTAGAAGTACAAACATAGACAATTTGCACTAACAGATAATAGACAAAACAAGTTGGTGATCAAGCAATTAGCATTCATTAAACGATTGATGTTTAACCGGAAAGATAGTGTTTTTCTATTGCAAACTCAAGAATCCCATAAAACAACCAGCATAACCCATTTCTCATTCTATTCGGATATCAAATCTCAAATAAGAGACCAGGCCTTAGCCAAAATGAAAGCATGGGTAGCGGGGCTACTCCCCGCATCCTGGTGTATGAGACTACTCGCTCATGGCAAGAACAAAGAAGGGGGGGGGCGAGAAGAGAGAGAGAGAGAGCATCATCTCCACGAAGGAGGGAGGAAGGTTGACCCCTTGGAGAGAGAGAGCAATGATCTTCACACTTCGTAGCTTGCTTGATGATGAATCGTCCTCTTCCCACCTTCTTTTTCGATGAGAGAGAAAGTAGCTTGGAGATGGAGTATGGATCTCAGACCGGAAGCCTCGGGGTAGTGGGTGAAGGATGGAATGGCCCTGGAACAATAGAGGCAGCCTTTGGACGTATGAAACTTGATGATTTGTGAGGACCCCTTTGGGTTCTATTTATAGGATTTTGAGTGAGCCTTAAATGGTTTGGGGTATGTGGGTCCAAACGGTCTTGGAGACCGTTTGGATTTTCACATAGTTTGGACTCTCTTGGTTTGGAGACCGTTTGAGTCTTCTCGGTCTGAAACCATTTGCTTTCATTCGATCTTGGGGTCGAGTAGCTTCATACGGTCTCGGGACCGATTGATCTCCATTCGGTCTTGGGACCCTTTGGCTTCATACAGTCTCAGGGCCGTTTGGCTTCATATGGTCTCGGGACCATTTGACCTTTATTCGGTCTTGGGACCGTTTGACCTTTATTCGGTCTTAGAACCGTTTGGTCTCCATTTGGTCTTGGGACCGTTTGACCTTTATTCGGTCTTGGGACCGTTTGGTCTCCATTCGGTCTTGGGACTGTTTGGCTTCCATTCGGTCTTGGGACCATTTGGTCTCCATTTGGTCTTGGGACCATTTGGCTTCCATTCGGTCTTGGGACCATTTGGTCTCCATTCGGTCTTGGGACCGTTTGGCTTCCATTCGGTCTTGGGACCGTTTGGGAGTTTTGTAATTTTTTTGTGCTTTTCTGTAAGAAGTGAAAAGGAGAAGTTAATCTAATGGTATATTTACAAAAAGGTAGAAAGTTAAAGATTATATCTAATTTAACTAAGAAAGAGTATGGAAAACTGAGGAAAACTAGTAAGATAATATCACAAAATGGGAGGTTATCAGTGGGCGTGGTGGTAAAAATCATAGACTCAATGTCCTTTCCCATCGATTCAACTCTATTTCTCAATCACTCATTTCAATCTCTTTATTTACTTCTTAGAATTTAATCTTGTTCTTAGAAAAATTCTTTTATCTTGTTCTTAGTCTAACCTTTTCCTTCTTGTTGTTAGTGTAACTTTTATTTCCTTGCATATTTATTTTTTGCTTTAGCAAATCAATAATCAACTTCTGGATTTTACTTTTGGCAATCTTATTCAAAAGTCATTTGGGTCAGGCTTCAATCTTAAAAATGTTGTCTGTGGATTGACCCTTTCTGTACTAGGAAGGTTTAAACCCTAGGACCGAGACCCTAATTTCTGGTGCACGAAACGACATGTATCAAAATGGCACCGTTGCCAGGGATGACATATTGTTGAACCCCAAAATTTTTTGAACACTTTTTTTTCCACCTTTTGAGTACCATTCCGAAAGTGTTACTCCTCTTTCTGTTGAGTTTCCATTCCAGCAGTATGTTTTTTCTGTAACATTTATATATCTGTCATTATAACCGTACATGCAACACTCGACAAACACCGATTCCACGTTGTCAATTTTTGACCCTAAGATAGAAGAACCTTCCACCATCTTAATCGCTTAAACCATCATAGAATGGACCTAGACGAGATGAATCAAACCATTGAGAAGGACCTTGCTGCTCAAAGATAGGCCTTTGTAGCCAAATAGGAAGCCATAGATGCCATGCTGTGTGAAGAACATGCAGCCCATGAGGCTGAATTACTCAAGCCAGAGAGGCAGAAATAATTAAAGGACTTCTCAGTCCCCTAAACCACCTATGTAGAACATCCTATTGTGCCACCTAATATTACTGCCCCACTGTTTGAGATCTGTACTCAATGAGTCAACATGCTGCAAACCAATCCTTTCTTTGGAAACATGGGTGAATGTTGCCAAGTCCACCTCCAAAGGTTCTTGGATCTATGTTCTTTGACTAAGATCCCTGTAATTGTTGAAGTTGCCATTAGACTTAGGCTTTTCAAATTTTCCCTTCCCCCCAAATAGTTGGTATAATGCCTTGGATGGAAAAAAACACATCACTACTTGGGATGCACTTCAAACCAAGTTTTTGGAGAAATACTCCCAAGCCCAACTGATTGAAATCTTCTATCAAATGACACCCAGTCATTTTTGGATTCCTCTTCTAGGGGAATTTCATGTTCCACAACTGAGAAAGTGCTTGGTAGGTTGTGAAGTGAACTTCTGAAACCCAAGAGAGACAAGGAATTGGTGGGGTCCTCAAGGTTGCTAAGGCTAAGGAAAACTCTGACATAAAAAATATTACTGAATGCCTTAGATTCATTGCCTTAAAACAAGATCAACTTGAGTCCTCATTTAGTGCCCTTGAGAGGAGAGAGACACCCCAACAAGTAAAGACTGCAAACTCTCTCTATGGGATTTATCAAGGGTATGATCATGCTACCTTGAAATGTCAATATATTTATAATCTTCCCGTGCAACAAGAGACTGGGTAGCAAATGGAGGACCTCAACTCCAAGCATTTTGGTTCAAACCTATTACAACCTGAATCAAACTAGAATTCACCATGGGTTCCAATATGGAAAACCTTTGGGAACAAAAAATGCCTCCCAACTCCCTCCCCAACAAAGACCTCTCCCCTCTTAAGCCAACAATCACCCCCACTAGGTTTCCCCAACAACAATCAGAGGAATCATGGGAATCAAGGAAACTATAGAGGCCCACTTCAGAATTGTTGCCCTTACCAAGGATAATAGTGCACAACAAAATTCCCCCACTCCTTTTGATAGTGAGAGGATGGCCTCTCTAGAACATCTTGTCCTCTCCCACAAGGCTCACAATAGGGAAACTGAGGCTCAGTTAGCCCAGCTCATTGCTAGTTAGAAACCTCCCACCAAAACTTTTGTCGGGAAACCAGAGAACAATCCAAAGAATCTTGACAAACTCAAGGTAGTCTCCACCCGCTTGGGAAAGAAACATGCTCCTCCCCCTGAAAAACCTCTAATCACTCCCCTAGATTTCCAAGATGACGACACTGTGGTTGTTGAACCCCAACCTTAGAACCCCCCATCACCATCCATGAAGTCCAACCACTTGAGGTTGTTGAGCCTGAAATCCTAGTCTACAAACCTTGTCAACCATACCAGGCCCTCCTAAAGAAAACTAGTCTAGATTCTCGTTTCATGAAGTTCAGGGAAGCCATGAAGAAATGATATGTAGACATTCCCTTTTTTGATGCCCTTGCAGACATGCTTGCATGGTCCAAGTATATGAAATCACTCCTGACTAGGAAGTATGCCATTGAAGAATACTATACAATCAAACTTGCTAGGACCGCCTCCGATATCATCTAAAGCAAGATGGATAAAAAACAGAAGGACCTTGGTTCCTTTGGGATTGGGTGCTACTTAGGTGACAATACTTGTAGGAAAGGTCTCACAGACTTGGGTGCCAATATTTCCATTATGCCTTATAGTCTTTGCAGGAGATTGGGGTTTGTTGACATGCTTCCAATTGTCATGACCATCCAGCTGGTAGATGCCTCCATGACGAAACCTATGGGTATTATTGAAGACATACCTATAAGGGTTGGGAAATATACTTATGTTCCATGTCACTTTATTATCATGGACATTAAAGAAGATTTATGATACCCCCTCATTTTGTCCATCCCTTCTTGGCCACCGCCCGTGCCTCGATTGATGTTGAATCCGGAACCATTCTCTTGCGTCTTGGTAGATAGACCCTAGAGTTTGGGGTGTTTGAGAGCATGCAAGGACTTAGCCTCCAGGAAGAGGTTTATCTCCTTGATTGTGTTGATACGCTTCACCAGTTGAGATAGGAATGCGATCTACTTGAGGATCCACTCCACACTTCCCTCATAGCTCATGTTGAATGCTATTTGAAGATGAGCAATTGGAACAATATAGAGCTCATCTAGACACCTCTAAAGAGATCCATGATGAAGAATTTGAGGACCTCAAAATGGTATCTCTTGTAGATGAAAATCCTAAACCCCCTAAGGAACCCCAGATGAAACTCCTCCCAGAAGGTTTTAAATATGTCTTCCTTGATGAGAAAAAAATATGTCATGTTATCACTTAATTTTGATCTTACTTATGAACAGGAGAGCAAGCTCATGATTGAAGTTGGGAAAAGGAGAAACTGCCTTGGGGTATAAAATGACCGATTTGATAGGGATCAATCAAGCTATTTGCATACATAAAATCTCTATGGTAGAAGAGTACAAACCATCCAGGGACCCCCAATGGAAATTAAATCCCAACATGAAAGAGGTTTTTCACCTAGAGTTTATCAAGATTTTGAATGTAGGTTTTATCTACCCCATCTGCGACTCCCCCTAGGTTAGTCCTATCCAAGTGGTCCCCAAGAAGAGAGGAGACACTATTGTGAAGAACAATAAGGATGAGCGCATCCCCACCCATACTGTTGTACAGTGGAGGATGTGTATTGATTATAGAAAATTGAATAAGGCCACTATGAAAGATCACTTCCCTCTTCCCTTTCTAGATCAAGTACTAGAGAACCTCACCCATCAACAATATTTGTACTATCTTGATGGCTATTCAGGTTTTTATTAGATTCCCATTCACCCTGACGACCAGGATAAGACAACCTTCATCTTCCTATTTGACACTTTTGCATTTAGGATAATGCCTTTTGGGCTGTGTAATGCCCCAACTACTTTCTAGCAGTGCATGTCTACTATCTTTGTTGGGTTAACCAAAACTATTATGGAAGTGTTCATGGATGACTTCTCCATTTATGGATAATGTTTTGACTCTTGCCTTAGACATCTATCCCTTGTTCTAGAAAGGTGTGAAGAAGCACACTTGGTTTTAAATTGGGAAAATGTCACTTTATGGTAACAGAAGAGATTGTCTTAGGACATAGGTTTATTGTGGCATAGAGGTTGATAGAGCCAAGATCGAGGTCATCACCAAAATCCCCCTCCCTCTTCAGTTAAGGACATTCATGCCTTACTTGGGCATGCTGGATTTTATTAGTGATTCACTCATTATTTTTCAAAAATCACCAAACCCCTCACCAACCTCCTCCAAAAAGATGTTCCCTTTATTTTTGACAAATCTTGCATGGCCAGTTTTCCAGTATTTGAAGGATGCTCTCACTTCTACCCCCATTATTTAAGCCCCTGATTGGTCCTTTCTTTTCAAATTGATGTGTGATTTTGCTTTTGGTGCTATTCTTAGACAACGTGTTTACAAAAAGCACCATGTGATCTAATATGCATCCAAAACTTTAGATGATGCCATCGAAACTACACTACGACCGAGAAGAAAATGTTAGACATAGTATATGCATTCAATAAATTCTGCTCTTACTTAGTTGGGTCCAAAGTGATTGTTTACACGGACCATACGACCATTAGATACTTGATGACCAAAAAGGATGCCAAACCTCATCTTCTTCAATGAATCCTTTCACTTCAAAAGTTTGATTTAGAAATTCTTGAGAAGAAGGGTTGTACGAATTTTGTATCTGACCATCTTAGCCGCGTTAGTTCTTGTGATGATGATGGCATACCTATTGATGATTCTCTACCCAATGAAAAGTTTCTCAAAATGGAATCTCAATACCCCTGCTTCACTAACTATGTTAATTATCTTACTGTAGGTGTCCTACACCCTAATTACAAAGGACATACTAAAGAATTTTTTTTACATGATGTCAAACACTATTGGGATGATCCTTATTATTTTAAGTTGTATTTAGATGATCTCAATCACATGTGTGTCACTGAAAAAGAGGCCCATGATAATCTTGAGCAATGCCACTCTGGCCCCACTAGAGGGCACACAAGTTCTCAAAAAATGTCCAGGAAAGTTTTACAATCCAGTTTCTTTTGGCCTACCCTATTTAGAGACTCGTATGAATTTGTCTTGACTTGTGATCAATGCCAAAGGTCTGGGAACATATCTAAGAGAGACCAAATGCCCATGACGTATTGGAAAGAGATAGATATTTTTGATGTTTGGGGCGTAGATTATATGGGACCCTTTCCCTCTTCTTGTGGGTACCAATATATTCTTGTGGCTGTATACTATGTCTCCAAGTGGGTAGAAGCCATCCACACCAAAACATGTGATGCCAAATATGTTAAGAAACTTTTCAAAGACATCATCTTCCCCAAGTTCGATGTACCTTGCACCGTGATTTTAGATGGGGGATCACATTTTTTGGAGAAAAGTTTTGAAACCCTGTTGAAAAGATATGGAGTCCACCACAAGGTCTCCACTCCTTACCACCCTTAGACCAGTGGCCAAATAGAAGTTTCAAATTGACAGATTAAGTCCATCCTAAAGAAAATGGTCAATCACACTAGGACAGACTGGGCTTTGAAAATTAATGATGCCTTGTGGGCATACATGACTGCCTGCAAAACACCTATAGGCAACACTCCTTTTAAACTGATTTATGGAAGGTCCTGTCATTTACCCAAAGAGTTGGAACATAAGGCTAAATGCGCTATTAGGACTCTAAATTTTGACTTATCTATGGCAGGGGAACATCATTTTCTTCAAATGTAGGAGTTGGATGAGCTTAGAATGACCACTTTTGAGAATGCCAGGATCTACAAGGATAGGACCAAATTATGGCATGATGGCCATATTAGGCAAAAATATATTCAGGAAGGTGTTTAGGTCCTTGTCTATAACTCTAGGTTAAGGCTTTTTTTCTAGAAAACTAAAATCTAGACAGTACAAACCTTACCTTGATAAGTGTGCCTATCCACATGGCACTTTCTTCTTTGGGATACGATGCTAGGTGAATTTAAAGTTAATGGGCATAGGATAAAATGGTACATTATCGTTGAGGATTGTGTATCCTTTGAGGAACACCAACTCTCATTACTTGAAGATCTTGACTTATAGGAACCACCACCCCTCCTGATCCCTAGCCTGAAATCACTTCTTGACATCCTTGTGTCGGGCCTTCGACATTAAACTAGGCGCTTGTTAGGAGGCAACCCAACTTTTATTTATTTTGCATTTTCTTTTGTTTTGTTTTAGCTAACCTTGCATGTTTCTATTTCCGATTAGTTTTTTAAAAAAAGACTACATTTTGCATGGGTAAAAGCAGAGCATTCAGGCCATGTGAACCAATGGTCTCATTGACCTAGATGGTTGTTTCAACGAAAATGAAGACCGTTCCAATCAGGTGAGCATTTTGAAATTCAAATGTCGGAACACCACCAACGATGATTCAAACGGTCATTTTGCCCAGTGAAACGATCGGTTTGAAGACTAAGAGGTGCATTCAAATATGCATTTCAAATGTGTGGCTGCGTCGAGAAGTGTAACATCCTCTATCTCCCCCGAATCACCAACATATTGGTTGGTAGAAGCAAAATAGTTGAATCACACCTCCAAATGGCCTATATAATACACAAGTGCAGGTGGGCTATTCTGATCTTGCATCTGAGCCTCAACTCCCTATCATAACCCTAGTTCTCCACTTCCTCCAATCACCCTCATCATTAGACGAAGGCTAAGATAGGCATATGGTCGCCTTGCCAATCTAGATGACCACCTCACCACTGAGATGCCTTTTTGAAGCCGACGACCCCTTCTTGCCCCCCAAATTTGGCATTTGACAATCTGAGTTGTTGCCTCCACAACAACCAACCACCTGAGCTTCAACCAGCCATTTCACCACTGACATAGCCTCCCCTCCTTCCCAACCACCGATCCCTTACCTCACACACTCTCGCCAATCTTCATCATGGAGAAGTTCTATGCAGATATTACTGGCCTTCCACCCAATCTTTTTAGCGGCCTCAAGGAATCTAGCATCCACACCGAGTCGTTCACCACCTTCACCGCATCTTGGCATGCACCTTCTTTGGCAGGGATGGTACTTAGGGCACAATTACTCATTCTGAGCTCTACACAATGTGGTGGCTTTTGAACGGTGGGCCCTTCAACTAGGGAAGTGCTATGATTAATCATCTTAACTATCAGGCCACCCACAAAACTACTTCTTCCTACTACATTGGCACATAGTGACTTTCACAACTCCCTTCTTGGGCTACACTCACATTCCCTTCCCACCTTTGGAGCTCAAGAATCACCTGGTCAACCTCAGGTACTTGAAGGGATGCACGTTCATCTGTTACGACCCAGAAAATGTCTATATCTTCTGTTCAAAGATCATACTAGAAGCCTTAAACTCCCTCGAGATGCCAAGTTTTCAGCTACAAATCTGGTCTTTGATTTGACCAACATGCCGAGGCACATCCAATGTTTCCTTCTGGAGCCCAAAAGACATCCCCGAGCCTACTTCCCACATGAGGAGTGTTTCATTAGAGGCACATTACGAGGTGTCTGGGCCTCCTCTTCAGCCCTCTCGATGTCACACGAGGAGGCACATCGACAATAAAGAGGACCCCAATGAGCCCTATTGGTTTTACAAATCCAAGATCAACTTGATGAAATCCAGTGTGAGCAGCAACATCAGGGACACCCGCTCAATCACATGTATCTTATGTAGTGCTCCTAGGATTCTTGGCATGTGGATATGGGCCACTGTGCCGCTAGAAGACCACCTTATGAGGAATATGGCACCTATCAGGTGTACCCTGACCCGAACTCCCCATATTGGGGGAATTACTACTACAACACTTCATCTTCCTCTCATCCATCGTCTCCACATCCACCCAGTGATCTTCTTCCCTCCATCTTGGGTTTGGGATTTTCTCAGGATGAGAAAAATTCTAAGTCTGAGGTGGAGGTGGGTGATATGTTCTTATTCCACCCTCTTTATCTTTTCCTTTTGCATTTTCTTTTGTCTTTATTTCTGCATGTAGTTGATTTTGAATTTCCTTTGTTTCATTTTCTTTTATGGCCTTTATCTAGTCAACCATGCTTTTATTTTCCTAAGTTTGCAAAATATCCTTTATCTAGTTGACCATGATGAATACATATTGTAATCATTGTACCCCTTTGAATTCACTAAATCCTATTTGCAAAAAAATTACAAATTGTCATGACTGAAAATACCATGTCACTTAGGACCCCAAAACTGGCATCACTCCTTGGAAAAGTTGGCAAGCTATATGGAATTGATAAGAACAAAACATAAGTTTTCTCTAGTTTTAGCTTTTGGATTAACTTGTCATAAATATCATATAATGTGATTGATAAGAAAAATCTATCTGATGTTATGATACTCTAAAAAAAAGTGAAGTTTATAAATACAAGAACAATTACCCCTCCTTTTCTCTCAAAGAAAAAGAAAAGAATCACCTCTGGAAAAAAAAATCTAATTCTAGGGTGGCATGCTCCCACCTCAAATTTTCATTCTTCTCAAAAGGGGTGTACCATGAAAAGATGCCAAAGAGTACACAAAAAAAATTGTGGCCAATGTAACCGTAAGTCCATGAACAAATATATCTGAGTCAAATAGAGGAGGGATAATCTTCTTCCACACCTCCTTCGTCATGTTCCTATACAAAAACTCACAGAAAGAAAGAAAAATGGGGGTGTCAAAGTAGAAGTAAGAAGAAGCCTATTTTCTACAAAGTCTTGATTTATAAACAAGATATAAAACTTGTTTTGATAGGGAATATATAATTTTGTGTTACATGGTTCTAGGATATTGGGTTACGTGGCCCAATTTGGTGGTAAGGAACAAAATGATTCTATGAGGGTGAGGATATACATGTTACTAGTATGAATTGGAATTATTTGTATTTTATGTTCTTGAGGATAAGCAAAGATTCAAGTTTGGGGTATTTTGATGAATGTATATTCATCTCTCTTTTTACATAGATTTTATAGTCCTTTGGGTTAGAACTTATCCCTTTTTATTAATTTTCTAGGATAAATTATAATTTACCCACTTCTTGATTAAATGCACATTTACTTATCATTTTCCTTCACATTTTGTAGATTTACCTTCAATTGAAAATTCCTGACCATCTAGACACTAGAACCGATTGGTTCTCTATGCCAAATAGTTGTTTCAACCACATTCTAGATCCATATGACCATTTAATGCCCTTGGTTCAACTTTGATGCTTCAGAGCTCAACGAGCATTTTAAATACTCAGGTGCTCGATTTAGAAGTGCCAAACGATCAACTCACACATCCCATACAGACATCTCGAGTACTCCAAGATCATGCCACATTCAATTAAGGCACCACCAATGAATATTAAGGTTTCCTCTATATCTGCATCACTGGGGTTTGGCCTCCTTCCCGGGTCTCTTAGTTGGTGCACCCTTAGTGCTCGACATTTTTCCTATGTGAACGTTGTGTTGTTGGGTGGTTCCTTGGTCGGCTTGTAATTCTTTTTTGTTTCTGAGTTTCTAGTTCAGTTTTGTGTGGCATTGTGTCTGTGTTGTTACTTTGTGGTCGAGCTCTTTTTTAGGTGATCTTTCATTGTCTTCATGATGGTAATCTATGCCAACGGCTATGCAAACTCCTTTCCCGATGTACTCATAGGCTCTTGTAGATTGATGAATTCCATCCCAGATAGCTATTTTAGATAGCCACTACAAGAGGAGGACAATGCTGAAATGTACCTATCACATCCCAATTTGAGCCTTGTGCTATGTATTTCTGCAAAAGGAGTTGCTGCTTGGTTACTTGATGAGAGATGTCTATCTTGTAGATGTCATATGACTTACTTTTAATGATATTGAACTATTAAAAAAAAGGTTTCTCAATGGGCCAACGCACACAACGGTGCCAACAGACCATTCCACTCCATCAGACAATCGGTTCAAGGGTAACTTTAGGACTAAGACTACAAAGAAGAAGGTGCCTCCACCCTTTGATTAGGGTTCAATTCGTTGGCGAAATGACCATGCCATGTCACCAGCCAAACCACCAGTTTGGCTTGTAAGATGGTCGACTCACGACACACAAATAATAGATTCAACAACCCCCAGTTCTATTTTTCTGTCCCCCTTTAGGGTTTCCACCCCTCCTTCCCCTATAAAAGGAGGGGGGCTCCACCAAGAACGAGAATTTTTGTATTCACAATTTACTTTCAACACTAATCTTTTCAATTCTTGCATGTGTACTCCATTGTTCTTTAATAAAATTTGATTTTGATCTCAATATTTCTTCTTTATTTTTGTTCTTGTTCTTCTTGTAAGACAAGGACCTAAGAATGGCATCCATTTCATAGTCACTAGCCAGAGTCTTTAGATTCTTCCCTTTTCTAGTCTATGGACTTCCTTCTTCCTTTCTTTGTTCTCTCTTTAATTTCCATGGCTAGTGAGTAGTCTTCCATACCGATGCGTAGGGAGTATCCCCACAGACATGTGTAATGTAGACCGATTCCATATATGATTTTATTTGACAAATAATTCTTGGTTTGGATAATTTCCCGATTTAAAGGATTTGATCTCTTGCTTTCATCAAAAGTTAGACTTGGGGGATGTGACTGCAAATCCCAAGGCCCAAAACAACCAACTCAAATTCATGAGGATCTGGATGTGACCATGGAAAGATACTTCTTGGGATGATCTGACTAGGAACTATGGACGTCAAGATCAATGGGTCCATAGGGAGTTCGTCTTTTGTATATCCATTCACGAATGTTTTTACATACCCACTTCTATATCATAATGTCATACAGATGATTCAATCTTGTTTCATGCTGGCTGTGGTGGTAAAACCCATAGCCTTAATATCCGTTCCCATCACTTATTTCAATCTCTTTCTTTACTTCTGGCAATTCAATCTTATTCTTAGAATAAATTCTTTTTCCTTGTTCTTAGTTTAACATTTTCCTCAAATTGTTCCTAGTGTAACGTTTGTTTCCTTGCATATTTATTTCTTTCTTTAGCATAATCAACTATCAACTTTTGGATTTTACTTTCTGCAATCTTGTTCAAAAGTCTTTTGGGTTTGGCTTCAATCATAAAAATGTTGTCTGTGGATCAACCCTTTATATACTAGGAAGGTTTAACTCTAGGATTATGACCCTAGTTTTTGTGCCCGAAATGGCACATATCGGACCTCCTAGTTGATCACCATGGATGGCGGTTGATGGTGTCGTCATAGAAGGTGGAAAAGGCCTTCTTGTCTCTACGCAGTCCATGCAGACTACTGGGAACTCCACATTGCGCTACCAAAGTCGACATGAAGGAGTTGTCACTTTTAATGTTAACCTACTAGGGTTGATTCATTCTCCCACGTTGTCTCTCTCTTACTGTCCCTCCCTTTTACAGGTAGGACTTGATTGGGCTCTCTAGTCACCACAACTATAGATGACAACAACTTGTCAAATAGAACTATTGTGTGTCTAGAAAGCCTCGACTACCTATCTATTTATAGGAGGGTATGGGTCAAGAGTTCTAGTCTGAGCGGGAGTCAAAGAGATGGAATTTTGTGAATATTACAAAAACTATGAACCATGAATTGGTCGGTTCTCCAGTGAGTCAGTCGGTTCACACATGAGATGATTGGTTCAACACTTAAATCAGTCGTTTCACTATGTTTCCTATTCGCAATTGTATTGGCATTTAATATTTAATTAATGCATAACATGATGTCAATATTAATCCTTGATCTAATTGTATTGATCATTGAACTAGGTGGTTCAAAAAGTTGAACCGGTTGTTTCACTAAGTGAACCGGTCGGTTCATGTCCTAGATCATGTAATATTCAACCAATGTGGTTTTAATTGACCTGAGACTTGAATTGATTGATTCAAAACTTGAACCGGTCAGTTCATAGTCCAATCAACCGATTTTCAACCACTATTTTTTAAATTGAATACCTAAACACTTTAGTAATCAAGTTAAACATCATTCATGAATAAACTCCTATTCCAAGTTTATCCTATGTGTGCGACCCTATAGGTCCCAAATTACATTGGCAATGAATGTCCATAAACAACTTATGACATCAAAACCAATAAGTAGTTCTAGCAACACATCATTGCTACCCAAGTAAATTGAAAGATTGGAGAACAACTTCAACCTACAATCCGTGATTAGTGTTAAAATGATTGTATAGTTCCTTTGTATCTGATATCCAGATTGAACTCAAGGTATGGAATCATCATCCTCTTCAACATTCAATCCATGTTTCCTGAACTAGAGCATATAGTATAGATACATGTGAACTCACATATCACATATTAAGTCACACAAGTATGGCCTAATGTTTCTCAATCTCGCTTATCAAGTGGCATGAATATCAATCTTCAGTAGGAGGGATAACTCCCATCTACATCACTCACACTCAATCCTTATGTGTCACAACATACCTAAGCATCACGTTTATGACAATCCTTATTCAAGGTCACGTTAGATGATATTAAAATACATCAAATGACATGTGATGAGTTTAGTGACTTTAAGTCTAAGAACCACAATCACCACTATCACTATGAGAGATGATTCTGACTACCATTCCATCGTCTCCATGTATCGCTTACAAGATGGGTCTGTCTGATAAATTGTTCTATAACATGTACCTATGTGTTTGACTTGATATCACATATTATGACTAATGAGACTCTGTCATTAGTCAACACATATTCTAGTCTTGTGTATTATTGTTGTCTATTTTTTCTTCCACAGTAATATTTGACTAGGGACACAACAAGAATGCATCATACATATGATCTCATTCTTTCGGTCCTCAACGTGAATACATATGTCACAGAATAACATTATTCTTTAGACATTTGCTACACTATGTCATCAACTTATGATTGAGACAGACAAAATAGATGGAATTACCTTTATCATTATCAAATTAGGTGTCTAATGCCCCATCACAATCATTGTATGATTGACTCTATGGGCATACATGACACGCTAAAAAACCGTGCATACAAACGCAAGTGTTTCGGAAGATCTAAAGAAATTTCCTAAAGTGCCTTTTCTCTTTCCTCAGCTTCAGACTATCCGGGAATGGCACACTTGGCTTCTCTATGTGCTTGTGCAGTGGAACATAAGGAACTTTGAGGGTCTCCTCTCCTAAGCTTGCTTCAACACCACCTTCTGAGATAGAATTTGGCACATATTCTGTGGATGGCATGACTTGTAGCTGCTTCTCCTTACTTGTGGGTGTCTCCTTATTGATTGTGGCTGCTCCACTATGGAGTAGAGCCTTCACCTGCTCTTCTTTGTGTGGCGTTATGTACCCTCCTGATAATCCATACAAACTATGAGGGTATGGAACTGTGGATCTTTCCGCGGCCTATTTGATCGCTTTCACAAGGGTAAGCATCCAGTGAAGTAGACATTCTTCTATGAGTGTTCTTGCCACTCCACCTTGGCCCCCGATATCAAAATCGAGAACCCACTGGTGAGTCCTCAACTGAGATGACTGAAGAGATGATTCACGACATTGATGAGGTCAAAGATCTTATCTGTCAGACTGGGGCAGGTCAGTCATCCTGACATGACCCTGAATCCATCACACCACACCTTTCTCGCATAGACTTGACTCTTGGAAGCTATGCACAATTCGTTAACACTGACCATTACAAGAGATTCGACTCTAAGGTCGCACTTGGCGTCAAACTTTCCTGATGAGAATGTGGTGTCACACTCAACACCCTCAACATCACAGATGTGGTTGATGACATTCTTTAGAAGAATCACATCCTTGTTTTCCCCTACCATGTGGTTCTAGTTTGTAGTGACCTGACTCTAAAGTTCATGGCTACCTTCTATCACTTCCACTCTTCTTGGAGGAACTCTAGCTGCAAAGTTCACATCTTTTGGGAGGGTTTTGAGATCTCCACCAGACATCTCACCTCCATTTTATGGGATGGATGAGATGACTATTGGCTGTTACAATGTATGCAACGCCGCCATGATGTCTACCCCGAGACATATTCCATATCTACTTGTTTGATGTTCTGCTCAGGTACATCCTCAATAGGAGGCTCTGGCTCCTTGTTAACCAAGATGTATTTAACCTATTGATGTTGTTGCGCAAGTGCTGCATTCTCAGTAGGTTCTTGCTGAATGATATTCTTCATGGAAGCCATCTCCTCTATAATTTGAGAAATTTGATACTGCATATTCTGTATCTGTGCCCTATGGTTCTGAAGAACATGTTGTGTCTATCCCATGAATAGATCATTATGCTGGAGCAGTTTCCTCAGCTTCTCATTGGTACTATCTTCTTCATTATTTTTGTACCCCTGCAGCCTCATGTACTTGACTTTTTATGCCTCTTCTTCTTCTTCCTTCTTATATATCTTCTTAGCAATCAAATCAAGTTTTTCATTCAATGCATTGATTGCCTTTGACTCTGTTCCGCTATTGATGTGCTCTGGGAATTCTCTCTCATGACCCTAGGATTGATTTTTTGCCATGTTTTGTAGAATCTCCTGACACTTAGAGGATGGGTTGTTGATGAAGAACCATGTGCCTACACTATCTAAGGTGACATGTTTATTTTTGTGGATCCCAAAGTAGAACATCTTTACTTGGTTCTCTAGATCATTTCCATGGTGCGGGACTTTCCTGAGCATGTTTTGGAAATGCTCCCAAGCCTTTGAATATGACTCAGCCGCCTGTTGCTTGAAGTTGTGGATGTTCTTCACCAACTCATTTGTCTTTTTAGGTGGAAAGTACCTTTTAAAGAATGTCTCGATCATTTGATCCCATGTCTCTATCAACTCCTTTGGCAGGTTGTGCAACCATTCTTTGTTGATGGGAATAACTTCAGATAAATAGCTATCTGTGGAAACCTATCCACTTTCACAATGCCACAACACTCCACAAAGTTGTTGATGTATGCCACCAGGTCTTCATGAGTGTGCCCGTGAAAAGCCTATGACTTGACTAGTGCAATCAGTCATGGATCAATCTTGTATTGTGCCACATTCACTTCCTGTTTCTTGATCGGGCCCAGCTGAGCAGTCGAAGAAGATGCCTTGATTTTCTCCCATATGGTCTTTTCTCCAGCTGCTGCTCCACCACCCATTATTGCTTTACTAGTACCTTGAAATTTCAAACAGTGATATATGAACCGATACTAATAATTGAAAAAGATAAATATGATTTGCCATTTAGTTCAAAAGATTAAAATAAAATTATAAGAAAAATAAAAAGTGGCCTAGAGTGGCCGCCTGCAACACTCGTAGTGCTGAAACTTGCCGTCTCCCCGACAACGGCGCCAAAAACTTGACATGCTAAAACCGTGCGTATAGACGCAAGTGCACGCGTCAAGTAATATAGGCCTATGTGACGCCCGATTCAAACTCAAGGAGACGTAGTCTCAGTGACTACTACTAACTACAGTGTGAACAGCTAAGTCGATTAAAAAGGTTGAGTTTGAGTTTAAACAAAGCAAAAGAAAATTAAACAAAAATAAAGGGTGATTTATTCAGATGAGATGGATTCCTTAGGATTACCAATTTCACCACGGGGTCTCTTTATATCTTATTTCAACCAAATTAATATAAATTTTACTCCTACCCTAGACAGAAAGCCGGTAGTTAGAATTGCCCACTTCCACGGTGCAATCTACTACCTAGATCTAAGACCATTCCACGTCTATAACAATTTATATCTTAGTCTAGGTGCATTATTAAAGACACTGGGTTTCTTACCACTAACTGTACGTTACCTTTCCCAAGGAATGCGTAGGAAAGTGTATAACTTGTGGTTTTACAACCTTTAATCCTCCTTCTAGAGCGATTATCAGTCTAAAATTCTGCCAATGGTGATCAAGCATAGATAAATCATTCAATTTCATAGTTATATATCTAGGAAGTAAGATAAATATACATTAATTCATACACAAGTCGATACAATGATTCCCCGGGCTACTCCCAGGTCCTAAGGAAAGGAGGGGTTTAACCCCACATGGTTTTCAAGTGCGAATACATAGAGAGAGAGATGAGAAGAATGTGGGAAACATGAAAGAAATTCATGTAACCCCTGGAGAGAAGGTATTCCAGATGATCCTCCTCGAGAAACACACGTTCTGCAGTCTTTTAATAGCAAAATCATCCATCAGAGGTGCTCAGATCTCCCAGTTGACGTCCTTGGGCTCCGTGCTCCTCTCTCTTCTCCGATCTTCATGCAGTGCAACGTGAGATGATCCCTCGATCTGGCCATCCTTCGTTAGGTCATAGCCCAACTTACGGTACCACATAACGTGGACCGTTGGATCTGGGCAATCTAATCGAGTGTTGATTTTGGAAAAGTCAGTGGCACCGACTCTGCTCTCCTGGACCAGTTACTGATGTAATCTCGATGGCACTGACTTGAAGGGTCGGTGGGACCGACTCTGCATTGTACATAAAGTACCTGAAAAATGCAGAAAACACATATAGGTCTGGGAAATATATAAAATCATATAAATATGATAAAATAAGAATAATTTGATGAAAATAGAGTGTACATGCCAACAATAATGATTTATGCAAATATAATCAAGAAAATGACAAATAAATGCACAAAATAGGTATAAAATAGGCCTGTAAAAGTGACTCAAAACCCGTGCATCAAACTCCCCTAAGCTTAAACCTTACTCATTCTCGAGAAACAAAACCTTTGGATCTGATTGAGATAAGTCAGCTAAAGGACATTAGTGCATAAGGTACATCTAAAAAGTCCCTACCTTTGGTACTCATACTGGCCCTCACTGACCACTGACAACCAACTGCCCTCCAGGTGACCAGAAGCCTCTATAAAAGATGTCTGTCCCCCAATCAATGGAACACTATCAATTAAAGTTGTTAATATGATAGACTCATTCGGTTCATACTTGGTGCATCGTGTGATCTCCTATCTACGTTGATCTTTTTCTCTACCTACCATCTAGATGGAAGCAGTTCTCCTGATAGATAATGAATGAGGGGAAAATCAAATGAGTGGCCTACCGATAAGAGCAATGGGTGGTTGTGGAAGAATCATGAGCACATAAAATCATTCATGCAATAAAAAATTATGATGAACCTATGATGATGAAAATTTATAAAATGCTCCTAATGCCTACTCATTGAGGTGGAATGATGCATGCAACTATCATTTCATCTCAAAATAAGACGAAATATCTAAAAACTACATCATGAACTAATTCTTCCTTTTGATATAGGTAGGACTATGCCCTTTCTCCCTCACTTTCTGAAACTCTACTCAATCTTTTTTTTCTTGAATTTTTTTCAAGCCCCTTTTCAACATGCTATTACTATTATGGGCTTACACTACACTTTCCTAATCATGACACCATTTTCTTCTTCCTTTCAAGGGTATGGGCAAAGTTACTACCTTTTAATGTTTTAGAAGAATAAACTTAGTACATGATGATACTATATGCTTTATGTAATGCAATTGTAACTATATGAACAAAGATGTTATGCAACTAAATGACATGCACCAAATTTTTTGTTGTGCATGCATGCTTTTTCTATATATATATATTTTTCATTTTTCACTAATGCAAGCTAAAACAAACAACTATTATGCATGGTCTACCATGCAATGTAAATGCAATCAAGAGAAAGAATGATAACATGTACTCAATCTTCTTATGGTGGAGTGTAAAGCAGATGTTTGCGGTGGATGAGATCACACAACTAAGAGATAGAACCTTCAAAGAAAATCATATGCCCCTCTCTAATGACCTATGTATAGGGTAATCAAGGGGTTTCTCTCTTAAATTTTAGTTTAAGGTCACGTTAGTGTTTGGTCAGTTCGGGCTCACCAACCTTGTCAATCACTTTCCTTAGACAATAAAGATGGTCATTTATATCCTCATGTCCTGAAGCTTACTTACCCAAGCACTTTCTCAATTATGCAACTCAATTACTCACAAGATAGGCTCACAAATTATTTTGAAATTTACCCATTTTTCATGTGCACCCAACCCCAGAGATTGATATACTCAAATGAAACCATTTTTATGTGCACCCAACCCCAGAGATTGATATACTCAAATGAAACAATGCATTTACTTCTCCACAAATTACACTAGATAGACTGTGGATCCTAAAAATTGCAATTTTTTTAAAAATAAAGCATCATAAAAGAAATAAAGAAAAGCTAAGATAAAAGGCTGTTCTAGCACCACCCCCCAAGCTTGAATATGACTATGGCCTCATAGTCAAAATTCCAACCTAAGAGGTGGAACAGCGGTACCATTTTCTCTGAAGGGTGATGGAGGTGGATGGTTGGAGGCTCATTTGAACAAGTTGTGCTTGCTAATCTCCCTCTTCTTGGTGGACCATTTTTGTGTCTTAGTGGTGCTAAGACGTGACATTCTTTAACCTTCTTTTCCCTACAAAAAATGGTGCAAAAAAAAAAACTATTTCGGTGTTGTTTACGGCCTTTTTCAGGTGGCTGTCTGCCAGGAGTCAGTGAAACTGACTCTAATTTCGGTGGCACCGACTCTGCCAATCATTTTCGGTGCATCGACGCACCCACCAAACCTAGGACAATAAAAAATTTTGGTGCCACCGACTTGGAAGTTGGTGGTACTGATGATTTATCAGTTATACGCGTCTGTAACTTTCTAAAAATCTTCAGGTAAGTCAGTGGAACCGACTTGGAAGTCAGTGGCACCGACTCTGCCTTTCCAAAGCCGATCCAACACTGATCAATTCTTGGTGCCACCGACACGGATGTCGGTGGTACTGACTTTGTAAGTTCTGCACACTTCCAAACATGAATCAAGGTACCATTTTTACAAAAAAATACAAAAAATTAAGCAAAACTAAGTGCATAAAATTAAAAGAACATAAAGAAACAATATAAAAGTTGGGTTGCCTCCCAACAAGTGCCCTTGCTTAATGTCCTAAGCTTGATATGATGAATACCTTCAACCTGGGTTGTCAAGGGGTGGCTCTAATGATTCATATGGAAGCTTAAACTCAACTCTATCATCACCAATCCCAAGTGTCAAGTAATCTCACCCAATAGCAGTGATCACATCAGTCGTAGCTTGGAATGGTCTTCCTAATAGCATCTCAGATCCTTTCATCTCAGTCATATCCATGACCACAAAATCTACAGGAAATATGAACTTGTCTACTTTGATTAGCACATCCTCGCATATACCCTGTGGCTTCATAATTGATCCATCTGCCAACTCAATTGTCATGGAGGTTTTTGTTGGCTTCTTCAATCCCAACTTCTGAAAAGTAGCAAGAGGCATGAGGTTAATGCTTGCCCCTGAGTCACACTGTGCTTGTGGGAATTGTTATCCACCTATAGAACAATGGATGTAAAAACGTTTTGGATCCTTTCTCTTTCTTGGCAGCTTTCCCTGAATAATAGAACTCACCACTTCATCAACACACCAAACATCACTATCTTTGATCCGTCATTTCTTGTTGATGATATATTTCATGAATCTTCCATATGCTGGGATTTGCTCTATTGCTTCCACCAATGGAATGTTGATGTGGAGCTTTCAGAAGATCTAAAGAAATTTCCTAAAGTGCCTTTGCTCTTTCCTCGGCTTCAGACTATCCGAGAATGTCACACTTGTCTTCTCTATGCGCTTGTACGGTGGAACATAAGGAACTTTGAGGGTCTCCTCCCCTAAGCTTGCTTCAACACCACCTTATGAGATAGAATTTGGCACATCTTCTGTGGATGGCACGACTTGTAGCTTCTTCTCCTTCTTGTGGGTGTCTCCTTATTGATTGTGGCTGCTCCACTACGGAGTAGAGCCTTCACCTGCTCTTCTTTGTGTGGTGTTCTGCACCCTCCCACTAATCCATACAAATGATGAGGGTATGGAACTTTGGGGACATATTCCATATCTAACTGTTTGATGTTCTACTCAGGTATATCCTCAATAGGGGGCTTTGGCTCCTTGTTAACCAAGATGTATTTAACTATTGATGTTGTTGCGTAGGTGTTGCATTCTCAGTAGGTTCTCGCTGAATGATCTTCTTCATGGAAGCCATCTCCTCCATAAATTGAGAAATTTGATACTACATGTTCTGTATTTGTGCCCTATGGCTCTGAAGAACATGCTGTGTCTATCCCATGAATAACTCATTTTGCTGGAGTAGTTTCCTCAACATCTCATTGGTACTATCTTCTTCATTGTTTCTGTACCCCTGCTGCCTCATGTACTTGACTTTTTCTACCTCTTCTTCTTCTTCCTTCTGATATATCTTCTTAGCAATCAAATCAAGTTTTTCATTCAATGCATTGATTTCCTTTGACTCTACCCTGCTATTGATGTGCTCTGGGCATTCTCTCTCATGACCCCATGATTGGTTTTTTGCCATGTTTTGTAGAATCTCCTGACACTTAGAGGGTGGGTTGTTGAGGAAGAACCATGTGCATGCACTATCTAAGGTGACACATTTATTTTTGTGGATCCCAAAGTAGAACATCTTTACTTGGTTCTCTAGATCAATTCCATGGTGCAGGACTTTCCTGAGCATGTTTTGGAAACGCTCTCAAGCCTCTGAATATGACTCAGCCGCATGTTGCTTGAAGTTGTGGATGTTCTTCAGTAGCTCACTTGTCTTTTTAGGAGGAAAGTACCTTTCAAAGAATGTCTTGATCATTTGATCCCATGTCTCTATCAACTCCTTTGGCAGGTTGTGCAACCATTCTTTTGCTTTGTCCTCCAGTGATGATGGGAACAACTTCAAATAAATAGCTGTCTGTGGAAACCTATCCAATTTCACCATGCCACAACAGTCCACAAAGTTGTTGATGTGTGCCACCGGGTCTTCATGAGTGTGCCCGTGAAAAGCCTGTGACTTGACTAGTGCAATCAGCCATGGATCAATCTTGTATTGTGCCACATTCACTGCTTGTTTCTTGATTGGGCCCATCTGAGCAGTCGAAGAAGACGCCTTGATCTTCTCCCAAATGGTCTTTTCTCCAGCTGTTGCTCCATTACCCATTATTTCTTTACTAGTACCTTGAAATTTGAAACAACCATATATGAACTGATACTAATAGTTGAAAAAGATAAATAAGATTTGTAATTCAGTTCAAAAGATTAAAATAAAATTATTAGAAAAATAAAAAGTCGCCTAGAGTGGCCGCCCGCAACACTCTTAGTGCTGAAACTTGCCGTCTCCCCGAAAATGACGCCAAAAACTTGACACGCTAAACCGTGCGTATAGATGCAAGTGCACGCGTCGAGTAATATATGCCTATGTGAGGCCTGAGTCAAACTTAGGGAGACGTAGTCTCAGTGATTACTACTAACTACAGTGTGATCAGCTAAGCTGATTAAAAAGGTTGAGTTTGAGTTTAAACAAAACAAAAGAAATTAAACAAAAATAAAGGGTGATTGATTCAGATGAGATGGATTTCTTAGGATTACCGATTTCACCATAGGGTCTCGTTATATCTTATTTCTACCAAATTAATATAAATTTTACTCCTACCCTGGACAGTAAGCCTGTAGTCAGAATTGCCCACTTCCACGGTGCAATCCACTACCTAGATCTAAGATAATTCCACGTCTGTAGTAATTTATATCTTAGTCTAGGTGCATTATCGAAGACTCTGGGTTTCTTTCCACTAACTGTATGTTACCTTTCCCAAGCATCGCGTAGGAAAGTGTATAACTTGTGGTTGTCCAACCTTTAATCCTCCTTCCAGAGTGATTATCAGTCTAAAATTCTACCGATGGTGATCAATCATAGATAGATCATTCAATTTCACAATTATATATCCAGGAATAAGGAGAAATCTACATCAATTCATGCAAAAGTTGATACAATGATTCCTCGGGCTACTCCTGGGTCCCAAGGAAAGGAGGGGTTTAGCTCCACATGGTATTCAAGTGTGAATACATAGAGAGAGAGAGAGAGGAGAAAAACGTGGGGAATATGAAAGAAATTCGTGTAACCCCTAGAGAGAAGGTGTTCCGGATGATCCTCCTTGAGAAATGCATGTTTTGTAGTCTTCCGGCAGCAAAATCATCTATCAGAGGTGCTCGAATCTCCCAGTTGACGTCCTTCAGCTCCGTGCTCCTCTCTCTCTTCTCCGATCTTCGTGCAGTGCAATATGAGATGATCCCTTGGTCTGACCATCCTTCGTTAGGTCATAGGCCAACTTTCGGTACCACATAACATGGACCGTTGGATCTAGGCAATCTAATTGAGTGCTGATTCTAGAAAAGTCAGTGGCACTGACTCTGCTCTCCTAGATCGGTTACTGATGTAATCTTGATCGCACTGACTTGAAGGGTCGGTGGCACCGACTCTGCATTGTACATAAAGTACCTAAAAAATGCAAAAAAATGCATATAAGTATGGGGAATATATAAAATCATATAAATATGATAAAATAAGCATAATTTGATGCAAACAGAGTGTACATGCCAACAATAGTGATTTATGCAAATATAACCAAGAAAATGACAAATAAATGCACAAAATAGGTATAAAATAGGCCTATAAAAGCGACTCAAAACCCGTGCATCAATACACACCAACAAACTCCCACTTGCACTTAGTGCCAATCACCCTCAAACCTTATTCCAAGTGAGCTCAACATGTCTATCCTGTTTCTACTGTAGAAGTTCTTATGTAGCGGGTTAGAAACGTTTGCTTCTAGTCCGTATTTTGCAAGTTTCACACTCTTTGCTGTATGACTTCTCATATGAGATGGAATAGTTGTAGTATGTTATCTGGGTTCCTTTGCCTAATTAGTAGCTCCACTATTATCATAGTATTTCTAATGTGTTACCAATGGTTAGAACCTCCCATGAGTTCATCTACATGAACTCCTTGATCCATACATTATCCTATATTGTTCTCAAAATAATAAGGTACTCAACTTCTATTGTAAAGTTAAACAATGTCTCTTGATCAGAACCTTTCCAGCTATAGTTCAAGTCAAACATAAATTTAAATTGTGTTCATTGATTTTATTTTTCAATTTTGTAAGCTTGCATCAGTGTAATCCTTTACACCCAACTCCTCCTCATTATCATATCTAAGGAACTAATCCCTTTAGTTCTTCTCAAGTACTTAATGATTTTCTTTTATGGCAATCTTGCGACCTTCACTAGGATCTGACATATATCCTCTCGCCATCTCCAATACGTATGAGACAACGAGATTAGTTCATAACATTGTAGACATGATAGATCCAATTGTGAATGCATATGACATCTTACTCATGTTTTCCCATTCTTTGTAGGAAATGTGACACTAGGCTCTTGAGAGACTAATCCCATGGAACATGGACAAATTTCTCTCATCGAGTTGAGCATGCTAGACCCCTTCAACATCTTGACAATGTATGTGCTCTTGTTTAGGTCAAGAAGCCTTCTAGATCTATTTATATAGATCTTGATTCCTATAATATAGGATGCTTCTCCTAAACCCTTCATAGAGAAGTACTCCCCAATTAGGTTTTAACATTTGTAGTATAAGGATCTTATTCCCCATCATTATGTGAAACATATATATGCTCCCACTAAATCTTTTGTAATCACATATAACATATCCATTTTGAATTAAGTCAAACTCTTTGACTATCTTATCAAATTGAAGATTCCAGCTCTGAGATGCTTGCTTCAATCCATAGACTGACCTTTGTATATTATGTACTTTATTTGCATTAATGGATTTATAAAACCTTCAAGTTGTGTCACACACATCCTCTACAATATTCATGTTAAGGAATGTCATTTTAACATCCATTTTTGTCAAATATCATAGTCATAATAAGCTGCAATGGCAAGCGTGACCTTGAGGGATTTACAACGGTGAATTTTTTTTTCATCATGTTCAACAGCTTGAACTTGTTTGAAAACCAATATGCTCTGATAGGTTTGTATACTGCCATCCATGTTAGTCTTCTTCTTGAAAACCCAATTGCACCCTATGGGTTTTATCCCTTCAAGTGGATCCACCAAGGTCATACGTGTTGGTGTACATGGACTCCATCTTAGATCTTATGGCCTCAGGTCATTCCTCATACTTTGGCCCCTCAATAGTTTATATAAAGGTTGTTTTTTATCATATATGACCAACTCACTGCCTTTCTGAGTCATAAGATATCATAATATTCAAGCTCAAGGCATGTTCTACTAGATCTATGAGGTTTCATGTTACATAAGGAACTTGAGACTCCACAACAATTTGTGATTGTCCTTGTTCCTACTACACCTTTTAGGTTTAATATTTTCTTATTGGTCTTGAACTTTTGAGTTCTAATTTTATACCACTGATTCCTTTGCAATTGAATTCCATGTAGGAGTAAAACCATCCTGGAAACAAACACTTTTTCTGTCAGACTAGAGTATAAAGTGGTATAAAAAATAGCATTTATGTGATTTTGGACAAAGCTTTTCAAGAAACTTATTTTTTACACAAGCTTTCAGTCCTAATCTTTATAAAAGACATATCGGGACACTTCCCATGCCATATCTCATATGGTGTCTTTTGAACCATTTTAGTGTAAATCATGTGTCAAAAGGGAAATTGGAATATTAGCTAGTTTTATTGATGATCGCACCATGATTAATAGGGTGTGATACCTTCTTTCTGGTACATCATTATGTTTTAGGTGGATTTCATTGTGACATACTATCAAGTCTCCCAGAAGGTCCTCAAACTCTTGGTTTAAAATATTTCAACATCGATCATATCGAAGTGTCTTAATACTTTTACCAAGCCAATTTTGTACTTCATTCATGATCTCCTTGAACAATTCAACTGATCTAGACTTGTATTTCATTAATACAATCTACTATATCTACTAAGATCATCAACAAATATAATGAGGTACTTTATAACTACCTCTAGCATGTATTCTAAAAGGTATACATCAGTATATATGAACCCTAATAGAATACTCACTCTCCCAGTACATCTAGTGAAAGGTGTTTTTGTCATATTACCCAATAAATAAGACTTGCATGTCTCTATTGGTTCAATAACCAAAAAAGTCTAGAAAACCATCGTTATGGATTCTAGAAATGCATTTCTTATTCATGTGTGCTAGATGACAATGGTATAGGTATTCATTGTTTGAGTCATCGACTCTTTTAGTATATATGATACACATTTTGTCTTCAAGACTATCAAGTATAGACTATGAGACATAGGATATTGCCATACAAGATCTCATCTTTTAAAATGAAACATCAATTTATTCATAATATTCTTATCGATACAAGATACATGATGTTTTCATCAATGAAAGTTACATAATAGCAATTCACTAATTCTATTACATGCCCATTAGGCTGAGTGATAGATTCCAACTATAGTGGCAACAACTCTTGATCCACACAATTCTAGATCACTTCTTGTTGGGTCCTGAAGTGGAGATCTCTATCTCATTATTCTTCATGAGACCCTCTATATAAAGAGAGTATTTCCTTCTCTAGTGTCTAGGCTGGTGACAATGGTGGCACTTTCCTTCCATAATCGCTCCTCCCTTAGCTTTTAATGTAGAAGATTTTGGTTTCTGGCTAGCTTTAGAACTCTTCTTATCTTTGCCTTTGCCCTTGGACTTCCCTCTTCTTATCATCATCACATGTTTGAGTTTGTCCTTCTTCATCTGCGCTTCAGTTGTCCTCAACATGCCAAGTAATTCTAACAAAGGCTTGTCAAAATCATTCATATTGTAGTTCATGACAAACTAGTTGTATGATTCCAGCAATGCCTGCAAAATCCATATGTGGCCAACTCTTAGCCTAAGGGAAATCCCAATCTAGCAAGGTTCTGCACATACTCAATCAATTTCAATGTATGGGGACCTACTGGATCACCTTCAACCATATTACACTTGAACAACACCTTAGAGACATCATATCTCTCTTGTCTTTCCTGATCTCGGTACATGTTCTTGCGATGTGTAACCATCTCAACAACATCCGCTGTCTGTGCAACTCATAGTTCATTGAGCATAGTATCAAGCACTTAACATCCACAACATCTTCAAAGTGCTTATAATAAGCATCCATGTCAACCTTAGGTGCTTTGGGTGCGATTCATCTGGCTCTAGTGTCTCTAGGACATAGAGCTTACGCTCTTGAGTGAGAATGATTCTCAACAGCCGAAACTAGTCATGGAAGTTGTTCCCATTCAATTTTTCCTTCTCAAGCACCGGTCAAAAAGAAAATGTGTTTGTGTTTGCCATTAGATTCAACAAAATAAAAATTTCAACTTTGTCAAAATATTTTGGATTTGATTTGATATGATAATTTTAAAGATACTAATAAGGCTTTTAATTAATTATTTCTCCCACTATTTTGTTCAAATTGATAGCCCTCACATATCAATTTGGAAGATCGCAACCTTCTAGTGATCCAAGACCCAAAACATTTGAGTTACTACTCAACAAATGCCAACATCTATAATCAACCATTAAGGCACACAACTTTTGCCAACTGCATCGTATACAATTCTTGGATAGATTTTGTGACATCCTTTATCACACAAAACGAGATTACTCAAAACTCAAACCACGATAAACCATAAACATCGGATTACTGAAAATTGTAGGGAATTAAAACCATTTTATGACAAGCATCAGGAGCTGATAATTGTTACATAAGAACCAACATGTTCATTTCATAATTTATATTCGAGGTGCTACATCATCACATTTCAACATCCTGTTACATAAGATAACAGTTCCACATGTATATACATACCACCAAAGGCACACAATGCCAAAAATCACATATTGATCATCATGTCTACAAAACACGTCGAGAACACCCCAAGGACCTGAGTGTATAGGGAGGACAGATAGGAATCTATTACTAGACACTTCCATATACCACTTTTCACCAGGTGTAGTTTTGTTCTTATTTTATCTTCAACCACATAATCTTTAACTCGACATGCACGCCCACCTAAAAAGTTATTAACCAATGGGGTGAGACACACAGTCCCAACAAGAGATATAACTCTCTGCCAACTTTATTATTGTCACAGATAACTAAGTAGATAAATTAACATATTGAGCAGATTGAATAAGCAATTAACCAAATGACATATATCTCATGGGTGAAGTGACTAGAACAGTAACATGCACTTGCCAATGAAAAATAGAATAATTAATAATATGAAAGGAATATGAAGAACATGTATGACTGTTACAAAACTAAATAATACATGGGCAAGGCAAGGCTTCATCAAGTGTTTCCATGCTTGATCTTATACATGCACACTACACGACTGATTATGTATTTATGATGCCCTAAAGATTTGAGTCTTACCACCCAAATCCAACCAACCACTACTAAGTCAAAATAGATTCCATACAAGGTCAATGGAAGAGCCAAAATCCACAACCTTCCCACACCTTGTGGTCAGTACATGAGAACACTATAGAGACATATCAGTTAACTGCTAAAGTGACATATAGTCACATTGAAGGGGTTGGATCACGCATGGCCACCCATATAATATCTAGCCCACCTTGGTACAGGTAATGATGCTAGGAGAATGGGCTCACACATGGCCATTCTTAAAAGGAGGACTGGCTCACGCATGGCCATGCTTAGAATATCGAGAATGACTCACGCATGGTCATCTCACACATCCTATATTTAAGGATACAGGGAATTACTTGACTTGTACCCCACATATTCAAAAATATGCGCTCCTAGTTAAACTCATTTCACCATCTAGCAATAAAACTGAAACTGGAATGTATCTATGGCATATGGAAAACTAAACTATTAGATTTCACTTGATATTAGATCAATTAAAACATCTTTAAGCACCAATCAAGTTACAACATATAACCTCTAAACAAGATATACATAAACAAGGCATAACTCATCACTAGAACACACTGAAACATATTAGGTGTGATCTCATCACAACATGTCTCTTTATGCTTGCTATTCATCATATGTCCATCACAAGGACCAATGTCCATCACAAGGACCAATGTCCATTAGATCATAACCACCATAGCTCATATGGCTGAATTGTGAATTTGAACAAGCTTTGAATGCTTAGTGTTTGTGGAATCACTTGTTTGATTTATCAGTTTCATCTTGTTCATTCATGTGGTGTGATATCTAGGATGAAGTATTGGATTAACTTTCATGTAGGATGTCTTATGTGGAAAATCATACCAATGACCCCTCTTTGACCCGACTCTTCTTCCACCATCTTCATACCCCTCCGCCTCATAAAAAGATTCCCTAGTGCACATAATCAGCCTTGGCCACCTCCAAAAGTTTGGGGTGGCCACAACTCTATCTCCCCGCTTCACTATATCCACCATATGCCCTATCTACACCAAGGGAAAGAAAGAAAAGAAGAGAAAAAGAAAAGCAAAAACAAAATAAAAGGATGCTCCTATTTAAGAGCATTCAAATAAAGAAAAGATGAGTGTGTAAAAACACTCCAAAAATCTTACCGCAACCCTTTCTTCCACTTTCATACCCATTGAGCTAGGAAACATCAAACTTAGCTCATTTTTCCCTTTTCCGCAGCCACGTGGGTCTTTTGGTATGATTGAAATATAAGAGTGAACACATGAATGTGAAACAACACTCCTTGTCATTCTTGATTAACGCCACACATTAGGGGCAAACGCTTGTAATCTAACATGTTTAGATGTGATTTAAGTACAAAATGGCACAAGATGGAGCCCTAAAATAGGGCTACATCACCACCCCAAACTTAAAACATACTTGTCCTCAAGTATGCTCCAACTCAATTTCTCTACAAAACTTCCACAAAAAGAAATGACATATGCAATATAAAAGATGATTATTGCTTAATGGCATCAAAGATGATTGAGTGCATGCATTTCACCTCTCTCCTCTCCTACTTTCACAATCCAATCATGAAAAGATCAATTATAGCGCATAGAATATACAAGTTATCCATATTTCTTTCATTAAGTTCCGGGTAAACTGTTTCATGGTGCTATGTACATCAATTAGTATACCCTTCATGGTTAGAAATTGATAACAAGAAGGCAATGCATCATCAACATCATAGGACTACATATCTTGGGGTAACAACCCCTCATCTCATAATTGAGGAACCCATCACATCACACTGGTGATTCAAGATTATCTCATCGTGCCTCATTGGTATATAGGTATTACTGATACCACATCACTTATGCCACATTGCTTATGTCACATTACTGGTACTTGCCATAGCAAAAATTAGCCATCATATTCAGAGAGAGAATATGTTAAACATATTAAACACCTTTAGCTACAACAAGCCAAGTATCATAAGATTTCTAATATAAGGTTGGGCTTCATACTGATTTCACATAAAGTCTCTAAACATCATTCTACTTCGCATGCACTTCCTCTCATAACTGGAGTGTATAAGACTAAGATTTAATTAGTGTAACCAAGTATGCACATTCACATTTTTATACTTCTCGTGTTCCCTTTTTAAAGTTCATAACTAAAGCTTGCTATTATTTAACCATCTTCATAGTATTCACAAGTCATAACACCTGATTAACCCATTAGGTTATAGCCATGTATTTAAGAGGGAGAGATACCATTCTTTCTATTATACTCACTTAACATTATGACCTACCTTTCGAGTTAGGGACAATGTTCTTCACATTGAGCCGATTAGGGTTACACTTCATGGTTACACCACCAAACCCTAAACACACTAAAACTTATTTTTTTCTGATCCAAAAAGGTTTGAACAACATTATTTAGATATGAAACTCTTACCATACCAGTTATCACCCATTTTATAAATGCACATGTGTATCATCTTCATCATGTTATGTGTGTCTTACAATAATGCATTATAATAACATATTGACCATTGCACTAGTGAGATGCTTCAACATTAGGTGTACCACATATTATCACTTATTACAAATCACTAATCACATATCATACCAAGGAGAGTCGAACCATAAGCTACATAACAAGAGGATATCACTTCAAGCTATCCACAAAGCACCTATCAAGGCATTAGACTTGTTAAACGATTTCTACACCAAGGTTGCCACCATGTATTTCAACACGACTTATCACCACCCTCATGTGTATACACATTGTAGTATCATTAACCTTACTTCACAAGTTAAGACTATATGAAAAGGGAATATAGAAGACACTTTCCATGGATTATAACCTTTACTTAAGATTAGCACATGAGTCATATTCTTCCATAATTGAGGTTATTATATGAATATGCAACCATTATACCCCACATCCATTATTCTTCACATAGTTGGAGAGTTTTAGGGCTAAGATCTTAATTGAGGATGGACCACTCATAGTAACATCATTCCATGGTGTACTAACTTTAGGATAAGCAATTATCATTACTAATTCATTATCCAAACAACACCCTTCTATATCATATCTTACTCATATATGTGCATCATTGAGTAACCAAGCATACCCTTCAATCATCATCATGTGATCTCGGTCTCACCTCACCAACCTAAGGTATCAGTTTAGACTCTCTTTTGGTGTATAGGCTTAGATGCTCTTGTTCCATCACGTCAGATGCACCATTAATAATGGGTGACATTTTAGCTATACTTGAGGTGCTAAAATTATCCACACAAGGGCTGTATCGATTTAGCTCCTTGATAGTGTAACGAGCAACCCTTCTTAGAGGAGTATCGGGAAACCAACCTAAGTAGGGTATCAACCTACCAACTTACAATTTATCATCACTTGGTATCGGTTTATCATCACTTGGTAACAGTTTATCATCACTTGGTATCATGCCCCACAAATGATATTAATTAGAGGTACATAAGAGAGTGTATCGGCCACACCATCTCAAAGGTATCGACCTATGTATCTCTTTAGATATCGACCACCTTCACCATCGTGGGATATCGGCCATACCAACAAATAGGGTATCAGCCTCAAAGATCACCAAGGTATATCAACCACTTTCACCATCATGGAATATCGACCAAAGCCTCAAGGGAAGGTACTCCTCACTTCTACTCTAGATGTATCGGGCTAGGGTGTATCAGATTGCATGTGTGTTGGATTAGGGTTATCCATGTTGACTTCCATACTCAACTAAAAGCCTCATGATCCAACACTCCTCACTAGTCACCACTAGTTCATAACAAGCCACATCATGGCAGGTATAGCGGTTTAGCAAAAAGCATATCAGTTTAGCATGCCAGTTTGCATAACATATCAGTTTAGTCATATTCTACCTCAAGATGACGTTTCTAACAAGGTGAAGGAAAAAGGGGTGCAACTTATGGCATCAACTTCACAAAGTTTTGTTCTCAAAACAAAACACAAGACTACCAAATAAATCTACTAACAAGAAAGAAATAACAAGCTAAGAACAACTAGCAAGGTAACAAGTAGAAAGGTGATAATAACAAAGTAGGTTTAGACTTATATAACCCGCCTCAAGAACAACCACAAAGCTCTAAGATCCAAGTTCAGGCTCCAAGCTCACGAACTCAAGGTAGAGGAAGAAGATCGTTCAAGCACAACACCCCCAAGAGATAAGATAGGACCATGGTTAAGAAAGAGCAAAAGAGAGGAAAGAAGGTACGAAGGTCCATGGTCGAGAAGAAGAAAGAAGGAGAGAAAGAAAGCTAGAAAACCATGGATTACCAAGAAAGAAGATGAAAGAGAACATCACAAGCTTTTGGGTCACCCACCAAGCTCCAAGGGAGAGTTCTCTTCAAGCTCAAGGTCATCCACCAAGGCAAGAAAGCAAGGATCACTAAAAGAGTTCTCTTACATGGGAAGAAAGGGGTATATATACATGGCCGATGAGAGAGAGAGTAAGGGGAAGGTGTCACCACCTTAGAAACCTAGAAGACACATGTACAAGAAGAAAGACCACAATCAACACCATGCAACAAGGTGATAGGATCTATGTCTCGCTCACTTGGTCACTAAGGAAGGTTAAAGTTAATACACCCATCCATCCCCTTCACAAACCGATATGGATGAAAACCTAGGTCAGAAACTGATATGGTACATCTCTAGTCACCAAAAAATGATACAAGGCCTCCTCAAGGCATCCCCAAACTGATATGGTGTCCCTCAAGACAACCACAAACCGATACAAGGTCTCTCCAAGCTCAAGCCCAAGACAACACTCCTCGGTGTAAGATACACATCAAACATGAGTTTAAAACATCACCAAGGACGTCACCACTCATCCAATGCTCAAACAAGATGCCCATCTATTTCTCTTTCCTCTATATGATGCCAAGAGAGAGAAGAAACATTCTATAGGTGGCAAACTTGCACATCAACCCCTATCCTGGGTAAATTGCAATTTACACCAAACCTCTCCACAAAACACAAGAATCAAGCTCAAACAAGGAACTTCAAGCTTCCAACATGCCCTAATTACATCTTAGATGATTAGAGCAAGGTTCTAAGCAACATGCTTAAGCAAAACAAATAGGGTTAGCCAAAACCCAGGTCAAGGTCCTTACAAGTCATAAACCCCTAATGAGGATTTCACACCCAAAATCCCAGGCAAAAGGAGATGGATACTACTCATGCATCATATCTTCATACTTCCATACAACTCCTTGAGGTCAGGGTGATGTCATAAGACTTGATCAACATACTGTTCTGGTATGTAAGGTCAATGCAAAACCTGTTGCATAGGACACATACTAAACTTATCCTTTTTCCATTATTGGTTGCAAAATCAACCCTATGTCCGATCATACTTTCTTAGGCATGGAAGCACTATACATACTTATCCAACTCATGTATCACCTCCTCATCATATAACATCACATGATAAGGTTCTTGATTATGAGAGTTTACCATACCCTCCTCAATCTTAACATCTCTCTTCTATAGAAATATTAGAGATATGTTTTTGTTGGGTTTTAGGTGAGGGAGAAGGCAACGTAAACAAAAAATTCTCTCACCAAAAAACCATAACCACAGATCGCATAAATGACTATGAAATAGGAAGGATAGTTTTAGAGAGGTGTACCTCACAACTAGTGCAATCTTCAACCACCTAGTCTTCGACGACATCTGTGCAACTCCTGGTCTCCACCCAGACTGTGGTTGACCGTCGTCCTCCTGAGCGGAAGAAATCTCCCACCTCTATAGATAGTCCACATGGACCACCGTGAACTCTAGCCATCCTATCCCACAGGACACTAGAAGGAGTCATCCCCTTCTGTCAACGTACTAGTCACAGACACACTCTCCCACAACCAGTTGATGTGCTACAGTTGTCTTTCCCTAACAGTGCCTCCCTAGTCGGGCAACACTTACTTGGGCTCACTCGGCTACCAAAACCAGAGAGGATAACAACTTTGCAGAGCAACTGTGTTCTAAGTTGTGTTATCTGAGAAGCCCCCAGTACCCCTATATATATGGAGTGGTCAGGGTCAGGGTTCTCACCCCGGGCAATGTTGGACTAAAGTGGGAGTAGAAGGCTCCAAAATCTCCATGAACTGATTGCACTACGACAGCCGGACCGGTCATTTCACAAATGAACCGGTCGGTTGGGAGTGTGAGCCGGTCGGTTCACTTAGTGAACCAGTTGGTTTGCTTCCCAAACTTGCCTCCAATTGACTTTCCTCTTTCGTTTCCAATTAATACTAAGATCAATTCTTGTCCCAATCGAATTGTACAAGTGAAACAAAAAACTTTTCTCACAGATCGGGACAACCCAACCTTGCTCGATTGGTTCAGTCAAACCGATCGGTTCATTAAGTGAACCGGTCATCTCAGTGACCGCCAACCGAACGGTTCACCCAACCTTGCTCTATTGGTCCAGTCAAACCGATCGGTTCACCAATTGAACTGGTCATCTCACTAACCATGAGCCGATCGGTTCACCCAGTGAACCGGTCGGTTGGCAGTCTATATTGTGCAGAACACAGTCAATGCAGTTCTCAATCAATATGACACTCAAATCAATTAGTTCAACACTTGAAGTTGATGATTCTAAGTCAAGTCATTTGATTGAAAGTTTGATTGAGTACCTAAACACCTTTAGTAATCAATCCAAACATCATTCATGGATAAACTCCTCTTCCAGGTGAATCCTTGTGTGTGACCCTATAGGTCCCATTTCACGTTGGCAGCGAGTGTCCATAACTAGCTTATGACATCACAAGCAAAGAGCGGTGCCTACTCACACATCAGTGCTACCCAATGGAAAGGAAAGTTGGAGAATTACTTTCAATCCTACAGTATGTGATTGGTGTTTCGGTGAATGTATAATTCCTTTATCTATGATATCCTGAATGAACTCAAGGCATGGAGCTGTCATCCTTTCAATGTTCATTCATGTTTCTTGATCCAAAGTAGACTGTCTGAGATATGTGTGCCATCAATATCACATATTGACTCACACGTGCATGCACATGTCTTTCTCAGTCTCTCTTATCAAGTGGTCATGGACATCATACTCCCTTAGGAGGGACAAATCCCATATCTATCACTCAGTCAAAACCCCACGTGTCAAAGTCACACAATCATCACCTTTATAACAATCCAAATTTTAGGACCGCATTTGATGATGTAAAAGTGTACCCAATAACATGTGATGAGTGCAGTGATTTCAGGTCTAAGAATCACAATCACCACCATCACTGTGAGAGATGACTATGACTACCATGTCATAGTTCCATGTGTCACTCTCACGGTGGGTCTGTCTAATACATTATTCTCTAACATGTATCTATGTGCTTGGTTTAATATCACATATCATGACTAATGAGACTCTATCATCAACCAACACATACTCTAGTCTTGCTGTGTCATTGTTGTCTATCAACCTTCCACAATGACATCTGACTAGGGACAAAACAAGAATGTTCAAACTCTTAGCATCCGTATGATCTCATTCTTCAGGTCCTCAACCTGAAGACATACATCATTGAGTACTATCATTCTCTAGACATTCATCATGTTCTATATTTATCTCATAACTGATTGAACCAAAATAAATTGGAAGCTTGCCTTTGATATTTATCAAATCAATCATAATGTATCCCAATCCAAATCATCATATGATTGGCTCTCAGGGCATACAAACCAATTGACTCCCACTTGCACTACGGGCCTATCACCTTTGAATCATATTCTTAGTGATCTCCAAACATGTCCCACATGTTTCTACTGCTCCAGTGCTAACATAGTGAGTTAGAAACTCTTTGCTTTAGTCAGTATATTGCATGTCTCACATCTCTTCGCTGTACGACATTCGTATGAGATGGAGTTTCCGTAATACATGACCTGATATTACTTGCCTAACACTTATCTCCATTGTTTGACTCAGTATTATTACTTGTCATCGATGGTGGGAATATCTATAAGTTCATCTCTATGAACTTCTAGATTCATATAGTATCCTCTACTGTTCATAACACAAGGATACTCGACATTCCCTTTTAGAGTTAAATGACTTTTAAATCGAACATTTCCATTTATCAACTCATATTCACTTTTATATTTTATATTTTGCGATCATTTTTTGTCATTTCGGAAACTTGCATTAGTGTAACTCTTTACACCCAACTCTTCCTTATAATACCATAGAACTGGTACTTCATAAGTACCAAACATGTTCTTCATGGTATTCCAGTGACCCTCACTGGAAGTAGACAGACATCCCTTCATCATACGAGTTCACAGGATGTGCATATCATATTGTCGTGTCCAATTCATACAAAATGATGAATGCATATTTTCTTGTCATGTCTAATACATACAAGATAATGGGATGATTACATACATGATAGATCCATATCTATCTATGTGTTCCTATTCTTCATAAGAATTTGGGACACTTGGCATCTGAGATACTAACTCCATGTAACACATACAAGTTTTTTCCCACTAAATCTGTGCATACTGAACCATTCAGTACAAATTGCCAATGTATGTTCTCTCTTTTCCAGGTTAAGAGGTTTTCGAGAACTATCTATATAGATCGCTATTCCTATCACATAGGACATTTCTCTGTCTTCCCTTAAAAAAGGTATTTCCACACCAGTTTCCATTTTAGGACATTTCATTCTTCATCATAATGTGGAATGTGAATACGCTCCCACTAAATCTTTGTAATCACAGATCCCTTCTTTACTTTGATATATCAGTCAAACCTTTTGACTATATAATCAAAGTAAAGACTTCCAATTCTGAGTTGCTTATATTTAATCAATCATATTGATTAATCCCTTATAACTTATAGACTACATTTGCATTATTGGATTCATAAATCCCTTCAGGTTGTGTCACATACACAGCCTTATCTTATTCCTTCCAGGAATGTGGTTTTGATATCCATATGTCAAATTTCATAGTCTTTCAAGTTCCAACATCAAGCATGATCCTTTCTCTAAATGTCATTCATGTCAATCTTAAATCTTAAGACCCAATTGCACTTATGGGTTTTATCCCAACAAGTGATACCACTAAGGTCATACCTTATGGTTCACATGGAAGTCATTTTGGATCTTATGGCCTCAATCTATGACTCAAAATCTGGTCCCTCAACATCATCTAGATTATTGGCTCATCATATGACCAATTCATCACCTAGATATATGAGGTGTATCTATTACATAAGGAATTTGAGAACCCACAACACTTGTGATTCTTAATCTCCTTTATTTAGTGTAAATCATGTTCTTTAGAAGAATTCTATAAGGTTAGTTATTTCATGATCATGCTCTAACTATTTACAGTATGACTCCATCTTTGATTTAGACATCACTATGCCTTAATCATGAGTTTTCTACGATACACTATCATAATTACTCACAAGGTCCTCAAACATTTGGTTTAAGTATCCCATTCATTGATCTCATCAAAAAAATTAATACTTTTAACAAGTTTGTACTTCATTTATGATATTCTTGAACACTTTCAGATATTCATGTTGGTATTTCACTAAACACCATCTGAAGCATTAGCATTTATTCCAATAGGCATGTATATACATCAATATGTATTATACCTAATAGAATAGTCATTCTCTCACTACATCTAGTGAAGATTGACGTGTTATCATTCCCAATACATTCATATCTCTTAATGGTTTATAACCAAAAGATTCTAGCTTTATCCATCAACATAGAAACTAGAGATGAATTTATCATGAGAGATGATAATGCTAATTAATTGTTTGATTCATCAATAACTTTTAGGTATCATTTTATCTTATGCATACCAAGTACCATAGGATAAACAAGGCATTGCCATGAAAGATCATATCTTTAAATTGAAACATAACCTTTATTGATAGACATCCATGTCATTACAAGATGTAGAAATAAAGTCTTTCTATTTATTAGAAAAATGGAATAGTAGTTCATAACTCTATTATATGCCCTTTGGGCTGAAATAAACTAAAAGGTACTCCTATCTATGGCAGCAACACTTGCTCCAATGATGAGTGCTCCTTCTTGGTCCTTTCATAAAGGCCATCACTTCTTTTCAAATCCTGCATATCATATATGTCAGATCCATATCATGGTATCATATACCTCAGATAAAGAAGTGTTTCAAGTTTATTTCATGATACCTAAGGTGGAGACTTCCATCCCCTCCTTGTTCTTCCTTTTTTCATCCAGATAGAGAGGGAAATTTCTCCTCCAATGTACTGGCTCTTGACAATGGTGACATTTGCCTCCCTTGTTCACCCCTCCTTTGGCCTTGAGAGCTGAAGATGACTTGGGCTGCTGGCTAGCATCAGAACCCTTCTTTGCTTTGCCCTTGCCCTTGCCTTTAGACGTACCCTTCTTTCTTCTGATCAACATCACAGATTTGGGTTTGTCTTTCTTCATCTGTGCCTCGACTGTCCTCAACATGCCCAACAACTCTGTCAGTGGCCTGCCAAAGTTGTTCATGTTGTAGTTTATCACGAAGTGACTGTATTATTCTCACAATGTTTGTAGTATCATACTAGTAGCCAACTCTTGGCTTAGAGGGAATCCCAGTTGTGTTAGGTTCTCCATATACTCAATCATATTGAGTGTGTGAGGACCTTCTAGATCTCCTTCTATGATGACATATTAGGATGGTGCCTTGGAGTCATCATATCTCTCATGTTATCTCTATAACTCATAGTTCAGAGAACACAAAATCAAGCACTCCACATCAATGGCATCCTCATTTTACTTCAAGTAAGCATCCCCTTCAGCCTTTGGTGTGGTGGGAGCGAGTTCATCTGGTTCTGGTGTATTTAGGACATAGAGCTTTCATTTCATGAATGCACTTTCATCTGGGTTCAGTCGCCATGTTGGGCTCGGTTGTTCTTAGTATTCTCACGTTTATTAGCTATATCTTCTAATATCCAAGGTAACTTGGCTCAATCAATTTTATCCTTGATTTAACCCAAATTATACACCCTTCTGCAGATCTAATTAAGCCAAGAATATCGAGTTTGAGTCTAAGGGAGCCCATTTCTACAACACCAAGCCCATCACCAAAGCACAACCGTGGTCTCTCTATTGTTGATCCGTCCCTCTCCATCGACCGTGATCAACCCTAGCCAACCGTGGTCTCTCTACAAACAGATCGTGATTCCTCTCAAATCGACATGTCGCAGTCACCTCTATCTTCACTTGACATCGTGGTCTCCTTGCCTTCCACCGACTGTGGTTCCTTCCTCTACATCAAAACACCACGACCACCCTCCATGCAACGACCGCGACCTATGGTTCCCTTCCTCCTGCCCGCGATCATCCCTCTACCGATCATAGTTGCACCATGTTCCTGCTGCGGTCTATGCCATCATGTCGCGACCACCTCTACTGGATCGCGGTCGACCCCTCCATAACTGTGACCTCCAGCCCCCATCCACCTCGACCACGCCCACCATCATCGCCTTCGACCCCCCCTCACAATCATGATCTGCCACAATCGTAACCTCCTCTTCCATCGCCTGACCATGATCATCACACCAACATCACCACAGTCGCTCCTTCAACCAACTACGCCCACAGTTGAGTACAAGCAAGAACCGCAAACCCAACCTCCATAGCAGAGCCGCGCCTGAGGTCTTCTGCTTCTCCAACCAAACCGCGATCTTTGTCTCCATCATATCGCACACCACGACCATCCACAATCGTGACCACATGTACAGATTGCGACCATCATCTTCACCTTGACCACACCTGCCTCCCACCAGGTCGCGACCCATCCTCCAGACCTGATCACGATCTACAGTTCTTAGACTGCGACTCGTGATGTCGCTCCTCCACCATCGCCCACCTACCCTAGTAGCAACTGCACCCCACTCCTGAGATCAAGCAGATCAAGACCTCTGCCCCCCCCCCCCAAAACCGCACCCGCAGTCTGTATCAGGGTGGAATCGTGACCCGAGATCACCTCTGCACCGTGACCCCTCCTATGCTTCACCACAGTGGGCACACTCTTCAGCAATCTCGACCCAGCAGGCACCCCACCCTGCTCCTATAAATACCTAATGATCCAGCCCTCCATGGCATCTGCTTCCCGTGCTTCCAGGATGCCAACTCCTTGGCTCAACCCCTGGAGGGAGGTAGATCAACGACCAAGGGCACCACCAGGATATTGCAATAGTCGCTCGACCCCTGAGCACCATCGCCCTGCACCATCATCCATCCACTGCCCACTATCCACGCCGCCACTAGGATGTACTTAAAAGCACTCGACCCCAAGTGGAGGGCGAGGCCCACAACCAAGAGTCCATCAGCTCTTATGCTCCCATCCATCCAAACGACTCCATCTATCTAGATCTAGATCCAGTTCTAGATATGTTGCATCCATCTATCCGCTACATCCGCCGCTATCACGTCCACGAGCTGCTTTTCCTACTGTGAGATAGGAGGACAAGAAGAGAAGGAATGTGGAGAGAGAAAGCCTACCCCATCTATTGTGGTGTTCTTCCCTCCTCATCCAGATCTACCCCGATGTTGTGTAGAAGACCATTTCTCCACCGAGCTGTGATCATCTTCTTCACCATGCTCATGGAGGAATCTTCTCTCTCTATTGTTCTTCTTGTTTCTCTCACCATGAGCGAGTAGTTTTCTTTCACTGGGGTGCGGGGACTAGCCCCGTTTCCCATGCTTACATGTTCATATGTTAAACATTCCATGACTTGTATATAACTTTTCATTTCATTGTTAATCGTTCAATGTGTGCTTGTGGATTGATCACCTACTTACATTTATCTTGTTTGTTTCCTATGTTGCGAGAACTTCAATATGTAGGATTTGAATGTCGATTAACGTGGTTGACTCCTTGACAAGAACTTTTGATGGGATTATCTGAAGTAGTAAGTGTGTGATCCATGAGGGGATGAGACATCTAGCCCACAGTGATGCTTCTGTGTGCCTGAAGCCCGTACGGGGGGCCCACAACTTCAGTTGGATATATGTATCTTTGGAGCTGTAAGTATGTGATCTGGATGGTGACGAGACATCTAATACCTAAGGTGATACTTACACGAACCTGACGCCCGTATGGGGGGTTTTGCAGCACCTCAATTTGGATGGTTATATCTTGCCTGGATGTTTGTGTTTGGATATGTCTGCATGTGCACTGGCAATGAAACCCGTGTCCATCCCAGTGATTCCCATCATTAATCTTTAATCAACTTTTAATCCTGCTCTTTACTTTCCTCGCATTTAGTTTAATTAAACTCAAATCAACCTTTGTTATAAATATTAGTCTTGATTCAACTAGATTCGACTAGTAAAATATTCTTAAAAATGTTGTCCCTTGGGATTTGATCCACAACTATATTGTGATAAGACCCGTCCGCTTGCGGGTGGTATTATTGCACAAGGTTTTGGTTAAAAACCCAGGGATTTCAACCTTGGGTGAGTTTGTTAGTGTGATAATATTCCACGTCATCATTCTTGAGTGAGAACACTTCTCAAAATCCTAAACCAGTCATGGAAATTATTCCCATTTAGTTTGTCTTTCTCAAGGACCGATCACAATGAAAAGTGATTATTGTTGACAACCATTTGTTCTATAAAATGGAAATTTGCAATTTTAGTTCAAAACTCTTTTGACTTAATTTGATTTCATTTGAAAATTTTGACGATATAATTAGGCCTTTAATTATTATTGCTCCCACTATTTTTATCAAATTGATAGCTCTCACCATCAATTTGAAAGATTACAGTGTACAACCTTCTAGTGAGCCAAGATCCAAAATAATTGAATTATTACCCAGCCAACGCCAACGTCCATAATCAATTATAAAGGTAGGTAACAGTTACCAATTGCATCATATGCAACTCTTGGATAGATGACATGCACAACTCTTTTCCATGAACATCTCCATGCCTCTAAGTGCTTAATCCCATTAAGATCACTTAGTTAAGCCCGAACCAAAAGCCAACATGATAGAAGTGCACCCTTCTTGGGGGGGGACACAACTACCATCACACTTTCACGAGATAGACAACGCACCCCCCTTGGGATGCCTACACTTGTCGATCAAGCTTTTCATGTGTGCCTCTTATCGAAAGCATCTAAGACTTAATATTATATTGAGGGGTTTTAATATACTCATATATGCATATATGTATCCAATCACCAAATATATAGTACGTATCATATACATGCTATATCCCACAATGAAAACATGCAATAATGATAAAGCGATGATTATGGCCATCCTATTGTAATTCCTTGAGCCACAAGGAATTATGGTCATCTAGGTCTACATCACATGCAACCTGTTGTTGATGAAGATTTTGTGCTTAGGCCATTCTGGGTTTGATCAGCTCATCACACGACTGATTGGCTCACCTCCTATCCAGTCAGTTGGTTGTCTCCAACTGATCGTTTGGCTCCTCCAGATGGTCAATTTGTCAGGTCGTCTCACTCCTCGTCAGGCCACCAGCTGCACTATCAACCGGTCATCTCGGTCCACTAGCTGATCAATTGGAACCTCCAGCCGATCATCTCACATATCCAGCCGCTCGTCTGGGCGCCCTCCAGTCTTCGACGTAATAGGAAATAAAACTATCCTACATTTACATAAACTTTGGGAAACCCCAAGTTACATTCGGGGGGAGCAAAGGTAGAAGAGAATCTTGAGTTATCTCGAGTTACATCAGGAAAAGAAGAAGAGGGCTCGATGCACAGGTTGAGAGCAAATAACCACAAACAAGCACACACATAAGGGTTTATAGACCATAACCACACTACACATCCACCATCAAAACCGTTTTGAGTGGCACGTATCATTTCCATATATATATACCATATCATATATGTATATATTAGTTTGGGATAATGTGTCATTAATCAGATATTTAGATCAATCCTTTAAATATTCGCATCGTATGCAATAAATAAAAGATGGTAAAACCAAAAAACTGATCATATCGATTAATCCTAAAACGTAGTACATTGACGTGGCTCTGATACCACTATTGGGTTTTTAGTGAGGGAGAATGCAGCGGAAACAAATATTTTCTCTCACCACAAAACCATAACCATAGATCATATCAACAACTATGAAACCAGAAGGATGGTTTTAGTGAGGTGTACCTGGTCTTGAGGCTTTCTCAATGACAATACCTCGCAGCTAGTGCGATCTTCAACCACCTAGGCTTTGATGATGTCTGTACAGCTCCTGGTCTCCACCCAGACTACGGTTGACCGTCATCCTCCTAAGCTCTAGACTCTCCCGCCTCTATAGATAGTCCACACGGATTACTGGGAACTCTAATCGTCATGTCCCATAGGACACTAGAAGTATTCGTCAACTTCTGTCAGTGTACTAGTCACCGACATACTCTACCACAACCAGTTGTTGTCCTATAGTTGTCTTTCCCTCACTGTGCCTCCCTAGTCGGGTAGCACTTACTTGGATTCTCTCGGTTACCACAACTAGAGAGGACAACAACTTTGCAGAGCAACTGATGTTCGGAGTTGTGTTATCTAAGAAGCCCCCCAGTACCCCTCTATATATAGGAGGGGTCAGGGTCAAGGTTCTCAGCCCCGAGCAATGCATGACTAAAGTGGGAGTAGAAGGGTCCAGAATTTCCATAAACTGATTGCACTGTGGCAGCCAAACTGGTCATTTCACAAATGAACCAGTCGATTAGGAGTGTTAGCTGGTCGATTCACTTAGTGAATTGGTTGGTTCGCTTCCCAAACTTGCCTCCAATTGACTTTCCTCTTTTGTTTCCAATTAATACTAAGATCAATTCTTATCCCAATCGAATTTTACAAGTGAAATGAAAAACATTTCTCACAAATCGGGACAACCCAACCTTGCTCATTTGGTCCAACCGAACTGATCGGTTCACTAAGTGAACTGATCATCTCACTGACCATGAGCTGATCAGTTCACCCAGTGAATCGATCGGTTGGTGGTCCAAATTTTGCAGAACACAATCAATGCAGTTCTCAATCAATCCAACACTCAAATCAGTTAGTTCAATACTTGAATTTGATGATTCTGAGTCAATTCAATTGATTGAATGTTTGATTGAGTACCTAAACACCTTTAGTAATCAATCCAAACATCATTCATGGATAAACTCCTCTTCCAAGTAAATCCTTTGTGTGTGACCCTATAGGTACCATTTCACGTTGGTAGTGAATGTCCATAACTAGCTTATGACATCACAAGCAAAGAGTGGTGCCTAGTCGCACATCAGTGCTACCCAAGTGAAAAGCAAAGTTGGAGAATAACTTTCAATCCTACAGTCTATGATTTGTGTTTTAGTGAATTTATAATTCCTTTTTCTTTGATATCCTGAACGAACTCAAGGCATGGAGCTGTCATCCTTTCAACGTTCATTCATGTTCCTTGATCCAAAGAAGATTGTCTGAGATATGTGTGCCATGAATATCACATATTGACTCACACGTGCATGCACATGCCTTTCTCAGTCTCTCTTATCAAGTGGCCATGGACATCATACTCCCTCAGGAGGGACAAATCCCATATCTATCACTCATAGTCAAAACCCCATATGTCAAAGTCACCCAATCATCACCTTTATAACAATCCATATTTCACGACCGCATTTGATGATGTCAAAGTGTACTCAACGACATGTGATGAGTGTAGTGATTTCAGGTCTAAGAATCACAATCACCACCATCATTGTGAGAGCTGACTATGACTACCATGTCATGGTTCTATGTATCACTCTCATGGTGGGTCTGTCCGATACATTGTTCTCTAACATGTATCTATGTGCTTGGTTTGATATCACATATCATGGCTAATGAGACTTTGGCATTAACGAACACACACTCTAGTCTTGCTGTGTCATTGTTGTCTATCAACCTTCTAGAATGACATCTGACTAGGGACAAAACAAGAATGTTCAAACTCTTAGCATCCGTATGATCTCATTCTTCAGGTCCTCAACCTGAAGACATACGTCATTGCGTATTGCCATTCTCTAGACATTCATTCTGTTCTATCATTATCTCATAACTGATTGAACCAAAATAAATTGGAAGCTTGCCTTTGATATTTATCAAATCAATCATAATGTATCCCAATCCAAATCATCCTATGATTGGCTCTCAGGGCATACAAACCAATTGACTCCCACTTGCACTACGAGCCAATCACCTTTGAATCATATTCTTCGTGATCTCCAAACATGTCTCACATGTTTCTGTTGCTCCAGTTGTAACCAGTGAGTTAGCAACACTTTGCTTTAGTCAGTATATTGCATGTCTCACATCTCTTCACTGTACGACATTCGTATGAGATGGAGTTTCCGTAATACATGATTTGATACTACTTGTCTAACACTTATCTCCATTGTTTGACTCAGTATTACTACTTGTCATCGATGGTTGGAATATATATAAGTTCATCTCTGTGAACTTCTAGATTCATATAGTATCCTCTACTGTTCATAACACAAGGATACTCGACATTCCCTTTTAGAGTAAAATGACTTTTAAATCGGAACGTTTCCATTTATCAACTCATATTCACTTTTATATTTTATATTTTGCAATTATTTTCTGTCATTTCAGAAACTTGCATAAGTGTAACTCTTTACTCCCAACTCTTCCTTATAATACCATAGAACTGGTACTTCATAAGTACAAACATGTTCTTCATGGTATTCCGGTGACCCTCACTGGAAGTAGACAAACATCCATTCATCATACGAATTCACAGGATGGGCATATCATATTGTCATGTCCAATTCATACAAAATGGTGAATGCATATTTTCTTGTCATGTCTAATACATACAAGATAATGGGATGATTACATACATGATAGATCCATGTCTATCTATGTGTTCCTATTCTTCATAAGAATTTGGGACACTTGGCATCTGAGATACTAACTCCATGTAACACAGACAAGTTTTCTCCCACTGAATCTGTGCATACTAAACCCTTCAGTACAGATTGCCAATGTATGTTCTCTCTTTTCCAAGTTAAGAGGTTTTCGAGAACTATCTGTATAGATCGCTATTCCTATCACATAGGACATTTCTCTATCTCCCCTTGAAGAAGGTATTTCCACACTAGTTTCCATTTTAGAACATTTTATTCCTCATCATCATGTGGAATGTGAATATGCTCCCACTAAATCTTTGTAATCACAGATCCCTTCTTTACTTTGATATATCAGTCAAACCTTTTGACTATATAATCAAAGTAAAGACTTCTAGTTCTGAGTTGCTTGTATTTAATCAATCATATTGATTAATCCCTTGTAACTTATAGACTGCATTTGCTTTATTGGATTCATAAATCCCTTTAGGTTGTGTCACATACACAACCTTATCTTATTCCTTCCAGGAATGTGGTTTTAATATCCATATGTCAAATTTCATAGTCTTTCAAGTTCCAACATCAAGCATGATCCTTTCTCTAAATGTCATTCATGTCAATCTTAAATCTTAAGACCCAATTGCACTTATGGGTTTTATCCCAACAAGTGCTACCACTAAGGTCATACCTTATGGTTCACATGGAAGTCATTTTGGATCTTATGGCCTCAAGCCATGACTCAAAATCTGGTCCCTCAACATCATCTAGATTATTGTCTCATCACATGACCAATTCATCACCTAGATATATGAGGTGTATCTATTACATAAGGAATTTGAGAACCCACAACACTTGTGATTCTTAATCTCGTTTATTTAGTGTAAAGCATGTTCTTTATAAGAATTCTATAAGGTTAGTTATTTGATGATCATGCTCTATCTATTTACAGTATGACTCCATCTTTGATTTAGACATCACTATGCCTTAATCATGAGTTTTCTATGATACACTATCATAATTACTCACAAGGTCCTTAAACGTTTGGTTTAAGTATCCCATTCATTGATCTCATCAAAGAATTAATACTTTTACCAAGTTTGTACTTCATTTATGATATTCTTGAACACTTCAATATATTCATGTTGGTATTTCACTAAACACCATCTAAAGCATTAGCATTTATTCCAATAGGCATGTATATACATCAATATGTATTATACCTAATAGAATAGTCATTCTCTCACTAAATCTAGTGAAGATTGACTTGTTATCATGCCCAAGACATTCATATCTCTTAATGGTTTATAACCAAAAGATTCTAGCTTTATCCATCAACATAGAAACTAGAGATGAATTTCTCATGATAGATGATAATGCTAATTAATTGTTTGATTCATCAATAACTTTTAGGTATCATTTTATCTTATGCATACCAAGTACCACAAGATAAATAAGGCATTTCCATGAAAGATCATATCTTTAAATTGAAACATAACCTTTATTGATATACATCCTTGTCATTACAAGATGTAGAAATAAAATGTTTCTATTTATTGGCAAAATGGAATAGCAGTTCATAACTCTATTACATGCCCTTTGGGAGGAAATAAACTAAAAGGTACTCCTATCTATGGCAGCAACACTTGCTCCAATGATGAGTGCTCCTTCTTGGTCCTTTCATAAAGGCCATCACTTCTTTTCAGATCCTGCATATCATATATGTCAGGTCCATATCTTGGTATCATATACCTCAGATAAAGAAGTGTTTCAAGTTTATTTCATGATACCTAAGGTGGAGACTTCCATCCCCTCCTTATTCTTCCTTTGTTCATCTAGATAGAGAGGGAAATTTCTCCTCCAATGTCCTGGCTCTTGACAATGGTGACATTTGCCTCCCTTGTTCACCCCTCCTTTGGCCTTGAGAGCTGAAGATGACTTGGGCTGCTGGCTAACATCAGAACCCTTCTTTGCTTTGCCCTTGTCCTTGCCTTTAGACTTACCCTTCTTTCTACTGATCAACATCACAGATTTGGGTTTGTCTTTCTTCATTTGTGCCTCGACTATCCTCAACATGCCCAACAACTCTGTCAGTGGCCTATCAAAGTTGTTCATGTTGTAGTTTATCACGAAGTGACTGTATGATTCTCACAATGTTTGCAGTATCATACTAGTAGCCAACTCTTGGCTTAGAGGGAATCCCAGTCCTTTCAGGTTCTCTATATACTCAATCATATTAAGTGTGTGATGACCTTCGGGATCTCCTTCTATCATGACATACTAGGACGGTGCCTTGGAGACATCATATCTCTCATGTTATCTCTACAACTCATAGTTCAGAGAACACAAAATTAAGCACTCCACATCAATGGAATCCTCATTTTGCTTCCAGTAAGCATCACTTTCATCCTTTGGTGTGGTGGGAGCAAGTTCATCTGGTTCTGGTGTATTTAGGACATAGAGCTTTCATTTGATGAATGCACTTTCATCTGGGTTCAGTCACCATGTTGGGCTTAGTTTTGCTTAGTATTCTCGTGTTTATTAGCTATATCTTCTAATATCTGAGGTAACATGGCTCAATCAATTTTATCCTTGATTTAACCCAAATTATACACCCTTCTGCAGGTCTAATTAAGCCAAGAAGATTGAGTTTGAGTCCAAGGGAGCACATTTCTACAACACCGAGCCCATCACCAAAGCACAACCCCTTTGCTTTTTCTTTTTCCTTTGCTGATCCTTCCCTCTCCATCGACCGCGATCAACCCTAGCCAACCGCGGTCTCTCTGCCAACAGATCACGATTCCTCTCAGTTCGACATGCCACGGTCACCTCTGTCTTCACTTGACATCGCAGTCTCCTTGCCTTCCACCGACCGCAGTTCCTTCCTCTACATCAAAACACCGCGACCACCCTCCATGCAGCAACCGCGACCTGCGGTTCCCTTCCTCCTACCCGTGATCATCCCTCCATCGATCGTAGTTGCACCATGCTCCTTCTGTGGTCTACGCCATCATGTCGCTACCACCTACTACTGGATCGCGGTCGACCCCTCCCTAACCGTGACCTCCAGCCCCCATCCACCTTGACCACACCCGCCATCATTGCCTTCGACCCCCCCTCACAATCACGATCCGCCGTAGTCACAACCTCCTCTTCCATCGCCTGACCATGATCATCACACCAACAACACCACGGTCGCTCCTTCAACCAACTACGCCCATTGTCAAGTACAAGCAAGAACCGCGAACCCAACCTCCATAGTAGAGCCACGCCTGAGGTCTTCTGCTCCTCCAACCGAACCGTGATCTTCGTCTCCATCATATCACACACCATGACCATCCACAATCGTGACCACATCTATAGATTGCGACCAACGTCTTCACCTCAACCTCACCTATCTCCCACCAGGTCGCGACCCATCCACCACACCCGACCACGGTCTGTGGTTCTTAGACCTCGATTCGCGATGTCATTCCTCCACCATCGCCCACCTGCCCTAGAAGAAACTATAGCCCACTCCCAAGATCAAGCGGATCAAGACCTCCCCCCCCCCCAAAACCACGCCCAAAGTCTACAGTAGTGTGGAATCGCGACTCGAGATCACCTCTGCACTACGACCCCTCCTATGCTTCACCATGGCGGGCACGCTCTTCAGCAATCTTGACCCAACAGGCACCCCACCATGCTCCTATAAATACCCACCGATCCTGCCCTCCATGGCATCTGCTTCCCATGCTGCCAGGCTGCCAACTCCTTGGCTTGACCCCTGGAGGGAGGTAGATCAATGACCAAGGGCGCCACCAGGTTGTTGCAATAGCCGCTTGACCCCTGAGCTCCATCACCCTGCACCATCGTCCATCCACTACCCACTATCCACACTGCGACCGGGTTGTGCTTAATAGCACTCAACCCCTGGTGGAGGGTGAGCCCCACAACCAAGAGTCCATCAGCTCTTGCGCTCCCATCCATCCAAATGACTCCATCTATCCTGATCTAGATCCAGTTCTAGATCTGTTGCATCCATCTATCCACTACATCCACCGCTATCACGTCCATGAGATGCTCCTCCTGCTGCGAGCTAGGAGGATGAGAAGAGAAGGAAGGTGGAGAGAGAAAGCCTACCCCCTCTGCCATGGTGTTCTTCCCTCCTCGTCCAGATCTGCCCCGACATTGTGTAGAAGACCGTTTCTCCACCGAGCTGTGATCACCATACTCATGGTGGAATATTCTCTTTCTCTTGTTCTTCTTATTTCTCTCACCATGAGTGAGTAGTTTCCTTTTGCTGGGGTGCGGGGACTAGCCCCGTTGCTCATGCTTACATGTTCAGATGTTAAACATTCCACAAATTGTATATAACTTTCCATTTCATTGTTAATCGTTCGATGTGTGCTTGTGGATTGATCACCTACTTGCATTTATCTTGTTCGTTTCTTATGTTGGGAGAACTTCAATATGTAGGATTTGAATGTCGATTAATGCGGTTGACTCCTTGACAAGAACTTCTGATGGGATTACCTGAAGTAGTAAGTGTGTGATCCGTGAGGGGACGAGACATCTAGCCCACGGTGATGCTTCTGTATGCCTGAAGCTCGTACGGGGGGCCCACAACTTCAGTTGGATATATGTATCTTCAGAGTCGTAAGAATGTGATCTGGATGGTGACGAGACATCTGATACCTAAGTTGATGCTTATGCAAACCTAACACCCGTATGGGGGGTTTTGCAGCAACTCCATTTGGATGGTTATATCTTGCATGGATGTTTGTGTTTGGATATGTCTGCATGTGCAGTGGTGATGAAACTCGAGTCCATCCCAGCGATTCCCATCATTAATCTTTAATCAAATTTTAATCCTGCTCTTTACTTTCTTCGCATTTAGTTTAATTAAACTCAAATCAACCTTTGTTCTAAATATTAGTCTTGATTCAACTAGATTCAACTAGTAAAAGATTCTTAAAAACATTGTCCCTTGGGATTCAATCCTCAACTATACTGCGATAAGACCCGTCTGCTTGCAGGTGGTATTATTGCATAAGGTTTTGGTTAAAAACCTAGGGATATCTGACCTGGATGAGTTTGTTAGTACGATAATATTCCACATCATCATTCTTGAGTGAGAACACTTCTCAACTTCCTAAACCAGTCATGGAAATTATTCTCATTTAGTTTGTCTTTCTCAAGGACCGATCGCAATGAAAAGTGATTATTGTTGACAACCATTTGTTCTATAAAATGGAAATTTGCAAATTTCATTTCAAAACTCTTTTGACTTAATTTGATTTCATTTGAAAAATTTGACGATATAATTAGGCCTTTAATTATTATCGCTCCTACTATTTTGATCAAATTGATAGCTCTCACCATCAATTTGGAAGATTGCAACGTACAACCTTCTAGTGAGCTAAGATCCAAAATAATTGAATTATTACCCAGCCAACGCCAACGTCCATAATCAATTATTAAGGTAGGTAGCAGTTACCAATTGCATCATATGCAAATCTTAGATAGATGACATGCACAACTCTTTTCCATGAACATCTCCATGCCTCTAAGTGCTTAATCCCATTAAGATCATTTAGTTAAGCCCGAACCAAAAGCCAACACAATAGAAGTGCGCCCTGCTTGACGGGCCCACACAACTACCATCACACTTCCACGAGATAGACAACACACCACCCTTGGGATGCCTACACTTGTCGATCAAGCTTTTTCATGTGTGCCTCTTATAGAAAGCATCTAAGACTTAATATTATATTGAGGGGTTTAATATGCTCATATATGCATATATGTATCCAATCACCAAATATGTAGTACGTATCATATACATGCTATATCCCACAATGAAAACATGCAATAATGATAAAGCGATGATTATGGCCATCCTATTGTATTTCCTTGAGCCACAAGGAATTACGGTCATCTAGGTCTACATCACATACAACATGTTGTTGATGAAGATCTTGTGCTTAGGCCGTTCCAGGTTTGATCAGCTCGTCACATGATTGATCGGCTCGCCTCCTAGTCGGTCAGTTGGTTGTCTCCAACCGATTGTCTAGCTCCTCTAGACGGTCAATTTGTCAAGTCATCTCGCTCCTCGTCAGGCCACCAACTACACTATCAGCTGGTCATCTCGGTCCACTAGCCGATCAATTGGAACCTCCAGCCGATCATCTCACACATCTCGCTGCTCGTCTGGGCGCCCGCCAGTCTTCGACGTAACATGAAATAAAACTATCCTACTTTTACATAAACTTTGGGAAACCCCGAGTTACATTCGGGGGGAGCAAAGGTAGAAGAGAATCTCGAGTTATCTCGAGTTACATCAGGAAAAGAAGAAGAGGGCTCGATGCGTAGGTCGAGAGCAAACAACCACAACCAAGCACACACATAAGGGTTTATAGGCCATAACCACGCTACACATCCACCATCAAAACCATTTTGAGTGGTGCATATCGTTTGCATATATATATATATATACCATATCATATATGTATATATTAGTTTGGGATCATGTGGCATTAATTAGATATTTAGATCAGTCCTTTAAATATTCACATCATATGCAATAAATAAAAGACGGCAAAACCAAAAAACTGATCATATCGATTAATCCTAAAACATAGTATGTTAACGTGGCTCTGATACCACTGTTGGGTTTTTAGTGAGGGAGAATGTAGCGGAAACAAAAATTTTCTCTCACCACAAAACCATAACCACAGATCATATCAACAACTATGAAACTAGAAGGATGGTTTTAGTGAGGTGTACCTGGTCCTAAGGATTTCTCAATGACAATACCTCGCAGCTAATGCGGTCTTCAACAACCTAGTCTTTGACGACGTCTATGAAGCTTCTGGTCTCCACCCAGACCATGGTTGACCGTCATCCTCCTGAGCGCCAGAATCTCCCGCGTATATAGATAATCCACACAGACCACTGGGAACTCTATTCGTCCTGTACCATAGGACACTAGAAGGATTCGTCCCCTTCTGTCGGCATACTAGTCACCGACACACTCTCCTAAAACCAGTTGTTGTCCTACAGTTGTCTTTCCCTCGTTGTACCTCCCTAGTCGGGTAGCACTTGCTTGGACTCTCTCGGTTACTACAACTAGAGAGGACAACAACTCTGCGGAGCAACTAATGTTCTGAGTTGTGTTATCTAAGAAGTCCCCAGTACCCCTCTATATATAGGAGGGGTCAGGGTCAGGGTTCTCAGGCTCATGCAATGCATGACTAAAGTGGGAGTAGAAGGGTCTAGAATTTCCATGAACTGATTGCACTGCAACAACCAAACCAGTCGTTTCACAAATGAACCAGTCGATTAGGAGTGTGAGCCAGTCGGTTCACTTAGTGAACCAGTTGGTTCGCTTCCCAAACTTGCCTCCAATTGACTTTCCTCCAATTGACTTTCCTCTTTTGTTTCCAATTAATACTAAGATCAATTCTTGTCCCAATCAAATTATACAAGTGAAATGAAAAACATTTCTCACAAATCGGGACAACCCAACCTTGCTCATTTGGTCCAGTCGAACCGATCGGTTCACTAAGTGAACTGATCGTCTCACTGACCATGAGCTGATCGGTTCACCCAGTGAACTGGTCGGTTGGTGGTCCAAATTGTGCAGAATACAATCAATGTAGTTCTCAATCAATCCAACACTCAAATTAGTTAGTTCAACTCCTCTTCCAAGTAAATCCTTTGTGTGTGACCCTATAGGTCCCATTTCACGTTGGTAGTGAATGTCCATAACTACCTTATGACATCACAAGCAAAGAGCAATGCCTAGTCGCACATCAGTGCTACCCAAGTGAAAAGTAAAGTTGGAGAATAATTTTTAATCCTACAGTCTGTGATTGGTGTTTCAGTGAATGTATAATTCCTTTTTCTCTGATATCCTGAATGAACTCAAGGCATGGAGCTGTCATCCTTTCAACGTTCATTCATGTTCCTTGATCCAAAGCAGACTATCTGAGATATGTGTGCCATCAATATCACATACTGACTCACACGTGCATGCACATGCCTTTCTCGGTCTTACTTATCAAGTGGCCATGGACATCATACTCCGTCAGGAGGGACAAATCCCATATCTATCACTCACAGTAAAAACCCCATGTGTCAAAGTCACCCAATCATCACCTTTATAACAATCCATATTTCAGGACCGTGTTTGATGATGTCAAAGTGTACTCAACGACATGTGATGAGTGCATTGAGTTTAGGTCTAAGAATCACAATCACCACCATCACTGTGAGAGCTGACTATGACTACCATGTCATGGCTCCATGTGTCACTCTCATGGTGGGTCTGTCCGATACACTATTCTCTAACATGTATCTATGTTCTTAGTTTGATATCACATATCATGACTAATGAGACTCTAGTATTGCTGTGTCATAGTTGTCTATCAACCTTCCATAATGACATCCGACTAGGGACAAAAAAAGAATGTACAAACTCTTAGCATCCGTATGATCTCATTCTTCAGGTCCTCAACTTGAAGATATACGTCATTGAGTACTGTCATTCTCTAGACATTCATTCTATTATATCATTATCTCATAACTGATTGATCTAGAATAAATTGGAAGCTTGCCTTTGATATTTATGAAATTAATCATAATGTATCCCAATCCAAATCATCATATGATTGGCTCTCAGGGCATATATACAAACATTTTTGTCATCCACTTGGAACTACAAAGCCTATCATGGTTTCATTGCACCACTCTGGTTTGCTTCCTCAACACTAATCTTACTTCCACCAACTGTCATGCGCGCATACACATTCTCAGATGTACATCCTCCTGTCAAAAGAAAAGGCCACTTATCTAAGAAAACTATCTTAGAGGTAACTCAAGATGTTATATGTCACCTTAACTTACCCAGATAGGGAGTGGAAACCCTACTTATCCATCTATAGCCAAGGCACAATCTTCATGGAATCTATCTTACTTACAAACCGGATAGGAGTACTCCAAGCAATTACACTCAGCTTGATGAATTTCACCCAAGCAGATCTTGCAACTGTCTCTTCAACATATGCCTCCTTGTCAATGTTATGTTTATGCGGAGCATAAACCCCTAACATGTTACATCCATACTTTAGATGGGGTACTTGCATCCAGATTGATCCAAAGTCAACCTTTCTAGGTAACCAAACACCTTATACATCTTATCAAATGGTATGTTCTCATTCTCCAATACAACTGGTACTACTCGAATACTAGGATTTCTTACCTTGTTATCCATCACATATGTCTGAAACACATCACATCCACCTTTTGTTGTTTTTACCCAAACCAAACATGTCAAAAGGATCTTTCTTTCATCTTTTGACATCTCCCATCACAGATATCCCCATCTTGGAACAAAATCCCAAGAACAACTGATACTTACTAGAGTATCCATCTGAAGGTTACTTCTAAACTATGCACATCAAGGACCACTTAACTACCACATCCCTGAAGGGATAGAAAACAAGGGAACATATTCCTATGATTACTACATAATTACTAGGGTTTGCTGATTAAGGTGATGAGATGATCTATTCCTTTGATTACCTTACGAGTTTCCAACTATTAATGAATCATCTTAACTTGTCTCATCTTGGTTTCCTTGACATTGGCATAGGATATGTTGAGAGGATTACATGCCATTACCCTTTTTTTGATTATTGTTCTTCATGTTTTATGAATATCCCCTTGTGTTACCGTATTTTTCATCTTTACACCATGAAAGGTTCATTATTATTAACACATTATTTATTGATCAGAGATCATTCCCCTTGTTTCCTTTCACATATCATGACGATTACACCTTACATCTTTGCATATTCACAGGTTGGTCTGAGAATAACTCTGGTTCCAGCTTATTTATTCATTGTTTGTTCTCATTTGTCTTCTTACGTCATCCTTATTTTAGGAATTTCTTCCACTTTATGTGAGTTTTACACCCTGACTTGCTTTATTAGTACAAGTTCATCTATCTTTTTCTTCATGCATCTCTTGAAATTACAGCTTCAAGAACTTTTCTTATTATAATAACACTTAGATTTAGGTTTCTTTTAATCACCAAGCATTCAAGTCTTAGTGACTTATGGTGCATTTCTTATCTCTTTTCATAGTATGAACATCATAATTTCCAATTGTTATGCTCTTTAGATTGTTCCAAAATGATTACTTGATCAAGGTAATCAAAGATAAATCAATCTAAAAGTTCCATACTTACCTTTTTCTTCAACATTTGAATACCTGGCCAGGGCACTCAAGTATTGAGATTAGGTGGTATGTACCATATTTTATATCACGTTCTTATCTTATATACCACCCCAGTCCTAGTCCTAATGTCCATGTAGACGCAGTGAACCTAGATCTCTGATACCACCAAATGTGACGCCCTTTGTCCCACAAAATGAGATTACTCAAAACTCAAACCACGATCAACGATAAACATTGGATTATCGAATAAGATAACAGTTCCACATGTATATATATATATATATATATACCACCAGAGGCACACAATGCCAGAAATCACATATCGATCATCATGTGTACAAAACACATTGAGAACACCCCCAAGGACCTGAGTGTACAGAGACGACACATATGACTCTATTACTAGACACTTCCATATAGCACTTTTCACCAGGTGTAGTTTTCTTCTCATTTTATCTTCAACCACATGATCTTTAACTCGGAATGCACGCCCACCTAAAAATTATTAACCAATGGGGTGAGACACACTGTCCCAGTGAGAGATATAACTCTCCACCAACTTTATTATTACCACAGATAACTAAGTAGATAAATTAACATATTGAGCAGATTGAATCAATAATTAACCAAATGACATATATCTCATGGGTGAAGTAACTAGAGCAGTAACATGCACTTGCCAATGAACAATAGAACAATTAATAATTTGAAAGGAATATGAAGAACATGTATGACTGTTACAAAACTAAACAATACATGAGAAAGGCAAGGCTTCATCCAATGTTTCTGTGTTTGATGTTATACATGCACACTACACGACTGATTACATATTTATTATGCCCTGAGGATTTGAGTCATACCACCCAAATCCAACTGACCACTGCTAAGTCGAAATCATTGCCATACAAGGTCAATGGAAGAGCCAGAATCCATGGCCTTCCCACACCTCGTGGTTAGTACACGAGAACACTACATAAACATATCAGTCATCTGCTAAAGTGACATATATTCACATTGAAGGGGTTGGCTCACACTTGGCCACCCATATAATATCTATCCCACCTTGGTACATGTAACGATGCTAATACAATAGGCTCACGCATGGCCATTCTTAAAATGAGGAATGGCTCACGCATGGCCATCCTTGGAATATTGAGATTGACTCATGCATGGTCGTCTCACACATCCTATATTTAAGGATACAAAGAATTACTCGACTTGTACCCTGCATATTAAAAAATATGCACTATGAGTTAAAATTGTTTCACCATCCAACAATAAAACTAACACTGCAATGGATCTACGACACATGGCAAACTACACTATTAGATTTCACTTGATTAATTAGATCAATTAAAACATCTTTAAGCATCAATCAAGTTACAATGTATAACCTCTAGGCAAAATCTACATAAACAAGGCATAACTCATCACTAGAACACACTAAAACATATTAGGTGTGATCTCATCACATCATGTCTCTTTATGCTTACTATTCATCATATGTCCATCACAAGGACCAATGTCCATCACAAGGACCAATGTCCATTATATCATAACCACCATATATCATACTTGGCTACGTACATCAAATAGTATCACATGCATGGTTAGAAACTAATAACAAGAAGACAATGCATCATCAACATCATAGGACTACATATATTGGGGTAACAACCCCTCATCTCATAAATGAGGAACCCATCACATCACACTGGTGATTCAAGATTATCTCATCGTGCCTCATTTTTATATAGATATTACTCATACCACATCACTTATGCCACCTTGCTTATGTCACATTATTGGTACTTTCCATAGCAACAATTATCCATTATATTCAGAGAGAGAATATGTTAAACATATTAAACACCTTTAGCTACAACAAGACAAGTATCATAAGATTTCTAATCTAAGGTTAGGCTTCATACTAATTTCACAAAAAGTCTCCAGACATCATTCTACTTCACATGCACTGCCTCATATAACTAGTGTATAAGACTAAGAATTAATTCGTGCAACCAAGTATGCACATTCACATTTTTATACTTTCCATGTTCCCTTTTTGAAGTTCATAACCAAAGCTTGCTATTATTTAACCATCTTCATAGTATTCACAAGCCATAACACCTGATTAACCCATTAGGTTATATACATGTATTTAAGAGGGAAAGATACCATGCTTCCTATTATACTCACTTAACATTATGATCTACCTTTCACATTGAGCCGATTAGGGTTACACTTCATGGTTACACCACCAAACCCTAAACACACTAAAACTTATTTTTTTCCTATCCAAAAAGGTTTGAACAACATTAGTTAGATATGAAACACTTACCGTACTAGTTATCACCCATTTTATAAATGCATGTGTATAATCTTTTTCAAGTTATGTGTGGCTTACAATTTTGCATTATAATAACATATTGACCATTGCACTAGTGAGACGCTTCCACATTAGTTGTCCCACATGTTATCACTTTTTATAAATCACTAATCACATATCATACCAAGGAGAGTCAAACCATAAGCTACATAACTAGAGGGTATCACTTCAAGCTATCCACAAAGCACCTATCAAGGCATTAGACAATTTCTAAACCAAGGTTGCCACCATGTATTTCAACAAGACTTATAACCACCCTCATGTGTATACACATTGTAGTATCATTAACCTTACTCCACAAGTTAAGATTATATGAAAAGGGAATATAGAAGGCACTTTCCATGGATTATAACCTTTCCTTAAGATGAGCACATGAGTCATATTCTTCCATAATTAAGGTTATTATATGTATATTCAACCATTAAGCCCCACATCCATTATTCTTGACATAGTTGGAGAGTTTTAGGGCTAAGATCTTAATTGAGGGTGGACCACTCAGAGTAACATCATTCCATGATGTATTAACATTAGGAGAAGCAATTATCATTACTAATTCATTATCCAAACAATGCCCTTCTATATCATATCTTACTCATATGTGTGCATCATTGAGTAACCAAGCATACCCTTCAATCATCATAATGTGATCTCGGTCTCACCTTACCAACCTAAGGTATCAGTTTAGACTCTCTTTTGGTGTATCGGCTTAGAAGCTCTTATCCCATCATGTAGGATGCACCATTAATAATGGGTGACATTTTAGCTATACTTGAGGTGCCAGAATTATCCACACAAGGGCTGTATCGATATAGCTCCTTGATAGTGTAACGGGAAACCCTTATTAGAGGTGTATCAGGCAACCAACCTGAGTAGGGTATCGACCTACCAACTTCAAGTTGAGTGTCGGTTTATCATCACTTGGTATCGGTTTATCATCACTTGGTATTGGGCACCGCAAATGATATCGATTAGAGGTACATAAGAGAGTGTATCAGACACACCCTATCAAAGGGTATCAACCTATGTATCTCTTTAGATATCAACCACCTTCACCATCATGGGATATCGTCAATACCAACAAAAGGGATTTGACCTCAAAGATCACCAAGGAATATCAGCCACTTTCACCATGATGGGATATTGTCCACAGCCTCAAGTGAAGGTACCCCTTACTTCTACTCTAGATGTATTGGGCTAGGGTGTATCAGATTGCATGTGTGTCAGATTAGAGTTATCCATGTTGACTTCCATACTCAACTAAAAACCTCATAATTCAACACTCTTCCTCACTAGTCACTACTAGTTCATAACAAGCCACATCATGATTGGTATATTGGTTTAGCAAAAAACATATCGGTTTACCATGTCGGTTTGCATAGCATATCAGTTTAGTCATCTTCTACCTCAAGATGACATTATTAATAAGGCAAAGGAAAAGGGGTGCAACTTATGGTAGCAACTTCACGAAGTTCTTTTCTCAAAACAGAACATAAGGCTACCAAATAAAGATACTAACAAGCAAGAAATAACAAGTTAAGAACAACTAGCAAGGTAAAAAGTAGAAAGGTGATAAAAACAAAGTAGGTTTAGAGTTATATAACCCACATCAAGAACAACCACCAAGCTCTAAGATCTAAGGTCAAGCTCCAAGCTCACGAACCCAAGGTAGAGGAAGAAGATCCTCCAAGCACTACACCTCTAAGAGATAAGATAGGATCATGGTTAAGAAAGAACAAAAGAGAGGAAAGAAGGTACCAAGGTCCATGATCGAGAAGAAGAAAGAAGGAGAGAAAGAATGCTAGAAAACCATGGATTACCAAGGAAGAAGATGAAAGAGAGCATCACAAGCTTTTGGCTCACCCACCAAGCTCCAAGGGAGAGTGCTCTTCAAGCTCAATGCCAGCCACCAAGGAGAGAAAGTGAGGATCACTAAAAGGGTTCTCTTGCATGGGAAGAAAGGGGTATATATACATGACCGATGAGAGAGAGAGAGAGTAAAGGGAAGGTGCCACCACCTTAGAACCCTAGAAGACACATGTCAAAGAAGAAAGGCCACATGTAACACCATGCAACAAGGTGATAAGATCTATATCTCGCTCACTTGGTCACTAAGGAAGGTCAAGGTCGATACACCCACCCATCCCCTTCACAAACCGATTGGGATGAAACCCTAGGTCACAAACAGATATGGTACATCTATAGTCACCACAAAACGATACAAGGCCTCCTCAAGTCATCCCCAAACCAATATGGTGTCCCTCAAGACAACCAAAAACTGATACATGGTCTCTTTAAGGCTCTCAAGCTCGAGACAACACTCCTATGTGTAAGATACACCTCAAACATGAATTCAAAACATCACCAAGGATGTCACCACTCATACAAGGCTCAAACAAGATGCCCATCTCTTTCTCTTTCCTCTAGATGATGCCAATAGAGAGAAGAAACATTCTAGAGGTGGAAAACTTGCACATCAACCCCTATCCTGGGTAAATTACAATTTGCACCAAACCTCTCCACAAAACACAAGCATCAAGCTCAAACAAGGAACTTCAAAACTTCCAACATGCCCTAATTACATCTTAGATGATTAGAGCAAGGTGCTAAGCAACATGCTTAAGCAAAAGAAATAGGGTTATCCCAAAACCCAGGTGAGGGTCCTTACATATGCTATATGCAACTCTTTGTCATATTCATCTTCGTGCTTCTAGGTACTTAATCTCATTAAAATCACCTATTTAAGTATGAATAAAATGTAGAGAGATATGGTTGCAGAATAGGTAGCAGAGACAAAAAAAAGTCTATCATATTCCCCATAAACCAGTGGATCATGTGAATAACTATATAATAGAAAGGATGGTTTTGAGGATATACATGGTCCTGGAAAAAGTCCAACAACATCTCCTCGTCATTGTAGATGCACAACTATCTTTTAGTTACACTGGGACTTGTCTGACTGCCATGCCTCCTGGTCTACACTATGGACAGTAGGTTGACGTTGTCCTCCTAGCGACAGACAACAACCTCCATGCCTCTATGGAAGTCCACACAGACCACCTAGAACTCCTTTCATTCTGCTACAATGAACATGAAGGAGTTGTCCCTCCCATTGGTCTACTAGTCACCAACTTGCTCTCCCATAATTGTTTCTCCCTTGCTATCCCTCCCTTTAGTGGGTAGGACTTGCTTGGGCTTTCTATTAGTTACCACAACCAGAGAAGACAACAGTTGTCATAAGAAACTTAGTTGTATTTTGGGAAGCCCCCAATACTGCTCTATTTATGGCAGGGGGTTAGGGTCAGCGTTCCCAGTTTGTGTGGGAATGGAAGGGACCAGAAGATCTTGAATTTTTGCAACCTACAAGTGCCGAACCGGTTGGTTCACACGCGACCCGATCAGTTCACCCTATGAACCGATCATTTTTCCTATTTCCCAATAGCATATGAATTTGGCAAATTCAAATCCAATTAATGCATAACATGACATCAACACCAATCCTTAATATAATTGAATTTATCGATGAATTGGTTGACTCAGCCTACGAACCGATCGTCTCACGACCCCAACTAGTTGGTTGGTTGAGCCAAGCTGATCGGTCACTAGGTGAACTTGTTGGATCACTCCCAGTTCTGGAAGAACTCAACGAGTTCAATATCCAATCTTCTTGACACTCCAACCAGTCGGTTCATCACATGAGACAACTGGTTGGGAGTCTTGTAAATTGATTTGTTGCTTGAATTGAATACCTAAATACTTTATTAATCAATCCAATCATCATTCAAGATCAAACTCCTCTTCTAGGTCATGACCTATGTGTGTGACCCTATAGGTCCCATATTATGTTGGTAGTGAATGTTCATAACATCTTATGACAACACAAACAATGAGTGGTTCCTAGTTGCACATCAATTCTACCTAAGTAAATGGAAAGTTGGAGAATAGCTTCAACCTACAATATGTATATGGTGTTATAGTGTCTGTATAGTTACTTTTCTACTGATATCCAAATTGAACTCGAGGCATGGAGCAGTCATCCTCTTCAACATTCAACCTTGTTCCTTGAAGTGGAGCAGATTGTATGAGATATATGTAAGCTCACTATCACGTATTGATTCACAAGTGCATGGCCATGCTTTTCTCAGTCTCTCTAACCAAGAGGCCTTGAGTATCAAACTCCTATAGGAGGGACAAATCCCCTCTACATCACTCACACTCAGTCCCCATGTGTCCCAATCACCCAATCATCACCTTTATAATAACCCTTATTCAGGATTACATTTGATGATGTCAAAGCATATGGAACGACATGTGATGAGTGTAGTGACTTTAGGTCTAAGAACCACAACAACCACCAACACTATGAGAGTTGATTATGACTACCATGGAAATGTCTTCCATGTGTTAGTCTCATGGTGGGTCTTCGTGATACACTATTCTCTAACATGTATCTGTGTGCTTGGTTTGATATTGCCATATCATGAATAATGATATTCTATCATCAACAAACTCACACTCTGATCTTATGTGTTACTGGTATCTATCTACCTTCCATAATAACAACCGATCAGGGACATAATGAGAATGTATATACTCTTAACATTCGTATGATCTCATTGTTCAAGTCACGTTCTTGAAGACATACGTCATTGAGTAATATGATTTTCTAGACATTTATAATGCTACATCATTATCTGATAATTAAATTAAACAGAATAAATTTGAAGCTTGCCTATATTTATTAATCAAATCATTTGCATATTATGCCATTACAATCATCATATGATTGGATCTGTGGGCATACATACCAACATACCCCCACTTGCACTTGGAGACAATAACCTATGAATCACATTCCAAGTGATCTAACATGTCCATCATGCTTCTAGTGTGAAAGTTCCTTTGTCAGGGGATCAACAACATTTTTCTCAGTTGGTACTATGCAAATCTTTACATCTCATCGTGCATGATTTCTCATATGAGATGGAATTGCCTATGTATATGCTTTGAGCGATGATGTGATCTGGGTTCCTTAGCTTGTGCAATAGCTCCATTTTTATCACAATATAGCTCAATTGCGTCGTTGAGGCTTGGAACAAACCCAAGTTCAGAAATGAGATTCTTGATCCATACAACCTCCTTTGTTTCATTCTAAGCAGCAATATGCTCGTCCTCTATTATAGAATTGGCAACTATCTCTTACTTGGAACTCTTCCAACTTATAGCTCTGTTATTTAGATAAAACACGAATCCTGATTGCAATTTGTAATCATCCTTTTCAATCTGGAAGCTTGAATCGGTGTAACCATTTACCACCAACTCTTCCTCCCCACCGTAGATCAAGAAATGATACTTAATCCTTCTCAAGTGCTTGAGGATGTTCTTCATGAATATTCAATGAACATCACATGGATCTGACTAATATTTACTTGTCTTACTCAAGGCATACGAGACGTCAAGACAGGTACACAACATTGCATACATGATCGATCCAATTGCTGAGGCATATGGAATCAAACTCATGTGCTCCCTTTCTTCACAAGAACTAGGACTTTGAGCTTTAGAGATGCTAACTCCATGAAGCATGGGCATGTTTCCTCTCTTCAAGCTCTCCATGTTGAACCACTTCGACACTTTGTCAATGCATGTTCTTTGACTTAGTCCAAGAAGTTTTTTAGATCTATATCTATAGATCTTAATCCCCAAGATGTAGGATTCTTCTCCCAAGTCTTTCATAGAAAACATATTATCCAACCATGTCTTTATCTTTTGTAAAGTAGGGATGCCATTCTGCATCAATAGTATGTCATCTTCAAAAAATATGAGGAATGTTACTATGCTTCTACTAACCTTCGTGTACACATAAGGTTCATATTCATTTTGAATAAATCCAAACTCTTTGACCATCTCATCAAAATGAAGATTCCAGCTCCGAGATGCTTGCTTCAATCCATAGATTGTCCTTTTCAATTTATAGATTTTATTTTAATTCTTTGGATTTATAAAACCTTCAGGTTGTGTCATATATGGATCCTCAAGAATATTTCCATTAAGGAATGCAATTTTAACATCCATTTGCCAAATCTCATAGTCATGATTAGTTGAAATAGCAAGCATGATCCTGATGGACTTAACCATGGCCACTGGAGAAAAGGTTTCATCATAGTCAACACCTTGAACTGGCTTGAAATTGATTACTACCAATCTACCCTTATAGGTTTATACTTTACCATCCATGTCAGTCTTCTTCTTGAAGACCCACTTGCACTGTATGGGTTTTACCCCTTCAGGTGAATCCACCAAAGTCAATACTTTGTTGGTATACATGGATTCAATCTCATATCTCATGGTCTCAAGCCATTTCTCATATTCTGGTCCCTCAATAACATCTAGATAGGTTATTGGCTCATTATCTATGACCAACCCACTGCCTTCCTGAGTTGCAAGATATCCAAATATCTCAGGTTCAAGGTGTATCCTATTAGATCTATGAGATACCTGTATTACTTGAGGAATTTTAGATTCCACAACACTTTGTGATTCTCTTTGTTCCTCTTGTACATCTATGGGTTCAATGTTTTCTTGTTGGTCTCGAACTTCTTTAAGCTCCATTTTCCTTCCACTAATTCCTTTGGAAATAAATTCCTTCTCTAGGAATATAACATCTATGGCAACAAACAATTTACTGTCAGATAGGGAATAAAAGTAATATCCTTTAGTCTCCTTAGGATATCCAACAAAATAACATTTATCAGACTTAGGTCCAAGTTTTTAGAAAACATTTTTCCTAACATAAGCTTCACATCCCCAAAACCTCATAAAGAAACATTGGGATGCTTCCCAGATCTCATATGATGTCTTTTGAATCGAATTAGATGCTACTCTATTTAGTGTAAACATGGAGGTTTCTAGAGCATACCCTCAGAAGGTAGTCAGAAGCTCTACTAAACTCATCATTGATCACATCATATCTAGTAACATGCAATTCCTTCTTTTTGATACACCATTATGCTGAGGTTTTCTAGGTGGAGTCCACTGGGATATAATCCCATGGGATCTAAGAAGGTCCTCAAACTCTTGACTTAAGTATTATCCACCTCAATCATAAAAAACTTCCTTAACACTTTTTCCAAGTTGATTCTAATACTTCATTCATTAACTCCTTGAACCTATCAAGAGTTTCTGATTTATGTTTCATCAGGTTAACATAGCCGCACCTACTGAAGTCATTAGTGAAGGTAATGAAGTACTGATACCCACCTCTAGCGATTGTTCTAAAAGGCCCACATACATCTGTATGTATGAGTCTTAATAGATCACTAGCCCTCTCATTGATACTAGTGAAAGGGTTCTTATATATCTTGCCCAATAAACAATATTCAAATGTCTCTATTGATTCAAATTCAAAAGAGTCTAGATAACCATCCTTGTGGAGTCTAGATATGTGATTCTCATTTATGTGCCCTATACGAAAATGCCAAAGGTATGTTTTGTTTGAGTTGTTGAGTTTTAATCTTTTGGTATTAATGGTATACCCATATGTCTTTAGATCTAGCAAGTAAAGACCATAATACATTGGGGCACTGACATAAAAGATCCCATCTTTAGAAATAGAACATCAACCATTTTTAATATGGAATTCAAATGCATCCTTGTCCATACAACATACATAAATGATGTTTCTATTTATATAACATACATAATAGCAGTTCATTAACTCTATTACAAGCCCTTTGGGTAGAGATAAACTATAGGTTCCAACTGCATTGGCTGCAACTCTTGCACCATTTGCAATTCAGAGTTCTACCTCACCTTTTCCCAAAGGCCTAATTGTAACATCCCTGACCTGGGTTTAGGGATAACCATGTTTTTTTAACTTAAATAAGTTTATTATAACTTTAATATAATTCTATAGAGTGTTTTGTTATTAGGTGACAAACTTATGTTTCAAGTTTGGTCCTGTTTGAGCAATGTTCTCTTGTTTTGGACCAAAATGCAATTTACCCAAGATGAGGGGTTATATTGCAATATGTCACATGTTGAACGTGACTTAAGTGTTTTAAACATCATAAGAGAGATAATGATTCTAAGTGGTGTCTTGTGGAAAGGCTAAAATACCAAGCTTGAACTTGTTTGAATAATGCTAGTGCATTGTGTACCAATTTTGGTACAAATTGTAATTTACCCAAAATGTAGGGTTGATATGTAAATTACCACATTTAGAGTGTCCCTACTCCCTCTATGTATCATTTAGAGGAGATAGAAAGAAGGATACACCATGTTTGAATCATATTTGAGTGATGGTACTCTTGGTGATGAAAAGACCAAGAAAGGGTTGAATGTGAAACCCTAATTTGAGTTGTATCAGGTTGTAGACTACATATGACAGTGTCTACTGGCCAAGGAGCCATAGAGGGAGCCTCATATTGGTTTGTGAACTATTGGCCTTGTCAATGACGGGTTAAGCATCCCAAGGAGGTGAAGTGTATTGGTTTACAACTTCCTTGGAAAAGTTGTATCAGGTTGTGAATAAAGTGGTGATTGAGTTGAAATATCTTATCTAACATGATAAGTGATGGCCAAAATTTCATATCTAGATTATCCTCAAGTGTTTTGCATGTCAAGATAAATATGAGTGCATGCATGTACACGTGTCAAACATGCATGGTTATGTGGCACCTAGTAGCTTAAAATGATGACACCTCATATACACTTTTTTTCATGAACCTCAACTATATACACCACTCCTTTCACCTATTAGTGAAAATTTTCAAATCTTACCACCCTCGTTCTCTTAGATATCGTGCATAGTGTCTTGGTACCATGCATAGGTGAAGGGTTATCATGCATAGAGCCTTGGTGTCAGCCATAGCAAGGTGATATCGACCATAGCAAAGTGATATCGGCCAAAGCAAGGTGATATCGGTCAAAGTGAGGTGATATCGGCCACAAGTGAATAAATATCAACCTCAAGTGAGGGGATATCATGCATGAGTGGTGAGGTATTGTGCATGGTGCTAAGGAACAATAAGGAGCTCAAACCTTAACCCTAAGGTGAATCCATGATCATCTTCAACCTTGGATTAAAGCATGAATCTAAGGTTGTGATCTTCCTTTTTTTTCTTCTTAACCAAATATTATCGATGGTGATTATTTGCATATAGAGGAATTGTGAAGCTCATCTTTAACCTTGGGAAATAGGAATCTTTGGATCTTGGAGCTTTGAAGTTCTTGAGTCGGGTTATATAACTTGAACCCAATAATGTTATTATTCACCTTCAATTCTGTTATACTTGTTGATCTACTTTCAATTTCAAATTCTCTTGAATAATTGATGATTCCATGAGTTCTAAAAGTTGATTCAGACTATTTTCCATGAACTAGAACAAAAATAACAAGAGTCTAGAGGTTAATTATGATGACATCATCATGGTCCAACCCGATATAGGGTTGAAGCACCTCTAACCCGATATGGTGAGGTGGACACACCACTAGCACAATACAATGATGAAACATACATCTCATACATGATATAATGATGAAGTACATACCTTGTGCATGATATGGTGTCAAGCATACACCTTGTGCAAGATATGGGGTCAAGCACACACCTTATACACGATATAGTGTCAAGTATATACCCCTAATCTGATATGGTATTGAAACTCAACATAGTAATGTGAAACCCGATATACATTGGAGCTTCAAACCCCTATTGGTTTGTACACCTATTTTGGTTTAGACTAAATTGTTATTTAGCCTATCACTTATCACAAGATGAAGGGTAGGATGAAGGTTTGAAGAGATGTGAGCATAAGGGTCTAACCCGATATGCAAACCCTAATGTTGAGTAACCCGATATGGTATCATGATATGTTGATGAGGATACACCTAAAACCGATATGGCATCACGATATGGTGATGAGAATACACCTCAAACTGATATGGAAGCAAAGTATGGTGGAAGCACCTCAATTCAAGGTACTTGATGGAGTAACACAAGTAGTGTGTTATGTTAAGTAATGCATTAAGATATAAAGAGTTTAATGTACTTCGATTAAGTAGGACAATGTACCTCGAAGAAAGGGATGAGACAACTTAATAAACTATGATGTAATTAACATCCTAGTGAGGATGAGAGAGAAACTCATACTTGTGTTATATTCATGTAATAAGCATACATTGATACTCCTAATAAGAGTGGAGTATGAATTAGGGTTTGATTCATGATTAAATGATCTTGAAACCCTAATTGGTTAAATAGGGGAAAACCCTAAACCTAATAAAGGGTGATGATATGCACTTGAAACCCTAACTGATCAGAAAGGGAAACCCTAACCCTAATAATGGGAAGGATGTATTTCTCTTATATCACATAGTGATGATATGAATTCGAAATCCTAATCGGTTATAATGGGAAACCCTAACCCTAATAATGGGAAGGTTGTATTTCTCTTCTATTGCATGATGATGTTATGTACTTGCTATTATTTTATCATGAAGTGCTAACCATGCAGGAATCATGAGATGATGAGCATAGACAAGTACGAGCTATGATGTTTCATATAATATAGATTTAAATAGGCCTTGTGAGCTATGTTAAATACTTGTACAACAAGTATAATGCTTATATGGTCTGATGACCTAAAAAGATAGTTATTTCCTAGTATGAATTAACAAGATGTTTAAATGGGCCTTGTGAGCCATGTGAAATACTTGTGCAACAAGTATAATGTATACCTTGGTCTGAGGACCTAGAGGTAGCAGTTACTTGATGAGAGGTGACAATGTTCAGTGATGAACTAAGGGTTAGAATACCCATATCTAGTAATCATGATGATGATAATGCTAAGGGAGAAGAATCCCTAGTAATGTGATAAGGGACTGAGATCCCGAGTGTTATACATTCAATATGTTCCAAAGATCATGAAAGTACTTAATAAACGTATTACACCTTTCTTTGTAGGATTTGTTACAATTCATGTTTGTAACTTGGTTGATGCTAAAAGATATTGTAATGCACCTAATTAATCAAGTGGAATCTCATCATGTAGTTTCCCTGACCATAGATCCATTTAGTGTCAGAATTTGCTGAATGGTGAAACGAGTTTAACTCGGAGAGCATATTTTTGAATATACAGGGGTGATGGACGACATATATCCATATGTCCTAATGAAGAATTGATGTAGCACCTTCCTCAATTATTTTATACCGGGATTGATATGTGAATCTCCTGACCAATTGAGGAATTGATGTGTAAATTCTTCTTCATTAATTGATAACGAGATTGATATGTGAATCTCCCAACCAAATGAGGAATTGATGTATAATCTTCCTTATTATTATAATCTGGGGATGGATAATTGAAATCTCCCTAAAGAGAGTGCATGATGTGGTTGTAGCTCTATAGTTAAGATACCAATATACCCTGGTAAGCTAATTGCAGATGATACAAGATGTCATGTCAGTAGTCTCGTACTAACTGAAACAGATGAGGTCTTGGAAGCTGACTCTTCCATTGACCTTGTATGGTACCGATGCTTTACATAGCCGTGGTTGGTTGGAGCGTGAGAGGTATACCTCATCTCTTCAGGGCATAAGTGTGATTGTAAATATGTAATCAACTGTGTAGCATATTTGCTTAAGGATCGAATACGGAAAACATTGGTTGATGTACACTTATTTTATACATCTTAAATGGATAGATGTTATGCATGTTATTCACATTCCTTATAAAGTGAATAGATGATTTGTTGCTCTATCAAAGATAGCTGCATTATTTTAAAAGATGAGATTGCTCTGTTCTGCTTATAAATAGTGATTAATCTTGCTTATTAATATAAAAGAACCTCTGATCAGTTTTATACTATTTACTTGTGATAATAACATTATCGGCAGAGAGTTATATTTCTCACTGGGACAATTGTCTCACCCCATGGGATCCACAATTTTGAGATGGACGTGCACGAGGAGGTAGAGACCACACTACAGAGAGAGAACAATAGTAATAGGGGCAACAGTAACAACTAATGGATGAGTGTACTGTCTATCATGTCTTGTAGATAGAAGTGCTATGAGTCATCTCTTACTCTCAGGTCCTTGGAGTCAGTACATAATGGTTTTATAAATGATCTGAGATTTTGGCTTGCATGCCTCAAGGTTTTATGTTGCTTCAGTATATGTTTTGACAAAGCAACTGGTATATGTTATCCTCGAGATGAGATGGTACAATGTATGTACAATGTGAACCATGATGTATATATTACTTTGGTTCTTTTCTTAAGAAGTTTCCTAGAAATGGATCTCCTTGCAAATTGGTTTTAATTTTTAGTGATTTTTGTTAATCCGCTGCTAATGATTATTCCGCATAATTATTGGTGGTGATTTGTCTTGATTTGATTTCGATTCGTCACACTAATTATTTTCAGATCCTGCATATTCGAACATATGTGAGACCCACATCCGGTATCTAGTACCCATGATGAAGAAGTGGATAGATTTATCTCTATAACATATATACCTAAAGTGTAGATCACCATCCCCATCTTCTTCTTCCTGAATGCCTTCAAGTACAAAGGATGAGTTCCTCTTGTACTTTTCTTTCTCCTTATGTTGAGTGTTGAAGATCTGGATTTGGTCTTTGCCTCAAAACTCTTCACTACCTTGCTTTGATCCTTGGACTCATTTGCACTGATCATCATCATGAATTTGTCCTTCTTCATCCTTGCTTTGGCATGAATCAACACACCAAGCAAATCTGACATTGGTTTGGTCATATTATTCACATGATAACATGCAATAAAGTGGCTATATGATTCTGGAAATAATTTCAAAATCATATCCATGGCCAACTCTTGGCTTAAAGAGAATCCCAATTCTTCAAGATGATTCACATGTCCAATCATATTGAGTACATGTTCTTCTACTGAGTTTCCCTCTGACAGCTTACACTCAAAGAGAATCTTTATGACATTGCCCCTTTCTTGCTTTGTGAGATTATGGTTCACCTTCCTAAGAAGTGTTACCATATCAATAATCCCCATGCCCTTGCACTGCTCATGCAACTCATAGTTCATGAAGCTTAGCATAAGGCAATTTGTGTCCAATGCATAATTAGCATGCTTCCAGTAAGAATCCACCTTTTCCCTAGACACATTAGGAGCATGTCCTTTTGGAACTGGTTTGTCAAGGATGTAGAGCTTGCACTCCTCATTGAGAACCCTTCTCAAAGTCCAAAACTAGTTGTAGAAATTTGTCTCGCTGAGTTTGTCTTTCCTAAGGACTGATCACAATACAAATTTGTTTGTCATTTGATTCTATAAGAGAAATTTACAATTTTGTCAAAACCTTTTTGATTTGATTTGATTTGAAAATTTTGACAATATCAATTAGGTATTTAATTAATTATGGTTCCCATTATTTTATTCAAATTGATAGCCCTCAGATATCAATTTGGAATATTTCAACGTATAATATTCTAGTGGGCCAAGATCCAAAATAATTCAACTATCATTCGGCCAATACGCCATCATCCATAGTCAATTATCAAGGTAGGCAACCTTTTCCAATTACATCATATGAATTTCTTGGATAGATGATATGCATAGCTCCTTGACATAATCATGTGCATGCTTCTGGTGCTTAATGTCATTTAGACCACATAGTTAAGCTTGACCCAAAATCCGACACAATAATAATGCACCCTACTTGGTGGGGCCACACTACTACCATCACACTTCCATGAGATAGATAGTGCACCATCCTTGGGAGGCCCATTCTTAGTCAATCAAGCTTTTCATGTGTGTAGCTTTTAGAAAGAATCTAGATTTAATATTTGTTTGAGGGAGTTTGTATTTATAGATACATATACTTTATCCAATCACCACATATATAGTACGTGTCATATACATGCTATATCCCACAATAAAAACATGAAATAAACAAAAAGTGATGGTTATGACCAGCCTAAATGTAATTCCTTAGAGCCACAAGAAATTACCACAATCTAGGGTCCACATCATATGCAAAAACCTATTATTGATGAAGATCTATGCTTGCTAATATAGGTTGATCAGTTCAACTCTTAAATCGACTGGCTTGCCTCTTGGCCAGTCATTTGTTCGTCTCACCGGTCGTCTGGTCATGCTGGCCACCATTTAATGGCTCCTATAGCTTATCAGTTGGGTTCACCAGCTAATAGATTTGACTCATCCTTTTGATCCTCCTCATTCCTCCAGCTGGTTGGCTCATCTCTGAGATAGTCAGATGGGATCTTTAGAACATCTTTCTTCTTTATCATAATAGGAAAGTAAACTATCCTACTATTACATAATTATAGAGAAACCTTGAGTTACATTTGAGGGGAACAAGTGTAGGAAAGAATTAAATTTTACATTTGGAAGATAAGATAGAGGCTCGTTATGTAGATGGAGATAAAATAGGATTAACCAACCACACAACCAAGAATAGATAATAGGGATTATTGTCCATAACCATGCTACACATCCCCCATTAAAACTCGCTTTGAGGGAGACATGTGTAAATTATATATATATATATATATATATATATATATATATATATATATATATATATATATATATATATATATATTAGTTTGGGATTATGCATGCTATTTGATTAGATAAGAAATTATTCACATCGCATGTAATAATTAAATTATAAAATAAAAATTTTGATCTTATCAATTATCCCAAAATATAGTAGATTGGCGTGGCTCTGATACCACTGTAGGGAAATATGGCTACAGAATAGGCAATGGAAACAAATTTTTTTACTACCATATTCCCCATAAACCAACAGATCACGTCAATAACTATATAATGCAAATGATGTTTTCGAGGATATAGATGGTCTTGGAGCAAGTCCAATGACATCTCCTCATTGTTGTAGATTCACAACTATCTTTTAGTTGCATTAGGACCCATCTGGATGCCACACTTCCTGGTCTACACCACAGACAATAGGTTGACATTGTACTCCTACATGTAGACAACAACTTCTATGCCTCTATGGAAGTCCACACGGTCCGCCTAGAAGTCATGTTGTTATGCTAGAAAGGATAGGAAGGAGTTGTTCCTCCCATTGGTGTACTAGTCTCAAACTTGCTCTCGCACAATTGTTTCTCCCTTGCTATCCCTTCCTTTAGAGGGTAGGACTTAATCAGAGTCTCTATTGGTTACCAAAACTAGAGAGGACAACAATTGTTAGAAGCAACTGAGTTATGTTCTGGGAATCCCCCAGTACCCCTATATTTAAAGGAGGGGTTAGGGTTCCCATTTTGTGTGTGAGTGGAAGGAACCAGAAGATCTTGAATTTTCACAACCTGCAAGCATCAAACTAGTTGGTTCACACATGAGCCTATTTCCCAATCACATATGAATTTGGCAAATGTGAATCCAATTAATGCATAACATGATGTCAACACTAATCCTTGATGCAGTCAAATTTCTCCACGAACTGGTTGACTTGGCCTGTGAGTCAATCATCTCATGACCCCAACCATTTGGTTGGTTGAGTTTATCTGATCGGTTCACTAAGTGAATCGGTCAATTCACTCTCAATACTGGTAGAACTTAGCCAATTCAGTATCCAATCAGCCTGACACTCCAACCGGTCATCGTTGGGAGTCCAGTCAGTTGATTTGTTGCTTGAATGGATGCCAAAACACTTTAGTAATCAATCTAATCATCATTCAATATAAAACTCCTCTTCTAGGTCATGATATATGTGTGTGCCCCTATAGGTCCCATATTATGTTGGTAGTGAATGTCCATAACAACTTATGACATCACAAGCAATGAGTGGTGCCTAGTTGCACATCAATGCTATTCAAGTAAATGGAAATTTGGAGAACAACTTCAACCTAAAATTTGTGCATGGTCTTAAAGAATTTTTATAGTTCCTTTGTTACTGATATCCATATTGAAATTGCGGCATGGAGTAGTCATCCTCTTGAACATTCAACCTTGTTCCTAGAACCGGAGAAGACTGTCTGAGATATATGTAAGCTCAATATCACATATTGACTCACAAGTGAATGTCCATGCTTTTCTCAATCTTGCTAATCGTGAGGCCTTGAATATCATACTCCTATAGGAGGGAAAAATCCCATCTACATCACTCATAGTCAGTCCCCATGTGTCATAGTCACCCAATTATCACCTTTATAATAGCCCTTATTCAAGATTACGTTTGACGATGCCAAAGCATATCGAATGATATGTGATGAGTGTAGTGACTTCAGGTCTAAGAACCACAACCACCAAAAAACTATGAGAGCTGATTTTGACTACCATGATAATGGCTTCTATGTGTCAGTCTCATGGTGGGTCTGCCTGATACACTATTATCTAACATGTGCTTGCTTTGATATCTCCATATCATGACTAATGAGATTCTGTCATCAACCAACTCTCATTGATCTTATGTGTTATTGTTGTCCATCTACCTTCCACAATAACAACTCATCAGGGACATAATGAGAATGTATATACTCTTAACATCTGTATGATCTCATTGTTCAAGTCATGTACTTGAAGACATACGTCAGTGAGTGATATCATTCTCATTTATAATGTTACCGTATTATCTCATAACTGAATTATAAAATTATAAGTGTGCCTTTATTTACTAATCAAATATTTACATATTATCCCATTATAATTATTGTATGATTGTCTCTTTAGGCATATATACCAACACCAAAAGCCAACATGATACCGGTGCACCCTTCTTGGAAGGCCCACGTGGCTACCGTCACATTTCAATGAGTCAAATTTATTTTAAATGAACTGCCCCTCAGTCAAACATATTTCAAGCGGTAGGCAGTCTGCTGAAAAAACTTAATCAGTAGAAACACATATCTACTAATTGACAACTTATATAATTACTAATTGTAAAACTAAACATTAAGGATAAACCAATCAAAAGAAAACACAATCTAATCAAAATGTATATCTACTGAATCCCATGATCATACAACACCTCATTTAGAGAGAGGTTCTAGATACAAAAACCATGTAGTTGTCACTTTTTCTCTTGAAAGGGTATGAGAAATCATAGAGTCCAAATCTCCCACAAGAAAGACATGTAATGGGATTAATGGAGAAAGAAGAATTAGTATTTGGTTTTTTGGAAAAGGAAATATGATGGGTAATTCCCATGTGTAGATTTTTCTTGTTTATAGAAGGGAAAACCCCCTCTTCTCTAAATAGTATAAGGAGAAAGTGTATAGACTCGAGACAAAACCTAATGGTCCAAACAATTGGGACCATATTACAAATAGACCTAACAACTTAATTAACTAACTAAATAGACTCTATAATACGACCCCTCAAGCTGGAACTTGGGAGAATCCCAAATCAGCTTGCAAATAGACAAATAGACTAAAAGAAAATAAAAAAAAGATAGATCAATCCCATACAAGATAAATCCCCCCTCGATGTTACAATAAATCACTCAAATACTCTCCCTCAAGCAGATAATCTCAAAGTGGGAAAGCAACAGATAGCATGAGGTTCTTAGTCACTATGAAGTGGCATCTGTAGTAGAAGTAAACAACAACATTTAGGCATCATGGAGACTACTGGAACACAAGAACAAATAGTTATGGAACACAGTAGTGGTCAACGAGCATACAAAGCCTAGACAAGAAAAGAGTCAACATGTACAAGGCACAAACTATCCAGAGAGTGGTTTAATACAATAGAAGAAGGTAGATGACATAACCATATAGTTATGGAACTTAGTAGTAGTAAACAAGCATACAAAGTGTAGACAAGAAAAGAGTCAACATTCACAAACTATCCAGAGAGTGGTTGAATGCAATATAAGAAAGTAGATGGCATAACCAAATAGAATACTAATGCACATACATAACAAGCAACAAAATACTCCAAAATTAACAATAGCTGTAGAAAAGTATGAAGCTCCATCATACATATGTTAGACACCTAACAAAATATTCATCATCTCCTCTCATCATATATTCTCCATCGTATTAGTAGACGTCACAGTCTAGAGATTGTTGAGTTGTAGTCCTCAGAGAGTGTTGGGTCATAGAAATCGTAGTAATCAACATGTTAGGGCATGAACAAAGAGTCAATGTGAGAATAGAGCACATACAGTAGATAGTACACAAGCAAAAAGTTGCAAAAAATATGTTGATCATAGCACAAGTAGAAAGAATGATGTCACTAGATAGAAAAGTAATCAAAAAATAGCATAAGTGAAGTAGAAAACTCCATATAAGCAATCAAGGTAAATGTTGAAGTGACCCTCACAAGCTCTCCACAAGGTAGGAAGATAAATAATAATAGTAAAAGGATTTACATATTAGGAAAAACAACATCACATAGTAGCTACAAAAGTTGCATGAAGATTCATAAAGTAGAAGAACTAAATTCCTCTTCTTCTCTCCTCCATATCATCTTTTCCCTTTACTCATCATCCTCTATTTCCCACTTGATAACCATGAAAAGATTCAAGAGAGTGGTTGGGGTGGAGAGTCAAAAACAATGGTAGAGATAGTATTTATGTAGACAAATATGTAAAGAAGGTAAATGACAACTTGATCCAATATGCAACATGACCTAGTTACATAGATCGAAGTAGAAAAATATGCAGATCTTAGTGGAACCCAAAAAGGTTCTATGGATGAAGTTCCTCATAGGTTGTATTAGAGTAAAAATTAGATATGAATAATGATCCATTTAGTCAATATGAACAATATATATGGGGGGGGTAATATGTATGTGGGGCTGGAAAGGGTGGGAGGGTGTTAAAGAAAAAAAATTGTTGGAAAAAGGAAGATATGTGTTTCTGGTAAGAATAAACATAGAGACTTTCCATATTAAAAACCTTTTCCATGTTATAGAATCATTATAGATGATGCAACACGTCAAGAATAATACTAGTAGCACGTGACACGTTGTGTTTTTTGGAAGACACATGTGTCATAGTAGGTCATTTCCATTAGAAAGCAGGTAACATGTCATTTCAAATAACAAATCTTTAGGTAGAAGCAGGGTAGATCTCAGGAGACATGTTGTTTCATTTAGGAGACATGCCATGTTGCAAGGAAAATTTCACGCACCAAGTCAGGAATGAAGTAGAACTCCACCTACACCTGTTTCAAACTACGATACACCATGTTAGCTGTGAAACAACACCAAAAAACCCCAAGACAACAAAAAAGGGGTATAAAACCCTTCTATATCTCCACCATAGCAGTATAGATATGATATGTCTCCAGTATGAATAGAAAAAGGAGATCTTTATCTAAGATTTGAGATTAGATCTCAATAGAGGTGGAATGGATGTAGATTATTACAACAATGTGGATCAGCAATGGTGTAGACAATGACAATATTAATTACAAATAGGACAACAATGGTGGCTCTAAAAGTAACAAATAAAGGAGGCAACATGGAGGCCCATGTAGATCTAGTAGCAGATTTAAGATGAACTTTGATGGAGACACTCCATGGAGACAAATCCTATAAGATGTAGGGGTAGGAAATCCTTGCGAACAGCTAAGAAACACCTAGCAGTGGCAGATTCCTACAAGGAGAGGCTTCTCTCCTTTGCACACTCTCTCTTAGGTTTAGGGGATGCACAAGAAAACCTAGCTCTGATACCATGTGGAAAAGGCGATATGAATGGAAATGCCCCTATGTAGATTTTTCTTATTGATAGAAGGACATCCCCCTCTCCTACAATTAGGATAAGGGGGAAGCATACAAACTCAAGACAAACCCTAGTGTGCTAGGACACAATTGGGTCCATATCATAAATAGACTCAACAACCTAGTTAACAAATTAAATAGACTATATAATATATATAGGCCCTTACTTCTTCTTCTAGTTTTTATTTCTTGGAAAATAATAAAGAAATTTGTACCTGCATGACCATTGAGAAAATGCAATTTATTTGTAAAATATTTCTAGTATTTGAAAATTTTATCTAAAGACCTTTTAAGATATTAATTTTCCTTGAAAAAATCAATGATTTGCTAGTAGTAAAGTTTAAGAAATTTTTAGTACTAGCAATGTTCTCTTCAAGTATATTAATTTTATCATTTATCTCATCATTTACTTCAAGAATAAGATCATATTCAACATGTGGGGATAAATTAGATAGTTTCTCCATACCATTCAACTTATCCTAAAGAGTAGAAACTTAAGTTTGCAAAGAAGCATTATACAAAATAAGTTCATCTATCTTTTTCTTTTCATTACCAAATTGATCATTTTACCACTAAGTTATACATTTAAAGGATCAACAATAGTAGCCAATTTATTTTTCTTTTTCTTATATTTTCAACTTTCTATGATGTAATTTCATTAAGTTCATATTTGTAAAAAGTTGAAGGAGATACCTCACTGTCATCACTTTGTGTAACTTCTTCCTCATGTTCATCATTTTTATTATGTTCAATGATTAGACATTCAATGACATGGTGGCAAACTTCATTTTCATTTCCAGACTTGAAGAGAAACCCCAAGAAGCATGATATGCCTTTTTTTCTTGGAATTCTTCTTCTTCTTCTTCTTCTTTTTGAGTTTGGGTATTCATCCTTCAAATGTACTTTTTCCCCACAAGCATGAAATCTGGTAGAGAGAGATCAAAATTGGTGTTAGAATAAAAAATTGTTTTTTATATTTATAATTCCTATCTTTCTAACTACTAGATGAGCCACTTGATGAAGGATATACTTGTTTTTAAATCCTTACTTTGAGGTTTGTGCTCTTTTCTTTGCATTGCTTTCTTCTTCATCTTCCATCTCACATTCTTGGAGGTTGATCTCATAAATCTCCAAGTTACCTATAAGTTCTTCAAGACACAAAGTAAAAAGATCATAGAACTATTATATGGCAGTAACTTTCTTTTCATATTTAGAGGTTAGAGAACAAAAAATCTCAATAATAAGTTCATGATTTTCTATATTCTTTCCAAGGAACTTTATGACATTTTTAGTAGAAGTAGATATAGAGTACATTTCAAAAATAGTTTCATATTTTTTCATGTGAAATAACACTATCTTATGATTAAGCATAATAATGTTAGTATCCTCTACTTTCTTAGTTCCTTCATGAGTAATAGACAATTTTCTCCAAATATCATAAGCAGTTTCACAAGAAGAGATTCTATTAAACTTACTAGGAGAAATATAGGAATATAAAATACTTATAGATTTAGCAATTTCAAGTAATTGTTCTTACTGTAGCCGCATCCCATTGGTCAAGCTCCATTGTTGAAGGCTCATATGGTAGGATTACCAATCTTCTAAAGTTCAAAGCTACTGCCTTGAATGAAGAATTATATGCACCTATTCTAATTTGTGTAGTCAGTGTCGTCAAAGATAGTAGGCATGTATACATGTGTTCCTTCAAGGTTGAATTGGCCTATAGATTTATGTCCATCTTCAAGACTCGTTGGAGGTCCTTGAAGCCTTATTTTGATACCGACTGAAAGCTCTATGGGGGGAAGGTGAATAGATCACATCTAATTTTTACAACTTAAAACACAAGTTTGGTTAAATACAACTTGCTTAATAAGCTTAGAAGCATAAATAGTAAAGCAAGTAATGGACAAATATAAGCAACCACATATAACACAAGGTCTAGAGAAGTTAGGTACAAAATGACGACAGTCTACTACTTTGTTGTTCCCAATATATAGCTTATTCCCTTTTTATACCAATATAAAGTACACAAATGTCATTGACTTTTGTGGCTCAATACCAACCTCCTTTCGTGGGTAAAATAAAACCTCCTTTTATGAGAAAAGATAACTTTCACCTTCTTTACAAGATATCGTAAGACCACCAACTTGGAGAAGAGTGCAATATACCTTTTCCAACTTTGGACACAACCTTCTCACAAGAAGTAGCTCCAAAGAAGTTCTATCGCAACCTTCTCACATGAAGTAGCATGAAACATTAAACTAACAATGAACAAGAAGGGAAGAAGGAGAGTACATCTTATTCTCTCAAGATATACAAATAACCACTGTGAAAAGTGATTGTCAACTCCATCTAGGTTTAGGTAAGGCTCTATCTGATGGAGTAGGTAATAATGATAATAGCAATATATAGGAACTTGGACAGACGATGACGGTTCTGGTGTGACACAAAATATTCCAAATATTCTAAAATTTAACATATTATCTAAAATTGAGTATAAAAGCTACTAGTAAAATTTAGCTCTATGAAATAATCTAATAAATTGTAAAAAACCAAATACTCCACTCTGCTTCAACCAGTATAGCACAGTTGATTGAGTTTGTCCTAGAGAAACCTTGGCCGACCACAGAAGGACCAAGAAGCTCTAAACATTTTGAATTTTTTCACACACGGTACTAATGGAGTTCTCCAATACATATCCAAAATTCAGAGTGATCTAATCTATATAAAAAATAATAAAAATTGTTTACTAGACTATTATAGTTAACAATAAATTTATTATCACACTTCTTTTACTAATGATTTCATGCAACTAGGGTTTTCAATCAATAACACTATAAACTTAATAATCCAAAGTATTAGCTAACAAAAAGTACATGGCTTCAACTAATATTCAATCTAATTAACAAAATGAAATCAATATCTAGTGACTATTAGGAAGATTCAACTAGGATGATGTATAATCTATGAATGGGTACTTACAACATCACTACACTAGTGGAGAAGATCTATTGGAGAAAATAATATCTTTTCCTCAAAATAACGGTTAAGCAAGGTAGGTGCATGGATTGGTCACAATGTGATCTTCTCTCTCCCTCCTCCTTTACTCACCCCTCAGTGGTATGAGATGTGAGCAAATGGGATTGATGATCACCAATATTATTTTGATATCGATAACATCATTTCTATATGTTGTTATCTATTATTATATCTCCTCCTTCTCCTTTCTTCCCCCCTTTCCAACCCTTAAGTGATGTGAGGACATAAGAATCTGGGTTGATGATCACCAATATAATCATGTTATTACTAATACTTGATTTGTAGGTGATCTTTTAACATTTCACTTATGTCTTGCACACACATGCTCTCTTTAAAGAAAACAAAATGCCATAATCTTATCGTGATTTATGATATTGTAAGAGCATTTTAAGGGGTTCCTAACATCTTCCCCACATGTAACTTGAAGCCTTACTCATTTATTGGTTATCCTAATTTTTCCTTATCCACCCATTTTTGAAGTGCACCTTTGATGGTTTTTCTCATTTACAATCATAAATGTAGTGGCAAATCCATATGTTTTCAATAATCAAGTCCTTTAGCGTCCACCCATAGTTTCCACTTGGTAACACCTAAAACCATAATGAGATTTTACTACAATAGGATACTTGTAGGGGTTTGGCAGGATGAGAACTTGGAAGGAAATTAAAATGTCTGTGTAGACATGTCGTAGAAAAATGCTTATGGAAACACACTAATAAAGTAAAATTCTATGACTAACTAATGAGTTTTATATGGTTTTGGGGTGTTATGATTCATGTGTATAGTTTGATGGTATAGAATGGATGTTGAGGATGTCCTCTAGATGTATCTAAGAATGAACTATATAAGGTGCTCCAAAATGGGGTTATGTGACTTGAACCCTTAGATAATACAGTCAATGTTAACCAAGTCTACAATGTTATAACAAATTTATACTTTAAAATTTAAATTAAAAACATAGAAGTTGAATACTATCATGTCCAAGGTTGGCGAGTTTGAGGATTTTCCAATGGATGATATTATGGATATGTTTCTCAGTTGAAATTCAAGGGGACCTCAAGCATTTTTAGGAGGCATGGACATGGTATTCAATCCATTCTTGAATCTTTCCAACTAGACAAGTGATCATTGATTCTTAAGGGATTTTCTAATTGTGTTTATGGAAATAGTTATCTTTTTAAATGCAAATGGGGTAGAAAAAAAAGGAGTTTGGCCTCAATAATTTGGCGAGGAGGCACTACATGTTCTTTGATTCAAACGTGCCGATTTGACAAGGTTACTTGTTCTAACAAGATAAATTCATGTACTTCTAGTGAAAATATATAAATGTAATATATTTTCACAAAGTATGTTTTCAAAGGACAATACAAAATTTTGATTTATATGGATGAAAATTATGTATAGATGATATTTATGAACACAAGATATTTATCTACATTTTGGAAATAATTGTGGTGGTAAAAATGATTTATCTTCCACATGAGTATGAATTGTATATGTTCAGTGGTGATATTTCCTTGGTAGTGGCAGGGCCATGTATAGGCCAGGTGAAGCTTGTTCAAGATATAAGTATATAAAAGCACATAGAATGTTCAATAATTAAAAGTTATATTACCGATACCATGTGAAAGTTCATGCATTGTCCCATTTACATGTAGTTGCAACATGCAAATTGAGTGAAATAAAAATCATAAAATGAAATCAATGTCAAACTGCTGTGTGCAAAGACAAATGCAATTTTAGAAAATCAATCCTTAGCATGAAAAACCATAAATTACATGGAAGTCCTATGAATGTTGGTTAACTATTTTGGTAATGTATTATGGATTTTTTTAAACTTGTTCTAGATCTTGTAAGGGAGGCACATGTGAACTAAAGGTCACTGATTGGTTCTACATGGAGGACCTTATTTGTATTTGTGCTAAATTGGATAGATCTAGAATAGTATTAATACTTCCTAACCCCTACAAGTTTTTACATGCCTAACAACATGGAGTTTGTCTCTATAAGAATATCTGGGTTCATGTAATATTTAGTAACAATCACATATAATATTATTACTATGTATATACTTAACACATATACTTTTAAAAAGATAACATACATCATAAAGTTGACAATTTTACATCGTTTTCCTGAGATTTATTTTCTTCACTTGATGTGAATGAGAATCTACATCACTTTTCGTACCAGACAATACACTATTATTAGTTTAGCTCCATATATAGTAGTCTCACTAGTTGCAAGTCCAACACATAATTATCCTATAGTGGACTTTATGTGGATCAAATCCAATAGTTTCCATGTTTTATGGAAATAGAAAACTTATGTAATCCTCCATTCTACACAGTCACCTTATTGTATTCATTTCACAACATGTTGGAAAACATGTAATTTCCATATTGTAGCATTCCTTTTCCCAAATTGCAACTAATTATAGTCCTACATCACCAATTCTCGGTTCTATATATTTGTAATTAAGTACAAAAAACTTAGATTCATTTAAATCAACATAGCATCACCCTTATAAATATGATACTACTTATATATGCCTACATTTCCTACTTTACCTAATCAACCATTTTAAATTTTGTGTATAATCAAGTCATATCTTTCTTCTTGTTATTTATTTTTTATATATTTAATACATATTGACCTTATTTCATGTAATGTCAGGGGTCAACAGTGAATAACTCAGAAAAAGAGATGAAAAGATGGATCCTACCTTCACCAAAAGATCTTTAGTGTTCCCCACTCCTTTGACAATGATAACATGGAGTTTGGGAATAATAAAAACCATTTTTGAAATGAAAAAGATGATAAAATACACTTTATAGTGTCACATGACCTCAATAAATCCATTGGAGGGCCAGCGGATTGATTAGCTACTTAAACATAAAGACATCAACAACATAACCTTCCAATCGATTAATTGAAGGTTCTATTAATGTCCTGGTTGACTGGTTGGAAGGTTGTGTTGATGTCATCTTCAACTTCATGTAGCCAATTGATCCACTGATCCTCAACTCAATCATCTAGAGGTCAAGTTCCATTGTGACGTTTTTACCATTTTTCACTTCCAAAATGGTCATAATGATATCAACACTTTGTGGTCATGATGAATACTACAATTCTAACTCAAATATCACTTTTGGAGTGTATACTTTTGATGACTGATTTGAACATCCAATATCATATATAGATTTAGAATGCATATATAGAGTGATTCTGTAAAATACAGAAACTTAACAACTTGACTGTACAAGCCTTAGTTCTATGATTAGGAAGTTAGTTTTGACCAAAAAAGGATCGAGTTATACCTTAATGTATATAGTTAATGTATATAACATGAATAACTCAATGATAACCCGTAACATATATAGGCCTCAAAACATATACATTAGATTGTATAATCAACACTACATATCATAATACACTCATACTGACATAATAACCTATATGTGTGATAATATGTCACATATGTATCCTTTGTTAACTAATATTCACACAAGGACTAAGATATGTTTAATAAGAGGTATAATGTGATTAATCATGAATGGGAATAACAACTGGAGTTTTCGTGACCATATATGTGAATACTGTACCACTATGTAGGTTAATGTTGAATTTATGTACTTAATAGGTTAACATAGTAAAATATGAGAATTTGTGCATAATAATATAGAGAAATGCTTTTGGTAACAGTGTGAAGATAATAGAACTCATATTAATAAATGTTGATGATTACAATGTAATATTTTTTTTGATGAGAATAACATGTTACAATGTAATATTACAATAAGTATAAAGACAATGAGTCTAAACCCTCTTTGTTTTAGAATTAATAAAAGAGAGTCTCAAAAGTTAAATATAATTTTAAAAACCATTTTCCTTGGGTCCCAATTAGTTAAGTTGCCAAGTTTCACATTAATTGAACAATCCTAACTATCCTAATTTCATTTATGAAAGAAACTATAACTTAAGGTCTATAATATTTAATAAAATGGTAGAAACCCCAAAAGTGGAAATCAACGATAGAAATAGATTCTACATGTCTTAATTAGACTAGGTACCAAATTTGGTAGTATTTGAACATTGTTTAATCTCTCAAACAATTAAGGAAAGAAAATACATTGAAGTACCCCTAATATGTTATTTAAATGAGTGAATACAATTGATTTCGTAAAGTTTAGATTTCTCTATGTCACATTGTATTTCCATATTTCCTTTTGAGTATGAGTTCTTTGGTGACTATACGATGTTGATCTGACAAGTTTAGGATTGTCTTCCTTATGGTTCCAAAAAGGAAGGTCAGACTTTTTTCTATAGGTTTAGGTGTTCCTTTACATCCATGATTTTTCATCATTACTTGATGGTTTTGTGCGATTTTTTCTCCTATAGATTCATCTGTCCAATCTATGTCTTTGGATCCTAACTTTACCTATGTTTTATCCTTCCACCCAACCGCTACATTATCCCCTATTCTCCCTCTCTGCGAAACCTCCTCGCCGCTTCAGGCCTATTTCTGGATGTGTCCCTTAGGAAACCATACTCACATCTCCATAAATATGAGTCCATCCTCACATATCCTTCCACTACTTTCCCTCTATCTTCCCTTGCTACTCTTGGGTCAGGTGAATGGTCATAGTTTGGTAGGGCGCCTCTGGCTATGAATCTTCATGGAAGTAGTCTTGAACATCATCAAAGACCATTACAAAGCCCCCACATCCCTCAATTTGACTCTAGAATAGGTGCAAATATATTCCATCTTTCTCATCGTGTTTGAATTGGAGTCCTGTTTTGGGATTTTAGTTGCACTTTAGATATCATTTCTGGCTCCCCACATTCACAATGCCTTCATGTACTCACCCTATGTTTTGCTTTCACTTGGTTTCTATGGATTTTTGAGTTTCAACTTCTCATCCTATTTGGTCCTAGTGGAGTATGGTTAGGGAGTATTGCTTCTCTAAAGATGTTCTTGGCTTGCTATGTTTGACAGATCTTGTGGAACATGATGGAATCCGCTGTAGATTCTGATCACTACTTGAACTCACAATTGTGTCCTTAGTTTGACCCTCAGATCTAGGGTTGGCTTTTTGTGCCTCTTCTTGTTTCATCACATGCATGAAGGGAACAAAACAAGAAGATGATCATCTCTATTTTTACTCATTTGCCCTTGATTTCATTTATTTTTGTCATGTGTAATTTAGGAAATTTTGTAATTTGATCAGTTGATTTAGTATTTTGTGTGCAATCTTTGATTTGTGGGTAAATGACCCACATTACCTTGTCATGCATCAATGTATGATGCATGATGCGGGGGTAGTATGGCCATTATACCTCGATTTTGATTTAAATGATTTAGAGATGGTAATTATCTTGCAAAAATCATAATAAGTAATATACAACTGAGAAAAATAAAAGTAAATATGTTTTCATATCAAAAAATTATAATCTACCTAATGGTACCAGTTTCATCATCTAATTATGATATAATAAATATGTGCTTTTTATGAATATTCTTAATTGGTCAAAATTTCTAAAAATTGTAACTAATAATCTATAAGTAAAAAAATAAAGTAACATATGATATTAACTCAGAATAATATAATCTATAAGACCGCATGGTTTTGATAACCTTATTCAATAATAAAAAAATGCAATTTCTAGGGTTTATGTAATTACTGTGAACCTAACCCTAATTTCATGTATGCATATATAGGTGGCTTGTGATCCTAATGTGGAGCTAAGGTTTGACTTTAGACATATGTAGACTCAATATGTGGTATTTTGCATTCCTTACTTCTATCTTGAGAAATTACTCATAATTATCACTCTCTTGGTCCATTGCGACATGTTACCCTATACACAATTTTCTCTCTCCTATGGTATGTTGGCTCATGTGAGTTAGATGATATGAATATTTTGTTGGATTTTCCTATGGACCTAAATTGTATTTTACTTCATGATGAAATCTTAATTATGGAATTTAACCAAATTGTTCCTTATTATGAGATGAACCCTAGTTTTTCCCACTTTTGTGGTGGAAGTTTCATATTGTCCATTTATGTCATGGAAATCTCACTAATTATATTCATAAAACTAAAATTTCAATTGCCTCTACATTTATGCATGCTTTGGATTCAGTAGTCCTAGAATAATGTAATGCTTTGGTTTTTGGGTGTACTTTCATATATTAGAATGGAGGATTGTATGCCCCATACCCCGACTTGTATGCCAATGGTGTTTGGTATGGCATTCTCTGTCAGGTTTTGGGTTATGTGCCCTAACCACCACTGACTTTATATTTTTACTAGTTTTCTACTTATATTGCTTGCATGTAGGTTGATTATTAGTAATGAAAGGTTATGTGCCCTAATTTATTAGGTTGTTCTTACGTGACACATATTGTTAGTATTTTTATTTATGGCAAGTGCATCTCTTTGTATACCTTATATAGTGTCCTTTTGCTATCCATTTGGATGTTCACATTCACTCTTTGATGGAATCTTTGAATAATTCATTGTTTTCATTTTCCCATAATGTGATCAACCGCTATTTATATGCTCATACCAATGGTTTCTTGCTGACAACATCCACTTTTGTCTTCTCTTGGGGGTACTCTTCCAACCCCTTAGGTGAAAGAATATGAAAAACCTGATATGATTACATGGACTTGGATTAGAGGAGGTAACTCTTGGGAGATAGACTTGAGATAGTTTGGACTTCCCTCTGTGTAGTTGTTGAAGTAGTTTCCTTCATGTAAGCCTGTAGTGGGAGATTGTTTTGTCTTTTGTAAAATTGAATATAGTCATTACATTTAATTATGCTGCTATATTTTTGTCTTGCATACCATTCATTTGTGAAAATTAAAATATAAACCTATTCCAACATATTTGATAGTCTATTTGGATTAGATGGGTTTATTCCTCAAATTTAGTAGGGGTGGATCCCCCCTCGGGTCCCACTCCTTACAAGATGGTATCAAAGCCATGGTGGTCAAAATCTGGCTATTTCATTTCTACTATAAGTTCCTAAGTAGGACCCTTACCTTACACAATCACCCTCTAAGTGAGGCGTTTACCTTAGAACTTACCTAAGTTGTTTATAAGATTATCAAAGAATGATTTGGAATCATATTATGTGCATATAAGGATCTTGATGAGTGAACCCTAATATTATGACACCACAAATATATAGGCTAGTTGTGACATATTCTTTTGGATGATTTGAGTTCCAACTATAGGATCAAGATGGTAATGAGGATGCTAATAATAGCTTGATTGGAAATTTGTGTCTTCGTTCATGGAATTGATTTTGGTACCATCTTTATTTTACATCGCTTAGTTTCTTTTTCTTCTTCATCACCATCAAACTAAACCTCAGTCCCAACCATGTTGGGGTAAAAAAATAGTTTCTTACTGTCAAAAATTATTTTTCATTATACTATTATATGTAAAAATAAATTTTGTGGATTGTATTGATGTTCTCTTGAAACAAGTCACAATGAAGATATGTATGAAGTCTTGGAATAGGAACCCTAGAATTAGTTAGAATAGAAATCTGAACCCTAGTTTTGTTTATGAAGTGGTTACTAGGAATATGTAGTTTGTGATAAAGGTTTAGTGGACTTACCCTCTATACTCCATTAGGTTGTGGAGTTTTGTACCTAGTGACTTTTGGTTTCTCATGTGAATCATAGGGTGTTAGGTTCGGCACCCAAGAACATGAAATTAAACCCTAGGTGGGTATGACATGTTAGTTGGATGCATGAACAACATAAAAAGTGGTCACAAATAAAAGATGTATATATAACCCTAATATCTTTAAATATATTTTTATAGTTTGTCTTATTATTTTAAACCTTTTAAGGGGTGGATAGTATTTCTTAATAGCATACACATGACTATATTTCTAGGATGAAATCATTTTAAGGGGTTGTAACATACCTAAGCATAGCATCTAGACTATAGAAACCTTAATTCCATGATTAGGAAGTTAGTATGCTTGGTTCCTTAGTTTTGACCAAACAAGGAAGGAGTTATACCTTATTGTATGTACTTAATGCATATAAATTAATAATTCAATGATAACCCATAACATATATAGACCTAAAAACACACACACACAGATATATATATATATATATATATATATATATATATATATATATATATATATATATATATATATATATATATATATATTAGATTCTATAATCAACATCACATATCACAATACATTCATACTGGCTTACTAACCTATATGTATGATTATATGTCACATATGTTTCTTTTTCTAACTAATATTCACGTTATGACTAATATATGTATAATAAGATGTATAATGTGATTAATTGTGAATTGGAATAACGATTGGTGTTTTCCTGACCATAGATGTGAATAATGTACCACTATGTAAGTTAATGTTTGAATTAATGGACTTAACAAGTTAAATGATTAAAATATGGAAATTTGTGCATAATAGTATAAATAAACTCTTTTGGTAGCAACAAGATGATAATTGGGATCATATTAAAAAATGTTCATTATCACAATGTAATAATACAATAAGTATAAAGACAATGAGTCTAAAGACTCTTCATTTTGTAACTAATAAAAGGAAGTCTCAAAAGTTAAATCTAATTTTAAACTCAGTTTTCTTGGGTCCCAATTAATTAAGTTACCAAGTTTCATATTAATTTAACAATACTAACATCCTAATTTCATTTATGCAAGAAATTATAACTTAAAATTTAAAATATTGAATAAAATAGTAAACAACCCCAAAAGTGGAAATTAATGCCAAAAATGGATTCTACATGTGTTATTAGCCTTGGTTTCAAATTTGATATTATTTGAACCTTGTTTAAGATCTCAAACAATTAAGGAAAGAAAATATATTAAAATACCCCTAATATCTTATTTAAATGGGTTAATACAATAGATTTCATGAAGTTTAGATTTCTCTCTCTTTCACAATGTATTTCAGATTTCCTTTTGAGTATGGGTCATTTACTGATCATACAATGTTGATCTAATGAATCTGGGATTGTCTTCCCCGTGGTTCCAAAAAGGAAGGTCATGTTTTTTTCCCCACAGGTTTAGGTGTTCATTTCTATCATGATTTCTCCCTCATTACTTGATGGTTTTGAGCCATTCCTTTTCCTATGGATTTGTCTCTCCAATTTGTTTCTTTTGATCATGACTTTACCTAGGTTTTATTCTTTATCATCCTGATCCCACCTGTCGTTGTTCTATCCCCTATTCTCCCTCTCTATGAAACCTCCTCGCCGCCTATAGAGGTTTTTTTATGTGGGCCTTTGAAACTATCCTCACATCTCCACAAATATGAGTTTATTCTCATAGACACCCCACTACTTTCCCTCTATATTCCCATGTTGCTCTTTTGTCTAGTTATTGGCTAGAGTTCCTAGGGTACCTCCAGCTACAAATCTTCACGGAAGTAGTCTTTAATGTCGTTGGCAACCTCTACAGAGCCCCTACAATCCGATTTGGCTCTAGAATAGGTGCACTAAGTTTCCCCATTTCTCATCATGTTTGAACCAGTGTCCTATTTTGGGGTTTTATTTGCACTTTCAAGTCGTTTCTAGTTCCCCACAAACACAATGCCTTCACGAACTCACCCTATACTTTGCTTTCGCTTGGTTTCTTTGGATTTTCAAGTTTTAGTTTCTCATCCTGTTCGGTCCTAGCGGAGTATGGTTCAAGGAGTACTATTGTTCTATGAAGTTGTGCTTGGGCTTTTTGTGTTTGGCAGAGCTTGAGGAACATGATGGAATCTACTACAAATTTCGATCATTGCTTGAACTCACAGTTGTGTCCTTATTTTGACCCTCAAATCTAGGGTTGATTTTTTTTGTCTCTTCTTGTTCCATCATGCATGTGAAGGGAACAAGACAAGAAAATGATTGGCTCTATTTTTACTCATTTGTCTTATAGTTTTGTCACACATACTTTGGGCAATTTTGTATGTTTGACCAGTTGACTCAGTATTTTGTGTATAATGTTTGATTTATGATTAAATGAACCACATTACCCTATCACCCACTGATGCATCATGCAGGGGTAGTGCGGTTGCTATACCTTTATTTTGATTTAAATAATTTAGTGACAGTAATTATCTTGCAAAATTCATAATAAGTAGTATATAACTAAAAATTTAAAAGAAAATAAGTTTATCAAAAAATTATAATATACATAATGGTACCCGTTTCATCACCTAATTCAAATATAACAAATATGTGATTCTTATGAATAGTCTTAATTGGTTAAAATTTTAAAATTCATAACTAATAATCTACAAGTTAGAACAATAAAGTAAAATATAACATGAACTCGGAATTTTTTTTATAAGTTGGCATGTTTTTTATAACCTAATTTAATAATCATAAAAATGAAACTTTTAAAGTTTATGTAATTACTACTAACATAACCCCAATTTCATATATGCATCTATAGGTTGCTTGTGACCCTAATTTGGAACTAAGGTTTGACTTTAGACATATGTAGACTCGATTTGTGGTATGTTTCATCCCTTACTTCTATATTGAGTAATTACCCATAATTATTACTCTTTTGGTCCTTTGTGACATGCTACCCTATACACTTTTTTCTCTCTCCTATGAGAGCTTGGCTCATGTGAGTTAGATGATATGAATATTTTGTTGGATATTCTTATTGACTCTAAATTTTACTTCACTTCATGGCGCAACCCTACTTGTGGAATTGAACCAAGTTGTTTCTTATTATGATATGGAACCCTAATTTTATCCACTTTTGTGGTTGATGTTTCAAATTGTCCATTTATGTGATGGGAATCTCAATAATTCTATTTATATGACTAAACTTTCACTTGTGTCTACAATTATGGATGCTTTGTGATTCAGTAGCCCTAGAGTAATGTAATGCTTTGGTTTTTGGGTGTTATTCCCTTGGGGTTCTATTCCCCTTTATAATATTATTAGGCATTGTGGTTTTAGTCCTCCTACTATGCACTAAGATTTTATTCCTCATGTACTTTTATATATTGGGATGGAGGATCATATGCCCCATACCTCGACTTGTATGCTAAGAGATTTTGATTATGTGCTATTCTCTATCAGGTTTTAGGTTATGTTCACTTACTACCACTGACTTTACATTTTCACTAGTGATATGCTTATCTTCCTTGCATGCAGGTTGATTATTGTTGATGAAGGGTTATGTGCCCTAATTAATTTTATTATGCTTAAGGACACATCTTGTTAGTATTTTGATTTATGGCAAGTGCATCTATTCATATACTTTATATAGTTTCCTTTTGAGATCCATTTGGATGTTCACATTCCCTCTTTGATGGAAGCCTTGATAATGAATTGTTGTCCTTTTTCCATAATGTGCTCAACCCCTATATACATGCTCATGCTAGAATTTTTGTGTTGATGACATCCACTTTTATTTTCTCTTGTGGAGTATGTTTCCAACCCCTTAGGTGAAAGAATATGGAAGACCCGATATGATGACATGGACCTGGATTAGAGGAGATGGATCTTGGGAGATAGACTTTAGATAGTTTGGACTTCCCTCTACTTAGTTGTTGAAGTAGTTTCCTTCGTCTAAGATCCTAGTGGGAGATAGTTTTGTATTTTGTAAAACTGAATATAGTCATTAATATTTAATTCCACTACCATACTTTGATATTGTATACCATTTATTTGAGAAAACAAAAATATACACATATTCCAGCATACTTGACAGTATGTTTGGATTATATGGGTTTATTACTAAATTTTCGTAGGGAGTAAATCTCCTAATCGGGTCCCACTCCTTATAGTTTCATTAACTCTTGTTGGTATTTTAGTAGATATAGATACATGGCCCTTCACTTCTTTACTTGCATGGCTATAATTGTGATGCCCATCATCACACCAAAGTGAGATTACTCAAAATAAAATGCAGAACTAATACTAAACATCTAGGATTACCATAAAATAGGGTAAATTAAAACCAATTCCACATTACCACAAAGCATAAAAATATTACATCTGGGTCCATATGAAGTCACATGTACTACATATCATGCCATAAGATGATGCATATCATTGTTCACTTGGACAACTTGCCACAACCTGTCACATATGATGACATGTTCATATATATATGAACCATATATGTACAACCATGGCCTACTGCTAAAACTTGTGTCAATATACCACATCTACAAAACACCCCTAAGGACATGAGAGTATAGGGATGACACGTAGGACTCTACTACAAAACTCTAGCACCATTCCAACCTTCAACAACTACTGCTCCTCTTGCTGCTCAGCCTCAACCACATGATCTCTACCTCATTTTGCACGACCCCTAAAAGATGTGGAAACCCACGGGGTGAGACCAACATCCAAATGAGAGATATAACTCTCTACCGCAACTATTATTAACACTGATAAGCTTAAGCCATAACGATACCATTATTATAAAGTCGAGATGATTTAGCTAAATGATATGAATAAAGAAATTAACATTGTTTAAGCAAATAAGACATCTACAATTGAGTAGTAGAACATCTTATACTTTAAGAAGGAATATGAAGAACATGTATAATAGTTGATTTCTCTTACCGCATTATAAATCAACTAATCAGTACAAGAGATAAGGAAAAGGGTCATCCAATATGAGTTTTGTTTAACCCTCAGCAAATATACTACACGGCTGTATTACATCTTTTATTATGCCCTGAGGAGAGGAGGTATACCACTCATGCTCCAACTGACCACTACTAAGTCAAAATCAGTGCTATACAAGATCTAGGAGGAGCCGAACTCCTATGATCTCCCACACCTTCAGTCAGTCTGAGTCCTCGACGATGACATATAAAGTCCAACTGCAAAACAACCTAGTTTGCCATGGTATATAGGTGCAACACTAGTGAAAACTGAGTTATGACCACAGCTGCACTCCTATGGAGGTATGACTGCAGCCATCCTCAAAACATATCATGTACATATAGTGAATCACATCGTTGAGATACGGCCTCAATTATTCTCCTTCCAGGGTATAACCGCAGCCAATCCTATGAAATGCATATACTCAACAATATATGACTCCGAGCTTCCAATAAGGGAGAACTCATCTCACCATCCACCAAGTACTGACACTGACGATGGATCTATGGTACATGGCAACTAAATGATTAGGGTTTCACTTGATTAATTAAGCCAATTGGGTATCTCTTAGCATCAATCTTGTCATCAATAAAGTTACAACATATAAACCCTAAACAAACTCTACACAGATAAGGTTATTATACAACTCCATAAGATATAAACATATGAGGTATAAGTTTATTACAACATCACTTGATACCACTGCCATACAAGGACATCAACATTATCACATCACTAGGGGACATCAACCCCTTACCACATCACTGGAGGATATCACCTCAAACTTGGCACAAAGCCTCTACTAGATCATAAGACCCAAATATTCCTACACATCATCACTATATCATTATGCCTTATAAGGCTCATAAACATCACCATGTATCATATCAAACACACCATAGCATTCAATATCTATTACATTGATTCAACCTACAACGTTTAAGTTATACAAGTAGGAGAGAGAGAAAATACTTCATACAAGGTAAGCATCACAACATATGTTCACAATTAGGGTTAGGGTTTCGACATTGTAATCAATTAGGGTTTCCAAACAACATTTCATATCAAACCCTAGATACATTATTATTTCCTACATTCTTGGAGCACTTTTAGTCCACTATCATCATCACTAGATGACAACACATAGGAACCATATGTCCATGGATTACCATCGACTGAAGAAAGTATTAGGTCACAAAACTTATGTGATCGAAGAAACATGTCCTTATGGTTGAAGATCATCCTTAAGGTAAGCGATCGAAGACAACTCCATCTCATCAGCGGTCAAATAGAACCAAAGCCAACCATCTTCTATGACTGAAGAGGAAACAACCATCATGGTTGAAAACCATCAATCTATGTGACCGAAGGAAACAACCAAAACAACATGGTTGAATATGAAGGGTCATCTATGCGACCAAAACCAAAGGGAACCTTCTCATCGCCAAAAATCACCTCCAAGCACTCAACTACTTGGAACACAACATGACGAACATCTTAGAGAGAAAAATACTTACAAAGAATGATCAAAGTAGATGGATAACCAACAAGAAATTGAAATCTCAAAAGAGAGATACATCAAGGAAATCACCACATAAAACCCTAGAAATCTAGTCACCAAATCATAGAGAAAACCAACCATATTATGAGGAAGAAAACCAATGTTCCAAACCACCACACACATCTCAACATTTTCTTCACGAATATAGAAACAAGATCCAAGGTGTAGGGAAACCATCTCTTAAAACACATGCAAAAATGCAACATCTCTATCCTCCATAAGATTCAAGTATAAGAATTAGGTTTAGGTAGAGGAACAACTTCATTCAAGATCATTATAGGAACTCGAATCCAAACAAGATATCATCATCAACATCATGTAATCACGTTTTAGGAATAAGTGCATATAGAATTAAGGTGTAATAATTGTAGGGAGGAGAGTTATATAACCCACCTTAGATGATGGTGCAACCACCTCCAAGCAAGAAGCTCCAAAATCAAGAGAGAACCTAGCTTTGATCTCTTCCATGACCAAGTTAGTCACCACCTCAAAAGAGAAGAAAAACCCTAGTTTAAAGGGCACGAAGGAGAGATCTAAGACTTCAAAGCTGAAAAGAAAGGAAGAAGGAGAAGATCTTCATCCCATTTAGGTACTACCATGGAAAACCATGGTTTCGACCTCTATGGAGAAAAGTTTCTCAATAGACCACCATGGAGAACCATGGATTCGACCAAGAGAAGAATAAAGGGGTAGGGTTTTACAAAAAAAATGAAATCAAGAGGTTGGATCACTTACCAAGGATCAAAGATCACCAACAAGGAAATAAGAGATGATGCTCCAACTCAAGATTACCACATGCAAGATGATTGGACACCAAAGCTCCAAGGATGAGATCCTCTTCACCACCAAGCTCTGAGGGACGATCTCCAAAGATGAGAGAGATAAAGAGGGTGCGAAAGGATCATATGCATGTGAAAAGAAGGGTACATATACCCAAGGGTAGAGAGAGGTGAAAGGGGTTAGGTGTCATGCACATAAGTGCCACTTGTCCATCAAAGATCAACCATGCAACCACTAAAACCATGCATGAAAGATAGGTCCTGAAAAACAAGAAGAAACAATGACCTCAATTGGTCCTAGATGACCATAGGTAGAAGAGAAAAGCAAGGTACAAAGCTCAGCGGACGAAGAAACTCATGCGACCAACCAAAACCCTATGTCATCTTTGACCCAAAAGAGAGTTTCAACCTTCTTTGAATGAAGGGAACTCCACCACACACACCAACCATATTTGATCATAAAGAACACATCACGAAGCATCAAGGATAGTGGCTAAAAGACTAAGATAATCTACAGTCAACACAAGGTCAACACTAACATAGGACATCCAAGAAAACCCTAAAAACAACACTCAACATGTCACCACATCTATCCTCATCAAAGCAACACACAACGAGGCATCCCAAAGAACCATCCTCTCTATCATGATGCTAAAACACATGAGGCACATCGATCATATGACAAATTGCAAGATAAACCCTCAACATGGGTAAATTGCAATTTGGTTCAAAACAAGCATACATGTAACAAAACTAGCTCAAACATCATCTGAACAGGACAAAACTGAAAACATAACCATGTCACGTGTTATTAAAGTTCATCATATGATTAAATTAAGGTTTAAGCATATTATTAAGCAAAGAAATCACAATTAATCACTAATATAGGTTAGGGCTCTTACAACCATCAACCCCTAACAAGGATTTCACCCCCAAAATCCTACGTGAAAAGAGACGGATACTTTCTATACATCTCTTCCTCAAGCTCCCATGTATCTTACTCAACACCACATTGATGCCACAGAGCCTTAACCAAAATGATATCCTTCTTCTTCAACTTCTTGATTATCCTATCCAGGATCAACATGGGACCCTCCCATAAGACACAGGCTTATCCAACTCAACCTCCATAGGATGAAAAACTTGCTCAATGTCTGGGTGATACTTCCTCATAATCAAAACATGGAACACCGGATGCAACCTGTGCAACTCAGGTGGAAAATTCAACCTATAAGCCACCTTCCCAACATGTGCCACCACAAGGTAAGGTCCCATAAACCTCGGAGCCAATTTACCCTTCCTACCAAACCTCAACACACCTTTCCAAGGAAAGACTTTGAGATACATCATGTCTCCCACTTAGAACTCCAAAGTCCTATGATGGTTATTAGCATATGACTTCTACCTATACGGGGCTTCCTTCAATTATTGCTAGATCATGTTGATCCTCTCTATCATATGTTGCACAAGTTCAGGACCCAAAAGCTAATATTTTCTAGTCTCATACCAACACAACTGAAATCTACAATGTCTCCCATACAAAGACTCATACGGTGCCATGTCGATACTCCTCTGATAACTGTTATTGTAGGCAAACTCTATCAAACTGAGATGTATATCCCAACTATCCAAAAACTATAAGACATAATATCTTAAAATATCCTCAAAGATTTGTATAGTTCTTTCAGACTGTCCATCTGTTAGTGGGTGGAATGATGTACTGAACCTCAATTGTGTACCCAAGGCCATGTGTAGACGCTCCCAAAAGTGACTGGTAAACTGAGGACCTCTATCTGACACAATGGTAGCTGGGACACCATGCAAATGAACTAACTCATCAACATAGATATGTGCCAAATTCTAAGTTGTATACGTTGACTTCATAGGAAGGAAGTGTTGGATCTAAGGGCTCTAGAGGGGGTGAATAGAGCTACAAAATTTCTCAAAAAACAGATTAGACCTTCAAATTATATCAATTAGGAGCAATAGCTTAATGGAAATATGAAGTCCTATCTAACAAGCATAGAAAGGATGAGAGAGATTGGTAGTAAGCACTTTACAAAAGGGATGTAGAGTGGTTCCACACTTCAAACTAGAATGAGTCAGTCCACTACCTAGAGAGGTCAACCTCTAGGACTTTGCAAGTGCTTTTCCCTATTATATCACCACAGAGATTATAGAAATAGACCACCAAAGGACTTACCCATCCAATCACAAGGAGATCTCCACCTTACCAAGGAACTTACCCACTTAGCTTGAATCTTCAACCTTCACCTAGGTCTTACCCATTCAAGCTCAAGTGTTCCGCCTTGAAGGACTTTTCTTCTCCTCTTGGATCTTCTGTCTTTGCCTTCTCCTTCACCTAGACAAGATCATCATCTCTTCATTAACCTTGAAGAGGACCAGTTACAGCTCCTTCTTTACTTGATGGAGCTTGCTTCAACTTTTCTTCATGAAAGAAGGGGATAGGGAAGTAGTGGAAGATTGAGAGCTTTACATGCACAAAGGTGGAGCTCTCTTACAATAATCCTAGCGCACTCACAAATCACAAAATGAAGTGTAAACCAGAGAGAGAAAGGGGCTCAAGGGGTGGTATCACACTCAACTATAGCAAGGACCTTGTGTGTAGTGAATGAGCAACCTTGGAATAAACTCCAAGTGGTCCTATTTATAGATGGGGGTGCTCCCTTCAGTTGGGGAACACTTAGGGTAGAATTATAGCCATTTTTACAGAAGGCAAGAAATGTATTTTCATCCAAACAAGTCACCAACGGTTAGAATCACTTTTTCTACATTTTTTATACAATACATTCAGTCGAGATTCAATAAAGGTAACTCGACCAATCGGCTACAAGACAAACCCAATTTTTGAAACTATTGGTCGAGTTTGTCCTAGGAAACTCGACCGATTAGTTAAAATCACATTTGGTCAGTAACCCAATCGGTCGACTTCTGTGAATGCATAACTCGACTGATGCACTCATTAGAAAATTGATCCAAGGGATCGATCGAGATTGTAACTCGACCGATCAACAGTTTGTGATCAATTTTCAAATGATGTTAAAAAGTTATTAAAACTTGGTATTAAGTATCCCACATAATTTTCTCATCTTAGTTACAAGTCATATCATCAATACAAGTGATTACAAAATTCTTCTAAGGTCATTTTAATGAATTTCCTAATTAGCACACTTGCATTGCTTTTGACTTGAACTTTGACAAGCTTGGGCTTGTGTAAATTGATTCTTTTCATGTACCTAACACCTGAGATCAATCTTGAATACACATATTAGATACATATGAATGGAATCGTTGAGTCATTATCAAAATATGGACAATGTATAACCTCTAGGTCAACATTCTCCCCCTTTTTGACAATGACAAACCATTCCTCAAACATATTGAAAGAATGTTGAAAGTATACCTTTACCTTGTGAATTAGGGGGATTCAAGATTTGAACAATGTAAATTGCTCCCCCTCAATCTATGCTTACTTTAATCTACATAATTTCTCTTTCTACACAAAGCAATATAACATGCATGTACTATATGATCCTTTAACAAGTCACATGATAAAGCATATAAAGAACAAGAAAAGAATCACTTAAGCAATAATAGCAATATGATTGAATTTTAAGACAATAAAAATTCCTCTCCCCTTTTTGACATTATCAAAAAGGAAGGGGGGTAGAAGAGCATACAAACATGTCTTCTCAAACATAACCAAGTAGATATTCAAACATGCAATCACATAACATATAGAGACGAGAGAAACACACAAGCTAGGTCATAATCAAAATATGGTGAAATATGGCACCAACTCAAAAGATATAACTGATCAAAGAGTAAGAGTGCACAAAATATAGATTACAACCAATGAAGCATGTTCTCATAAGAACAACTACAAGTGAGAGTCAATGAAAACTAAAGATAAAACAATACATATCAGATAATGTGCCCAGATGTTTCTAATACACAATAGCCTAGAAAGATATATATGATCAGTAAACTAGACTAAAAACTAAGAAACAACTAGACATCTAAACTATCTATGTCTACATCATCATCATCATCCTCGACATCAGGCTCGTAGTCGTTGTCTACATCTGAAGGTGCAGCAGTAGTGCCTTCATCACCAGAGTCACCACCATAGCCATCACCATCATCATCAACATCCTCACCATCACCAACATCCTCATTAGCATCAGCAGTCTCAACATCAGTCTGGTCAAACATCTTCTCATCCATAGAAGGACTGAGGCCACGACTGGGTCAATGAGCATTCTGCTCATCCCAAGTCAGAGAAAGAGCATAGAGCTCATTGGCCTAAGGGAAGGAGGGAGCAGAATCACCCAGACTGGCAAGCAGAGTGGCCAAGGGGCCAATAGGAAATGACAGAAAGACAGGAGCAGAACCACCAGTAGCAGAGGGTGTGGGAGCAGCAGCGGAAGGCTCAGGGACAGGGTAGAAGTGATGGTATGCATAGGATGCCTAATCACTACCGGGGTAAGGCTGGTAGGTGGGGTATGGGTGTGTACATGATACATTCATGTTTGACATGATTGAACATAAATCCCTTGCAGATTCTCCTGGACCTGGAGGTTGTATGCATGTTGGTGCATCATGTAACCCATGAGGGCTTCATTGGATACATGAAACGAGGCATGGCTAGGTCGGAGTGGCTGAGGAGGTGGAGCTCGGGTAGAGGTATAGGTAGGTTCAACTGAGGCAGAGGCAGAGGGTGAAGCACCGGGTGTGGTGGAGGAAAGGATAGACACATATTTCTAAATCGTGGTCTCACTGATGCACACTCCCTTCCTGGTAGGTCTGTAGTGGAAGTCAGAGAAGAGTGATTTCTCAGTGGTGAACTGGAAAAGACCACAAATCAGGGCAGGATAAGGAGGATGGGTGTCACAGGTGTTCTTGCCAGAGTCAAAGCAAGTCATATGGTGGAGAATATATCTAGACCACTTTACTTTGACATTCTCTAAGATGCAGTACATGATCACTGTAGTGTTCTCTGCAATATCCATTTGATTTTTCTTTGGATGGATGTTGCAGTTGACCACTAGGGCTAATATATGCTTCTTGAGATCCAAGGAGGAGGAGGGTAGGGTGCTCTTATTCTTATAGGGAATGCCAGGTTTCTTCAGATAGCGATGGATATCAGGAAGAGTGATCTCATTCTACTTGTAGAAATCCTCAGGGTCCAAAAGGTCAAAATACTCACCATAGTCCTTACGCCAGGTATCATTCTCATCGTCTCCTGAAAAGAAAACATTCATGATATCCTTATAGAATTGGAATCTCTTCCCGACAATCATGGAAGTAAGGATTACTTGAGTATTTGGAGGGGGTACAAGGAAGTCATAATTCCAACACAAATTTGCGTAGAATTTGTGAACTGTTTTCATTCTAGACATCGAATTATGAAAGCAATCATTCTCAACATCCAGGGTGGATAGGTGATGAATGGATAGCAACCTCACCACTTGATCAGTGATGCCTTGACGCCTAGGGCTGGGCTCAAACAATGCTCTAAAAGGAAAAGGACTCCTAAGAAGAAGGTCCTTATACCTATTTACAGCCTCTATTGAGACAAAGAGGGTCTCATCAAATGGAATCAAGTAAGAGGACAAAGAAGAGGATGATGCATTGCTAGGGGTGGGTCTCTTTCTTCTATGAGAAGCCATGGAGGCAAAAAAAAGAGAAGAAGAGAGCAAACGCACAAAACAAACCACCAAAACCGTTCACACACCAAGGAAGAGAAAAGGGGAAGGTCTATCTAGGTTGGATTAGGGCTAGGTTAGGGAAGGTAAGGTCTGGGGTTCAGAGCTTAGGGTTAGAAGAAGGGTAATCGGTCATATATTCTCTAGTTGAGAGGGAGAATAGTCGTCTGAATCCAACTTAAGTTGGAAACAACCCACCGATTAGTCAAGTTTTATGAGTCTGAAACTCGACTGATTGGTCGTTTTGTAACAAGCTCTCGGCTAGGGATCAATTGAGTTTGTCCTGGGGGAAACTCGACCGATGGTCAACCTAACCTAAAACCATCAAACTTAATTTCTAGCCATTTGAATGCTAATTAAATTTATTTTTCAAATCCATTATGTTGATTAAACATACTTACGCACATATCACTCATCATTGGGTACTATTTTGCGATAAAACAAGCATTTACAAAAAATACCCAAAAACAAGGCAAAAATGAACATGAAAAAGCAATTTTAAGCATATAAGCACTCAAAGATGATCAAGATAGATGAAAAACATATAGGATATATGACTACTAGCTAGAAGGCATATCAAATTCATCCAAAGCAGTTATAAGCAATTTTGATCTAATAAAATTAAATTGCTCTCTAGCTAGAGGTTTAGTGAAAATGTCCACCAACGAATTTCCAGTGTCCACATGCGTGATGTAAATATCCTTCTTGGTAATGTGATCATGAAGAAAGTGATGGCGGATTTTATAACCCCATTTTCTAAAGCTTGTAATGAGATTTGTAGATCTCTTTTTAAAAGATAAATGAAGTAAATGGTTGATTTGATGGTTTGATTTGAATAAATTTCGTGTATGATAGGCTTGTGTGTTTTCTTAATGGGCCTTATTGGCTATTGAGTCCAATTAAAAGAAAAAGAAAAAGAAATGAAAAAGGAATTCAATTGGATAAAGGAATAAATAAGAAAATAGATAAAAGAAGAATAAAAGGCTAGGGAATATTTTCCAAAATAGATTTTGAATTATTAAGGTTCCTTGGGGTTCAAGGAACTCAGGATAATAATATAATGGCAAAGGAAATAGAAAAGATGTGGAAAATATGAATAATTAAAGGTTAACTTGCAACTGAAGAAAAGGAATTGTTTTCTTAAGATAATAATCCCAATTTTTTAGGATGAAAGATAAAACAATAAACGAGGTTCCCTTAAAATTTGAATTAAAAAGGAGTTCTAATTTGGGAGTTATTGCTTTTTCAAGCTATCCTCAAAATAGGAATTTTCTTGGAATTTAGGAAATCCTTTTCCTATTTGGTTTGAACGCAGAAAATGTCATCCATTGGATCTCGATCCAATAGGAGCCGCACATCTTCGAGTTCCAGTGGAACTTGGATTGTAGCACGATTACAGGGGGGAACTTTTCCCATCAATTTCTCACGATTCAGTGCATGTGCACTCGTGGGATTTGTCCCAATGGGTCCGGGAGAGAGAGACGAAGCTTCTTGACCCAATATTTGCGGACTTTCATCGCATCTACACAAAACGCCCAATTGGGATGAAGGTAGGTTTAGAGGCAGGGTCAGAAACCCTAAGAGAGTCCCCCATAGCCTATATATAGGACCCCCTCCTGGTTTCTCTCACCCTCACGAACCCTAGCTGCAGCTCCCTAGGTCCTCGCAACCTCTCCCTCTCTCGATTGCTAGTTCTCCAGTGAGGGCTCTGCCTCACGCTTCCGTGGCTTGAGTAGCAAAGAAAGAAGGAAGATGACGTACAACCTTCATTCGATCAGGGATCACCGTGATCCTGCGCGAGGATCTAACAGTGCTGGGGGGCGGCCGGTTAAGTGAAAGTCGCTCACTGACGCAGAGTGTTAGATTGAGGATCGAGGATCGACAGCAAGCGCACGATCCCACTAGTGGAGACAACTAATGCAGAGCATTAGATCTAGATGTGGAACCTTGGCACACCGATCGAACGGTCAGAGAAATTCAGTAATTAGTTCTCTTTAATCGAACAATCCAGAAATAGACTTTTATTTGCAAAAATCATAGAAATAGCTAGGAATCTCCAATGGAAAAACTTTATACATGAAAGTTGCATAGAAAAATACGAGGAACATGATAAAAATAGTTTGGAGACTTAATTCTATCTCGTTTTACAAAAGTACTTTAATTTGGTAGAAAAGTGTATTGAAAAGTAATTAGAAACCCTAATTGTATATAAAGGATGCATCTTTGAAGATTAATAGGTTAATTTGAAAGTATTAACCTGTTGATTGTTAAGATAGAGTTTTTATCCGTTTTGAATACAAAGTTGGCTAATTTAGGGTTTTAATCATTAAATGAAGGATAATATGTATTGAAACCATAATTTAGGGTAAAAGAAGAGGAAAAACCTTGTTTATTTCGAATTAAGGAAATAAGTTGTTAAATAATGATCCTAAGTCTGTTAGGAGTATTAAGATGAGAAATATAAAGGTTTTATGTAGTTTTGTTGAATTAGGGTTCATAATATTAAAAGTGGAGGAAAAACCCTAATTTCCAAGGAAACTCAAAAATTAGAATAGAAATCCTAAGAAATAAGATGAGTTTGGATAAATAATGATAAAAGGAAGTTTATATGTTTATTTCAGGATTTCTATTCATCTTTGATTACTTGGTTGGGTTTCCCTACTTAATTGATTCTGTCATCAAAACTACTGTTACAGGTATGTGGTTACGCTTATGACTACTCCGAATTAGTTTTCTGAGGATTTTGTCGATGTTTCCATCGTGGCTTGAATTAAACTGTTGGATGAATTTAATTCATGAAAACTATAATGTGGATATGACTATCACCTAAGATATGTGCCTACTAACTCAGATCGTAGTCCCCTCTGTAGCTTGGTAGACTGACCTAGTATATGTCTACCTATGGGGTAGGTCCATCAGGTCATTGGATGACTTAGTACATGGCTACTAATGGGGTAGGACCATCAAGTCACGTTGAGTCAAGGATTGGACTACCTTTGGGTAGGGCCATGTGACTCTATAACCCTAAGTATTGTCTACTTGTAAGGTAGGGCCATGGGGGTAAGGATCTACCATATGAGAGAGGTAGTATCCATGTCCACTGCAGGGACAACACAGAGATAGGGGATAGGTAAGGATTGAGTAGTATTGCTTAAAACGTAATCTTGAATGTTAAATGATAATTGGTTGATTACATTGTTATCATAGTTGCACAATTTTTGTAATCCCCCACATACCAGCTTTATGCTGATCGCGTATTTGTTTGTCGGCGTTTTCGGTACAAACCCCAAAAGGACAAACAGTAAATTGTCACATTGTGAATACATGAATTAAAGTTCAAGGAGGATTAGTTAGAGTAGAATTCACATGTGGATAGAAGTTTAGAAATCCAATTTTCCAAAGGTATGCAAAAAATTATTTATTACAACTTTTCAGTATAGTCTGGTAAAGTTTGGTAATTATTAATGTTTATTTGTCGAACCTTGATCCAGAAATTAGAATAACGGCTCTGACCTCCTGGTCTCCCTTAATTGGGACTTACCGGAAGGAGGGGTCATTACAGTGAACCTCTATATGTTTAGCTCTACTATGTAATATAGGATTGTAGGACAAGTTAATTGCACTAGTATTATCACAAAAGATAGGAGAAGCATCAAAATGAATGTTAAAGTCTTGGAGCATTTGCTTCATCCATAGGACCTAGGCACAACAACTCCCGACTGCAATGTACTCAACCTCAGTGGTTGATAATGGCACGATGCTCTATTTCTTGCAGAACCAAGACACCAAGAATGGTCCTAGGGGGAAGCAAATGCCACTTGTGCACTTTCTATCAATCAAGCAACCTACATAATCGACATCACTATAGGCAATAAGAGTAAAGTCCCTTGACTTGGGATACCATAGTCCAAAGTTTTGAGTTTTGGCTAGGCACCTTAGAATCCTCTTAACAGCTATAACATGAAATTTTTTAGGATTTGATTGAAATCTAGCACACAAGCCAACACTAAACATTATTTCAGGTCTAGAGGCTGTTAAGTAAAGTAAACTTCCAATCATACCTCTATAGATCTTCTCATCTACCTTCTCACCTTCTTTATCTTTATCAAATTTGGTGGTGTTTGACATGGGTGTGTCTATCGGCTAGGTATTCTCCATCCCAAAGCACTTAAGTAGTTCAATTGTGTATTTGCCTTGGTTGATGAAGTTCCCATCATTTGTTTGCTTGATTTGAAAGTCAGGGAAGAATGTGAGATCACACATCATACTCATCTCGAATTCACTCTGCATAGGATCACTAAATTCTTTGCAAAGATCAAGGTTAGTTCTGCCAAAAATGATATCATCAACATATATTTGAATGATAAGAAAATTGTTAGAAGTGTGCTTTAGAAATAAGGTAGAATCCACTTTGCCCATGATATAACCATGATCTAACAAAAAGTTCATTAATTTCTCATACCAAGACCTTGGTGCTTGTTTGAGTCCATAGAGAGATTTTTGCAACAAATAAACATGGTTAGGTAGATTATCATGATCAAAGCCTAGAGGTTGTGCAACATACACTTCCTCCTCAATTGTACCATTCAAAAATGCACTTTTAACATCCATTTGATACAAAAGAAAGTTTTTATGACCAACAAAAGTAAGCAACATACGGATGGACTCAAGTCTAGCTACAAGTGTATATGTTTCATCAAAGTTAATACCTTCATGTTGATTGTAGCCTTGAGCCACTAACCTTGCTTTATTTCTTACCACTTTGCCACTTTCATCTAGCTTGTTGTGATAGACCCATTTGGTGCCAATGATCTTTCTATTACTTGGTCTTGGCACAAGGGTCCAAACTTTGCTCTTCTCAAATTGTTCTAGCTCCTCTTGCATAGCTAGGATTCATTCTTCATCCCCAAGAGCTTCCTTGACATCTTTAGGCTCTAGTTGTGAGATGAAGGCGATGTTGGCTTATTCTTTGTTGAAAGCAGGCCACATCTTCACTCTCTCAAATGGATCACCTAAGATCAGCTCCTTAGGATGGTTCTTTGCAAATCGGGGAGTTGGATCCCTCTTTTCATCATCTTTTTCTTAGCAGCCACCTCTTTTCCCTTTTGAGTGATGTTGAGTTCTTTAAGGATAGGAATTACTTCATGTACAACATCATCATTTGCAACAATATCTTTGGGAATAGAGGGGTTAGTCTCAATAAACTTTTCATTAATAGATTCTTCTACTTTAGCAAGATCAACATTACAAACTATATATGCCTTGCTAGTACTGCTATAACCAAGAAAGAAAGCCTTATACAATTTCAGATCAAACTTGTCAAGAGAATCCTTCGTGTTCAAAACAAAATAAGGACATATGAAAACATGGAAATACTCGATAGAAGGCTTCCTACCATGCCATAGTTCATAGGGGGTTTTCTTAAGCGATGGATGCGTAAAAGCATGGTTTTGCAAATAACAAGAGGTACTGACAGCTTCAGCCCAAAACTTCTTAGGAGTACCAAACTCAAGAAGCATGGTCCTAGCCATCTCCTATAGAGGCCTATTCTTCCTCTCTACAACCTCAATTTGCTGAGGTGAACGAGGTGAAGAAAAGTTGTGTGCATAACCCGATTCTTCACAAAAATGCTCAAAAAGCTCATTTTCAAATTCTCCCCCATGGTCACTATAGATGGAAACAATCCGCCAAGAAGCTTCATTCTCAACTCGTTTACAAAAACTAGAGAAAACATCAAGCATATCACTCTTTGAAACGAGAAAGAAGGTCTAAGTATATCTAGAAAAATCATCGACAATAATAAGGCAATACTTGGATCCACAAAGCGATTGCATTCTCATTGGTCCAAATATATCCATATGAAGAAGCTCAAGATATGTCTTAGTGCTAAGGACTCCTTTGGATTTGAAGGAGGACTTGGTTTGCTTTCCTTGTGTATACGGTTGGCATTCCTCATCCTTTTTAAAATCCAATTTAGGAAGTCTCTTGACTAAGTCCTTTTTGCTCAACTTCTTTAATTGATGCATATTTACATGACCAAGTCGGCAGTGCCAAAGAGAAATATCATTCGAATTGGCTACTAGGCATTTACCAACCACAAGCTTAATAGATTTAAGAACAATAACATAAAGATTATCACTTTTTGTTCCCTTATATATAACTTGGTAGGTGAGGGAATCTAGAATCAAACATTCAAAAGAAGTAAATAGAACAAGGTAACCATTATTACAAAGTTGACTAACACTTATTAAATTGTGATGTAGGCCATACACAAAAAGAACATTCTTGATGCATAAGGATTCACCTACATCACCCTCACCTTTGACTTTACCTTTCTTGTTGTCCCCAAAGGTGACGAATCCTCCTTTCTTCTTTGTGAAATTGTTGAAATGGCTTACATCAGCTGTCATGTGCTTTGTGCAGCCCTATCAACAATCCATCTATATTTTCCCTACAAGAAAGGAAAATGTCGGTTCCCAACTCAAACTTTGGGATTTGGAGTTATCTTGGGGACCCATTTCATCTTTGGGTTGGTCCCCTTAGGCTTGTAAGGACAATAAGTAGAATAATAGTCATCACATTTGCAATAAGAACAAACCATAGGATTCTTAGTGCCCAAAGATTCTCCTACAAAGAAAGAGATATCCTTGCTCTTTTTTTTACCTTTGGCTTTACCATGCCCTTTGAGGCTCCCCCTTCAAATCCCAAACCACTAGTACCCCTTTGTTGGGTAGAATGATCAAGGATTTTATTTAGGGAGTTCTTCCCTTTGAGGAATTTCTGTAGGGATGCTCTTTATCTATGGTTGTCATCATTGAAAGAAAAAATAGTAGAAGATAAACTAGATATATCATCCCTAGCATGCACAAAGTCGTCCTCAAGACATAAAACTTTAGTAAGATATGAATCCTTTTCAAGAGAGATAGCAGCCACATTAACACTAGGCAACAAAGGTCTAGAAGATAGATCATTTGCTTGACTAAGTAACCTAGCATTTTCAGATTTTAGCATTTGAATATCTTTGAGATAAACATCTCTCTCTTCTCTACGAGCATCAATAAGAAACTTAAATTCAACATTTTCAATTTTACGCAATTTAAGTTCTTTTAGGAAATTTTGGTTCTCTTCCTTAAGATTTTCAATGTTCTTAAGTTAGACACCATTCTCAACTTCAACCCCATTATATTGGAGCTCAAGATCAAGGTATTGACCTTGCAAGTTATTAATACTCTCAAGATTGGTTTTCTCATTCAATTCCAAAATTTCAAGCTTAGCATAAAGATCATCAATGATTTTTCCTAACCATTTTCTTTTAGATTTACATTTAGCAAAAGAAGAACGGGTAGTAATAAACATGTCAATGATATCTTCTTTAGGTAGTTCATGCAAGCTTACCTCACTTAACTCACTTACCTCACTAATGTCTTCACTTGTAGAGGCCATGAGAGCAAGGTGACACTCTCCATCTTCTTCGGAGCTAGAGCTGCTTGAAGATGAAGCTTCCCAAGCTGCATTGGTTGCATTCTTGTGTCTCTTTTCCTTCTTATCCTTCCTCTTGTGCTTGCTCGCCTTATTATGATCCTCATCTTTCCTTGAGCTGCTCTTGTGGTGAGACTTTCTTGACTTTGGGCATTCACTCTTGTAGTGCCCTTTTTAACCACACTTGTAGCATCTCGGAGTAGAGGAGAAGGAGGCTTGCTTTCCCTTGAAGTGCTTGCCCTTGATGTAGTTGGCTTCATGCTCACTAGGGTCTTCATCTTCACTAGAGGAGGGAGAAGAAGTCCAACAAGCAAGTTGTTGTTGAAGGATGAAAACCACCACTTGTGCTTTGAAAGTACTATCTTTAATCTTCTTGGCTTCCTTCTCTTCTTGCTTAGCTTCTTCTTCTTGCTTGTCAAGTCTTGGCTCATGGGCTTGAAGATTACCAATGAGTTCTTCAGTTGGGATGTCACCAAGGCTCCTCACTTCTTCAATGGAAGTGACCTTTGACTCCCATCTCTTTGGAAGAGTTCTCAAGATCTTTGAGTTGATGATGCCTCTTTCCAAAGGAATGCCCAAAGCAACCATCCCATTGACGATGACATTCGGCCTTGAATACATCTCCACAATGTCTTCTTTCTTTCCCATCTTGAAGTTCTCTAGGAGGCTACCCAACATGTAGATCTTTGCCTCCTTGACTTGCTTTGTGACTTCATATGTGATGCACAACTTGTCCCAAATCTCATAGGAGGTATCCCATGATGAGATACAATTGAACTCCATGGGAGTGAGGGATACATAGATGATGCTAATGGCCTTTGCATTTCGTTGAGCTTCTTTGAGAGTAGCTTCACTCCATATTGCAACAGCTTCAGTTGGCTCTTTGTAAGGTGTGACCATCACCATCCACATGTCAAAGTTCATCCCTTGAATGTAGAACTGCATTCTTCTCTTCCAATAGAGGAAGTTGGTGCCATCAAAGACCGGATGACGTATGGAGAAGCCTCCCTCTAGGTTGAGTGAACCAATTAGTTTGTCGCCCATCTTCTCATCTCTTGGGAGATTGTTGGAGAAGATCCTTAGATCTAATACCACTTGTTGGATCTAAGGTCTCTAGAGGGGGTGAATAGAGATACAAAATTTCTCACAAAATAGATTAGACCTTCAAATTATATCAATCAGGAGAAATAGATTAATGGAAATTTGAAGTCCTATCTAACAAGCATAGCAAGGATGAGAGAGATTGATAGCAAGCACTTGACAAAGGGATGTAGAGTGGTTCCATACTTCAAACTAGAAGTGAGTCAGTCCACTACCTAGAAAGGTCAACCTCTAGGACTTTGCAAGTGCTTTTCTCTATTATATCACCACAAAGATTACAAAAATAGACCACTAAAGGACTTACCCATCCAATCACAAGGAGATCTCCACCTTACTAAGGAACTTACCCACTTAGCTTGAATTTTCAGCCTTCACCTAGGTCTTACCCATTCAAGCTCAAGTCTTCTGCCTAGAAGGACTTTTCTTCTCCTCTTGGATCTTCCACCTTTGCCTTCTCCTTCACCTAGACAAGATCATCATCTCTTCATTAACCTTGAAGAGGACCAGTTACAGCTCCTTCTTTACTCGATGGAGCTTGCTTCAACTTTTCTTCATGAAAGAAGGGGATAGGAAAGTAGTGGAAGATTGAGAGCTTTACATGCACAAAGGTGGAGCTCTCTTACAATAATCCTAACTCACTCACAAATCATGAAATGAAGTGTAAACTAGAGAGAGAAAGGGGATCAAGGGGTGGTAGCACACTCAACTATAGCAAGGACCTTGTGTGTAGTGAATGAGCAACCTTGGAATGAACTCCAAGTGGTCCTATTTATAGCTGGGGGTGATCCCTTGAGTTGGGAAACACTTACGGTCGAATTATAGCCATTTTTGCACAAGGCAATGAATCTATTTTCATCCAAAGAAGTCACCAACGGTTAATATCACTTTTTCTGCATTTTCTGTATAGTACATTTGGTCAAGATTCAATAAAGGTAACTCGACCGATCAGCTAAAAGACAAACCCAATTTTCAAACTATCGGCCGAGTTTGGCCTGGGAAACTCGACCGATCAGTTAAAACCAGATCGGTCGAGTTTTGTGAATGCACAACTCGACCGATGCACTCATTAAAAAATTGATCCAAGGGATTGGTCGAGATTGTAACTCGATCGATCAGCAGTCTGTGCTCAATTTTCAAATGATGTTAAAAAGTGATTAAAACTTGGTACTAAGTATCCCACATAATTTTCTCATCTTAGTTACAAGTCATATCATCTATACAAGTGATTATAAAATTCTTCTAAGGTCATTTGAATGGATTTTCTAATTGGCACACTTGCATTGCTTTCGACTTAAACTTTGACAAGCTAGGGCTTGTCTAAATTGATTCTTTTCATGTACCTAACACTTGAGATCAATCTTGAATACACATATTAGATACATATGAATGGAATGGTTGAGTCATTATCAATATATGGACAATGTATAACCTCTAGGTGAACAGGATGTGTGCTGACTTAGTCAACCTGTCAACGATCACCCAAATGGAATCATGACTTTTGGTTGTCCTAGGAAGTCCCACCAAAAAGTCCATCGTAATATGATCCCACTTCCACTGGGGTATAGGCAACAATTGCAAAGTCCCTATAGGTTTCTGATGTTATGCCTTAACATGCTGACACATTATGCACTTTGCTGCAACTCAACTACGTCTATCTTCAAACAAGGCACCAATAAAAATCTTTTAGATTGTGGTACATCTTGGTACTACCCAGATGCATCACGTACATCGAAGAGTGATCCTCTTTAAGAATTGACTTCCTTAGATCATCAACATCAGGTACCACTACTCTACCGTGGTAACATACTGTCCCATCCTCTGACTCATGGAAGCCATCACATTTCTCACTACCAAACTCTACTCAGATATACTAAATCATAGTATCATCACATTGTGCATATCTAATTTTCTGCCTTAACATAGGCTTAATCTGTAACTGGGCCAACAAGCTTACTAACAAGGATACCTCTAGCTTCACATTCATCAGATATAAGGAGATGAACATATCTCTCTTATGGCACAACAAAGAACATAACTATGCCTTATCCATAGATGAGGACAAAGAAGACTTCCTACTCAAAGCATTTGCATCTTAGGTGATGGCATTTTAGGTGGTGGAGTTTGAATCACTCTTGGTGCAGAACCACTGTATTCTTGTGTTCTATGTAAGAAGTCCTCCTGAAAATAACTATGTGGTGATGAGGCTTCGTAATCAGTGCTTCTTATTTGTACCATACACTAATACTTGAAATATACAAAATTTATGTGAGAACATGGTAGTAGTGACTGAATAATATTTGAAATTCTATTAAAATGTAGTAAAAATGTGGCCTAGAGTGGCTGGTCACATCACTCATAGTGTTTGACACATCATTTTTTTCCCAGCAACGACGCCGAAAACTTTGTGTAGCGCAAACTACACATTAAAAGCAAGTATATGTATCAATGTTATACATGCCTAAAGAGGCCCATATGTCAAACACGGGGAAATTTTTTATCCAAAAACTATTACTAACAATAACCTAATCAGCTAGGCTGGAAGAAAAGAGTGAATTGGTTGGATTAATAGATAATTTGCAAGAAATAAAACTAATATTAATGATTGTGATCACAAGTGGAAAGAATTCCTTAGGATTTTGGTTTCACCATGGTTTACATTGCAATTAACATCATTTTATTAATATTAATCTCTTCTAACCTTGACAAAGAGACTTGTAGAAAGAATTACCCACTCTCGTGGCATAATTCACTACCTAACCTAATAACAATCCCACTCTCATAGTAATTGTGTTATTAATTAGGTGCCTTATAAAAAACTCTAGGTTATTCTCTTCACATTCATAAGCGCCTTTCTCAAGGTGTGATATAAAACATGTAATTATATGAGTTTTTCCAACTCTTAATCCCTCTCTCAAAGAAATTAGTGGTCTAAATAATTACCTATGGTGATCAAGCATGGATAATTCGTGACGCTCTCATGAAATTATGTCCAAAATTTAAGAGAAACATGTATATTAAATCATAATAGTGCATTACAATGCAAAATCGGGCTACTCCCACATCCTAACAAAGAAGGGGATTAGCCTCACATGATTTTAGTTTCCCTACACATAGAAAAAGAAGTAGAAAAGTAAGAAAACATTGAGAAATAAGGGAAAATCCTTGGAGAAAGAAGGTATGGAGGGTTCCTCCTGACGAACGTGGTGATTTGCCGTCTTCCGACTGCAAATCTAGCCACTGGTAGTGCACGAACCGCCTAAAATGATGCTTTTTCCTCCTCTTTCTCTCTTCTCTACTCTCTACTACTATATAACTAAATGGAACATGACAATTAGGTCTGTATGAACTCCCCCTAAGTCATAGAAGTGACTTAGGGCGTCATTAATTATCAACTATCAGATTAATGATGTTTTCCGATCTGCCTAATCTCATTGTCTTGGTACTACCGACTGGGTGTTGATAGTATTGACTACCCCAATAAGTTGTGGCCAATGTGTAGTTGTCAATACTATTGAGTTGATGTCAGTAGTACCGAGATTTCTCAAGAAATTATGAGTCCTCCCTGTATGGTCACTGATAGTGCTGAATTCTTTGGTCAGTACTATCGAGTTTTCTCGATCTCACATGTTCTTTTCTTAGTAAGTGTTAATACCACTGACAGGAAGGTCGGTAGTACCGAGCTGTGTAGTTTTGTGTCGATTCACCTGAAATTCCATAAAAATGAACATAAGTTCCCAAATAACAATGAACCTAACAAGAACATTTAAGAATAAATCTATTTGATGCAATTAAGTGTGACATGCTAATGATAATAAATACCGCACAAATAATACCGACAATAAAAGCACCAAAATCCATAATAAATAGCATGTGAGAATGGCAATAATCGAGTGCATCAAACTCCCCTAAGCTTAAATGTTGCTCGTCCTCGAGTAAAAGATCCTTAGATCTATTTGAGATAAGTCAACAAAAGGACATAGGATATGAATTTTCACTCTCAACTATCCCCACCTGGCGGTCCCAAACCAACCTTTATTGACCACCGAATAGTCAACTACTCTCAAGTGACCAAAAATATCCATAAAAGATATCCACCCTTATATCAAGTGAACACTATCAATAGAGCAACTGATATCATATTCAATTAGACATTCACTTGGTGCATCATGTGATTCCCTATCTACATTTCTCTTTCCTAACTACCAACTAATTGTAAGCAGTTCTCCTTATAAGAATGAATGAGGAGATCAATCATATAAGTAGCCTACCAATATGAGCAATGGTTGGAATGAAATAAGTGTCTTGCAAAGAGTCACAATTAACATCCAAATTATTTATGCAAAAATAAAACATGAAGAACCTATGTGGTGAAGATAATGAGCAATGCATGAATCCTAATGCCTATTGTTATTGGGTAGAATGATGCATGTATTGAAAATCTCATCAAATTGATGAGGGCAAAGTGAAGACGAAAATGCATCATGTGATGTTTCCATTTCTTTGTGAAGTAAAATTGCAACCCAAGTTTGGGGCATCCTTTCTCCCTCTTTATTTCATAACATAATTTTTTTTTCATTGGCCCACTATTTTAGCATGATGGAAAATTATCCTTGGGCATATCTCATTTGTTTCATTTCTTTCTTTTGATTTTTCCAGAGGGTATGGATGTGTATCCATGCACTATAATTTTAGAAGGAAACAATAACCACATGATGTGAAAATGAATGATGAAAAATGTATGCAATCTACATGTAAATGTTATTCAACTAGATGATATGCACAAAAACTATTTATGCATATTTTTTTCATTTTGTAACTAATGCAACAAAACAAAAACTAACTATCATGTCACCTATTATGTCATGTAGTGCAAACAAGAGGAAATAATTTAGGTTACTTGGTCATCTTAAGGTCGTGGATCAAAGTGGATGGAATCACATAATTAAGAGACAATGCCTTTCATGAACTATGATATGTCCCTCTACTACTAACCTGTGTATAGGGTAACCTTAGGATTTCTTTCTAAGATTTCAATTTAGGGTCCCATTAATTGTTTGATCAACTCAGGCACAAACCCTATCTTCATCCACATTACATGAAGAATTAAGATTATCATTCATATCAAATGTCCTTAACCTGACTAGCCCATACACTTCCTCTAGGTTATGTAACTCAAAAAATTTACAACTAAGCCAAAAAAAATTAATTTCTAATTTTTCATTTTGCACAAACATGGAAGAACAACGTCTATGGTGGCAGAGATAAAAATCATGCTTTTTATTGCTCCAAATTTACACTAGATAGATTGTGGATCCTACAATTTGGAAAGCTAAAAGCTAAAAAGAAAATAAAGACTAAAAGAAAATTAAAAAATAAAGGACATAGTTGTTCCAACACACTCCCTAATCTTGAACTTGAATGTGTCCTCATAGTCAAAATCCAACTTAAGAGGTGGAACGGTGGTACCGATCAAAATGGTGGTTGTGGTGGGTGCAACATGGTTGGGTCATGGGGGTAGAAAGTCCCCAAAAATGTTGGCGGTTGTTGTGGAATTTTTGGAGGGTGTGGATATCCACCAGAGTAACCTTGACTCTAGTAGTTGTCAAAGAACGACTGTTGATAGTTCTCCATCCTTTGTAGGCGTGTGTGCTTGCTCCCTTGGTTATCCAAGAGAAATTGTTCATTTTCGAAGATCACCTACTAGTTTTGATGAAGCTGTCCTTGGACATCATGGATTCCTGCCAGTGTATTCGTCTGCTATCACCACCCCTATTGAATCTCTTCAAGCATTCAATACATGTCTGCCATCAAGTATGGATCATCCTCCTGGGTAGCTAGTGGAGAAAAAGAAATAAAGGCTCCATGTACTCTAGGGCACTTACGGGGGACCTTCCTCCTCATGATTGGGATGGTGACATCCTCCTCCTCTTCTTCATTATGCTCCTACTATTTCTCTTTCTTGACATCTTCTTCTTCATCATCTTCCTCTACAGAGTCCTCTATAGGCCACCTCATGTGATAAAATCCTTGGAAGTTGAAGATCGGATTAGGGAGATCCCTCTCCCAGTTCTGGTCAACCACTATACAACATGTGTACACCTTCCCAAGACACAAGTTGATGAGGTTCGCTCTCTTGAAATGTTTCATGTCCAACTAGGGAGGAGCCTTTAGGGATTTGGAGGTGGAAAGATCAAGGTTAAGATGCATTGTTATTGGAGTGATAAATTCTCCAAAATGGTTGGGAGGCGTCCTCTGTACTAGTTGCTTCACTGCCATCATGTTTTGGAGGAATAAGGAACCAAAGTCTACATTATCCTTTTCTAAGTTTAGCGAATTATAGAGGAAAAAGAGGTCCACTCATTGAACCTTCCCCCATCCCCTGACTGGACTTGGTAAATATAGTATTGGTGAGGAAGTGATGCAGGATACGAGAAAATGGGTGCTCAATGTCAATGATGGAGTGGTATACCAGTTGATGTGGTAGCCCTCTAGCACCTCCGCCAAAAGTTCCAATGCACCCTTGTAGTCGAAGTTGCTAGTAGCAAAGCATATTTCGCTAGTGGCCACCCGTAGATGGCGTGGAATTGCCTTAGCATCATTTGATAGTCGGTGTTGAAGAGATGCAATTTGACGCAGCCTTCCCTCCATTCATCCCCGTGCTCGAGGTTGCAACAAATCTCCATCGAGGCCTAGAACTCATATGAGTTCTAGGAAGGTGAGCCAATCTCTAAAGAAAGGGTGATCGCCTGCCAACCCATGGTCCTCACATACTTGATGGAGATTGTCGATGAAGCCCATGGAGGCAAGGAACACATATTATCCATATCATGTTGAGGTGATCTCTCTCTTCATCAGCTTATCGTACATCTTCTTCAAATTGTTGTTGACATGAGAAATGCATGTTGGTTTAGGCACCAACATGACATTGTATGCTGATGAAGAAGTTGCTTGCATGGATGCCATTGAGCTAGTACAAGAAGGGGATGGAGAAGAAAAGATTTCGGAGAAGACTCTAAATGCCCAGAAGTGCTTGCAGAATAATTGCTTGAGAGAGGTGTGATGAAGGTGTGAATTAAACAATATAAACATCCCTGCTTATATAGCTACCAGCCAACCTACTACCAATGCTTGGTAGTACCGACTGCTTTTGCATGATCCATGTAACTCGATATCAGTTGTTGGTACTCATGCTCCCCATTGGTTGACATCGTAGCTGCAGATTGCTATTCAGTAGTAATGACGACTGTCAGTAGTACTGACTTCAGAAAGTGTGTGACGGATCGGTACTACTGACCTTCAGATGCAAAAAATCTTGATTGTCGATGGTGCTCTCACAGATTCTATGTCTTCTGATGTTAGTACTACTGAATTTGTGTCGGTAGTACCAAGTCTTTGAAATTTCTTGATACTTCCAAGCATTATCTCAGTGTTATGAACCCGGAGCATCATTAAGTGTCAGTACTACCGAGTTGGATGCCACTAGTACCAAGTCCTTATCAATTAACTCAGACTCTTTTATGTAAAAAGTTAGTGCTACCGACATTATAGTCAGTACCACTGAGAAATTTTGAATTTGGACTCGACCATCTCTGTGATGTCATCAGTAGTACCGACTTTGCGTTCAATAGTATTAAGATTTTGTGAAACTAATTTTTATGTCCCTGTGGGTGTGTCGGTACTACCGACTTATGCTCAGCATGCACACCTAACAAAAATGATCAAGGCACCTTTTTATATAAAACTAATAGAATGCAAACTAAAGCTATGAAAACTACAAAGTTGAATATAAGGAACAAAAAGATGGTTGGGTTGCCTCCCAACAAGCTCCCTTTTTTTACGTCATAGGATCGACGATCAAATCAAACCATCAGTGAAGCTCAATGAGCTTGAAATGTTCTTCTACCCAAACCACATATTCCCCAAGGTAATGTTTAAGTTGCTGGACATTAACAAGGAATGGCTCATCTCCATTGCTTATCTCTAGTGCCCCAAGGGGTAAAGCCTTAACTACCACAAAAGGACTACTCCATCTAGATCTCAATTTACCAGGGCATAATTTCAACCTAGAACTAAATAGAAGCACCTTCTATCTTGGAGTGAAGACACTATGAAAGATGTGTTGATCATGACTATGATTTGTTCTCTCTTTGTAGATCCTGGAGATTTCATAGGAATCTATCCTCAACTCATCTAATTCAATCAATTCTAACATTCTCTTTTTCCTCGCATCATCCAAATTATAATTCAATTTGCTCGGGGCCCATTTAGCTTTATTCTCTAACTCTACGAGTAAATGAAAATCTCTCCCATAATCCAACATAAAAGGAGCGGTTCCTATATGTGTCATGTAGGCTGTCCTATATGCCCAAAGAGTGTCATTAAGCTACATACTCCAGTTTGTCCTATTAGTTGAGATGGTCTTCTCTAAAAATTTCTTTATCTCTCTATTAGACACCTCAACTTGTCCTTGAGTTTGTGGGTGATATGGGGTACCTACCTTGTGTCTCACTCCATATTTTCTCAAAATCACACCAAGCTTCTTATTGGTGAAGTGAGATATACCATCACTAATAATCAATCTTGGCACCCCAAACCTACAAATTATGTGATCTTTAACAAACTTGCATATAGGTTGAGCATTATTAGTGTAGGTTGGAATCACTTCCACCTACTTAGAAACATAATCAATGGCAAGCAATATTTATAAATCAGAATTAGATGTCACGAAAGGGCCCATGAAATCAATTCCCCATAAATAAACAATTTGAATCTCTTGAAAAACTTTAAGGTCATTTCAAGTCTCTTAGATATATTCCCTGCACATTTACATGCATCACAACAAAGTACAAAATTGTATGCATCCTTAAAAAGTATTGGCCACTAAAATTCACACTCTAAAACTTTGGCAAAGGTCCTAGAGCTAGCATGGTGACCCCCAGTAGGTAAGGAGTGAAAGTGTGCTAAAATGCTCTCAAACTCACAATTGGGCACACACTTCCTCAAAATACCATCCCTAAACTGCTTGAGCAAGATGGGATCATCCCAAACATAGAATATCAAAGAATGGAAGAATTTATTTTTCTCTTGATATCCCCAGTCTTCTGGAAGCACGCCACAAGCCGAGTACTTCACAATGTTTGCAAACCACAGATCTTTGTTTTTTAAAATTGAGGTTATTTCTATGCTACCTCCACCATCCATGGTGAAGGGAATTAGGAGTTTCTTAGGCCATGCCAGTTTTTATTGACTTTTCATAAAAGATTGTTCAAAAATTGCAAAATTACTTTCAGAATTATTGGAAAAAGACGTTGAATTTAAATTTGATGAGCGGTTTTTGAAAGCTTTTGAGATGTTGAAGGAGAAATTGGTTCCCACACCTACTGTAACAGGCTCCAGATTGGAGTCAACCCTTTGTTGATTTGTGATACATCAGATTATGTGGTTGGGGTTGTTCAAGGACAATGTCGAGACAAGGTTCCCACCATCATTTATTTTGTGTATAAACCCTAAATGATGCCCAATTAAATTACACAACATCTGAAAAAGAATTATTGGCGGTGGTCTTTGCTTTTGAATTTTTTTGCCAGTACTTGATAGGGGGAAAAGTCATTATGTGGACCGATCATGCAAAAATTAAATATTTGTTGCAGAAGAAGGATTCCAAACCTAGACTAATTAGGTTTTGCAACAATAAGAGTTTGAAATTGAAATCTAAGATAAGCTAGGCACAAAGAACATTGTGGTAGATCATTTTCCTAGGCTTGAACAAGTTGATGAAAAGGATATAGGCATACCAATAGTAGAGAAATTTCCTGATGAGCAACTCCAGGTATTATCATATTTCTATAGAGCCACATGATCATGATAATTCTACTTTCACTTGTCCATATGGAAGATTTGCTTACCGTCAGATGCCTTTTGGTTTTTTCAATGCACTGACGACTTTTCAAAGATGTATGCTCTCCATATTTTCTAATATAGTTGAGCAGTGTCTTTAGGTTTTCATGGATGATTTTTCAACGTATGGAGAGTCCTTTGAGGACCGCCTTGACATTTTGGACAAAGTCTTGCAAATATGCGAGGAAACTCACTTAGTTTTGAGTTTGGTAAGCGTAGCAGTGTTAAATCGACGATAGTCAATACAAACTCGCCACCTGGTCACCAACCTAGTAGAAATCAATTCATTATTTGAATTTGTGGTGACTGTTATCCCCCTTTCTTTAGAACCACTTGAATAGCACTTACCCAATTAGAGTCATAGATAGCATAAATTATACATGCCGATATAAGTTTAACTACCTCTTTCTTCACTATGTCAGTCGTGAGGGGATTGCATCGCCAATGAGGTTACCATATGGGCTTGGATCCTTCTTCTATGTGGATCTTATTTTGGCAGAAGCTAGGGGAGATCCCCTTGATGTCTACAACTGACCACCCAAATGTTTTCTGGTAGTTCTTTAGCACTACGATCAACTGCTCTTCCTCCTGGATACTTAAAGATGTCGAGATAATAACTGGAAGCCTTTCATTTTCTGCCAAAAAGATATACTTCAAATGTGGCATCAACGACTTCATTTCAAGATCTGGAGGACTCGGTAGAGATGGAATCAATGGTCTTGGAGGTGGTCCTAAGTCCTCATAATGCCTGGTGTAGTAACATGGTAATACCTTGAGAAATAAGATACACTCCTCCAAGGAACAAGATAGGGTGTAGTCATCCACCAAATTCATAAGGCGCACCTCCAAAGGCAACCGTGGATATGCTTGAACAAGGGTGGAAGAAGTTGCCTCATCAATTGTCGTTGGTTAGTATTCCTCCTCTTCATCATCGATATATTAGATTGTCTTGGCCAATGAAATCTTCTTTGTATTCTCTAAGATGTCCACTGCGGCTGTGCCTTTATGTACATGTATCATCACGTGGGTCATATCTAGGAATGGTTTCCCTAGAAACAAAGACACCTTCCCTTGGACCTGCTGCAACATGTGACATTGTGCCTTCTCCTCAGTCATTTGTGTAGACTCGGGCATCTTGATTTCAAAACGTCTTCTTTGATACCCAGTGTCAGTCTTCCTCTGTCCAACTCTAAGATCATGTTCATTATGGCTTGAAATGGCCTCCCCAGTAGTAGTTCATTGTTGTGATCATTGTGCATCTCCATTACCACAAAATCGGTTGGAAATACAAATTTTTCGACCTTGACAAGAACATCCTCACAGATACCATATGGCATGACTACTGATTTGTCTTCTATATGTATGGTCATATTTCTCCTTTTGGATTCCTTGAGACCTATTTTTTTAAGGTAGTTAAGGGCATAAGGTTGATCTTCTCTAAACCTTGTCTTCCCGATGTAACATGATATGTTGAAGAAGCCCAAATCTTGTCTTTTTGGTGTCAATGCTCCCAAAATAAAAGCACTAGCCTACTCCTTCAACACCACTACATCTGATTCTACTATCCTCCTTTTCTTATTGATTATCTCCTTCAGTAATTTGCCATAGGAAGGGACGTATTCAATTGCATCAATCAATGGAATGTTTACGTGAAGCTTTCTAAAGCTATCTAGAAACTTCTGAAACTGTTGGTTGACTTTCTTTGCCTTCAAGCTATCTGAGAAGGGTACTGGAGTCACCAACTTCCTTTGGTGAGGTGGGACATATGCTTCCTTCCTTGTCTCCTCTAGTTCATGAGTTTCATTATCAGTTGTTCTGTCTTCTGCTGTAGTATTTGGCTCAAATGTATCAACAGTCACCACCGGGCCTGTGTCACCTACATTATCCTTTGCCTATGAACTTATCCTCTTTTCATTCATCACTCTCTTCCTATTGTGAAGCAATACTACCTTCACCATAAGGTTTCCATATGATATGTCAATATTTCCTGGGAACCCCTACTGGCTGGGCTTCTTCAAAGAATCCACTTCTGCTGCTATTTGAGAAATTTGAGTCTCTATACTACAAAATGGTGCTCCTTAGCTCTGTAGTTCCTCTGGGTCTGGCCAATGATCATTTCATTATGAATGACCAGCTTACCCAACATGTATTCAATGCGGTCTATTTTACTGGGGCCCTATCTTGTTGATACTAATATTATGCACCAACCTATTGTGGCTTGCCTTGTTGTGCTTGGGATGGGCCCAACTAAAAATTATTGGGATCCTTCTAGGAAAACTTGGGATCCTTCCTCCAAGAATAATCATTGCCTTTGTAATTCTATTGTCATGCAAACATGCACTCTTCTTCCTCTCCTATAGAGGAATTTCCATCCTTTTTATATAGCTTCTTGGCTATGAGGTCAAGCTTTTCATTCAATGTCGTAATGACTTTAGACTCATCAACACTTTTAATGGTTGTTGGATGTTCTCTTTCTCCCCCCTAAGACTTATTCTTAGCCATATTCTTTAGAATCTTGTGACACGCAGATGGCTTGTTGTTGAAGAAGAAGCATATTCCTGCACTATCAAGTGTGGTCCTCTCTCCTTGATGCATCCCATAATAGAAAATCTTTGCTTGGCCGTAAAGATCGAACCCATGATGAGGGGATTTTCTCAGCATGTTCTGGAACTGCTCCCATGCTTCAGAATAGGATTCTTATGCCTGCTGCTTGAAGTTGTAAATTTTTCTGACCAACTTGTTCATCTTCTGTGGTGGGAAATAATGCTCAAAGAACACGTGTATCATCCCCTCCCATGTTTCTATTGACTCAAGAGGAAGATTAAGGAACCAAAACTTTGCATTGTTTGTCAGAGAAGACGGGAACAACTTCAAGTAGAAGACTGTGATTGGCACTCTGTCGATCTTCACCATGTTGCAACTCTCAACAAAATTGTTGTTCAGAATGGCATATACATCGCACATCCTGGATCAAGTAAAGACTCTGTGTTTCCAGCAAGCCACTGCTACATCCATTTCATTAGGAATTGATGATCTTTTAACGAGACCTTCTAAGGGATGGCTAGTCCAAGATGTTGAACAACAAAGTTGGATTGTGGAAAAACACCTATGGGAGGTAGAAAAACTGTGCCAATCCATTGAGATATGGTATGCTACAAGTGAATATTTGCGACAAGAAATGAATCCGGATGACTGATCCTCCAGTCCATATAATGTCTTTTTCGGGAGCTAGAGGAAATGCATCTCAAGTACACCACGCCGTAGGTATGAGGGGAGGGAAGGGATGTCGGATCTACAAGGACAAATGATTGATTTACCTATTCAAAGCAACTTACGTGAATTCTTTAACGGTTGCATTAGATCATATTAAGTTTTTGGCAAAAAAATCAAAACGGCATGTTTGGCCATTTTAATTCCCATAATAGCACATTCTTGAACTTAATTCTCAAAATGAGACATTTTGGGCAATGTGTCCCCTGTGGAGACGCATTGCCCTCTCGAGAGACAATGCGTCCCGGACCAGGATGCATTGGCCCCACACAGGGGCAATGCGTCCCGGACCAGGACGCATTGCTCTACGACAGAGCAATGCGTCCCAAATTGGGGCGCATTGGTCCCACCGAAGAGCAATGCGTCTGGGCTCGGGACACATTACCCATTTGTGTCCCGACACAGGACGCATTGCCCTTCGGTGGGACCAATGTGTCCCGTCCCGATACGTCCCAACGGCTAGTTGGGGCAATGCATCTCGGCTGGGGACGCATTGCTCCCCCTACCGTTGCAACATAGCCGTTGCGGGCCGCGGCCGTTGCCACGTGGGGGAGCAATGCGTCCCTGTTGGGATTTAACATGAGTATATATATATATATATATATATATAGAGAGAGAGAGAGAGAGAGAAAGAGAGAGAGAGAGAGAGAGAGAGAAAATATATTGACAATCAACATGTTTCTATACTTTTTAGTTTTGATATTTTTGAGTTCTTAGCATCACATGCTGCGGAGTTTCTCAATAGACTAAAAGAAAAATTATGCACAACATCTCATGACTCCCCAATCTATAGATCTAGTATTTCAAAAAATAGCTGTCATTCAAAAGGAACGATGGTGCAACTTGTTGCTTGTCTATTTTTTTTTCATTGTAATTAAATATGCATGTATTATTTGAAAAATTGCTAGATAAACATTTGTTCAAAAAATTGGAATCAACAGGAAACGACCGATAGCAGCCCCCCCTTACAGCCAGGTTATCTTTGTTGGCTTAACACCACAATCAATAGCTCGACAAAAGCGGAGGGAGAGCTCCGAATCCCTGGGAAGGCGCGTGGCTCCGCCACAAAGACATAAAGTATAGCACATAAAGTCTTCCACAACGATGTGTAGGCAAATAAACCGTTCCATTCCCTGGTTCAACTCCCCTCCTATCCCTTCTCGACATCTCGTCTTTCTGTGTTTGGGAATTATGAATTATTATGTCTGGTTATACATGCAACAAAACTACATCTTTGAGAATCATGTTATACAAGTTTGCTCGATCTTTCTTAATAACCTCAAAGCGAAACTATTGATTACACTCCTGTACATTTCACCTGACCCTTTACACTCTTATTTATAGAATTGCTATTTCGTGGGAGTTTACAATTGGAATAAATGGTGTGAGAGATCACACCACGCGCATGCAGCTCAGTTCACAGCATCAACCACTCGTGTTGAAATTTCAAACGAAGTATAACCGTAAACTGCCGAGCTGATACATCGGACCGGCAGGGTACAGCTTGTTCACTAGACAATACTGTGAAATGGATATGAAGTCTCTCAGAAAATACCGTGAAATGGATATGAAGTCTCTCAGAAAATGCATGAAGCACTTTCAACGATGCTTCGTCCGCGCCTCCGCGGGAGACAATACTGTGAAATGGATATGAAGTCTCTCAGAAAATGCCGTAAATTAATTTCCACGACAACCGGTAACTGTTTATCCCCTCTATATATATACCAATACCATAATATATCAATGCCAATACCATCACCCGCTACCGCATTTTGAGCCTCACCATCTTCGATCATTGCATCAAGCAGCTAGCATAGCTCCGACCTCTTACACAAAAATGAGGCACGGTCATATAGGTGACTCCGTCGTCGCCGGACATCCCGGAGATCACTTAGCCCTAGAGTACAAGAGAGAGCTGTTCAGGTGTGATGGGTGCAAGCAGGTTGGGTTCGGCAAGCGTTACTCCTGCTTGAACCCCAGCTGCGAGGTCGGAAGTGGCATCGGCTTCCACCTCCACAAGTACTGCGCCGAGCCTGAAAGCAGGCGCACACACTGGCTGTGCGAAGGTCGCCTCTTCGAGTACCGCAGTGAAGCCAAGGATTGGAAGCAATGTCATGCCTGTGGCGACAAGTTCGAAGGCTGCTTCTACCAAGGATATTGGGATGGCAGTGGCTTCCGGGAGCGTGAGCCTCGTAACCTGCACCTCTCCTGCATGGGACTGCCGCGCGACATAGACCTCAGCCAATACGCCAAACACCAGAGAGGCCAACTCCACCACAGGTCCTGTCCGATGACATAAGAGGCGTGGTTCTGGTCCTCAGAAAGGAACTCCCCTCGAACGTCAAATGCGCTCTCTGCCATCAGAAGAAGGTAGACCGACTGAAGACGTGGGCCTATGTCTCCCAGTGCAACACCTACGGCTACCATGTACGCTGCCTGAGGAAGAAAGTCACAGAGTATCTGGAGCTCCTAATCCTCGGAGTCATCCAACTTGAGAGCATGGCAGCTGATGGCTATGAACAAGTCAATTGGATGGAGTCTCTCCTTGGTTCGTCGGCAACGTCCAGCGCCTTCCGTCTCCCTGTAGCACGCGTTGGTAAGGGTAAAGGATCTGCTCGTGGAGTCTTGCGGGTCATGGCAATCTCCAAAGTGCTGCTCGCCATACTTGTTGCGGCCTTCATAGGGGATCCGATTTCCATTGGAGTTACTATGGTTTCGGCTTTGTTATCCCACTAATAATCTCACGGATCACGACTTGGTAGATTTTTGGCCAAAAAACCAAAATGGCATGTTTGGCCATTTTAATTCCCAAAATAGTAGTTCTTAAAATAATTCTCAAACATTTTGGGAGCAATGCGTCCCGCCTTAAGACGCATTGCTCTGTCGCAGAGCAATGCATCCCGGCGGGGGACGCATTGGCCCCACAAAGGCCAATGCATATCTGGTCAGGACGTATTGCTTTGTGACAAATTCCCATCGCAGACTAATGCGTCCTGACGCGGGACACATTGCCCTACTGTGGGGCCAATGCGTCTCCGACCGGGACGCATTGCTCCCACAGGAAAATAATGCATCCTACGTGTGGACGTATTGTCGTCACAGGAAAGCAATGTGTCCCCATGCATGCGTATTGCAATTTTTGAATTTTTTTACATTCATTATTATTCTTTCATGCATATTGATTTATATATTAATAATATTGATTATATTTGTATATTTACTATTCGTTCACTTGTATTTGAATGTCTATAATATAACCAATTATTATAAATTTGTAAATTTGAATAGCTCTGAACATGCATATGGATTATATAAGTGATATTGCAACCAACACTAGTTGGTTCCTAATTGATTATATAAGAAGAAATTAATCCCAAAAAATGAGATATCATTAAAAACAAGGTTAAAATATGAACCAACTTGATGAGAAAACAATACACAACAAAACAATATGATAGATCCAAAATGAACCAATATGATATCATAATATGATAGATCCACATACAAGCCAAATAAATGTCTGAACAAAAGCATATATACAACACAATACAATATATAAAAAACTAAGCACGTCATCCACGCCCACGACATCCTCGCCCACCTCCCTGTACATCTGACTTATGAGTATCGAAGTCATCTCGAGATGCCTCAATGGGGGACAACTACGTAGTAGTTGGCTGACAAAGACCAGGGAAGTAATGAAAAGCTGGAGGTGGGGTGAGGGGTCTCTGAATACTAGGATGTGGGGCATCAGGTGGGGTGCATCCTGAGAAATCAAATGGATCGGTGAGTATGTGACATAAGATGGTGGTCGACTGTCATGAATAATTAGTGGTGGGAGTGGAGTGTATGGAACACAAGAAGAACCTACTCCATAGTAGGATGTTGGTGGAGGTGGGGTGATGTATGAAGAAAATGAACCAGCTCCTAAAAACTATGGCCATGTTGGTCCCCATGCCATGAGATGAGAAGTGGGAGTGGGCTCAGGAGCAGTAAGCACAGGATTAGGAGTAGGTGTGGGCTCATGGGCTGTGGTATGAGTGGGTATGGGATCATACGAGCGAGTATAGTCGGGAAGACTATCAAAGTAAGTCCTCTGGATGCCATGGATATATCTCTGATCTGTACAGGGGCATGCTGTAAAGTCACTCAGATCCGCACATGTGATTCTACCTATTCAAATAAAGTATGTACAAATAACAAAGACCAATTACATATATTACAAATAATAAAGATAAATAATAATAATTTGTAAAAGAAATATAAACGATACACACAAATTATTGTTGACGATAACTTTGTGGGTAGTATGTAGTCGGAGGCTGAGCTAGAGGGGGCAATACGTACTGGGGATGATACCATGCGTAGTGCACATGTGGACTGAAGAATGTCTCCGCTGGTGGAGGGGGAACTAAGCACTCACGTCTGTTGTTCCACAGTTGCACCTCCCGCCTATAATGATGTAACCAGTCCTTAGAGATGTGGCAACTCCAGAGTAGGTTGTACTTGAGCAAATCTGAATTATCCAAGTACTCTGTCAAGGAAGTGCCACTCTACTACTGTGTAGCACAGTAAATGTAACACCCGGGCCCACTGCCCAAGGCTCTCGCAGAGTTTCCAGAATGACGACTGGCCCCACAAACCACCACTAGCCTTAACTGCGCACTTTGTCTACACTGACGCGCAAGTCAGGATCAACTTCTCGACTGGTCACCCATCCTAGTACTACTCCAAGTTGAGGCACGCTTAACTATGGAGTTCTTTAGAGATGGGCTCCCGGAAAAGGAGGTGCACCTTGGTGATATGGGTAGTCAAATCATTCATTATAAGATCTTTTTATCCGAGGCCTCAAATCCTGGGATGTTACAATCTCCCCCAATTAGACTCTTGACGTCCTCGTCAAGGCTCAACTATAAGGCCTCATAATCTCTTCCCCATTTCAGTGCAGACCCACAATGACCCATGGACACCCAACTCCTGATCACAGAACACCAGCGCAAGGGTGGTTACGTCAACCATGGACAACCCTTTCCTACATGCCTGGACCGCATGTCAGAGGTCCATGTGGGCCCCACCTACTGGAGGGGAATTGGCTCTGATACCATTTGTAACATTTGGGCCCACTACCCAAGGCTCTAGTAGATTTTCAGGAATGACGACTGGCCCCACAGACCACCACTAGCCTTAACTGCGCACTTTGTCCACACTGACGCGCAAGCCAGGATCAACTTCCCGACTGGTCACCCATCCTAGTACTACTCCAAGCTGAGCACGTTTAACTATAGAGTTCTTTAGAGATGGGCTCCCGGAAAAGGAGGTGCACCTTGGTGATATGGGTAGTCCAATCATTCCTTATAAGATCTTTTTATCTGAGGCCTCAAATCCTGGGATGTTACAGTAAAGGCACTCGTGCCAACCAAATATCACGACCCTCTCAACACAACGCTGGAAGTCTCTCTAGAATATCAGCAGTGTAAGGAGTTAACTGTATCTGTTATTCAAATAGATACAACATGTATCATATAAAACAGAGTAAATTGCCTAAAAAATACAACATATATCATACAACATGTTAGTAGAAGTAAGTAAGTTATACCTGAGAGGGCAAAATCTGGTCAAATGGTGAATCATAAAACTGAACCGATCATCTCATAGTATCACTTCTTTGAACAAATGTAGGCCACCTATTCAATTGACAAACTAAATTTAGATAAACATTACAAAATGTTTGGACAAATATATAAATAAATTGTGCAAAATCTTTACATGTAATCCAAGGAAACATCTTTTGGCCACTCCTCCAAGTTCATAACCAGTGAACTTGGGCATCCAATTCCTAACCTCTCCCAACACCACATCTACAGTAGACATACACAACTAGACAGGTGGGCAATTTTCCTAGAATGGGTGGTAGCCTTGTACAGCTCCCTATACAAGTATGCTAGAGTTGCAACACCCCAAGATAGAGTGCTACAACTTGCAAAGTCAGACACAAGCGGGAGATATCGTACATGAACTCTATCCCGGTACAATCAGGAATAAGGTAACTATCTAAAATGTATAGGAGATATGCTCTAGTATATCTTATCCTCATTTGTCTTTGTTGTTCTTCATCTCCCAAAGTGAAATCCATATCCCTAAAGGTTTCACGCAACCATATCAAGGAGATATGCCCCTTAGACATCCCATCTGATGCATCTCCTAAGAAACTCTCACAAAGGTGAGACCATGAAAAAAATTGCCCCTCATCTATGCCTAAAGTATATGAAGTTGTAACCAGTGGGCCGTCAATCCTAAGGCCTAAAAGAACTACAACATCTTGAAGGGTTACACTCATCTCAAAAGGGGGAAACCTAAAAGTATTGATAGAGTTGTTCCACTGGTTAACTAAGGTAGTGATTAAATTGGGATCAAGGTGGATAGGTTGTAGCCTAGGAACAAGCCCAAAACCAACCAAAGAAATATTTTCTAAAACACCCGGGTCAGTAATAGGCCACTGTGACAACATGAAGTGGTGCTGCGAGAGTCAGAAGGATGCTTGTCTAGGAGCCATATCTATGAAAAGTGCAAATACTACATTAAATGAAAAGAGCAAATATTACATTAAATGAAAAGTATAAATATTTTACAACATATTACTTTGTCAATATTATGTGAGAGAAGGACAAATTATATTTTCTAATAACTTTTCTCACCATCAAACAAATTCCTTGAGATAAGATTCTTCATTAGATAAGATGAAATTAATTCAAATACATGAACTACCAAACAATATTAAAATTACAACATGAACTACTAAAAGAGAAATATTACAATATATTAGTTACTGCATTTGATTCAATATCTCATCTAGAGGTTCATAAAATGGCCACATTTGATGTACAAATTGATGTATCTCTGGATGTAATACAACTAACTGGTTGTTAACTTGTGCATTGATTGGCATTGCTTTCTATTTCGTGTGATCCCAATACCAACCAGGTTGCTCAAGAAGTTCTCCATACATGTGAAATATTTTCTTTAAAAATTGCCAATGAAATTTTGCTTTTTCTTTTGTCACCATAAAGCCTAGCTTGTTGTACAACAAATCTGGTACGTCATTCCAGTCATCATCTAATAGAGTTTGATGAGCTATTTTTCCTTGTAGGTACTTTGTAGCTATTATTTGGATTAACTATACAAACATGTGAAATGTCCATGCCCTTCGATGAGCCATCTGTAAACATTACATGACTTGAGTAAATCGAAATTGCAAACATTACATGACTTGAGTAATTTGAAATTACAAACATTACATGACCAAACATCATATTACATTAGTACAAGTGTTTGTATTATGGCCCCTTCTGCCACACTTATGACAATGATATGTATATTTCTTTGGATCAACATCCATAGTTGAAGGCTTTCTTTTTTTCTTTGGTCTTCCAGCGTGCCTTCGTTTTATTGGGGGTAATAAGGGATAAATATCTCTGCTTTCATCAAATTGAGGCCAATACCTCTTGTCGGGAATACCATAGAATTTAGTTATGTATGCGTTTAAATAAGCATCATTTGTAAAATATGGGCTCACATATGCATCAGTATCATAATTGACAGATCTTGCAGCTACCCAACCATGAGAACATGGAAAATGCCATTGTTGTGGAAAACCACAACTGCATTCACTTGCACCATTTGGACGCACTATGACTTGAAATTTATGTCCATCCATGTCATCAACAAGCCATTCATTATTGTTAACGCAGATGTTTACTGCTAGTTTTTCTGCATCTTGTGATACATTAAAAAGCTTATCATGAAACCTAAAGGGCCATTTATGTCCCTTTTGTGCACGACCATATGCTTGATTATGCCTCTCCAACCACATTGTAACAGAGCGATAGTATGTGGCAACAATTAATGCCTATATTTGTAAACCTATAACACCTTTTAAGTCTCCATTTAACCCTTCAACACGATTGCTAGTCATTGACCCATATTTGTAACCTCTGTCATATGTGAGTGACCACTGTACAAGATCTTGGGCTATCAAATACTCTATAACAGCTGGTTCTATGGTTTCTATATCAGCCATTAGAGGATCAAATTCAAGTGTATCAGTTGTGGATCCCACCTTCCACAAAAGTTCCTTCAACTCCTGTGACTTGAACTTTTGATGGAAGTTCTCATGAAGTTGTAGAAGACAATATCAATGTTGAGCCCAGTTAAAATGTGACCTAAGTGCTGGAAAAATTCCACTCATTTGATCAGATATAATACACAGATCTGTACGGCATGGAATGATTGGAATACAAATTTGTAAAGAACCAAAGAACCACTCCCATGAGTCCTTATTTTCTGCCTCGAAAACAGCAAAAGCAAGTGGAAATAGACCATTATCAGCATCTATGTCACATGCAATGAGAAGTGTGCCAAAATATTTTCCTGTTAGAAATGTGCCATCAGTAGTAAGAACATGCCTACAATAGGCCCAACCCCTCACATATGGACAAAATGCCCAGAACACCCGCTTGAATCTATAAGTGTTTTCAGTTTGAAGGGTATAATCATCCACAAGGTGGGAATATATAGTTCTTGGAATATATTGTGATAGAGAAATCAAGAACGGAAACAAAGTATGATATGATGATTCTCAGCCTTCCTCCTCGCTAGAAATGCCTTATTATAAGATATATGGAGCCTTAGTTCAACATTTACCTTGTCACAAATTTCTCGTATGGAAATATCCAATCGTGATACTATGATTGGCATTATCATACGAGCAATATAAGATGATGTGACTTGGTGATGGTCCTGATTCAAAATAGTTAGTTGACAATTGTGGCTTGTACTATAACGTTTTACCTTCCACATTCAACCTGCTCTTTTGGACTGGCAAGCGGTCAAACTCCAAGGACATCGTTGGTCATGGATACAAACAAATTTAAGATGATGCTTATTTGAGCGTTGTGTACAATATTGGACATTCTTTTGTACCGATTATTTTTGGATCATATCAACCATTACAACTTTGGATGAAAATAAAGCACCCTCATATTTCAGTGCTGGAAGGGTTGTAATTGAGATGGAATTCCTGACGAAAATCTTCCACCCATTCTTCATTTTGAAAAGCTTCATAGTTGGTATCAATGTGTTCATGTCGGGGCCATTGTTTATCAAATATAGATGGAATGGAACTCAATTCCCATAATAGCACATTCTTGAACTTAATTCCCAAAATGGCACATTTTAATTCCCATAATAGCATGTTCTTGAACTTAATTCCCAAAATGGTACATTTTGGGGGCAATGCATCCCCTGTGGAGACGCATTGCTCTCTCGGGAGGCAATGCATCCCAGACCAGGATGCATTAGCCCCACATAGGGGCAATGCGTCCAAGACCAGGACGCATTACTCTGCAACAGAGTAATACATCCCAAACTGGGATGCATTGGTCCCACCGGAGAGCAATGTGTGTGGGCCCGGATGCATTGCCCCTATGTGGGGCCAATGCGTCCCGACCCGGGACGCATTGCCCTTCGATGAGACCAATGTGTCCCATCCCGATACATCCCAACAGCTAGTTGGGGCAATGCGTCCCGGCTGGGGACGCATTGCTCCCCCGACCGTTGCAACATAGCCTTTGTGGGCCGCGACTGTTGCCACGTGAGGGGGCAATGCGTCCCCGTTGGGGACACATTGGTCTTTTATATAAAGGAGATGATATCACCCCCCAAACCCACACCATTCATCTATTTCCTCAACTTCTTCTCTACTTCCATTGCTCATGAGTTCCCTATTCAGATTTCTATTGCTTGAAGTTGATTTCGGGCAATCTTGGAGTTGATTCTGGGCGATCTTGGAGCTATTCTTCTATTACTTCGCTGCTCGGATTTCTATTACTTTTCTTTCTGGCTGAGTTTCTTTCTCTTCTTTCTGTTCTTGGGTTTTGAGGTCTCGCCATTTGAGGTAATTTTTCTACTATATTTTTATATTCAAAAATTTGTGCCTAAAATAACTATGCAATATTAAAAATAAAATAATTGTATTGCTACTATTTGATTCCACATTACTAAAATAATGTTATAGAAAATGACACTTGAAGGTTAATTACCGTTCAAAAAATTATTATTCCAAACTCCAAAATTATTATTCCAAATTCCAAAATTATTGTTCCAAATTCCAAAATTATTGTTCTAGAATGTTAATATTATAGAAAAAATATTGTTTTAAATTTATTTTCAAATTCAAAATTATTGTTCTAAAATATGAACTACTCTTCTAAAATTGATGTCAATGTTCGAAAAAATTAATTCATGCTATAAAATATTAATTCATGTTAATTATTGTTCCAAAGTTAAATTATTGTTCTAAAATCTGAATTACTGTTTTACAATGATAGGAACATGGCATCTAGTTCACATTCACAAATTGTCAAGCTTCGATATAATGGTCAATTTCTCTCAGATGTGTCTTATTCTAGTCGATCTGTTAGACCCATAAATATTTCACTTATCAATACCCTATCCGAACTAAAATCATATATCCATACAATACTTGACATCAATCCCAACCACTTCTCTATCAATATATCCTATCATTTCCTTGGAGAAGATATTATGCTCATACAAGTTGATGATGATGATGCGTATAGAACCTTGTTCGCACTTTCAGATCTGATACCTATATTGATGTGTTTCTTGAAAAAACATCTTTCCACCAGCAATCTAATTTCATCAGTTTGTTAAATCAGTTTGAATCCCAACCATGTAGCAGTAATGTAACTGTTGAATGGAATCAACCACCTAAATTCTCTCAAAATCCTACTATTGAGAGTATTGGTGTTGAGGTTGAGGAGGGTGAACAAGAAGGTGATGATAATAATGATCATGAAGGTGATAATGATAGTGACAAGGAAGGTGATAATAATAGTGATCATGATGATGAGTCATTGATTGAAACTGATGATGAGCATGGACATCCATTCCTTGACTCTATTATAGCATTGAGTTCCATTCCATCTATATTTGATAAAGAATGGCCCCAACATGAACACATTAATACCAACTATGAAGCTTTTCAAGATGAACAATGGGTGGAATATTTCCGTCAGGAATTTCATCTCAATTACAACCCTTCTAGCACTAAAATATATGAGGGTGATTTATTTGCATCCAAAGATGTAATGGTTGAGATGATCAAAAAATGGTCGGTACAAAAGAATGTCCAATATCAGACACAACGCGTAAATGGTCGTCATCTTAAATTTGTTTATATCCATGATCATCGATGTCCTTGGAGTTTGACCGCTTGCCAGTCCAAAATAGAAGGTGGCATGTGGAAGGTAAAACGTTATAGTACAAGCCACAATTGTCAACTAATTGTTCTGAATCAGGACCATCACCAAGTCACATCATCTTATATTGCTCGTATGATAATGCCAATCCTAGTATCAAGATTGGATATGTCCACACGAGAAATTCATGACAAGGTGAATGTTGAACTAAGGCTCCATATATCTTACAAGAAGGCATTTCTAGCGAGGAGGAAGGCTGTCTGTAAAATATTTGGAGATTGGGAATCATCATATCATACTTTGTTGTCATTCCTGATTTCTTTTCCACAATTTATTCCAAGAACTATATATTCCCACCTTGTAGATGATTATACCCTTTAAACTGAAAGCACTAGTAGATTCAAGCGGGTGTTCTGGGCATTTGGTCCAACTATGAGGGGTTGGGCCTATTGCATACTTGTTCTTACTACTGATGGCACATTTCTATCAGGAAAATATTTTGGCACACTTCTCATTGCATGTGGCATAGATGCTGATAATGGTCTATTTCTAGTTTCTTTTGCTATTGTCAAGGCAGAAAATAAGGACTCATGGGAGTGGTTCTTTGGTTCTCTACAAACTTGTATTCCAATCATTCCACACCGTACAGATCTGTGTATTATTTCTGATCGAATGAGTGGAATTTTTCTAGCACTTAGGTCAAAATTTAACTGGGCTCAACATCGTTATTGTCTTCAACATCTTTGTGAGAACTTCCATCAAATGTTCAAGTCAAAGGAGTTGAAGGAACTTTTGTGGAAGGTGGGATCCAAAACTGAAACACATGAATTTGATCATCTAATGGCTGATATAGAAACCATAGAACCAAGGGCTAAGGAGTATTTGATAGCCCAAAATCAAGTACAGTGGTCTCTCACATATGACAGAGACTACAAGTATGGGTCATTGACTAGCAATCATGTTGAAGGGTTAAATGGAGTCTTAAAAGGTGTTAAAGGTTTACCAATATAGGCACTTATTGTTGCCACATACTATCGCTCTGTTACAATGTGGTTGGAGAGGCGTAATCAAGCATATGGTCGTACAAAAAAGGGTTTTAAATGGCCCTTTAGGTTTCATGATAAGCTTTTTGATGTATCACAGGATGCACAAAAACTATTAGTAAACATTCGCGTGAACAATGATGAATGACTTGTTGATGACATGGAAGAACATCGATTTCAAGTCTTCGTGCGTCCAAATGGTGCAAGTGAATGCAATTGTGGTTTTCCACAACAATGGCATTTTCCATGTGCTCATGTTTGGGTAGCTGCAAGATCTATCAATTATGATATTGATGCACTTGTGAGCTCATATTACACAAATGAAGCTTATTTAAACGCATACAAAATTGAATTTTGTGGTATTCCCGACAAGAGGTATTGGCCTCATTTTGATGAAAGCAGAGACATTTATCCCTTATTACCGCCAATGAAACGAAGGCATGTTGGAAAACCAAAGAAAAAAAGAAGGCCTTCAACTATGGATGTTGATCCAAATCAATATACATATCATTGTCATAAGTGTGGCAGAAAGGGCCATATTAGACGCACTTGTACGAATGTAATATGATGTCTGGTCATGTAATGTTTGCTATTTCAATTTACTCAAGGCATGTAATGTTTGCAATTTCAATTTGTTCAAGTCATGTAATGTTTGCAATTTCAATTTACTCAAGTAATGTAATGTTTGTAATTTCAATTTAATCAAGTCATGTAATGTTTGCAATTTCACTAAAAGAATAAATTTATAATGGTTTTTTTATAGATGGCTCATCGAAGGACATGGACATTTCAAATGTCTGTAGAGTTAATCCAAATAATAGCTACAAAGTGCCTATAGGGAAAAATGGCTCATCAAACTCTATTGGATGATGACTGGAATGACGTACCAGATTTGTTGTACAACAAGTTAGGATTTATAGTGACAAAAGAACAAGAAAAATTTCATTGGCAATTTTTAAAGCAAATGTTTCACATGTATGAAGAACTTCTTGAGCTACCTTGTTGGTATTGAGATCACACGAAACAGAAAGCAATGCCAATCAATGAACAAGTTAAAAACCAGTTAGCTATATCACATCCAGAGATACATCGAGTCATACATCAAATGTGGCTATTTTATGAACCTCTAGATGAGATATTGAATCTAATGCAGTAACTAATTATTGTAATATTTCTCTTTAGTAGTTCATGTTGTATTTTAATATTATTTGGTAGTTCATGTATTTGAATTAATTTCATCTTATCTAATGAAGAATCTTGACAAACTTATATGTTGTACAATATTTGCACTTTTCATTTAATGTAATATTTGTACTTTTCATTTAATGTAATATTTGCACTTTTCATTTAATATAATATTTGCACTTTTCATAGATATGGATCCTAGACAAGCATCCTTCCAACTCTCCCAACACCACTTTATGTTGTCACAGTGGCCTATTACTGACTCAGGTGTTTTGGAAAACATTTCTTTGGCTGGTTTTCGGCTTGTTCATAGGCTGCGACCTATCCACCTTGATCCCAATTCAATCAATGCCTTAGTTAACCGGTGGGACAACTCTACCAATACTTTTAGATTTCTCCCTTTTGAGATGAGTGTAACCCTTCAAGATGTTGCAGTGCTTTTAGGCCTTAGGATTGATGGGCCACTGGTTATAGCTTCATATCCTTTAGGCGTAGATGAGGGGCAATTTTCTTCATAGTCTCACCTTTGTGGGAGTTTCTTAGGAGATGCACCAGATGGGATGTCTAAGGGGCATATCTCCTTGATATGGTTGCGTGAGACCTTTAGGGATATGGATTTCACTTTGGGAGATGAAGAACAACAAATAAAAAATAGGATAAGGTACACTAGAGCATATCTCCTATACTTTTTAGGTAGTTACCTTATTCCTGATAGTACCAGGGATAGGGTTCACGTATGGTACCTCCCACTTCTATCTGACTTTGCTAATTGTAGCACTCTATCTTGGGGTGATGTAACTTTAGCATACTTGTATAGGGAATTGTACAAGGCTACCACCCGTTCTAGGAAAACCACGCACCTCTCTGGTTGTGTATGTCTACTGCAGATGTGGTGTTGGGAGAGGTTAGGAATTGGACACCCAGGTTCAATTGTTATGAACTAGGGGGAGTGGCCAGACAATGTTCCCTTGGGTTATAGGTAAATATTTACACAATTTTTTATACATTTGTCCAAACATTTTGTAATGTTTATCTAAATTTAGTTTGTCAATATAATAGGTGGCCTACATTTCTTGACAGGAGTGATACTATTAGAGGATCAATCCAATTTTATGATTCAGTATTTAACCAGATTTTCCCCTCTCAGGTATAACTAACTTACTTCTACTAACATGTTATATGATATATGTTGTATTTTTTATGCAATTTACTCTGTTTTATATGATACATATTGTATCTATTTGAATAACAGATACAGTTAACTCCTTACACTACTGATATTCTAGAGAGACTTCCAGCCTTATGCCGAGAGGGTCATGATATTTGGTTGGCACGAGTGCCTTTACTGTGCTACACAGTAGTAGAGTGGCACTTCCCTGACAGAGTACTTGGACAATTTGGATTTGTTCAAGTACAACCTACTCTGGAGTTTCCACGCCTTAGTAGGATAGATGGGAAGGGTCACACAGCTGAGGACTGGTTGCATCATTATAGGTGGGAGGTGCAACTGTGGAACAACAAACGTGAGAGCTTAGTCCCTCATCCACCAGCGGAGACAGTCTTTAGTCCACATGCGCACTACGGATGGTATCATCCCCATTACGTACTGCCCCCTCCAGCTCAGCCTCTGACCACATACTACCCACAAAATTATTGTCAACATCAATTTGTTAGTATCATTTATATTTATTTTACAAATTGTTATTATTTATCTTTATTATTTGTAATATATGCAATTGGTCTTTATTATTTGTACATACTTTATTTGAACAGGTGGAATCACATGTGTGGATCCGAGTGGCTTTACAGCATGCCCTTGCACAGATCAGAGATGACATTTATGGCATCCAGGGGACTTACTTTGACAGTCTTCCCGACTATGCTCGCCCGTATGATCCCATACCCATCATACCACAGCCCCTGAGCCCACTCCTACTCCTACTCCTTCTCCTACTCCTACTCCTACTCCTGTGATTACTGTTGTTGAGCCCACTCCCACTCCCACTTCTCAGTTCATGGCATGGGGATCGATAGGGCCATACTTTTCAGGAGCTGGTTCATTTTCCTCATACATCACCCCACCTCCATCAACATCCTACTATGGAGCAGGTCCTTCTTCTATTACATACACTCCACTCCCACCACCAGTTATTCATGAAAGTCGACCACCATCCTCTGTCACATACTCACTGACTTCATTTGATTTCTCAGGATGCACCCCACCTGATGCCCCACATCCTAGTATTCAGAGACCCCTCACCCCACTTCTAGCCTTTTATTACTTCCCTAGTCCTCATCAGCCTATTACTACATTGTTGTCCCCCATTGAGGCATCTCTAGATGACTTCGGTACTCAGGAGCTAGATGTACAGGGAGGTGGGTGAGGACATTGTGGGTGTGGTGGACATGCTTAGATTTTCATAGTTTTGTACATGTTGTGTAGTGTTGTATATATGCCTTTGTTCAGGCATTTATTTGGCTTGTATGTGGATCTATCATATTATGATATCATATTGGTTCATTTTGGATCTGTCATATTGTTCTGTTGTGTATTATTTTATCATCAAGTTGGTTCATGTTTTAACCTTTTTTTAATGATATCTCATTTTTAGATTAATTTCTTCTCATATAATCAATTAAGAAGCTAACTAGTGTTGGTTGCAATACCACTTCTTTAATCCATATGCATGTTTAGAGCTATTGAAATTAACAAATTTATAATATTTGGCTATATTATAGACATTAAAATACAAGTGAAATAATAGTAAATGTGCAAATATAATCAATGTTGATAATATACAAACATTATGCATTAAAGAATAATAATGAATGAAAAAAATGTAAAACATTAATGCGTCCTGCATGGGGACGCATTACTCGCAATGTGTCTTGTATGGGGATGCATTACTCAATGCGTCCCCATGTGGGACACATTGCTGGAAATGCGTCCCGTGTCAGGACGCAATGGCCCCACCGAAGAGCAATGTGTCCAACTCTGGGACGCATTGTTCTCCGGTGGGACCAATGCGTCTTAGATTGGGATGCATTGCTCTGTCACAGAGCAATGCGTCCTGGTCCAGGATGCATTGCACTTGTGTGGGGCCAATGCGTCCTGGAACGGGATACATTGCCTCCCAAGAAAGCAATGCATCTCTACAGGGGACACATTGCCCCAAAATGTCCCATATTGGGAATTAAGTTCAAGAACGTGCTATTCTGGGAATTAAAATGGCCAAACGTGCCATTTTGGTTTTTTTTGCCTAAGTTTTTATTGGACATGTCCTATAGAATGGGTGTCACCATAATACTGCCTCACGATTTGCTGATCAGTGGAACACCAACTAATTTATACCCCCACTAGATCAACGTCACATGTCAATGAAATTAATACAAATTGTTAATTTTAATTGCACCAAGATGTGTAATAAATAAATAAAAAATATAGTTGACTCTTGTTTCGTGTGGGAGCAACAACTCTAAACTAAGAAAATAACATCCACATCATCATATAGAAAACAATAAGTAGTTACACAAGCAGAGGGATATGATTGTAAATGAGTAAAATATTACATGTTTACCCTATATTCTTTGGGGTAGATTAAAAATAAGTATATTTTTACCCACCACATGTTTACCTTTTACTCACTTTACCCTCATCTAAAGTGGATAAGGTAAGGAAATTTTTTTATCCCACCCACTTTGTCCATTCAGCTATTAATACAATTTCAAATTATATATATGTATAAAAGCATACTAAACTTTAACAAGAAATATTATATCGTGGCATCCCACCATGCTAAATGAGATTACTCAAAACCAAAACCTGATTGATCATTATTTAATCATATTATTAAAAAAGTGAACAATTAAAATAAAATAAAACTTCTTAAACATGTCTAAGAACATTTACATGTAGGTCCAATATCTTGCATAAAAGCACATACCATATCAGGTATTTATACAGTTATTCAATGGATTCCACCATAACCTGTATACAAAAGGTATTGTCCACATATACATCATGTTCAAATATTAACATATTGTCAAAAACTCAAGTTGATATACATCATCTATACAAATTTCCCATCTGGACCTGAGAGTATAGGAACGACTTTAGGACACACTAAAAACTAGCCAACCTTCTTCTTCTACTGAACTCCAAACTACTCCTAGGAGGCCCTAAAGATGATGCATATCAGAGTCAAAAGAGTGAAGGAGGTAAAACTCCAAGCATTGCGGTGGGAATTCAAAAACCTACCTATGAATGACACTTAGCAGGTGGATGAATTCTTTGGCAAATTGAGTGGCCTAGTGAATCAAATTCGATCTTTCAATGAGAACATGGAAGAATCCCACATTGTGAAGAAGCTGCTATGGAGTGCACCTTCAAAATTCATGTAGATTGCAGCCACAATGGACCAATTCAGAAATCTAAAGACCATGCAGGTTGACAAAGTCATCGATGCTCTCAAGGAACATGAGGAGAGATATTGAGACTATGCCATGAGACATGAGTAGCATGTCCTTCTAATGAAGAAAGACACCAAGTCTGAGGTGAAGCCAGCTCAACAAGAAGACACCTCCTATAGAAACATACGCGGGTGTGGGTGAGGTGGTCCACAAGGGCGTGGACGTAGGCAAGGCATGGCCGAGGAGGATGTAGTGATGGGAATGCCTCTCGTCAAGCAACAGACGGAAATCACGATACTAGTCATGATTAGAAGTAAGGTTAGGTGCTTCCACTACAATATTCTCGGATAGTACACTTCAGAGTGTCGAGGAAAGCAGTGAGCAGAGAGGTCAATCTTGCTTGGGCAGCAGATGATGAACCAGCTCTATTACTGGCTAAGCACAGTGAGCAAGAACTCAATATTGTTTTGTTCAATGAAGAGAAAGTTGTGCCAAATAGACATACTAACGAGCAAAATCACACGGATAAGTAGTGCCTTGACAATGGTGCAAGCATCCACATGACAAAGTGTCAAAGCAAGTTCAAGGAACTGGATGAGACAATCCAATGACACGTAAAGTTTGTATATGGCTCGAAGGTAAAGGTCAAAGGAAGAGTATATGTACTGTTTCAATTCAAGAATGGTGAACAACGATTGCTATCAAAAGTCTACTATATGCCTAGCCTCGACAACAATAGTATCAGTCTCGAACAAATGACTAAACAAGGTACCAAAATCAAACTTCAGGGGGTGTTCCTATGGTTATATGACACCAAACTGCTCCCTACACACCACAATAGAATGGTATGGTGGAGAGAAGGAATCAGACAATCATGGTTACTGTGAGAAGTTTATTGAAGACCATGAGTAGTTTATCAACCCTGTGGGAGGAGGAAGTGTAACATATTGAATCCTAGACATTTTGTCTTTTGACCCTCTTTCCCATCTTTTCCTTTCATTTCTATCCTCTTTGGCCTTTCTGTTTAATTTGTGGACATTTGTACACCTTTTATGCCAACATATGGGTTTATGCACAAATACCTCAGTAAATATTTTAATAAGGGTCTAATATGAAAATTTACCACTCATGTGACATATTAATAAAATATATTTGTTCTAGATCATTCCTTAGCCTTATGGAGCTAGGAAGAGAAAAAGGAATGAATAACGTTGCTTTAAACATGTTATGTGATATGGAATTAATTAATATGAGAAATATTGGTAATATTAGATAATGGGATAAAATTCATAAAAGGAACACTAATTGGTTAAAAATAAGTTGAGATTAATTTTCCTTGGATTTGGTTTGGCTTGTAGGCCAAGTTTCATAATTTTGGGACAATAATAATTATATCTCTTTTATTTTGAAAAGAAAAGATGAGTTTTCCTCAAAATATTAAATAAAATAACAAATGACTCCAAAAGTAGAAACTAATCTTAGATTCTTGATCTATACATTTAAAATAGCCTTTATGTGAATTTTCATGTAACTTGGATAATCTTTAATATACATGTTTATTTAGGAGAGAGAAAGTGTGTATAATCTTCAATTTTGAGAATTAATGAAATAAATGGCACAAACATGATCAATTAATGGCAAAATCATATCTAAGACATTAATTGAGACACATTGGTGAAATTTGCTCATATTTGGATAATCATAGAGTCATAAATGAAGGAGGAAAGAGAAAATGAGTTTTGAATTATTTAACCAATTAAAAGTCCTCAAAAGGTAAAACTAACTCCATATTCAGATTCTACACCTCAAAATCAGTTAGGGTGTCAATTTTTATTAAATTTGGAAATTGCTTGAGCCCTCAAAAGAAGAAATAGAAAACTATTTAATAATACGAGTCACTTTATAATCGAATTGGATTTATATTTGAGGCGCACAATTCGACGGCTCAGAGAGCTCTGTGGATCCATTAGACCGTTGGGAGCTTATCTCCTACCTCAGTCCAGATTGGGAAATAAGGAATAGATTTCCAATTTTTCAAATCTTAATATCTCTCTTTATACTCAACCATATCCAGTAATTTTTGTTGCTCTTGACTCCTCTCGAGATTCCGCTTCTAATTATCCCAAGATTTTCACATTTTGATGAACATTCGAGAAATCCCCAAATTGGCTGAAGTCTCCCTCTCACCCCGAGTTCTAAAGCCCTAACCCACGTCTCCTTGCCTATATATACCCATACCCAGGGAATCCCCATCATCTTTGCAACCCAACACACCCTCCACTTGCAAGTTTTGTCACTATTTTGAACCCCAACGAGTAGCCAAAGGTATGCAGTTTGTGGCAGATTTCTCTCCGTCCTCTCTTCGTATTCGGTGAAATTACATGCACATTTGAATCCGGCTGCTTCTCCTCTTTCTTTCTTTTGGGTACCAAAACGTCGAGCTTCGTCGAGAATTTGGGTTTTGCCAAAACTCATGCAAGCAGCAGCTTACAGCTCGCCGACCATGGCTCAACTTGAGTTGGGGAAGAAACCCCATGTGAAATTATCATTTTACCCCCTGCCTTTCTCCTCTTCTTTCTCTGTATTCGTGTGAGGGCATTATTGCCTTTTTACTTTTCTTTTCCGCCGTTTGACCCGACTTTGACAACGTGACTTGGTTACCCCTTTTTGGGCCAAGTCAGCAAGCGGGCCCGACCCCCTCTCTCACTCGATCTCTCTTCCTCTCTCTCGTTTTGATGACATGTCAATTTGTGGTAGGTCAATATTCAAAAAATCATATCTTTTTAATCATTTGTCCAAAATTAAAAATAAAATATGTTTTGAACTTGAAAAAATGTGCTCTTTCTAATAAAAATATTTCCAAGGGTTGATTTTGAGTTTTGTCAAAGGTGATTTTCTAGAAAATGGACTAATTAGTTAAAAATCACCAAAAATGCATTTAAAAGTCCATATCTTCAAAATATATAATATTATATGTTATTTTGATCAGAAAACCCTAACAAAGATAGTGGTGATAATTTCAAGGTCTAAATCTATTTTTTGTGTAAAAAGTTGGTAACTTTGGGGTTTTAAGTCCTTAATGAATGAATATAGTTCTAATACATGGATATGGTAATGATATTAGGACCAGTGGACCCTGATCTCATTTATGCATCTGAAAAGTGGCTTCTAGGACTCTAAGGAAGAGGTATGTGTGTATAACACCTTAGTTGGGATATTTATGCCTTAACCTAATATTCCCTAATGAGGCTTAATTGAACCTAATTCTTTTCTTGAAACCCTAATTTCTTGTGCCTCAAATTCGATCATAGTTTCTTATTGTTTGGGTTTTAAACCCCACTGCCATGCTTATTGATTCACATGATTATTCTTGCCATAACTACTTTTTCTAGCATGTAGATTTATGTTCTATTTAATTTAAAGTAGCGGTACTTATGTACAATCACCCACAGAGGGCATGTATTTATTCACCCTGGGGAATGTTTTATTCTCCCCATATTATTGTAGGTGACTAGGAATGTCTTATTCTCCCCTCACCTAAGGTTAGAGGTTCGGTAGGTGCCTCAACCCTACTTAGTTAGGTAGACATAATTATCTTACATGCAAACCCCTTTTTAATATAATTGTTATTGGCAAGCTTCTTTTGATAAAGCCACATACTCTTGTTATCTTTATTTTATGATGAACCCCTAGCCTGTTTTATTTGCTTTACTTATCTTGTTATCCTAGACTAGTTTTGTGACACATACTTTTCTTTCTTTTCCCCTTTGCTGGGTGCCTTCCCAACCACCCAGGTGCTGAGCAAGGTGATGGATAAGATGAAAAGATCTTGGCTTTTGGCTTGAACTTGGTTGATGGAGATGCTGCTTGGAGACAAGATTGTAGTAGTTAGACTTCCCTCTATCTAGATCCTGTTTTTGTATCTTGATGTAAACCATAAAGGGAGAATGATGTATTATTGTATAATCTTTTATGAAATTGAATATAGTCAGTTATTCTTTATTCCGCTGCTTTCCAATGGTCTTTTGTATACCATATAAATAAAGATTTGAAAATTTTACACCATTTTCAACATACCTTATGAGTATGTTGGGAATGGAGGTTTGATATTTCAATTTTTTAGTAAAGGGGTTATTTCACTCTTTTACAATATGGTATCAGAGCCCATGGTAGTTAGAATCTGACTATTTCAGTTTTGTCTCCCTAATTGGAATCCTTGCCTTACATAGTTCCTTTAAGTAACATGCTTACCCTAGATTTGATATATGGTTGATTTAGGACCATATAGTTCCACATTAGAATCTTGATGACTAAAACCCTAAAATACTCATTACTAAAACATGCATAACTTGATGTTTAGAATCAATTGTTTTTTGTATGGACCATTATGTATTTAGAATCAATTGGTTTATGCTTGTATGCTTGTCTGATCAACAACTTTATATGTTTGTCATGGGCTTGAATGTAGAGAACTTTGAAACCAAGATCTGGGATATTGATTAGATTCTAGCTAAACCCTTGATGAGAACTTCAGATATGTGTTTTTTGAGGTGATAAATTTATGATCTCTAGGTAATGTGACAACGAGCTTAGAGTGATATATGTTCCAAATTTAATTTTAACACTGAAAGGGGGATTTTCCCAACCTCAACATATATACATTCATACTTAATATGATGCAGTGAGAGAGTAAATGAAGGGTAGTGGTGGTGAAAACCATTCCACCTTAGTGTTTCCATCCATGAATTTATCAATCCTTTAATTCAACTTTTACTATTTGCATCTTAGTATAATTGACAACCATCAATCTTGTGTTAAATACTAGTCCTTGCATGGTTAACTTCATCAAATTACCTCTTAAAAAACGTTGTCCTTTGGGTTCGATCTTGAAATATACTACAATAAGATCCTTTCGCTTGTAGGTGGTGATTATTTTACTTGTTTAGGTAAACTCTAGGGATTTCACCCCTAGTGAATTTGTTGGTGTAGAAAAGTCACATCATACATCTCGTGTTTGTTTATGCTTTAGCAAGGCACTACTAGTTCTTATAGGTATCACGTATATAGATAGCAGGTGATCTTGATCATAGAAAGTATATCTCAGGTTTTGTATTTATTTTTATAGGGGGAGAAAAGAGTTGGTAGTCTAAATTACAAAAGTATGTTGTTTTATCTGCTATTAAGGTAGAATATGTCACATCATCTGAAGTAGGGAAAGATATTATTTGTCTCAAACATTTCTTGCAAGAATTGGATTTGACACATGATGAGTATGTTATTTACTGTGATAGTCAAACTACCAAGGAGTTGAGTCAGGATTCTTCTTATCGCTCTAGAACAATGTATATTAATATGAGATACCATTGGTTGCATGAAGCTATCAATGATTACTAGTTGAAGTTGAAGAAAGTCCACATCAACAATAATCTTTTTTGACATGTCGACGAAGGCAATTCCTACAAAGAAGCTTGCTACTTGTAATGTGCTCATCAGATTGGACTCCAACTGAGGAGTCATGAGGAAAATCTTTCCTTTGGGCTGGAGGGGGAGATTGTTGGGACAACCTATTTTCCAGTCCACTTGGGGCGGCCCATTAGGGCAAGGTTGTTGTTGCGATGTTGGGTGTTAATACACATGCTTATGCGGCTATGAAGATACACGCTCACAAGCCAAAGCAACAAAGAGCAGTCACATGTTATTTTAAATATGTTGTGTACGTGACGGAAAGAAGAAAAGGCTAAGGAAGAAGAGAAAGGCAGAGGGCGACACCAGTTTGGTTCTCTTCCCCGGTCTACATAGAGTTTTCTGCCGCAACCTATATTCTTGTTCCACTAATGTATTTTTTATAAGAGGGTGTTTTTCCTGGAGGTCTTTTGGTGTAGTGATGTATCGATCTGGTATAATCTATAGCTTTTCCTTTTACTCTCTATTCCTTATGTTTTGGGTCAAAACTTAAGAAGAACTTTGTAATTTGTTGATTAGCAGATTTCTCTGTCGGACTTTGACACAGTGGTTCTTTTTCTCACATATTGTGAGAGTTTTCTACGTAAATCTTGGTATTCTTTGTAGTTGTTTGTTCGTATTATTTTTTTATACTTGCCCACATCTTGCTTATTATGCTGTTGCACCATGCTACACATATTGAATATTGTGTACCTAGTCCACACATGTAAGTTCTTCCACTATATTTTTTGGCATGTAGTCAATCCCTTTAAGTGGTATAACAGTCTGATTGAGACTTGAGACTTTGCAGCTTTATGAAATATACTATTGGGTTGTGCGAAAGGAGCTTTGTAGTGTGGTACAATTATCACATTTCGAGGGGGAGATTGTTAAGTTATGTGTGAATGAAATTAGTCTCATATTTCCTGCATGTGGAGATGTGTACCCAAATATAAGACATTGGCTACTCCTCCCATTGCCAAATGATTTTTGGATAGAATCAACTGAATTATTGAGGACATGGGGAGGACTAGCCCCTCAAACTTCGTCCACATGGTATTTTCGGACCATATTCTCACGAAACAACTTCTCTCTCTCTCTCTCTCATGCGCACACACACACACACACTAAGAAAGAGAGAAACACATTGTCCACAATGGTAAGATGCAAGGTTCAATAATTTTGATTTAGAGATATCAATGTTAGGGGTCTTAGTCTTCGAGGTGTTGTTCTTCATATTTAGCTTTCATATACTAACTCCAAACCAAACTACATATTTCGTTTAAACTAAAGAAAATAAAATTGAATCCGATGCAAAAAAAGGAAAATTCATATTATCCTTTTGCAGACGGCGTGGGGGAATTGACCGCATATTGGGTTACATGCATGACCCGGTCCATGGACAAAGGCACATAGGCGGGCTTAAGCCTCAACAAAATACCAAGCCTGCTAGGTCTACATGTTACTACTGATTGGTCGGGGCCCGGTTCTACTCACCGAGTCCTGTGAACTGTCATTGGCACCGCAATCCTGCACATGGTGTTAGGTTTTGTTTTGCAAAATCACGAACATTTTCGTACTAAGTGGGATGGGGTCACCTTCATGTGTTTCTAAATTTCATTGACTAACGACTAGGCTTGGCCACCGAGGTTTAACATTGAGAAGTTTTCACATAATTTTCTATTTCATTTCTTTTGTTTTTTCTTTTCGAAATCAGGTCGCAGATCCTACGCACAGTTCAGTTTTAGATTATTGCTGTGAATGTGACAAGACTCACATGACTAAGATAGGAATTGTTGACATTAGCTTCTGAAGTGGGATTTCAAATAACCTGTGCGAGCAGGCAAACAATTTTTATTTTTGAAAAGCAACACGCATGAGGTTTAAATTATGTTCATTAGCCACGTGGTTGTGCGTGTCCCATTTCTTCATAAAGCACAAGATATTCAGCTGGTTTAGAATGATGATGTGTTGATATTGGAGACAGATGATGAGGTGATCGCTCTACAGATTAAGCTCCTTAGAGCATGCATAAGAACATATTAATAATTGAATTCAGGGCATTGTTGAGGAGAAAACTATATAATATATCTGCTTATTATTAACTCGTTCAGATATGTTGCTCATCTTCCGATCAGCATCGCAAGTCGAGGAACTGTGAGGCTATCAGGTGTGAGGATGAAGGATAACATCACGCAAGATTAGTCCCACACAGGCGAGCGGTGGATGGGAAGACGAGTAGTAGGATTATAAAATAACAAGTATCTCCAACCTTGCTCCACACTTACCTGGACAGGGTCAATGGGTGATCAATAAGGCCCATGGCCTAGGTTGGTGGCCCACATTGCACTTGGTGGGTGTGCCCGCCTAACATCTCCCCAAGTGGGAGAATGTATGTCATAATTTGTGGAAGGGGGTACGCGCTTGCGCGACCCCCACCAATTGAAGTTAAATTTTGAGTTTGTTGTAAGTAAGTAATCTGGTTTGAGTAGCCCAGTTGGTAAATTTTTCGAGCCCGAACCCTTTTTATGGTTTCCCCTTTAATTTGCAGCTGTTTGTAATTATGATCCGGAACCCGTTAGTACCATTGTGTAGGAAGTCCTTGTGATACTTGCTCCTCCTTTTCCTTACTTTTAAACATATAAAATCGTGTTTTCAATGATGTAAGTGTAAATACGAGTCTGAGTTGCATATAGTTCAATCTTATTTTCCATAGTCTGGATTAGGTCAATCCTGCCCTGCTGGCTGATAATTTGAATTGTATATTTTTGGAAATATAATTAATTTGGCTGCCTTTTATTCCCAACTTTGAAGTATCGGTTTAGCCGTTTAGGTATCTACTCTCATAGGGGTTTGAATTGAATGTCACATGTGGCATCAGAGTTTCCTCTCTTTAGTTCGGAATTTAACCAACAAGAATAATATTGTATTATTTTGTACTCCTAATATTTTTTGTAGGAATTCTACCAAGAATAACACGTAAGTGTTGTAGTCTCATTCTTCATTACTCCTGACTAGAACCTCAAGTACAAATTTGTGATGCGTCCCAGATGTACACACTTGCCTTAATTATGATCTTGACCATCTCGGTCTCTGTTGGCGTCTTCGCCCATAATCATTTTCTCATTGTGGACATTCTTCCACTTGTTGTCCTTCCCTATCATTGCAACAAAAGAAAACTCATTTAGTTAATAAGCATTTTTGTGCATCATTGACATCAGAGTTGTTACATTTGCTCATGTAGTTATTGCAGTTGTTGTAAGAAATTTTATTTCTCTTGTAATTTTGTAGATTCACCATAACGGTTGTGCTCTAATGAATGGTAATTTTGTGTTTGCAAATAAAGTATTTTAATTACCACTGAGTGAAACTTACATCATGTGGTTTGTTTTTGCGCTAGCCTAGCCAGTAAATTCTGAAATCCCTGGGAAATTTATTCTGTTCAGATTCCAACCGAACTTGTGTTTCTTTTGGCATTTTTTCTTGTATTACATGTGGTCTACTATTCTAATTCATAACTTCTTAGCACCAGTAAGTTGCAAGTTCATTATAATACTTAAATGGACATGCTCTATCTGAGGTTATATAATCCGTTTGATTGCCTTGTTTTCTTTTAAATATTCGTAGCTACTTTTTCAATGCTAAATCTGTAATACGAGCCTGAGTTATATGTAATTCAACTTATTTCTTTAGTCTTGAGTCTTGAGTCTTGACTAGATACGAATCTGTGGGTTACTGCAGGTGAAAGCCCAATCCCGGCCTGCAGGATGATAATTTCTATAAAGTGTTCTTTGAAATATATTAAATTTGGCTGCCCTGTTTCCTAACTCTCAAGGACTCGTATACATATCTTTTCTTACACGAGTCTGAGTTGAATGTTATCCAAAAGAGTTATTTATAGCGTAAGGGTTCCCTGTGTAGTGAGAAATTTTACCAACAAGAGTAACAATGTATATGTTGGTACTCCTATTTTTCTGTAGGGATTTTGCTAACTAGAGTAACAATATCAATGTTGTACTCTTATTTTTCAATAGTCAAGTCTAGGGCCTCAAGTAAAAATATGCAGGTAAATCCTAAATGAAATAATGTTTGTGGTCGGTATCTCAGTTCTCGAATATTGTGTGGATAATGAGTCTTCATTGTCTCCAGCCTCCCAAATATTCAGATGGCGCTTATGATAATCATGATATGGTCGATACTAGTGTATTCTTATCCATCTTGGTGTCGTTGGTGTCTTTGCCATAAACAAGTTTGTCATTGTGGACACTCTTCCACTTGTTTTCCTTCCCTGATGTTGCAAACATAAGAACTTATGAAGTTATTAAGCATGTCAGAGGCAACCGTTCACATGAGAGTTGTGGCATGTGCTCCTATGGTTCTTGCATTTGTTGTAAGGTTTTTTGTTTCTCTTGTAATATATGGAATAACCATATCAATTGCCTTCTAATGTCAAAACATGTGTACTTTTCTATCAATATAAATATTCAAACGGACATGACATTTCGCTTCAGTGTTATCATATATCTTCCATTAATAATATTGAACTTTTATCTATCTACTTCCAAACGTATCTGATGATAGGTATATTCTCTATTTGACATGTTTAAACTCCATTTCCTTTTCTTTAAAAGAAAGATTGAGCATACATCTAGATTAGGAATTCGTTCAAAATGCATGCCATGCTACGAAATTGAAACAACTCCTCCAACATTGAAGATGTCATACATGATATTTTAATGAGAGGGGAACTTAGCCTTCTTGTGAATGAATTAGGCAAGAATCTTAATTGCATTTTCCATCTGCATTACTTAAGCCTATAACCAGTCCACCACTTTTGGTAGGCCTTCATCTCAAACAAATCAATGTTGTGCTTCAAGATTTGATTAGGGATATCTTTCCTCTCATACAGAATCAAGATGATGTTTCCACTTTGGATTCAACCATGGAAGCACATGTGAACGTCATTCCACAGAAAATTTCATTTGACCTTATGATCTTAATGTCCCTTTACAAAATCCTATGACTATCACTCAAGGATGTCACAAAAAAGGTAAGGTGGTGAAATATAACCAAACACGAATACATAAGAGAGAATTTAATTTCATCGATCGGCCATGGAGATTGTATCCATGTAAGTAAAGAAGTGAAGGACCAAGTAGCTATATACAATACTTTTTTGATAATTTTTTCATTTTTATTCTAATGGAGGCACCCCATCGCACCTCGATACAACGCTATACCATTATTGTTGCCTCCCCATTCAGGTGTACCAGTGGGTTTCAAACCCCCGACTTGCTCTACAAAATGTAGTAGGTTTTACCACTGAGCCAAGCACTTAAGTACACTATATGCAATACTAAAGGCGCAACAAGAGTTCTGGAAACACTCTACATATGCATTTCGATATATATAGTACTTTTGACACTCGAATCAGTCATCGATAGTATACACTCTAGTAGTGAGAATTTAGTTAGAACTGTAGTCTTCCATAGCGAGCTGCTAACTACATATGCACACTCAATATTGGTCAAATTGGCTTGGCCAATTGACTTCTGAATTGATCAACATTCTTCATCTTTACAACATTCTTCTTACCAGATAAAATCATATATCTCTCACTCCATGCCACTTTCTAGATAAGAATGTCTTGGACTCTTACTCTCTTTCCTAGACTTTATAACCCTGACATAGTCATGTTTCTTACACAATTTTCTATTCCATTAACCCAAAACCTGTATATATATACTATATGTTTGAGCTAGTGAAATTACATTGAAAAATTTAGAATATAAATGACGTTCATATCAACATCATGTTCATAGATAATATCGAGTGACATCATGAAGCACCTACTCAACTCCCAAGCTCTCATGATCACTCTAGACATGATATATATAGTAAACTAAAATAATGTATGCTTGGTGATTTAAAGCAACCAAAAATTAAGTCCAAAGTGGGCAAAACCTCATTCTTGAAACCAATTTTTTTTCGTAGGATGGATTTATAGTTTTTGAGTCATGTAAAAGAAAGACTAGGTCACATATAATAACGTCATATAAAGGGGAAATATTACATCAAGTTACATCACTATATAAAAATCCCACCCATATCATCACACTCTCACATGCATATGATCTTACATTTATAGATAAAATAAGAACCTCATACTACTCATCAAGTTCATTTTCTGAACCTATCATACATGATTTAGGTCCTCATCCTAATCGAATATTGTAAGAGGGTGAGATATATTTATATACAAACACAAATAGGGAAACCCATCAATAGGTGTTGTTACCTCACCTTGAAAATAAGGAAGAAGAAAATATATTACACACTCAAAACATAAGTGAAAGACCCAAAAAACCATATTATTATGTGTTCAATATTTGATGGTTGAATATTTAAACTGCATACACACTATAGGACCAATCAACCCATATCAAATTATGCAAAACCTAGAATGACATAACATATGACTAATACTCTCCATGTAGAATGGAAGATAGAACAATGTACCCAAAGCTACATTTCAACCACAAATAACATATACTCATGCCAATCATAGAACATGAAACTGATATATTGTAATGCAACCACTTAAATGGATAAGGCACTGTAGTAATATGCAATTTTTCACAAACTTGATACATATCATAATCTCATGGCTTCAACCAATGAATTGTAAACTTATGGAATTGGATATCCATTGTACTAGCATCTCATTTCATCTCAATACCCAAAACTACATCTCATATTGGTAAACCATGTTGTATTCCTACACTATCAATCGAACTAGTCATAAATCTCTAATTTGTACCTTTAAGGGTTTTGTAATGGGTTGAGCACAACTAGCCACCGACTCTAATGATAAGGTTTACAATTGTTCAACAACAATCTAATCACCATTCCATCTCTGATCCTTTTATAACCCTTCATTTTTTGTTGTATAGAGATATGTGTTGTGCTACCTTATATAAACTCTTAGGAAAGAATACACATTATTTCTAGTTTAAGCTATAATATGTGTTTTACAGCTTAAACATGGCATTTTCACCTCATTGGTACATGATTGATGTTAAATTACTAACATCATGTAAATCATGGTTGATTAGTGAGTGTTTGGTGAAGACAAACCAAAGATTCGACTAAATTTATTTTTTGGGGTAAAATAGTCTTTTCACACGTAATTTGATAAAATATAATAAAATCTTAAGCACATATGTAATCCTTGTATATTTGAGGGTTTGGGGGTCATGATGGGCCTTATATAAAGTTTTATAGTGAGGTATTGGGTATCCTATATATAAGAGTCCATGGATAAATGGGTAGACTTAAGTGGATAAATAGCCTCACTTAAGTGTATTTTTTTTGAGGTCAAAAATATCTACTATTTAAAGCGAGCCCAAAGATGGCTCAATCCAGTTTGCTACAGAGAGAGGGAAATGCGAGAACAAAAGAAAAGGAGAAGGTCTACTGGTAGCTTCACGAGCTAGCAGATGTGCTAGTCTGTTTGCTTGCCTTCTATAAGAAACAAACAAATTTTTTTGAAAAGTATTTTTTAGACTATGAATATCTGCAAGGATGGTCCCCAACAGGTCTGCTCTCCTTGAATTGGCGTTGATGTAGTTGATGATAACTTCCGCATCCGATTCAACCACTAGTCGCTCCAGCTTCAGCTCCTTCGAACGTAATAGTCCTTCTCGTATTGCCCACGCTTCCGCATGTTGTACATCTGTAATAGATGGGCGTCGTTTTCCTGCTGTGATGACTATCTTGCCGATGTGGTCTCTCCAGACTAGCCCAGTGCCATCACTGCCATGTACATTTACAGCAGCATCACAGTTTAACTTCATGTATCCCATCTTCAGTGGTTGCCAAGCTTGCGGCTGGTCTGTCTGTGCGCGCCTGCAGACCGACGCTTGAGCTTTACGGTGGTCTCAGATCAGTGACATCAGGTTTCTTTGGATGGTGAGAGGTGGTCGCAGCTTCTCCCTGAAGATGATATCATTTCTTCTTGTCCAAACAGTCCAGAGCGATGCTATCGTGATCTCATTGTCCTCCTCGTTAGGTGAAGATGTAAGGGATAGAATTGCCTGGTCTGACCTCCCTTTCCCTGCCGCTCTAATCTCATCTTGCACCGGTCTTGGGCTCTCCTTCCATAAGTCCCACGCTTGGGGACACCTGAACAACATATGGCTGATGTCTTCTTTCTCTCCTCTGCAGATACTGCAGATGCCATTGGCATGACAATGCCTGTCAAAAAGCCTTCCCATGGTACTCAACACTCCTGTCATGCATCGCCAGAGAAAATGCACAACTTTCAGAATGAGACCCTTGCGCCAAATAGCTCTCCATGTTCTAACTTCCTCTAGTCTTCTCCGTTCTTCCAAAACGGCTGAATTCTGCGTTGCCATCCAATATGCTGATTTTACAGTATATTCCCCTTTCCCAGGCTTCCAGTAGATCCCGTCTTCCTATCTTGTTAAACCCAGTGGTGTTGCTATCACCCTGCACACAATATCCTGCGTGAAAAGATTGAATATAAGATCCTCATTCCACTCTTACTCTTCCCCAACCAGTAGTTGACTCACCCATTGTACTGTAGTACTTGAGAACCCGTACACCTTTTCCAGGCTTCCTCCAAGATGCGAAATATATGAGTCAGTCCAAATATTAATGCTGGACCCATCCCCCACTCTCCATTGCATACCTTCTAAAATGATGTTTTTTGCATTCCAAATACTTCTCCATGTGAAACTAGGGTCATGTCCCCTCTTTGCATTGAGAACTGACCCTCTTGGGAAGTATCTTGCTTGGAGCACTCGGTAGACTAGCGTGTCCCGTCTGTGGAAAAGTCTCCATATTTGTTTTGCCAGCAGGGCTTGATTGAAAATGTTTATGTTCTTGAACCCCATGCCACCTTGGCTCTTGGGCTTTCACATATTGTCCCAGCTGACCCATGCAATCTTCCACTCTGCGTCCTTTGCCCCCTACCAAAATCTCGAAATTGTGCTATTAATAGAATCGAGGATGTACTCCGGCAGTCTAAATATGCTCATAATGTAGGAACGTATGGCCTGTGCTACTGCTTTAATGAGGACTTCTTTCCCTTCCTTGGACAACAATTTCTCTTTCCATCCTTGTAGTTTCCTCCATATGCATTCCTGAATATAAGCAAACACCTGTTTCTTGGATCTGCCCATTGCCGTGGGCAACCCAAGGTACTTTCCATGCCTGTCCACTTCTTTAACCTGCAGCAACTCGGTCAACTCTCTTCTTCTGTTACTATCCACTCCTTTACTAAAAGCAACCTCAGTTTTAGACAAGTTTATTTTCTGTCCGGACGCCTGCTCGTAGTGGCTGATAATCTCAGCTAATTTCAGGCATTCTTCTTTGGTTGCTCTTGTAAATAAGATGGAATCGTCTGCAAAGAAAAGATGAGAAATCCGCGGGCCATGACGGCTAGCTCGGATTCCCTGAATGACTTTGTATTGTGTTGCTAGGGATAAAGATGTAGAAAAATCTTCAACACATAAAATAAAAAGATATGGAGAGAGAGGGTCACCCTGCCGTAGTCCTCTGGTTGGTTGAATCCTCCTGGTCCGTTCCCCGTTGATGGCAAAAGAGTGTGTTACAGTTGACATGCAATCCAGAATTTTCCTCCTCCATTTTCCCCCAAAGCCCATTTTTCCTTGAACATAATCAACAAAACTCCATTCAACCCTGTCATAGGCCTTTGACATATCCAACTTGAGAGCAATGTGTCCCTTTTTCGCTCGATTTTATTTTTTCATAGCATGGAAAAACTCGTAAGCGATGAGGGCATTATCAGTAATGAGTCTTCCCGGGATAAAGGCACTTTGGTTTTCAAAAATAATTTTGTCCATGAGGGGCCACAATCTATTTGCTATGACTTTAGAAGCAATTTTGTAGATGACATTGCATAAACTAATTGGTCTATAGTCACCAACCTCCATTGATTTATGAATTTTTGGGATCATCACCACAAGAGTTGAGTTTAGATCTGCAATACTCCTCTTAGATTTCCACCATCCTTTAATATAATTAGAGACATCCTCTCCTACAATGTGCCAGTAATTCTGAAAGAAAATAGCCTTCATGCCGTCTGGGCCCGATGCCTTATTAGGATGCATACTCTTTATAGCTGTGTGGATTTCCGTAGAAGTGAAGTCCTTCCCCAAATCATTCCTCTCCGCTGTTGTCACTTTGTTAGAGATGCCCCAGGTCGCCTCCTCCCATCCCGATGGGTTTGAAGTTTGAAAGAGACTTTGGAAAAACGTCAACACGATTTTTTCTATCTCCTCATATTCTATTTTCCATTGTCCCTCTTCATTTTTCAGCCCTTCAATTGTATTTCTTTTCCTTCTTTGTGATGCTTTATGGTGAAAGTAGGTAGTATTTCTATCACCCAATTTCATTTCATTGACCCATGCCCTTGCATGCCAAAACGTCTCATCTCTCCTGTGCCATTATTGTAGTTCAGTGGTAATGTGTGTGCACCTAGCGAGGTTTTGGCTGTCCTGAGGTAGCTGTTGGATCTCACTTAGAGTATTTTCAAGCTCTTTTATCTTCTTTTTCCTTTCTCTAAATTTTTTTGATGCCCATTCCTTCAGTTTGTTGCCACATTGTTCCATTTTTCCTTGCAGGCTTGAAAGATGATGTTCCTCCCAAGCTGATTTGATAATTTGCTCACACGCTTCATCCCCCACCCACATAGGTTCGAAGAAAAAATACTGCTGTCTTTTATGAATCTTTTTCTTCCTGTGTTCAGTGTTGATGATGATTGGGACGTGATCAGACTCATACTTTGTGAGATGTATAACTCTAGCCTATGGAAATTTATCTACCGAGGTCGGACTACCCAAAGCTCTGTCTAGCCATTCCCGTACAAGAGTTTCCAGCGTGAGGCCTCTCTGCCACGTGAAGATGCTTCCACTGTACCCCAGGTCCGTAAGATCACAGTCATCAACCACGCTTTTGAACTCTTGAATATACCTGAGTGGATTGGGTGGGCCTCTGTCTTTTTCAGTGTTAGACAGGATTTCATTAAAGTCACCAAAGAAAAGAGTGGGCGTGTCAGCATTCATCATCAGGTCCCTCATTAATTCCCATGTTCTCAATTTTTGTTGTTGTGCTACCCATCCATATATTCCAATGGCTCTCCATGCCACCCATGTATTGCCATCCAGGATGTCACAACTGCAGTGGTGCTGTGAGTAAGATATTACAGATAGATCAAAATCCTTCCACCATAAACCTACTCCCCCTGCTCTGCCGACACTAGCTAAGCAAATCCCTTGTGTAAAGCCACACTTTCTCATCACTACTTCCAGGTCTGCACTAGATATCATAGTTTCCATCAGAAAAACTATGCTCGGACCCTCCCTCCAACACCATGATCAGAGTGCATTAACTATATCAGGGCGGGCCAGTCCCTGACAGTTCCAACTCATGATTTTCATTACTCTTCGTGGGGCTGGCACACTCCAGCCTCCACTACTTGGGATGCGTTAATCCCCTTTCTTTGTGCTCCAGACTCTGTGTTCCGTGCCTTCTTGTTTGTGTCAGTCACAGTATCAATCACGTCGAGTTCCATATCACATAGCTCAGATTGTCTGCCCCTTTTTCCTGCAATGTTGTTCCATTCCACTTCATTCTCGGGTACCCCAAGTCGCTGGCTCCTGCTCATCTTGTATACCCACGGTACTGCTTTCTTCTTCCTTTGGTCTGCTTTCCCCAACCTCCCTATTTTCCTCTGGTGTTCCTTCTCCTTTTATGCTCCGGTTCTTGTAGTTGTCGGTGCTTGTTCTGGATTGGACTTTGCGGCTTTATCTTCTATCTCACTACCTGGTTCGTGGTATAGGTTTGTCTTCCTTATATCTGTTATTTTGGCCACAAAAACTCTCTTCCCTCCTTCTATGCTTGCGTCTCTTGGTTTTATAGCGAAAACCTCCTCTCTGGTATACTGGATTCCTTTCTTCCTCCCCGTTGATTGTGTCTCTACTTCATTTCTCTGGGTTCCCGCCGTCTGGTTTGTTCTGTTCGCCTGTCCATCTTCCTCCTCCTGCCAGAGATTCCTCTCTGTTGCCGGTAGCTTTGGAAATAAGTTTCTAGCTCGATCTCTGCCTCTTCGGTGCCCCCATCTTCACTCGATGTGTATTTCTCTGCTGTCTCTTCTCGCCCCTTCTCATCTTGATTCCTGCCCGCCTTGGTATGCCGCCCTTGCATAGATTCTCTACTGAACTCATTCGAAGTGGATGCTGACGCTACTGGTGTTGGTTTATACTTGAATTGGATTTCCTTTCGTGCTCTGATGTTGCCAAATATCTCCTCCTGTACGGATTGTCTTGGCTTCTTCAGTGATGCTTTAAGCCATGCCCCCCACTGTGGGCCTTGATCGTCTCCTTTCTCAGGACTAGTACAGTCCCTTATTACATGCCCTAGCCAGCCGCACCTATAGCAGAGATTGGATAATCTTTTGTATTTTATTTCTATTTCCATGATCTTGTTGTTTCTTCCCTTCATGCGTAGGATTCTCCTTAGGGTCTGACTGGTTTGGTGTAACTGCAGCTTTCTTGGAATTTATTTTCTGAGAATTGAAATCGAGTTTCAGGAAAATGAATTCTAGCTGATTGGTTTCAAACTTGACTTTGTCTGAAAACTGACTTTTATTTGACTAGTTTGTTGCAACTGTGCATAAAATCTAATTACAAATTGTGTTTTTCCCAACATAGATACTAGTATATAAGCGTGATTTGCGATAATGCAAGAATACAAGAACACAACTTTACGGTCATATAGTTCCTAACCTCCGTCAAAATCAGATAATAAACGATAATTACATATTACTCACCCTTACCGTATATGGCTTGGCACAAACGAGGAAGCATGACTGTTGAGAACGGAAAAAGCAATTGATAAAATAACCGATGTACTAAAAAGGGACAAAGATCGATAGCAAAAATGGGAGGAAGAAGTTCTGATTGAAAGGGTCATCAATTGGGAAGTAAACAAATGAAGGACTGTCGGACTGCCAAGCTATTCTGACTCCAACCTACCACACTCAGGTTGTCAAGCTCAGTTCCCAGTCTGACTCCGGAATGACGGAGAGAACGCATCAAGGAGAAGCCTTCACCTCCTCACGCGGCCGCTGTAGAGAAGGACCGCAAGGGAAAAAGCATACAGATGCCTTAGGGCTATCGTATCAGTGGATCTCAGGAAGCCGACGAGACATGATGTTTAGGCCTGTAACTTGTTTTCCGTTCGTTTTGCTACGGAAGTCGGAAATCTTCCGATATATATATTGCGGAAAGTCTAGGAAATACAGGGGAACTCAACTTATGGATTTACATTAAACCAGTCAAACAAAATTAATAAAGGAACTAGACTTCCGCTGTTTTTAGGATAAATTACACGAAACCAGTCAGACCCTTAGTGGTTTAGAAACATCCAGGTTGATCCAGACTCTCATAGAGGAATCCCATCCTAATTCATCCAGGTCTGTAGACATCACGCTCCCCAGCATGGCTGCGATTTCTTCTACCGCTTGTCTGGTTCGAAGCCCCAACGGAATCCCGTAGAGTCAAACCCAGAAAGGGCTATGATTAATCACAATGGCACCCGACTGCTCTTCACCTCTATGTTCTTAATCAGTAGCAACTTATTATCAAAATTCCATGGAGCTCCGTCTTCAACCTTCTGTTTGTCATGCCAGTCAAGAAAATAAATTATGAAATAGTCACCTTCTACCTGTTTAAATACCACCTTTCCATTGAGCCCCCACGCCTGTGTTAGCGTGCACTTCATTGCCCAAAAATTCACTGGCCTGTCTGATAGAATCCTTGCTATCATTGCTAACTTGAGGTGCCCTTGACCTTCATCGTCCGTTGGCTGTATAATCTCTATTAGTTCCTCTTCTTCCTATGTCAACTGCAACCTTGCACATCGGTCTGCCAGATCTTCTACCATCACTGGAGTAGGACCAGGGAGATCGCCCCAATCTTTGACCTGCAAGAGAAAACCACGAGTGGAGAAAAGGGACACCCACACTTCAAACCCTAATCACCAGAGTGATAGGGTGGCCACGGGGAGAGATGAATATTAAGTAACTTCGTGTAGCCTCACTTAAGTGTATTTATATCATAAGAAAATTGCAAATACAATGAGCCTAATCCCAATCAACCAATAAACCAATTATACTAACACTGCCCTCAACTTGGATAGTAGACATTGTGTAGTCCCATCTTGACACCCATAAACTAAAAAAGAACTGTAGGAAATGGTTTGGTGAAAGATATCAATAACTTGATCACTAATCCGTATGTGAGGAGTCACAATCTTCTTAGATTTTACCATGTCCCGTTCAAATTGGCAATCTACCTCAATGTGTTTAATATGATCATGAAGCAGAGGATTATTTGCTATGTGGGTCGAACCCTATTGTCACAATATAAAGCAACTATAGCTTGAATAGGAATTCTAAACTCAGTCAGAATGGATTGTACCCATGACAAGTCACAACATGCATGAGACATAGTTCAATATTCAGATTTAGTGTTGGTGCAAGAAATTTTTTTTTCTACTTCTACAATCCACTAAAAAATTTCTGACATGACACATAAACTAGAGGTGTACTCATGATCTTGGGCATCTCCTATCCTATCTGCATCTGTGTTTCCAAAAAAGTAATGATATTCCTTTTAGTACGTTTGTAGAATAGTCCTCTTCTTAGACCACTCTTGAAATAGCATAAGATGTGTGCGATGTTGCACCCATGGGATTAAGGTGGTGCATTCATATACTAACTGACTCTTTTGACAACTGATGTCATATTGTGATTATATAATAAATTAATTTTCTAATGATTTGATAATACCTTTTTGGTCGAGTATAGCTCTCCCTTAAGTGGAGCCTTTGTGTGATAATCCATTAAAGTAGAGACAAGTTTAGCATCTGTCATCCTGGCATCTTGAAGTAGGTCTAAGGCAAAGCATATTTGTGACAAGATGATCCCTATAGATTAGAGAAGGACCTCTATTTTGAGGAAGTATCTAAGATTTCCCAAGTCCTTTATATACAAATGGGCATGTAATGATTGTTTTAGGCTAGAGATGTCAATTTTGTTAAATCCAGTGGTCACGATGTCGTCGATATAGATATCAAGGAGAATGTGCACTCTTGAGGACTTCAAATAGAACAATGAGTGATATGTAGCCGATCTCTATAGACCTAGTTTCTTAAGGACTATGTTGAGTTTATCGAACCATGCTCTTAGGTGTTTCTTAAGTCCATATAAAGAGAATGGTATACGACAAACTTTGTGAGAGGACTCTCCCTCAAAAACAAAGATAGGATGTTGAAACTCCATTTTCTTTTCTTCGATAAAAACATTGAGAATGCACCTAGATTAGGGATTTCTATTTTTTGGTCTCCCATGATTGAAACAACACTTCCAACATTGAAAAATGTAATGCATGCTTTTTTTTGCAGAAGAAAAATTAACCTTGTTGTGAATGAATCAGGTAAGAATTACAATTGCATTTTCCATCTTCATTACTTAAGAATATACTGAATCCTCCACTTTTGGTAGGTCTACATCCCAAATAAGTAAATGTTGAGCTTTAAGATTTAGCTAGGGATGGCTTCCCTCTCATACAAAATGGGGATTATGCATATAGTTTTGGCTTCAACCATGGGCAACACATGTGAACATCATTCCATGGGAATTTCCTTTGACCGTCAGACATGAATGTCCTTCTACAAAGTCCTTTTTTATCATTAATGCAACACATGTAAAAGGAAATGTGATGGAACATAAAAAAACAAACACATAAGAGAGAATTATATTTTCATTGATCAACAATGAAGATTATTGTAAGACCCCTGACATAGCTTAGTGCTTCATTGCTCTTAATTTTCTTAATAAGATGCTTAAACCTTAATCTAATCATATTATGAGCTTTAATAACATGTGACATGGTTATGTTTTCAGTTTGGTTCGGTTCGGATGATGTTTGAGCTAGTTTTGTTACATGTATGCTTGTTTTGGACCAAATTGCAATTCACCCATATTGAGGGTTTATCTTACAATTTGTCACATGTTGAATGTGCCTCATGTGTTATAGAATAATGAGAGAGATTATGGTTCTTTTAGGTGCCTTTTTGTGCCTTGGTTGATGAGGAAAGAAGTGCTGGCATGTTAAGTGTTGTTTTTAGGGTTCACTTGGATGCCCTATGTTAGTGTTGACCTTGGGTTGACCATAGATGTGACGTCCCCAGATTTTTGGTTGCTTGGGTCCCAGTGGGACTCTGCCGGAAATGACCACCGCCACCGCAGCTAGGGATGCTCCTCCTGCCTGGCCGCCGTCGTGAGTTTGGACCCAACTCTTCTCTATGAGACTTGGTCACTGTATCCATCTCCTCTTCTGTTTCATAGATGTCCAGCAGCCTCGACATCTAATCCTTTGTTGTTCGCCTCGCGCATCCTTAAGCATTTCCATGGCTCGAGAAATGAGAAATTATGATCATCGGAGCTAGGGCTTGGTGGTACTCCTCTATGCTCTAGACTCTTCTAGTGTCCCATTCTTTCAACAGATCCACCTTGAACTATCACTGATGCATGGGACTACCCTAGCGAGATGAAGGAGAGGCTCCAAGATGCTTCAGTTCCTCATCCTAGTTTTCCTTCTTTGTCTCCTTCTCCTACCCAAGATATGTATTAGGAGGGAAAGGAAATGTGGGAGAAGGAAAGTGAAACTTCCTCGTTCCTCTCCCTCAAGCGAGGACTAGTAGGAAGGCCAGAGTCAGGTTGAGGCGAACTACTCGGTTCCCCACGTACTCTCAACCCATGATGGGTTTTCTTGACTATGCGAGTCCCACGTTCCTCGGCTAATCGTAACTGCTGCAAAGAAGGTAGGTCCCAAGCCATTTGATCATATCCAAGGGTCAGGATGACTTCTCATGAAAGCCTAATCCGTGGCTACTGAAACATGGACACAATGCTAATTAAAAAGAGTCGACCATGTGACATATATATCAAACTATTCAAACCTATGTATCTCTTTCTAGGAGCAGCGAAACATTACGAAATTCAGACCATATCTCAATCACAACTTAAGCTACATTCGATTCAATTTTTGTGTCAAAACTAACTATTTGACTTGTCAATGAAATACCTCAAAGAGACATAACTTTTTGGGATATTAATCATAATATAAATATCAATCACCAACCAACTTTACCAAAGTACCTATAGCTCTTAAGATAACTCAACATGCACGAATTCACTTATGTCATTAGACATTTAGGGATTCCAAAAGTCCACTCCATCACATCCTACACACCTTAAGAGAAAATTTCGTCCTTGAAATTAAGCCAAAAATCCAGTCCATTACATCATATACATCTAAAAAGAACTTTTGTCCTCGAAAGTAAGCCATAATAATACTTCCAGGGAAAACCTTATCTTGCTCTCATCCACAGGTAGGCATCATTCTATGTACAACATAGCCAAAAGCTCCATAATTATATCCTAGCTATTAGGATGTTTTCCAAACAACTAAGGTGATACAAGGGTGAACCACTCATCATATATCATGGTTTAAGAGCTTAGGTTACATCATGACGTATCTCATATGTTAGGGTTGCATCTTTATCTTTAGACATGCATTAATATTCAACATCATACTACCATGTTCTAAAGGAGTTAACTAAGATTAACTCATACATCAAGGTGTCATCAACATATTATTGAGCTAACTGTTATAACATGTTCAACATTAACATATGTCTTTTAGGAAGAAGTCAACTATAGTTAACCCACTTTATCCATCTGGATCATATCAAGGCATTTTAATCATTATGTTGTGCTAACTATCAACATATATTTTTCATCTTTATTAAGCACTAAGATCGACACCTCATGTAACATGTTTAATTCATATGATCTCATTTCATTTCTCAAAATAAATTGCAACATATACTAGTGATTTCATTACGACAACATCACATTATCATCATTATTCATGTACATAGTTAACCCTTTATGCATTGATATCTATTAAACCACATCTAGGTTGTTCCACATGTCATCATATCTACATCTTGATATTAGATCATGAACACATATATTATATCATGGTTGTGCTACACAAACTTATGTGAGTGGCTTATTAAACATATATCAAAGTTTTATTTATCCCAATTGAGGATCTCCTGACCCATATCATAAGGGCATTGACATGCTCAGTCTCTTTGAGCTCACTCAACTCTATGAGTATCTCATATGCACAAACCTTATCCTCCCTCCCGGTCTAGGGTTCTCGGATTACCTCATTGGTGCTAGTGGTTGCTTTATGATCTCTAGCCACATAAGCACAAACCAAAAACATGATAATCTTTCCATAGGTTCTCTACCCATGAGACATACTATTTATCAACACTATATCTTATATACACCACTAGAGCCCTACAAGGGACCACCAACCCTAGCATAAGGCTTTCACAAAAAATAACATAGCTACCTCCTACAGGGTCTTGGGCTCTCTCCCTCACCCAGATGGCAGACACTCATATTCATATTCACATATGCACATAAAACCAGCCTCTCTTTGTCTCTAGGGTTTGGTCTTCCCAAGGACATCTAGGGATCACCAAAACTATAGGAATCGTGCATAAATCGACTCAACTTAGATACTCAGGAGTAGTCTAGTTTAGGACATAAAATATCACATATATCTCATATTTCTCATATCATGGAGTCTAGGTTCTCTGACCTTCTCTCTGTGGGTCTCGCTCTCTCTTGAGCTAACCCCAAAACTGGTCCTAACACTAGAGGTCCTCCTTTGTAAAAGAGCTTGAGGCTCATGCTGACTCACAACTTTGTCTCATTTTAACATATCTCATCTCATAAAAGTCTAGTTACTTTCATCATCAAAACTTATCTCAAATCCTCAAAACTAAACGTAAGTCCTCAAAAACAACATATATTATCACAACTATCTTATGCCATCTATGTAAGACTTACATCATGTAATCAAAAATTATATCATCTATTCCATATATAACATATACCAATAAGGCTCTAGACATATAATCTAGAACTACTCTCTCTTCAGGACTGATGTCATTCACTTTCACTTAGGTTGCATGACCACCTCCTACTCGTACATGTGTGGGGACACATTTTTGTAATACATATACATAATAAAATATTATATAGTTTTTTCTCCAATAAAACAAGCGTCAGAGAAAACTATCAAGGTTCGATCTGATTGGAATCAAAAACCAAATCTTAAAAATGAATGTCCCACACATGGTAAAAAGTACAGTGTCATGAAAACTAGTGAAAAGGGTGAGAACAAGGGGTAGACTAGTGTAGATACTCTAGACAACATGCACAATATGTCTAAGGTTTCTCTTCCCTTGATGTACATCATTTCCAAATAGTGCAACGTCCCATACTGCTACACTACAAGGAAAGAACGACATCTACAGACTTGCTACTCAACAAGCACCAGTCTAGACCTAGTTCTCGGACATCTAGGTGCTAACCTAGAGGCTAGGTCAGATCTAGTCTCTAAAAGACGACTAATCTAACCCTAAATATTATTAAGTTCAAGGTTTTGTTTAGTTTGAGTTGCAAAATGAGAAAATGTCAGGATTTGCTATTATTCATGCTCTGATACCACCTGTGACGTCCCCAAATTTTCTAAAACTTAATCTGATGTGTGATGTCCAAATTAAAACCTCACCTCAGTAAGAGTCCCAATTTTGAACACCCCACACTAAGCTAAGAAGAAGAAAATCAAGGGAGTAAGAAGGAAACAATCAATAGCACATTCACATGAACAATAATAAAACCATACAACACATGTTCACTATTCAACATATAATTACAACATGAATTATTACAACATTTGATATTGCATATTGAACAACAAACTTATATATATATAAATGTACTACATCTAAACAACAGGATCTTAAGACAACATGTCCACCTGTACATCAACTCGCCATACAACTCACAACTATCCTGGATCATCAAGAGCATAACCACAACCTAAACAAAATATTACATGTGGTACACGTCAGCACAATATTCAAGAATATTGTACTGAGTACACCTACGTGTCTTTTACATACCTCTCATCATATCTTGGCAATAAGATAAAACTAATACTTGGCAACATTAAACAAATATAAGGAAAAGCGTATACTGGAAAAAAGATATTCATTAACAAAAGAGAACACATATATTTTAAGCACATTTCCATCATATATCTCATACATCTGCCCCCAAGGGCTTTGATGTTTTTAGGCCTTATGATCTACTACCAAAGAGTTTGAGATCATATTACGTGTGATCTACTGCCAAAGAGTTTGAGATCTAACACATGTGATCTACCACCAAAGAGTTTGAGATCACTTCAATGCACTGTACTACCAAAGAGTTTAGTGCTATCATATGATAGATCAGATATCTTATGTTTCATGTGTTCATAGCCATAAGTATGAAAAATCAAGCAAGATATCATATAAGAACAATCATTTCATCCAATACCATATGCCAAGTATTTTACTACATATAACACAAGCATAATGTATAATAAGCCAAGTAAGAGGTAATGGCGTACCTTCCAAAGAGATATCACAAACTATACCAGATTCCTGATGTCAACTATATCTTTGTTAAACCTGATCAAGACAAGATCATATACTATCATCAGGTTCTCATCTTCTTACCTCTCATCTTAACCCTATTCGTGTTCATTAGGGTTTATCTTATCTCATTATGATATTCTCATGATTACTTATATTCTTGCCTTATATTTATCTTACTGATGTCATATTCTAGATTAGGATACATAATATGAATATCAGATTCTATATCATTCTTTATACATATTAAACCTGGGTTACATGCATTATACAAAATAGGGTTTCATCCCATGTATTAAGGGTCATCTTCATGTAATATGAATTCTATGCATGTGACTGATATCTGAGTTACATCTTAGCTTTAGATTACTGATATGAACTTACATTGTAAATTTCCATCAATTATTGAGCATGTATGTATTTATTGCATATTAATTAGGGTTATTAGCCCTTATTAACCATATTAATCAAATTACATGATTATGTACATCAACATGATGATAACTGACATCATATGAATTATAAACGTAATTATGAATCTACTGACATTTTTCCATAGTTTTATATTATCATTTGATATTTATTACTCATGAAACAAACATAATACATCTTACATGATATCATTGACATTAAAGCATTAAAAGGCTGTTATTATGCTTCCATATTGTTCTACACATTTTTATGAGAATTTCGGGACCAAACTTGTATTTTTCTGACAATCGAGATATTTTCTACAAATTATTGAAGATCTATAGATTATTACCTCTCTGAGCCAATCGCTGGACGCCACGTGGCTACTAAGGTTTGCGCAGCTCCTTTGCTTGTTGCGGCCAGTTCAGGTTAGGGATTGACCCAACGGTTCACACCTAATCTCCAGCTAGACCATCTGGTCTGGGATTAGTTTACTGGTCCGCCCGCTCCCTCTCTCGTGCCTGAGTCCCCAGCAGACTCCCCTTACGCAAAGCCGCCGCCTGACACAGGTTCGGTAGTGCAGGAGGGGGGATCGTGCCTCTTGATCTCTCTCTCAACCATGATGTTTCTATGGATAGCTCTGATATCTCCTCCCAGTCACCTCCGACTAGGTTTCAGGTCTCTCGAGTCGTGCCCTCATGAGCCCAATGAGGCTGCTGCCGATGGCTATGCTTCAGATCTGCTTCTCGATGATTGGGATCCAGGTCTGGTTCTGCACGAAGAAGAGAGGGCGCCGCCGCATCCATGGCTCCATTGAGGAATTTGGGAAGAAGTTGACTGCATATCATGGCACCATCGAAGTCTACTGATCTCAGGATCTGCGCCCGTGAGCCGTCGGTGATGGATGCTGGTGTCAGTTGCTTGGGTCCCCAGTGGGACTCTGCCAGAAATGACCACCGCCACTGCAGTTAGGGACGCTCCTACTGCCTGGACGCCGTCGTGAGCTTGGACCCAATGCTTATATATGAGACTTGGTCATTGTATCCATCTCCTCTTTTGTTTCATAGATGTCCAGCAGCCTCGACATCTAATCCTTTGTTGTTCGCCTCGCGCATCCTTAAGCATTGCCATGGCTTGAGCAATGAGAAACAACGATCACCAGAGCCAGGGCTTGGTGGTACTCCTCTATGCTCTAGACTCTTCTAGTGTCCCATGCTCTCCACAGATCCACCTTGAACTGTCATTGATGCATGGGACTACCCTAGCGAGATGAAGGAGAGACTCCAAGATGCTTCAGTTCCTCATTCTAGTTTTCCTTCTTTGGCTCCTTCTCCTACCCAAGATATGTATTAGGCGGGAAAGGAAATGTGGGAGAAGGAAAGTGAAACTTCCTCATTCCTATCCCTCAAGCAAGGACTAGTAGGAAGGCCACGGTCAGGTTGAGGTGAACTACTCGGTTCCCCACGTACTCTCAACCCACGATGGGTTTTCTTGACTATGCGAGTCCCACGTTCCTCTGCTAATCGTAACTGCTGCAAAGAAGGTAGGTCCCAAGCCATTTGATCATATCCAAGGGTCAGGATGACTTCTCATGAAAGCCTAATCCATGGCTACTGAAACACAGACACAATGCTAATTAAAAAGAGTTTGCCGTGTGACATATATATCAAACTATTCAAACCTATGTATCTCTTTCTAGGAGTAGTGAAACATTACGAAATTCAGACCATAGCTCAATCACAACTTAAGCTACATTAGATTCCATTTTTGTGTCAAAACTAACTATTTGACTTGTCACTGAAATACCTCAAAGGGACATAACATTTTGGGATATTAATCATAATATAAATATCAATCACCAACCAACTTTACCAAAGCACCTATAGCTCTTAAGATAACTCAGTATGCACGAATTCACTTATGTCATTGGACATTTAGGGATTCCAAAAGTCCACTCCATCACATCCTACACACCTTAAGAGAAAATTCCGTCCTCAAAATTAAGCAAACAATCCAGTCCATTACATCATATACATCTAAAAAGAACTTTCGTCCTCGAAAGTAAGCCATAATCATACTTCCAGGGAAAACCTTATCTTTCTCTCATCCACAGGTAGGCATCATTCTATGTACAACATAGCCAAAAGCTCCATATTTATATCCCAGCTATTAGGATGTTTTCCAAACACCTAAGGTGATACAAGGGTGAACCACTCATCATATATCATGGTTTAAGAGCTTAGGTTACATCATGACATATCTCATATGTTAGGGTTGCATCTTTATCTTTATACATGCATTAATATTCAACATCATACTACCATGTTCTAAAGGAGTTAACTAAGATTAACTCATACATCAAGGTGTCATCAACATATTATTGAGCTAACTGTTATAACATGTTCAACATTAACATATGCCTTTTAGGAGGAAGTTAACTATAGTTAACCCACTTTATCCATCTGGATCATATCAAGGCATTTTAATCATTATGTTGTGTTAACTGTCAACACATATTTTTCATCTTTATTAAGCACTAAGATCGACAACTCATGTAACATGTTTCATTCATATGATCTCATTTCATTGCTCAAAATAAATTGCAACATTTACTAGTGATTGCGTTACGACAACATCACATTATCATCATTATTCATGTACATAGTTAACCCTTTATGCATTGATATCGATTAAACCACATCTAGGTTGTTCCACATGTCATTATATCTACATCTTGAGATTAGATCATGACCACATATATTCTATCATGGTTGTGCTACACAAACTTATGTGAGTGGCTTATTAAACATATATCAAAGTTTTTTTAGCCCAATTGAGGTTCTCCTGACCCATATCATGAGGGCATTGACATGCTCAGTCTCTCTGAGCTCACTCAACTCTATGAGTATCTCATATGCACAAACCTTATCCTCCCTCTCGATCTGGGGTTCTCGGATTACCTCATTGGCGCAAGCGGTTGCTTTATGATCTCTAGCCACGTAAGCACAAACCAAAACATGATACTCTTTCCATAGGTTCTCTACCCATGAGACATACTATTTCTCAACACTCTATCTTATATACACCACTAGAGACCACCAACCCGAGCATAAGGCTTTCACAAAAAATAACATAGCTACCTCCTCCAGGGTCTTGGGCTCTCTCCCTCACCCAGATGGCAGACACTCATATTCACATTCACATATGCACATAAAACCAGCCTCTCTTTGTCTCTAGGGTTTGGTCTTCCCGAGGACATCTAGGGATCACCAAACTATAGGAATCATGCATAAATCGACTCAACTCGATTACTCAGGAGTAGTCTAGTTTAGGACATAACATATCACATATATCTCATATTTCTCATATCATGGAGTCTAGGTTCAATGACCTTCTCCATGTGGGTCTCTCTCTCTCTTGAGCTAACCCCAAAACTGGTCCTAACACTAGAATTCCTCCTTTGTAAAAGAGCTTGAGGCTCATGCTGACTCACAACTTTGTCTCATTTTAACATATCTCATCTCATAAAAGTCTAGTTACTTTCATCATCAAAACTTATCTCAAATCCTCAAAACTGAACGTAAGTCCTCAGAAACAACATATATTATCACAACTATATTATGCCATCTATGTAAGACTTACATCATATAATCCAAACTTATATCATCTATTCCATATATCACATATACTAACAAGGCTCTAGACATTTAATCTAGAACTACTCTCTCTTCTAGACTGATGTCATTCACTTTCACTTAGGTTGCATGACCACCTCCTACTCGTACACATGTGGGGACACATTTTTGTAATACATATACATAATAAAATATTATATAGATTTTTCTACGATAAAACAACAGTCAGAGAAAACTATCAAGGTTCGGTCTGATTGGAATAAAAAACCAAATCTTAAAAATGAGTGTCCCACACATGGTAAAGAGTACAATGTCATGAAAACTAGTGAAAAAGGTGAGAACAAGGGGTAGACTAGTGTAGCTACTCTAGAAAACATGCACAATATGTCTAAGGTTTCTCTTACCTTGATGTACGTCATTTCCAAATAGTGCAACGTCCCATACCGCTGCACTACAAGGAAAGAATGACATCTACAGACTTGCTACTCAACAAGCACCACTCTAGACCTAGTTCTCGGACATCTAGGTGCTAACCTATGGGCTAGGTCAGATGTATTCTCTAAAAGATGACTAATCTAACCCTAAATATTATTAAGTTCAAGGTTTTGTTTAGTTTGAATTGCATAATGAGCAAATGTCAGGCTTTGCTATTGTTCATGCTCTGATACCACCTGTGACGTCCCTAGATTTTCTAAAGCTTAATCTGATGTGTGATGTCCAAATTAAAACCTCACCTCAGTAATAGTCCCAATTTTGAACACCCCACACTTGGCTTAGAAGAAGAAAATCAAAGGAGTCAGAAGGAAACAATCAATAGCACATGCACATGAACAATAATCAAACCAAACAACGCATGTTCACTATTCAACATATAATTACAACATGAATTATTACAACATGTGATATTACATATTGGACAACAAACTTATATATATACATGTACTACATATAAACAACAGGATCTTAAGACAACATGTCCACCTGCACATCAGCTCACCATACAACTCACAACTATCCTGGATCATTAAGAGCATAACCACAACCTAAACAAAAGATTACATGTGGTACACGTCATCACAATATTCAAGAATATTATACTGAGTATGCCTATGTGTCTTTTACATACCTCTCATCATATCTTGGCAATAAGATAAAACTAATACTTGGCAGCATTAAACAAATATAAGGAAAAGCGTATACTGGCAAAAAGATATGCATTAACAAAAGAGAACACATATATTTTAAGCACATTTCCATCATATATCTCATACATCTGCCCCCAAGGGCTTTGATGTTTTTAGGCCTTATGATCTACTACCAAAGAGTTTGAGATCATATTACGTGTGATCTACTACCAAAGAGTTTGAGATCTAACACATCTGATCTACTACCAAAGAGTTTGAGATCACTTAAATGCACTGTACTACCAAAGAGTTTAGTGCTATCATTAGATGGATCAGATATCTTATATGTTTCATGTGTTCATAGCCATAAGTATGGAAAATCAAGCAAGATATCATATAAGGACAATCATTTCATCCAGTTCCATATGCCAAGTATTTTACTACATATAACACAAGCATAATCTATAATAAGCCAAGTAAGAGGTAATGGCGTACCTTCCAAAGAGATATCACAAACTATACCTGATTCCTGATGTTAACTATATCTTTGCTAAACCTAATCAAGACAAGATCATATACTATCATCGTGTTCTCATCTTCTTACCTCTCATCTTAACCCTATTCGTGTTCATTAGGGTTTATCTTATCTCATTATGATATTCTCATGATTCCTTATATTATTTCCTTATATTTATCTTACTGATGTCATATTCTAGATTAGGATACATAATCTGAATATCAGGTTATGTACCATTCTTTATACATATTAAACCTGGGTTACATGCATTATATAAAATAGGGTTTCATCCCATGTATTAAGGGTCATCTTCATGTAATATTAATTCTATGCATGTGACTGATATCCAAGTTACATCTTAGATTCATATTACTGATATGAACTTACACTGTAAATTTCCATCAATTATTGAGCATGTATGTATTTATTGCATATTAATTAGGGTTATTAGCCCTAATTAACCATATTTAATCAAATTACATGATTATGTACATCAACATGACCATAAATAACATCATATGAATTATAAACATAATTATGAATCTACTGACATTTTTCCATAGTTTTATATTATCATTTGATATTTATTATTCATGAAACAAGCATAATACATCTTACATGATATCACTGATATTAAAGCATTCAATGGATGTTATTATGCTTACATATTGTTCTACACATTTTTATGATAATTTCAGCACCTTACTTGTATTTTTCTGACAATCGAACTATTTTCTACGAATTATTGAAGATCTATAGATTATTACCTCTCTGAGCCAATCGTTGGACGCCACGTGGCTACTAAGGTTGGCACAGCTCCTTTGCTTGTTGCGGCCGATTCAGGATAGGGATTGACCCAACGGTTCACACCTAATCTCCAGCTAGACCATCTGGTCTGGGATTAGTTTGCTGGTATGCCCGCTCCCTCTCTTGCGCTCGAGTCCCCAACGGAATCCCCTTACGCAAAGCCGCCGCCTGACACAGGTTCGGCAGTGCAGGTGGGGGATCATACCTCTTGATCTCTCTCTTGACCATGGTGTTTCTATGGATAGCTCCGGTATCTCCTCCCTGTCACCTCCGACTAGGTTTCAGGTCTCTCAAGTCACGCCCTCATGAGCCCAATGAGGCTGCTGCTGATGGCTATGCTTCAGATCTGCTTCTCGACGATTGGGAGCCAGGTCTGGTTCTGCACGAAGCAGAGAGGGTGATGCCACATCCATGGCTCCATTGAGGAATTTAGGAAGCAGTTGACTGTATATCGTGGCACCATCAAAGTCTACTGATCTCGGGATCTGCGCCCGTGAGCCGTTGGTGATGGCTGCCGCTGTCGGTTGCTTGGGTCCCCAGTAGGACTCTGCCGGAAATGACCACCACCACCGCATCTAGGGACACTCCTCCTGCCTGGCCGCCATCGTGAGCTCGGACCCAACACTTCTCTAAGAGACTTGGTCGTCGTATCCATCTCCTCTTCTACTTCATAGATATCCAGTAACCTCGACATCTAATCCTTTGTGGTTCACCTCGCGCATCCTTAAGCATTGCCATGGCTTGAGCAATGAGAAACGATGATCACCGGAGCTAGGGCTTGGCGATACTCCTCTATGATCTAGACTCTGCTAGTGTCCCATGCTCTCCAAAGATCCACCTTGAACTGTCGCTGATGCATGGGACTACCCTAGTGAGATGAAGGAGAGGCCCCAAGATGCTTCAGTTCCTCATTCTAGTTTTCCTTCTTTGGCTCCTTCTCCTACCCAAGATATGTATTAGGTGGGAAAGGAAATGTGGGAGAAGGAAAGTGAAACTTCCTCATTCCTCTCCCTCAAGCGAGGACTAGTAGGAAGACCATGGTCAAATTGAGGCAAACTACTCGGTTCCCCACGTACTCTCAACCCACAATGGGGTTTCTTGACTATGCGAGTCCCACGTTCCTCGGCTAATCATAACTGCTGCAACGAAGGTAGGTCCCAAGCCATTTGATCATATCCAATGGTCAGGATGACTTCTCATGAAAGCCTAATTTGTGGCTACTGAAACACGGACACAATGCTAATTAAAAAGAGTCGACTGTGTGACATATATATCAAACTATTCAAACCTATGTATCTCTTTCTAGGAGCAGCGAAACATTACGAAATTCAGACCATAGCTCAATCACAACTTAAGCTACATTCGATTCCATTTTTGTGTCAAAACTAACTATTTGACTTGTAAATGAAATACCTCAAAGAGACAACTTTTTGGGATATTAATCATAATATAAATATAAATCACCAACCAACTTTACCAAAGCACCTATAGCTCTTAAGATAACTCAGCATGCACGAATTCACTTATGTCATTAGACATTTAGGGATTCTAAAAGTCCACTCCATCACATCCTACACACCTTAAGAGAAAATTCCGTCCTCGAATGTAAGCCAAAAATCCAGTCCATTACATCATATACATCTAAAAAGAACTTTCGTCCTCTAAAGTAAGCCATAATCATACTTCCAGGGAAAACCTTATCTTCCTCTCATCCACAGGTAGGCATCATTCTATGTACAACATAGCCAAAAGCTCCATAATTATATCCCAACTATTAGGATGTTTTCCAAACACCTAAGGTGATACAAGGGTGAACCACTCATCATATATCATGGTTTAAGAGCTTAGGTTATGGACACAATGCTTAGGTTACATCATGACGTATCTCATATGTTAGGGTTGGATCTTTATCTTTAGACATGCATTAATATTCAACATCATACTACCATGTTCTAAAGGAGTTAACTAAGATTAACTCATACATCAAGGCATCATCAACATATTATTGAGATAACTGTTATAACATGTTCAACATTAACATATGACTTTTAGGAGGAAGTTAACTATAGTTAACCCACTTTGTCCATCTGGATCATATTAAGGCATTTTAATCATTATGTTGTTCTAACTGTCAACATATATTTTTCATCTTTATTAAGCACTAAGATCGACTCCTTATGTAACATGTTTCATTCATATGATCTCATTTCATTGCTCAAAATAAATTGCAACATTTACTAGTGATTTCATTACGAAAACGTCACATTATCATCATTATTCATGTACATAGTTAACCCTTTATGCATTGATATCTATTAAACCACATCTAGGTTGTTCCACATGTCATTATATCTACATCTCGAGATTAGATCATGAACACATATATTCTATCATGGTTGTGCTACACAAACTTATGTGATTGGCTTATTAAACATATATCAAAGTTTTATTTATCCCAATTGAGTTTGTCCTGACCCATATCATGAGGGCATTGACATGCCCAGTCTCTCTGAGCTCACTCAAATCTATGAGTATCTCATATACACAAACCTTATCCTCCCTCTCGGTCTAGGGTTCTCGGATTACCTCATTGGCGCTAGTGGTTGCTTTACGATCTCTAGCCACATAAGCACAAACCAAAACATGATACTCTTTCCATAGGTTCTCTACCCATGAGACATACTATTTCTCAACACTCTATCTTATATACACCAGTAGAGACCTATAAGGGACCACCAACCCGAGCATAAGGCTTTCACAAAAAATAAGATAGCTACCTCCTCCAGGGTCTTGGGCTCTCTCCCTCACCCAGATGGCAGACACTCATATTCATATTCACATATGCACATAAAACCAGCCTCTCTTTGTCTCTAGGGTTTGGTCTTCCCAAGGACATCTAGGGATCACCAAAACTATAGGAATCATGCATAAATCGACTTAACTCAATTACTCAGGAGTAGTGTAGTTTAGGACATAACATATCACATATATCTCATATCATGGAGTCTAGGTTCTCTGACCTTCTCCCTTTGGGTCTCACTCTCTCTTGAGGTAACCCCAAAACTTGTCCTAACACTAGAGGTCCTCCTTTGTAAAAGAGCTTGAGGCTCATGCTGACTCACAACTTTGTCTCATTTTAACATATCTCATCTTATAAAAGTCTAGTTACTTTCAACATCAAAACTTATCTCAAATCCTCAAAACTAAACGTAAGTCCTCAGAAACAACATATAGTATCACAACTATCTTATGCCATCTATGTAAGACTTACATCATATAATCAAAACTTATATCATCTATTCCATATATCACATATACCAAGAAGGCTCTAGACATCTAATCTAGAACTACTCTCTCTTCTAAACTGATGTCATTCACTTTCACTTAGGTTGCATGACCACCTCCTACTCATACACATGTGGGGACACATTTTTGTAATACATATACATAATAAAATATTATATAGTTTTTTCTCCGATAAAACAAACGTCATAGAAAACTATCAAGGTTCGATCTGATTGGAATCAAAAACCAAATCTTAAAAATGAGTGTCCCACACATGGTAGAGATTACAATGTCATGAAAACTAATGAAAAGGGTGAGAACAAGGGGTAGACTAGTGTAGCTACTCTAGACAACATGCGCAATATGTCTAAGATTTCTCTTCCCTTGATGTACGTCATTTCCAAATAGTGCAACGTCCCATACCGTTGCAGTACAAGGAAAGAACGAAATCTACAGACTTGCTACTCAACAAGCACCAGTCTAGACCTAGTTCTCAGACATCTAGGTGCTAACCTAGAGGCTAGGTCAGATGTAGTCTCTAAAAGATGACTAATCTAACCCTAAATATTATTAAGTTCAAGGATTTGTTTAGTTTGAGTTGCATAATGAGAAAATGTTAGGATTTGCTATTTATCATGCTCTAATACCACCTGTGACGTCCTTGAATTTTCTAAAACTTAATCTGATGTGTGATGTCCAAATTAAAACCTCACCTCAGCAAGAGTCCCAATTTTGAACACCCCACACTAGGCTAAGAAGAAGAAAATCAAGGGAGTCAGAAGGAAACAATCAATAGCACATGCACATGAACAATAATTAAACCATACAACACATGTTCACTATTCAACATATAATTACAACATGAATTATTACAACATTTGATATTACATATTGAACAACAAACTTATATATATACATGTACTACATCTAAACAATACGATCTTAAGACAATAGGTCCAGCTGTACATCAGCTCGCCATACAACTCACAACTATCCTGGATCATCAAGAGCATAACCACAACCTAAACAAAAGATTACATGTGGTAGACGTCAACACAATATTCAATAATATTGTACTGAGTACGCCTACGTGTCTTTTACATACCTCTCATCATATCTTGGCAATAAGATAAAACTAATACTTGGAAGCATTAAACAAATATAAGGAAAAGCGTATACTGGTAAAAAGATATTCATTAACAAAAGAGAACACATATATTTTAAGCACATTTCCATCATATATCTCATACATCTGCCCCCACGGGATTTGATGTTTTTAGGCCTTATGATCTACTACCAAAGAGTTTGAGATCATATTATGTGTGATCTACTACCAAAGAGTTTGAGATCTAACACATGTGATCTACTACCAAAGAGTTTGAGATCACTTCAATGCACTGTACTACCAAAGAGTTTAGTGCTATCATATGATGGATCAGATATCTTATGTTTCATGTGTTCATAGCCATAAGTATGGAAAATCAAGCAAGATATCATATAAGAACAATCATTTCATCCAATACCATATGCCAAGTATTTTCATACATATAACACAAGCATAATGTATAATAAGCCAAGTAAGAGGTAATGGCATACCTTCCAAAGAGATATCACAAACTATACCAGATTCCTGATGTCAACTATATCTTTGTTAAACTTGATCAAGACAAGATCATATACTATCATCAGGTTCTCATCTTCTTACCTCTCATCTTAACCCTATTCATACTCATTAGGGTTTATCTTATCTCATTATGATATTCTCATGATTACTTATATTCTTGCCTTATATTTATCTTACTGATGTCATATTCTAGATTAGGATACATAATCTGAATATCAGATTCTGTATCATTCTTTATACATATTAAACCTGGGTTACATGCATTATACAAAATAGGGTTTCATCCCATGTATTAAGGATCATCTTCATGTAATATGAATTCTATGCATGTGACTGATATCCGAGTTACATCTTAGCTTCAGATTACTGATATGAACTTACACTGTAAATTTCCATCAATTATTGAGCATGTATGTATTTATTGCATATTAATTAGGGTTATTAGCCCTAATTAACCATATTAATCAAATTACATGATTATGTACATCAACATGACCATAACTAACATCATATGAATTATGAACGTAATTATGAATCTACTGACATTTTTCCATAGTTTTATATCATCATTTGATATTTATTACTCATTAAACAAGCATAATACATCTTAAATTATATCACTGATATTAAAGCATTAAAAGGCTGTTATTATGCTTCCATATTGTTCTACGCATTTTTATGGGAATTTCGACACCTTACTTGTATTTTTTTGACAATCGAGCTATTTTCTATGAATTATTGAAGATCTATAGATTATTACCTCTTTGAGCCAATCGCTGGACGCCACGTGGCTACTAAGGTTGGCGTAACACCTTTGCTTTCTGCGGCCGGTTCATGCTTGGGATTGACCCAATAGTTCACACCTAATCTCCAGCTAGACCATCCGGTCTGGGATTAGTTTGCTGGTCCGCCCGCTCCTCTCTCGCGCCCGAGTCCCCAGCGGACTCCCCTTACGTAAAGCCGCCGCCTGACACAGGTTTAGAAGTGCAGGAGGGGGGACCGTGCCTCTTGATCTCTCTCTCGACCATGATGTTTCTATGGATAGCTCCAGTATCTCCTCCCAGTCACCTTCGACTAGGTTTTAGGTCTCTCGAGTCACGCCCTCATGATCCCAATGAGGTTGCCGCCGATGGCTATGCTTCAGATCTGCTTCTGGACGATTGGGAGCCAGGTTTGGTTCTTCACAAAGTAGAGAGGGTGCCGCCGTATCCATGGATCCATAGAGGAATTTGGGATGCAGTTGACTGCAGATCATGGCACCATCGAAGTCTACTGATCTCAGGATTTGCGCCAGTGATCCTTCGGTGATGGCTGCCGCTGTCGGTTGCTTGGGTCCCCAGTGGGACTCTGCTGGAAATGACCACCGCCACCGCAGCTAGGGACGCTCCTCCTGCATGGCCGCCATCGTGAGCTCTGACCCGATGCTTCTCTATGAGACTTGGTCGATGTATCCATCTCCTCTTCTGTTTCATAGATGTCCAGCAGCCTCGACATCTAATCCTTTGTTGTTCGCCTCGCCCATCCTTAAGCATTGCCATGGCTTGAGCAATGAGAAATGCCGATCAACGGAGCTAGGGATTAGTGGTACTCCTCTATGCTCTAGACTCTACTAGTGTCTCAATGTCTCCACAGATCCACCTTGAACTATCACTGATGCATGGGACTACTCTAGCGAGATGAAAGAGAGGCTCCAAGATGCTTCAGTTCCTCATTCTAATTTTCCTTCTTTGGCTCCTTCTCCTACCCAAGATATGTATTAGGAGGGAAAGGAAATGTGGGAGAAGGAAAGTGAAATTTCCTCATTCCTCTCCCGCAATCTAGGACTAGTAGGAAGGCCATGGCCAGGTTGAGACGAACTACTCGGTTCCCCACGTACTCTCAACCCACGATGGGTTTTCTTGACTATGCGAGTCCCACGTTCCTCGGCTAATTGTAACTGATACAAAGAAGGTAGGTCCCAAGCCATTTGATCATATCTAAGGGTCAGGATGACTTCTCATGAAAGCCTAATCTGTGGATACTAAAACACGGACACAATGCTAATTAAAAAGAGTCAGCTGTGTGACATATATATCAAACTATTCAAACCTATGTATCTCTTTCTAGGAGCAGCGAAACATTACAAAATTCAGACCATAGCTCAATCACAACTTAAGCTACATTCGATTCCATTTTTGTGTCAAAACTAACTATTTGAATTGTCAATGAAATACCTCAAAGAGACATAACTTTTTGGGATATTAATCATAATATAAATATCAATCACCAACCAACTTTACCAAAGCACCTATAGCTCTTAAGATAACTCAGCATGCACGAATTCACTTATGTCATTGGACATTTAGGGATTCCAAAAGTCCACTCCATCACATCCTACACACCTTAAGAGAAAATTTTGTCCTCGAAATTAAGCCAAAAATCCAGTCCATTACAATAGATGATCTTGGTCTTTCATCAACCATCCTTGATGTCGCCTTCAATATCCTCAATATCCTACAAGAGGATAAGTTGAAACACATAGTGTAAATGCTGAAGGGTAGTGTTGGCCATTGATGGGCCATCGAGGAGTAGAAGAGGCCTAGTGCTGTGATCAGTTGGGAGGAGTTTCGGTGAGAGTCTATTACATGATACTTCCCAGAGACCTACCTAGATGAGAAGATCACATAGTTTGAGAAGATCCGATAGTGATCTATGACAATCAACGAGTCCAAAGTTAAGTTCATGGAATTTCTGAGGTTTTATCTGCATATGGCTGCAACAGACAAGGAGGGAATCTGATGGCTTGAGAAGGGTTTGAGTTTTGATTTGATGGTGACAGTGTCAGCTTTAGAGAGTAGGGAATGGTTTGCCATGTTTGTGGAGTTAGTCAAGAGGATAGAGTGGTCAGCCATGGAGAAGTGAGAGGCAAATCCCAAGAAGAGACAAGCACAATACCAAGGATAGTTGTCTGGAGGTTTCAAGAAGCCTAGGTTGTTACCACTTCAGTCACAATAGAGATCGGTAGTTCGGTCTTAATGGTCATCAAGTAAGGGGAGAGGTCATTCCTTTCCACCGCAAGAGCTCACAGTGCAGCGTCATCAACAGTGATGGGGCCGTCTAGGCCACAGTATGAGAGTAGGACTTGCTACAAGTGTGGGCAGGTAGGACATCTGAGGTGGACATGTCCTATGAAGGATGAAGAGGTGAACAACAGTCAAGACACAGTCATCAAGGGTCGCATCAATGATAGTTCAATAGTGGTGGAGGCTGAGGACGTGGCCATGTGTCGCAAGCTGGTTCGTTTGGGCAAGCCAATAGAGGATGAGGACGACAACAAGACAAGGTTTTCAAACCCAACCTAGAGGTTGACCAGACAAAGTTCTAGGGTCACGGGTCTCTGGTTCAACTGTTGAGTCAACCCACTTGACCCGGTGACATCAACATGACACCATATACATAATGTTATTATATACATGCATGTATGTTACAATAAAATGTATGTCCATGCATATATTACTATATAAGTGTATATATATGTACATAATCTACTGTATGGAACAATGAGATGATGAATTATGAAACATCAAAAATACAAAACCAAGTATCTATTCATAAAGAAGCAAACAAATGGTCTTTCAATGTTTACAACAAGTGACAAATACAAATAAGTAAATATATGAATTTATGGAATAGTTGGGGTTGCATGAAAGTATTTTAAAATCATTCAAATGGTCATTTAGGGAAGGAAAAATAAAACCAACAAAACCCTCTCGGGTCACTGGGTCAACGGTTGAACCGGTTGGGTCACCGGGTCAACACCAGGTATTGGCCAAAAATAGATTTTAGCCCCACCCGATCTGTAAAACTTGGTGAGGGGAGGTCCAATTAGTTAAATCAGATGGGTCGGGTTTTAGAACTATGTAACATGCAACAACTCAATTCTATACCACGAGTTAGTCAGAAGGAGTAGTCAACCCGAGGGTCATGACAAGTGATGCACTGGATAATTGTCATTCTCACAGGCTATTTATTATGGATTCTGGTGCACTTATTGTTCACTTTGATATTGTTTGTGCAGTAGTTATTATCCTTAGCATGTGAGATGATTATTTGCATCAAATAGATGTATTTTTAAATGTTCTTGTTAGATTCATAATTATTTGGGAGATTATGTTCATTTTTGTGGAAGTTCAGGTGAATCTACACAAAACTACACAACTCATTACTATCGACCTGCCTATCAGTAGTATCGTCACTTACTCATAAAGGAACATGTGAGATCGAGAAAACTTGGTAGTACTGACCAAATAAGTTGGTACTATCAACGACCTTGCAAGGAGGACTCAGAATGTCTTGAGAAATCTCGGTACTATTGACATCAACTCGGTAGTATCGACAACTACAAAGGGGCCTCAACTTATCGGGGTAGTTGATACTACCAACACCTAGTTGGTAGTACTGACACATTGGGATCAGGTAGATCTGAAGATGTTGTTAATATGACGGTTGACAATGAATGACACCCTAAGTCACTTCTATGACTTAGGGGGAGTTTGGCTACACCTAATTATCATGTTCCTTTCAGGTGTACAGTAGTAGAGAGCGGAGAAAAGAGAAATAGGGGGAGAAAGAAATGTTTTGGGTGATTTGTGCACCACATGTGGCCAGATTTGTAGTTAGAAGACGACAAATCATGACATTTGTCGGGAGGAAACATACATACCTTCTTTCTCTAGGGGTTTTTTCCTTGTTTCTCAATGTTTTCTTCCTTATCTACTTATTTTTCCATATATAGAGAAATTGAAATTATGTAGGGCTCAATCCCTTCTTCCTTAGGATCTAAGAGTAGCCCAGATTTGCATTGTAATTGACTATTATAATTTAGCATAAATGTTTCTCTTGATTTCTGGACATAATTCCATGAGAGTGTCACGAATTGTCAATGCTTGATCACCATAGGTAATTATTTAAACCATTAATTACTTCAAGAGAGGAATTAAGGTTTGGAAAACTCATATAATTACATGTTTTATATCGCAACTTTATAAAGGGTCTTACAAATGTGAAGAGAATAACCCATAGTTTTTGGTAAAGCACCTAAATAATAACTCAATTACTACATGAGTAGGATTGGTATTAGGTTAGGTAGTGAATTATTCCATACAAGTGGGTAATTCTTGCTACAAGTCTCTTTGTCTAGGGTTAGGAGAGACTAATATTAATGAATTTGTTCCACTTGTGATCACAATCATTAATCTTAGTTTTTGTTCTTGCAATTTAGCTATTAATTTAACCAATTCACTCTTTTCCTCTGGCCTAGTTGATTAGGTCATTGTTAGTAGTAGTTTTTTGATACACATTTTCCCATGTTTGACATACGGGCCTCTTTAGGCATGTATTACATTGATACATATACTTGCGTTTGATGTGTAGTTTATGCTACACCAAGTTTTTGGCACCATTTTTGGGGAAAACGGTGTGTCGAGCACTACAAGTGTTGTGATTGGACACTCTAGGTCACATTTTTATTTTATTTTTCTTTTACTACATTTTAACAAAATTTCAAATATTTATTCAATCACTACTACCGTGTTCTCACATAAATTTTTCATATTTTAGGTACTAGTATATGGTGCAAACAAGAAGCAATGATTATGGATCCACATCATCACAGAGTGCTTTTTAAGAGGACTTCTTATGCAGAGCACAAGAATATCTTGGTTCAGCTACCAAGACTGATTCAGACTCCACCACATGAGATGCCATCACCTCAGACTCTGATTTCCCCAATAGAACAACCAGAGCAAGCAGAGATGGGTTATGTAGAAGCTGTAGAGCATGCCATAGGGGAAAAGATCAAGGCTTCATCTTCTATAGTGTAGTTGGGCCTAATTAAAAGGCATGCTATAAATGTGGGAACTACAATGTAGAACCCATCTTGGTGGCACTGGTGAAGTCACAAGAATTTCATGGCCGCTTCTTTTTAGGAGGTCCAGTTTTGGAGAGTGCTGAGAAGGAAATAATATATTGTGATAGGTTGTCCCACACATCCCATTCTACCTACTCTCGTATTATGGTGGATACAGATATTCTAGTTGTACGGGAATATGCCATCTGTCATTTGTCTATTTGATCATGTGAACGCACGACCAGTATCATTACACGTCACAAAATCCGTGTTTTTGTGACTAAAGGCAAAACTTATTTCTAGATTTGACTTACAAGATTAAGGAGTCTTTGGTATCTTCGCATAATGTTCTTCGACACTTTCTGAGCAAAAATGACAATGTAAGTAACTCCCAACCACTCCAATGATTTTGTAGGCAGATGCTGGGTTTAGCTTGTTCACTGTGATGTACTTTCGGTAATGCTTTCCGTGATGTACTTTCCTATATGTATTTTCCAAATGCTGAATGGGATGTACTTTTGTCGGTGCTATTGATTGTGGTGTTAAAGCCGACAAAGATAACCTGGCTGTAGGGGGGGCTGCTATCGGTCATTTCCTGTCGATTCCAATTTTTTGAACAAATGTTTATCTAGCAAATTTTCAAATAATACATGCATGTTTAATTACAGTGAAAAAAAAAGATAGACAAGCAATAAGTTGCATCGCCGTTCCTTTTGAATGACATAGCTATTTTTTAAAATATTGGATCTATAGATTTGGGAGTCATGAGATGTTGTGCATAATTTTTCTTTTAGGCAATTGAGAAACTCCACTGTCTGTGATACTAAGAACTAAAAAATATCAAAACTAAAAAGTATAAAAACATGTTGATTGTCAATATATATTTTCTCATACTTAACCACTTTGGCTACGACAGCTTTCAGGGTACCCTATCCCATAGTAAAATCTTCAACTTCTAAACACACACACACACACACACAGATATATATATATACATATATATATATATATATATATATATATATATATATAGAGAGAGAGAGAGAGAGAGAGAGAGAGAGAGTTAGGCTAGTATACACTTAAGTGTATTGGGGCCAGGATACAATAAAGTTTTAAGCCGTTGGATCTTCCTCGATTTTGATCAGTGGCTGGGAATTATCCCACCCACTAAGACAACCACAGACACTGGGTCCACCCAACCTCTCTCTCCCCCACTGTCACCCGCTCTCTCTCTCCCCTCTCTGTCTCCCCCTCCCTCCCCTCCACGGTCTGATGCCCTCTCTGTCTACTGAGGCTCAGCCGGTGACCTCCTTCTTGCTTGCACGACGACCTCTCTCTCTCTCTCCGACTCACTCTCTCTGCTCTGACTCTTCCTACTCCCCTACTGCCGGCCGGATAGAGCTGCTGCTTCTGCCCTTTTATCGGATAGCTGTTATTACTGGTGAGATGTTGTTGCTTCCCTTCTACCGGCGAGAGAGCTTGACACTTAGATCTCATCAAGGTCCCTACATCTCATTTGGGTTCTGAGTGGCAAAGTGTTTGGAGTGCAAGGAAGTTTTTTGCTGAAGATTAGAGCTGTCAACAAGCTTGCTTGGAGTCCCTGAATCTCATCGGAGTCAGGCAACATCTCATTGGGGGGTAGGCAACACATCTTAAGGTAATACATTATTCACATCAACATTGCTTGCAATGGATAAACAATAATCAAAGACACTCATTTTTGGTAACACTCAAAATTAGAACTGTTAGCATTTTCTGCATTTTTTAGGTACATAAATCTAATAAGACATGAATGTTATCAATATGCATTTTTAGATACATTTTTTGCCTTTTTAGGAATAGATTTCTGCATTTTTGTATGACTGTCAATCTGCTGACTTAAACTAACCACACCATATGCCAAAATAGTAATTTTTTACATGACAAGAATGGAGCAAACGTTACTGAATTCTATACTACGACCGCAAAAATTTATATTTATGTATTGGGTTGTTCAATGTGGTAATTTAATCATATTAGGTTTCTCATGATATTCATTTTTTTTAAGATATGGAAGGTTACATTCCAATTTGGTATGATATGGAAGGCACTAGTACCACACAACCACCCCTGCATGGTTAGACTTCCTTTGAACTTATCAATCTACTATAACTTTCTATTGTTTGATAATATGAAAAAAAAGGAATGATTATGTCTTTTTTTTGGTAGATATGGATTTTTCTCATGATGTATATGGCATGACGGGAATAGATTGGTTACATGAAGAAGTGGAAGTGGATGCAAATGATCTGTTTGGAGAAGAAAATGAGACCCCTATGGAGGATGAAAGGTTTGAATGTACAATCTGATCTGGAGCCTTTCATAGGTTTGCAATTTGATAGCCTTGATAAGGCTGAGGAGTTTTATAATCAATATGCATATCGTATGGGATTTAGCATAAGGAAAGGGAATCATTATGTCTTAGCTAAAACAAAAAAAGTGACAGGTAGGGTATTCATGTTCTTTAAGGAAGGGTTATATAAACCAAAAAAGAAGGAAAACAATGGTCATAAGGGAACCTCACAAAAGGACATCATTTCTAATCGAACATGTTGCAAGGCTCAAATGCGAGTCAAGCTAGAAGATGATACAAAGTTGGTGGTTATGTTCTTTGAGAAAGATCACAATCATGAACTCACCAATAGTCCATCTAAAAAGAGGTTTCACCACGCACACCGTCGCATGTCTTTTGAGGTGCAGGATTTGATCCAAGCAATGCATGACCAAAACATTTCAAGTGCACATATAATGTCACTTATTGCTAGCCAACAAGGTGGAATTCGTAATGTCACATTCACAAGAAAAGATCTAAGCAACACACTTATTTCTTTGAGAAGGAGATACATAGGTGTTGATGTAGCATCCACATTAGAGCATTTTAGAAAGCAGTAAGCAATTAACCCTGCATTCTTCTACTCTGTACTATTTGATGATGATGGTTGTACATGCAATATCTTCTGGGTGGATGCGAGATCAAGACTAGCATATCAAACATTTGGGGATGTGATTACATTTGACACAACTTACATGACTAATAGATACAATATGCCATTTTCACCTTTTATAGGGGTGAATCATCATAAGCAATCTACTTTGTTTGGTTGTGCTTTATTAAGAGATGAGACTACTGAGTTTTTTATTTGGGTTTTTCAAATATTTCTAGAAGCAATGTATGAAAAGCACCCAAAGGAAATTTTAACTAATCAAGATCTAGCAATGAAAAAGGCAATTCGTATTGTGTTTCCCAATGCAGTTCATCGTTGTTGCCAATGGCATGTAATGGGAAAAGCACGTGAACATCTCGATGTGATCTATGGGACTGTTGTTGGGTTCATTGAAGAGTTTCAATGCTGCATCAATCACCCCATCACTATTGATGAGTTTGAGAAAATATGGAATAAGATGATAACCGATTTCAATTTGAGTGACAACGCACATCTAACCTTGTTGTGGAATATCAGAGAGCAATGGATTCCTGTATACTTTAGAGACACATTTGTTGCCAACATGTCGACAACACAACGGAGTGAGACCATGAATGCAATATTTAAAGATCATGTAAATAATCATTTGTCTTTGTTTAAATTTGTCCAAGCATTCAAGAAGGTGGTCGATAACCGATATGACAAAGAAGATGAAGAAGACTACAGATCTAAGGATGGACAACCAACACTATGGTCTTATGCTCCCATTGAGAAACATGCAAGAGATATCTACACTAGATCAATTTTTAAGATTTTCAAAGAGCAAATGAAGTTGACCTCATGCTATGATTTAGAGGAGGTTAGTACATATTCTATATATCAAATTTCACATGTTGGTAGTGAGTCACTTGCATTTATATCAAAGAATAGCTACCAAGTACATGTTAATCTAAATAATGACGAATTCTTTTGTGAATGCAAGCTATTTCAGTTTTCTGGCATCTTATGTGGGCATTTATTAAAAGTGATGCTTTATCTTAAAGTTCATAAGATAACACCTCTATATGTGCTGAATAGATGGACTAGGAAAGCAAAAACTACAAGTACAGATCATTATGCCAAAGAGACTTGTGAAGAAGTTGATGGTAGTACCCCTTTGGGTAGGTACAACTCACTTTGTAGATCGGCAATGAAGTTAGTTGGTATATCTTCTAAACATAAAGACAGTTACCTTGATGTGCATGAGCTGTTTGAAAAAACTTATGACAACATCATGTCCTCGCAAAAAGATATGGGAATAGCTTCTTGTGAAGAAGGCATGCCATCATCTCAAACTCACATTCCAACACAAGGTAGTCAATGTGTGCTCCAGATTCAAGATGTGAAAGATGGAATGGAAGCAAGAGATCCACCTCCATCACATTGTAAAGGAAACAGGAAGCCACAAAGGTTTAAGACACAGGTCGAGTTAAAGGCAAAAAGACAAAGGACATGCAGTACATGTAACAGAAAAGGGCACAATAGTCGTACATACAAATCCAAGGTTAGTTGACTTTGTTGATTTTTGTTCTAGTTAATTTACTTGATTTTCATTTTCCTGGTCACTCATGATGCGAAAATTTATTCAGGTTTTCAAAGAAACATCCATTGCTCATGATCTTCACCAAATTTACGAGTCTGAAGAAGAATAAGATGCAGGTGGATGCTCATGATCAATTTGCCTATGAGTCTTGTAACCATTTCTATGCTGAAACTATGTATTCATGTATGCACGTTCACTACAATGTATTCATGTATGCACGTTCACAGCAATGTATTCATGTATGCACATTCAGTGCTGATGATGTATTATTGTATGCACGCTCAGTGCTGAAATGGAAAATTCTGTTCTTACTGGATCTTTTCTATAATGCTTATCCAAAATTCTAAAATGAATGGACTTGTTGTTGGATTCAGTTCAGTTCATGCTTGGCTCGATTGTTGATATTCTGGTACACGGTTGGATCTAAGTGTGTGGTTTATTCAGTGTAATTGTTATGGATTGAATGTGGAATATGAACTGGTTCATTAAGTGTTTTTATTATTGTTGCAAGAAAAAATGAATTGTATAACAGTGAGGTAATGTATTAATTGAAAATAAGACATGTTTATTGCTAAGCTTGGTGTGGAGGAAGCCATGGAAAAGAAAGGAATGCATTTTAATTTTTTTTTCTGTTCTCCTTGACTGTATTATCTCAAAGGGTGTGTTGAATCCTTAGTTGTGATAAACTGAGGTACATACAGTATGTTTTTGGTATGTTTATCGTATCATGTTTACTGAAAGTACCTCACCATCTGAATATAATGTTATTTTGTTGCTGAAACATGGAGATTTAGATGTCTTCCCCTATTCGCAACTTCCATTTCAGATATCATACCTATTGGTGACAAAAATGGAAGCATTGGACTTGTGTCATAGTCATTTATCAACTGCAGAGTGTAATACACTTCTTTTTTAGGATGAAGCGCTCAATCTCAAAGGGTGTGCAAGCTGGCTAAACACAAATTGGTTTTATGGAGAGATAAATATACACTTAAGCTGGATAAACTTTTTGTTCATTCATGCTTCAGTTAACTCTAAGCTAGAGAGAATAGTTCAAGTATCACATATGGGAACTTGTTCGGTGCTTGTCTATATCATCATCCAGGCAGGTGAGAACTCTGCCTGGAGCACTTGTTTATGTGGTCGGGTAGCTCCTTTTTAGATTTGCAACGAATTGATGTATCATAGATAGCCAATGATTTGTAACGAATTGATGTATACAATAATGTGATATGTTCAGTACAACAATCTTTGCTGCATATTCACTTCGTTGCTGCTTCAAGTGCACATATGAATGCAAATCCTTAGATAAGTTCATGATTTAGAAATTTTAAATTGGGGCGTGGTTACTTGTTCTTGGTCCTACTGATGTACTAAAACTCAACGTCCACTTGAATTTTCATTTTGTTGTTGCTTACTGAAACTCAACGTCCTCTTGAATTTTCATTTTTTTGTTGCTTGGCATAGTGCACACAGTTTAAATAAAACATCAATGGATCATAGTAAGAACCTCCCATATGGCAGATGGTATTCATTCAGATGCAAGAATAGGATTGACAGAGCTTCATAAGGTGGATCATATCAATTTTTACATTTAGTCTGACTCATTGAGTGTCAATGGAACGCACAAGTAATGTCAATGGTCGGTAACATTCATTCATTCAGAAACCAGTACAAATATTCAGAGATTACAACTCCAAACCACAACTACAATGCACTTACTAAACCATCATACATACTCATTCTTTGTTAATACCCACAACTTACTAACATGGTCCTGCATACACAACAAGAAGAAAGACCCAAGAAGCCACCAATACAGCTATACAACACCTATATTTGGTAACATCTCTTTCTTCCCTCATCTTAGACATCTTCATTCCTTCTTCAAGTCGTTTCATCTTGATAATATATTCCCTAGGAACGTTCACAGGTTCATCAACCCATTGGAAGAATCGGCAATGATCAGTTCCCTGCATACAAAAACGAAAATCAATACCATTGATACTGAACTCAAAATTCCTAATTGAAGATACCATTAATTGGTTGAAAATAACCTGTTTGTTGAAGTTGGGACAACCAAGAAATTTCCGGCCTTAATTCTTCTCAGTCCAGGCTGTCTTAGCTTGAAGTACCAGACCACAGTAGCAATGTTGGCTAATGCTTCCACTCCCGTTAAATGTTGTTGAACAAACAGAACCATGATTGCTTCTAACTCCCGTCATACTAGTTGGGAAGAGTAGATCCAACTGAAAATAGGGGGAATTAGGATGAAATGGCAGATGAAAGGAGGAAAGGGGGGAGAAGATCTAAAGGGGAAGACAACCTAAATCTCACTGGCACAGATGCCAAAACCGTGACAGCAGCAACACATACCTCGATTTCGCACAGACAGAGTGCGAACGGTGGAGGTGATCGTCTCCCTACTGTCACCTTGTCACTTGGGAAGCCAGAGGATCCTGAGGTGGAGGTGGGTCACCTTGTGCCGGTTCACCTTGTGCGGACGAAGCTGCTATGGCGGCGGCCTGAACTTGCAGACAAACAACGATCGGCAAGCAAGAAGGGCAGTAGGGCAGCTCTAGCCGGATGGCAATAGGGCAACAAGAAGAGTCAGAGCAGAGAGAGAGCGAGTCGGTGAGAGAGAGAGAGCGCCGAGCTCTAGAAGGCAGAAGTCTTGCAACAGCAGCTCGCCGGCAGCAACAGCAGATAGAGAGGTCGTTGTGCAAGCAAGCAAGCAAGAAGAAGGAGGCCGTCTCCAGTCCAGTTGTGGCCGTCTCCAGTTGTGGCCGTCGGCGGTGCTAGCGGTCGGAGAGAGCGGAGGGAGAGAGATGGTGCAGCAAGAGCCGGAGGAGAGAGAGAGTCAGGGCAGAGAGAGCTGGGGGAGAGAGAGCCTAGTCACGGGTGGGGAAAAGAGACCAACAAGTGGGGACATAGTGTCATATTCAGCCTTAGTGGGCAGAAATACTCCTAGCCGCAGATCAAAATCTTGGCAGATCTAAGGGCAGAAAACTTGATTGTATTCTGGCCCCAATACACTTAAGTGTATCCTAGCCTAACTAACTAACTAACTAACTATATATATATATATATATATATATATATATATATATATAGAGAGAGAGAGAGAGAGAGAGAGAGAGAGAGAGTCCAGCTAGAATACACTCGAGTGTACGGATCGCACGAATACACTCAAGTGTGTTTGCATATCAAGACTATTTTTTGCAAAATATAAACCGTTGATCTTCACCGTCATACTATAACTAGGCTACATACAAATTTCGAGCCCATTTGGATGAGTGTAAGTCACTCATCTAAGGGCAACAAAATTGACACGCGAAACTAATTTGAAATGCATAATTTTTGCGGTCTTCATAGCATGAGCTATACATATCCAAATGTGCTCAAATTTTGTGTATGAGTTGTTCACAAGATGATTAAGAAGATCAACAGATTAGATTTTCAAAAAAAATATTGCAATATGGAAAACTACTTGAGTGTATTCCGCTCCGGATACACTCGAGTGTATTCTAGTCTGACTATATATATATATATATATATATATATATATATATATATATATATATATATATATATATATATATATATATGGGCGTTCATTCGTTGCCCGCGCGGGTAATTTGGATTTTCGCTACCCTGCAGCCAAAAAAGTAACTCTCCTAGCCAAAAAATTAAGTCTGCTGTCAAAAAAGTAACTATGGTGGCTAAAAAAGTAACTCTGCTGGCCAAAAAAGTAACTCTGTACAAAATATACAGCAGATATATATAAAGACGGGTTTTTTGATTTTGGAGGGGCAAATGATATTATTTTTGGCCAAAACTTTTGGAGAGCTAGACAAAATACTCCTCTACAATTACAATTTTTTTTTAAAAGTGATGAGAAGGATGGGCGGGTAGCTACCCGCGCGGGCAATAAAGATGAGCCATATATATATATATATATATATATATATATATATATATATATATATATATATATATATATATATATATATATATATATATATATATATATATATATATATATGAAGAAACTCATGTTAAATCCTATACTTTCCGCCAGCTCAATGAAAAATCAAAATATCTGGACGAAATCCGCATTTTGTAACCATAGGCAAACTTGACCCAAGCATCCAAAACCTACAATGATCATGGGTCCATGGTATCTTCCCAATGTTTTTGTTCGCGCTTTCCTGGTAAAATGACCATGCTACAAATAGAGCATGCTGGGTTTAGCTTGTTCACTTACATAACCGGATCACGAATTGCAGACAGCTCGGACTGCGATTGCGAAGCCACGAGAAGACAGTAGACGCGTCCGACGATGGAATTGGGATGCACTTTCGATGGACGTGGAATATGGGATGTACCATTGTACTTTCGACGATGCTTCGTTCCCGTGTGTGACAATATCGTAAATTTCCATGCACATCGTGAGACATAACTTCCCCTCTTCACAGTATATATACACCAATACCACGAATAACCAGTACCTTACGCCACACTCCTCTTTCCCTATCTACCAATATCATCATCTGCTACCACACATTTAGCCTCAGCATCACCAATCATAGCATCAAGCTAGCTCAAAACTTCCGTTTACAAACAAAGATGAAGCACGGCCTCCTACGTGACACTGTCACCGGCGACCACCCTCGAGACCACCTGTCCCTCGAGTATAAGAAGGAGCTTTACAGGTGCGACGGGTGCAAGCAGGCCGGGTACGGCATGCGCTACTCCTGCGTAAACCCCAGCTGTGAGGTCGGGAACGGCGCCGGCTATGGTTTTCACCTCCATAAGGACTGTGCCAATCCGGTGAGCAGACGCACTCACTTCCTCTACGAAGGTCGCGTCTTCGAGTACCGTAGTGAACCCAAGGACTGGAAATACTGTGATGCCTGCGGGGGTTATTTCGAAGGTTGCTTCTACCAGGGGTATTGGGACGGCAAGGGCTTCCGGGAGCGGGAGAGGCGGGACTTGCACCTGTCTTGCATGGCACTGCCGGCAGAGATAAACTTCAGCCAATACGTAAAGAGCGAGAGGAAAAGCAAGACGATGATAATGGCGGACGGACACCAGGTTGCTTCCGATGAGATAAGAGATGTGGTTCTAGCTCTTAGGAAGGAGCTTCCGTCATCCGTCAAGTGCGCACTATGCCACGAGAAGAAGGTTGATGGAGTGAAGACGTGGGGTTATGTTTCCAAGTGCAGCACCTGCGCCTACCACGTAGGCTGCCTGAGGAAGAAAGTCACCGAGTATCTTGAGCTCCTGATGCACCGAGGTGTGCAACTCGAGAGTACGTCAGCTGAGGGCCATGAAGAAGTCAGTTGGATGGAGTCGCTCTTTGGTTCGTCGACGACATCCAGCGCCTTCCATCTTCCTGTAGCACGCGTTAATAAGGGTAAAGCAACAGCTCATGGAGTCTTACGGGTCATGGTAATCTCGAAGATGCTGCTCACCATATTTGTTGCGGCCTTCATCGGCGATCCCATCTCCATCGTTGCTGCTGCAGCTTCCGCGATGTTCTCCCACTAATTAAGTCTCTCAGATCATGGTTTTGTAGACCTGTTCATGTCTTTTCATATCACGAATTCTTGTCAATAGTTTTTTTTCTCGGTTTGTGTATAGTGTTATTTTAAATTATAGTTATGTTCTTTTGTCTTTTAGCCTCTTGGTTCGAGAATGAGATTTTGTAGTTGAGACTAGATTAGTCGGATTAGTCACTCATTCTGGTTCTAGTTGTATGGTCAGAATTTAGTCTTATTCTATTTGAAAAATCAATCAGTATATGTTATCTGATTTTTGTTTCGCAACCTAATCAGGATCTCATCTGCTTGAAATATGAAATTATATGGGTAGTACAATATACGATCAAAATTATATAAATTATATGGGTAGTATAATATACGATCAAAATTATATTTCACTATAGTAGAAAATTTGCATACATAAAAATAAAGAATATTGAAGTTTGATTGGTGGGATTTCTGAGTACAACTATGTTATTTGATATATACATTCTCAAACCTCCTCCTTTCCTAAATGCCTACTTCTTTTCAGATCCTGCACATTTGAGCATATGTGAGATCCACATTCGGTATCTAGTACCCATGATGAAGTAGATATGTTTATCTCAATAACATGTATACCTGAAGTGGAGATCTTTATCCCCATTTTCTTCTCTCTATCCCCATCTTCTTCTTCCTGGATGCCTTCAAGTATAAATGACGTATTTTTCTTATACTTTTCTTTCTCCTTATCTTGAGTGTTGAAGATCTGGATTTATACTTAGCCTCTGAACTCTTCATGGCCTTACTTTCATCCTTGGACTCCATCCCAATGATCATCATCATGGATTTTTCCTTCTTCATTCTTGCTTCAACATTAATCAGCATGCCAAGCAAATCTGACATCAGTCTGGCCATATTATTCAAGTGGTAACACTCAATAAAATGGCTATATGATTCAAGCAATGATCCAGAATCATATACGTGGTCAACTCTTGGATCAAAGAGAATCCCACTTCTTCTAGATGATCCGGATGTCCAACAATATTGAGTACATGGGTCTCTACCGAGTCTCCCTTTGTTATCTTACACTCAAAGAGCGCCTTTGAGACATTGTATCTTTCTTTGTATGTGAGATACTGGTTCAAGTTCCTAAGATGTATTAGCATCTCAAGGATCCCCATGTCTTCACATTGCTCATGCAACTCATAGTTCATGCAGCTTAGCATAAGGTGTTTTATGTCCAAGGCATCATTAGCATGCTTCTAGTAAGCATCCACCCCAGCCTAGGTGCATCAGGAGCATGTATTTCTAGCACTAATTTATCTAGGACAGAGAGCTTATACTCATAATTGATAACTCTTATCAAAGTCAAAAACTAGTTGTGGAAATTTGTCCTGTCAAGTTTGACCTTCCTAAGGACTGGTCGCAACAATGATTTGATTGTCATTTGATTCTACAAGAGAAAAATTGCATTTTATCAAAACACTTTTGATTTGATTTGTATTTGATAATATTTAATAGGCCTTTAATTAATAATCGCTCCCACTACTTTGTTCAAATTGACAGTCTTCACATATCAATTTGGAAGATTGCAGCGTACAACCTTCTAGTGAGCCAAAATCCAAAATAATTTGATTATTATTCAGCCAACGCCAGCGTCCATAATCAATCATTAAGGTAGCAACATTTGACAATTTCATCTTATGCAACTCTTGGATAGATTATATGCACAACTCCTTGCCATAATCATCTTCATACTTCTAAATGCTTAATCTCATTAAGGACACCCAGTTAAGCCTGACCTAAAAGCCAACACGATAGTGATGCACCTTACTTGGAAGACCCACACTACTGCCATCACACTTCCACAAGATGGTCAATGCACCACGCTTGGTGTGCCCACACATATTCGATCAAGCTTTTATTTGTGTGTTGCTAATGGAAAGTATCTTAGACTTAATATGTTATTTGAGGGAGTTTGTATTTATAAATACATATACATATCCAATCACCACATACTATGGCACATATCATATACATGCTATATCCCACAAACAAAAACATGCAATAAAAAAGTGATAGTTATGACCATTCTAATAGAATTTTTTGGAACCATAAGGAATTACCACCACTTAGGGTCTACATCACATGTAGAAACCTATTGTTGATGAATATTTGTGCTTGCCAATATGGGTTGATTGGTTCAACCATTGAATCATTTGGATCACCTCCTGGCCAGTCGCTTGGTCGTCTAGACTCTCGTCCACCTTATTCTGGGTCCTCCAGTTGATCGGCTAAGCCTCCAGTCGATCGGTCCTCCATGGCCCTCCAGCCGGATGGCTCATTTTTTGAAATGGGCAGCTTGTCTTCTTCATAGTAACAAGACATTAAACTATCCTAATATTACATGATAATAGATAAACCTCGATTTACATTCGAGAGGAGTAAAGGTAGGAGAGAATAATACTTTTACAATTGGAAGATAAGGTAGAGGCTCGATATTCTTGCATTGAATATTAGTCACTTTTCATAAGATATTTTATTATGTATTTTGTGCACATTTGTTCATTTTGATGTTATTTGTACATGGTTTATCATTATTAGCATGTGACATACATTTACATCAGATATTTGTGATTTCTATCATTTTATACTGATGTATCCTTAATTATGGGACTCATGTTCTTCTTTGTTGAATTTTAGGTAAAATTGACAAGTCCTGGATCAACTCATGCTAAAGAGAAGAACATGGAGGAATCAAGAAACTTGGTGGTACTGACAGAAGAATCAGTGCTACCGATGTGATCAAAAGTAACTCATCCAAAGCCGTTCGGTGCCATCGACTTGTACATGGAAAATCATCAGGAGATGTCAGAGAGAAACACAATTCTATCGACGGCTCAGTCGGTAGCACAGACACTTCATAGGGAGTCACGATCCAGAAAAGGACTCAGTGCCACTGAAATCATATCGGTAGTATCGACTTGTCAAGATCAAACAAGATTAAAGATGGCTATTAATCCAACAACCACAACTTGAAGATGCCCTAAGTCAATCTTATGATTAGGGAGGATTACAGCCAGACCTAATAATCACGTTGTTGTTCGTTTCACGATAGAGAAGACCCATGAGAAGAGAAAGGAGAGGAGAAAGCTACGTTTCAGACAATTTGAGCACTTTTGGTGGATGGATTTGCAGCTGAAAGACAACAAATTGCCCAATTCGTCAGAGATAGTCAACCAGATCATTATGTGTTATCTGATTTTTGTTTCACAACCTAATCAGGATCTCATCTGCTTGAAATATGAAATTATATAGGTAGTATAATATACGATCAAAATTATATTTCACTATAGTAGAAAATCTGCATACATAAAAATAAAGAATATTTAACTTTGATTGGTGGGATTTCTAAGTACAACTATGTTATTTGATATATACATTCTCAAATCAATATTATTTTACCCATCTTTTGACATAATACATGAGATATGTGTTATTATATCTATATTTAATTGTATTTTTCCTTTTTTTTAATAAATAATGACTTCATAATACATGAAACATGCGTTGTTGTATGAATAGGTGTATAACAACCAAACAATGTAAGCTAAAGACATGTTCATTTCTAAGTGAAACCAAATATGTGATATGAAACACTACTATAATACCAGTATCTAACATTACATATTACCAACTATGAAATTCACTTTAGATAGTCATTAATTTGACTTTCACTCATTGTCTTCACCACCAACGCCTCCAGCAACAACATGTAGTAAATCCATTGTGAGCAACATCGTTCGATGCAATAACTTTATCATCAACAATTATTAGATGTAGTTGAGAGCATTTGGTTGAGTTGTAGGGCTAGTGGGTATGTACGATGACTAGTCTAGAAGGTTATTTGGACTATATCTATAATTTTCAACACTCTCCACCTGACCTTAAACATGCTCGTGTTGATGTCAGTCCACCCTATTAATGTGTGGAATTCACAAAGGACATTACGCCAAACGTGACACACAATAGGTCAATGCATTCATCCTAAATAGTATTGAAATCCCAAGACTGTGCCGACTACTGCATCTAAGTCATCATCCCATTGAAATTGGATTCATTTTATCGGGAAGCAGTTGAAGCATAGTTGTAGAAAATATCAATGTTAGCGGTATATATGTATTTGTTAACAAAAACCTATGATTGAATTCAACAAGCCATTGATGAGGACATATTTCAAATTACTAAATGGACAACAAAAAATACAATTATTAATTTATTGAATGTGCAACAAACAATACAATCATTGATTTACTAGATGTACAAAAAGCAAGGCCAACAGCCTATAATTTAGTAAGTTGTACAACAAACAATGAAACACATTGTAAATTACTGCAATGGACAAGAACTCAATATTAACAATTTATAATTGTCATTCACATTGAAAAAGACACTAGTTCCATAAAAATAGAGTGTACATAGATGATTTAAAATGTAAAACATGCAAAAACAAAACAAACATAGGATGGCTAGATAATGACCAAATGTGGAAGGGTTGGAGTGACAACATCTTATGAGTTCTTCTGGAAAGCTCGACATTCTCCATGAGTTGGTGTAGTGGTCAAAAGCTATCAAAACATCCATCTAGTAGAGAGAAGCTTGTCTTTTCCTCATCGTTGTTCTTGAGGAAGGCTTCACATGGTTTGCCATGGGCCATCAAGGAAGATCATCTACCGATTGATGAATCCAATGAAGATAGTAGCATGATACATACTTATCTTGTTTGAAAAATTAGACTACATCTGGTTTGCCAAATGAAAGAAAACTACACCATGCTACCATCTATATCAGATTCATCAACCAACAAAGGCTCTTCTTTGTTGGCCCATTGTGAACCGTATTAGATCTAATCACGGTCATCGTGGAGGAAATTCTCCTAACCATATGGTTCCTTTGACATCTTCCAAACATTATAATAGCTCATGATCGATGCCTAGGTTGACACACCCACAATCACTCTAAGATGGCAACCAACCATTGTGTTTCCCTTCTATGGTAGCGGTGAAGGTTTATGTTGATCCCATGTAGGATCATCTCAAATGGCTCAGTTTAGGGCCTAATCATACTCGTCCCATGAGACCCCACAATCTTCCTTCATCGCTTCCTTGTCATCTTCCTCGACATTGTTTTTTGGCTAATCAAACAACAAGGATAAATTATGAATAGGGTGAGCAACCTTGTCTTTGCTTTCTTTTACATCTGTGGGCTTTTCAAGGCATGCATCTGTGGGCTCTTTGTCCCGTCAAGTTTGACCTTCCTAAGGACTGGTCACAATAATGATTTGATTGTCATTTGATTCTACAAGAGAAAAATTGCATTTTATCAAAACACTTTTGATTTGATTTTTATTTGATAATATTTAGTAGGCCTTTAGTTAATAATCGCTCCCACTACTTTGTTCAAATTGATAGTCTTCACATATCAATTTAGAAGATTGCAACGTACAACCTTCTAGTGACCCAAAATCCAAAATAATTTGATTATTATTCAGCCAATGCCAGCGTCCATAATCAATCATTAAGGTAGCAACATTTGACAATTGCATCTTATGCAACTCTTGGATAGATTATATGCACAACTCCTTGCCGTAATCATCTTCATACTTCTAAGTGCTTAATCTCATTAAGGACACCCAGTTAAGCCTGACCCAAAAGCCAACACGATAGTGATGCACCCCACTTGGCAGACCCACACTACTACCATCACACTTCCACAAGATGGTCAGTGCACCATGCTTGGTGTGCCCATGCATATTCGATCAAGCTTTTATTTGTGTGTTGCTACTGGAAAGTATCTTAGACTTAATATGTTATTTGAGGGAGTTTGTATTTATAAATACATATACATATCCAATCACCACATACTATGGTACATATCATATACATGCTATATCCCACAAACAAAAACATGCAATAAAACAAAAAAGTGATAGTTATGACCATTCTAATAGAATATTTTGGAGCCATAAGGAATTACCACCACTTAGGGTCTACATCACATGTAGAAACCTATTGTTGATGAAGATTTGTGCTTGCCAATATGGGTTGATTGGTTCAACCATTAAATCATTTGGCTCGCCTCCTGGCCAGTCACTTGGTCATCTCCTTGATCATCTAGACTCTCATCCACCTTATTCTGGGTCCTCCAGTTGATCGGATGGGCCTCCAGTCGATCGGTCCTCCATGGCCCTCCAGCCGGATGACTCATTTTTTGAAATGGGCGGCTTGTCTTCTTCATAGTAACAAGACATTAAACTATCCTAATATTACATGATAATAGATAAACCTTGATTTACATTTGATAGGAGCAAAGGTAGGAGAGAATAATACTTTTACAATTGGAAGATAAGGTAGAGGCTCGGCATTCATGCATTGAATATTAGCCACTTTTCACATGATATTTTATTATGTATTTTGTGCACATATGTTCATTTTGATGTTATTTGTCCATGGTTTATCATTATTAGCATGTGACATACGTTTGCATCAGATATTTGTGATTTCTATCATTTTATATTGATGTATCCTTAATTATGGGACTCATGTTCTTCTTTGTTAAATTTTAGGTAAAATTGACAAGTCCTGGATCAATTCGTGCTAAAGAGAAGAACATGGAAGAATCGAAGAAACTTGGTGGTACCGACAGAAGAATCAGTGCTACCGACGTGATCAAAAGTAACTCATCCAAAACCATTCGGTGCCATCGACTTGTACTTGGAAAATTGTCAGGAGATGTCAGAGAGAAATACAATTCTATCGACGGCTCAATCGGTAGCACAAACACTTCATAGGGAGTCACGATCCAGAAAAGGACTCGGTGCCACTGAAATCATATCGGTAGTATCGACTTGTCACGATCAAACGAGATTAAAGATGGCTATTAATCCAACAACCATGACTTGAAGATGCCCTAAGTCAATCTTATGATTAGGGAGGATTACAACCATACCTAATAATCATGTTGTTGTTCATTTCACGATAGAGGAGACCCATGAGAAGAGAAAGGAGAGGAGAAAGCTACGTTTCAGACAATTTGAGCACTTTTGGTGGATGGATTTGTAGCTGAAAGACAACAAATTGCCTAATTCTTCAGAGATGGTCAACCAGATCATCTTCTCCAGGGTTTTCTTTGATTCTTTAATGTTTTCCCCATCGTTTCATTCTTTTTCTATTTGTATGACAACTGAAATTATGTGGGGCTAATTCCCTAATTCCTTAGGAATTGGAAGTAGCCCGATTATGTACTGTAATTGACAATTATGAGTTATATTTATGTTTTCCCAATTTCTGGACATAATTCTATGATTGCTTCACGAATTATCTATGCTTGATTACCATAGTTTATTTCCTAGTTGCTTTGAGAGAGGAATTAAGTGTTGGACAAGTCGTATATTCACATAACCTAGACTGCACTTTGAGTGAAGGCTTATGATTGTGAAGGGTATAGCCCAAAGGTATCATTAAAGCACCTAACCAATAATTAAATTGCTACAAGAGTGAGATTTGTATTAGGTTAGGTAGTGAATTACGATGAGAGATCGGGTAATTCTTGCTACATGTCCCTTGGTCTAGGGTTAGGAGAACTAAATATTGATAAATAACGTTAATTGCAGTATAAGCTGTGGTGAAACTGTATTCCTAAAGAATCCATTCCAATTGTGATCACAACCTCAGTAACTTAGTTTTAATTCTTCCAATTAGTTAATTCATCAATCATTCACTTTTTAATTAGGTCTAGTTGAGCAAGTCATAGTTACTAGTAGTCTTTGTATTCACGTTTTCCCGTGTTTAATATCTGTGCCTCTTTTGGCCTATATTACTTTGATATGTGCAGTTGCGTTTAATACGTGTAGTAAACACACATCAAGTTTTTGTCATTGTTTCTGGGGAAACAATGAATCCAACACTATGAGTGATGTGACCAGCCACTTTAGGCCACAATTTTACTTTCCTTTTCACTATTTTTAAGCTAAAAATTCAAATCTTCATTCAATATTAAGTATCCATTTCTCACAGATCTTACTATTTTCAGGTACTAGTGTATGGTTTAGACAATGGCCACTGACTACGGAGAGATAACCTCTCCTAGTTTCAGCATAGAGGAACTCCGATGCAGAGCACATGTGTACAATAATTTTGTGGGAGGACTTCTCTAAACCCCACCACCTGAAATCCGCCACCGTAGGTGACACAATTTGAACAACTAGAAATGGATGACGGCAATGTGGAAGATAAAAAGTAGACTGTCAGGGAAAAGATCAAGGCTTCCTCAACTACAGTTCAGTTGGGACCAATAAAAAGGCAAGCAGTAAATGTGGGCACTTGTAAAATCACATGCTTTTCATGGGCACAGTATGGAGGATCCAATGTCTCACATCAATAACTTCATGGAAAGCTGTGACATGCTGAAGATTGATAGGATCCTAATGACAATGATTTATCTAATAATTAGGGTTATTGGCCATAACCATGCTACACATCCACCATCAAAACCAACTTTTTAGGTGACAAATGTAAATTGCACATATATATCATATATACATATTAGTTTGGGATTGTATGTGGTATTTAATTGGATATGCACATTAATCATTTTACACATCACATGCAATAAATAAATGAAAAATCTGATCATATCAATAATCCCAAAATATAGTAAATTGATGTGGCTCTGCTGAGGAGGCAATGGAAATATGGCATTGGAAATATTTCCTAATCGGGAAATATGGCAGCAGAGGAGGCAATGGAAACAAAAATAACTTGTCATATTCCCCTAATAACAATCGATCACGTCAAAAACTATATAATGGAAAGGATGGTTTTGAGGATATACTTGGTCCTGGAGCAATTCCAACAACAATCTCCTCATTATGTTGTGTGCCCTTTTTCAAATTGCACTCAAACAATGTCTGCAACAACTCCTAGTTGATTAGCACATATGGCAGCCTAATGTTGTCCTCCTATTGGGAAAAGCTACTTGCCTCTAGAGTAGTCTACACTGACCACCAGGAACTCCTATCCTTCTAGAAGAACATATAGGAAGGAGTAGTCCCTCGACATTGGTGTACTAGAACCAACTTTCTCTCCAAAACAAATTCTCCCTTGCTATCCCTCCCTTTATTGGGTACGACTTGCTCAGGTTCTCTCAGTTACCACAAGAAGAGAAGACAACAATTTCCGGAGGCAATTGAGTTGTGTCTCTGGGAAACCCCCAGTACCCCTCTATTTATAGGAGGGTTAGGGTCAGGGTTCCTAGTCTCTGTGGGAGTCGAAGGGATCGAAATTTTATGAATTTTCACAACCTGTAAGCGAAAAAATGGTCGGTTCATAGGTGAACCGATTGGTTGGCATGCGAGCCATTCAGTTCAACCCTTGAACCAGTTGTTTAGTCATGTTTTTCAATCACAATTGTATTGACAATTCTAATCCAATTAATGCATAACATGACATCATCACTAATCATTGATGCAATCGAATTGATCCATGAACTAGGCAGTTCATCTCATGAACCAGTCATCTCACAACCTTAAGCTGATCGATTCACTCAGTGAACCAGTCAATTTGTGCCCTACTTCATCTAGAATTCTTCCGATGCATTTTTCAATCAATATGGCACTCCAAGCGGTCAGTTGAACACTTGATCATTCGATTCAGAGTCTAGTCATTCAATTGTCATTTAAATTGAATACCTAAACACTTTTAATAAACAAATAAACATCATTCATGAACAAGCTTGTGTTCTAAGTGTATCCTATTTGTGTCACCCTATAGGTTTCAATTGATGTTGGCAGTGAATGTGTGTCAACCATGATTTTTCTCTCTCTTTGATTTTTTCTCTTCCTTGCTCTATAATAATCATTTCTCTAATTTTGGATATCAATTTCATGGATTGAGTGTTGCGAAACTCCAATTTGGTTACCTTTATGCTCAATTTCCCAAATAACTTTAATTTGAGGATTTAATTAAGTATTATGCTTTCTTGAAACTCTCTTTGAAACCCCAACAATGTTCCTCTCCTACTCAACAATGTGCATAAAGTTGTAAAGGGTTCAATTCCGAGTCCAACGACACCAAAATTGCATCATTTGAACCTATAAAACTCTAGTTATGATGTTTTGAAGATTGGGTGTCTCAACCCTTTTACTTTCCCTTTTCTATACTCCAAGCTAGCCTGCATGGGCCCAATTTGACTTTGGGGCCCAGCTTCTTGCCCTCTCTCTCCCATCCTGTAACATACTGAATCTCAGGGTCTTCCATGCAATTTACCCACTTTTGAGCTTTTCTTGACCTTCGAGTCCATTTGGACCTTTTCTATAAATTTCCCATCCTTTTGGATCATTCTTGGACTCCTTGTGCATTTTGAGTACAATCTGAGGTTGAAATTACTATTTACCCTCATTTATGTAAATGAGGGGGGTGTTTGCACAAATAATCCACATTAGGATATAATTTAGGGTTAATTATGTAATTTGGTCATTAATGGGATAATATAGTAGATAATATTTATTTGGAGCTTTTTGGATAAATATATTATTAATAATGTGTATTTGAGTTCATATATGGGTATATTAACCTTTATTATTTTCTCTCTCCTCAAAATATGATTTTAATTCATATTAATATGTTATTTTGTTGAGAAATGATTATTTGTACCCTAACGAGTTTTATATCTCGAGATTACTCACATGTTTCTCATTAATAAGTTTTTTCATATAATTCCTTGATTTTAATATATTATTATACTCTTTTATGAGATATATATTTATTAATGGTCTTATTATGTATTAAACGTGGATCTAATTGCATAGCATTGTAATACTCGTCATTATGAGCCTATGGTTCAATTTTGGTGACTTTTGGAGTTGATTTGACCCCCCAAATTAATTTTACAAGTCTTTAATATAGTGTAACTATAGTGCATTAATCGTTTTCAATTTAATCGTTGGTAACACTATGGTTCCGTTATTTTTCGCTCTGTCACGCGCCCCTTGGGTCTGCGCGCCATCCGACTGCCCGGACTGGTTGGACCCTCGATCCAACGGTGAGGGAATCATCCCCTTCCTCCAACCGCTCGCGGGTCAGGAAACAGTCCCGACCCCTTGCTTCCTCAGTTTTCGTTCTCCCGCTCCTCTCCACCGTTTCGTGTGATTTTTGTCCCATTGAATCCGCCTCTCGCCGACGTTTCGAATGAGCCCTAGCTCAGTGTCCTCTGTGGTCTGTTGGCGAAACGCCTAAAACACTCTTCTCCACCCCCTTTCACAGTAGCACCATCGACCGTCATCCCGGCTATATAAGGTGCCTAATAGCACCCTAACATCGCCTTAAACCTTCCTCCTCCTTCAATTTCACCTCTCCATGCCCGGGGTAGCCTGACCTACTCCATCTTCTTCTCCGGCGACCTCGACCTGTTGCTCGTACCTCCAACCATCTCCGGCCAATTGAGCGCTAGGTGAGCAACTTCGGCACCCGCTCTCCCCGTTTATGCCCTCGGTTTTCCTCGAGACACCCCCGATCGCTTGGTCCTATAGATACCCTGAAGCTTCCTGAAGAAGCTCCGCCAGCACCTATCCTTTTTGAGCTTTGTTGCTTCTCTGCCCTGACCGACTACTTCCCTCGATCCACCTTTCATCCACGAATCCGACAGAAGCCTTAGCTGGAATTTCCGCTCTCTGTTTGCCGTAGTTTGACCTCGACTTTTCCCTCCCCTGCTCGCTGGCCGTGTCCGGCGGGATTGTGCGCTCCTGAGGTTCCCGCCTTGTGGCGAGGATCCCTTCGGCTTCGCCAGGTCCCAATGGACTCATTTCCGGTTTCCCGTTCTCGGTTGCGCGCCTGAGGGTGATTTGGAGCTTTGGAGTCGAGCTCCAGTGATGGCTCCAGCGCCATGGCGAGAGCAAGAGGATGCCTAGTCAGTAAATGACCAGGGCAACCCTCGCCCCTCTGGCATCCAACTCTACAAAGCAAGGGTATTATTGTCTTTTTAGCCCTCAGTTTCTTCTTGCTATCGCAAAGCAATCGACAAGTGCAAATGACCTTAATGCCCTCGTCGTTTTATTTGATTGATTTTGTGAGCAAGGGTAGGTCAGTCTTTTCCCGTCTTTGCTCCCTTCCCTGTGACCTTGGTCAGCGAAGGTGGACCTGTTGATGCGGCCAATTCTGATTGGTCCGCGTCAGCGTGGGCCCGGCCTCAGTGGCCCAATCGCTTTTTATTTTGCCTATGTGGCATTTTTCTTAATTTCTGATTGGTCAGGTTTACTTAATTCATAGTAAATCGATCCTTTGTCAGAAAAATATGAATAAATAGTCGATGGAAAGGATTTTTAATGTAGAATCTGTTTCTGTGGTTTTTGAGACCTGATTCTCAAGGGTTTTCAGAAGTTTGCTTTGATTGGCATTTTTAATATGTAAATGTTTTAAAATACATAATTAATTCATTTTAACTCTGTTTTATATAATAAAATATGTTTTCTTAATCAGGAGATTATGAGTAATCGTTTGGACTTGGTTTTGAACTCTAAATTGTAGTTTTGTAAAATTAGGGTCTTTCCTATGAATTATGTTTTTTACATATATTAATACATTTGTTATGTTTATAACTAGGATATATGGATGGTTTGCTATCTGTTTGGTGGATGTGATGGTAATGTATTTAATCTAAGGTATGTGAAAACCTATTTGAGTATGCAAACAACTATGATGAATGTGTGGAATATATAATGTGCAATACACCTACTCTCAGTTGGGCTTTTATCCAACCCCACTCATTATTGTGCTAGCCTGATTATCCCTCTAATTGCATTTATTGGCTCTTTACTTATTTTATGCTTCTAATGCCATTGTGGCTCATTCATTTGAATAATGTGAAACTTGCTATATGTTTCCTCCTTTACTTGGAAATGCTTAATCTTGCTATTGCCTATGTTGGCTCATCTTTTTCAAATACTTGGATAATGTTGTTTCCTATGATGGCCATTTATTGAGATTATTTATTTGGGTTTTATTCCCAATGCTATCTTGTTACTTTTCACTATGCTGCCAAGTGAATGTTTATGCATGATATAGTTATTGGCCAATTGACAATGTAGTGTACATGAGTACAAACCACCCACAGGGCACTGAGGTTTTAGTCCTCCTGCCGGGCACTGGGGTTTTAGTCCCCCTGCCATTTTATATATTAGGCACTGGGGTTTTATTCCCCCTGCCACTTTTTAGGCACTGGGGTTTTAGTCCCCCTACCATTGGTGAGGTCCGGTAGGTGCCTCACCCTACATTGAGAGGACATTGAGTCATAATTTATATTCATGCAAATGTGATAATTGTTGATATTTAAATGTGGCAGTTTCTCTCTCTCATATTCATATATTTGCTTCATTTCTTTTGAAATCTCTTATTGTAGAGAATCTTTTATATTGCAAAGATTTTTATTATTATTGGTCCTATTCCTTTTGATTGACACATACCTTGTTTATCTTTCTCTTTCTGGATGACCCCAACCATCCAGGTTAGGATCAGAGTGCGCATGGAAGCTTGGTGAACCTAAGGCTAAGGATAGGATAAGAAGAAAAGAATCATATAGTTGGCTTGATCATAGTTTCTTTTATATAGTTGTTTGGTTTGGAGACAATGTTGTATTAGTTAAGTCTTCCTCTACCTAGATCCTTGTGCTTGTATAAAGTTGTACTCCCATTTGGGAAAATTTTGTAATGTACTCTTTATACATTTTTGAATAACGTCAAGATTTTATTCTTCCGCTGCTATCCAATTGATGATTTGTTTATAATGTTTATAGTAGAGACTTGGTCTTTACACATCCACCCTTCCTCTTTAGGAAACTAGTGAGGTAGCTGGAAAAAGGAAAGGTTCTCCGCCTCCACCAAATTTGAGTAACGGAAGGGAACCATATCTCACAACCCTAACTTGCCAAATATAAAACCTTACTTTCAACCCTAGCTTCCTTTCCTTGTGCTCTCCTCTCACGACATCCCTTTTCTCCCAGGCCTCTGCCTTCTTGCCTTGTATGGCAGCAAGGGTGATCGCTGCAGGCTGGATCACTACAGGTAGTGACGGATATCACTGCATACGGCTTGCTCCTCCAAAACCGTGCTCCGGAGGCCAGCACCAGGGTGAATTTCCGTGGCTGACGTGGTCAAATCCATAGCCCCCGCCTCAAGCATCTTGCGGCTATGGAAGGTGCTGATGAGGTGAGGCCAGCGTTGGGGCCGTCGACCTGCCAAGTTGGTGGCCAAATCCCCCATGACAAGGACTTGTCCTTGAAGAAGAAAACGGGCCATGGCGGTGCGCCCAAGACCATGCCCACCCTGAGCTACTGGAGGTGCAGTGGTTGCCGAGGGAGACCTGTGCATTGTCCCATGTTTCCACTCTGTTCCTACACAGGAACAGGGGTCACGCGCTCGGGGATGACGAACACCAGCCGCCCGGGGCCTGGGTCAAGAGAGGTGTCTGGACCGGATGTCGATGGGTCGAGGAGTAGCTGGAACCAAATTTGACTCACACCGTTGGGAGGGTGAATATGGTGCCTAGGTTAGCCATCAGATCATCATCTGAGGGCCTAGATTCATTGCATGATTAATGGTAAATGCCTCTGATATTCTATATAGTCTTGGGTCAAGCCTTTAAAAATACATAACTTGTTCATACTAAGGCCAAATATAGCAAAATCATATATCGAATCGATCCTCTCGAAAAGATCTACAAGTTAGGCTTGTTTTCAGGATATGAATATGATCCTAGATCTCCTATTTTTCTAAAAATATCACCTTTTGATCTTCATAGCATTATTAATGCAATGTGATGATGAATTTTGGAACTTTGATGCATATATACCCACCTAAGAACTAAATCGATAACAATAATGTCTTTGTAGCCCTAATGAAGGTCCTACCCTCCCTATTGTTCATGAATGACCTCAATTGTACATATGTGCCTACTTTGGACTATAATGTTGAACTTTGCCCTAGATTGTTGATCTTGCTTCTAATGGACGCACACATATTTTGGAATATGTTTCTTATGACCTAATGTTGCTGATCTAAACCATGTTTGATGGTGGGTTATCCTATCTTGATGATCATGACCTTGGTTTCTCTTTTGGAGTCTTGTAACCCCTTTGATGTGTATAAATGTCATGAGTCTTGAAATACGCATATGTGATGCATGGAACGTTATAATGGCATGAAACACGAACCCCACCATCATTATGACATCTAGATCAGTATAAGATCATCTAATGGACTAATAAGCAACTTGGAACCTATTTGTCCAAAACCCTTAAAATGAAGATAATTAGGGTTAATGATGAGAATCTAATGTAGGTATACAATCTTGTTGTTAATCAGGTTGGGTTATGATCTAGATGGTAATGGACATGTCAAGTTAAGAATCTCTGAATCAGGTATGGGCCTTATCTAATTACATGGCTATCTTTCTTGTTTGAAATGATATGTATTGTATGATTGTTTATTTACTTGCCCAATATTGCCATGTAGTATTACTATGTCTTACTCAATGTTTTCCTCGTCAATTTTACAACTTGAACACATATATATATACAAAACTCCATTATAATATTGTTGATAAAGGGTTAGCTCTTGGTTATGGCCTTGAGGTCCCTCTTGTATAAAAGGGTTAGCTAATTTTGTAACCCTTACGGACCCTTCCGACGGGAAGATGGTCAAAGGCCATAAACATTCTTGATATTATTGATATAATGGAGTGAAATGACATAAAACATGGTTTCACATTTTGTTAAACAGTTAACATGTTTATTCTTGTTCATTTCATCTTGAAAACTTTTCAAATTATGTAAAGCTTATACATATATGTATCTTTCCACCCCATACTCAACACCTCGTGTGTTGACTCATTTCTCATATTTTGTTTTTAGGTTCAGAGATGGTTAGAAGGTTGATGGGCTTGGTGAGCTATGCTAGGTGTACTTGTTGTAAGATCCAGTTTTAGTGCACATCAATGACTTGTACCTTGATTCTGGAAATATGTAAATGAATTCATGAATATAATGCATCTTACATAATTTATACTTGTTGAATGTTGAGACTGTGTTGGTACCTTTATCTTGTTATTTGTTCATGTATGCTAAGCTAGATTTACGCTTCCGCATATCACCTTTGGTATACATTTGTTTCATGGGACTGGGATTCTGGTTCCGTGACAAAATGTCCATAACCAGTTTATGATATCACAAGCAAAGAGCGGTATCTACAAACACATCATTGCTACCTAAGTAAATGGAAAGTTGGAGAACAACTTCAACCTACAATATGTGTTTAGTGTTATGGTGTTTGTATAGTTCCTTTGTATTGATATCCAGATTGAACTCAAGGTATGGAATAGTCATCCTCTTTAACATTCAATCTATGTTCCTTGAACCAAAGTAGTCTGTCTAAGATATATGCAAGCACAATATCAGATATTGACTGACATGTACATGTCTGTGCATTTCTCAGTGTCACTAATCAAGTGGCTAGGATATCATACTCATGTAGGAGGGACAAATCCCATCTATATCACTCACATGCATCCCCATGTGTCATAGTGCATCCTATGATCACCTTTATGGAAACCATTATTCAAGGTACGATGGATTATGTCAAAGTACACTGAACAACATGTGCTGAGTGTAGTGACTTCAGGTCTAAGAACCACAATCACCATCAAAACTAGGAGAGTTGATTCAACAAAATCAACAAGATAGAGTAGGGATCGAGTTTTTATTAGGAAGGTCATTCCAAGTTGTGACTGATGTTATCATTGCTATGGGTAGAGGATACTTGACACTCGGGATAGATGATGATATGATGTAGTTCAAACTGCGGGATGATTCTTCACAACCATCCCATGACAACCCATGCTGAAGAAAATCACCTTGTCGAGCCCATGAAGTTAAACAAGGGCACTTACGAGAGGCAACCTAAATTTATTTTTGTCATTTACATTTTGTTAGGACTTTTTATTATTTACATTTTATATTTGTCTTGTTACATTTTGTACTGATGTAAAAAGGTACCTTGATGCTTTTGTTTTGTGTGCAGGCAGAGTCAGTTCAGTACCACTGACACCAAATTCATTGGCACCAGCCTCCTAAAAATGTTCAATAGGGATTTTGCAAATTCTCTATACCATCGACACTCAAGTCAGTGGTATCGAATCCATGATAGTCGAAGTCTTTAGAAAGTCAGTATAATCGAAAACCAAGTCGTCATCCTAACCTTTTGTCAGAGAAAATCACAGAGCTATAGGAAAATATTGTCGATACCATCAACACACTTTTTTGTGGCACCGACTCATACAGATCAAATAAAGATAAAGGGTGTCATATCTTAGTACCTATGACACACAAGTTGGTTGCACTGACATGGAGGGACATACACCAACAAAACTTGATCTATAGGTGCCATCAGGAGCATTTTACCCACAGATACCATGCTTCTGAGCACATGGTACCCCCGTTCCACCTCTTTGTTTGAATTATGACTACAAAGATATAGTCAAGTTCAAGCTTAGGGGGGTATTGGAATGACTCTGTCTTGTTTATTTTCTATCTTGTTTCAATTTTTCCTTATTTGCAAGTATAGGATCCACTTCTATCTAGTTTGATTGTGGATCTTAGTTATCATGATTTCATCTATCATAAAAAAATGTTTTGTGCCATTGCAATGAAATTAAAAGAAAACTTAAAATGATCACATCTTTATAAGCTTAATTTGCAAAGTATAAGGCACACCATCCAGAGGAAATGTATGGGTTAGTCATATTAAGGGCACTTAATATGAATGAAAATCTCAATTTATCTAAGATTGGTGTATGATGATGAGGTTTGAGCCCAAACCGACCAAACAGGTAACAAGGCCTTTAATGGGATTATTAGAAAGAAACCCTAAGGTTACCCTGTACATAGGTTGATAATAGAGGGACATATCATAGTTAAGACATATGTTGTCCCTTAATCATGTGATTCCACTCACCTTTCATGACATTTCATCCACCACCTTAATATGATCGAGTAACCCGAATTATTTCATCTTGACTGCATTGCATAGCATAACAGGTAGCATGATAGCTAGTTCTTTAGAGTGTATTAGTTAACAAAACAAATAGAGAGAGAGAGATGTGTATATCAAGTAGTTACATAAAAAATTCATGTAGATTGCATTTTATTTTTGCATCATTTTTTATATCTTCTATACATGTAAATTTCTCCTCAAATATAAAGTGAAGGATACACATCCACATCCTTCTCAATGAAAAAAAGAAAAAATGATACATGTTGGAAAAAAATCCGAGCATAAATCATAAATCATGCTAAAATAAAAGAGAGAAAAGGAGAAAAATCAAATAAAGAGGGAGAAATGAATGCCTTGAACTCAAACTGAACTTTTCTTCAAGAAGAAGTGAAAATAGTCAAATGTGTGCATTCATTTACCCACACTCATCTATTATATGAGAATTTTAGTGCATTCATGATTCCATCATTATACTAGGCATTAGGATTCATGCAGTTTTCATTTTTGTCATTCTATAGGTTCATCATATTTTATTTTTGTGTAAACTATTTGGATGTTACTTGTGATTCTTATTCATAGAAACCTACTTCATTTTCAACCTTTGCTCTTTATTGTAGACCACATACATGATCGATCCTCCCATTCATTATTATATGGGGAACTACTTTCAACATACTTAGGTAGGGAGACAAAAGCAATGTACATAGGAAATCACATGGTGCGTCAAGTGTATGTCCTGATCTATTAATGGTGTTTCGTTGATCTAAGGGTGGACTTATTTAATAAACATTTTCGATCAATTCAGAGTATTAATTTGTTCAGCGGTTGATAAGGGCCAATTTTGGACCGTTATATGGGGGTATGGGAGAAAGGTAGTTCATATCATTTGTCCTCTTGTTGACTTATTTCAAATAGATCCAAAGTTCGTGTTGCTCGAGGGTGAGCAACCTTCAAGCTTAGGTAATTTTGATGCATCGAGCTTTAGTTTCTTTTCACATGCTATTTTTCTATGTATTTATTGTGTGATTGTTCATTTTTATATTATTTATGTATTATGTATCATTACTATTACATCAATCAACATGTATTTTTATCAAATTATGTTAAAATAATAATTTTTATTCAGAGTTATGATGGGTTTTCCTTATTTCAGGCTATTCGAGCACTTTCAACACAACTTGGTGCTACTGACATATAAGTCGTTAGTACTGACATTAGGAAAAATCCAATAGGAAATTCTAAAAATCTCAATGCTACAAAGAGAACACTCAATGCTACTGAGATAATGTTTGATTCTTCCAAAAATAGAGTCGTGTCTACCGACTTATTGCCCAAAAAACAAGAATAGAAGAATTTATGGCTTCGGTGCCACCAACAGGCGAGTCGGCGGTACCAAATTTTGTGTCCAGAGAAAGTCAAAACTCAAAGGAATCAAATCAGTGCTACCGACGTACCCATCAGTAGCACTGACACTTATCTAGGGTTTCAAGTCAATTGACAACTCAGTCCCATTGATCTCCTCTTAGTGGTAACAACTTTGCACGATTAGTGTAGATTATAGATTAAGACATATGTGATGGATGTGAATTAATGATGGCCAGAATCTCACTTATGATCTAATGGGATTTTGACCAAATGAATGAATCATGCTCTATCTCATTACAACAGTGCATGGAGCCGAGAGAGGAGGAGACGAAGAAGATGACCATGTATTGAATGCTCCGGGCACCTGCGCGAAGCAGATTTGTAGCCAACGCGGTGGATCAAGGTGCTAGCCAGAGGGGATTATCAAGACCAGATTGTCTATGAGTAGTAATTGGTTTTTCTAATGTTTAACTTATTTTCTCCCTCTTCCTTTATGTATTTGATAATAAAAATCTTTTGGGGCTAATCCCCTTGTTCCTTAGGATTGGGAGTAGCCTAGTTTTGTGTTGTATTTGACTTCCATGATATATATATATATATATATATATATATATATAATTCCATACGTAAATATATGGTTTCTTGATGAATTGTTTATGCCTAATCACCAAAATCAGTGTTTTAGGCCATTAGTTGCTTCGGGAGAGGAGTTAAGGGTTGGACAAGTCATAGATTTACACATTGAATACAGTTCCCCGAGAGAGGGCCTATAGTTGTGAAGGGAATAACCGAAATATATCATTAATGCACCTATCTAATTCTTAAATTGCTATGAAGGTGAGGTTTGTATTAGTATAGGTAGTGTATTTCACTGTGGGAGTGGGTAGTACTTGCTATATGTCTTTAGTACATGGTTAAGGGTAAATGATTATTAATGAAATGGAGTTAAATGCAATGTATGCCATGGTGAAACTATAGTCCTAAGGAATCCACCTATTCTTGATAACATTCCACTTAATTTATATTTCAATTATTATCTTTAATTATAAACAAACAACCAATCACTTTTTCTTTAGGCCTAGTTGATTAGGTTATAGTTAGTAGTAGTCTCTAGAGAACGTTTCCTGAGTTCGACATTCGAGCCTCATTGACCTATACTACTTGACATGCACACTTGTGTTCTTTACTCATTGTCTAGGAGTGTCAATGCACCTTCAGTTGACATTCATCAACAGATGGGGATGGTCAAAGGTTGTTGGAGGTCGAAGGTGAGTGTATGCAGCTACAACCTAGCAGCTTTGAATGGAAGATCTGTTCTTTTGTTGGAAATCCTCTTCTATCTATAGGTGGAGGTTAGGGTCTATGACCCTCCCAACTACTGTGGAGTGAAGTGTCAACTGTCATGGAGCTAAAACGTTAGTGGCAATGTCAGGAAGACAATGGGTTGTCAATTTACAGTCATTCCATCGGTAGGTGAGGAGACTCATAGAATTTTGATAGAGCCATTTGTAGGTGAATGGTCACAGAATGACCATTGGATGGCATAGTATAGACATCCATCAAGAGGTGAGCATCAATAGGAATGTGTAGTGGAACAGATGTAGGGGAATCATCAGAAGGAATTGCAGAACAACAATCTCTTGTTGACTGTAGAACTGTAACATTTCTAGGATTTGAGACCTTAGATAAAATGATCTTAAAAGGAATGATTGGACTACCCATATCACCAAGGTGCACCTCCTTTTCAGAGAGTCTGTTACTAAAGAACATTGTGGTTAAGCGTGCTCTACCTAGAGTAGTACTAGGTTGGGTGACCTATCGGGAAGTTTATCCTAGCTTGTGCCTGAGTGAGGACAAAGCACTCAATTAAGGCTAGTGGTGGTATGTGGGGCCAGTCATCATTCCTAAAACTCTACTAGAGCCTTGGGAAGTGGGCCCGGACATTACAAATGGTATCAGATCCAACTCCCCTCCAGTAAGTGGGGTCCACATGGGCCTTTGGCATACCGGTCTTTGAGTCGTACGGTCCAAGCATGTTGGAAAGGGATATCTGAGTTGATGGAGCCACCCCTGCACTGGTAGTGTCCATGCATGTTGGAAAGGGCTATCTGAGGTGATGGAGCCACCCTTGCACCGGTAGCTATGATTGGGAGTTGGGTGTACATGTTCCATTTGGGTCTACACTGAAATGGGGAAAGTTATGAGGCCATATAGTTAATCCTTGACGAGGACGTCAAGAGTCTAAGTGGGGGAGATTGTAACATTCTAGGATTTGAGGCATCAAACAAAATGATGTTAAAAGGAATGATTGGACTACCCATATCACCAAGGTTCACCTCCTTCTCAGGAAGCCCATTACTAAAAACCTTTGTGGTTAAGCATGCTTTGCCCAGAGTAGTACTAGGATGGGTGACCAGTCGGGAAGTTGGCTTACATGTGAGTGAGGACAAAGTGCACAATTGAGGCTAGTAGGATCTTTGGGGCCAATCTTCATTCCTAAAACTCTACTAGAGCCTTGGGTAGTGGGCCCGGGCATTAAGAGGACATACTTTGATTTCTAGGTGTAGGGAAACCATCAGAAGGAAGTTTAGGATGACCATTGGTAGGTTATACCCAAAACTTCATTTGGAAGGTGGGGTTGGGCTTCCTCCAGTTGACAACTAAAGGAAAGGTCATGGTTATGTAAATTGATGGCGAGATAACCCCATTACACTAGATGAGATTACTAAAAAAATGATCGATCACTAATTGATCACATAGCAAAAGAAGGAGATAACTAAAACTGAATTAAACATCACCAGCATGTTCAGCAGTAATTAGATATAAGTACAACAACATGCATAACAACATGTACCATATCAAGTATTTACATATTTTTCCAGTGGCCTCAGCCACAACATGTATATAAAAGATTTATTCCACATATACATGCCATATACAAACATCGACATATTACCAAATACTCACACTACTACAGAAATGGCTTATAAAGCCACTTTTCAAGGTGTCAGTTGTTTACAAAAACCGACACCTAATGTCTACAATGTCGGTTGATAACATAAATCGACATCCAATCTGCTTAGGGAGCCCAGACACGGGTACCACTTTTAATAAGTGTCGGTTAATTAATAAACAACCTACACCTAAACTCAACCGCCAAACCCAAAATTCCAGCGAAAAAATTGGCTCCAAAATTTTACATATGGCGTCGGTTCATAACTAAATAACCGACACTATAGGTTTAGTTGTCGGTTTTCTTAAATAACTGGCACTTAGTATAGGTGTCAGTTCATAACTAAATAACCGACACTATAGGTTTAGTTGTCGGTTTTTTTAAATAACCGACACCTATTGTGAACTTAATAGCTCACCAGTGACCGATTCTTCCCCTTTCCCTATTTCATTCATTCCCGATCGATTTCCCTAACCTCCTAACCTCCAGCAATTTCTTGCTGCTCCCTGCCGCCGCCCCTCCCTGCCCGTCGCCGCCGCTCCTTCGTCGTCGTCGTCGCTGTCACTGCGAGAAGCTGTCGCCGCCCGCCCTCTCCGCCGTCACCGGTAGCAGCTAGGACCGGCCGCTCCTCTCCTCGCCTCGCCGCCCTCTCCGCCGCTCCTCTCCTCGCCGCCGGCAGCTGCTAGGACCGGCCGCTGCTCGTCTTTCCTCAAGGTGCCCGCCCTAGCCTGCCTTCTTCTTCTTCCTCTGCTCCTCTTCTCTCAAGCTGCCTGCCCTGCTGCTGGGTGTTTTTTTTTTAATTTATTTACTTCTCTCAAGGTGCCTGCCTGGTCATACACATATTGATGTACATAGAATAAATGCTAAAAAGGTGTGATTTTAGGGTTTAGGTACTGATTTTGTGCTTCAACTGAGCTGAATCCTCTATTTTCTATACAATATATACATATTCTATGTAACTAATCATGACATAGATTTTAGAATGCATACTTTGGTTAAATGTACTGCTGTAATTTTTGATCAAGTGATGATATGTAAATGTAGCAATAAGTTAGTAAGGTATCAATGATAAGTCTGTTGTAATGTGATGCAAAATAGTTATTGTATCATGCATATATACTTAATAATTTTTTGTTTTATAGTTGTATAGGGTGTTTTATGTGTGGCAAGTCTATTGTTTAATAGTTTAGCTATAATCATTGTTTAATAGTTTAGCTATATTCTTGGTGACAATCCTAATCACCCTTCTTTTGCTTAATGATGAACTGTAATGCACACATGTGACATGCTTGGAATGTAAATGATGAACTTTTCCCTAAATTGCCAATCATGCTTTTAAAGACATCAATAATCACCCTAACTTGAAGAACTAGGATTTTAGGTATAAGAATGACAACACATTATTTGTTGAACTAGAAACCCATCCAAGATTTACTCATTAGGAGTAAATCTTGGATAGTCCCCGGTTTGGGACTGTTCTTGAACACCTAATCTCGCTTAGGATGTAATTAAGTGTATATAATGTGTGTTGGGTTTTCAAGAAAATTTCCGCAGCATTTCCCCGTTTGTTCTCTAAGTACATATGTACTTGGAGAACAGCGGGGAAATGCTGCCGAAATTTTCTTGAAAAACCAATACACATTATACACTTACTAGTGAGATTAGGTATTCAAGAATGGGATAGGTGGTACACATTTATTATATATAAGAATGACATCACATGTATTTGTTAACCCTAGACCCTAATCTTGTCCTAATATATGCTTGTTTTCTCTTTGATCATAGAATGGATAGATCATGGATGTCCATTCGCAATCACTGCACCCCAGAGTTTATTTCTGGTCTTGACCAGTTTATTAGATTTTCCGAGGAACATAGGAAACAACCTGGAGATAGGTTCTACTGTCCATGTAGGCATTGCGGTAACCACTTGAAAGTCAACACCGGTGACGAAATCAAAACTCATGTCATGTGCAATGGGATTATACAAGGCTATACAGAATGGCACTGGCATGGAGAGATTTCAAACCCGAAACCAGTGGATGTCGATAGCAGTGCTTGTGTGGAAGAAGAAATTGCCTACGATGACGTAGATGTGAATGAACCATTTCCAGTAGACATCGTTGATGCGATGCTGAATAATTGTGGGGTAGAGCACACCGATCCACCTCCCATTTTTATAAACATTGTGCATGATGCTGAGATGTACTAAGTTTACGAAGCTTAGCGCTGTGTTGAGATTGTATAAGTTGAAAGCTAACAATAGATGGAGCGACAAAAGCTTCACGTCATTGCTGTCTTTGTTGAAAGAAATGCTTCCTGAAGGAAACGAGCTTCCAATCTCAACATACCAGGTAAAGAAAATGTTGTGCCCAATGGGAATGGATGCCAAGAAGATACACGCATGCCCGAATGATTGTGTATTATTTCAAAAGGACTATGCGAATTTGAAAGATTGTCCAAAATTTGGTGCGTCACGGTATAAATTGACGACTTCGGAGGAGTCCAAAAATGGTTCTCCTGCCAAGGTGATGTGGTATCTACCTATAATATCACGGTTTCAACGCTTGTTTGCCAATCCGATAGATGCGAAGAATTTGAGGTGGCATGCAGATGTTAAGAAAAATAATGATGGGATCCTACGACATGCGTCTGATACCCCACAGTGGAAGAGGATTGATCTATTGTACCCTAAATTTGGTGAAGAAGTCAGGAATCTAAGACTTGGGCTTTGTATAGACGGGATGAATCCGTACGAGACTTTGAGCAGCCAACATAGCACTTGGCCAGTCATGCTTGTTATATACAATCTTCCTCCCTGGCTGTGTATGAAAAATAAGTATGTAATGCTGTCGTTGTTGATATCAGGCCCTAAACAACCTGGAAATGACATCAGTGTTTATCTTGAACCTCTGATTGATGACTTAAAGAAACTCTGGGGTGAAGGTGTGATGACCTATGATGCTTCACGAAGAGAGACATTTCGTTTGCATGCTATGGTTTTTTGCACTATTAATCACTTTCCAGCATATGGGAATTTGTCTGGATATAGTTTCAAAGGAGCTAAAGCGTGTCCTATATGTGAAGAGAACACTGATTCAACAAGACTAAAACATGGCGGTAAGAATGTATATCTCAGTCATCGAAGGTTTCTTCCAAAATTCCATCCGTATCGTAGGAAGCGCAAAGCATTCAATGGATTGAATGAGGAACAGAGTGCACCTAAACCTATAGATGAAGAACAGTACTATGATAAGTATGATGACTCCAGTCCATTCTCAGTTGGGTTGCCAACACCAACAAATATTGAAGCTAATGATGACTTGTATGTGCGTGGAGATCACAATGAAGGATTGTTAATTGATAAAAAATCGCAATATTAGAGGTATATATGTTTTGTTTTATACGTTTTTATTTTTTCTGAATATGTGAACGTTACAATGTGAGCTTAATTTATAATGTGAGCTTAATTTTTCTCTTTGATCATAGAATGGATACTTTACAATTTGAATTACTTTACAATGTGAATGTGAACTTTTCAATGTGAGCTTTAATGTGGATATGTACTCATTAGCCTAGAACCCCGTCCAAGATTTACTCATTAGGAGTAAATCTTGGATAGTCCCCGGTTTGGGACTGTTCTTGAACACCTAATCTCACTTAGGATGTAAGTGTATAATGTGTATTGGGTTTTCAAGAAAATTTCGGTAGCATTTCCCCGTTGTTCTCTAAGTACATATGTACTTGGAGAACAGCGGGGAAATGCTGCCCAAATTTTCTCAAAAACCCAATACACATTATACACTTACTAGTGAGATTAGGTGTTCAAGAATGGGATAGGTGGTACACATTTATTATATATAAGAATGAAATCACATGTATTTGTTGGCCTAATCTTGTCCTAATATATACTTGTTTTTCTCTTTGATCATAGAATGGATACTTTACAATTTGAATTACTTTACAATTTGAATTACTTTACAATGTGAGCTTTACACTTTGAATTACTACTTTACAATGTGAACTTTACAATTTGAATGTGAATTTGCAGATGGCTGACCATTCTCCTGATGACCGTGCTGATGACTACCGTGAGGGTGAGGACATCAATGTGCCGCCTCACAATGTAAGTTTTAAAAATATATCATATATTTATATCTATATGTCCATTTATAGTTATATCTTGTAAATGTGAATTATTTTGTCAAATTTTAGGTTGATGATGCATAGGTACCAGCTGAAGCACTTGAGGCACTTGATCAACAACACCAAAAATTTGACAAGAGAAGGGGCATCACTATGATGAAGAAGTTAATTTTGCAAAAGGGAAATGGACCCAAACTTGTTGTGGATTTCGATAATGCAGGAAATGCATGTGGTGTGAATCGCAATTCATTTATTTCATATCTTGGGTTTGTTACTCGTAGCCATTGCGGTTGTCACTTAGATTCTTGGCATAAAGTTTCTAAGGAGAAGAAAGATTTAATATGGAGGGATTTATGCGTGAGTTATTATTAATTTGCAATTCTATTTTGTAGATTACTAAAATTTTGGATACTAGTTAATAGCAATTCTATTTTGCAGAGTATATTTGAATTGGATGAAAAGCTGCATCGTAAATGCGTGATGCAACGTTGTGGGAGAGTCCTAAGGAACTATAGGACAAATCTCACCAGAGAATACATAAAAGAAGCCGACAAGAGGAAGAAGACAGCCACTGAACAGTGGAACTTCCTGGACAAAGAAGAATGGGACGCGTTTGTCGCTTCAAGACAAACTGATGAATTCAAGGTATTAGGCGTCAATCTCATTAATTAATATATGTTGTATTCACTTATTCAAGATTAACATTTAGTGTTACTAACCAAATCATTAATTTGCATACTAACTAGGCCCTCAATGAGGCACAAAGATCAAGGCGTGCACTGAATGTGCATGACCACACAATGGGTCCAAAGGGGTATGCAGATGTTCACCAAAGACTACAGGCTGAGGCTACTGCTGCTCAGTCTGCTGCTACTCAGGAGTCCTCTACCATAGGTAGCACACCTCTACCTCGCCATGATGTCTGGATAGCTGGGAGGCAAAATAAGAAGGGAGAAATACCTAAGGCCGCAACTGCTGAGGCGGCTGCAAAAATGGTAAAATACAACTCTTACAGCAATCATTCGAATATTGATTATTTGTGTTGTTTACCTAAGTAAAATTTTTTGTTTTGGCAACTAGCGGGAGCTGCACGAGCTGAGGAAACAAGGAAAGTTCATCCCTGAGGGAACAAAGGATGAATTGACAGTTTCTTTGGGTAACCCAGAGCATCCTGGACGTGTTAGGGTTGTAGGCGCTGGTGTGGGCATCAAATCTTTTTTTGGGTCATCCCAGCGCAAACATGTCCCAAAAGTGGGACTTTCACAAGAAGAGGTGACATATTCTTTCTTTATAATGTTACTGTAAAAGAGAATTCAAAAATTAGAATTTGACGTTTCTTTTATCCATGTATAGGTGGATAAGCTATTTGATAGGAAACTCGAAGAAAAACTCGAAGAAGCAATGAAAAAGTGGCAGGCATCTCAGACTGCCACTTACCAGACAATACCTACTGCAGACTCTACTCCTACTACTGCAGAGGTTGGGAGTAATCATGTAGAACCACCACCTAGCACATCCACTGTAAGTATTTTTATGACATAGTAACTAGTTTTTTAATTCAAGATGATACGTATATATGAAATTGTAGTCATTTAAGAAAAAGATGATATGTATATATGTATATAACATTCTTTACACAAAAATTTGTAGGGGTTGAAGCCATGCCGTCTAAAATGTAAAGAATATGTCGTGGCAGAGGCGTCGACTTACCCATCCCTACCAGGGGAAACGTGTCACGGGTCTCCAGTACCAGCTGGTTGGATTCGGGTGAGCCCGATACATATATTCCCCCAGTGGATGGATCTTCCACTGCCATATGCCCACCCCGATTGTGAAATGCTTAGTGAGGCAGTAGGCGGAGTGATATTGTGGGAACAAGCGTATGTCTTCTTTACTGAAAAGGTGCAGTAAATTTACATTACGTTCAATTGTTAGTGTGTGTATATGCTGGCAGTTGATCTGAAATTATATATATATATATGCAGGTTAAAAAGAAGACACCCACAACATCTAGGCCTCCACCTCCACCTCCTGCATTACCTAGTTGGGTTCCTCAGGACCTACCTGTCCCGTTAGGTCCTAACTGTAGGGGTATGGCAATATGGTTAGGGGAACATGATATAAACTCCCCTATAATTGTTTCTTCTGATTCAGATTCTACATGTTAGTCATACGAAACAAAACTATTTATACAAGATATTTTGGAGTTGTTTCGATATGATTGGCTAAATACATCTGTGATAGAGCTATGGATAAGGTGAGATATTCTTTATACATCCATATACCTTATGTATGATCTGGTGATCTGGTTTCTTATTTATTAATGCATGCGTAATTAATACATATTTTGTAGCTACTTAGACAACATATGTGCAGATTTTGGATTCAAACATGTAGGGTTTTTGATTCCATCCTTGATTAGTCTAGTAGCTAAAGACCCTACATCAGTTCAACAATACTGCTGTGAGGCTTTTTCAATTTTTACTGTAAAAAAGAAGACGGTGATAATGGCTCCATTCAATGTAGAGTAAGTTTACTTTGCTTATTGTAATTTGGACTTAAGAAAATTACATTTTATTGTGGATTTTGAGTTATTAATTTTTAACTTTTTTTCCTCTAGGGGTAGGCATTGGGAGTTATTGGTTATTGCCCCCGAGACGTTCACTGTGTATTATCTAGATCCTAAGGGGGGTAAATTGAATACAAGATTTGGACACATAATGAAAATGGAAATATTTCGGTGAGAAATATTTCATTTTTCATATCCGTTAACATATGTTATTACATTACTATTTAGTTGCAATGTTCTGTGTTACATTAACATGTAGGGGTTTTGAGGAGTACAAAAAGGCTAGAGGAAAGGTCCCCACAAAAAAGAACCAGCCAATAATTTGGAAGAACGTGAAAGTAAGTTCCCGACTGCAATATATGTATATATTATTTATGTGAAAAATGCTTAATTAGTTGTATTTGTTAATATTTTGTATGTTTGAATTTATAGTGTGCTACACAAGACAACGGATGGGCATGTGGATACTATGTCATGCGATATATGCAAATGATTATCAAACATGCCACACTGGATATCGAATGTATTGCTCATGTATTATATAGTCTCATTAGATAATATGATCGAAATATATCAATCTTATTTATAGCTCATTAATTATATATATACATCATTCTCTTTACAGGTGTTTAAAGCTGACCCCATTACAGGAAAGGACTTACCAAATGTTAATGCTCCCTATATGATGGGAGAATTAAATGAAGTAATCGAAGAATGGGCAACAGCCATACAATTAGTGGGGGCTTTAAAATATAATTGGGATCCTGATAGCGAATAATGACTAAACAATGATACTTTGTAAATGAATTTCTGAATTATAATATATGTGTGAATGTTTCTACATGTCTGGATGTTTCTACATGTGTCTGAGTGAAAATGAATGAAAGTGTTCGTTGCTATATGAATATTTCTACATGTGTGAATGTGAATGAATGGAACTACAGATTGCTAGAATGTGTGAATGTTTATAAATGTGTGAATGAATGGAACTCTTTTATTGTTAATTTTGCAGGTTTGTGGCCTGTTGTCGGCTGATATCAATGGATGTCATAAAACCTGCAGTTCATAACTGAATTGAACAAGTTTCTCATGCTGCGACCAGCCACAGCAGGTCTGCAGACTGACAGAAAAAAAAACAATAGGCATCGGTTATTTGTAAATAACCGACATATAATGATATAGTGTCGGTTTTCCTACAATAAACCGACGTCTATTTCCTTAACAACACGACCGTGTTGGACAGCACGGCTGTGGCCAAGATGGCGCGGGTTTGGGCGTCGATTATTTGTAAAAAATCGACACATAATGTTCTAGTGTCGGTTTTTTACAAATAACCGACGTCTATTTCCTAATATATGGCGTCGGTTATTTGTAAATAACCGACACTGATAGTGGCCAAGATGGTGCCCTTTCTGTGGTGCGAAAGTTTTGGGCGTCGGTTTCTTATCTATTAACTGACGCCTATTGTCCCCTGATGGCGCGCTTTCGGTGGCACGCGAAGAGTTTGGGCGTCGGTTTTGGAACCGACGCCTAATGGGTGGACTTTTAGTGTCGCCCACATAGGTGTCGCTTAGAAACTGACACTAAAGGCTTTAAATAACCGACACTAAAGGTAGGTTCTGTAGTAGTGTCAAATCATTATAAATGTCATATATAAAATGTCCCATGCTTGGACCTGAGATTGTAGAGATGACTCTATGACACTCTAACTACTAGCCAACCTTCTACTCGTACTGCTCTCCAAGCTTCTCTTCCTCATACCACAAACCTAACAACGTTGCTAACGATCACCTAGAAAGATGTGGTGACCCACGAGGTGAGACCCATGTCTCAACGAGAGATATAACTCTGAAAAATGATATTGATTACAACATGTTATATTATTAAACAGATTAAGAAGATAGAACAAGTAACATTTCAACAAGCTTGATTAACATGATACTTAGATAAACAGATAAAACTGTCATATTTTAAACAACTGACTTCTCTTACTGCATTATATAACAAATAAACATTATAAGAACAAGGCAATGGTTACCAAACAATGTGAATCGTGTTTAAAAATAGAAAATATAATATACATGTGGATTACATCTTCTATTAAGCCCTAGGAGTTTGAGGTATACCACTTAGACTCCAATTGACCACAATGAAGTGCTATTTAGTTCCGTACAAGATCTAGGAGAGATGGAATCCTAATATCTCTTCTACCCTCAGTCAGTATGAGTCTAACACAATGACATATATAGTCAAGCCTCAAATAGCCTAGTCCACCCTTGGTATATAGGTCATGAGACTAGTAACTAGGGTGTACAAATCCCTATCGTCCGAGGTACAACCACAACTATCCTCAATCACATCACATATACAAGTATTTGAGACACGACCTTGACCTCTCTCAATTCGAGGCATGACTGCAGCCATCCTCCTTAACCTTGGGATCAGGATGATAAGGATACAATCTCATGTACCCACATATGCTCAACATCATACAACTATGGGCTTTCCTTCTAGAATACCCATTTTACCATCCAGCAAGTCTTGACACTAGGATGGTTCTTTGGTAGAGGGAACTACATGATTAGGGTTTCACTTGATTAGTTAATGACAATTGAGTGAGTTAAGGCTACATCAATCAAGTTACATACAAACCCTAAAAGAGTTCTACAAAAACATGGGTATATTACAACTCCAGAAGATATAAAACGTATGAGATATATTCCTTATCACATCATCACAAGACACCAATCCTTGTCACATAATGAAGAGGATTGCACCTTCATAAGGGCTCAAACCATGCGCAAAGGTCATTAAGACCACTCACATAGTTCCTACAAGATCAACATTATCTTTCCATGATATACCATGATGAGATACAAGATCAACATTATCTTTCCTACAAGATCACATAGTTCCATGATGAGCTAGGTTCACCAAAAATAAAACATTATCTTACCACACCTTACAAAAGGTTCAACAAACCATAACAATACTAGCGATGTACAAGTTCAGCATAACATTGCATCATTCATAAGAGCTATGATGTTCACAGTAACATTTTAGGGTTACCAATCACATAACATTGAGAATGTATTCCTTCATCATAACAACATACTAGAAAGACATGTGTCATTAACCATCATCTTAATTGCATTAAGGTTAGGTTCAACAAGGTAGATTGAGTTTCATGTCACAAATCAACATTCAAAACTAACCATCAGTTCATACACTTACTTAGGTCAAAACAATAACCTTTGCACTTAGAAACTCCATCGGATCATGGATATACTTAAGCCAAAAACCACGATAAAAACATGAACCTCAAACAAAACCATATGATGTTGTATATACAAGACCATTGGATTCCATACAAGCAAAACCTTTGAATCATACATATAAGAAAGTCATCGAATGTTATGTAAACAAAACCATCAGATGTAGGTCTAGAAAGGCCATCAGATATTGCCATCAGATCCTGACCTAGGTTCACCATCGGATGCCAACACTAGAAGCACCATCATTTGTTGACATCAGAACCTCCATTGATTGTGGACATCAGAGCCACCATCGGATGTGGACACTATGGAGACCATGAAATCAAGAAATAGAGAGCCCATCTTTAATTGACAAGTAGAGAGACCATTGAATCATGAACCAGTGGGACCATTGATTGTGAACCATCAAATGATGGAACCAGTCAAACCATCATTTATCAACAACAAGTGGTAAAACAGACCTTAAATCAAAATAAAAACCATCATTTCAGGAGCTATAGAAACCATCGTTTGGTAGGGCTTAAGACCATCGATTGAACTACTTGATGAGAACACCAGGACCATCAATTATTGAGGAAAGCATAGCCATTGGTTTCAAGCATAAGAGAAGGTACAAAACAACAACACATTCTAAGTCATCGGCTGACTCAAGAGGCCTAATCATCAGATCATGAAATAAGGTAGAAAACAATCCATAATAGCTAAGGAAAGCCATTGATTGAGAGGACAAAAACCATAAGTTTGACATGCATGCAAGGTTTAGAACTCCCTCTTCCTAGGAGGAAACATGCACAAGGTTTATAGGTACACCAAGGAAGGTTATCTACTCAAGATATACCACATAAACTCAAACCCTAGGCAAAGACAACATCTTTCTACTTGGAACTACGTTTTGAGAAAGATATATACATGCAAGTTAAGAGTAAGCAATAAATGGAAAGAAAGTTATATAACTCACCTCAAGGTAGGATATGAAGGTCCAAATAGTAAGGTATCTCATAGATATATAGAGAGAGAAGAAACCCTATCTTGAGCATTCCACACGTCCAAGCTAGCTCTTTTTCTCCAAGAACAAGAAAACCCTAGGTCAAAGAAGAAAAGAGAAGGTGTTCTTCAACCTCTAACACATGCTCCACCAAGAACACCATACATCCAACCAAGAAGGAAGAGAGGGGAAGGTAGGGAAGACAGGAAAATGAAGGAAAGAAGGAGTTCTTAGTTGCTCAGGTCAAGAAATAATGCAAGGAAGCTCCACACAACTAAGAGGAGGGTAGATCCAAACCCTAGGTGCACATGCAAGCAATACCGACCAAGCTTCTTCTTCCTTGAGTTCCTTCTTCTCCACTAATCAAGAGGGAAGAGCTCTAAGCAGCAAGGACGGAGAGAGGGTTTCTTTAGATCTCATTGTCATGGAAGGAGAGAGGTATGTAAAGCTTGGGGTGAAAGAGAAAGAAAGGAAGAGGTGTCAAGCCACACATGCCATGTGTCTAAGGTTAAAACATCTTATCCATCAAAACCAGGTCAACCATTGTTTCTTAATACCAGGGGGACCATCGGTTGTCAACCCCAGAGAAACCATCATCCTCCAATAACAGGTGGTCCATCATATCTTTCCATCCCTTAGCGATAAAAGCAAACCCTAGTGCCACCATCAGCTGGTGCACGTCACAAGCAAAACCATCAAACTAGGAGCCTTAAGAAGAGAACCATTAAATCTTGAGCACCCTAAATGACAAGAGTAGGATACCACCACCTCAAGGTGGACCATCAGATCCCAACATCTAGTGAAAACCATCAAGCTAGTACATCTAGGTGAGCAAACCCTAACCCTAACCCTAACCCTAACCCTAACCCTAACCCTAACCCTAGTCTAGATGTCACCACTAAACCAACGGTGCATTAAGGCGCCCTAAGGTAAAAATATATCCAAAATGATATGAAAACTCATGGGGCACAAAAAGCATGTGAAAAACCGTAAGAAAAACCTAGATATGGAGAAATTGCATAGAAGCCCTTAAAAGCACATAAATTGCAAAAGTAGCTCAAACAATGTCCAAACTGAACCAAACTTGAAACTTAGACTTGTCACACGATATCAAAGTACATATTAGGGTTTGATAAAGGTTTTAATCACTTAATTAAGATAAGCAAGAAAGTATAAAGTAAGGTCAAGGGTCTTACAACCATGAACCTATAAAAAGGATTTTGCCCCCGAAATCCTACGCAAACAATCAATACTTCCTACACATCTCATCTTATAACTCCCATGTGGCTTCCTCCACGCCACAATGATGCCAAAAAACCTTCACTAAGGCTATATCCTTCTTCCTCAACTTTTGCACATGCTTATACAAGATCCACACAGGACCCTCAAAATAAGACACATCCTCCTCCAACTCAACCTCCATTGGTTGTAATGTCTGTGTTGTATTAGGGTAGCACTTCCACAACTTGGAAACATGAAAGACATTGTGCAACTTGTGCAACTCTGGAAGTAACTCTAGCTTGTATACCACCTTCCCAACATGTGCCAAGATAGGGTAAGATCCCATAAACCTAGGAGCCAACTTACCCTTCTTACCAAACCTCAGTACACCCTTACAAGGAGAAACTTGAGATACACATGGTCTCCAACTTAGAAATCTAGCAGTCTGCGTCATTTGTTGACATACGACTTCTATCTATCCTGGGCTGCCGTCTACTATTGTTGTATCACTTTGATCTTCTCTATAGTATGTTGCACTAACTCATGACCCAAAAGTTGATACTCACATGTCTCAAGACAACAAAGAGGTGACCGACAACGTCTCCCATACAAAGCCTCACACAAAACCATGCCTATACTTCTCTGATAATTGTTGTTATAGGAAAACTCTATTAAAATCATATGGACATCCCAACTTCCAAGAAATCACAGAACACATGCTCTCAAAAGATCCTCTAAAGTATGAATGATCCTTTCTGACTGACCATCTATTTGTGGATGGAAAGTTCTGCTAATCCTCAGTTGTGTCCCCAATCTTGTATGTAGATGTTGCCAAAACCGACTCATAAACTGATGACTTCTGTCAAATACTATGGTAAGTGGGATACCATGAAGACGAACTATATCATCAACATAGATATGTGCCAACTTCTCTGCTGTTTACGTCATCTTTACTGGAAGAAGGTACACTGACTTGGTCAACCTGTCAACTATCACCCATATGGAATCATGACCTTTGGTTGTCCTAGGAAGACCAACCACAAAGTCCATGGTTATATGATGCCACTTCCACAATGGAATTGGCAAAGGTTGTAGTGTCCCTCTAGGCTTCTAGTACTCTACCTTGACTTACTGACAAACTGAACACTTGGTAACGAACTCTACCACATCTGCTTCAGACCTGGCCACTAGTACAAATCCTTTAGATTATCATACATCTTTGTACTTTCAGGATGCATCCCATACATCAAGGAATGAGCCTTCTTAAGTAACATATACCTTAAGCCATCAACATATGCAACCACTATCATGTTGTGAAAGCAAACTATCCTATCATCTGACTCATGGAAGCCATCATGCTTCATACTGCCAAACTCTGCCTGGATATTTTGTATCACGGTATCACCCTTCTATGCATCTTTGATCTATTGCATCAAGGTAGTCTTCACCTGAAACTATGATAGAAATCCTTCCAACAAGGAAACCTTCAACTGCACATTCATCTTCCGGAGCAATATCAACATATCCCACCTATCACACATCATGGAAAGTAACTAACCCTTGTCTGTAGATGATGAAAAAGATGACTTTTTGCTCAACAAATCATCCACCACATTCTCCTTCCATGGATGGTAGTCTATTGTGCAATTGTAGTCTTTGATTAGATCCATCCATCTCCTCTACCTCATGTTCATCTCCTGCTTCAAGAAGATATACTGAAAGTTCTTGTGGTCAGTGAAGATTTGACACTTATCCCCATACAAATAGTCTCCAAATCATCATGACATGGACCACAGATGCTAGAACCAGGTCATGCATCAGTTAGTTCTCCTCATGTTTCTCAAGTTGTCGTGAAGAAAAAGAAATCACGTTCTTGTCACACAACAACACACATCCGAATCTGTTCTTTGAAGCATCACAGAAGATGATGTAGCCCTTCCCTTGCTATGACAGCACTAACACTGGATCACTAGTCAAATTCTCCTTAAACAACAGGAAAGAATGATGACACTTGTCATCCTAGACAAATAGAACACCTTTCCTAGTCAAATTGGTTAGGGTAATACTACAACATGGAATTTTTTTATGAATCTCATGTAGTAACCTGCCAAACCTAGAAAGCTTCAGACCTCAATCAGTGTCTTGGGTTGTTTCCACTCCAGTATTGACTCAACCTTCTTTGAGTCTACACAAACACCCTTAGCAGATATGATGTGTCCCATAAAAGACACCTCGGTGAACCAGAACTTGCACTTGCTAAACTTGGCATAAAACTGGTGTTTCCTCAACAATGCTAACGCCCAACGAAGATGGTGCTCATGCTACCGACTGTACCTTGAGTATATCAAGATATCATCTATGAACACTACAACAAACTGATCCAGATACAGTCTGAACACCCTATTTGTCCGGTCCATAAAAGATGTTGGTGCATTGGCTAGCCCAAATGGCATAACCACAGACTATAATGACCATACCTATTCCTAAAAGAAGTCTTAGGTATGTCATCCACCTTGATCCTCAACTAGTAATATCCTGATCTTGGATTTATCTTGGAGAACATTATAGAACCTCTCACTTGATCAAATAGATCATCAATCATTGACAATGGGTACTTGTTCTTCACTATGACCTTGTTCAACTATCAGTAATCTATGTAAATCCTCATGAAACTGTCTTTCTTCTTCAAAAATAGCACGAGCGCACCCCAAGGGGAAGTGCTTGGTATGATGAAGCTCTTCTCTAGAAACTCTTGCAACTATTTCTTCAACTCCTGTGTCTCTACTAGTGCCATCCTATAAGGTGAATGGGCTATGTGTTGTGTTCCAAGAACCGAATTGATCTCAAAATCAATCTCTCTAGGAGGTGAAACACCAGAAAACTCTTATGGTAAGACATCCTCGACCTCACAAACTATTAGTACATCCTAGATACTACGACCTATCACCTTGGTATCCACAACATGTGCTAAGAAAGATTTACACCCTTCTCTCATAAACTTCTCTGCTATCACAGTCAACACCAAACACGCAGGAAGAATGTTCCTATCTCCTTGGAAAGTCTAAGAGACATATCCATCATAGAATGTCACCACCTTAGAACTACAACCTAAAAAAACCTTGTACTTCTCCAAGGTATCCATCCCTAGGATCACATCGAATTCATGCATATCAAGTGGAATAAATCCACTTGAATGCTATGTCTTGAGAAAGGAAGAACACAATATGGGCACACCTCCCGCAACTCAGCAGAACTAATTAGAGGGGTTTCTAGCAATAGTCTATCAGATCTACTACAAATAGGAAAATAACAACTATTTACACGTCTCTAGTAATAAAAGAGTATGTCACACCTGGGTAAACCAAAATATATATGAAAGAAGAAGCAAATAAGTCAGAATGAAAAAGTTCCATCTGACCTGTCATGACCCATAGATTGACCACTCCCTCCGGCTGATTTATAGCATAGAATCTAGTTGTCGCATGTTGTCATACATGTCCTTTTCTAGCTAATTCAGATGACCCCGCCTGTGATCCCTGACCGTGTCCTCTACCACCACCACTTCTATACTACTATTGTTGTGAACCTTGTTGACTTTGTCTCAATTGCTATATCACTTCCTCATTCTTCTTAGTGCATGACCACATCATATGCCCGACTTGTCTACATCTATAACATGTTTAGGTATTGTATTGGGGCCTAGATAACCCATGTTATCGACATTGATGTTGCAATACATGATCCTGTTCGTGGAAAGTTGTGACCTCTACCCTTACTCAGGGACCACTGTAATGGTACTCCTAATCTCAACTTAGAAAAAGTCGATCTATGTTGTGACTACTAGTACTATGATGATGAAAATCTTGGCTTCCTGAAGCCACCAGATGATTTTCCTTGAAACTGAGCTGGCATCTTCTGAGCCTTGCATTGATGCATCTTGATTGTAGACCTCTCAATCCTCCTCAGTGACTCTATAAAGGTAGTGAACCTCTCTCTATTTTCCAAAGTTGGTGTTGTCCTAGATAACTTTGAGCTCAAACCCTTGTCAAACCTCTGAATCCTCTCCTTATCCATTGATTCCATATGATGATAGAACCTCAAAAGCTCCACAAACTTTGCCGCATACTCATTGATGGACATAAACCTTGGCACAAACATTCGAACTGGACTATCTTCTCATCCAGATACATCTATAGGAAGTAGAGACTCATGAACTCCTGCTGGAACTCTTCCCAACTTACCATGAATCGTGGTCTCTTCTCTTCCTCTATGGCCTACCAATGGCCAACACTGCCCTCCAATAGATAAACACCATGCTTCACCTTGTCCTCTTCTGAGATGTTCAGAATCTTGAACGCCTTCTCAAGATCAGTCAACCACATGTCGACATTTATTGGGTCTGTTGTACCATGTACTCAGTAGCTTCAACACGCTTCAAATGCTCAAACGTCTTCCTGGGATCCTCAGAATTCCTCATTAAGGATGGCTACCCTAGGTTGAGGTGTAGGTGCCCTATCTGCTATGTGTGTAATCCTCACCATGAGTTGTCTAAACATGGACCAGAAAGTTGGATTTGCCATGGCTGCAGGGGTCAAACTGAGACACTGCGGGTTGTTCCGCCCTCGTCATAGGCACTCTACCACCATGTGTCAGCCTCCTACCAAAACCTCCTGGCACGAAGTAGCTACTCTCCACATGCTCTTCATGTTCTTCAAACATATCTATATGAGCATAAGTTATGATTAGATATGTTGGATTATGTAAGAATAGAAACAAACCTAAGTCATATGTCCCTTTAGTCTCAAAGAACCTACAGTTCTGATACCAACCTTTGAGACAACCCTTTTACAGTTGATGAGATTACTCAAAACAAAACACACAATCGTTCACTAATTAATCACATAGTATAAAATGAAGATAATTAAATTATAATTAAACATCACTAATATGTTCAGGAATAATTACATATAAGTCCCAACAACTTGCATAACAACATGTACCATATCATATATTTACACATGTGTCTAGTGGCCTCAGCCACAACCTATATACAAAAGATTTGTTTCACATATACATGCCATATAAAAACATCAAAATACTAAAAACTCGAGTCATTATACATATCATGTATAAAACATCCCCTGCCCAAACCTGAGAGTACATGGATGACTCTAGGATACTCTAACTACTAGCCAACCTTTTGCTCCCACTACTCTCCAAGTTGTTCTTCCTCACCTCTATGAACCTGAAAACGTTGCTGACAATCACCTAAAAAGATGTGGTGACCGACGAGGTGAGACCCATGTCCCAAGAGAGATATAACTCTCAACGATGATATTCATTGCAATAGGTTACATTATTAAATAGATTAAGCAGATAGAACAAGTAACATTACATCAAGTTTGATTAACAAGATACTTAGAGAAACAAATAAAACTATCATATTATAAATAGTTGACTTCTCTTACCGCATTATATATTAACTAAACATTATAAGAACAAGGAAAGGGTTATCAACCAATGTGAATCATGTTTTACCCTAGCAAATATACTACACGGATGGATTAAATCTTTTATTAAGCCTTGGGGAGTTTGAGGTATACCACTCAGACTCCAACTAACCATTATGAAGTGTTATTTAGTTACATACAAGATTTAGGAGAGATGGAATCCTAAGATCTCTTCCACCCTCGGTCAGTATGAGTCTTTCGCAATGACATATATAGTCAAGCTGCAAACAATCTAGTCCGCCCTTGGTATATAGGTCACAAAACTAGTAACCAGGGTATACAAAACCATATTGTTTGAGGTACAACCACAACTATCCTCAATCACACCACATATACAAGTATCTGAGACACAGTCTCGATTGCTCTCAATTCTAGGCATGATCATATCCATCCTCCATAACCTTGGGATCAGGATGACAAGGACACAGTGTCTCATGCACACACATATACTCAACAATATATGACTCTAGAATTCCCTTATGGAATACCCATTTTACCATCTCGAAAGTCTTGACACTAGGATTTATACTGCACATGACACTACTGTTGGGTTTTGTGGGACAAAACAAGCAGCGGAAACAAAATTTTTATCTAACCACAAACCCAGAACCAGCAGATCACATCAACAACTATGCAATTGGAAAGATGGTTTAGCGAGATATACCTGGTCTTGAGGCTTGATCAATGACAATACCCCACAGCTAGTGCGGCCTTCAACCACCTAGTCTTCAATGGTGTCTTTATAGCTCCTAGTCTTGACCCAGACTGCGGTTGATAGTTGTCCTCCTGAGCGGTAGAAATCTCCCGCCTCTATAGATAGACCACACGGACCACTGGGAACTCTAGTCGCCTTGATGGATAGACTAGAAGGATTCATCCCCTTCTGTTGGTGTACTAGTAATTGATACACTCTCCCACCACCAATCACTTTTCTACAATTGTGTTTCCCTCACTGTTCCTCCCTAGATGGATAGAACTTGCTTGTGCTCTCTTAATTACCACAACCAGAGAGGACAACAACTTTGTAGAGCAACTAATGTTCTGAGTTGTGTCTTCAGAGAAGCCCCCCTATACCCGTCTATTTATAGTAGAGGGTAGGGCCAGTGTTCCCAGTCTGTGCGGGAGTAGAAGGGTCTGGATTTTCCACGAACTATTTGTGTTGCGGTAAGTGAACCGATCGTTTGGGCAGGTGAGCCGATCAGTTCACCCAGTGAACTGGTCATTTTACTTCCCACACTTGCCTACAATTGACTTTCCTTATTCGTTTCTAATTAACACAGATTAATTCTTGTCCCAATCGAATTGAACAAGTGAAATGAAAAACTTTTCTCACAAATCGAGAAAATCCAACACTACTCATTTGGTCCAAGTGAACTGATCGGTTCACTAGAGTGAATCGGTCGTCTCACTGACCATGAGCCGACTAGTTGAACCAGTGAATCAGTCGATTGGTGATCTAGTTTGTGCATAACTCAGTCAATGCAGTTCTCAATCAATCTGACACTCTAATCAGTTGGTTCAACATTTGAACTTGATGATTTTGAGTCAAGTCTATTGATTGAATGTTTAATTGAGTACCTAAACCCTTTAGTAATCAATATAAACAACATTCATGGATAAACTCCTCTTCCAAGTTAATCCTATGTGTGTGACCCTATAGGTTCCATTTCACGTTGGTAGTGAATTTCCATAACTAACTTATGACATCACAAGAAAAGAGTGGTGCCTAGTCACACATCAGTGCTACCCAAGTGAAGAGGAAAGTTAGAGAACAACTTTCAACCTACAATCTATTATTGGTGTTATAGTGAATGTATAGTTCCTTTATCGCTGATATCCGGATTGAACTCGAGGCATGGACTTGTCATCCTCTACAAATGTTCAATCCATGTTTCTTGATTCAGAGTAGACTGTATGAGATATATGTAAGATCAATATCATATATTGACTTACATGTGCATGGCCATGCATTTCTCAGTCTCACTCCTCAAGTGGCCAGGATATCACACTCCCTTAGGAGGGACAAATTCCATATCTATCACTCACAGTCAAGTCCCCATGTGTCAAAGTCACCCAATCATCACCATCATAACAACCCATATTTTAGGACTACGTTTGATGATGTCAAAGTGTACCCAACGACATGTGATGAGTGTAGTGATTTTAGGTCAAAGAACCACAGTCACCCCCAATACTATAAGAGATGATCTTGACTAACTAAGTGTGGTTTCCATGCATCTCTCTTATGGTGCGTCTGTCTGATACACTATTCTCTAACATGTATCTATGTACTTGGTTTGATATCACATATCATGACTGGTGAGATTCTGTCATCAACCAACACACACTCTAGTCTTTTGTGTTATTGATGTCTATGGTTATTTCCACAATAACAACCGACTAGGGACATTAGTGAGAATGCACATACTCTTAACATCTGTATGATCACATTGTTCAAGTGACGTACTTGAAGACACACGTCATCGATTTTTTTCATTCTCTAGACATCTATCATGTAATACTGTTATCTCAAAACAATTAAAACATATAGACATAAATTGCCTTTATTGTTATTATTATTCAAATCATTTAGAAATTATGCCATTACAATCATCACATGACTTCCTCTATGGGCATACATACCAACAGACTCCCACTTGCACTTAGAGCCAATCACTCATGAACCTCAGTCCTTGTGATCTAGCATGACCATCATGCTTCTGCTGTGAAAGTGCCTTAGTCAAGGGATCAACAATATTGTCTTCGGTTGGTGCTCTGCAAATCTTCACATCTCCTTGTTGTACAATCTCTCGTATGAGATGGAAGCATCATTGTATATGCTTGGATCCCTGATGTGATCTGGGTTCTTTATCTTATGCAATAGCTCCATTTTTGTCATAATAAAGCTAAACTGCATCACAGATGCTAGGAACCACCCCAAGTTCAGAGATGAAATTCTTGATCCACACGGCCTCCTTTGCCGCATGGGATGCAGCAATATACTTGGCCTCTATCATAGAATCTACAATTGTCTCTTGCTTGGAACTCTTCCAGCTCACAACTCTATTGTGGAGGCAAAACACAAATCCTAATTGCGATCTATAATCATATTTATCGATTTGGAAGCTTGCATCGGTGTAACCCTTTACCACCAACTCTTCCTCACCCCCGTAGATGAGGAATTTATCCTTAGTCCTTCTCAAGTACTTTAGGATGTTCTTCACGGCTGTCTAGTGAGCATCTCTGGGATCTGACTGGTATCTGCTCGTCATGCTGAGTGCATACGAGACATTGAGACTTGTGTACAACATTATGTACATGATAGATCCAATTGTTGATGCATATGGAATCCCATTCATGTGTTCCCTATCTTCACAAGATTTGGGACATTAAGCTCTAGAGATGGGAACTCCATGCCTCATGGGTATGTTCCCTCTCTTTGAGTTCTCCATGCTAAACCTCTTCAACACTTTGTCAATGTATGTGCTTTGACTTAGTCTAAGAAGCTTTCTAGATCTTTCTCTATAGATCTTGATTCCTAAGATATATGATGCTTCTTCTAAGTCTTTCATTGAAAATGTATTTCCAAGCCATGTCTTTACCTTTTGTAAAGTAGGGATGTCATTCCCCATCAACATTATGTCATCTACATATAATATGAGGAATGTAGTCATGCTCCCACCAACCTTCTTGTACACATAAGGTTCATCTTCATTTTAACTAAAACCAAACTCTTTGACTGCTTCATCAAATCGAAGATTCCAACTCGAGATGCTTGCTTCAATCCATACAATGACCTTTGTAGCTTACAGACTTTATTTGCATCCTTTAGATTTATAAAACCTCCAGGTTGTGTCATGTACACATCCTCAACAAGATTCACGTTAAGGAATGCGGTTTTAACATCCATCTGCCAAATCTCATAGTCATAGTAGGATGCAATGGCAAGCATGATCCTAGTGGACTTAATCATGGAAACTGGAGAAAAGGTTCCATCATAGTCAACACCTTGAACGTGTATGAAACCCTTTGCAACCAATCTACCTTTATAAGTTTGCACATTGCCATCCATGTCGGTCTTCTTCTTATAGACCCACTTGCACCCTATAGGTTTTACCCCTTCAGGTGGATCTACCAAGGTCCATACCTTGTTGGTATATATGGATTCCATCTCATATCTCATTGCCTCAAGCCATTTCTCATAATATGGTCAATGTGTAGCTTCTAGATAGGTAGTTGGCTCATCATCTATGACCAACTCACCACCTTCTTGAGTTACAAGATATCCAAATCTTTTAGGCTCAAGGCATGTCCTACCAGACCTACGAGGCTCCTCTGTTACCTAAGGAATTTGATATTCCACAACAACTTGTGATTCTCTATGTTCCTCTTGTACATCTATTGGTTCAATGTTTTCTTGTTGGTCTCGAACCTCTTCGAGTCCCACTTTTCTCCCACTATTTTATTTTAGAAATAATTTAGCAACAAACACTTTGTTGTCATATTGAGAATAAAAATAATATCCTTTAGTCTCCAAAGGATATCCAACAAAATAACATTTATCTAATTTGGGTCCAAGCTTTTCAGAAAACATTTTCCTGACATAAGCTTCACAACCCCAAAATCTTCATAAAAGACACATTGGGATGCTTCCATATCTCATATGGTGTTTTTTGAACCGATTTAGATGGTACGCGGTTAAGAGTAAACATGGTGGTTTCAAGAGAATAACCCCATAAGGGAGTTGGAAGATCGAAAAAACTCATCATAGATCACACCATATCTAGTAATGTGTGATTCCTTCTTTGTGACACACCATTATGTTGGTGTTCCAGGTAGAGTCCATTGCGATATAATACCATGGGCTCTCAGAAGGTCCTCAAACTCTTGGCTTAAGTATTCTCCACCTTGATTGGATCGAAGTTCCTTAATACTTTTTCCAAGTTGGTTTTGTACTTCATTCATGAAATCCTTGAACTTTTTAAGGGTTTCTGATTTATGTTTCATCAAGTAAACATAACCATACGTACTAAAGTCATCACTAAAGGTAATGAAGTACTGATACCCACCTCTAGCATTTGTTCTTAAAGGCTCACATACATCAGTATGTATGAGTCCTAATAGATCACTCGCTCTCTCATTTTTACCTGAGAAGGGATTCTTTGTCATCTTGCCTAATAAACAAGTATCACATGTCCCTATTGATTCAAAATCAAAAGATTCTAGATATCCATCTTTATGGAGTCTATATATGCGGTTCTTATTTATGTTCCCTAGACGACAATGCCAAAGTTATGTTTTATTTGAGTCATTGAGTTTTTGTCATTTGGTGTTTACGTTGTATACACTTGTCTGTAGATCTATCAAATATAGACCACAAGACATTGGGGCACTGCCATAAAAAATCCCATCTTTAGAAATGGAACATTTTCCATTCTTGATAAGAAATTCAAATCCATTCTTGTCCAAACAAGATACAGAAATGATATTCCTATTAATGGTAGATACATAATAGCAGTTATCTAACTCTATTATTAGCCCACTTGGTATAGATAACTCATAGGTTCCTACTGCACTGGCAGCAACTCTTGCTCCATTAGCAACACGTAGTTCAACCTCGCCTTTCACTAAAGGCCTACTTCTTTTCAGATCCTTCACATTTGAACAAATGTGTGATCCACATCCGATATCAAGTACTCATGACAAAGAAGTAGTAAAGTTAATCTCAATCATGTATACACCTGAAGTAGAGATCTCTATCCCTTACTTCATCTTCCTTGATTCCCTTAATCCTCTCCATATTTTGAGTGTAGAAGACTTGGACTTCAGCTTGGCAGGAGAACGCTTCTCTACCTTGCCTGTGTCTTGGACTCCATTCCACTTATCACTATCATGGAACTATCCTTCTTCATTTGTTCTTCAACATTTGTCAAAACGTCAAGCAACTCTGACAGTAGTTTAGCCATGCTACACAAGTAGTAATACTTGATAAACATGCTATATGATTTAGGGAAAGATTGCAAAATCAATTCCGTGGCCAACTCTTGACCCAAAGGAAATCCCAGTTTCTCTAGACATTCTATATGCCCAATCATATTGAGCACATGGGGTCTAACTGGATATCCCTCTGTCAGTTTGCATTCAAACAACACCTTAGGCATACATAGAGAGGATTCTACAACCACTGGTATCTTAGGAATATGCAGAACACTTCTCATAGTCCTTGACCAGTTATGGAAATTTATCTCAATTAAATTGTCCAATTTCAACGATGATATCTTTGCCATTTGATTCTATAAGAGAAAACATTTGCAATTAGTCAAAACTCCTTTTGATTTGATTTGAATAAAGTTGACGATATTAATTAGGACTTAGTTAATTATTTCTCCCACTATTTTGTTCAAACTGATAGCCCTCACCATCAATTTAGAAGATTGCAGCGTACAACCTTCTAGTGAGCTAGGATTCAAAACAATTGAGTTATTACCTGGCTAACTCCAGCGTCCATAATCAATTATTAAGGTAGGTAACATTTACCAATTGCATCTTATGCAATTATTGGATAGATGACATGCACAACTCTTTGCCATAGTCATATGCATGCCTCTAAGTGCTTAATCTCATTAAGACAACTTAGTTAAGCCTGACCCAAAAGCCAACACGATAGGAGTGCACCCTACTTGGTGGGCCCACACAACTACCATCACACTTCCTTGAAATAGACAGTGCACCACCCTTGGGATGCCCACGCTTGTCGATCAAGATTTTCATGTGTGCTACTTATGGAAAGCATGTAAGACTTAATATTTTATTGAGAGGTTTGGCATTTATATACATATACATATCCAATCACCACATATATAGTATGTATCATATACATGCTATAACCCATAAGAAAACATGCAAAGCGATAAAGTGATGATTATGACCATCCTATTCTAATTCCTTGAGTCACAAAGAATTACGATCATCTAGGTCTACGTCACATGCATCAACCTGTAGTTGATGAAGATCTGTGCTTTAGCCATTCTGAGTTGATCAGCTCATCCTATGACTGAACGAATCGCCTCCTGGCCAGTCAGTTGGTTGTCACCAACCAATCGCCTAGCACCTCTAGACGGTCAGTTCGTCGAGACAAAATGCTCCTTGTCAGGCCACCATGCACACATCTCGCACCATCAGCTAGTTGTATCGGTCCTTTAATTGCTCATCTGGGCACCCACCGTTCTTCGACATAACATGAAATAAAACTATCCTACTTTTACATATATTTTAGGGAAACCCCGAGTTACATTTTAGGGGAGCAAAGGTAGAAGAGAAGGCTCGAGTTATCACGAGTTACATCTGGAATAGAAGAAAGGACTCGATACGCAGACCAAGATGCAAACAACCACAACCAACCAAGCACACACATAGCGGTTTATAGGCCATAACCACGCTACACATCCACCATCAAAATCCTTAGGATGACTCATATCGATTGCATATATATATCATATCATATATGTATATAGGGATTGTGGTGTTTACTCGGATATGCACATTAGCTAGTTAAAGGATTCACATCGCATGAAATAAATAAATGGCGAAACAACAAAATCCAATCATATCGATTAATCCTAAAACATAGTATGTTGACGTGGTTCTGATACCACTATTGGGTTTTGTGGGACAAAATAGACAGTGGAAACAAAAAATTTATCTAACCACAAACCCATAACTAGCATATCACATCAACAACTATGCAATAGGAAAGATAGTTTAGCGAGATATACCAAGTCCTGAGGCTTGCTCAACGACAATACCTCACAGCTAGTGCAGCCTTCAACCACCTAGACTTCGAAGACGTCTGTGTAGATCTTGGTCTTGACCCAGACTGTGGTTGATAGTCATCTTCCTGAGTGGCAGAAATCTCCCGCCTCTATAGATAGTCCATATAGACCATCATGAACTCTAGTCGTCCTGATGGACAAACTAGAAGGAATTGTCCCCTTCTGTCGATGTACTAGTCACTGACACACTCTCCCACCACCAGTCACTTTTCTTCAGTTGTCTTTCCCTCACTGCTCCTCCCTAGACAGGTAGAACTTGCTTGGGCTGTCTCGGTTACCACAACTAGAGAGGACAATAACTTTGTAGAGCAATTGATATTCTGAGTTGTGTCTTTAGAGAAGCCCCTTGTACCCTTCAATTTATAGTAGAGGGTAGGGTTAGGGTTCCCAGTCTATGCGGGAGTAGAAGGGTCTAGATTTTCCACGAACTATTTGTGCTGCGGTAGGCGAACCGATCGATTCACAACTGAACTGATCATTTGGGTATGTGAGCCGATCGGTTCACCCAGTGAACCGGTCTTTTCAATTCCCAGACTTACCTGCAATTAAATTTCCTTATTCATTTCTAATTAATGCAAAGATTAATTCTTCTCCCAATCAAATTGAACAAGCAAAATGAAAAACTTTTCTCACAAATTAGGAAAATCCAACATTGCTCATTTGGTCCAAGTGAACTGATCGGTTCACTAGAGTGAACCAATCGTCTCACTGACCATAAGCCAATCGGTTCACCTAGTGAACCAGTCGGTTGGTGATCTGACACATCAGATTCCATACAAGCAAAACATGTGAATCATATGCATGGGAAAGCCATCAAATGTTATGTAAACAAAACCATCTAATGTAGGTCTTGAAAGGCCATCAAATCTTGACCTAGAAGGGCCATCAGATCCTGACCTAGGTTGACCATCAAATGTCAACACTAGAAGCACCATTGTTTATTGACATCAGAACCTCCATTTGTTGTGGACATCAGAGCCACCATTAGATGTGGACACTATGAAGACCATCAAATCAAGAAGTAGAGAGACCATCATTTGTTGACAAGCAGAGAGACCGATGAATAATGACCCTGTGGGACCATTGGTTGTGAACCATTGAATTGTGGAACTGGTGGAACCATCATTTGTCAACAATAGGTGGTAAAACATACCTTAAATCAAAGGAAAAACTATCACTTGAGGAGCTATAGAAACCATCGTTTGGTAGGGCTTAAGACCATCGATTGAACCACTTGATGAGAACACCAAGACAGTTGGTTGTTGAGGAAAGAATAGCCATCAGTTTCAAGTGCAAGATATGGTACAAAACATCAAGAAAGTACAAGCCCTTAGTTGACTCAAGAGCTCTAATCGTTAGATCATGAAACAAGGTAGAAAACAGTCCATGCCACCTAAGGAAAGCCATTGATGAAGGGGACCAAAACTATAATTTCCACATGCATGGATGGTCTAGAACTCCCACTTTCAAGGAGGAAACGTGTACAAGGTTTATAGGTACACCAAGTAAGGTTATCTACTTAAGATCTACCACATAAAATCAAACCCTAGGCAAAGATAACATCTTTCTACTTGCAACTACGTTTGGAGAAAGATCTATACATGCAAGTTAAGAGTAAGAAACAAACATGAAGAAAGTTTTATAACTCACCTCATGGTAGGAGATGAAGGTCCAAATAACAAGGTAGTTTAGAGAGAGAGAGAGAGAAGAAACCCTAGCTTGAACAATCCATGCGTCCAAGCTAGCTCCTTTTCTCCAAGAATAAGAAAACTCTAGGTCAAAGAAGAATAGAGGAGGTGATTTTCAAACTCTAGCACATGATCTGCCAAGAACACCATGGATAAAACCAAGAAGGAAGATATAATAAGGTATGGTAGTAAGGAAAATGAAGGAAATAAGGAGATATTACTTGATTTGGTCAAGAAACAAGGCAAAGAAGCTCCATACGACCAAGTAGAGGGTAGATCCAAACCGTAGGTGCACATGCAAGCAAGATCGGCCAAGCTTATTCTTCCTTGAGCTCCTTCTTCTCCACCAAGCAAGAGGGACAATTTCTAAACACCAAGGAATTAGAGAGTCTGTCTAAAGAGCTCGTTTGCATGGAAGGAGAGAGGTATATAAAGCTTGGGGTGAGAGAGAAGGAAAGAAAGAGGTGTCAAGCCATGCATGCCATGTGTCCAAGGTCAAAACATCTTGTCCATGAAAAATAGGTCAATCATCATTTCTTAACACTAGGGAGACCAATGGATGTCAACTCCAGAGAAACCATTGACCTCCAACAACAGGTGGTCCATCATATGATACCATCCCTTGGCCACAAAAGCAAACCCTAGTGCCACCATGAGTTGGTGCACATCACAAGCAAAACCATCAACCTAGGAGCCTCAAGAGGAGAACAATCAAATCTTGAGCACCCCAAAAGACCACCATCATATCCCACCACTTGAAGGTGTATCATCGGATCCCAACATACAAAGGAAACCATCGAGCTAGGGCATCTAGGTGAGCAACCCTAACCCTAACCCTAGGTTAGATGTCACCACTAAACCAATGGTGCAACAAGGTGCCCCAAGGTACAACTATATCTAAGATGCTATGAAAACTTATAATGCACAACAATCATGTGAAAAAGTGCAAGAAAAATCATAGATATAAAGAAACTGCATAAAATCCCTTAAAAGCACATAAATTGCAAAACTTGCTCAAATAGTGTTCAAACTAGACCAAACTTGAAACATAGCCTTGTCACATGATATAAAAGAAAATATTAGCATTTGATTAAGGTTTTAATCACTTAATTAATATAATCAAGAAAGTTTAACCATAAAGCAAGGTTAGGGGTCTTACAGATGGTCGGACAAATGTATCAAAATTGATGGCCCAATAGATGATACCCACCTTCGGGAGACTAGTGGTGTTGGGCTTATGGTTTGCATTGATGGATCTTCTATAAAAGAGATGGAAACTGATGGAAATGTAGATAAATGAAAACTGATGGTTTGATAGGTGTGTTGTAAACTGATGGAACTTCATCAGTCGATGGGGGATTAGATCATCAAAAACATGATCAATGTCATCAAAAAAATTTGAGACCACCAGTCAACTAGAGGGACCACCATATCCTACACACATCACATGTAATGTAGTTCAAAGATACCATGGAAACTTGATAAATGGATCAAATATTATAAATTAACATAAAATTAAGAAAACCTGATTGCAAGCTAGTTCTAAGCTAAAATGATGGGAATGGAGGCAAACAAATGCTAAAAATATAGCTAAATCTAAGGTGAATATGCATTCATTAAATAACCCCAAAGTTAAACATTTCTCATCTCCGAGTAACACAAAATTTGAAACAACCAAATGGATACTTTCAGCCCATGTGGTTACCTCACCTTCACATCATGATCATTTCCTTACCACCTATGACCAAGCAGCCCAACTTTCTGAGACCACAAAACACATTTATCCATTTCTTGGTTTCTATTTTTGGATCTAAGAAACACTTCCTCATGACTATTCCCAATACCAAGCACATCTATGAGTTTTCATGAGCTTTAAGTGAATGTCACAAAACAAGTATGCAAATTATCTGACACTCGGGTGCTTGAAAAGGATATCAAAATTAGGCATTCATTGTGTCTATGGGTAGAAAATGGAGAGAAGGGGGGCCTTATTTGATCACCAGTTGACCCCTTCCAGGTAAGTATGGAGCAAGGTTAGAGGCACTTATTGGTTAATAACCCAGTCACTCATCTTCCCACCATCACTCACCTGTGTGGGACTAATTGTCACACCCTTAATTTTTTGAACCTTTAAAGCACATGATTAAGTTTTTGATGAATTCAATATATGGAAGATTTGCAGTTACCATAAGGTTCCATACAATTTTCATGATATATGGATTTAAAGGAAAAAAGAATATAGACGGTGTCTTTTATGCAATTGGGACTCTTTTAGTAGTATCCTAGAGGTTTGAAAATTTCACTGGTACTTTTATATTTGAGGTGACAACCAAAGTTTAACTATGAAGGAAATATGATGACTATAGTTGATGGTTTGAGCCCTAGACCTAGTTATGAACTTAATATTTACAAAGAACTACAAAAAGATCAAATGTGTGATGGATAAGCTTCAATTCAGGAATTTTATCAATTCTCACTTTGAATTTTATAATCACTACTACAGAACATGCCTTTGGCGTCGGTTGTTTATGCCCTTTTAGCGACGGTTCTAAAGCGACGCCTATGTGGGCGCCGCTAAAGGTCGAACTCTTCGGCGTGGGTTTTATAACCAACGCCAAAAGGCTTCGCACCACCGAAAATGTGCCAACAGGGCACCGATAAGCGTTAGTCATTTATAGTAAGTTGACACCAAAAGGCTTCGCGCCACAAAAGGGCCCCATCTAGGACACTATCTGCGTCAGTTTGCACCTAAAACACCGACGCCATATTCCTAGATGCCACGGCCGTGCTTCCCTACACGACCGTGTTTAGTACTATAGGCATCGATTTTGTACTAATAACTGACACTTTTTCCACCATGGGCGTGCTTTCCTGCACGATCGGGTTGTCTGTCATATTAGGTGGCGGTTTTTATCCAATAACTGACGCTGTAAGCCTTTGATGACAGTGTTCTATAAATAACCGACACCTATGTTTTATTTTTCTTTTTCTTATCAGTTTGCAGGCCTGCTATGGCTGGTCAGCATGATGAGAACATGTAGTTTAGTTTTCTGAACTGCAGGTTTACGACATCCATTGATATTAGCCAACAAACAGGCCACAAACCTGCAAAATCAACAAATATACTTTTCACAAAAGTAGATACATTCAGACATCAATTCAATTATCACATTCACACATGTAGAAACATTCAAATACATGTAGAAAGATTCATACAAGTATAAACATTCAGAAATATTCATTTACAAAATATCATTCAACATCGCTATCAGCATCCCAATTATATCTTACAATCGCCACTGCTTGTATGGCTCTTGCTCATTCTTCTCTTACTTCATTTAATACTTCCATCGTATATGGAGTATGTACATCTTTTAAGCATTTACCTATAGTGTGGTCAGTTTTAAACACCTACAAAGAGAATGATGTATATATATAAGTAATAATATAAAAATAAGATTGATATATATAATACCTCATGTATGGTATCGATGTCCAATGCGGCATATTGGATAATCATCTGCATAAATCGCATCACATAGTATGTGCATGCCCAGCCGTTGTCTTGTGTAGCGCACTATAAATTGAAACATACAAAATATTAAAAAATACAACTAAGCACAGTTCACATAAATAATATATACATTGGAGTCGGGAACTTACTTTTACGTTCTCCCAAATTATTGGCTGGTTCTTTTTCCTTGGGACCTTTCCTCCAGCCTTTTTGAATGCATCTAAACCCCTACATGTTAATGTAACACAGTAAATTGCATAATTAAATAGTAATGTAATAACAGATGTTAACGAATATAAAAGTGAAATATTTCTCACCAGAATAATGGAAATCTCATTATGTGTCCAATTTTAGTATTCAATGTACTCCTCGCAGGATCTAGATAATAAAAAGTGAATATCCTGGAGAGAATAACTAGTAACTCCCAATGCCTACTGCTAGAGGTAAAAAAGTTAAAAATTAATAACTCAAAATCCACAATAAAAATGTAATTTTCTTAAGTCCAAATTATAAGTAAAGTAAACTTACTTGACATTGAATGGAGCTATTATTATCGTCTTCTTTTGCTGACCGAAAATTGTAAAAGCATCTATACAGTATTGTTGAACACTATCAGGGTCTTTAGCTACCATACTAATCAATGATGGAATCAAAAATCCCACATGGTCAAATGCAAATTGTTTACATTGATTTTCGACTAAGTAGCTGCAAAACATGTATTACGTATGTATTAATATATAAGAAACCAGATCACCGGATCTTACACAAGGTATATGGATGTATAAACAGGATATCACCTTATCCATGTCTCTATCATTGATGTATTCAACCAATCATATATAAACAGCTCAATAATATCTTGTATAAATAAAGAGCTTTCGTATGATTGACCTGCATAATTCTCTTCTAAAGAAACAATTATAGGGAAATGTATATTATGTGCCCGTAGCCAACATGTCATTCCCCTACAAGTAGGACCTAACGGGTATTTTAGGTCAGTTGGAACCCAACTTGGTAATGCAAGAAGTGGAGGTGGAGGCGGAGGCCTAGGTGCTCCGGGTGTCTTCTTTTTAACATGTATATATAATTTCAGATCAATTGACCTCATATATACACATTAACAATCTAAAGTAATGTAAATTTATCTTACAATTTCAGTAGTTTAGACGACATCTTCTTTGGGCTACAATATCACCCCGCCTTCTGCCTCAGCAAGTGTATCAATATCTGGGTGGGCATATGGCAATGTAGCTTCCCTCCAATCGGGTAATACATGTATTGGGCTCACGCGAACATAGCCCTATGGCATTGGAGTCCCGTGAAACATTTCCCCAGGAAGGGATGGGTAAGCCAGCACCTCTGCAACAACATAGCCTTGCACTCTTAAACGACATGCTTCAAAACCTACAAATTTATGTAAAGAATGTTATACATATATACATATCATCTTGAAAACATATCATCTTGAAAATACTAGCTACAATGTCATAAACAATACTTACAGCAGACGTGTTAGGCAGTGGGTCTACAGGATTACTCTCAGTCTGTGCATCAGGAGAAGAGTGGGTCGCCATAGGTTGATTAGAAGCCTGAGATGCCTACCACCGCACCATTTCTTCCTTGACCTTCTCAGCAACTATATCATTGACCTTCTTAGCAACTATATCCTCAACTCTCTTATTCTCCTATACATGGATAAAAGAAACATTAGCTTCTTATTATTGAATTCCCTTTTGCAGTAACATTCTAAAAAAAGAATAGGTTACATCTTCTTGTAAAAGTCCCGCTCTAGGTTTTCACTGGGATGGCCCAAAGAATTCTTTTATCCCCACACCAACGCCTGCACCCCTAACACGTCTAGGATGCTCTGGGTTACCCAGAGCAACTGCCAATTCATCCCTTGTGCACTAAGGGATGAATGTGCCTTGTTTCCTCTTCTCATGTAGCTCCTGCTAATCACCATCAACAGAAATTGGTAAGTTAACACCACAAATAATCAATATTCAAATGATTTCTCTAAGAGTTGTATTTTACCATTTTCGCAACTGCCTCAGCAGTTACAGGCTTCTTTATTTCACCCTTCTTGTTTTGCCTCCCAGCTATCCAGACATCATGGAGAGGCATGGGTGTGGCACATGTAGTAGAGGACTCCTGAGTAGTAGCAGACTCCGCCTATAGTCTTTGGTGAACGCTTGCATAGCCCTTTGGACCCATAGTGTGGTCATGCACATTCAGTGCACACCTTGCTTTTTGCGCCTCAATGAGGGCCTAGTTAGTATGCACATTAATAATTTGGTTAGTAGCACTAAATGTTAATCTTGAATAGGTGAACACAATGTATATTAATTAAATTGGGAGTGACGCCTAATACCTTGAATTCTTCATATTTTCTTGAAGCAACAAATGTGTCCCAATCTTCTTTGTCCAAAAAGTTCCACTGTTCAAGGGTTGACTTCTTCTTCTTATCACCATCTTTTATGTATTCTCTATTGAGATTTGTCCTATAGTTCCTTAGCATCTTTCCAGTGCGTTGCATCATACTTTTACGATGCATCTTCTCATCCAATGCAAACAGATTCTGTAAAATAGAATTGCTATTAACTAGTATCCAAAAATAGAATTGAAAATAATAGAATTTGCAATCTACAAAATAGAATTGCAAATAATAATAACTCACGCATAAATCCTTCCATATCATGTCTTTCTTCACCTGAGGAACTTTATGCCAATTATCATACTTAACACCACAATGGCTTCAAGTGATAACCCCAAGATAGTTTACAAAATTATTGCAGTTCACTCCAATTGCCTTTCCTCCATTATCAAACTCCACAGCCAATCTGGATCCACTACCACTTAGCACTATTAACTTCTTCAACAGAGTGATGCCCCTTTTCTTGTTAAGTGTTTGGTGATGCACATCAAGTTCCTCCAGTGCTTCAGTGGGTACATGTGCATCATCAACCTAAAATTTGACAAAAATAAACACACTGAATTAGCCCAATATAGAAATATGGGATATATGACATAACTAGAAGATAATGAATTTTATAGAAATATAAGATATGTTTTTAGAACTTACATTGGTATCCTCGCCATGCTCATCATGGATAGCATGCTCATCATGGATTTCATGCTCATCATGGACATCATGCTCACCATGGTCAGCCATCTGAAAATGTCATTAAAAAGGCAAACATTTAGCATTTGTATTAACTTGAAGATAATGAAACATCAAATCTAAAAATGATATTGATATTTAAAAAGCAAACATTTAGCTTCAATAAAAAATATAAACATGCATGCCTCTAAAATTGTGATCTTTTATCAATTAACAATCCTTCATTGTGAACATTTATACCAATGCACAAGTAATATAAAGAACAATGATTGTTCACTTTATAGGCCAACAAACACATGTGATGTCATTCTTATATATAATAAATGTGTACCACCTATCCCATCCTTGAACACCTAATCTCACTAGTAAGTGTATAATGTGTATTGGGTTTTCAAGAACATTTTGGCAGCATTTCCCCGCTGTTCTCTAAGTACATATGTACTTAGAGAACAAACAGGGAAATGCTACTGAAATATTCTCAAAAACCCAATACACATTATACACTTACATCCTAAGTGAGATTAGGTGTTCAAGAACAGTCCCAAACCGGGGACTATCCAAGATTTACTCCTAATGAGTAAATCTTGGACGGGTTTCTAGGCCAACAAACACAATAATAGATATGTACATGTTAGGGTTTCATCACAATTGATGTTAGGGTTTCATCACAATTGATGTTAGGGTTTCATCAATGTTAGGGTTTAATCAAATCAAATTAGGATGCTAGAATGGACAAGTTTAAATCTTATTTCAACATGCATCAAAATTTACTGAATTAGGTCAAGCGTTAGGATTAGAAGCACAAATATATGCAAGCAAAAGATATGTTCGTATCCTAGAATTTACATAAAACATTACATAAAGATTTGTTCATATCCTTACCAACAGCAAACACGGCCGTGTTTGCTGTTGGTAAGGAGCTAGGGAGAAGGAAGAAAAGAGGCTAGGGCTACCTGGAGGCTACGGCGGGCAGCAGGCAGGCGGCGGTCAGTAGGCAGGTGAGGAAGGAATAGCAACGGCGGCAAGGAAAATGGCGGAGGTGGGCGGTGGCAAGGAGGACGGCGGCGGCGACGCAGAGCAGGAACAGCGGCATCGACAGCGAGCAAGCAGCAGGCAGCAAGAGCAGCAGGTAGTGTCGGCGGCAAGCGAGAAGCAACAGGTGGCGAGCAGCAGCGGGCGGGCGGGTGGCGACGCAGCAAGAGCAGAGAAAGACTTCACGATGAAATAGAAGAAAGGGGAACAATTGCTGTTCGTGGGTCTATTAAGTTGGTAAACGGCGTCGGTTATCAAAAACAAACGACACCTAAACTCTTCGGTGTCGGTTGTTCCTTAAAAACTAACGTCCAATTAGACAATCTTTGCCCTAAATTATTTGGCGGGAACTATTATCGGCGTCAGTTATCAAAGGAAAACCGACACCAAAATTGGAACTTTTCGTGCAAATTTTCATCTTATATAGGCGTCGGTTAGAAGTTAAAAAACCGACGCTATATGTGACACTTTGGGGCCAATTTTTTCGCTCAAAAATTGGATTTTGTGGGTGATTTTAGGCGTCGGTTTTGTGTTACCCAGCCGACGCTGAATACAAAGCGGTACCCATGTCTGGCTGGTCTTTGAATATAGACGTCGGGTTTCCTAAATCACCGACGTTGAATGTTATAGGCGTCGGATTTCCTAAATTACCAATGCCCAGAAAAGTGACATTGAATGTTGTTTCTGTACTAGTGAATAGAATATAGGATCAAGCCTATGGGCCCCTTGGAAATACTATGCAATGGGTCATGTGCTTGAGAAACCAACTCAAGCTTAATTAGGCCAATAGAGATTCACAAATGGGTCCTTGGAGTACATATTTAAGAATTTCATATTTCATGCTCATGATAAATATTTGAGATATTTTTAGTTGATGAAGAACTAAGATATCAGATTATATAAAAAAATTTAGATAATTCCAAATTTTCTAGTGGACTAGGTAATTCATTTAATAATTACCCTATTTTACTTAAAAAGCAAATTTAGACTGATTATCTAATTAGTTTTGACTTAATATCCTACTGAGGTAAAGATAATGACAAATTCTTAATAATCCTAAAATATGGAATTAAAAATAGGTCATATGTGTCCTATGTAATTACTTATACAAAATGCTAAAAGAAAAAAAATAAAAATAAAAAAGAAGCGAAGGGGTAGTGACTAGGACTCCCAGTTCATGACGGATAAGAGATTCTGCAGGAATACAAGACAATAGTAGAACTAGATTCTTGTTCATAGGGATGAGACTATGTATGCCTCTGCCTTTGATACCACCAAGGAGGGAGTTCATTAGAGTTTCATTTGGTAGAGGGAGATAAAAAGTGAAACCACCAAGAAGAGTAAGGAAGGGGGTGGCCGCTGGTTGAACATGCTCATCCCTAGTCATGCCAAGAGCTGGCACCACTCTAGGAAAAGAAATCCCCCAGAGCATCGATGACCTCAGCTCATGTAGCTTGCTCCAAATCTGAGCATGGGGTTGTCTGACACCCTCCCCATGGGATGGCGGCGTGATCAGGGGGGTTCAGACACAAAATAGCAGAAGTCCTCATGGCAAGCATGTCAATCTGATCTAGCTTCCATACCCAGAGATCGATTGGAGGATCATCTATATCCTTCTAGGTGGTGGAGTGGACCTATAGGCACCCTCAATCATTGATGAGACCCACCCACATGAGGCAAAAGACTCCTGTCAGAGGGACCGTGTGTTACACTCTATTTTTGCGGAGTGACATGGGAAACATGATTCCTGCATCACACATAGAAGAAGACCGATTGTAGCCAAGTAAGGTTATAGTCACGATCCATAACCAAAGGAAAGCTAATGAAGGGAGGCACCACTTGCTAGCCCCTTGGATTTCATATCGATGGCTCAGATCTGTCTACATAAGGTAAATTTCTAAAAATTGTATCTTGAGATATAGAGATATGTTTGGGACTAATAAGGTGTCAATGGAAAGGTATTTGAGAGAACTATGTTCTAAAGAGACAATTTTATCATTTGTTATTTAATGTATATTATGTATTCAGATCTATATAATTTTAATGTTTTATGTATTAAAAATACCAAAAAACTTTCAAAAATAACGAATATATTATCTAAGGCATATTTTGATGTGTTTGATATGATTAAAAAGCCTAATCTATCTTATTTGAAGTATTACTAAGGTTTTCGGATGTAAACCATAATAAGGGAATTTGGGGTATTTCACCCATTGATAGATAATGATATGATCTGATATTTTATATAAACCTAATATACAATGTTCCTACTATATCTGAAATTTTTTTTTTCTTCAGAATTTCATGTATCTAATTTTTGAGCCTAAGTGGCCATAATGTAAGATAGTGAATAATTATTTGTGAAACAATAGGTTATCTATATACTTTATTAGTATAAAATATGATTTTAAGTAAATTTTCCCTATGCTTTACATGTTAGTCAGTAATAATAATATGTGTGAGTATTTTTAGGTTTTCTTTCAATTAATTATATATATAGTCATGTATTAGAGCATAAGATTATTTATTTAGTTCATATGGGTATAACAACATGTAATTGTTATATAATATGAGATTCTAGATTTTAATATGATATTCAGAATTAAAAGTAGTTTTAAATCATAGTTAGTTTCAATTAAATATGAACCCTAAGTTGGTACATAAGGCTAGGCTGATGGGGTTTGAGAATTTGAAATGAAGAAGGGAAATATATATGGACGTAAAGACTTTTGTTAATGTCCAGGTAAATATATTTTGAACCAACGAATCCAAACTACATTAAGGATATCCTCAAATAAGGTAAGTGGGCCATGTACATTGAATTTCATCATTATTGCAACTCAACCTACACCTTAAAAGTAACTTAGAAATTAAGTAACTTTCAGAGTTTAGTATTTCTTATACTGCCATGCTTTGAGTAATCAGATTCCGTTCAACTTGAATGTTGTTTCCATCTTATTAGATTTCAAGAATTTGAAATTTATATGACTTTTACATACTCTGAATTTCTATCTTTCATTTAGTTTATTACTTCTCAAGCCTTTAGACAAAGATGTCATATATATTGTATCAAAATGTGACTAAGTCATCTATTAAATGAGAGTTTGAGATTAAGATTTATTCAGACAATTAGAATCTAGATTTTGTATTTTATATTTAGATTACTCTTTGTGAGTAGTCCTAAATTAGACCCACACACCTAATAAAAGTCTCAAATCCAATCTCAATTATTTAGTAATTTAGATACAAATTCAGAATTTAGAGTAAGATTCAATTTAGAATTAAAGTAAAAAGAGACAGATAATGATATAATAGATTATTATTCTAGAGATAAGAGATTAAGATTCAGAGATAAGAGATCAAGCACAGAGATAGAAAATGATATCTGAACATTAACTATATACATTATATGATAAGTCCTCACCAGAGAGTCCAGGATGATTCAAACGGTGCACAACACCAACCATTACAGGTGCCATAGAGGACACTTCAATGTCAACAGAGCACACGTTGTGCCAACAGAGGGTGTGGTGCACCACAAAGGACACTTCAGTATCAACAGAGGGCATGTTGTGCCAACAGAGGGTGCATTGCACCATAAAGGACAATGCGGTGTCAACAGAGGATGACTTATCATATAATGGTGGCCACAAAAGACATTAATAAAAGACAAGTCAATCCAGTATAAGCTACAATTCTCATATCTTAATTCAGATGTTAGTTATAACATACTTATGTTTATTTTATTAAAAATTAAATGCCACTTACTCTAACATAAGTTTCCCTTTGTGCATGGCTGGGAATGAGAAGTCCACAGGTACTCCTATTTAGGAAGATCAATCAAGATAAAGGATTTTCTTAGTGGGGCACCATCTATACGATCTGAGTTATTAAGATAGTGTACATGTTTTAGTATCATGTATGTAGATTGTACTATCAAGTTTGATGTAAGGAAGTTTCTTTCCTAATAATTTATGAGAATGTACTTTTACATAGTTTGTAATGGTTCTTTTCAATTGTTATTGTTATGAATATTAGGCTTGGGGCACTCCACATAAAAATATTATCTTCCGCTCATGTGATAAGAAAATCGAGGTGTTATAATATGGTATCAGAACAATAATGAGATGGACATTAGGCAAATAATCATATTCTTAGTATAGATTGCCCAGTAGAATCCAAGTGAAACTAGAGGTAGATTTTAGAAAGAAATGTAGTAGTTTTAGTTATAGAAGAAGTGAGTGAAAGATAGTAGAATGTGGGTTAGAAGTTTAGTTAGATAATAGAAGTTAATGTATGTATTAGGGTTAGTGTGTAGATGCTTTATACTTTTTATGTTAACTTTATATTTGTGCATATTATGACATCTATTTTTCCCACACGATTTTTGTATGGGCCACAAGATTATGGTTTTTTGTGGTGGGGGGATGCTATATGCATAATTATATACTTATTATGCTAATCTCACTCTTTCTAGTGCACGTGTATGGGACATGTGTATGGTTAGGTGAGGTAAATATGATAAGACATGACACTTTCAGATGTATGACCAGCCGACATGCATCGGGAGGTGACAAGAAGAAAATTTGACACAAATGTTTTTAGGTATATGATCACCTAAACCTAATTTCATATCTATTAGAACTCTAGAATGCATACAAAAGGTAGATATTTTGAAATAGATGAGTAACTTGACTTTAAAGTGGAATAATAAGTGCAGGGAGATGAGTTCTTTTCCATAATATACTTGATGAGAATTAGAGAACTCTTGATGTCTCTAGAACCTTTATCTTAAGGAGAAATTGTAGTCACAAGTTGAATCATGATAATTGTTAAGGAAAATGATTAAGGACAATAGAATTGGTGTTATGAAATGAGTTTAAGCTTAAGGTATGATGATTACTATAGGCAACCTGGAGTCTTTAAGCTAATACATGAGGATGATTTAAGCATATGGTGATACCAGATATGTGAGATCAATGATCTAGGATCACTGTAATAATGGGTTTTATATGCTTTTCACACAAGATAGATCTTAGAGAGGTTGCTTGGATATTTTGATTTAATATTCCTGGTGATAAGAACGGTTTCATGAGAGAATGGCGACTACTAGTACCTTGGGTTCCCTTGGTCTAGAGTATCATGATAAGATGAAGAAGGTCATTAGACATGAAAGTAAGATTTTTGTACTTTCATGGCTATATCCTTTCATATGATCGATATCTCAAGTTAAGATAGATGATTAAGATCCAAGAATCTAGTATATAATAAGTTTATGATATAAATTCAAGTCATGATTAAGTTCGACCATAAGATTTTATTAAGATTTATGATTTGAGTTATAATAGGAATATGATGACATAATTCTTTAAGATTTATGATGTAATTTCACTTAAATATATGCTTAGATTTCATGATAAGATTCTACTAAGATTCGTGTATTAATATTTAAGGTCATGGTAAGACCCCATGAGGTCAGAATATATTAGATTCAGATAAGGTCACATTTTGTGAGATACAATGAGATTATGGGGTTAGGCCCATGCTCTTAGTGCATGCCAATTCAGATACACAACTCAAGCCCTAGAGATGGCACTTGAATAAGTCAAACAATCATTAGATAGTAATATTAATTTTTTTACAAGCAATAAATGTTTTATAAATTCAAATCTATTTTTAGTTTAAATCTATTTTCTATTAATTTTCACATTATAGATTCTAATCCTTTAGAACGTTCCTTACATTCCAACTACATGTTCTTTACTATTATTGTTCTTTTACTTCAATGCAATAACATAATATCTTGAAAAGAAGGATTACAATGATATAGAAATTTTGACATTAAGTGGAGATGCCACTCATTGAGCTAGAAACTCACCCCTCAACTGAGTAAAATTTTATATTGACTTAATGCTTCTCATGGAGATATAGGTTCTTCGTTGGAGTCTTGGCGCCAAAGGATTATTCATAGATATTATTAGTGGATAGTTTAGATACACTCAGTCCCTTTATGATCTTTGTCCTTTAATCTTGTTAATAGTTGGATTTGAATGTTTATGCAATTTTAGTTTCTTATGGTAATGTCTGCAGAATTGAAGATGTAAAGATGAACATCTAATAGCATTGAGAAAACACACCCTGAAACTTGAATCTTGAAATTTTGAAGGGTTCCTCTCCAGTTTGTGTGAAATCCCCTTCCAAGAATAGGGAAGGCATGGTCGGGGCAGAAAGCTTTCATCATGCCTGGGAACATGAAATTCCATTGCAAATGTGAATGAACCATTTGTGTCTTAGGACTAGCCGACGAAACAAAAAAGGGAGGAAAGATGAATGGAGGAAAAAAGGAGGGATCTAGATCTGACAAAAAGAAAGAAGGATAGAAAACATGTAGTTGACAATTTGGTTTTAAGAGGTGAGAATGGAGGGTGAAATACCCACCACATACAATTTTGGGTTGTAAGAGGGAAAACTTGAAGACTTTTGGCTTGGTATGTATCAAGTGCTAGTCATGACCAAACTACTTATTCATAAGGGATATGACTTCACCATTTTAACTAATTGCTCATAGCAATTATTCCTGATACCACAACCTTGAACTTTACCTTATTTTTTTATAGTACAAATAGGCAACATGTAGTTAAAGAAACTACAACTTTGTTGTATGGTTTGAGTTGTAGTAATATTTATACTATATTATTGTATAATTACATACATGATCCTCTTGTATGGATTTGGCATGCAATTGTACTCATTTGTGAATCTAGATACAATTTAAGAGGATTGATTCATTTTCTAAAATTGAGAATGTTGAACAAAATTATTTTGAGTTCAAACTTATGTATGAATGTACATATTTCTTTTGAATTTGACTTTCTTTAATTCAATGAATTTGTCTCATATTGTGTGCTTAATTGCCCATTTGAGAAAGTAAATTTTGGTTGTTGTATGCTAATCAGATTATTTTATATTGAATATCTATAATTTTCATCATGGTATTTTCTTTGATTGCGGATGTAAAAATCTTATTGTATCTTTTGATGTGACATGTTGCTAAATGTGAATCAATTTGTAGATGTCAATGTTTGTATTAATTGATGTAGGTGGATGTGATTATTTTCTTTTTGCATGTACATATCAATGGTCTGTGGTATGTAAACTTGTAAATCTATAAAAAAGAATATAAAAGCATATTCAACACCAAATATTTGTGTAGAACTGATGTTACAAACCACAACACTGGTGTTTGGAATATTATCAATATAGATATGCATAGAAGTTAACAAATCAAGGTTTCAAACCAATATAAACGATTTTAGTGAAGAATCAGTGTTGTATCTTTGCAAAACTAAGATTTTATCCTAGCCATAATCAGTTGTCTGATCATAGATGTTACAAACTAACATTGTGGATTATTTTTTCTGAGTTCATAATCAATGCAGTAAGTATAGTTTTGGTTACATGTTATTAAAAGTTTGATACTATATTATGTAGACTTCATCGATGTATACTTAATACATCCCAAATTAACACACAAATAATGTTGTGAGAGAAATTAACAAGGATCTACTATGCCATTGTGTAATTCTATGAGATAAGGTATGCAATAGTTCCCTACAATAATATCCTTTTTCTAAGAAAGATAGCAATCAAGAGATGTTATGATTCATGTTTAAATGTTAACATGCCATACTAAAAGTCTACTAGACCAGTGAACCATAACTATGATATAAGAGGTGAAGTCGTGATCCTTAAGCCCCTATTGATTTGGGACTGCATCAGAAAATATTCAGGCCCGAGTTAGCGAGGATTTTGTGTTTGTTTGGTTATTCCAAAATGGCCCTATTCTCAGATTATATTATCACTGAATTCAGAATGACTCAGTTCTGGTGCAAGTGAGATTGCAAACCATAGTCTAGTTTGGGATTGTCACATTCGACGAGGGAGAGATGTCAGTTTGGAAAACCCCCAATACTTCTCTCATGACCTCCACCCCACCCCACCCCCACCTCCACTACTGGTAATGATTATCCATCATCTAGGTGTAGGCACACTGCATGCAAAACTTTTGTAGGCCAAACAGGGGCTACAACCTAGTCCATTGTTCCCATTCTCATCAATGGTGAGGAATAAAGCATGGTGCTAGGGTTTCAAGGCAAGAATGCCTCCAACACTGGTGACTGGATCATGGAATCAATTCACTCTTCCATCACATGTGTAACATGTAGTTGTAGGCGGCGAAAATATAGGTCAGACCTGCCTCTTCCTGCCCTTTCTTTTCTTATTGGTTCTCTCCCATATTTGACCATTTAAGGTGCCTTGTCATGGGGTGATGCCAAGAGAAACCCTAGATCTCACATGAGGAGTTTCATGACCTTTAAATTTATTAATTTTGTCTTTGAGGTTGGCACGTTCTAGTTCCTCATTCTCCACTTCATCTTCTCTGCAAGAACAATAGAAGATAGTGATCTAGTGTGTTCTGCCCTTTGCATCTTTCTAAAGAGGTACAAAACCATGTATTTCTTGCATTTCATCTATTCAACATCACATTCTCTTCTTATTTACTGACCTGGGATGCTTGTTTCTTTGTTTATACACGTGGATTCATTCAATGTGGATGGTCTTCTTCACTCTTGATCTCACATCCATTCATTATTAGGTATTTGCCTTCTATGTAATATTCATCTAGTTTAATTAAACCCCAATTAATTCTTCCTTTGGTTTGTAGTCTATTACTTGTTAAAATGACTCAATGTGTATCATTTGTGTCGACTGTGAATATGATTTTGGGAATAATCTGTTATTTGTTGTTTGCAAACGGACAATGTGTTGCTTTGGATTTCTGAGATATTGGTATAAGTGCATTTTTATCAATATGTGCTTCTTTAGTGTGGGTATGAATGTATATCAGTGTGGGTACATGATGTGTCGTCGTGAACACAACAAATCCAGTAGGAGGGAATCCTAGAGTTTAACCTTTTAATGGAAAAAAACTCACTTGTAAAACAACAAATAGAACTGAGTATAGAAAGGTATTGGTCCAAGAGAATGACATTATTAAGTGTTAACCCTAACCAATTGTTTTGAACAGAAAGTCAATTCCATTTTGAAGAGTTCGATGGAACTAAAAGAAGGAAGTAAATATGCAGAATTAAGCTAAATTATCAATAGAACTAGAGCAAACAAAAGTAAAATTGCATAAAATAAAATTGATTAAGGTTGGGTCTTAATTCAATTGATGGGGAATTGCTGGAAGTCCAAATTTCACCACCACGAGCCTTCATAATCATCTTATCCACTTATATTTCCATTTTAAATAGATTTTAGATTAGGGTCATGTAGATTTGTTCCTTTTGGAGACAGATCTCATGGATCGAACTATCTACAGACCCGAGATCTCAGTGTTCTACATGTCGTGGTTCACTCATCCAACAAGTTTCTGTATGGGGTCTCATCAAGAAACTTGTGAGCTTCATTTGATGTTCTGGTCCATAAATTCGGGGCTTCATCATCATGGAAAGTCATAAACAACAAATGATTAGTTCATAATTCACAACTTCAAATGACTAAAGACACATATTTTATTTATTTAATGGAAACAAGGTTTCCTAAGATAGAATGTGGGCTCATGGGACTACTCCTCATGTCCCACAAATGAAAGGACTACTCCATATCACTCATAGAAGCAAAAAAAAGGATAGGAAGAATAGAGATCATGTTTCTAGCAGCATGTTGTAGACTCTGTCTCTCCTTTCCTTACTCTGTTATCTTGGGCATAGTTCTAATATGATAGGTGGGGTCTGGAACGTTTGATCACCCCCTCCTTACATAGAAGAGGAAGCACCCTAGGAACCCTAGAATAGGGCTTGGAGGTGGCTAGGAAATGTTGGAGTCGGTGCGTCAGTCAATATACTAGATTAAATGTTGTGAGATTCTTAAGTGAAGAAAGATTGACTTGATGCTTTAGTGCTAAGGAAACCCAATCGACAAATTCGAGGAGAGTTGACTGGTCCAATCATGCAAAACATGCCTTTCTTAATAGGGTTAAGTCAAGAGACTTGACAACTAGTCGAGTGGTTAGAGCCTTGCAACTTCTTCCTTATTTGCTACTTAGTCAATCAACTGGAGGGAGAGAGTCGAGCAACTGGGCTTCTAGGAGGCTGAAGGTAGCCTCTTGATCTAAAATTTTCTTAAGGAAATGAGATGCATCTTTGGACTGGGGTTGAAGGAGTGATGATGAACATAAAACCTACAAAATGTGAAAAAAAATCATAAGAAATCTAATTATGGACACAAAAGCACAAAAGTTGCAAGTACTTCCTAAAATTGAGGAAAAACAACAAGTGTCCTAAATAATTGACCAAACAGGTGTGATAAAAAGGGATGAATATGCATTCTTCAAAAAACCCAAACTTGATTGTTGCTCATCCTTAAGCAACACAAAACCATAGACAACCACCAATTTATACTGACACCTTGTTTTTGCTTACATAGCATTACCTAATCCTCCCCACCATTCATGGCCAAACAAGCTTGATTTTCTAGGATCACAAAACAAAAAAATTCAACATTCTTCACTCGAATTGTTTCACAACTTGCTTCCTTTTCAAGACTTGCAATGAAACAGATGTTACATCCCACCTGTTATCGATACTCTGATATATTCTTAGGATAGTTTGCACAAGACGAGGGTTTGCTTTTTTGTGATTTAGGGGGTATGGAGATACCCCTAGGCACAAAAAAGGAGTGAAGGGAGATGTGAAGGGAGGCGATCTCTCCTCTATTTGTCTCAAGGTCTTTTACTTCTTTGTTTGCAATTACATTGATTGCATGTTTTGATGTGCACTTTGGCATCTTTTCTTGATGGCATGCACCTATTAAATTTATGAGGGGTATGGAAGACGTGATATAGAGGGGGGAAGGGGTGTGCCATCCCTAATTAGAGTTTGACACATATTTTTGGCCTTTTGACTTTCTTTTTGTTTTTGGTGAGATGGATATGTCAGAAGATGGTGAAGAAATGTAGGAGAGGATGATCTTGTGCGTTTTTTTTTTGAATTTTTGTTCCTTGGGAGTATTATAATATCAACTCAAATAATTATATAACAAGCAAAATTCTAGAAACTTATCAAGCTAATAACACAATTTTGGTGAAGACACATCTGTCTGGTTCCTATTTATCCATTCAGGCTTGCCAACCTTCCTGAGGAATAGTGCTAATTAAGGTCTTCGATGACAAATTCTTTCAAAAAAAGATGTTGTAAGATAATATCACAAGAGATTTTCTTCAAACAAGGGGATATTAAATACAAGCACCCAAGATTCAAATCCTGAATAAGAAAGGGTAAGAAAACTAAGACTACATGCAAGCAAACAATGATCAATCAAAATGCTTGGGCTATTCAGTCGCTAGGTGTGCTATAGGAGATTCCACGCAACTTTGTGACAACTCATCACATTTACCCATCAGGAGTACAATCACCATGAATAATGCAGTTGCAAGAGTTGATGGTCAAGGGAATGAATGAAGTTACAACTATCCCTATGTAAAATTAGTAGTAAACAATTTGCACGAAAACATTAGGGCATACCTTACAATGTTTCTTTGATGCATTTCACATCACACTTTTTAGAATGATTATGAACTAGTAAAAGTAGTGTGATGTATATTAGTATTTATTGAACAATTTTTGATATTGATGTAATATTAGTATCTATTGAACACTTTTTGTATGGTTGATTTAATATGCAAATCACACTCTTGATGCCAACATTTGATGTTGATGTCATGTACACTAACTTTGTATTTAACTCTTCCATTAATTGCTTTCATCATTTTTTTGTTATTATCGTTATGAGCTCAAACTTGTATTTACCTATTCTGAATGTTCCATCGTCTAGATGTCACACTCCAAGAAGGAGAAAATCATATGGTCCAAAATTTTGTGCAATATTTGCAAGACTTCACACATCCATTCTCCATCCTTTCCTAAAGAGCCCACAGACGCATGCCTTGAAAAGCCCACAGATGTAAAAGAAAGAAAAGACAGGGTTGCTCACCCTATTCATAATTTATCCCTGTTGTTTGATTAGACAAAAAACAATGTCGAGGAAGATGATAAGGAAGTGATGAAGCAAGATTGTGGGGTCTCATGGGACGAGTACGATTAGGCCCTAAAATGAGCCATTTGAGATGATCCTACCTGGGATCAGCATAAACCTTCACCGCTACCATAGAAGGGAAACACAACGGTTGGTTGCCATCTTAGAGTGATTGTGGGTGTGTCAACCTAAGCATCGATCATGAGCTATTATAATGTTTGGAAGATGTCAAAGGAACCTTATGGTTAGGAGAATTTCCTCCACGATGACCGTGATTAGATCTAATACGGTTCATAATGGGTCGACAAAGAAAAGCCTTTATTAGTTGATGAATCTGATATAGATTGTAACATCCCTGACCTGGGTTATAACCTAACCCTAGAAGTTTTGCCTAAATAGGTAATTAAACACATGTAATCATCTTTTAACAGGTAATAAATGCTCCTAAGGAACATATGTTTCCATTCCTGTCCCCTAGGAACAATGTTGTAGTATTGTTTTGCAATGCAGGGATCTATGTGCAATTATCCAGATAAGAGGTTTAACTTGCAGAGTTCACAGGTTAAGATGTACCTTTGATGATGAAACATCATAAGAGTGAATCTGATGAGGCATGATGGATTGTCCAAGCTTGGGCGTTCAGATGCAGCTTGTGGAATGATCCTGGTGCTTAAAACCCCTAATTTGGAGTAAAGTGCAATTTACCCAAATTATGGGTGAAACTTGGGAAGTACACCTTCTATAGCATCTTATATGACTCTTGGCGTCATTTAGAGTAGAAATGATGAAAGAGATGCATCAATAAATAATCAGATAAGAAAAGTAATCTTTGTGCATAAAATTCACCATGTATGGGTATGAAGACCTTCATATGTGTACCCTAGTTGAAAGTTGACCTTTTCTACCCTTAAATCTTGATCTTTGATGAACTTGGTTTGAGTTTAGATGGCTTGGACGTGCCTAAGAAGCAAGGAGGGACTTAGATGAAAATCCCATGCTTTAGAGGTCCTTATGGTGTAAAATGGCCTAAAGTATATAAGCCCTTTTCCTTGTAAACCAAGTGAACGATCCTTCATTTCTCTTCACTTCTCTTCTTTCTCAAAACGACTAAGGCAAGCTCTGGAGCTCAGGGAGGCGACCAAGTAGTTCTAAGGTGAGAAGAACCATCTTCAAGCTCAGATTCTTGGGTGAATTCATCATGCAAGCTTGGTTTTGTGGATAACTCACTTAGCTTTCTCGTTCTAGCCATCTTTTCCCAACCTTTCCTTGGAGAAACACCCTTGGCCGACCTGTGGCGCTCAAGGCACCATTAAAAACTTGAAGCTTGGAAGCTTGGAGCTCAAGGAACGACCTTAAGGCGGGTTTTATAATTCTAAACTCCTAGCTTTATTATGCATATCCTTGTTCTTGCTTTTTAAGCTTAGTTCTTCTTCCCCACCTTTCTTTGCACTCTTGTAATCTTTTTCATGAAGAACAGACCTTGGTTCAAGGTTGAAGATGGAGGGCTTTAATACCTATGTTGGTCCTTATCCAACTTTATCAAACGATCTTATGATTTTTTTCCCCTTCTTGACCAACCGTTTGAAGGGCAAACGGGTTCAATAGGTCGGTTTGGCCAAACGGGTTCCAACCCATTTAAGGGCGTTGACCAAGCGTTGAACGTTTGGGATTCCTGTTCACAATTATGTAGACTAATGACCCACCTAATTTGAGGGGTTAATTCAAAAGGAATCGTAGGTTGAAGGCCAATCAATTAAGCAATCGAATTAAATTAAGTGCTGATTTTCCAAACTAATCAAATTGAACATTTTGGGCAAACGGGTTCCAACCCATTTGAATGAGTTGACCAAGCATTGACCGTTTGGGATTCCTGTTCATAATATATTAAATTTTAATTCTACAAATAATCATAATCTAATTCATAACCAATTAAGAGTTGAAGGCAGTTCAACATCCTAACCCTAATCGGGTTAAAATTGCTGATTTTCAATATAGATATTGTTGAGTGTTGGGTTGAAGGACCCCAACAGGTTCAAAACCGTTTTGGGGTTCACCCAAACGATCTCACACTCGTTTAGTGACACCCCAAGACCGTTTGGAGGTCTAGGGTTAAAAAAATTTGATGGTTTGAGGGTCCAATCACAAGATGTTGATAAATTGATGAAAAGTGCTGATTTGTAATCTAATTAGGACTCAACCCTTATCAAATCAACTTAATGTTTTAGTCAAACTTTGGTAAAATGGTCTCAAGACCGTTTGGAGATCATCCAAACGATCTCAAGACCGTCTGGGCCAAGTTTGGGCCCAATTGGAGTTCAATTGATAAGCTCAACCTTGTTTTGATTCACATTGATGAAAAATTGATGAGTAACCGATTGGAAAACTTAATTGAGTTAGACTTAACCATAATTGGCTTTCAATTGAAGGTCAAATTGGTGTCCAATTGATTGAGGTTCATCCTATTTGACTCAATTTGTAAGTGGTTAACATGGCTTGGGCCAATTGAAGGCTTCAACATAGGAAATCCTATTCAATCATAACCTTTGTATCACCTTTCATATCCATGCGGTTTGGACCCAAACGAGTCCACACTCGTTTAGACCCAAAAGAGTTCAACCCGTTTCATCTCAAATGAGTTCAACCCGTTTCAACCCAAATGAGTTCACACCCGTTTCATCTCAAACGAGTTCAACCCGTTTCATCTCAAACGAGTTCAACCCGTTTCAACCCAAACGAGTTCAAACATGTTTCATCTCAAACGAGTTCAACCCGTTTCATCTCAAACGAGTTCAACCCATTTCAACCCAAACGAGTTCACACCCATTTCATCTCAAACAAGTTCACACCCGTTTCATCTTAAATGGGTTCACATCCGTTTCAACTCAGTGAGTCCACACTCGTTTGGGGGTTCAAATGGGTTGAAGGTTGAAGGTTAAACCCTAACATAATTGGAGTTTTTCATGGTTGTTTATACTTAACCACTTAAAGGTATAATTGGTTCAATGATGATATAATCTAAACCATAATGGTAACTTAAAATACTAAGGGACTAAGTGACTAATGAATCAACCCATGATGATGATCAATGGGTAATTTTACCAAATGCCCCTGAGAGGTTCAATTCAGTGATACCTTGTTCTAATCAAACCCTAATCACTTGATAGTGGTGATTTGGTTTATGAAGATCAAAGGGGACTTAACCCAACCTAATATAGAGTGGTGTAATCACCATCTACTAGTGAGAGGAGAGAGAAAGTGCCATTTATGGTGGATACTCAAGTAAAATACCTTCAATATACCTGAATATGCATGATTAGGGTATGATCCACTAAGTGAGATCATGGAAACCCTAATTATGATAACTGATGAATCTTAATCTTATCTGAGGTCTTTAATGGTGGTGGTTCTCATACATGGTGATGTTATGAGATCAATTCACCATGAGGTGAATAATAAACCCTAATTCTAGGGTGATGACATGTATTGTGAATAGTAAACACTATTCGATAAAAACCAGGGAAACCTAGCTCTTGTAAGAGTAGGGAGATACAACTTATTTAAATGAGTTATTTATTGTTATCAGTTGAATTGACCATGCACGTTCCTATATGAGGATGATCATATCCAGGTATGGATGATGATGTTATATTTATTGAAAGCATGTTTTTAGCTTTATAAATAGTGATATATCCCGGTGCCCTGTTAGTGGCATCTTATGAGATTGATGGTCTGTGAGAGCCATGAGTACCATCAACGTCATGCTTAACAGATGACTTGTGATGAGAGAATTGAGAAATGGTAATTGATGTAAGTTAGACTTGTTACATTTAGTATCCTTCTTTCTTAGCTGCTATGTTAATGTTTAATGTTCAAGAACATGTATGTTATCTGATAAGTGATAACTTATGAATTTGATAGGTTGAATGAGTCATGAGTAATATGCGCTGATGATCATCAAAGGTCATATTATTTAGATGACCAGATAAAATAAGATGTTCTTGGTGATAAATGTTATAATTAGTCCAAGGGTTTGGACACTCACTTTCCGGATTCTTAGTGATAAGATGTTTAGGTATTGATATTCCTATGTTAAATTATGAAATGTGATCCTAATATAGAGTGTTACTATGTGAAATTCTATTACATGATAATCCTATGAAAGGCTTAACTACAGACTTATGGGTGATGAATGTAAATAACCCTTGTGTCACTTGAGTATGGTTAAGTATGATTTCATGTGTACTAATCATACAGTTATGTTGTGGATTTGGAATCCTAATACCTTGTAGAAAAGGGTATGGCTACAGGCCATGATATCCCTTATTATAATGCCAGGTGATGGCTATATGATCTAAGCCTGAAGAGAGCCAGTGTGGTGATGATGGATTTATTATAAATAGAAGTAATACATGTCCTTTTATTTCTAAAAGAAAAGTGATATGTGGGTTTATCTTAGAGATACTTTGCTTCTAGTAGGAGGGATAGATTACAATCTGTGAAACATTGTTCTAACTATTCCTAAAATATATATAACTTCTTTGTGTACTGTTATTCTCTCATTCTGTAATAATCATGTTTCTGGCAAAGGGTTATAACTCCCGCTGGGACAATTATTTAAAATTGTCTCACCCCGTAGATTTCAACTTTTTAGGTGGCCGCCAAGGACGAAGGGACCAATCTCCAGGTGACCAGTATCAGCAGCAGCAGCACCCAGAGCAACATTAAATCTCAGGTGGAGATTCATACTGCTGAGTTATATAGATAGATAGTCAGTCCTATGCGTCCTCTGTACTCTCAGGTCCTTGGAGTCATGGTCTGAATTATGATTCATCTCTTGAGATTTTGTATCATGCTGTGTATAATTACTCAAGAAGTAATTAACTGAGATATAGATAGTTTATCTTGAATCTATGAAAGGAGTTTTATGGTTTCAATACCTTATTACAAAAAGTTTAAATTTCCCGTGATTTTTTTTATTCCGCTGCTAATCGAATCGCTTCTGCTGAGTTTACCTCGAAGTTTATGTGTTTATCTCGGGTTTTGGAGATCAGAGCCCACAATTAGTGGTATCAGAGCTCTAGGTTCGCTGAGTCTACAGAGACATAGGACTTAGGATGTCGAGTCTATCCTTAGTGTTCCTTCCTTATCTAATAGAACCTTCTGCTCCTCAGGAGAAGAAGATATATAAGGATGTCTGAGCCACATGAAGAGTATGTGGTGGAAAGTAGCGTTGCTGCACCATAGGGAGGTGCAAGGCACCCAGAAATGGAGCAACCCTTACCTGAGCAACCCAGGGAGCCACCCCAGTTTGACCCAGCTGAGATAGAAAACCCAGTTGTCCATGCCTTATTTGATAAGTTTCTGACAGCCATAACACACATAGCAGATAGGGTGCCACCGTCTGCACCTAGGGTACCAGCCCATCAGGAAGGTTATGGAGCTGGCAAGACTTTCGAGAGACTTCCTCGAGTGGGAGCCATAGACTATGCTGGTACATCTCACCCAGCAGATGCTGATCTATGGTTGACAGAGCTAGAAAAGGCCTTCAGGATCCTTGATATTCCTGAAGCTGAAAAGGTAAAACATGCGGTATACCTCCTAAAAGGGAGTGCTGGTAATTGGTGGATGATAGAGGAGGATAAGAGACCAGGTGAAGAAATAGGATGGGAGGTTTTCTGACGAGAATTCATCAACAGATACTTCCCTAAGACGTATCTAGATGAGAAGATCTTTCAATTTGAGAAGATCACATAAGGACACATGAACGTTAGCGAATATGAAGCTAAGTTCATGGAGTTACTACAGTTTTGTCCACAAATGGTAGTTACCGATGAAGAAAGAATTCGACGTTTTGAAAAGGGTTTGAACTCTGAACTAGCCACTCCTGTGTCTGCTCTAGAGAATAGAGAAAGGTTTGCCACCTTTGTGGAGTCAGTAAGAAGGATAGAGAGGTTAGAAACCATGAAACTACAGACAAGTAGTAAGAAGATGTACACCCAGCCTCAAGAACAAGGGCCTGAAAGTTTTAAGAAACCAAGATTTTCTACACCATCAGCTTTTCCAGGATTTCCTACCCAGACACAATGGGTGTCAAGTGGAGGTAAGAATCATAGTAGTATTCCAAGAGGACCCTCCGACATAGCATCAGCATCGGTAACTGGATCATATAGACACTTTGCACCCAGGATCTGTTACCTATGTAGACAGCCGGGACACCTGGCAAGGGATTGTCCAGACAAGAATACAATAATGACTCAGCCCCAGGGATAGAGTCTGCAAGGCTCACAAGGGAGGCTCTATAATAATAGAGGACGTGGACAAATGTCCCATACAGGTCAGATGACATAAGTTTTGTTTTAATATTACATATCAGGATTCTATGTGTAAAAGATATGTAAATTTGCTGCTTTTGAATTCCTTGTCTAAGTCCCTGAAGAACACAAGGGAGATAAGAACTTGTATCTTACTCAGTATTCTTTAAAACAAATTATAATATCCCTTAACTGTGTATGAAAAGGATGAAATATAGATGTGATACCTGAAGAATAATCTAGTATGGTAAATTCTGTGTGTATAATGATACGAAGAACGAGAAATATGATGATAAGCAAAATACATACTACCTAATCTCAATGCTCATATACCCTGGCCAGGTATATGGTTATTGTAGATAAGGCAAGTATGAAACTCCTAGATTGTTATCTTTTGATTACTCTGATCAGGTAATTATTCTAAAACAATCTAGAGAGTATATGGAAAATTAAATGAGAAAAGCTGAGTGAACATACTCAGTGAATACTTAGTGAATATACTCAGTGAACATACTCAGTGAATACTTAGTGAATATACTCAGTGAACATACTCAGTGAATACTTAGTGAATATACTCAGTGAACATACTCAGTGAATACTTAGTGAATATACTCAGTGAACATACTCAGTGAATACTTAGTGAATATACTCAGTGAACATACTCAGTGAATACTTAGTGAATATACTCAGTGAACATACTCAGTGAGTACTTAGTGAATATACTCAGTGAACATACTCAGTGAATACTTAGTGAATATACTCAGTGAACATACTCAGTGAATACTTAGTGAATATACTCAGTGAACATACTCAGTGAATACTTAGTGAATATACTCAGTGAACATACTTAGTGAATACTTAGTGAATATACTCAGTGAACATACTCAGTGAATACTTAGTGAATATACTCAGTGAACATACTCAGTGAATACTTAGTGAATATACTCAGTGAACATACTCTGTGAATACTTAGTGAATATATTCAGTGAAAACTTAGTGAATATACTTAATGAACAAACTTAGTGAATATACTTAGTGAACAAACTTAGTGGATATACTTAGTGAACAAACTTAGTGAATATACTCGGTGAATTTCCTCAGTAACTACTTAGTAAGCATACTCAATGAACTCCTTCAGTGAAGCCTTTGAGACAATATACTGAGTAAAATATCTGTGTTAAGGTATGTATGTTCCTCTGATGGAAGCATTCTTGAGTAATATAGGAAGAATGTTCTTTTATGCCTTTTCCTTTCAAAACGTATGGACACCTTATGTTAGGGGTTTATGCTTTACACAAGCATAAACAGTGATAAGAAGTAATTAACAAAAGGGACTTTGTACGAATTACAAACCCATAATATCATCATAATGATCAATCGGTTCTTCCTTTCCCTGGGATTTCGAGGACGAAATCCTTGTTAGGGGTTTATAATTTGTAACATCCCTGACCTGGGTTATAACCTAACCCTAGAAGTTTTGCCTAATTAGGTAATTAAACACATGTAATCATCTTTTAACAGGTAATAAAAGCTCCTAAGGAACATATGTTTCCATTCCTGTCCCCTAGGAACAATGTTGTAGTATTGTTTTGCAATGCAGGGATCTATGTGCAATTATCCAGATAAGAGGTTTAACTTGCAAAGTTCACAGGTTAAGATGTACCTTTGATAATGAAACATCATAAGAGTGAATCTGATGATGCATGATGGATTGTCCAAGCTTGGGCGTTCAGATGCAGCTTGTGGAATGATCCTGGTGCTTAAAAACCCTAATTTGGAGTAAAGTGCAATTTACCCAAATTATGGGTGAAACTTGGGAAGTACACCTTCTAGAGCATCTTATATGACTCTTGGCATCATTTAGAGTAGAAATGATGAAAGATATGCATCAATAAATAATCAGATAAGAAAAGTAATCTTTGTGCATAAAATTCACCATGTATGGGTATGAAGACCTTCATATGTGTACCCTAGTTGAAAGTTGACCTTTTATACCCTTAAATCTTGAGCTTTGATGAACTTGGTTTGAGTTTAGATGGTTTGGACGTGCCTAAGAAGCAAGGAGGGACTTAGATGAAAATCCCATGCTTTAGAGGTCCTTATGGTGTAAAATGGCCTAAAGTATATAAGCCCTTTTCCTTGTAAACCAAGTGAACGATCCTTCATTTCTATTCACTTCTCTTCTTTCTCAAAACGACTAAGGCAATCTTTGGAGCTCAGGGAGGCGACCAAGTAGTTCTAAGGTGAGAAGAACCATCTTCAAGCTCAGATTCTTGGGTGAATTCATCATGCAAGCTTGGTTTTGTGGATAACTCACATAGCTTTCTCGTTCTAGCCATCTTTTCCCAACCTTTCCTTGGAGAAACACCCTTGGCCGACCTGTGGAGCTCAAGACACCATTAAAGACTTTAATCTTGGAAGCTTGGAGCTCAAGGAATGACCTTAAGGCGGGTTTTATAATTCTAAACTCTTAGCTTTATTATGCATATCCTTGTTCTTGCTTTTTAAGCTTAGTTCTTCTTCCCCACCTTTCTTTGCACTCTTGCAAGATTTTTCGTGAAGAACAGACCTTGGTTCAAGGTTGAAGATGGAGGGCGTTAATACCTATGTTGGTCCTTATCCAACTTTATCAAACGATCTTATGATTTTTTCCCCCTTCTTGACCAACCGTTTGAAGGGCAAACGGGTTCAATAGGTCGGTTTGGCCAAACGGGTTCCAACCCATTTAAGGGCGTTGACCAAGCGTTGACCGTTTGGGATTCCTGTTCCCAATTATGTAGACTAATGACCCACCTAATTTGATGGGTTAATTCAAAAGGAATCGTAGGTTGAAGGCCAATAAATTAAGCAATCGAATTAAATTAAGTGCTGATTTTCCAAACTAATCAAATTGAACCTTTTGGGCAAACGGGTTCCAACCCATTTGAATGAGTTGACCAAGCATTGACCGTTTGGGATTCCTGTTCATAATATATTGAATTTTATTCTAAAAAGAATCATAATATAATTCATAACCAATTAAGAGTTGAAGGCAGTTCAACACCCTAACCCTAATCGGGTTAAAATTGCTGATTTTCAATATAGATCTTGTTGAGTGTTGGGTTGAAGGACCCAAACGGGTTCAAAACCGTTTGGGGGTTCATCAAAACGATCTCACACTCGTTTAGTGACACCCCAATACTGTTTGGAGGTCTAGGGTTAAAGAAATTTGATGGTTTGAGGGTCCAATCACAAGATGTTGATAAATTGATGAAAAATGCTGATTTGTAATCTAATTAGGACTCAACCCTTATCAAATCAACTTAATTTTTTAGTCAAACTTTGGGAAAATGGTCTCAAGACCGTTTGGAGATCATCCAAACGATCTGAAGACCGTTTGGGCCAAGTTTGGGCCCAATTGGAGTTCAATTGATAGGCTCAACCTTGTTTTGATTCACATTGATGAAAAATTGATGAGTAACTGATTGGAAACCTTAATTGAGTTAGACTTAACCATAATTGGCTTTCAATTGAAGGTCAAATTGGTGTCCAATTGATTGAGGCCCATCCTATTTGACTCAATTTGTAAGTGGTTAACATGGCTTGGGCCAATTGAAGGCTTCAACATAGGAAATCCTATTCAATCATAACCTTTGTATCACCTTTCATATCCATGCGGTTTGGACCCAAACGAGTCCACACTCATTTAGACCCAAACGAGTTCAACCCGTTTCATCTCAAACGAGTTCAACCCGTTTCAACCCAAACGAGTTCACACCCGTTTCATCTCAAACGAGTTCAACCCGTTTCATCTCAAACGAGTTCAACCTGTTTCAACCCAAACGAGTTCACACCCGTTTCATCTCAAACGAGTTCAACCCGTTTCATCTCAAACGAGTTCAACCCATTTCAACCCAAATGAGTTCACACCCATTTCATCTCAAACAAGTTCACACCCGTTTCATCTTAAATGGGTTCACACCCGTTTCAACTCAGTGAGTCCACACTCATTTGGGGGTTCAAATGGGTTGAAGGTTGAAGGTTAAACCCTAACCTAATTGGAGTTTTTCATGGTTGTTTATACTTAACCACTTAAAGGTATAATTGGTTCAATGATGATCTAATCTAAACCATAATGGTAACTTAAAATACTAAGGGACTAAGTGACTAATGAATCAACCCATGATGATGATCAATGGGTAATTTTACCAAATGCCCCTGAGAGGTTCAATTCAGTGATACCTTGTTCTAATCAAACCCTAATCACTTGATAGTGGTGATTTGGCTTATGAAGATCAAAGGGGACTTAACCCAACCTAATATAGAGTGGTGTAATCACCATCTACTAGTGAGAGGAGAGAGAAAGTGCCATTTATGGTGGAAACTCAAGTAAAATACCTTCAATATACCTGAATATGCATGATTAGGGTATGATCCACTAAGTGAGATCATGGAAACCCTAATTATGATAACTGATGAATCTTAATCTTATCTGAGGGCTTTAATGGTGGTGGTTCGCATACATGGTGATGTTATGATATCAATTCACCATGAGGTGAATAATAAACCCTAATTCTAGGGTGATGACATGTATTGTGAATAGTAAACACTATTCGATGAAAACTAGGGAAACCTAGCTCTTGTAAGAGTAGGGAGATACAACTTAATTAAATGAGTTATTTATTGTTATCAGTTGAATTGACCATGCAGGTTCCTATATGAGGATGATCATATCCAGGTATGGATGATGATGCTATATTTATTGAAAGCATGTTTTTAGCTTTATAAATAGTGATATATCCTGGTGCCCTATTAGTGGCATCTTATGAGATTGATGGTCTGTGAGAGCCATGAGTACCATCAAGGTCATGCTTAACAGATGACTTGTGATGAGAGAATTGAGAAATGGTAATTGATGTAAGTTAGACTTGTTACATTTAGTATCCTTCTTTCTTAGCTGCTATGTTAATGTTTAATGTTCAAGAACATGTATGTTATCTGATAAGTGATAACTTATGAGTTTGATAGGTTGAATGAGTCATGAGTAATATGCGCTGATGATCATCAAAGGTCATATTATTTAGATGACCAGATAAAATAAGATGTTCTTGGTGATAAATGTTATAATTAGTCCAAGGGTTTGGACTCTCACTTTCCGGATTCTTAGTGATAAGATGTTTAGGTATTGATATTCCTATGTTAAATTATGAAATGTGATCCTAATATAGAGTGTTACTATGTGAAATTCTATTACAAGATAATCCTATGAAAGGCTTAACTGCAGACTTATGGGTGATGAATGTAAATAACCCTTGTGTCACTTGAGTATGGTTAAGTATGATTTCATGTGTACTAATCATACAGTTATGTTGTGGATTTGGAATCCTAATACCTTGTAGAAAAGGGTATGGCTACATGCCATGATATCCCTTATTATAATGCCAGGTGATGGCTATATGATCTAAGCCTGAAGAGAGCCAGTGTGGTGATGATGGATTTATTATAAATAGATGTAATACATGTCCTTTTATTTCTAAAAGAAAAGTGATATGTGGGTTTATCTTAGAGATACTTTGCTTCTAGTAGGAGGGATAGATTACAATCTGTGAAACATTGTTCTAACTATTCCTAAAATATATATAACTTCTTTGTGTACTATTATTCTTTCATTCTGTAATAATCATGTTTCTGGCAAAGGGTTATAACTCCCGTTGGGACAATTATTTAAAATTGTCTCACCCCGTAGATTTCAACTTTTTAGGTGGCCGCCAAGGACGAAGGGACCAATCTCCAGGTGACCAGTATCAGCAGCAGCAGCACCCAGAGCAACAGTAAATCTTAGGTGGAGATTCAGACTGCTGAGTTATATAGATAGATAGTCAGTCCTATGCGTCCTCTGTACTCTCAGGTCCTTGGAGTCATGGTCTGAATTATGATTTGTCTCTTGAGATTTTGTATCATGCTGTGTATAATTACTCAAGAAGTAATTAACCGAGATGTAGACAGTTTATCTTGAATCTATGAAAGGAGTTTTATGGTTTCAATACCTTATTACAAAAAGTTTAAATTTCCCGTGATTTTTTTTATTCCGCTGCTAATCGAATCGCTTCTGCTGAGTTTACCTCGAAGTTTATGTGTTTATCTCGGGTTTTGGAGATCAGAGCCCACATAGATGGTAGCATGGTGTAGTTTTCTTTCATTTGGCAAACCAGATGTAGTCTAATTTTTCAAACAAGATAAGTATGTATCATGCTACTATCTTAATTGGATTCATCAATCGATAGATGATCTTCCTTGATGGCCCATGTCAAACCATGTGAATCCTTCCTCAGGAACAACGATGAGGAAAAGACAAGCTTCTCTCTACTAGATGGATGTTTTGATAGCTTTTGACCACTACACCAACTCATGGAGAATGTCGAGCTTGCCAGAAGAACTCATAAGATGTTGTCACTCCAACCCTTCCACATTTGGTCATTATCTAGTCATCCTATGTTTGTTTTGTTTTTGCATGTTTTACACTTTAAATCATCTATGTACACTCTATTTTTATGGAACTAGTGTCTTTTTCAATGTGAATGACAATTATAAATTGTTAATATTGAGTTCTTGTCCATTGTAGTAATTTACAATGTGTTTCATTGTTTGTTGTACAACTTACTAAATTATAGGTTGTTGGCCTTCCTTTTTGTACATCTAGTAAATCAGTGATTGTATTATTTGTTGCACATTCAAGAAATTAATAATTGTATTGTTTGTTATCCATTTAGTAATTTGAAATATGTCCTCATCAATGGCTTGTTGAATTCAATCATAGTTTTTTGTTAACAAATACATATATACCGCTAACATTGATATTTTCTACAACTATGCTTCAACTGCTTCCCGATAAAATGAATCCAATTTCAATGGGATGATGACTTAGATGCAGCAGTCGACACAGTCTTGGGATTTCAATACTATTTAGGACGAACGCGTTGACCTATTGTATGTCACATTTGGTGTGATGTCCTTTGTGAATTGCACACATTAATAGGGTGGACTGACATCAACATGAGCATGTTTAAGGCGAGGTGGAGAGTGTTGAAAATTATAGATACAGTCCAAAGAACCTTCTAGACTAGTCCTCGTACATACCCACTAGCCCTACAACTCGACCAAATGCTCTCAACTACATCTAATAATTGTTGATGATAAAGTTATTGCATCGAACGATGTTGCTCATAATGGATTTACTGCATGTTGTTGCTGGAGGCGTTGGTGGAGAAGACAATGAGTGAAAGTCAAATTAATGACTATCTAAAGTGAATTTCATAGTTGGTAATATGTAATGTTAGATACTGGTATTATAGTAGTGTTTCATATCACATATTTGGTTTCACTTAGAAATGAACATGTCTTTATCTTACATTATTTGGTTATTATACACCTATTCATACAACAACACATGTTTCATGTATTATGAAGTCATTATTTATTAAAAAAAGGCAAAATACAATTAAATATAGATATAATAACACATATCTCATGTATTATGTCAAAAGATGGGTAAAATAATATTGATTTGAGAATGTATATATCAAATAACATAGTTGTACTTAGAAATCCCACCAATCAAAGTTAAATATTCTTTATTTTTATGTATGCAGATTTTCTACTATAGTGAAATATAATTTTGATCGTATATTATACTACCTATATAATTTCATATTTCAAGCAGATGAGATCCTGATTAGGTTGTGAAACAAAAATCAGATAACACATACTGATCTGGTTGACTATCTCTGACGAATTGGGCAATTTGTTGTCTTTCAGCTGCAAATGCATCCACCAAAAGTGCTCAAATTGTCTGAAACGTAGCTTTCTCCTCTCCTTTCTCTTCTCATGGGTCTTCTCTATCGTGAAACGAACAACAACGTGATTATTAGGTCTGGCTGTAATCCTCCCTAATCATAAGATTGACTTAGGGCATCTTCAAGTTGTGGTTGTTGGATTAATAGCCATCTTTAATCTCGTTCGATCATGACAAGTTGATACTACCGATATTATTTCAGTGGCACTGAGTCCTTTTCTGGATCGTGACTCCCTATGAAGTGTTTGTGCTGCCGACTGAGCCGTCGATAGAATTGTGTTTCTCTCTGACATCTCCTGATGATTTTCCAGGTACAAGTCGATGGCACCGAACGACTTTGGATGAGTTACTTTTGATCACATCGGTAGCATTGATTCTTTTGTCAGTACCACCAAGTTTCTTCGATTCCTCCATGTTCTTCTCTTTAGCATGAGTTGATCCAGGACTTGTCAATTTTACCTAAAATTCAACAAAGAAGAACATGAGTCCCATAATTAAGGATACATCAATATAAAATGATAGAAATCACAAATATCTGATGCAAATGTATGTCACATGCTAATAATGATAAACCATGTACAAATACATCAAAATGAACAAATGTGCACAAAATACATAATAAAATATCCTATGAAAAGCGACTAATATTCAATGCAAGAATATCGAGCCTCTACCTTATCTTCCAATTGTAAAAGTATTATTCTCTCCTACCTTTGCTCCTCTCGAATGTAAATCGAGGTTTATCTATTATCATGTAATATTAGGATAGTTTAATGTCTTGTTACTATGAAGAAGACAAGCCGCCCATTTCAAGAAATGAGCCATCCGGCTGGAGGGCCATGGAGGACCGATCGATTGGAGGCCTAGCCGATCAACTGGAGGACCCAGAATAAGGTGGACGAGAGTCTAGACAACCAAGCGACTGGCCAGGAGGTGAGCCAAATGATTCAATGGTTGAACCAATCAACCCATATTGGCAAGCACAAATATTCATCAACAATAGGTTTCTACATGTGATGTAGACCCTAAGTGGTGGTAATTCCTTATGGCTCCAAAAAATTCTATTAGAATGGTCATAACTATCACTTTTTTGTTTTATTGCATGTTTTTGTTTGTGGGATATAGCATGTATATGATATGTACCATAGTATGTGGTGATTGGATATGTATATGTATTTATAAATACAAACTCCCTCAAATAACATATTAAGTCTAAGATACTTTCCATTAGCAACACACAAATAAAAGCTTGATCGAATATGTGTGGGCACACCAAGCGTGGTGCACTGACCATCTTGTGGAAGTGTGATGGTAGTAGTGTGGGTCTGCCAAGTAGGGTGCATCACTATCGTGTTGGCTTTTAGGTCAGGCTTAACTGGGTGTCCTTAATGAGATTAAGCATTTAGAAGTATGAAGATGATTATGGCAAGGAGTTGTGCATATAATCTATCCAAGAGTTGCATAAGATGAAATTGTCAAATGTTGCTACCTTAATGATTGATTATGGACGTTGGCATTGGCTGAATAATAATCAAATAATTTTGGATTTTGGCTCACTAGAAGGTTGTACGCTGCAATCTTCCAAATTGATATGTGAAGACTGTCAATTTTAACAAAGTAGTGGGAGCGATTATTAATTAAAGGCCTACTAAATATTATCATATACAAATCAAATCAAAAGTGTTTTGATAAAATGCAATTTTTCCCTTGTAGAATCAAATGACAATCAAATCATTGTTGCGACCAATCCTTAGGAAGGTCAAACTTGACGGGACAAATTTCCACAACTAGTTTTGGACTTTGATAAGGGTTATCAATTATGAGTATAAGTTCTATGTCCTAGATAAATTAGTGCCAGAAATACATGCTCCTGATGCACCTAGGCTGGGGTGGATGCTTACTAGAAGCATGCTAATGATGCCTTGGACATAAAACACCTTATGCTAAGATGTATGAACTATGAGTTGCATGAGCAATGTGAAGACATGGGGATCCTTGAGATGGTAATACATCTTAGGATCTTGAACCAGTATCTCACATACAAAGAAAGATACAATGTCTCAAAGGCGCTCTTTGAGTGTAAGATAACAAAGGGAGACTCAGTAGAGACCCATGTACTCAATATTGTTGGACATCTGGATCATCTAGAAGAAGTGGGATTCTCTTTGATCCAAGAGTTGACCACGTATATGATTCTGCATCATTGCTTGAATCATATAGCCATTTTATTGAGTGTTACCACTTGAATAATATGGCCAGACTGATGTCAGATTTGCTTGGCATGCTGATTAATGTTGAAGCAAGAATGAAGAAGGAAAAATCCATGATGATGATCATTGGGATGGAGTCCAAGGATGAAAGTAAGGCCATCAAGAGTCCAGAGGCTAAGCATAAATCCAGATCTTCAACACTCAAGATAAGGAGAAAGAAAAGTATAAGAAAAATACGTCCTTTGTACTTGAAGGCATCTAGGAAGAAGAAGATGGGGATAGAGAGAAGAAAATAGGGATAAAGATCTCCACTTCAGGTATACATGTTATTGAGATAAACATATCTACTTCATCATGGGTACTAGATACCGAATGTGGATCTCACATATGCTCAAATGTGCAGGATCTGAAAAGAAGTAGGCATTTAGGAAAGGACGAGGTTTGAGAATGTATATATCAAATAACATAGTTGTACTCAGAAATCCCACCAATCAAACTTCAATATTCTTTATTTTTATGTATGCAGATTTTCTACTATAGTGAAATATAATTTTGATCGTATATTATACTACCCATATAATTTATATAATTTTGATCGTATATTGTACTACCCATATAATTTCATATTTCAAGCAGATGAGATCCTGATTAGGTTGCGAAACAAAAATCAGATAACATATACTGATTGATTTTTCAAATAGAATAAGACTAAATTCTGACCATACAACTAGAACCAGAATGAGTGACTAATCCGACTAATCTAGTCTCAACTACAAAATCTCATTCTCGAACCAAGAGGCTAAAAGACAAAAGAACATAACTATAATTTAAAATAACACTATACCCAAACCGAGAAAAAAAACTATTGACAAGAATTCGTGATATGAAAAGACATGAACAGGTCTACAAAACCATGATCTGAGAGACTTAATTAATGGGAGAACATCGCGGAAGCTGCAGCAGCAACGATGGAGATGGGATCGCCGATGAAGGCCGCAACAAGTATGGTGAGCAGCATCTTCGAGATTACCATGACCCGTAAGACTCCATGAGCTGTTGCTTTACCCTTATTAACGCGTGCTACAGGAAGATGGAAGGCGCTGGATGTCGTCGACGAACCAAAGAGCGACTCCATCCAACTGACTTCTTCATGGCCCTCAGCTGACGTACTCTCGAGTTGCACACCTCGGTGCATCAGGAGCTCAAGATACTCGGTGACTTTCTTCCTCAGACAGCCTACGTGGTAGGCGCAGGTGCTGCACTTGGAAACATAACCCCACGTCTTCACTCCATCAACCTTCTTCTCGTGGCATAGTGCGCACTTGACGGATGACGGAAGCTCCTTCCTAAGAGCTAGAACCACATCTCTTATCTCATCGGAAGCAACCTGGTGTCCGTCCGCCATTATCATCGTCTTGCTTTTCCTCTCGCTCTTGACGTATTGGCTGAAGTTTATCTCTGCCGGCAGTGCCATGCAAGACAGGTGCAAGTCCCGCCTCTCCCGCTCCCGGAAGCCCTTGCCGTCCCAATACCCCTGGTAGAAGCAACCTTCGAAATAACCCCCGCAGGCATCACAGTATTTCCAGTCCTTGGGTTCACTACGGTACTCGAAGACGCGACCTTCGTAGAGGAAGTGAGTGCGTCTGCTCACCGGATTGGCACAGTCCTTATGGAGGTGAAAACCATAGCCGGCGCCGTTCCCGACCTCACAGCTGGGGTTTACGCAGGAGTAGCGCATGCCGTACCCGGCCTGCTTGCACCCGTCGCACCTGTAAAGCTCCTTCTTATACTCGAGGGACAGGTGGTCTCGAGGGTGGTCGCCGGTGACAGTGTCACGTAGGAGGCCGTGCTTCATCTTTGTTTGTAAACGGAAGTTTTGAGCTAGCTTGATGCTATGATTGGTGATGCTGAGGCTAAATGTGTGGTAGCAGATGATGATATTGGTAGATAGGGAAAGAGGAGTGTGGCTTAGTATGATTATATATAGTGAAGAGGTTCCGTATGTCTTACGATGTGCATGGAAATTTCCGGTACACACGGGTATGAAACATCACGGAAAGTACATCCCATTCAGCATTACGGAAAATACATCACGGAAATTACATCACGGAAAGGTTAGGAGAGACTAATATTAATGAATTTGTTCCACTTGTGATCAGAATCTCTTGTTCCACTGCGCACTCTACCACTTGTAATATTAATAATTCACTTGTGATCACAAGATTAAGGAGTCTATGGTATCTTCGCATAATGTTCACGAAGATATCATAGACTCCTTAATCGTGTAAGTCGATTTGGAAATAAGTTTTGCCTTTAGTCACAAAAACGCGGATTTTGTGACGCGTAATGATACTGGCCGTGCGTTCACATGATCAAATAGACAAATGTTTAGAAGTTGAAGATTTTACTATGGGATAGAGTGTCCTAAAAGCTGTCGTAGCCAAAGTGGTTAAGTATGAGAAAATATATATTGACAATCAACATGTTTTTATACGTTTTCGTTTTGATATTTTTGAGTTCTTAGCATCACAGGCTGCTGTGGAGTTTCTCAATAGCCTAAAAGAAAAATTATGCATAATATCTCATGACTCCCAAATCTATAGATCTAGTATTTTAAAAAATAGCTATGTCATTCAAAAGGGACGACAGTGCAACTTGTTGCTTGTCTATTTTTTTTCATTGTAATTAAACATGCATGTATTATTTGAAAAATTGATTGATAAACATTTGTTCAAAAAATTGGAATCAACAGGAAATGACCGATAGCAGCCCCCCCTTACAGCCAGGTTGTCTTTGTCGGCTTAACACCACAATCAATGGCTCGACAAAAGCTGAGGGAGAGCTCCGAATCCCTGGGAAGGCGCGTGGCTCCGCCACAAAGACAAAGTATAGCACATAAAGTCTTCCACAACGATGTGTGGACAAATAAACCGTTCGATTCCCTGGTTCAACTCCCCTCCTATCCCTTCTCGACATCTCGTCTTCCTCGTCCTTTCCTTGTTTGGGAATTATGGATTAGGGAAAAAAACCCAAATAACATACTTTTCTAAAAAAATTTACCGAAATAGCACCCTTCTCAACTTATTTCCTAAACTAGCACACTTTCATACTAAAACGTCACACTAGTTGGCGTTTTACTGTCTCGGGAATCAAAAGCGCCACTTTATTTGGCGTTTTCTGGCTGGCGGAGACAGAAGCGCCACTTTATTTGGCGTTTTACGATTGTCGACATAACCTCACGTTTTATAGGAGACGGGCGCTTTCACGGAATGAAAAGGAAGGAGAATAACAGAGGATGCACGATTATGATGTAAACGATTAAAAGAGATATAGTATGTGGTAAATGATTGATTACCACACCGCCCAACGCCCAACGTTCACAAAGTAAAGGAGGGCCGCACTCCCGGTGACAAATACGGCCGGCCGGCCGAGTTTGAGCTCCAGATTGTCGATTTCCCCAAGGTACCTTCGGCTGACTATACCTCGAACAAGCACGACGACTTGTCATCCATCACCTCATTGAATGAGCTGTTTGAGTTCTTAGTCTCCCTCAACCTTCTCCGTGACCCTGTAGCGGAAACTCTTCGACTGGTTCATCCGGACGCCATCGTCTCCGATTCGTTCTTCCCTTGGACTACAACGCTAGCCGCCGAGCTCGGCATCCCTCGCCTTGTCTTTCAAGGCGGATGCGCCTTTGCTCCGTGCGCGATGCACAGCTTCCACAGTATGCGGGTCGCAAATCCTGACTGGTCAGCCTCGGATGTCTCCGCCGTGGTACTCCCCGGGTTACCGACACTGTCGAGTTGCTTCCGGACCAAATCAATAGCAACTATCCAATTTCCCAAGATTTTGCTACTCTGATGCAGGAGATATGGGAAGCAGAAATCGCCAGCCACGGAATCATTGTTAACAGCTTCTACGAACTCGAGCCAGACTATGCCGATCACTACCGCAAGGTAATTGGGCGGCACACCTGGCACGTCGGCCCCGTGTCACTCTGTAACAACAATTCCAGCGACGGTCGACTCGCTCTCAGCGCCGACCACCAAGAGATGTTCCAGTGGCTCGATTCTAAAGTCCCCGGATCTGTACTCTACATCTCTTTTGGAAGCCTAGCGTATGTCGGGCCCGAGCAACTGATGGAGATCACCTTGTATCTCGCGGTAATCAATCATTTACCACATAATATATGTTTACATCATAATGGTGCATCCTATGTTATTCTCCTTCCTTTCCATTCCCTGAAAACGTTCTATGTGGGGTTTCATGTAAAACGTCAGGTTATGTGGCGCTTTTCACTCCGGCAATCGTAAAACGTCAAATAAAGTGGTGTTTCTGTCTCCGCCAGTCTGAAAACGCCAAATAAAATGGCGCTTTTGATTCCCGAGACAGTAAAACGTCAACCAGTGTGGCGTTTTAGTCTGAAAGTGTGCTAGTTTGAAAAATAAGTTAGGAAGTGTGGTATTTCGGTAAATTTTTTTTTAGAAAAGTGTGCTATTTGGGTTTTTTTTCTTATGGATTATTAAGTATGGTTATACACGCAACAAAACTACATCGTTGAGAATCATGTTATACAAGTTTGCTCGATCTTTCTTAACAACCTCAAAGCGAAACTATTGATTACACTCATGTACATTTCACCTGACCCTTTACACTCTTATTTATAGAATTGCTATTTCGTGGGAGTTTACAATTGGAATAAATGGTGTGAGAGATCACACCATGCACGCGCATGCAGCTCATTTCACAACATCAACCACTCGTGTTGAAATTTCAAACGAAGTATAACTGTAAACTGCCGAGCTGATACATCGGACCGCCAGGGTTCAGCTTGTTCAATAATATGAAGCCGGACCGAAAGCGGCCTTCCTAATAGCTCGGATTACATGTTTGAAGGTGAAGGCATGAAGCACTTTCCATGAAATTTTGAATTTAGACTCGGCCATCTCTGTGATGTCATCAACAGTACTGACTTTGCGGTCAATAGTATCAAGATTTTGTGAAATTAATTTTATGTCCCTTAGGGTGTGTCCCTTATGAAAACTACAAAGTTGAATGTAAGGAATAAAAAGATGGTTGAGTTGCCTCCCAATAAGTGCCCTTGTTTTACGTCATAGGATCGACGATCAAATCAAACCATCAGTGAAGCTCAATGAGCTTGAAATGTTCTTCTACCCATACCACATATTCCCCAAGGTAATGTTTAAGTTGCTGGCCATTAACAAGGAATGGCTCATCTCCATTGCTTATCTCCAGTGTCCCAAGGGGTAAAGCCTTAACTACCACAAAAGGACTACTCCATCTAGACCTCAATTTACCAGGGCTTAATTTCAACCTAGAACTAAATAGAAGCACCTTCTATCTTGGAGTGAAGACACTATGAAAGATGTGGTGATCATGACTATGATTTGTTCTCTCTTTGTAGATCATGGAGATTTCATAGGAATCTATCCTCAACTCATCTAATTCAGTCAATTCTAACATTTTCTTTTTCCCCGCATCATCCAAATTATAATTCAATTTGCACGGGGCCCATTTAGCTTTATGCTCTAACTCTACGGGTAAATGAAAATCCCATAATCCAACATAAAAGGAGTGGTTCCTATATGTGTCATGTAGGCTGTCCTATATGCCCAAAGACTGTCATTAAGCTACATACTCCAGTATGTCCTATTGGTTGAGATGGACTTCTCTAAAAATTTCTTTATCTCTCTATTAGACACCTCAACTTGTCCTTGAGTTTGTGGGTGATATGGGGTACCTACCTTGTGTCTCACTCCATATTTTCTCAAAAGCACACCAAGCTTCTTATTGGTGAAGTGAGATATACCATCACTAATAATCAATCTTGGCACCCCAAACCTGCAAATTATGTGAGCTTTAACAAACTTGCATATAGGTTGAGCATTATTAGTGTAGGTTGGAATCACTTCCACCTACTTAGACACATAATCAATGGAAAGAAATATTTATAAATCGGAATTAGATGTCACGAAAGGGCCCATGAAATCAATTCCCCATAAATAAACAATTTAAATCTCTCGAAAAACTTTAAGGTCATTTCAAGTCTCTTAGATATATTCCCTGGACGTTGACATCATCACAACAAAGTACAAAATTGTATGCATCATAAATAAACAATTTAAATCTCTCGAAAAACTTAAGGTCATTTCAAGTCTTTTAGATATATTCCCTGCACGTTGACATCATCACAACAAAGTACAAAATTGTATGCATCCTTAAAAAGTATTGGCCACTAAAATCCACACTCTAAAACTATAGCAAAGGTCCTAGAGCTAGCATGGTGACCCCGAGTAGGTAAGGAGTGAAAGTGTGCTAAAATGCTCTCAAACTCACAATTGGGCACACACTTCCTCAAAATACCATCCCTAAACTGCTTGAGCAAGATGGGATCATCCCAAACATAGAATATCAAAGAATGGAAGAATTTATTTTTCTCTTGATATCCCTAGTCTTCTGGAAGCTCGCCACAAGCCGAGTACTTCACAATGTTTGCAAACCACGGATCTTTGTTTTTTAAAATTGAGGTTATTTCTATACTACCTCCACCATCCATGGTGAAGGGAGTTAGGAGTTTTTTAGGCCATACCAGTTTTTATTGAATTTTCATAAAAGATTGTTCAAAAATTGTAAAATTACTTTCAGAATTATTGGGAAAAGACGTTGAATTTAAATTCGATGAGCGGTTTTTGAAAGCTTTTGAGATGTTGAAGGAGAAATTGGTTCCCACACCTACTGTACCAGGCTCCAGATTGGAGTCAACCCTTTGTTGATTTGTGATACATCAGATAATGCGGTTGGAGTTGTTCAAGGCCAATGTCGAGACAAGGTTCCCACCATCATTTATTTTGTGTATAAACCCTAAATGATCCCCAATTAAATTACACAACAACTGAAAAAGAATTATTGGCCGTGGTCTTTGCTTTTGAATTTTTTTGCCAGTACTTGATAGGGGAAAAAGTCATTGTGTGGACCGATCATGCAAAAATTAAATATTTGTTGTAGAAGAAGGATTCCAAACCTAGACTAATTAGGTTTTGCGACAATAAGAGTTTGAAATTGAAATCTAAGATAAGGTAGGCACAGAGAACGTCATGGTAGATCATTTGCCTAGGCTTGAACAAATTGATGAAATGGATATAGGCATACCAATAGTGGAGAAATTTCCTGATGAGCAAATCCAGGTATTATCATATTTCTATAGAGCCACATGATCAAGAGAATTCTACTTTCACTTGTCCATATGGAAGATTCGCTTACCGTCAGATGCCTTTTGGTTTGTTCATTGCACCGATGACTTTTCAAAGATGTATGCTCTCCATATTTTCTAATATAGTTGAGCAGTGTCTTTAGGTTTTCATGGATGATTTTTCAACGTATGGAGAGCCCTTTGAGGACCGCCTTGACATTTTGGACAAGGTCTTTCTAAGATGCAAGGACACTCACTTAGTTTTGAGTTTGGTAAGCGTAGCAGCGTTAAATCGACGTAGTCAATACAAACTCTCCACCTGGTCACCAACCTAGTAGAAATCAATTCATTATTTGAATTTGTGGTGACTGTTATCCCCCTTTCTTTGGAACCACTTGAATAGGACTTACGCAATTAGAGTCATAGATAGCATAAATTATACATGCTGATATAAGTTTAACTACCTCGTTCTTCACTATGTCAGTTGTGATGGGATTGCGTCGCCAATGAGGTTACCATATGGGCTTGGATCCTTCTTCTATGTGGATCTTAGTCTGGCAGAAGCTAGGGGAGATCCCCTTGATGTCTACAACTGACCACCCAAATGTTTTATGGTAGTTCTTTAGCTCTACAATCAACTGCTCTTCCTCCTGGATACTCAAAGATGTCGAGATAATAACTGGAAGCCTTTCATTTTCTGCCAAAAAGGTATACTTCAAATGCGGCAGCAACGACTTCATTTCAAGATCTGGAGGACTCGGTAGAGATGGAATCAATGGTCTTGGAGGTGGTCCTAAGTCCTCATAATGCCTGGTGTAGTAACATGGTAATACCTTGAGAAATAAGACACACTCCTCCAAGGAACAAGATAGGATGTAGTCATCCTCCAAATTCATAAGGCACACCTCCAAAGGCAACTGTGGATATGCTTGAACAAGGGTGGAAGAAGTTGCCTCGTCAATTGTCGTTGGTTAGTATTCCTCCTCTTCATCATCGATATATTAGATTGTCTTGGCCAATAAAATCTTCTTTGTATTCTCTAAGATGTCCACTGCGACTGTGCCTTTATGTACATGTATCATCACGTGGGCCATATCTAGGAATGGTTTCCCTAGAAACAAAGACACCTTCCCTTGAACCTGCTGCAACATGTGACATTGTGCCTTCTCCTCAGTCATTTGTGTAAACTCGGGCATCTTGATTTCAAAACGTCTTCTTTGACACCCAGTGTCAGTCTTGCTCTGTCCAACTCTAAGAACATGTTTATTATGGCTTGAAATGGCCTCCCCAGTAGTAGTTCATTGTTGTGATCATTGTGCATCTCCATTACCACAATATCAGTTGGAAATACAAATTTGTCGACCTTGACAAGAACATCCTCACAGATACCATATGGCATGACTACTGAGTTGTCTTCTATATGTATGGTCATATTTCTCCTTTTAGATTCCTTGAGACCTATTTTTTGAAGGTAGTAAAGGGCATAAGGTTGATCTTCTCTAAACCTTGTCTTCCCGATGTAACATGATATGTTGAAGAAGCCCAAATCTTGTCTTTTTGGTGTCAATGCTCCCAAAATAAAAGCACTAGCCTACTCCTTCAATGCCACTACATCTGATTCTACTATCCTCCTTTTCTTATTGATTATCTCCTTCAGTAATTTGCCATAGGAAGGGACGTATTCAATTGCATCAATCAAGGGAATGTTTACATGAAGCTTTCTAAAGCTATCTAGAAACTTCTGAAACTGTTGGTTGACTTTCTTTGCCTTCAAGCTATCTGAGAAGGGTATTGGAGTCACCAACTTCCTTTGGTGAGGTGGGACATATGCTTCCTTCCTTGTCTCCTCTAGTTCATGAGTTTCATTATCAGTTGTTCTGTCTTCTGATGTAGTATTTGGCTCAACTGTATCAACAGTCACCACTGGGCCTGTGTCACCTACATTGTTCTTTGCCTATGAACTTGTCCTCTTTTCATTCAACACTTTCTTCCTGTTGTGAAGCAATACTACCTTCACCATAAGGTTTCCATATGGTATGTCAATATTTCCTGGGAACCCCTACTGGCTGGGCTTCTTCAAAGAATCCACTTCTGTTGCTATTTGAGAAATTTGAGTCTCTATACTATGGATTTGTGCTCCTTAGCTCTGTAGTTCCTCTGGGTCTGGCCAATGATCATTTCATTATGACTAACCAGCTTACCCAACATGTCTTCAACGTGGTCTATTTTACTGGGGGCCCTATCTTGTTGATACTGCTATTGTGCACAAACCTATTATGGCTTGGCTTGCTGTGCTTGGGATGGGCCCAGCTGAAAATTATTGGGATCCTTCTAGGAAAACTTGGGATCCTTCCTCCAAGAATAACCGTTGCCTTTGTAATTCTATTGTCGTGCAAACATGCACTCTTCTTCCTCTCCTGTAGAGGAATTTCCATCCTTTTTATATAGCTTCTTGGCTATGAGGTGAAGCTTTTCATTCAATGTCGTAATGACTTTAGACTCATCAACACTTTTAATGGTTGTTGGATGTTCTCTTTCTTCCCCCCAAGACTTATTCTTAGCCATATTCTTTAGAATCTTGTGACACGTAGATGGCTTGTTGTTGAAGAAGAAGCATGTTCCTGCACTGTCAAGTGTGGTCCTCTCTCCTTGATGCATCCCATAATAGAAAATCTTTACTTGGCCGTAAAGATCAAACCTATGATGAGGGAATTTTCTCAGCATGTTCTGGAACTGCTCCCATGCTTCAGAATAGGATTCTTATGCCTACTACTTGAAGTTGTAAATTTTTCTGACCAACTTGTTCATCTTCTGTGGTGGGAAATAACGCTCAAAGAACACGTGTATCATCCCCTCCCATGTTTCTATTGACTCAAGAGGAAGACTAAGGAACCAAAACTTTGCATTATTTGTCAGAGAAGATGGGAACAACTTCAAGTAGAAGACTGTCATTGGCACTCTGTCGATCTTCACCATGTTGCAGCTCTCAACAAAGTTGTTGTTTGGAATGGCATATACATCACACATCTTGGATCAAGTAAAGACTTTGGGTTTCCAACAAGCCACTGCTACATCCATTTCATTAGGAATTGTTGATCTTTTAACGAGACCTTCTAAGGGATGGCTAGTCCAAGATGTTGAACAACAAAGTTGGATTGTGGAAAAACACCTATGGGAGGTAGAAAAACTGCGCCAATCCATTGAGATATGGTATTCTACAAGTGAATATTTGCGACAAGAAATGAATCCGGATGACTCATCCTCCGGTCCATATAATGTCTTTTTCGGGAGCTAGAGGAAATGCATCTCAAGTACACCACTCCGTAGGTATGAGGGGAGGGAAGGAATGTCGGATCCACAAGGACAAATGATTGATTTACCTATTCAAAGCAACTTACGCAAATTCTTTAACGGTTGCATTAGATCCTATTAAGTTTTTGGCAAAAAAATCAAAACGACACGTTTGGCCATTTTAATTCCTATAATAGCACGTTCTTGAACTTAATTCTCAAAATGACACATTTTAGGGGCAATGTGTCCCCTGTAGAGACCCATTGTCCTCTCGAGAGACAATGCGTCCCAGACCAGGACGTATTGTCCCCACATAGGGGCAATACGTCCCCGACCAGGACGTATTGCTCTGCGACAAAGCGATGCGTCCCGAACTAGGACGCATTGGTCCCACCGGAGAGCAATGCGTCTGGGCCCAGGACGCATTGCCCTTCGGTGGGACCAATGTGTCCCGTCCTGAGACGTCCCAACTACTAGTTGGGACAATACATCTCGGCTGGGGACGCATTGCTCCCTCGACCGTTGCAACATAGCCATTGCGGGCCACGACTTTGCCACGTGGGGGAGCAATACGTCCCCGTTGGGATTTAACATGAGTTTATATATATATATATATATATATATATATATATATATATATATATATATATATATATATATATATATATATATATATATATATATATATATATATATATATATATATGCTTGGGATTGGGTGCCCTGAAAGTTGTCGTAGCCAAAGTGATTAAGTATGAGAAAATATATATTGACTATCAACATGTTTCTATACTTTTTAGTTTTGATATTTTTGAGTTCTTAGCATCACAGGCTGCGGAGTTTCTCAATAGACTAAAAGAAAAATTTTGCACAACATCTCATGACTCCCCAATCTATAGATCTAGTATTTTAAAAAATAGCTATGTCATTCAAAAGGAACGACGGTGCAACTTGTTGCTTGTCTATCTTTTTTTTCACTGTAATTAAACATGCATGTATTATTTGAAAATTTGCTAGATAAACATTTGTTCAACAAATTGGAATCAACAGGAAATGACCGATAGCAGCCCCCCCTTACAGCCAGGTTATCTTTGTCGGCTTAACACCACAATCAATAGCTCGACAAAAGCAGAGGGAGAGCTCCGAATCCCTGGAAAGGCGCGTGGCTCCGCCACAAAGACATAAAGTATAGCACATAAAGTCTTCCACAACGATGTGTAGGCAAATAAACCGCTCGATTCCCTGGTTCAACTCCCCTCCTATCCCTTCTCGACATCTCGTCTTTCTCGTCCTTTCCTTGTTTGGGAATTATGAATTATTATGTCTGGATATACACAGTGGCGTAGCCACACTTGGGCCTGGGTAGGCAAGTACCCTATCCAGATTTTGTAGTTGCTCACTATTTGATACCAATTTGACACCTATTTTTGTAAAAATTACTCATGATGCCCTACCTTGTATGGATCTTAAAGCATTCATCTTAATGGTGCCCCTCCTATCCAGATTTTCCGGCTCCGCCACTGGTTATACATGCAACAAAACTACATCTTTGAGAATCATGTTATACAAGTTTGCTCGATCTTTCTTAATAACCTCAAAGCGAAACTATTGATTACACTCCTGTACATTTCACCTGACCCTTTACACTCTTATTTATAGAATTGCTATTTCGTGGGAGTTTACAATTGGAATAAATGGTGTGAGAGATCACACCACGCGCATGCAGCTCAGTTCACAGCATCAACCACTCGTGTTGAAATTTCAAACGAAGTATAACCGTAAACTGCCGAGCTGATACATCGGACCGGCAGGGTACAGCTTGTTCACTAGACAATACTGTGAAATGGATATGAAGTCTCTCAGAAAATACCGTGAAATGGATATGAAGTCTCTCAGAAAATGCATGAAGCACTTTCAACGATGCTTCGTCCGCGCCTCCGCGGGAGACAATACTGTGAAATGGATATGAAGTCTCTCAGAAAATGCCGTAAATTAATTTCCACGACAACCGGTAACTGTTTATCCCCTCTATATATATACCAATACCATAATATATCAATGCCAATACCATCACCCGCTACCGCATTTTGAGCCTCACCATCTTCGATCATTGCATCAAGCAGCTAGCATAGCTCCGACCTCTTACACAAAAATGAGGCACGGTCATATAGGTGACTCCGTCGTCGCCGGACATCCCGGAGATCACTTAGCCCTAGAGTACAAGAGAGAGCTGTTCAGGTGTGATGGGTGCAAGCAGGTTGGGTTCGGCAAGCGTTACTCCTGCTTGAACCCCAGCTGCGAGGTCGGAAGTGGCATCGGCTTCCACCTCCACAAGTACTGCGCCGAGCCTGAAAGCAGGCGCACACACTGGCTGTGCGAAGGTCGCCTCTTCGAGTACCGCAGTGAAGCCAAGGATTGGAAGCAATGTCATGCCTGTGGCGACAAGTTCGAAGGCTGCTTCTACCAAGGATATTGGGATGGCAGTGGCTTCCGGGAGCGTGAGCCTCGTAACCTGCACCTCTCCTGCATGGGACTGCCGCGCGACATAGACCTCAGCCAATACGCCAAACACCAGAGAGGCCAACTCCACCACAGGTCCTGTCCGATGACATAAGAGGCGTGGTTCTGGTCCTCAGAAAGGAACTCCCCTCGAACGTCAAATGCGCTCTCTGCCATCAGAAGAAGGTAGACCGACTGAAGACGTGGGCCTATGTCTCCCAGTGCAACACCTACGGCTACCATGTACGCTGCCTGAGGAAGAAAGTCACAGAGTATCTGGAGCTCCTAATCCTCGGAGTCATCCAACTTGAGAGCATGGCAGCTGATGGCTATGAACAAGTCAATTGGATGGAGTCTCTCCTTGGTTCGTCGGCAACGTCCAGCGCCTTCCGTCTCCCTGTAGCACGCGTTGGTAAGGGTAAAGGATCTGCTCGTGGAGTCTTGCGGGTCATGGCAATCTCCAAAGTGCTGCTCGCCATACTTGTTGCGGCCTTCATAGGGGATCCGATTTCCATTGGAGTTACTATGGTTTCGGCTTTGTTATCCCACTAATAATCTCACGGATCACGACTTGGTAGATTTTTGGCCAAAAAACCAAAATGGCATGTTTGGCCATTTTAATTCCCAAAATAGTACGTTTTTCAAATAATTCTCAAACATTTTGGGAGCAATGCGTCTCGCCTTAAGACGCATTGCTCTGTCGAAGAGCAATGCGTCCCGACGGGGGACGCATTGACCCCACAAATGCCAATGCATCTCTGGTCAGGACGTATTGCTTTGTGACAAATTCTCATCGCAGACTAATGCGTCATGACGCGAGACGCATTGCCCTACTGTGGGGTCAATGCGTCCTGGAAAACAATGCATCCTACGTGTGGACGTATTGTCCTCACAGGAAAGCAATGCGTCCCCATGCATGACGTATTGCAATTTTTTTATTTTTTTTACATTCATTATTATTCTTTCATGCATATTGATTTATATATTAATAATATTGATTATATTTGTATATTTACTATTCGTTCACTTGTATTTGAATGTCTATAATATAACCAATTATTATAAATTTGTAAATTTGAATAGCTCTGAACATGCATATGGATTATATAAGTGATATTGCAACCAACACTAGTTGGTTCCTAATTGATTATATAAGAAGAAATTAATCCCAAAAAATGAGATATTATTAAAAACAAGGTTAAAATATGAACCAACTTGATGAGAAAACAATACACAACAAAACAATATGATAGATCCAAAATGAACCAATATGATATCATAATATGATAGATCCACATACAAGCCAAATAAATGTCTGAACAAAAGCATATATACAACACAATACAATATATAAAAAACTAAGCACGTCATCCACGCCCACGGCATCCTCGCCCACCTCCCTGTACATCTGACTTCTGAGTATCAAAGTCATCTCGAGATGCCTCAATGGGGGACAACTACGTAGTAGTTGGCTGACAAAGACCAGCGAAGTAATGAAAAGCTGGAGGTGGGGTGAGGGGTCTCTGAATACTAGGATGTGGGGCATCAGGTGGGGTGCATCCTGAGAAATCAAATGGATCAGTGAGTATGTGACATAAGATGGTGGTCGACTGTCATGAATAATTGGTGGTGGGAGTGGAGTGTATGGAACAGAAGAAGAACCTACTCCATAGTAGGATGTTGGTGGAGGTGGGGTGATGTATGAAGAAAATGAACCAGCTCCTAAAAACTATGGCCATGTTGGTCCCCATGCCATGAACTGAGAAGTGGGAGTGGGCTCAGGAGCAGTAAGCACAGGATTAGGAGTAGGAGTGGGCTCATGGGCTGTGGTATGAGTGGGTATGGGATCATACGAGCGAGTATAGTCGGGAAGACTGTCAAAGTAAGTCCTCTGGATGCCATAGATATATCTCTGATCTGTACAGGGGCATGTTGTAAAGTCACTCAGATCCGCACATGTGATTCTACCTATTCAAATAAAGTATGTACAAATAACAAAGACCAATTACATATATTACAAATAATAAAGATAAATAATAACAATTTGTAAAAGAAATATAAATGATACACACAAATTATTGTTGACGATAACTTTGTGGGTAGTATGTGGTCGGAGGCTGAGCTAGAGGGGGCAATACGTACTGGGGATGATACCATGCGTAGTGCACCTGTGGACTGAAGAATGTCTCCGCTGGTGGAGGGAAAACTAAGCACTCACGTCTGTTGTTCCACAGTTGCACCTCCCGCCTATAATGATGTATCTACTACTGTGTAGCACAGTAAATGTAACACCCGGGCCCACTGCCCAAGGCTCTAGCAGAGTTTCCGGAATGACGACTGGCCCCACAAACCACCACTAGCCTTAACTGCGCACTTTGTCCACACTGACGCGCAAGTCAGGATCAACTTCCCGACTGGTCACCCATCCTAGTACTACTCCAAGCTGAGGCACGCTTAACTATGGAGTTCTTTAGAGATGGGCTCCCGGAAAAGGAGGTGCACCTTGGTGATATGGGTAGTCCAATCATTCATTATAAGATCTTTTTATCCGAGGCCTCAAATTCCGGGATGTTACAATCTCCCCGACTTAGACTCTTGACGTCCTCGTCAAGGCTTAACTATAAGGCCTCATAATCTCTTCCCCATTTCAGTGCAGACCCACAATGACCCATGGACACCCAACTCCCGATCACAAAACACCAGCGCAAGGGTGGCTACGTCAACCATGGACAACCCTTTCCTACATGCCTGGACCGCACAGCTCAAAGACTGGCATGTCGCAGGCCCATGTGGGCCCCACCTACTGGAGGGGAATTGACTCTGATACCATTTGTAACATTTGGGCCCATTACCCAAGGCTCTAGTAGAGTTTCAGGAATGACGACTGGCCCCACAGACCATCACTAGCCTTAACTGCGCACTTTGTCCACACTGACGCGCAAGCCAGGATCAACTTCCCGACTGGTCACCCATCCTAGTACTACTCCAAGCTGAGCACGCTTAACTATGGAGTTCTTTAGAGATGGGCTCCCGGAAAAGGAGGTTCACCTTGGTGATATGGGTAGTCCAATCATTCCTTATAAGATCTTTTTATCTGAGGCCTCAAATCCTGGGATGTTACAGTAAAGGCACTCGTGCCAACCAAATATCACGACCCTCTCAACACAACGCTGGAAGTCTCTCTAGAATATCAGCAGTGTAAGGAGTTAACTGTATCTGTTATTCAAATAGATACAACATGTATCATATAAAACAGAGTAAATTGCCTAAAAAATACAACATATATCATACAACATGTTAGTAGAAGTAAGTAAGTTATACCTGAGAGGAAAAAATCTGGTCAAATGGTGAATCATAAAACTGAACCGATCCTCTCATAGTATCACTTCTTTGAACAAATGTAGGCCACCTATTCAATTGACAAACTAAATTTAGATAAACATTACAAAATGTTTGGACAAATATATAAATAAATTGTGCAAAATCTTTACATGTAATCCAAGGGAACATCTTTTGGCCACTCCTCCAAGTTCATAACTAGTGAACTTGGGCATCCAATTCCTAACCTCTCCCAACACCACATCTACAGTAGACATACACAACTAGATAGGTGGGCAGTTTTCCTAGAACGGGTGGTAGCCTTGTACAACTCCCTATACAAGTATGCTAGAGTTGCAACACCCCAAGATAGAGTGCTATAACTTGCAAAGTCAGACACAAGCGGGAGATATCGTACATGAACTCTATCCCGGTACTATCAGGAATAAGGTAACTATCTAAAATGTATAGGAGATATGCTCTAGTATATCTTATCCTCATTTGTCTTTGTTGTTCTTCATCTCCCAAAGTGAAATCCATATCCCTAAAGGTCTCACGCAACTATATCAAGGAGATATGCCCCTTAGACATCCCATCTGATGCATCTCCTAAGAAACTCTCACAAAGGTGAGACCATGAAGAAAATTGCCCCTCATCTATGCCTAAAGTATATGAAGTTGTAACCAGTGGGCCATCAATCCTAAGTCCTAAAAGAACTACAACATCCTGAAGGGTTACACTCATCTCAAAAGGGGGAAACCTAAAAGTATTGCTAGAGTTGTCCCACTGGTTAACTAAGGTAGTGATTAAATTGGGATCAAGGTGGATAGGTTGTAGCCTAGGAACAAGCCCAAAACCAACCAAAGAAATATTTTCTAAAACACCCGGGTCAGTAATAGGCCACTGTGACAACATGAAGTGGTGCTGCGAGAGTCAGAAGGATGCTTGTCTAGGAGCCATATCTATGAAAACTGTAAATACTACATTAAATGAAAAGAGAAAATATTACATTAAATGAAAAGTATAAATATTTTACAACATATTACTTTGTCAATATTATGTGAGAGAAGGACAAATTATATTTTCTAATAACTTTTCTCACCATCAAACAAATTCCTTGAGATAAGATTCTTCATTAGATAAGATGAAATTAATTCAAATACATGAACTACCAAACTATATTAAAATTACAATATGAACTACTAAAAGAGAAATATTATAATATATTAGTTACTGCATTTGATTCAATATCTCATCTAGAGGTTCATAAAATGGCCACATTTGATGTGCAAATTGATGTATCTCTGGATGTGATACAACTAACTGGTTGTTAACTTGTGCATTGATTGGCATTGCTTTCTATTTCGTGTGATCCCAATACCAACTTGGTTGCTCAAGAAGTTCTTCATACATGTGAAATATTTTCTTTAAAAATTGCCAATGAAATTTTGCTTTTTCTTTTGTCACCATAAAGCCTAGCTTGTTGTACAACAAATCTGGTACGTCATTCCAGTCATCATCTAATAGAGTTTGATGAGCTATTTTTCCTTGTAGGTACTTTGTAGCTATTATTTGGATTAACTATACAAACATATAAAATGTCCATGCCCTTCGATGAGCCATCTGTAAACATTACATGACTTGAGTAAATTGAAATTGCAAACATTACATGACTTGAGTAAATTGAAATTGCAAACATTACATGACCAAACATCATATTACATTATGACAAGTGTTTTTATTATGGCCCCTTCTGTCACACTTATGACAATGATATGTATATTTCTTTGGATCAACATCCATAGTTGAAGGCTTTCTTTTTTTCTTTGGTCTTCCAGCGTGACTTCGTTTTCTTGGGGGTAATAAGGGATAAATATCTCTACTTTCATCAAATTGAGGCCAATACCTCTTGTCGGGAATACCATAGAATTTAGTTATGTATGCGTTTAAATAAGCATCATTTGTAAAATATGGGCTCACATATGCATCAGTATCATAATTGACAGATCTTGCAGCTACCCAACCATGAGAACATGGAAAATGCCATTGTTGTGGAAAACCACAACTGCATTCACTTGCACCATTTGGACGCACTATGACTTGAAATTTATGTCCATCCATGTCATCAACAAGCCATTCATTATTGTTCACGCAGATGTTTACTGCTAGTTTTTTTGCATCTTGTGATACATTAAAAAGCTTATCATGAAACCTAAAGGGCCAGTTATGTCCCTTTTGTGCACGACCATATGCTTGATTACGCCTCTCCAACCACATTGTAACAGAGCGATAGTATGTGGCAACAATTAATGCCTGTATTTGTAAACCTCTAACACCTTTTAAGACTGCATTTAACCCTTCAACACGATTGCTAGTCATTAACCCATATTTGTAACCTCTGTTATATGTGAGAGACCACTGTACAAGATCTTGGGCTATCAAATACTCCATAGCAGCTGGTTCTATGGTTTCTATATCAGCCATTAGAGGATCAAATTCAAGTGTATCAGTTGTGGATCCCACCTTCCACAAAAGTTCCTTCAACTCCTGTGACTTGAACTTTTAATGGAAGTTCTCATGAAGATGTCGAAGACAATATCAATGTTGAGCCCAGTTAAAATGTGACCTAAGTGCTGGAAAAATTCCACTCATTTGATCAGATGTAATACACAGATCTGTACGGCATGGAATGATTGGATTACAAATTTGTAAAGAACCAAAGAACCACTCCCATGAGTCCTTATTTTCTGCCTCGACAGAGTCCCATCGCAGACTAATGCATCCTGACGCGGGACGCATTGCCCTACTGTGGGGCCAATGTGTCTCCGACCGGGACACATTGCCCCCATAGGAAAGTACTGTATCCTACGCGTGGACGTATTGTCCCCACAGGAAAGCCATGCATCCCCATGCATGACGTATTGCAATTTTTTAAATTTTTTTACATTCATTATTATTCTTTCATACATATTGATTTGTATATTAATAATATTGATTATATTTGTATATTTACTATTCGTTCACTTGTATTTGAATGTCTGTAATATAACCAATTATTATAAATTTGTAATTTTGAATAGATCTGAACATGCATATGGATTATATAAGTGGTATTACAACCAACACTAGTTGGTTCCTAAATGATTATATAAGAAGAAATTAATCCAAAAAAATGATATATCAATAAAAACAAGGTTAAACATGAACCAACTTGATGAGAAAATAATACACAACAAATCAATATGATAGATCCAAAATGAACCAATATGATATCATAATATGATAGATCCACATACAAGCCAAATAAATGTCTGAACAAAGGCATATATACAACACAATACAATATATGAAAAACTAAGCACGTCATCCACGACCACGACATCCTCACCCACCTCCCTGTACATCTGGCTTTTGAGTACCGAAGTCATCTGGAGATTCCTCAATGGGGGACAACTGTGTAGTAGTAGGCTGACGAAGACCAGGGAAGTAATGAAAAGCTGGAGGTGGGGTGAGGGGTCTCTGAATACTAGGATGTGGGGCATCAGGTGGGGTGCATCCTGAGAAATCAAATGGAGTCGGTGAGTATGTGACATAATATGGTGGTCGACTGTCATGAATAACTGGTGGTGGGAGTGGAGTGTATGGAACATAAGAAGAACATGTTCCATAGTAGGATGTTGGTTGAGGTGGGGTGATGTATGAAGAAAATGAACCAATTCCTGAAAAGTATGGCCATGTCGGTCCGCATGCCATGAACTGAGAAGTGAGAGTGGGCTTAGGAGAAGTAAGCACAGGAGTAAGAGTAGTAGGAGTGGGCTCACGGGTTGTGGTATGAGTGGGTATGGAATCATATGGGCGAGCATAGTCAGGAAGGTTGTCAAAGTAAGTCCTCTGGATGCCATAGATGTATCTCTGATCTGTGCATGGGCATGCTGTAAAGCCGCTCAGATCTGCACATGTGATTCTACCTGTTCAAATAAAGTATGTACAAATAATAAAGACCAATTACATATTTTACAAATAATAAAGATAAATAATAATAATTTGTAAAAGAAATATAAATGATACACACAAATTGTTGTTGACGATAACTTTGTGGTTAGTATGTGGTCGGAGGCTGAGCTAGAGGGGGCAGTACGTACTGGGGATGATACCATGCGTAGTGCACTTGTGGACTGAAGACTATCTCTACTGGTGGAGGGGGAACTAAGCTCTCACGTCTGTTGTTCCACAGTTGCACCTCCCGCCTATAATGATGCAACCAGTCCTCAGTCGCATGACCCCTTCCATCTATCCTACTAAGGTGTGGCAACTCCAAAGTAGGTTGTACTTGAGAAAATCCGAATTATCCAAGTACTCTGTCAGGGAAGTGCCACTCTACTACTGTGTAGCATAGTAAAGGCACTCGTTCCAACCAAATATCACGGCCCTCTCAACACAACACTAGAAGTCTCTCTAGATTATCAGTAGTGTAAGGAGTTAACTGCATCTGTTATTCAAATAGATACAACATGTATCATATAAAACGGAGTAAATTGCATAAAAATACAACATATATCATACAACATGTTAGTAGAAGTAAGTAAGTTATACCTGAGAGGGAAAAATCTGGTCAAATGTTGAATCATAAAACTGGATCGATCCTCCCATTGTATCACTTCTTTGAACAAATGTAGGCCACCTATTAAATTGAAAAACTAAATTTAGATAAACATTACAAAATGTTTGGACAAATATATAAATAAATTGTGCAAAATCTTTACATGTAACCCAAGGGAACATCTTCTGGCCACTCCTCCCAGTTCATAACCAATGAACCTGGGCGTCCAATTCCTAACATCTCCCAACGCCACATCTGCAGTAGACATACACAACCAGACAGGTGGGTAGTTTTCCTAGAACGGGTGGTAGTCTTGTACAACTCCCTATACAAATATGCTAGAGTTGCAGAACCCCAAGATAGAGTGCTACAACTTGCAAAGTCAGACACAAGTGGTAGATACCATACATGAACTCTGTCCCCGGTACTATCAGGAATAAGGTAACTACCTAAAAAGTATAGGAGATATGCTCTAATATATCTTATCCTCATTTGTCTTTGTTGTTCTTCATCTCCCAAAGTGAAATTCATATCCCTATAGGTCTCACGCAACCATATCAAGGAGATATGCCCCTTAGACATCCCATCTCACTAGTAAAAATTGGGCCATTATTCACGAGTGAGTCATGTCACAAACCCCTCTCTACAGGCCCTCACAAATAGGGACGGTTGTGGGTCTGGCCCTCACAAATGGTCCGTGAAGAGAACTCACGTGACAAATACCAGTGGTCCTCACGAATACAATTGTCACAGACCAACTGACCCTCAAGAATGTTATATTGAGGGACTATTTAGCCTTCATAAATACATTTTTGAGGGACTATTTAGCCTTTATAAATACATTTTTGAGGGACTATTTAGCCTTCATAATAACATTATTGAGGGCATGTTTAGTTCTCATAAATACATTTTTGAGGGACTTGATGGTCCTGGAGAATATATTTTTGAAGGGATAATGCCTTCATTAATATTATTTTTTAGGGGCTATGTGGTCGTCATCAATGCAATTTTGATGGTCAATCTGGACCTTCATCAATATATTTATGAGGGACTACTGTAAATGATTTGGTTATTGATTATTGAATGATTTATTAAATGTTAATTAATTGTTACTATAGTGAATATCAAATTTTAAATGAAAACTTTATATACATAACCTCAAACAATATTTTTATACTAATTCACATGACATCATAAGAAGATTCAACACCAAAATGACACATAAAAATGTTAAATCACCTCAAACCAATTTTTGTTATTGAAGCAAAATATTATCCATACATTGCGTGCTCAACGTTGATATAAATAAAGAGTACATATGGTTCTAAAATTTGAGATTGATGACAATCAACATATCATGCTAGAAACTCTTAAGATCTATAATGTCTCCATATTCCTTCAAATGGTGTGGTGCTCTTCATCAATGTCAGGCCTCATACGGTTAGGTACTTGAATATTCTTCTCCTAAAAATGACAAATCATTATATTAATAGAATTTAAAGTTAATATATAAATCATAGTACAACAAACAACTTACCCTTATATTTCGGTTTTGGTCTACTCCAAGGTGCATTGTCTGTCAAAATCCATCATTAAAAGTAATTCTACCCTATCAATATAAATACAAAAAGGAATCAGAGTGAGTGATAGTTATCCTAAAAGTAATTATCATGGTCCTTGTGGAAATTAGATTTGAAGTCAAACTTGAAAATGGAAATTTAGTCTGCATTTTTGTATCATAATTAATTACTCTTACCTAAGAAACACAATGACAAGAATGATCACAAATTTAAAGAAAATGTCATGGGCTTCGTTAACATTTATTAGTTAGAACTTACATGTCTTAGTAGCTTCACTATTCGGTCACTGTATCATAGAAAATAGGAGACCGCAAAATTGTAGCACAGAAAAATCAGCATTGTCATAAAGACAAATGCATAAACAGAACCCAAGAGTGCCACACATGCTCATGTAATCAAAACAACATCAGATTTCTAAACCTTTTCAAAAAATTCAAAACTAACCCACCCATGGGATCAAAATTAAACCTTTTCTAAATCAGAACTAGATATTCACTCAGATTGATCTTCAAAATAGCATCATGCCACCTGGGATCAACTTAGAAAGTAAGTGCAGAAATCAACAAAAATATGAAGATGTTTACTAATCATAGATGAGAAAATGTTGTAGAATAGAACTTTGTAGCCAGTCATCATAATGAGAATTCAGAAAAAAGAGAACAACTATGTATAAGTGCTAAGTTTTCATAAAACTAAAAAACTAGAAGAGAACAACACCAACTGATTGTAGAAAAATGGTTCAAATAATGAGGTTGAACACCCAACTGTAGATGCCAAAACCATACAAAAAATGGCTACATGATTTAAATGAAACTAATGCAAGAGATGTCCAAGTATGTAAACAGATCCTCCATGCTTGGTTTCACCTAAACATGTTTGGAAGTGCTTTCTATGGAGTATGGAAGATGTATTGTAATGAAACTAAAGCAACCAGCACGAACTTTGAACCTTGATATACTGAAACAGGTGCATTTCCTATAGATTGCATGTAGTGTAGAGGAAGGGATGTGAGATACGGAGAAATGGACAACTAATGCAGTTTTTAAGAATGCTATGTTATGTTTTCAGATACTTCTTAGTTTATAGCCTTGGATCTAACAGTTCAGCAAACCCTTACCCTACATCTTATCTACTAAGAGATTAGGCACATTGCCAATAAATGGCTTACAAACCATCAATCGGTGCATCATTATCCATCTCGGGTTAAGGAAACACCTAATAATGTCTACAAATATCCAAATCTCCCAAAAATGCAGCCTGTCTACTACAAGCAGGCTCCTCACGCGTCACAGTTCCATCCTCATTATGAAAGCTCCAATTCAGACATGTATCGATTGTCGTCTGTAGATGCCCATCCACACTACCCAAATGATATTTGCATTTTTTTGCATGACCTTCTTAAAATAGTCTATATAAGCATAGCTTGATAGAGTTATGGAGCTCTAAAAACACCTCACTTTGTTACTATAGAAGCTTTTCACAATTTATAAATTTGAAGTATCTACTACAGTAGTGGTAATTGTTCCTATTCAAATTTCTTCTAGTATTGTCTAACCGTTAAAAGGGATATTGTATTCCTACCCTTCTAGACCAGATTGAACTATCTTAACAAACTAACAATATTTTAACTAGAATGTCTTCTTGATTGATGAAATAGAGTTGTGTATATTCATAATTATCATACACTAATTTTGTTGTAGTCCCAAAACTCAGAAGTTTTGTCACAGAGGCAGGAAAGAATATTGAAGATAAATACAAAACTAACAGTAACAATAGGAACATACCAATTAATTTAATTTGAAGTATGAATCTCTATATATATGGTTGGGCTATATGCAAGAAGTGTCCAGGCCATATCCATTAAGTATCTACCCTCTAAAAAATGACGTCTGAAAATCTATCTAATATTTATCCAGGAAAATTTAAGGAGTACTAGTATCCAATGCATGTCCAGTACGGACAGAAGACCTATTTAGAGCAATGGTGTTTCTAAGATCTATGCTTGTATCTCACACCGAAGGTCTATACAGGAAAACATATGAAAAAGACGGCACGGTTGAATTATCTTAGGAGGTTCATCACTACTAATAGATTTATGATGTATTGACAGGCAAAGGAAAGCAAGAAAGGTGATTTGCAAAATATCGAAGTCAGAAATCTTACATCTGAGTTGTTTAAAAACAATTGAGAATACAACGTAACTAACATCGAGGACTAACTAATAAAATTGCAGTGAATTTAGAAGAACCAGTGTCAAATAAAACAAAGTGAAATAATAAACACTGGATATTTTGCTATTGAAACAGTGAGATATTGGAATTTTGAAAAATCACTATAAATAAGACAGCATAGAGATCATAAACATCAAAAATTCATTACCTTTTCCTTAAGTTATCAGATGATAAGACATAGTCTTGTTTCTTACAAGAACTAATAATATCATTAACCTCTTGTCTGGAAAGCTCATTGATATCTTGGATCTGTAAAACGAGTTTAGCAGTTGCAAGTGAAAAGGTGGTAAATATGGGATAAATACTAAGAAAAACATGAGCACTTCCAACCTTCCCAGATAATAGGGATTTCTCATCAGCAGTTCTTTCAAGAGAAGTTACAGCAGACGAAAGAAGAGAAACAACTAAGAATAATGTAGGCTGCATCTGCCTACTTTTTCTCAAATCAACGACAGCAGAAACATGTCATTTCATTGTAACTAAGATCATAAGAAACATATTCAACATATACCAACATCAGCTACATTTCCAGACATTAAGAAAGCTATGCAAGATCCTTTGGAGCAGACTCAAACCAATCCCACACCCAATGTTGAAACTTGCAAGTTGCAACAAACCATCACTAAATGGAGATTTTTGCCTACCCCTCAGATATGATTCTTGAAGATACATTTACAAAGAGAGTTGTGGTTTACATAAAGAAAATGGAGAGGAGAGGACAATTAGCCTATTGTACCTATAGTTTGAGTGATTTCTTCCTCACATACAGGTAAGAGCTTAGACTTATCATTATGCGGAACAATTCCAGCTCCATTCTTCGTTGAAGCTAGCAGGAAGTAGTGACAATATGATCACATGATGCCATTTGTTTATTCCTACAGACTGGCATATATGTTCTGAAGAAATAAAGTATACCTCAAGATCTGTCCTAGGAATAGAAGATAAGATATCCAGAGGGAAAAGCTGCTACATCAACCCAAAAATATCTTGAACAATATTGTATTCATCAATCTCCTCATAAGGCCAAACCTGGTTCAACAGAGATACATTACCAAAACACTTTAAGTGAAGTGACTGCAGATTAGACAAAAAGGTGCAATGTTTTGAAATTCGGAAAATAACCAAACTACAGACTGGCTATTACTTTCCCTGAGAAGTACGCTTGAAATATCGAGCAACTGAAACATTTTTTCTACCTTGCTTAGTATTGAGACAGCTAAACTGATTCATTCTAGAGAATCTTCATCAACACTACAAATATCCATAGAAAGAATTTGATCCACAATAGATTGGTGAGCCTTCATAAAACCAATAACCTCTCTGACAACTTTGTTCTTGACCTACACGTTAATTTTAAACTAGCATTAAATAGTATCTAACCAGGAAGGAAACTAGCACCACATAAGAAAGTGAATCATGAAGAAGATAGAAAGTACAACCATTTCTGAAACAGTAACGTATATTTCAAGGACATAAGACAGTGACAACTAACATCATCATCATCATCTAAGCCTCATTCCCAACCATGATGTAAAGGCTTAAACTATTTCCATATAAGCTATACCAAAGACAGTGGCAACACCAAACTAGAAAATATAAATTTGCACGCGTGACCAAAAACTCAAAGTAACTTGGTAATATGATGCCAGGCAAGTATGAAATAAATCGCATTTAGCAGTCAGTTGAGAAATTTTTCAGCAATCTGAGCTTTTTTTTTGCTTGCTGTTGCTGTTCTTATGCTTAGCAACTTTAGTTGGGTTACACATTTATATTCAGCCTTCCGTTGTCCTTCAAAGAACATCTTTGGTTTTTCACTACTTTATAAGTCTTCTTCTATAATCGAATTGAGGGTAGTGTGTCAATTTGCAATGAGAAAAACTAGAACTACAATATGTATCCCTTCAATGAGTCAAAAGGTTATCCAGTTTTGGAAGCTATATCAACCTCGCAGTACACATAAGACAATGAAGTCAAACAAGTTTTGGGCACAGACACTTCCCAGACGCTGCCCAAAATGTTTTGTACACGGCTAGGACGTGTCCTACCCATTTTGGTCCTTTCTTACAGCCCGACACTTATTGGGCACGGCCAGGACACTTCCTGGGCACATTATTGTTATAGAAGCTGCCACAACAGCGTATTTGAAGTAAATTCTGAACATACAACCACTACTCAACTATGTCTTGTCATCGAGAGGATGTAACACAGAGCATCAATCTAATAAAGATTGCAACCTCTTAAAAAATGAATTTGTATTAATTTAAGATGAATTAGATATCATAAATCACATTTTGTTCTAATAACTTGATTAATCGAGCAGTGGGAATTCATTTACTTATTCTCAAAATCTGCTATATTTAATGGAATCAAAGAAACAATTAGTTGTCTAATTCATATGCTTCTACTACACATAAAGACATGCATGAATGTATTCATTTACAATTATACACACATCTACATAATTCTAGAATAATATTCAACAAATTTTGATGCATGCATACATTATACACATGTACATATCACAAAATAAATCATCTAATGTTTTGTCCGTGACTGACATTTTAGAATACTATTGTGTCCCATGTCCATGTCTAGAAATGTTACGTGCTTCATTTTCTGAACAGTAATAATGTATATCCTAAAAAGGGCACATACATAATATCTATGCCCATCCATGAACCAATACCATCCTGTAGCAGCTGACTAACGCATCAACAATAGGAAATGTGTCATGCCCACACTCACAAGAAAAGAAAATAGGGCTAGTTACTTATTAGTGCTAGAATAACACAAGTACAAAATGAATATATATGTTGATAACAAAATTTCTAAAGGAAATGTATATGATGCATTTAGGTAAGGCATCATTGTAATCGATATAATGTACTAGTAGAGATTTACTCTCAACCCAACCCATATAAAACAAATGAAAAATTTCAATTGTGGCATGAATATAAACAAAAGATATACCTCAAAAAAATCTGACAAATCAATCAGTGTTGCAAGACTAGAAACAAGCCTAAGAACAGGAGTAACAAGTGACCTTTGTTTATCAACCTCTGGATGGAAACTTCTTCCAAGCCTACCTTTGTTTAATACTCACTACATAGAAAAAGGTGACGAAATAAATAAATATAATAGAACAGACAGGGTGTCTTAAAAAATAGCAACTTACAAACTTAGATGAAGACAAGTGTTCCAAGGCACCCATAGATAACATGATCTCAACACCAATCTTCTCATAGTTATGGCTAATTCTTAATAACATAGAAAATTTAGCTTCACGAGTACACAGACGTTGTAGAGAATCCAATGAACGGCCACTGTCCTGTAGAACAAACATACACATAGAATCATCAGTAAAACGATAACTACAATGACTATGTTTAATCACTACTAAGAATGTAACCATGTTGCCTAAAATAGCTAAGCATTTGGTACGGTAATTTAAAACTAAAAGAACAGTTTTCAGAAAACGACCCAGGCCGCTCAAGCGGCTCAGACCCCTGGTCACGCCAAATAGCCTTTAGGAGGCAGTCAGGCGGCTTGCATTAGGGGCCACTTCATGCCCGCTCAGTCCTGCGCCCGGAGCGGAATACACTTCAAGCAACTTCTTGTTAATTTCGTCCTCTCTCAATCCAGTGCCGACGCCCCATCATCATGCCGACGGCTTCTAGTAACAAGCTGGCTTATCAAATCACTTTAGGGGGCTGGCGAGAAAGGGTGATCCTGAAGGACAAGATGGTAGCGTGGACTGGTAATTGTGTGCGGCGGGATGGGGATTGCGTGCGGCAGGATGGAAGCTGGGTGCCGCAGGAGGAAGAGGGGTTGCGGGAGGCGGAGACATTTAGTTTGAAAATTGGTTTGCGCTTCGGCGGAGGAATGGTTATTTGGATAGGCAAATTGCCCGCCATCAATTTGGGTCGGGTGGGAAGGGTTATGAGATGCAGGGAAATATTTGGCATGGTATTTTTCACGGGGTGATTAGTGAGTAATGTATTTGTGAGGTATTAGTGTTCACATAAAAGGTCTAAGGATGTAAAAAACACGGTTGAGGGATTTGGTCCCATGTTTGAAGGATGATCCCTCACAAATAGACATCATTATTCACGATTTTCGGTTCCTCACAAATGTTCTTCAATAAAGGCCAAAATTTTTATAGTGATATGATGCATCTCCTAAGAAACTCTCACAAAAGTGAGACCATGAAGAAAATTTCTCCTCATCTATGCCTAAAGGATATGAAGCTGTAACCGATGGGCCATCAATCCTAAGGCCTAAAAGAACTGTAACATCCTGAAGGGTTACACTCATCTCAAAAGGGGAAAACTTAAAAGTATTGCTAAAGTTATCCCACTAGTTAACTAAGGCAGTGATTAAATTGGGATCAAGGTGGATAGGTTGTAGCCTAGGAACAAGCCCAAAACCAGCCAAAGAAATATTTTCCATGACAAATAGACAAATGACAGATGGCATGTTCCCATACAACCAGAATATCTATATCCACCATAATACGGGAGCAGGTAGAATGAGATGCGTGGGACAACCAATCACAATATATTATTTCCTTCTCAGTCCTCTCCAAATCTGGACCTCCTAAAAAGAAGAGGAGAAAATGCTACTTATACACTATAACACTATTGCATTAGATCCTATTAAGTTTTTGGAAAAAAAAAACAAAACGGCACGTTTGGCCATTTTCATTTCCATAATAGTACGTTCTTGAACTTAATTCCCAAAATTACACATTTTGGGGGCAATATGTCCCATGTGGAGACACATTGCCCTCTCGAGAGATAATGCATCCCGGACCAGGACGCATTGGCCCCACACAGGGGCAATGCGTCCCGGACCAGGATGCATTGCTCTACGACAGAGCAATGCGTCCCAAACTGGGACGCATTGGTCACACCGGAGAGCAATGTGTTTGGGGCCGAGATGCATTGCCCCTGTGTGGGGCCAATGCGTCTCAGCTTGGGATGCATTGCCCTTCGGTGGGACCAATGTATCCCATCCCGAGATGTCCCAACGGTTAGTTGGGGTAATGTGTCCCGGCTGGGGACGCATTGCTCCCCTGACTGTTGCAACATAGCCGTTACGGGCCACGGCCATTGTCACGTGGGGGGCAATGTGTCCCCATTGGACGGGGATGCATTGGTCTCCTATATAAAGGAGATGAGATCACCCCCAAACCCACAACATCATCTATTTCCTCAACTTCTTCTCTACTTCCATTGCTCAGGAGTTCCCTTCTCGGATTTCTATTGCTTGGGAGCTGATTTCGGATAATCTTGGAGCTGATTCTGGGCAATCTTGGAGCTATTCTTCTATTGCTTCGCTGCTCAAATTTTTATTGCTTCGCTGTCTAGCCGGGATTCTTTCTCTTGTTTCTATTCTTGGGTTTTGAGATCTCGCAATTGGAGGTAATTTTTCTATTATATTTTTAGATTCAAAAATTTGTATCTAAAATTACTATGCAATATTAAAAATAAAATAATTGTATTGCTACTATTTGATTCCACATTACTAAAATAATGTTATAAAAAATAATTACTATGCATAGTAACATGTAGGACATGTTTAAAGATTACTATGAATATGATTCAATGGTGATTGGCTCATAGTGCAAGTGGGAGTCTTTGGGTATGTATGCCCTGAGAGCCTATCATGGGATGATTGGTGGGATACATTAAGATTGATTTGATAAACATCAGAGGCAAGCTTCCAATTCTTTCTAGTTCATTCATATGAGATAATGATAGAATGGATTGAATGTCTAGAGAATGACAGTACTCAATGACGTATGCCTTCAGGTTCAGGACCTGAACAGTGAGATCATACAGATGCTAAGAGTTTGTATATTCTTATTATGTCCCTAGTCGAATGTCATTGTGGAAGGTAGATAGACAACAATGACACACAAGACTAGATTGTTGTGTTGGTTGATGACAGAATCTCATTAGTCATGATATAGAGATATCAAACCAAACACATAGATACTTGTTAGACAACAAGTGTATCGGACAGACCCACCATGAGTTTGACACATGGAACCATGACATGGTGGTCACAGTCAGTTCTCACAGTGATGGTGGTGAGTGTGATTCTTTGACCTGAAATCACTACACTCAACACATGTTGTTGGGTACACTTTAACATCATCAAATGCAGTCCTGAAACATGGGTTGTTATAAAGGTGATGATTGGGTGGCTGTGACACATGGGGCTTTTGAGGGGTGAGTGATAGATATGGGATTTTTCCCTCCTAAGGGAGTTTGATATCCATGGCCACTTGATGAGTAGGATTGAGATAGGTATGCATGCATGTGTGAATCAGTATGTGATATTGATTTCATACATATCTCCTCCAATCTACTGTGAGATAAAAAAAGTGAATGAACGTTGACAAGATGACTGTTCCATGCCTCGAGTTCATTCGGGATATCAGTGACAAAGGAATTATACATTCACTGTAATACCATTCATAGATTGTAGGATTGAAAGTTATTCTCCAACTTTCGTTTTCACTTGGGTAGCACTGATGTGTGACTAGGCACCGCTCTTTGCTTATGAAGTCATAAGTGTTATGGACTTTCACTGCCAATGTGAAATAGACCTGTAGGGTCACACACATAGGATTTAACCTGGAAGAGGAGTTTATCCACAAATGATGTTTAGATTAATTACTAAAGAAGTTTAGTAGTTCAATTAAACATTCAATCAATTGATAGGTCAGTATCATAGTGTTCAAGGTGTTGAACCAATTGATTAGAGTATCAGATTGATTGAAACTGTGATTGACTGATTTACACAAGTATGTTGCCCCAACCGATCGGCTCATGAGATGAACCGATCGGCTCATGAGATGAACCGATCGGCTCATGAGATGAACCGATCGGCTCATGAGATGAACCGATCGGCTCAAGTTGGTGAACCGATCGGCCCAGGACAGGCTGAACTGACCAGTTCAAGGGTTGAACCGATCGGCTCAACTAGTCCAACTGAGATCATTTTGAAAGTCAGAAGACTATTTTGCAAATACAACTTGTTTCACTTGTACAAATTCGATTTGGACAATGATTAATATTTGATTAATCGAAAACAAATACGAAAGTCAATCTGAGTTGGATCAGGACCACAAACTGATCAGTTCAGAAGTCAACCGATCGGTTGAGGTGTGAACCGATCGGCTCACCTTCCCAACTGACCGTTTCATGCTTGAAACGATCGGTTCAGGTGGGGCAGTTGGCTGTTTTGTGGAAAATCTCAAACCCTTCTACTCCTTCTTTAATCCCGTATTGCCCGGGGTAGAGAACCCTGTCCCATGACCCTCCTATATATAGTGGTAGTGGGGGCTTCTCAGGAACAACAACTCAGAACACCAGTTGCTCTACAAAGTTGTCGTTCTCTCTGGTTTTGGTAACCGAGAGAGCCCGAGCAAGTGCTACTCGATAAGGGAGGCACATCAAGGGAAAGACAACTGCAGAAAGGCAACTGGTTGCAGGAGAGTGTGTCGGTGACTAGTACGTCAATAGGAGGGTGTGACTCCTTTCGATTCCTTATGGGACAAGGATATCGAAGTTCCAGGTGGTCCGTGTGGACTACTTCAGAGGCGGGAGACTTCTGCCACTCAGAGGACAACTGTCAATCCCGACAGTCCCGGTGAGACCAGGAGCTGCACAGACACCGTCCAAGACTGGAGGTGAAGACCACGCAAGCCGCGAGGTATCGTCGCCGAGAAAGCCTCAGGACAAGTTATACCTCTACAAACTATCCTTCCTATTGTATAGACGTTGGCGCGATTCCTTCATTTTGGGTTATGGGGAGAGAAATTTTTTTTGTTTCCACTGCCTTCTCTGTCTCCCCTAAAACTCAATAGTGGTATCAGATCCACGTCAACTGCTCTATACTTTAGGATTATTGATGTGATCGATTTTTGATTTGTTGCCTTTATTTATTGCATACGATGCGAATAAAATTGGCTTTATACATGTCCAATCCTAAATCTACAAATCCCAATATACATATATGATATGTAATATGAATTCACTTGATACGTGTCGCCCTTAAATGAGTTTTGTGGTGGATGTATAGCGTGGTTATGGCCAATAAACCCTATATATGTGTGCTTGGTTGAATGTGGTTGCTTGCATCTTGATCTGCGCACCGATTCCCTATCTCCTATTCCTGATGTAACTCGAGATAACTCGAGATTTCTTTCCTACCTTTGCTCCCCCCAAATATAACGGGGTTTCCCAATTTAAATGTAAAATAGGATAGATCTTTTATTTCCTGTTATGTCAAAGAACGATGGACAACCTGACGACGACTAAGACGATCAGTTCAAGGAGTGAACCGAACGGTTGGCGATCCAGACGACCGGTTCGAGGAGCAAGACGATCGGGTGGCGGCCATAAGGAGATGCACGATGACCAAGCGAATCGATCGGTTGGAGGAGCCAACCAATTGGCTGGTGGAACCTAGACGACTGACCAGGGTGAGCAGGTCATTCATGTGATGAGTTGATCAACTCAGACGGCTATAGCACTTCATCATGGATAGGTTGCATGTGATGTAGACCTAGATGACCGTGATTCCTCTTGGCTCGAGGAATCACATTAGGATGGCCATTATCATCACTTTTATCATTTCACATGTTTTCTGTGGGATATAGCATGTATATGATACGTATTATATATTGCGATGATTGGATATGTATATGTACCTATAAAACCAAATCCCTCATTAAATATTAAAGCTTTAGATTCCTTCCAAATGCGACACACGTGAAAAGCTTGATCGGCCAAGTGTAGGCACGCCCTAGCGTGGTGCACTATCTATCTCATGGAAGCGTGAAGGATGGATATGTGGGTCTGCCCTAGCAGGGTGCGTATTCATTGTGTTGGCTTTGGGTTGGACTTAACAAGGTGACCTAGATAGGATCTAGCACCTTGAGGCATGGAGGTGATCATGGCAAGGAGTTGCGCATGACATCTTTCAAGAGTTGCATATGATGCAATTGGCAAAAGTTGCCTACCTAGAAGATCTAAGTTGTGGGTGACAACCCTATCTGGTTCATGACTCATAGGATTTTAGGATCTTGACCCACTAGAAGATTGTACGCTGCAATCTTACGAATTGATGGTGAGGGCTATCAATTTGAACAAAAATAGTGGGAGCGATAATTAATTAAAGTCCTAATTATATCTTCAACCTTTCAAATCAATCAAATAAGTCAAAATTGAGTTTTGGACTAAATTGCATATATTTCCTTTTGTAGTACAAATGACAACAAACAACAATCACTTTTCGTTGCGATCGGTCCTTGAAAAGGACAAGCTGAATGGGACAAACTTCCACGACTGGTTTAGGACATTGAGAATTGTTCTCACTCAAGAGCGAAAGCTCTATGTCCTGGATACTCCAATTCCAGAGGAACCTGCTCCTACCGCACCAAAGGCAGAAAGGGATGCTTATAATAAGCATTCTAATGATGCCATTGATGCAAAGTTCTTGATGTTGTGCTCCATGAACCACGGGTTGCAGAGACAACATGAGAACATGGATGTCATTGAGATGATTCAGTATCTCAAGAACATGTATGAAGATCAAGCACAACAAGAGATATATGATGTCTCCAGGGCGCTGTTCAAGTGTGTCATGACAGAAGGAGATCTACTTGGTCCTCACACACTCAAAATGATTGGGTATGTAGAGAACCTGACAAGACTAGGATTTCCCCTGAGCCAAGAGTTGGCTATTGATGTGATACTGCAATCGTTGCCAGAATCCTACAGTCAGTTTGTGATGAACTACAACATGAACAACTTTGACAAGTCGTTGACAGAGTTGTTGGGCATGTTGAGGACAGCCGAGACACATATGAAGAAGGACAAGCCTATGTCTGCGATGATGATCAACGACAAGAAAGTAAAATCCAAGTGCAAGGACAAGGGTAAAACTAAGAAAGGTTTTAATGCTAGCCAGCAGCCCAAGTCGTCTTCAACTCTCAAGGCCCAGGGAGGCGTGACCAAGAGAGGCAATTACCACCATTGTCAAAAGCCAGGACATTGGAAAAGGAATTGTCCACTCTGTCTGGAAGAACTTAAGAAGAAGGAGGCGACATACGTCTCCACCTAAGAGGTGTCATGAAATAAACTTGTAACATTTTTGAGGTATATGATACCAAGATATAAAATGTAAAGCACTCAATAAATGGGGCAAGTGTTGCCACCAAAGATAGGAGTACTTTAGTTTATTTTCAGCCTTGAAGGCATGTAATAGAGTTATGAACTGCTATTTCATATTTTCCAATTGAAAGAAACACATTAATTTTGCATATTGTATGACAATGATGGCAATTAATAAAGTTGATGTTTCAATCTTTATGGAAATGTCTTGATTATCTTGTGGTACTTGGTATGCATAAGATAAAATGATACCTAAAAGTTATTGATAACTCAAACAATCAAATTAGCAATTCATGACTCTTTTGGTTAGAGAACCAGTAAGAGACATGAATCTCTTGGACATGATTAATCAATCTTCACTAGTGGTAGTGGGAGAATGATTATCCTAATAGGTATAATGCATGTGATGTATTTACATACCTATTGGAGTTAATGCTAGTACTTCAAATGGTGTTTAGAGAAATACCAATATGAATATCTTGAAGTGTTCAAGAATATCATAGATGAAGTACAAATTTGGTAAAGTATTAATTCTTGATGAGATAAATGAATGAAATACTTGAACCAAATGTTTGAGATCCTTATGAGTGATTATAGTGAACTCATGATTAAGGCATATTGATGTCTAAATCAAAAGGAGTCATACTCTAAGGAGTTAGAGGATGATTAACAAATAACTAATTTCTTCTTAAATAAAGAATACCCTACACTAATAAAGGACATTAAGAATCACAAAGAGTTGCGAGTTCTTACATCCTTGACAGATACACCTCGATTATCTATGTGATGAGTTGGTCATGTGATGAATCCACTATCTAGATGATGAGGAACTGGATTTTGAGTTAATATGGTTTATAACCATAACATCCTAAATGACTTCCATGTGAACCATAAGGTATGACCTTGATGGTAGCACCCATTGGGATGAAATCCATAAGTGTGAATGAGTCTTAAGCGTTAAGACACATGGATAACATTTGAGAAGGATGATGCTTGTTGCAACTTAATGACTAAGATATTTGGCATACAGATACTAAAACCGCATTCCTATGAGGAATAAAACAAGGATGTGTACGTGACACAACCTATAAGGTTTATGAATCCATTAATGCAAATGAAGTCTATAAGTTACAATGGACTAATCAATGTGATTGATTGAGTACAAGCAACTCAGAACTGTGATCTTTATTTTGATAATATAGTCAAAAGGTTTGACTGATATGTCTAAGATAAAGAGGGATCTATGATTTAGTGGGAGTGTATTCACATTCCACATGTTGATGTGAAATGGAAATGTTCTAGAATGGAAATCCAAAGTGGAAATTATCTTTAGGGAAGATAGAGACCTTTCCTATTTGATAGGAATAGAGATCTATAGAGATAGTTCTAAAAAAATCTCTTGTCCTGAAAAGAGAGAGCATACATTGGAAATCAATACTGAAAGGTTCAATATACACATATTCAGTGGGAGAAAAACTTGTCCATGTTACATGGAGTTAGTATCCCAAGGCCAAGTGTCCAATTCTTGTGAAGAATGGGAACACTAAGAATAGATATGGATCTATCATGTATGTAATCATCCCATCATCTTGCATGTATGGACATGGCAAGAATGAAATGCATTCATCATCTTGTATGTAGGACATGACAATATGATATGCTCATCCTGATAACTCGTATGTGAGTCATGACGAGTGGATGTTTGTCTAGTTCTAGTAAGGGTTACTGGAATACCATGAGAACTTGATAAGTACTTGAGAAGTACTAGTTCTATGGAAATAAGGAAGGGTTCACTTTAAAGAGTTACACAGATGCGAACTTCCAGAAAAAGGATAGAAAATTAATTGCAAAATATATATGAGATATATGAAAGTGAATGTTTTTTGATAAATGGAAATGTTCCAATAAAACTATTTTAAAAGGAAATGCCGAGTATTCGTGTGTTAGAGAACAACAGTGGATACTATATGGATCTAGGAGTTCATAGAGATGAACTTATGGTTATTCCGGTCATTGATGACAAGTTAGGAGCATTTGTTCATGCAATGTGTCTAAAGGTTAGCAAAGGAATACTAGATTGCATATTACGGAAACTCCATCTCATACGTGTGACGTACAGCGAAGACATGAGAGAAATGCAGTTAATACCAACTTTGGCAAGGTGTTTCCATAACTCACTAGAGAACAGTAACATGTGGGACATGTTTAAAGATCACTATGAATATGATTCAATGGTGATTGGCTCATAGTGCAAGTGGGAGTTTGTTGGTATGTATGCCCTGAGAGCCAATCATGGGATGATTGGTGGGATACATTAAGATTGATTTGATAAACATCAGAGGCAAGCATCCAATTATTTCTGGTTCAGTCATATGAGATAATGATAGAATAGATTGAATGTATAGAGAATGACAATACTCAATGACGTATGCCTTCAGGTTCAGGACCTGAACGGTGAGATCATACAGATGCTTAGAGTTTGTACATTCTTATTATGTCCCTAGTCGGATGTCATTGTGGAAGGTAGATAGACAACAATGACACACAAGACTAGATTGTGGTGTTGGTTGATGAGAGGATCTCATTAGTCTCATGACATAGATATATCAAAGCAAACACATAGGTACTTGTTAGAGAACAAGCGTACCGAACAGACCCACCGTGAGTTTGACACATGGAACCACGACATGGTAGTCAGAGTCAGTTCTCACAGTGATGGTGGTGTGTGTGATTCTTTGACCTGAAATCACTACACTCAACACATGTCGTTGGGTACACTTTGACATCATCAAACGTAGTCCTGAAACATGGGTTATTATAAAGGTGATGATTGGGTAGCTTTGACACATGGGGCTTTTGAGGGGTGAGTGATAGATATGGGATTTGTCCCTCCTGAGGGAGTTTGATATCCATGGCCACTTGATGAGTAGTATTGAGATAGGTGTGCACGCATGTGTGAATCAATATGTGATATTGATGTCATACATATCTCCTCCAATCTACTTTGAGATCAAGAAAGTGAATGAATGTTGACAGGATGACTGTTCCATGCCTCGAGTTCATTCGGGATATCAGCGATAAAGGAATTATAGATTCACTATAACACCATTCATGGATTGTAGGATTGAAAGTTGTTCTCCAACTTTCCTTTTCACTTGGGTAGCACTGATGTGTGACTAGGCACCGCTCTTTGCTTGTAAAGTCATAAGTGTTATGGACTTTCACTGCCAATGTGAAATGGACTTGCAGGGTCACACACATAGGATTTAACCTGGAAGAGGAGTTTGTCTACAAATGATGTTTAGATTGATTGCTAAAGAAGTTTAGTAGTTCAATTAAACACTCAATCAATTGATAGCTCAGTATCATAGTGTTCAAGGTGTGGACCAATTGATTAGAGTATCGGATTGATTGAAACTGCGATTGACTGATTTGCACAAGTCTGCTGTCCCAACCAATCGGCTCATGAGAGGAACCGATCCACTCAGGTTGGTGAACCGATCGGCTCATGTGATGAACCGATCGACTCAGGACAGGCTGAACTGACCAGTTCAAGGGTTGAATCGATCGGCTCAACTGGTCCAACTGAGATCGTTTTGAAAGTCAGAAGACTATTTTGCAAGTACAATTTTTTTCACTTGTACACATTCGATTTGGACAATGATTAATATTTGATTAATCGGAAACAAATACGAAAGTCAATTTGAGTTGGATCAAGACCACGAACTGATCGGTTCAGAAGTGAACCGATCGGCTCAGGTTCACCAACCAATCGGTTGAGGTGTGAACCGATCGGCTCACCTTCCCAACCGATTGTTTCATGCTTGAAACGATCGGTTCAGGTGGCACAATTGGTTGTTTTGTGGAAAATCTCGAACCCTTCTACTCCTGCTTTAATCCCGTATTGCCCTGGGTAGAGAACCTTGTCCCATGACCCTCCTATATATAGGGGTAGTGGGGGCTTCTCAGGAACAACAACTCAAAACACCAGTTGCTCTGCAAAGTTGTCATTCTCTCTGGTTTGGGTAAGTGAGAGAGCCCGAGCAAGTGCTACCCAATAAGGGAGGCACAACAAGGGAAAGACAACTGTAGAAAGGCAACTGGTTGTAGGAGAGTGTTTTGGTGACTAGTACACCGATAAGAGGGTGTGACTCCTTTCGATTCCTTGTGGGACAAGGAGATCGGAGTTCCAAGTGGTCCTCGTGGACTACTTCAGAGGTGGGAGACTTCTGCCGCTCAGAGGACAACTGTCAATTGCGATAGTCCCGGTGAGACTAGGAGCTACACAGACACCTTCGAAGACTGGAGGTGAAGACCGTGCAAGCCGCGAGGTATCGTCGCTGAGCAATCCTCGGGACAAGGTATGCCTCTACAAACCATCCTTCCTATTGTATAGACGTTGGCGCGATTCCTTTGTTTTGGGTTATGGGGGGAGAATTTTTTTTTTCCACTTCCTTCTCTATCTCCCCTAAAACCCAAAAAAAAACAAGGTTAAAACATGAACCAGCTTGATGAGAAAACAATACACAAAAAAAACAATATGATAGATCCAAAATGAACCAATATGATATCATAATATGATAGATCCACATACAAGCTAAATAAATGTCTGAATAAAGGCATATATACAACACAATACAATATATAAAAAACTAAGCACGTCATCCACGCCCACGACGTCCTCGCCCACCTCCCTGTACATCTGGCTTCTGAGTACCGAAGTCATCTCGAGATGCCTCAATGGGGGACAACTGTGTAGTAGTAGGCTGACAAAGACCAGGGAAGTAATGAAAAGTTGGAGGTAGGGTGAGGGGTCTCTGAATACTAGGATGTGGGGCATCATGTGGGGTGCATCCTGAGAAATCAAATGGAGTCGATGAGTATGTGACATAAGATGGTGGTCGATTGTCATGAATAACTGGTGGTGGGAGTAAAGTGTATGGAACAGAAGAAGAACCTGCTCCATAGTAGGATGCTGGTGGAGGTGGGGTGATGTATGAAGAAAATGAACCAACTCCTAAAAAGTATGGCCATGTCGGTCCCCATGCCATGAACTGAGAAGTGGGAGTGGGCTCAGGAGCAGTAAGCATAGGAGTAAGAGTAGGAGTAGGAGTGGGCTCATGGGCTGTGGTATGAGTGGGTATGGGATCATACGGGCGAGGATAGTTAGGAAGATTGTCAAAGTAAGTCATCTAGATGCCATAGATGTATCTCTGATCTGTGCAGGGGCATGTTGTAAAGCCGTTCAGATCTGCACATGTGATTCTACATGTTCAAATAAAGTATGTACAAATAATAAAGCCCAATTACATATATTACAAATAATAAAGATAAATAATAACAATTTGTAAAAGAAATATAAATGATACACACAAATTGTTGTTGATGATAACTTTGTGGGTAGTATGTGGTCGGAGGCTGAACTAGAGGGGGCAGTACGTACTGGGGATGATACCATGCATAGTGCACTTGTGGACTGAAGACTGTTTTTGCTGGTGGAGGGGGAACTAAGCTCTCACGTCTGTTGTTCCACAGTTGCACCTCCAGCCTATAATGATGCAACCAGTCCTCAGCCACATTACGCCTTCCATCTATCCTACTAAGGTGTGGCAACTCCAGAGTAGGTTGTACTTGATCAAATCCGAATTATCCAAGTACTTTGTCAGGGAAGTGCCACTCTACTACTGTGTCGCACAGTAAAGGCACTCGTGCCAACCAAATATCACGGCCCTCTCAACACAACGCTAGAAGTCTCTCTAGATTATCAACAGTGTAAGGAGTTAATTGTATCTGTTATTCAAATAATAACAACATGTATCATATAAAATGGGGTAAATTGCATAAAAAGTACAACATATATCATACAACATGTTAGTAGAAGTAAGTTATACCTGAGAGGGAAACATCTGGTCAAATGTTGAATCATAAAACTGGACCGATCCTCTCATTGTATCACTTCTTTGAACAAATGTAGGCCACCTATTAAATTGACAAACTAAATTTAGATAAACATTACAAAATGTTTGGATAAATATATAAACAAATTGTGCAAAATCTTTACCTATAACCCAAGGGAACATCTTCTGGCCACTCCTCCCTGTTCATAACCAGTGAACCTGGGCATCCAATTCCTAACCTCTCCCAACACCACATCTGCAGTAGACATACACAATCAGACAGGTGGGAAGTTTTCCTAGAACGGGTGGTAGTCTTGTACAACTCCCTATACAAGTATGCTAGAGTTGTAGCACCCCAAGATAGAGTGCTACAACATGCAAAGTCAGACACAAGCAGGAGATACCATACATGAACTCTGTCCCCGGTACTATCAGGAATAAGGTAACTACCTAAAAAGTATATGAGATATGCTCTAGTATATCTTATCCTCATTTGTCTTTTTTGTTCTTCATCTCCCAAAGTGAAATCCATATCCCTAAAGGTCTCACGCAACCATATCAAGGATATATGCCCCTTAGACATCCCATCTGATGCATCTCATAAGAAACTCTCACAAAGGTGAGACCACGAAGAAAATTTCCCCTCATCTATGCCTAAAGGATATGAAGCTGTAACCTGTGGGCCATTAATCCTAAGGCCTAAAAGAACTGTAACATCCTGAAGGGTTACACTTATCTCAAAAGGGGGAAACCTAAAAGTATTGCTAAAGTTGTCCCACAAGTTAACTAAGGCAGTGATTAAATTGGGATCAAGGTGGATAGGTTGTAGCCTAGGAACAAGCCCAAAACCAGCCAAAGAAATATTTTCCATGACAAACAGACAAATGATAGATGGCATGTTCCCGTACAACCAGAATATCTGTATCCACCTTAATACGGGAGTAGGTAGAATGGGATGCATGGGACAACCAATCACAATATATTATTTCCTTCTCATCCCTCTCCAAATCTTGACCTCCTAAAAAGAAGATGAGAAAATGCTACTTATACACTATAACACTATTGCATTAGATCCTATTAAGTTTTTGGCAAAAAACCAAAACGGCACATTTGGCCATATTCATTTCCATAATAGTACGTTCTTGAACTTAATTTCCAAAATGACACATTTTGGGGGCAATGTGTCCTCTGTAGAGATGCATTTCCCTTTCGAGAGATAATGCGTCCCGGACCAGGATGCATTGGCCCCACATAGGGGCAATGTGTCCCGGACCAGGACGCATTGCTCTGCGACAGAGCAATGCGTCCCAAACTGGGACACATTGGTCACACTGGAGAGCAATACGTCCGGGGCCGAGACGCATTGCCCCTGTGTGGGGCCAATGCGTCCCAGCTTGGGGTGCATTTCCCTTCGGTGGGACCAATGTGTCCCGTCCCGAGATGTCCCAATGGCTAGTTGTGGCAATGCGTCCTGGCTGGGGACACATTGCTCCCCCGACTGTTGCAACATAGCCGTTGCAGGCCGCAGCCGTTGCCACATGGGGGGGGGCAATGTGTCCCCATTTGATGGGGACTCATTGGTCTCCTATATAAAGGAGACGAGATCACCCCCAAACCCACACCATGCATCCATTTCCTCAACTTCTTCTCTACTTCCATTGCTCAGGAGTTCCCTGCTCGGATTTCTATTGCTTGGAGCTGATTTCGGACAATCTTGGAGCTGATTCTGGGCGATCTTAGAGCTATTCTTCTATTGCTTTGCTGCTCGGATTTTTATTGCTTCGCTGTCTAGTCGGGATTCTTTCTCTTCTTTCTGTTCTTGGGTTTTGAGATTTCGCAATTTGAGGTAATTTTTCTACTATATTTTTAGATTCCAAAATTTGTACCTAAAATTACTATGCAATATTAAAAATAAAATAATTGTATTGCTACTATTTGATTCCACATTACTAAAATAATGTTATAGAAAATGACACTTGAAGGTTAATTACTATTCAAAAAATTATTGTTCCAAATTCCAAAATTATTGTTCTTGAATGTTAATGTTATAGAAAAAATATTGTTTCAAATTTATTTTCAAATTCAAAATTATTGTTCTAAAATATAAACTACTCTTCTAAAATTGATGTCAATGTTTGAAAAAATTAATTCATGATATAAAATATTAATTCATGTTAATTATTGCTCCAAAGTTAAATTATTGTTGTAAAATCTGAATTACTGTTTTATAATGATACGAACATGGAATCTAGTTCACATTCATGAATTGTCAAGTTTCGATATAATGGTCAATTTCTCTCAGATGGGTCTTATTCTAGTCGATCTGTTAGACCCATAAATATTTCACTTATCAATACACTATCCAAACTAAAATCATATATCCATACAATACTTGACATCAATCCCAACCACTTCTTTATCAATATATCCTATCATTTCCTTGGAGAAGATCATATGCTCACACAAGTTGATGATGATGATGCATATAAAACCTTGTTCACACTTTCATATGATGCCTATATTGATGTGTTTCTTGAAAAAACTACTTTCCACCAACAATCTAGTTTCATTAGTTTGTTGAATCAATTTGAATCCCAACCATGTAGCAGTAATGTAATTGTTGAATGGAATCAACCACCTGAATTCTCTCAAAATCCTACTATTGAGAGTATTGGTGTTGAGGTTGAGTAGGGTGAACAAGAAGGTGATGACAATAGTGATCATGAAGGTGATAATGATAGTGACCAGGAAGGTGATAATAATAGTGATCACGATGATGAATCATTGACTAAAACTGATGATGAGCATGGACATCCATTCCCTGACTCTATTACAGCATTGAGTTCCATTCCATATATATTTGATAAAGAATGGCCCCGACATGAACACATTGATACCAACTACGAATCTTTTTAAGATGAACAATGGGTTGAAGATTTTCATCAGGAATTTCATCTCAATTACAACCCTTTCAGCACTGAAATATATGAGGGTGCTTTATTTGCATCCAAAGTTGTAATGGTTGAGACGATCCAAAAATGGTCGATACAAAAGAATGTCCAATATCAGACACAATGCACATATAATCGTCATCTTAAATTTGTTTGTATCCATGACCATCAATGTCCTTGGAGTTTGACCGCTTGCCAGTCCAAAAGAGCAGGTGGCATGTGGAAGGTAAAATGTTATAGTACAAGCCACAATTGTCAACTCACTATTCAGAATCAGGACCATCACCAAGTCACATCATCTTATATTGTTCGTATGATAATGCCAATCCTAGTATCAAAATTGGATATGTCCACACAAGAAATTTGTGACAAGGTGAATGTTGAACTAAGGCTCCATATATCTTACAAGAAGGCATTTCTAACGAGGAGGAAGGTTGTCTGTAAAATATTTGGAGAATGTGAATCATCAAATCATACTTTGTTGTCGTTCCTGATTTCTCTGTCACAATTTATTCCAAGAACTATATATTCCCATCTTGTGGATGATTATACCCTTAAAACTGAAAGCACTTGTAGATTCAATCGGGTGTTCTGGGCATTTGGTCCAGTTGTGAGGGGTTGGGCCTAATATAGGCCTGTTCTTACTACTGATGGCACATTTCTAATAGGAAAATATTTTGGCACACTTCTCATTGCATGTGGCATAGATGCTGATAATGGTCTATTTCCAATTGCTTTTGCTGTTGTCGAGGCAGAAAATAAGGACTCATGGGAGTGGTTCTTTGGTTCTCTACAAACTTGTATTCCAATCATTCCACACCGTACAGATCTGTGTATTATTTCTAATCGAATGAGTGGAATTTTTCCAGCACTTAGGTCAAAATTTAAAGCTCACCATCGTTATTGTCTTTGACATCTTCGTGAGAATTTCCATCAAAAGTTCAAGTCACAGGAGTTGAAGGAACTTTTTTGGAAGGTGGGACCCACAACTGATACACATGAATTTGATCGTCTAATGGATGATATAGAAACCATAGAACCAGTGACTAAGGAGTATCTGATAGCCCAAAATCTAATATAGTGGTCTCTCGCATATGATAGAGGCTACAGGTATGGGCCATTGACTAGCAATCATGTTGAAGGGTTAAATGGAGTCTTAAAAGGTGTTAGAGGTTTACCAATACAGACACTTATTGTTGTCACATACTATCGCTCTGTTACAATGTGGTTGGAGAGGCGTAATCAAGTATATGGTCATGCACAAAAGGGTTTTAAATGGCCCTTTAGGTTTCATGATAAGCTTTTTGATGTATCTCATGATGCACAAAAACTATTAGTAAAGATCAGTGTGAACAATGATGAATGGCTTGTTGATGACATGGACGAACATCGATTTCAAGTCTTCATGCATCCAAATGGTGTAAGTGAATGCAGTTGTGGTTTTCCAAAACAATGGAATTTTCCATGTGCTCATGTTTGGGTAGTTGTAAGATCTATCAATTATGATACTAATGCACTTGTGAACCCATATTACACAAATGAAGCTCATATAAACGCATACAAAACTGAATTTCGTGGTATTCTCGACAAGAGGTATTGAACTCATTTTGATGAAAGAAGAGACATTTATCCCTTATTACTCCCAAAGAAACGACGACACGCTGGAAGACCAAAGAAAAAAAGAAGGCCTTCAACTATGGATGTTGATCCAAATCAATACATATCATTGTCATAAGTGTGGCAGAAAGGGCCATAATAGACACACTTGTCCGAATGTAATATGATGTCTGGTCATGTAATGTTTTCTATATCAATTTACTCAAGGCATGTAATGTTTGCAATTTCAGTTTGTTCAAGTCATGTAATGTTTGCAATTTCAATTTACTCAAGTAATGTAATGTTTGCATGTTATGACCGTAACTGAGCTTAATGGGTAAGTTAGGGTTTATGTGGATGACTACATGCTTAGTTATATTGGTCATTGATTAAATATGATTAATGATGATATATCAATCATGATATGTTAAACCTAATGAGAACCCCTAGTATGCTATCTCTTTGTATAATTAGGGTTTGAGAAAATATAAACCTTAGTCGGCTGAAATTAGGGTTTTCACCAAATAGGCTCATGTTTGGGGAGAATGAGAGAGGTATGCAAAGGAGAATGAAAATGGTAGTTTAAGACTAGGATAGCACGGGCATGGTGGGTTGTTGGTGGCACAGGCATTCTTGGCCACACGACCGTTTTGAAAGAATTGAACTATTTACTAACTTTTATACTCAAATCTTCTATAAACAATGCACCGCGGCTGTGGTATGTATCAAGGTCGTGCTGGGTCCATCTTAGCACTGCTGTGGCAGCTAACATGGTCATTCTGGGGTATTTTCTCTTCAAACGACTGTTCTACAGATTCCTGGATAGCAATGTATTGTTCTATTTTTTATTTATTTATTGGTAAATCCAAATAATCTTAATTTTAACTGAAGCTTTATATCTCAATTACAAACAACATGTAAAATTTTCATAATTTTTGGAGAAGGTTTGATCTCTGAAATAGATGAATTACAGTAATATTTTAATGACAGAAAATTCAGCTGAAATAAGAGAAAGTATAGTGAGGGGTCAATGTGTAATTGACCCAAGCAACTCAATTGCTGTATATGGTCAACCTAACACACAATAAGCTCTCATTATTCATGATTCATTCCATAGAAATGAAATCCTAGAGAGAGGGAGAGTTAGGGTTTGAGAGGAGAAATTGATGGAGATGCTGACCTAGGGTTTTGCGGTCCATGGAATGATGAAATCATGTAAGTTTAGCTTCTATGGATATAGTTTCATGGTGAATCTTCTCTCACATGTCAAAACTCCATCCCTCCTCTGATTTGATCCAAAATGGTATTAAAACTTCCCCTTTTCTCACTCTTTCTTCACAATCCCTCATTTTTAGGGTTTCCGAGCTGAAAGGAAGAAGAATTGGGTGAATTGCTAGGGATTTGATATGAGATCGATATTTTTAGGGATGAGCTATGTTTTTAAGCTGTTTTCACACCTTTGGGTGAGTGAGAACTTCCTTGAAATAGTATATTGCACGAAAATTAGTTAAATCATCCATAATCTTTAATTGCTTAGTATGCAACTACAAACCCTGAATTGTTTGTTTGATCGAAGTTGTTGCAAAATGATATGGAATGGATTCTTCCTCTGTTTGTTTGAATTTTAGATGATAAATTCATATTAGAAATGTATACAATACATCCTAATGAGAATTCCCTAAGTATTCACAAAGGTTATAAGAGTAAACTGAAATATAGGGAATTTGTCTGTGACTGAAATTGTTGTATAATTAAATAGAGAAATTTGTTCATCTGGATCCCCTTGGTTATGAATGATTATTTATCTAAATGCGTAGTACATATATGTCAGACATTTCATGTGATGTGAATAGTGTTTGCTTGATATCTTCGTAAAGAGGGTGAAGCCCTATATGAGTGGAAAGTTGGAAATTTGTGAATAAATATGGTGAAATCCATTTGAAGTGTTTTTCTTGGCATCATAGACTCTATTTATTCAATGTTATTCTTGATTCATAATATCTCAATGAATGGCATGGAAAACCCTAATTTATCTCAATTCGAGGATTTCATACATATGTCGATTGTATATGACTTGTTTAAAGCAATATGTATTTAGTGGATGTTTATGACATATTAAATCCTTATGAGAGCCATGTGATAAGTGAATGAGGTAAATGAAACCCTAAGGATAGGGTGTTCAATGAATTAAGCATTCTGATTACCACGTTCTCAATATGAGATGCAAAACCTAGGATTTGGGTCGATGTACACATTTTCCAAGAAAGTGCAAATAATTTATGGGTGTAAATGACGATTACTCGTATGCCAAGTAATTAGCTTTTATCAGTGTATTAGAAGATCAATTGCATGATTTTAGTTTATATGTGCCAAGTTGACATGTATTCAGTTTATTTAAGAATTTTAGTCTGCCTGCATTTATAGTATGTTGATTTCTCAGTAAATTACAATGTTTTAAATATACTGCTCTGCCAAGTTTAGAATGATGTACATGTCATATTATAAACTTCAATTAAATAGACGCGGTACCATAGAGATATCAGAGTCAAGTATAAGTAAGAGAAAGGTACAATGTAGAAAGAGCTTTCTAAGAATAATAAAATAATAGAAATAGGTGCCTTGAACACCGTAGATTCCCTACGGATGTCTGCACTATAGGGAGGAAACGATCCACCCTAGAAGCGACCAGTATACGGGGATCGGATCGCACCCACAGAGCATACGAGGAGATGAAGCCCTTGAAGAAGTCTCCTAAGAGAAGATAGGTTACCCAACATGAACCGGAGATCCCGGTGGTAACCCAGAGGTACCCACAGAGCATAGCAAGATGAGGCCCACGGAGCGTCTCAGACCCTCCTCCTGTGTACTCAGCCTAGAAGGAGAGGTCCAGTTAAAGGCCAGTTGTTTAGCCGCCTTAGTCAGACGTGACAGTTTGAGTCAAGCAGACCCGGATTCAGTTCTAGGCTTAGCTTCCTGGGTTTTAAGCTAAGTCTTGTACGGTGAGATCATAGTTCTCTATGGGTCTTCATATGTACACTGCATATGATTAGAGCATAAGCTAAAATATGTTCATATAGGTTTAAATAGTTTCTTATAAGTAAGAAAGGCTAAGAAAGATTCGAGTACAGTTTCCCAACAATTATTCTTTGTATGTTTCTGAATTATTAGTTCTCTTTGAAATTAATCAAGCATGCTCATATATTGATTTACTCTTGTTGATATCTAGAGTGTCCTGCCATATTTATGATTGTCAATGATCAGTCTCTTAAAAGCTTACTGTTGTTATAATTGATATCAGTTGCTCAAAAGTATATCTGTAATTATATAAGTGCTTTAGACTGTTTCTTTGAAGTACTCATTCACTGAGCGAGTAGGCTTACCCCTCTACTCAAAAATTTTAGGGAAACCAAGTGGACTTGAAGAAGGTCAAAGCATCAGAGTAGATCTACCACAAGAGCTAAGTATGAGTATAGTTAAGTTTAGTCAGTCCTTGTCACTCTAGGTCCTTGTAAATAAATAAGAGAGAGTTGTAAATGATGATGTATAACATTATTCCTCTTTTAGTAATATATGTGAATTAGCAAGTCTTATGTGCTTAAAAGTATGAGAAACATAATGAATGTTCATACATGCCTTTTTACTGTTGAAATCAGATTAGATAAATCAATGTTTAGATTCCCTTGTAAAGTTAGTTTATGTGGTTCAATGCGAGAAAACAAAGAGTTCAAAAAAGAAGAAAAAAAGTTAAGGGTGATCTTTGTATTACGTTAAATCTTCAATTTATGCCCTAATCTCATGATTAGTGGTAATTGTGAGATTGGGGTGTAACATTGTAATTTCAATTTAATTAAGTCATGTAATGTTTGCAAGTTCACTAAAAGAATGAATTTATAATGGGTTTTTTTATAGATGGCCATTTCAAATGTCTGTAGAGTTAATCCAAATAATAGCTACAAAGTGCCTAAAAGGGAAAAATGGCTCATCAAACTCTATTGGATGATGACTGGAATGACCTACCAGATTTTTTGTACAACAAGTTAGGATTTATAGTGACAAAAGAACAAGCAAAATTTCATTGGCAATTTTTAAAGCAAATGTTTCACATGTATGAAGAACTTCTTGAGCTACCTGGATGGTATTGAGATCACACGAAACAGAAAGCAATGCCAACCAATGAACAAGTTAAAAACCAGTTAGCTATATCACATCTAGATATACATCGAGTTGTACATCAAATGTGGCCATTTTATGAACTTCTAGATGAGATATTGAATCAAATGCAGAACTAATTATTGTAATATTTTTCTTTTAGTAGTTCATGTTGTATTTTAATATTGTTTGGTAGTTCATGTATTTGAATTAATTTCATCTTATCTAATGAAGAATCTTGACAAACTAATATGTTGTACAATATTTGTACTTTTCATTTAATGCAATATTTGCACTTTTCATTTAATGTAATATTTGCACTTTTCATTTAATGTAATATTTGCACTTTTCATAGATATGACTCCTAGACAAGCATCCTTCTGACTCTCCCAGCACCACTTTATGTTGTCACAATGGCCTATTACTGAATCAGGTGTTTTGGAAAACATTTCTTTGGTTGGTTTTGGGCTTGTTTATAGGCTACGACCTATCCACCTTGATCCCAATTTAATCACTGCCTTAGTTAACCGGTGGGACAACTATACCAATACTTTTAGATTTCCCCCTTTTGATATGAGTATAACCCTTCGGGATGTTGCAGTTCTTTTAGGCCTTAGGATTGATGGGCCACCGTTTATAGCTTCATATCCTTTAGGCGTAGATGAGGGGCAATTTTCTTCATGGTCTCACCTTTGTGAGAGTTTCTTAGGAGATGCACCAGATGGGATGTCTAAGGGGCATATCTCCTTGATATGGTTGTGTGAGAACTTTAGGGATATGGATTTCACTTTGGGAGATGAAGAACAACAAATACAAAATAGGATAAGGTACACAAGAGCATAGCTCCAATACTTTTTAGGTAGTTACCTTATTCGTGATAGTACCGGGGACAGAGTTCATGTACGGTACCTTCCACTTCTGTTTGACTTTGCTAGTTGTAGTAGTCTATCTTGGGGTGATGCAACTTTAGCATACTTGTATAGGGAGTTGTACAAGGCTACCACCCATTATAGGAAAACCACCCACCTGTCTGGTTGTGTATGCCTACTGTAGATGTGGTGTTGGGAGAGGTTAGGAATTGGACGCCCAGGTTCAATTGTTATGAACTGGGGGGAGTGGCCAGACAATGTTCCCTTGGGTTACAGGTAAATATTTACACAATTTTTTATACATTTGTCCAAACATTTTGTAATGTTTATCTAAATTTAGTTTGTCAATTTAATAGGTGGCCTACATTTCTTGACAGGAGTGATACTATGAGAGGATCGGTCCAATTTTATGATTCAGCATTTGACCAGATTTTGCCCTCTCATGTATAACTAACTTACTTCTACTAACATGTTATATGATATATGTTGTATTTTTTAAGCAATTTACTCTGTTTTATATGATACATGTTGTATCTATTTGAATAATAGATACACTTAACTCCTTACACTACTGATATTCTGGAGAGACTTCCAGCCTTATGTTGAAAGGGTAGGGATATTTGGTTGGAACGAGTGCCTTTAATGTGTTACACAGTAGTAGAGTGGCACTTCCCTGACAGAGTACTTGGACAATTCGGATTTATTCAAGTACAACCTACTCTGGAGTTTCCACGCCTTAGTAGGACAGATGGGAGGGGTCACACGGATGAGGACTGGTCGCATCATTATAGGTGGGAGGTGCAACTGTGGAACAACAGACGTAAGAGCTTAGTCCCCCCTCCACCAGAGGAGACAGTCTTTAGTCCACAGGCGAACTACGGATGATATCATCCCCAGTACGTACTGCCCCCTCCAGCTCAGCCTCCGACCACATACTACCCACAGAGTTATCGTCAACAACAATTTGTGAGTATCATTTATATTTCTTTTACAAATTGTTATTATTTATCTTTATTATTTGTAATATATACAATCGGTCTTTATTATTTGTACATACTTTGTTTGAATAGGTAGAATCACATGTGTGGATCTGAGCGGCTTTACCGCATGCCCCTGCATAGATCAGAGATGACATTTATGGCATCCAGGGGACTTACTTTGACAGTCTTCCCGACTATGCTCACCCCTATGATCCCTTACCCACTCATACCACATTCCCTGAGCCCACTCCTACTCCTACTCCTACTCCTACTCCTGCTCCTACTCGTGTGATTACTACTGCTGAGCCCACTCCCACTCCCACTTCTCAGTTCATGGCATGGGGACCGACATGGCCATACTTTTCAGGAGCTGGTTTATTTTCCTCATACATCGCCCCACCTCTACCAGCATCCTACTATGGAGCAGGTCCTTCTTCTATTCCATACACTCCACTCCCACCACCAGTTATTCATGAAAGTTGACCACCATCCTATGTTACATACTCACCAACTCCATTTGATTTCTCAGGATGCACCCCACCTGATGCCCCACATCCTAGTATTCAGAGACCCCTCACCCCACCTCCAACTTTTCATTACTTCCCTGGTCTTCATCAGCCTACTGCTACATAGTTGTCCCCCATTGAGGCATCTCCAAATGACTTTGGTACTCAAGAGCCAGATGTACAAGGAGGTGGGTGAGGACGTCGTGGGCATGGAGGACGTGCTTAGATTTTCATAGTTTTGTACATGTTGTGTAGTGTTGTATATATGCCTTTGTTCAGACATTTATTTGGCTTGTATGTGGATCTAACATATTATGATATCATATTGGTTCATTTTGGATCTGTCAGATTGTTCTGTTGTGTATTATTTTCTCTTCAAGTTGGTTCATGTTTTAACCTTATTTTTAATGATATCTCATTTTTTAGATTAATTTCTTCTTATATAATCAATTAAGAAGCAACTAGTGTTGGTTGCAATACCACTTCTATAATCCATATGCATGTTCAGAGCTATTGAAATTAACAAATTTATAATAATTGGCTATATTATAGACATTCAAATACAAGTGAAAGAATAGTAAATGTGCAAATATAATCAATGTTGTTAATATACAAACATTATGCATTAAAGAATAATAATGAATGAAAAAAAATTTATAAACCAGCAATGCGTCTTGCATGGGGACGCATTACTCACTATGTGTCCTGCATGGGGACACATTACTCAATATGTCCCCATGTGGGATGCATTGTTGCGTCCCGTGTCAGGACGCATTGGCCCCATCGAAGGGCAATGCGTCCAACTCCGGGATGCATTGTTCTCTGGTGGAACCAATGCGTCTCAGATCGGGACGCATTGCTCTGTCGCAGAGAAATGCATCCTGGTTCGGGACGCATTGCACTTGTGTGGGGCCAATGCATCCTGGAATGGGATGCATTACCTCCCAAGAAAGCAATGCGTCTCCACGGGGGACACATTGCCCCAAAATGTGCCATATTGGGAATTAAGTTCAAGAACGTGCTATTCTAGGAATTAAAATGGCCAAACGTGCCATTTTGATTTTTTTTCCTATGTTTTTATTGGACATGTCCTATAGAATGGGTGTCACCATAATACTGCCTCACGATTTGTTGATCAGTGGAACACCAACTAATTTATACCCCCACTATATCAACATCACATGTCAATGAAATTAATACAAATTGTTAATTTTAATTGCACCAAGATGTGTAATAAATAAATAAATAATATAGCTGACTCTTGTTTCGTGTGGGAGCAACAACTATGAACTAAGAAAATAACATCCACATCGTCATATAGAAAACAATAAGTAGTTACACAAGCAGAGAGATATGATTGTAAATGAGTAAAATATTACATGTTTACTCTATATTCTTTGGGTTAGATTAAAAATAAGTATATTTTTTACCCACCACATGTTTACCTTTTACTCACTTTACCCTCATCTAAAGTGGATAAGGTAAGTAAATTTTTATCCCACCCACTTTGTCCATTCAGCTATTAATACAATTTCAAATTCTATATATGTATAAAAGCATACTAAAACTTTAATAAGAAATATTATATCGTGGCATCCCACCATGATAAATGAGATTACTCAAAACCAAAACCTGATTGATCACTATTTAATCATATTATTAAAAAAGTGAACAATTAAAATAAAATAAAACTTCTTAAACATGTCTAAGAACATTTACATGTAGGTCCAATATCTTGCATAAAAGCACATACCATACCAAGTATTTATACAGTTGTTCAATGGATTCAACCATAACATGTATAAAAAGGTATTGTCCACATATACATCATGTACAAACATTAGCATATTGTCAAAAACTCAAGTCGATATGCATCATTTATAAAACTTTCCCATCCAGACTTGAGAGTACATGAACGACTTTAGGACACACTAACAACTAGCCAACCTTCTTCTTCTATTGAGCTCCAAACTACTCCTGGAAGACCCTAAAGATGATGCATGTCAGAGTCAAAAGAGTGAAGGAGATAAAACTCCAAGCATTGCGGTGGGAATTCAAAAACCTACGTATGAATGACACTTAGCAGGTGGATTAATTCTTCGGCAAATTGAGTGGCCTAGTGAATCAAATTTGATCTCTCAATGAGAACATGGAAGAATCCCACATGGTGAAGAAGCTGCTATGGAGTGTACCTTCAAAATTCATGTAGATTGCAGCCACAATGGAGCAATTTAGATATCTAAAAATGATGTTGGTTGATAAAGTCATCGATGCTCTCAAGGAACATGAGGAGAGATATTGAGACTATGACATGAGACATGAGTAGCAGGTCCTTCTAATGAAGAAAGACACCAAGTCTGAGGTGAGGCCAGCTCAATGAGAAGACACCTCCTATAGAAACACCTGCGGGCATGGGTGAGGTGGTCCACAAGGGCACAGACATGGGCGAGGCGTGGTCGAGGAGGATGCAGTGATGGGAATGCCTCTCGTCAAGAAACATATGTAAATCATGATACTAGTCATGATTAGAAGTAAGGTTAGGTGCTTCCACTACAATATTCTCGAACAGTACAGTTCGGAGTGTTGCGGAAAGCAGCAAGCAGAGAGGTCAATCTTACTTGGGCAGCATATGATGAACCAACTCTATTACTGGCCAAGCACAATGAGCAAGAACTCAATATGGTTTTGTTCAATGAAGAGAAAGTTGTGCCAAATAGGCACACTGATCAGAAAAATCACACAGATAAGTGGTGCCTTGACAATGGTGCAAGAAACCACATGACCAAGTGTCAAAGCAAGTTCAAGGAACTGGATGAGACAATCCAAGGACAAGTAAAGTTTGTATATGGCTCGAAGGTAAAGGTCAAAGGAAGAGTATATGTACTGCTTCAATTCAAGAATGGTGAACAACGATTGCTATCAAAAGTCTACTATATGCCTAGCCTCGACAACAATAGTATCAGTCTCGAACAAATGACTAAACAAGGTACCAAAACCACACTTCAGGGGGTGTTCCTATGGTTATATGACACCACACTGCTCCCTACACACCACAATAGAATGGTATGGTGGAGAGAAGGAATTAGACAATCATGGGAACTGTGAGAAGTTTATTGAAGACCATGAGTAGTTTATCAACCCTGTGGGGGGAGGAAGTGTAACATATCAAATCCTAGACATTTTGTCTTTTGACCCTCTTTCCCATCTTTTCCTTTCATTTCTATCCTCTTTGGCCTTTCTATTTAATTAGTGGACATTTGTACACCTTTTATGCCAACATATGGGTTTATGCACAAATACCTCAATAAATATTTTAATAAGGGTCTAATATGCAAATTTACCACTCATGTGAAATGTTAATAAAATATATTCGTTCTAGATCATTCCTTAGCCTTATGGAGCTAGGAAGAGAAAAAGGAATGAATAACGTTGCTTTAAACATGCTAATGTGATATGGAATTAATTAGTATGAGAAATATTGGTAATATTGGATAATGGGATAAAATTCATAAAAGGAACACTAATTGGTTAAAAATAATTTGAGATTTATTTTCCTTGGGTTAGGTTTGGCTTGTAGGCCAAGTTTCATAATTTTGGGACAATAATAATTATCTCTTTTATTTTGAAAAGAAAAGATGAGTTTTCCCTCAAAATATTAAATAAAATAATAAATGACTCCAAAAGTGGAAACTAATCTTAGATTTGAGATATACACATTTAAAATAGCCTTTATGTTAATTTTCATGTAATTTGGATAATCTTTAATATACATGTTTATTTAGGAGAGAGAGTGTGTAGAATCTTCAATTTTGAGAATTAATGAAATAAATGGCACAAACATGATCAATTAATGGCAAAATTGTATCTAAGACATTAATTGAGACACATGGGTGAAATTTACTAATATTTGGATAATCAAATTTGCTCATATTGGATAATCATAGAGTCATAAATGAAGGAGGAAAGAGAAAAAGAGTTTTAAATTATTTAACCAATTAAAATTCCTCAAAAGGTAAAACTAATTCTATATTCGGATTATACACCTCAAAATTAGTCAGGGTGTCAATTTTTATTAAATTTGGAAATTGTTTGAGCCCTCAAAAGAAGAAAGAGAAAACCATTGAATAACATGTGTCACTTTATAATCGAATTGGATTTATATTTGATTTACACAATCTGACGGCTCAGAGAGCTCTATAGATCCATTAGATGGTTGGGAGCTTGTTTCCTACCTCGGTCTGGATTGGGAAATAAGGAATAGATTTCCAATTTTTCAAATCTTAATATCTCTCTTCATAATCAACCATATCGAGTGATTTTTGTTGCTCTAGACTCCTCTCGAGATTCCACTTCTAATTATCGCAAGATTTTCACATTTTGATGAACATTCAAGAAATCCCCAAATTGGCCGAAGCCTCCCTCTCACCCCGAGTTCTTAAACCCTAAACCACGCCTCCTTGCCTATATATACCCATACCCGGAGCATCCCCATCATCTTTGCAACCCAACACACCCTCCACTTGCAAGTTTTGTCTCTATTTTGAACCCCGACGAGAGGCCAAAGGTGTGCAATTTGTTGCAGATCTCTCTCCGTCCTCTCTTCGTCTTCGGTGAAATTACATGTACCTTTGAATCTGGCTGCTTCTCCTCTTTCTTTTGGGTACCTAAACGTCAAGCTTCGTCGAGAAATCAGGTTTTGCCCAAAACTCACGCAAGCAGTAGCTTGCGGCTCGCCGACCATGGCTCAGATTGAGTTATGGAAGAAACCCCATGTGAAATTATCATTTTACCCCCCACCTTTCTCCTCTTCTTTCTCTGTATTCACGTGAGGGCATTATTGCCTTTTTACTTTTCTTTTCCGCGGTTTGACCCAACTTTGACAGCGTGACTTGGTCGCCCCTTTTTGGGCCAAGTCAGCAGGAGGGCCCGACCCCCTCTCTTGCTCGCTCTCTCTTCCTCTCTCTCATTTTGATGACATGTCAATCTGTGGTAGGTCAATATTTGGAAAATCATATATTTTTAATCATTTGTCCACAATTAAAAATAAAATATGTTCTGAACTCAAAAAAATGTGCTCTTTCTAATAAAAATATTTCCAAAGGTTGATTTTGAGTTTTGTCAAAGGTGATTTTCTAGAAAATGGATTAATTAGTTAAAAATCACCAAAAATGCATTTAAAAGTCCATATCTTCAAAATATATAATATTATATGTTATTTTGATCAGAAAACCTAACAAAGACAGTGGTGACAATTTCAAGGTCTAAATCGATGGTTTGTGTAAAAAGTTGGTAACTTTGGGGTTTTAAGTCCTTAATGAATGAATATAGTTCTAATACATGGATATGGTAATGATATTAGGACCAGTGGACCCTGATCTCATTTATGCATCTAAAAAGTGGTTTCTAGGACTCTAAGGAAGATGTATGTGCATATAACACCTTAGTTGGGATATTTATTCCTTAACCTAATATTCCCTAATGAGGCTTAATTGAACCTAATTCTGTTCTTGAAACCCTAATTTCTTGTGCCTCAAATTCGATCATAGTTTCTTTTTGTTTGGGTTTTAAACCCCACTGCCATGCTTGTTGATTCACATGATTATTCTTGCCATAACTACTTTTTCTAGCATGTAGATTTATGTTCTATTTAATTTAAAGTAGCGGTACTTATGTACAATAACCCATAGAGGGTATGTATTTATTCACCCTGGGGAATGTTTTATTCTCCCCATATTATTGTAGGTGACTGGGAATGTCTTATTCTCCCCTCACCTAAGGTTAGAGGTTCGGTAGGTGCCTCAACCCTACTTAGTTAGGTAGACATAATTATCTTACATACAAACCTCTTTTTAATATAATTGTTATTGGAAATATTCTTTTGATATAGCCACATACTCTTGTTATCTTCATTTTATGATGAACCCCTAGCCTATTTTATTTGCTTTACTTATCTTGTTATCCTAGACTAGTTTTGTGACACATACTTTTCTTTCCTTTCCCTTTTGCTGGGTGCCTTCCCAACCACCCAGGTGCTGAGCAAGGTGATGGATAAGACAAAAAGATCTTGGCTTTTGGCATGAACTTGGTTGATGGAGATGCTGCTTGGAGATAAGATTGTAGTAGTTAGACTTCCCTCTATCTAGATCCTATTTGTGTATCTTGATGTAAACCATAAAGGGAGAATGATGTATTCTTGTATAATCTTTTATGAAATTGAATATAGTTAGTTATTCTTTATTTTGTTGCTTTCCAATGGTCTTTTGTATACCATATAAATAAAGATTTGAAAATTTTACACCCTTTTCAACATCCCTTTTGAGTATGTTGGGAATGGATGTTTGATATTTCAATTTTTTAGTAAAGGGGTTATTTCACTCTTTTACAATATGGTATCAGAGCCCATGGTAGTTAGAATCTGACTATTTCAGTTTTGTCTCCCTAGTTGGAATCCTTGCCTTAAATAGTTCCTCTAAGTAACATGCTTACCCTAGATTTGATATATGGTTGATTTAGGACCATATAGTTCCACATTAGAATCTTTATGACTAAAACCCTAAAATACTCATAACTAAAACATGCATAACTTGATGTTTAGAATCAATTGATTTTTGTATGGACCATTATGTGTTTAGAATTAATTGTTTTATGCTTGTATGCTTGTCTGATCAAAAACTTTATATGTTTGTCATGGGCTTGAATGTAGAGAACTTTGAAACCAAGATCTGGGATATTGATTAGATTCTAGTTAAACCCTTTATGAGAACTTCAGATATGTATTTTTTGAGGCGATAAATTTATGATCTCTAGGTAATGTGACAACGAGCTTAGAGTGATATATGTTCAAAATTTAATTTTAACACTGAAAGGGGGATTTTTGCAACCTCAACATATACACATTCATACTTAATATGATGTAGTGAGATAGTAAATGAAAGATAGTGGTCGTGAAAACCATTCCACCTTAGTGTTTCCATCCATGAATTTATCAATCCTTTAATTCAACTTTTACTATTTGCATCTTAGTATAATTGAAAACCATCAATCTTGTGTTAAATACTAGTCCTTGCATGGTTAACTTCGTCAAATTACCTCTTAAAAAATATTATCCTTTGGGTTCGATCTTGAAATATACTACAATAAGATCCTTTCGCTTGTAGGTGGTAATTATGGTACTTGTTTAGGTAAACGCTAGGGATTTCACCCCTAGTGAATTTGTTGGTGTAGAAAAAGTCACATCATACATCTCGTGCTTGTTTATGCTTTAGCAAGGCACTACTAGTTCTTATAGGTATCACATATACAGATAGCATGTGATCTTGATCATAGAAAGTATATCTCAGGTTTTGTATTTATTTTTGTAGGGGGAGCAAAGAGTTGGCAGTCTAAATTACAAAAGTATGTTGTTTTATCTGCTATTAAGGTAGAATATGTCGCAACATCTGAAGTAGGGAAAGAGATTATTTGTCTCAAACATTTCTTGCAAGAATTGGATTTGACACATGATGAGTATGTTATTTACTGTGATAGTCAGACTACCAAGGAGTTGAGTAAGGATTCTTGTTATCACTCCAGAACAATGTATATTAATCTGAGATACCATTGGTTGCATGAAGCTATCAATAATTACTAGTTGAAGTTGAAGAAAGTCCACACCAACAATAATCTTTTTTGACATGCCAACGAAGGTAGTTCCTACAAAGAAGCTTGCTACTTGTAAGGAGCTCATCAGATTGGACTCCAACTGAGGAGTCATGAGGAAAATCTCTCCTTTGGGCTGGAGGGGGAGATTGTTGGGACAACCTATTTTCCAATCCACTTGGGGCGGCCCATTAGGGCAAGGTTGTTGTCGCGATGTTGGGTGTTAATACACAAGCCAAAGCAACAAAGAGCAGTCACATGTTATTTTAAATATGTTGTGTACGTGACAGAAAGAAGAAAAGGCTAAGGAAGAAAGAAGGAAGAAGAGAAAGACAGAGGGTGACACCGGTTTGGTTCTCTTCCCTAGTCTACATCGAGTTTTCTACCGCAACCTATATTCTTGTTCCACTCATGTATTTTTTTTAAGAGAGTGTTTTTTCGAGAGGTCTTTTGGTGTAGTGATGTATCGATCTGGTATAATCTGTAGCTTTTCTTTTTACTCTCTATTCCTTAAGTTTTGGGTCAAAACTTAAAAGAACTTTGTAATCTGTTGATTAGCAGATTTCTCTGTTGGACTTTGACACGGTGGTTTTTTTTTCCTCACATATTGTGAGAGTTTTCCACGTAAATCTTGGTATTCTTTGTAGTTGTTTGTTCGTATTATTTTTTTATGCTTGCCCACATCTTACTTATTATGTTGTTGCACCATGCTACACATATTGAATATTGTGTACCTAGTCCACACATGTAAGTTCTTCCACTATATTTTTTGGCATGTAGTCAACCCCTTTAAGTGGTATAACAGTCCGATTGAGGCTTGAGACTTTGCACCTTTATGAAATATACTATTGGGTTGTGTGAAAAGAGCTTTGTAGTGTGGTGCAGTTATCACCTTTCGAGGGGGAGATTGTTAAGTTATGTGTGAATGAAATTAGTCTCATATTGCCTGCATGTGGAGATGTGTACCCAAATATAAGACATTGGCTACTCCTCCCATTGCCAAATGATTTTGGGATGGAATCAACTGGATTACTGAGGACATGGGGAGGACTAGCCCCTCAAACTTCATCCACATGGTATTTTCAGACCATATTCTCATGAAACAACTTCTATCTCTCTCTCTATCTCACACACACACACACACACACACACACACACAAACACACACACACACACACACACACACACACACACACAAAGAAAGAGAGAAACACATTGTCCACAATGGTATGATGCAAGGTTCAACAAATTTGATTTAGAGATATCAATGTTAGGGGTCTTAGTCTTCGAGGTGTTGTTCTTCATATTTAGCTTTCATATACTAACTCCAAACCAAACTACATATTTCGATTAAACTAAAGAAAATAAAATTGAATCCAATGCAAAAAAAAGGAAAATTCGTATTATCCTTTTGCAGACGGCATGGGGGAATTGACCGCATATTGGGTTACATGCATGACCCGGTCCATGGACAAAGGCACATCGGCGGGCTTAAGCCTCAACAAAATACCAAGCCTGCTAGGTCTACATGTTACTACTGATTGGTCGGGGCCCGGTTCTACTCACCTAGTCCTGTGAATTATCATTGACACCGCAATCCTGCACATGGTGTTAGGTTTTGTTTTGCATTCTGTACAATTTACAAACCCCAAAGTGACCGAACTTTACAAAATCACGAACGTTTTCGTACTAAGTGGGATGGGGTCACCTTCATGTGTTTCTAAATTTCATTGACTAATGACTAGGCTTGGCCACCGAGGTTCAACATTGAGAAGTTTTCTCATAATTTTCTATTTCATTTCTTTTGTTTTTTCATTTGCTTTTCGAAATCAGGTCGCAGATCCTACGCACAGTTCAGTTTTAGATTATTGCTGTGAATGTGACAAGACTCACATGAGTAAGATAGGAATTGTTGACATTAGCTTCTGAAGTGGGATTTCAAATAACCTGTGCAAGCAGGCAAACAATTTTTATTTTTGAAAAGCAGCACGCATGAGGTTTGAATTATGTTCATTAGCCACGTGGTTGTGCGTGTCCCATTTCTTCATAAAGCCCAAGATATTCAGCTAGTTTAGAATGATGATGTGTTGATCTTGGAGACGATGATGAGGTGATCTCTCTACAGATTAAGCTCCTTAGAGCATGCATAAGAACATATTAATAATTGAATTCAGGGCATTGTTGCGGAGAAAACTGTATAATATATCTGCTTATTATTCACTCGTTCAGATATGTTGCTCATCTTCCGATCAGCATCGCAAGTCCAGGAAGTGTGTGGCTATCAGGTGTGAGGATGAAGGATAACATCACGCAAGATTAGTCCCACACAGGCGAGTGGTGGATGGGAAGACGAGTAGTAGGATTATAAAATAACAAGTATCTCCAACCTTGCTCCATACTTACCTGGATGGGGTCAATGGGTGATCAATAAGGCCCATGGCCTAGGTTGGCGGCCCACATTGCACTTGGTGGGTGCGTCCGCCTAACATCTCCCCAAGTGGGAGAATGTACGTCATAATTTGTGGAAGGGGGATACGCGCTTGCGCGGCCCCCACCAATTGAAGTTAAGTTTTGTGTTTATGGTAAGTAATAATATTATACTTAAGTGAAGCTCTAAGTAATGTGCAATGTGTTTATGGTAAGTATTTTTAGAGCCCGATCCCTTTTTGTGGTGTCACCTTTAATGTGCAGCTGTTTGTAATTATGATCCGGAACCCGTTGGTACCATTGGGTAGAAAGTCCTTGTGATACTTGCTCTTCCTTTCTCTTACTTTTAAACATATAAAATTGTGTTTTCAATGCTGTAAGTGTAAATACGAGCCTGAGTTGCATATAGTTCAATCTTATTTTCCTTAGTCTGGGATTAGGTCAATCCTGCCCTGCTGGCTGATAATTTGAATTGTATATTTTCGGAAATATAATTAATTTGGCTGCCTTTTATTCCCAACTTTGAAGTATCGGTTTAGCCGTTTAGGTATCTACTCTCATAGGGGTCTGAATTGAATGTCACCTGTGGCATCAGAGTTTCCTCTCTGTAGTTCGGAATTTAACCAACAAGAATAATATTGTATTATTTTGTACTCCTAATATTTTTTGTAGGAATTCTACCAAGAATAACACGTAAGTGTTGTAGTCTCATTCTTCATTACTCCTGACTAGAACCTCAAGTACAAATTTGTGATGCGTCCAGATGAAGTAATATTTGTGATTGGTATCTCAGTTTTAGAATTGTACAGATAACCAATCTTCATGATGTCTGGTCTCCCAAACATTCAGGTGATTTACACACTGGCCTTAATTATGATCTTGACCATCTCGGTCTCTGTTGGCGTCTTCGCCCATAACCATTTTCTCATTGTGGACATTCTTCCACTTGTTGTCCTTCCCTATCATTGCAATAAAAGAAAACTCATTTAGTTAATAAGCATTTTTGTGCATCATTGACATCAGAGTTGTTGCATTTGCTCATGTAGTTATTGCAGTTGTTGTAAGAAATTTTATTTTTCTTGTAATTTTGTAGATTCACCATAACGGTTGTGATCTAATGAATGGTAATTTTGTATTTGCAAATAAAGTATTTTAATTACCACTATGAGTGAAACTTACATCATGTGGTTTGTTTTTTCGTAAGCCTAGCCAGTAAATTCTGAAATCCATGGGAAATTTATTCTGTTCAGATTCCAACCAAACTTGTGTTTCTTTTGGCATTTTTTCTTGTATTACATGTGGTCTGCTATTCTAATTCATAACTCGTTAGCACCAGTAAGTTGCAAGTTCATTACAATACTTAAATGGACATGCTCTATCTGAGGTTATATAATCCGTTTGATTGCCTTGTTTTCTTTTAAATATTCGTAGCTACTTTTTCAATGCTAAATCTGTAATACGAGCCTGAGTTACATGTAATTCAACTTATTTCTTTAGTCTTGAGTGTGAAGTCTTGACTAGATCCAAATCTGTGGGTTGTTGCAGGTGAAAGCCCAATCCCAGCCTGCATGCTGATAATTTCTATAAAGTATTCTTTGAAATATATTAAATTTGGCTGCCCTGTTTCCTAACTCTCAAGGACTCGTATACATATCTTTTCTTACACGAGTCTGAGTGGAATGTTATCCAAAAGAGTTATTTATAGCGTAAGGGTTCCCTGTGTAGTGAGAAATTTTACCAACAAGAGTAACAATGTATATGTTGGTACTCCTATTTTTCTGTAGGGATTTTGCTAACTAGAGTAACAATATCAATGTTGTACTCTTATTTTTCAATAGTCAAGTCTAGGGCCTCAAGTAAAAATATGCAGGTAAATCCTAAATGAAATAATGTTTGTGGTCGGTATCTCAGTTCTCAAATATTGTGTGGATAATGAATCTTCATTGTCTCCAGCCTCTCAAATATTCAGATGGCGCTTATGATAATCATGATATGGTCAATACTAGTGTATTCTTATCCATCTTGGCGTCGTTGGTGTCTTTGCCATAAACAAGTTTGTCATTGTGGACACTCTTCCACTTATTTTCCTTCCCTAATGTTGCAAACAGAAGAACTTATGAAGTTATTAAGCATGTCAGAGGCAACCGTTACATAGATAGACATGAGAGTTGTGGCATGTGCTCCTATGGTTATTGCATTTGTTGTAAGGTTTTTTGTTTCTCTTGTAATATGTGGAATAACCATATCAGTTGCCTTCTAATGTCAAAACATGTGTACTTTTCTACCAATATAAATATTCAAACGGACAGGACATTTCGCTTCAGTGTTATCAGACATCTTCCATTAATAATATTGAACTTTTATCTATCTACTTCCAAACGTATCTGATGATAGGTATATTCCCTATTTGACATGTTTAAACTCCATTTTCTTTTCTTTAAAAGAAAGATTGAGCATACATCTAGATTAGGAATTCGTTCAAAATGCATGCCATGCTACGAAATTGAAACAACTCCTCCAACATTGAAGATGTCATACATGATATTTTAATGAGAGGAGAACTTAGCCTTCTTGTGAATGAACTAGGCAAGAATCTTAATTGCATTTTCCATCTTCATTACTTAAGCCTGTAACCAGTCCACCAATTTTGGTAGGACTTCATCTCAAACAAATCAATGTTGTGCTTCAAGAATTGGTTAGGGATATCTTTCCTCTCATACAGAATCAAGATGATGTTTCCACTTTGGATTCAACCATGGAAGCACATGTGAATGTCATTCCATAGGAAATTTCATTTGACCTTCTGATCTTAATGTCCCTTTACAAAATCCTATGATTGTCACTCAAGGATGTCACAAAAAAGATAAGGTGGTGAAATATAACCAAACATGAATACATAAGAGAGAATTTAATTTCATCGATCGACCATGGAGATTGTATCCATGCAAGTAAAGAAGTGAAGGACCAAGTAGCTATATACAATACTTTTTTGATATTTTTTTCATTTTTATTCTACTGGAGGCGCCCCATCGCACCACGATACAATGCTATGCCGTTGTTGTTGCCTCCCCATTCATGTGTACCAGTGGGTTTCAAACCCCCAACTTGCTCTACGACATGTAGTAGGATTTACCACTGAGCCAAGCACTTAAGTACACTATATGCAATACTAAAGGCACAACAAGAGTTTAGGAAACACTCTACATATGCATTTTGATATATATAGTACTTTTGACACTCAAATCAGTCATCGATAGTATACACTCTAGTAGTGAGAATTTAGTTAGAACTGTAGTCTTCCATAGCGAGCTGCTAACTACATATGCACACTCAATAGTGGTCAAACTGGCTTGGCCAATTGACTTCTGAATTGATCAATATTCTTCATCTTTACAACATTCTTCTTACCAGATAAAATCATATATCTCTCACTCCATGCCACTTTCTAGATAAGAATGTCTTGGACTCTTACTCTCTTTCCTAGAATTTATAACCCGAACATAGTCATGTTTTCTTACACAATTTTCTATTCCATTAACCCAAAACATGTATATAGATACTATATGTTTGAGCTAGTGAAATTACATTGAAAAATTTAGAATATAAATGACATGCATATCAACATCATGTTCATAGATGATATCGAGTGACATCATGAAGCACCTACTCAACTCCCAAGCTCTCATGATCACTCTAGACATGATATATATAGTAAAATAAAATAATGTATGCTTGGTGATTTAAAGAAACCAAAAATTAAGTCCAAAGTGGGAAAAAACTCATTCTTGAAACCAATTTTTTTCGTAGGATGGATTTATAGTTTTTGAGTCATGTAAAAGAAAGACTAGGTCACATATAATAACTTCATATAAAGGTGAAATATTACATCAAGTTACATCACTATATAAAAATCCCACCCATATCATCACACTCTCACATGCATATGATCTTACATTGATAGATAAAATAAGAACCTCATCCTACTCATCAAGTTCATTTTCTGAACCTATCACACATGATTCAGGTCCTCATCCTATTCAAATATTCTAAGATGGTGAGATATATTTATATACAAACACAAATAGGGAAACCCATCAATAGGTGTTGTTACCTCACCTTGAAAATCAGGAAGAACCAAATATATTACATACTCAAAACATAGGTGAAAGACCCACAAAACCATATTATTATGTGTTCAATATTTGATGGTTGAATATTTAAATTGCATACACACTATAGGACCAATCAACCCATATCAAATTATGCAAACCCTAGAATGACATAACATATGACTAATACTCTCCATGTAGAATGGAAGATAGAACAATGTACCCAAAGCTACATTTCAACCACAAATAAAATATACTCATGCCAATCATAGAACATGAAACTGATATATTGTAACACAACCACTTAAATGGATAAGGCACTGTAATAATATGCAATTTTTTACAAACTTGATACATATCATAATCTCATGGCTTCAACCAATGAATTGTAAACTTATGGAATTGGATATCCATTGTACTAGCATCTCATTTCATCTCAATATACTACCCAAAACTGCATCTCATATTGATAAACCATGTTGTACTCCTACACTATCAATCGAACTAGTCATAAATCTCTAGTTTGTACCTTTAAGGGTTTTGTAATGGGTTGAGCACAACTAGCCACCGACTCTAATGATAAGGTTTACAATTGTTCAACAACAATCTAATAACCATTCCATCTCTGATCCTTTTATAACCCTTCATTTTTTTATTGTATAGAGATATGTGTTGTGCTACCTTATATAAACTCTTAGGAAAGAATACACACGCGATACCCTATTTCTAGTTTAAGCTATAATATGTGTTTTACAGCTTAAACATGGCACTTTCACCTCATCGGTACATGATTGATGTTAAATTACTAACATCATGTAAATCATGGTTGATTAGTGAGTGTTTAGTGAAGACAAACCAAAGATTCGACTAAATTTGTTTTTTGGAGTAAAACAGTCTTTTCACATGTAATTTGATAAAATATAATAAAATCTTAAGCACATATGTAATCCTTGTATATTTGAGGGTTTGGGGTCATGATGGGCCTTATATAAAGTTTTATAGTGAGGTATTGGGTATCCTATATATAAGAGTCCATGGATAAATGGGTAGACTTAAGTGGATAAATAGCCTCACTTAAGTGTATTTATATCATAAGAAAATTGCAAATACAATGAGCCTAATCCCAATCAACCAATAAACCAGTTATACTAACACTGCCCTCAACTTGGATAGTAGACATTGTGTAGTCCCACCTTGACACCCATAAACTAAAAAAGAACCGGAGGAAATGGTTTGGTCAAGATATCAATAACTTGATCACTAATCCGTATGTGAGGAGTCATAATCTTCTTAGATTTGACCATGTCCCATTCAAAATGGCAATCTACCTCAATGTGTTTAATACGATCATGAAGCAGAGGATTATTGGCTATGTGGGTCGAAGCCTATTGTCACAATATAGAGAAACTATAGCTTGAATAGGAATTCCAAACTCAGTCAGAATGGACTGTACCCATGACAGGTCACAACATGAATGAGACATAGTTCAATATTTAGATTTAGTGTTGGAGCAAGAAAAAAAATAATATTTTCTACTTCTACAATCCACTAAAAAATTTCTAACATGACACATAAACTAGAGGTGTACTCATGATCTTGGGCATCTCCTATCCAATCTGCATATGTGTATCCAAAAAAAGTAATGATATTCCTTTTAGTACATTTGTAGAATAGTCCTCTTCTTAGACCACTCTTGAAATAGCATAAGATGTGTGCGATGTTTCACCCTTGGGCTTAAGGTGGTGCATTCATATACTAACTCTCCCTTAAGTGGAGCCTTTGTGTGATAATCCATTAAAGTAGAGATAAGTTTAGCATCTGTCATCCCGATATCTTGAAGTAGGTCTAAGGTAGAGCATATTTGGGACAAGATGATCCCTATAGATTAGAGAAGGACCTCTATTTTGAGGAAGTATCTAAGATTTCCCAAGTCCTTTATATGCAAATGGGCATGTAGTGATTGTTTTAGGCTAGAGATGTCAATTTTGTTAAAGCCAGTGGTCACGATGTCGTCGATATAGATATCAAGGAGAATGTGCACTCTTGAGGACTTCAAATAGAACAATGATTGATATGTAGCCGGTATCTATAGACCTAGTTTCTTAAGGACTATGTTGAGTTTATCGAACCATGCTCTTGGGTGTTTCTTAAGTCCATATAAAGAGAATGGTATATGACAAACTTTGTGAGAGGACTCTCCCTCAACAAAAAAGATAGGATGTTGAAACTCCATTTTCTTTTCTTCCATAAAAACATTGAGATTGCACCTAGATTAGGGATTTCTATTTTTTGGTCTCCCGTGATTGAAAAAACACTTCCAACATTGAAAAATGGCATGCATGCTTTTTTTTGCAGAAGAAAAATTAACCTTATTGTGAATGAATCAGGTAAGAATTGCAATTGCATTTTCCATCTTCATTACTTAAGAATATACCGAATCCACCACTTTTGGTAGGTCTACATCCCAAATAAGTCAATGTTGAGCTTTAAGATTTAGCTAGGGTTGGCTTCCCTCTCATACAAAATGGGGATTTTGCATATAGTTTTGGCTTCAACCATGGGCACATGTGAACATCATTCCATGGGAAATTTCCTTTGACCTTCAGACATGAATTTCCTTCTACAAAGTCCTATGTTATCATTAATCCAACACATGTAAAAGGAAACGTGATGGAACATAAAAAAACACAAACACATAAGAGAGAATTTTATTTTCATTGATCAACAGTGAAGATTATTGTAAGGCCCCTAACATAGCTTAGTGCTTCATTGTTCTTAATTTTATTAATAAGATGCTTAAACCTTAATCTAATCATATTATGAGCTTTAATAACATGTGACATGGTTATGTTTTCAGTTTGGTTCTGTTCGGATGATGTTTGAGCTAGTTTTGTTACATGTATGCTTGTTTTGGACCAAATTGCAATTCACCCATATTGTGGGTTTATCTTACAATTTGTCACATGTTGAATGTGCCTCATGTGTTTTAGAATAATGAGAGAGATTATGGTTCTTTGAGGTTCTTTTTTGTACCTTGGTTTGATGAGGAGAGAAGTGGTGGCATGTTAAGTGTTGTTTTTAGGGTTCACTTGGATGCCCTATGTTAGTATTGACCTTGGGTTGACCATAGATGATCTTGGTATTTCATCAACCATCCTTGATGCTTCTTTATGTGTTCTCTACAATCAAAGGTGGTTGGTGTGCATGGTAGAATTCCCTTTGGTCAAAGATGGTTGGAACTCTCTTTTGGGTCGAAGATGACCTAGGGTTTTGGTTGGTCGCGTGAGTGTCTTCGACCGTTGAGCTTTGTGTCCTACTTTTCTCTTTGATCAATGGTCATATAGGATCAAGTGAGGTCAATTGTTCTTCTTGTTTTCACGACCCTTCTTGAATGCATGGTTTTAGTGGTTGCATGGTTGATCTTTGATGGACAAGTGGCCTATATGTGTAAGACACCTAACCCCTTTTACCTCTCTCTACCCTTGGGTATATGTGCCCTTTTTTTCACCATCATATGATCCTTTTGCACCCTCTTTACCACTCTCATCTTTGGATTTAGGACCTTAGAGCTTGGTGGTGAAGAGGAGATCATCTGTGGAGCTTTGATGGTCGATCATCTTGCATGTGGTGATCTTGAGTTGGAGCATCATCTCTTATTGCCTTGTTGGTGATCTTTGATCCTTGGTAAGTGATACTACCTCTTGATTTCATTTCTTTGTAAAACCCTACCCATTTATTCTTCTCTTGGCCAAATCCATGGTTCTCCATGGTGGTCTTTTGAGAAACTTCTCTCCATAGAGGTCAAATCCATGGTTTTCCATGGTAGTACCTAAGTGGAATGAAAACTTTCTCATTCTTCCTTTCTTTTCAGTCTAGAAGTCTTGTATCTCTCCTTCTTGCCCTTTAAGCTAGAGTTTTTATTATCTTTTCAGGTGGTGACTAGCTTGGTCATGGAGGAGATCAAATCTAAGTTCTCTCTTGCTTTTGGAGCTTCTTGCTTGGAGGTGGTTGCACCATCATCTAAGACGGGTTATATAACTCTCTTCCCTACTATTATTACACTTTACTCCTATATGCAACACTTATTCCTAAAATTTGATTACATGTTTTTGATGATGATATCTTGTTTAGAGTTTAGTTCCTATAATGATCTTGCATGAAGTTGTTCCTCTACCTAACCCTAATTCTTATACCTGAATCTTATGGAGGATAGAGATGTTGGATTCTTGCATGCATTTTAAGAGATGGTTTTCCTACACCTTGGATCTATTTTCTCTCTTAGTGATGAAGATTTTGAGATGTGTGTGATGGTTTGGAACGTTGGTTTTCTTCCTCATATCGTGGTTGGATTTCTCTATGATTTGGTGACCGAATTTCTAGGGTTTTATGTGGTGATTGCCTTGATGTATCTCTCTCTTGAGATTTCCATTTCTTGGTGGTTATCCATAGGTTTTGATCATGCTTTGTGAGTAGTTTTCTCTCTAAGATGTTCTTCATGTTTTGTTCCAAGTAGTTGAGGGCTTGGAGGTGATGTTTGGTCAACGAAATGGTTCCCTTTGGTTTTGGTCGCATAGATGACCCTTCATCTTCGACCATGATGTTTTGGTTGTTTCCTTCGGTCACATAGATTGATGGTCTTTGACCATGATGGTTGTTTCTTCTTTAGTCATAGAATATGGTTGGCTATGGTTCCCTTTGACTGCTGATGAGATGGAGTTGTCTTCAGTCTCTTTCCTTAAGGATGATCTTCAACCATAAGGACATGTATTCTTTGATCACATAAGTTTTGTGGCCTAATACTTTCTTCGACCGATGGTAATCCATGAGCATATGGTTCCTATGTGTTGTCGTCTAGTGATGATGATAGTGAACTGAAAGTGCTCCAAGAATGTGGGAAATAATAATGTATCTAGGGTTTGATATGAAGTGTTGTTTGGAAACCCTAATCGATTACAATGTCAAAACCCTAACCCTAATTGTGAACATATGATGCGATGCCTACCTTATATGAAGTATTTACTTAAATGTTGTAGGTTGAATCAATGCCATAGCTTTAGAATGATATGGTGTGTTTGATATGATATAGGGTGATTTTATGAGCCTTATAAGGCATAATGAGATAATGATGATGTGTACGAATTATGTGGTTTGGGTTTTATGACCTGGCAGAGGCTTTGTTCCTAGTTTGAGGTGATATCCTCCAGTGATGTGGTAAGGGGTTGATGTCCCCTATTGATGTGATAATGTTGATGACCTTGTATGGCTGTGAAATCAAGTGATGATGTGACAAGCCTATACCTCATACATTTTGTATCTTCTGGAGTTGTGTTATATCCTGATCTTTGTAGAGTTTGTCTAGGGTTTATACGTTGTAACTTGATTGATGATAAGATTGATACTAAAAGATACCCAATTGGCTTAATTAATCAAGTGAAACCCTAATCATGTAGTTGTATTGTGCCATAGATCCATCATCAACATCAGTTTATTTGGATGGTGAAACAAGTTCTCCCTTAGTGGAAGCTCAGAGTCGTATACTATTGAGTATATGCATTTCATAGGATTGGTTGCGGTCATACCCTGACAGGAGAATGGTCGAGGCCATATCTCAGTGATGCGTTTCAATATATGAACATGATATGTTTTGAGGATGGCTGTGGTCACACCTCGATAAGAGTGCGGTTGTGGTTGTAACTCAATTTTCACTAGTGATGGGCCTATATAGCATGGAAGACTATGTTGTTTTCTAGTTGAACTTTATATGTCACTACGACAGACTTGAACTGGCCGAGGATGTGGGAGATCATAGGAGTTTGGCTCCTCCTAGATCTTATATGGAACTGATTTTGACTTAGCAGTGGTCAATTGGAGCATGAGTGGTATACCTCATCTCCTCAGGACATAATAAAATACGTAATACAACTATGTAGTATATTTTCTTAGGGTTAAATATGACTCACAATTGATGACCGTTTGCCTTATCTCTTATACTGATTAGTCGATTTATAATTTGGTAAGAGAAATCAACTATTATACATGTCCTTCATATTCATTCTTAAAGTTTAAGATGTTCTACTACTCAGTTGTAGATGCCTTATTTGCTTAAACAATGTTAATTACTTTATTCATATCATTTAACTAAATCTTCTCAACCTGATAATAATGTTATCTTTTCTGCTTAAGCTTATCTGTGCTAGTAATAGTTTCAACACATAGTTGTCTCTTGCTCTTATGTTGTTCTCACCTCGTGAGTTTTCGCATCTTTTATGTGGTAGAGATCGTGCAGTTGAGGTTGAGTAGCAAGACGAGCAGTAGTTGTTGAATGTTGGATATGCTGCTAGAGTTTTATAGTAGAGTCCTATGTGTAGTCCCTATACTCTCAGGTCCTTGGGGGTGTTTTGTAGATATGGTATTTCAACATGAGTTTTGGTAGTAGGCCATGTTGTACATATATGGTTTGTATATATATGAAGAAGTTATCATATGTGGCTGGCTATGGCAAGTTGGCCAAGTGAACAGTGATATTATCATCTTATGGCATGATATGTAATACATGTGACTTCAGGTGAACCCAAATGTAATATGTTTCCTCTTTTGTGGTAATATGGAATCTATTTTAGTTTACCCTATTTTATGATAATCTTAAATGTTTAGTATTAGTTATGTGCTTTGTTGTGAGTAATCTCACTTTGGTGTGGAAATGGGCATCATAGTTTGGTTGATATCAGAGCTTTAGGTTCACTGAGTCTACAAGACATAGGACTAGAGTTTGTGTCTATTATCATGTCATCCAACATATTTAATGGTAACTTCTTCTTATGCAAAAGAAGAAGAAGAGAAGAAAAGATATGTCTCAGGAACATGAAGAGAGTGATGTTCATATTTTATCTCTACTTTTTGCACACATTCGCACACAAATGCAGTTCATTTTACCTTCCATCTAGCCTCTAATCATACTTAACTTTCCATCTTTTAGTTATTTTACTTGTTTCATGATGTTGGTCACAAGTACACATCGAAAATGAAAAATTGAAGATAGTCCAACCCAAATCCAACCACAGTTGGATCTCCCTTTGATTTGCAGCTGATTTAGAGCTGATCTTGAAGAAAAATCACCAAACACATTGTGTCTTAATATCATTTTAACTTGCCATCTTTTAATTATTTTACTTTTTGCATGATGTTGATCACATTTACACGTTGAAAATGAAAAATTGAAGATAGTCCAACCCAAATCCGACCTCAATTGGATCTCCATTTGATTTGTAGATGATTCAAAGTTGATCTTGAAGAAACAACACTGGACATGCTGTGTCTTTATTAAGACACGACGTGTAACATTCCAGTAAGGGTACATGAAGCAAAGAACATCCCATGTGCTATTTAACACACAGGCGTGTAAGTTTCCAACAGACTTGATGCCCAAAATACATAGCAAAAGACACGATGTGTCCTTATTAAGACACGACATGTCCTCATGTTCAAAGGCCAAATTCAACTTTCTGCTATCGCACACAGACGTGTGTTGATTAGCACACAGCATGTGCCATCTTCCCAGATCGACTCCAGTAGTAGGTACACAACATGTCTCTATTGGAACATGTTGTGTACTTATTGCAAGGAAGTATCTCAACATCCACTTACAAAATGCAACACGACATGTCTTCACAAAGACACGTTGTGTCTTCATCAGTTTATGCAAATCTCAGTAGCAACCATCCCTTATTTTAAAAATGAGTGCAGCCACTTGTGGCGGTAATCACTTGTCATTTGAGATACTTTTTGACAAAGAGAAGTTCCAGAGAAAGAGGAGGACAATTTTGGGGAGGAAGAAGAGGTTTCTTGGGAAAGAACCACCATTCTTCACCATTTCTTCTCCAAAAGGTGCAGCAGAGCTATTCTTCTCATTCAAGCTTCTCGGGAGGGAAGATTGTCTGAGTTGAAGTATCTCCAAGATAGAATTTCATCCTCTATCTGGAGTTCTACTCCTCTTGACTTCATCTTTGTTTCCCTTTTCTTTTTCTTCTCTTTAGCTATGCAAAACTCTGAAAATTCTGCAGTGTGCTTGTGTTTCTCCATTATGTGCGAGTAGAACCTTCTTCTTGGGCATGGGATAGTAAATCCCATGCCATCACTCATGTGAACTAGGAATTTATATTGAATGCTAGTTAATTTGCTTCTCCATGAGTTCCTATGGTGTTTTATTGCTTGTATGCTTGGCTGGCCACCTTTTATACATGTTTTATGCTTCCTTGTGCTATACGGGAGGATGTATGAGGGAGTAAGGAGTAGGATTCAGGGCAATATGTTGTTGACCATGGGAGTGGCTGAAGCATGTTGAGGGTTCAAGGTTGTGTTTGAATCTAAGCATAGATACAAAAGTGTTATGTGAGGATGAGAACCATCTCATGTCACCGGGAGGTTCATGATGATGACAACCTCCTTGTAGATTAATGGCATGCTTTAATTTTGTAGTTACACATGATGTGATGGTGTGGTAGTGAAATATTTTTCCAAGACTCTCTAAAATTTATTTTCAACCTTTATGATTTATCCTTTTTTGTTGTTACTTGTCTTTTAGCTAATTGAAATCAAACTCTACAATTGTAATCAAGTTAGATTGTTGAACATTAGTCATTTTGTACCTAGCTAGCCCTGCTCCATGTGGTTCGACCTCAATTACGATTGATCATGTATACTTGTGGGTGACTAACGAGTTGAGACATAGGATTTAGAACTCATTTTCCTTAGGCAATCAACAAGTTTTTGGCGTCATTTCTAGGGAGCATCAGGATTTTAGTTAGATTAAAAGTACTACTTAGTATTTGAGACAAAGCCATAATTTTCCATCTTTCATATTGTGATACCTTTTTAGTAGTGTGATTCTCAATTATCTATTTCTTTTGTAGGTTGTATGCATCACTCCAAGAGGGGTCTTCAGACATCAATCTTCCTAGACCTAGAAATTGAGCAAACTTTTTGCAATTGAAGGAGAACAAGGAAAGGTGATAACTCCACGAACTTGGTGGGATCACAACCACCTTCACCTCATTCAACACCTTCACCACTATCCTCATCCAAACTATCAAGTGTCAGAGATGGAGGACAACTGCCCTCTTAAAGAGCTTGTTGTGTTGGCAGTCATCAACATTTGTGGAGCCTTTGATCATCCTACAATTAAAGACAATAATTCTCAATCAACCCTACAATCATGCAGATGATCCAATAGAACTATTTTGGAGGAACTCCAATGGAAGATCCAAATCTTCACACAGAGGAGTTTTTGCAGTACATGAACACATTCAAGATCAATGGTGTTCCAGCTGAAGGAGTATGTCTACTCCTATTTTCAATCACTTTACAAGATTGATCCAATGCATGGGTCTCCTATCTACCAAAGTGCTCCATTAAGAGTTGGGATGAGCTGCTAAATGCTTTTCTTACTAAGTATTTCCCTCCTAGAAAGACAACCCAGCTGAGGAACCAAATCTCCAACTTCAAGAAATAAGAAGGTGAGAAACTTTATGAAACATGGGAGAGATTTAAGGATTTGCAACACCTTTGTCCTCATCATGGTTTGACCAACTGGTTGCTACTTCAAACTTTCTATAATGGGTTATTCTACAACACCCGTGTGTCTATTGATGCCGCTGCAAATGGAGCTATAATAAACAAGTCCTATAGTGAAGCATATGCTATTATTGAAGATATGGCACTCAACCACAGCCAGGGGAATTTTGAAAGAACCAATCATGCCTTCTCTTCCACTAGCTCAAGTGAGAAATCTAATGGGAAGCACATTGTGGATGCAGTAGACCTCATTGCATCCAAACTTGATGCCTTGACTCAAAAGTTTGAAAGGATGACCACTTCCTCTATTCAAGAAGTTGAGCAAGTGTGTGAGGCATGTAGAACATCTGTCTTGTTCTTGTGTTGCACCACTGATGAATGTCACTGAGATGCCAAAGCAAGTCAATGTTGTAGGAAACTTCAACAATAGACAAGCCTACAATCCTTTCTTGGAGACCTACAATCCAAGATGGAGGGACCATCCAAACTTTTCTTACAGGAACAACAACTCTCAAAACCACCAGCTACAAGGTCAAGCTCAAGGTCAACAACCTATGAGAAATCACCAACCAATGAATGGCAATCATCAACAACCACCAGGATATAGCAACAACAACAACATGAACTTCAACCAACTTCAACAAATGACTCAACCAAAACAAAAGTCCAACTTGGAAAGTATTCTTGAAACTTTTGTGACTACACAGATTAAGTAGAATGACGAGTTCTGTGCCCATGAAAATTGAAGAATGCCATGACACAACTTTCTTCTAAAGTTGATGGGATTGTCACCTATACAAAGATGTTGGAGAACCAGATCGTGCAACAAGCTTTAGCCAACCAAGGAGCACCTTCAAGTTCTTTGCCCAGTCAACTGGTTATGAATCCTAAGGAGACCTACAAATACGTGACTTTTAGGAGTGGGGAAGTCAAAGGGGGTTCTACACCGCCTTCCAAGAGGAAATCTGAAGAAGATGTTGACACTACTATGGAGGAGACTTCTGAAAACCAAAGGAAAAAATATACTGGAAATCTACATCAAGATGACCCTTCTTGAAAGCCTAATGCTCCTTTCCCTCACATGTTTGCTAATACCAAAGATGACATTAAGTTCAATAAGTTTATGGACATCTTAAAGAATTTATATGTAAATCTTCCTCTAGTTAAAGTCAAAGCTGAAATGCCCTCTTATGATAAGTTTTTGCAAGACATCCTTACAAAGAAAAGGAGATCTGGTCAAGATAAAACTGTTATGTTATCTGAAAGGCTAAGCTCTATCATCCAGAACTGTATGCTTGAAAAACTAGATGATCAAGGTGCTTCCACTCTCCCTTACAAGATTGGAGACTCAACTTTTGATAAAGGCCATGTTGATCTAGGTACTAGCATCAACTTGATTCCTATTTCTCAGTGGTAAAAGCTTGACTTGGGATACTTGAAACCAAACATCAATGATGATTTAGTTGGATGATCTCTCAATCAAATATCCTAGAGGGGTGATTGAAGTTGTTCCCATACAGATAGGGAAGTTTTCCATTCCATGTGATTTTGTAGTCCTGGACATGCAAGAGGATCCAACAAATCCAGTTCTTTTTGCAAGACCATTCCTACGTACTGTAGACTATCTTGTTGATGTTAGATAAGACAAAATGACTGTTAGAGTAGGAGATGAAGAACTTGTGTTCTCTATTTATGATGCCATGAAAGCACCCAGTTCTAAGGAGTATCTTTGTCTAATAGACACTATTGATATGATGCTTGAGGAAGTAAAGAATTCTGTTGAGACTGTCCTTGATGATTTTGAAAAAGAAGATAATGAAGAAGACAAAAAAGTCACCTTCAACGAGAAGATTTCTGAATCCTTGAAAATTCCAACAGTGAGGAAGAATCAAAGGAGAATGAGAAAAGCAACACCGCTGTTCCAAATAAAAAGGTAGAATTAAAACCCCTCCCACTGGGGTTAGGGTAAAATTTCTTAGACCCAAATTCCACTTCTCCAGTCATTATAAATTCTAAATTAAATGAAGAATAAGAAGAAAAATTGTTGAATGAACTTAGAAGCTATAAAAATGCGACATGGCATTCAATTGATATGCATTGTATGCATTGTATAACTTTAGAAGAAAATGCCAAACCTTGCATAGATCCTCCAAGAAGACAAAATCAAAATATGATGGAAGTTGATAAAAAGGAAATTTTCAAACTCAAAGATGCATGAATTATATATCCCATCAGTGATAGTCCTTGGGTGATACCTATACATGTCGTATCCAATAAGGGAGGAACTACTATAATAAAAGGGAAAAATGATGAATTTATTCAAACAAGAATCGTCACTGGATGGTGAATGTGCATTGATTATAGAAAATTAAATAAATCCACTAGAAAGGACTATTTTGCCTTCCCTTTTATTGATTTGATGTTGGAAAGACTTTCCCATCACTCTTACTTTTTCTATCTTGATGGGTACATTGGATTCTTCTAGATTCCCATCTACCCACCCAATCAAGAAAAGACCACTTTCACATACACCTATGGGATATATGCTAATAGGCGAATGTGTAATGCACCCACCACCTTTCAAAGGTGTATGATGGAAATTTTCTCTGATTATATCAAAAATATTATGGAAATATTCACGGGAGACTTTAGGATTTATGGAAACTCTTTTGATGATTGCTTGCTAAATCTAACTAAAGTTTTGTAGAGATGTCAATAGGTCAAACTCATTCTTAATTGGGAGAAATGCCATTTTATGGTGCAAAAAGGGGTTGTACTAGGCCATGTCATTTCAAGAAAGGGAATTGAAGTGGATAAAGCAAAAGTAGAAGCAATTAAAAAGATGTTGACTCCAACAAACTTGAAACAAGTTCTTAGTTTCTTGGGATATGCAAGGTTCTACAAAAGATTCATAAAGGACCTTTCCAAGATTGCAAAGCCTTTATGTTCATTGCTAGAAAAAGACACCGAGTTTGTATTTGATGATGATTGCCAAACAACCTTCCAGACACTAAAGGATGCTCTAATTTCAGCACCTATCATCCAACCACCAGACTGGAGTGCTCCATTTGAAGTAATGTGTGATGCAAGCGATTACTCTATAGGAGCAGTCTTAGGTCAAAGGAAAGATAACAAACTCCATGCCATCCACTATTCAAGTAATACCTTAGATGATGTACAAATCAATTATGCCACAACTGAGAAGGAGATGCTTGCTACTATGCTTTTGACAAGTTCAAACAATACCTAGTGGGTTCCAAGGTCATTGTGTACATGGATCATGCTGTAATTAGGTACCTTCTGAGCAAAAAGGATGTCAGACCTCTTCTCATCCGCTAGATACTACTATTACATGAGTTTGATTGGAAATCAAAGATAAGAAAGGGACAGAAAACAATGTAGCCGACCACCTATCACATCTATCAACTACTACTAAAGACAAGGTTCCAATTGATGACAATTTGCCTATTGAGAAGTTGTACATGGTAAACTCTCTTTCTATGCCATGGTTTGCTGATTTTGCCAATTATCTAGCCACCAGATGCCTTCAACCTGATTTCACATACCAACATAAAAAAATTTCCTTCATGATGTCAAGTTCTATTATTAGGATGATCCCCTATTGTTTAAGCAATGTGCAAATGGCTTATTAGGACATGCATCCCGAATGAAGAGATTGCAAGTGTGATTTCAGATTGTCATTCCACCCCTTATGGTGGAGATTTTGGAGAGCATAAGATTGCAACCAAGATTCTTCAAGTAGGTTTCTATTGCCGAGTCTATTTCATGATGCACACACATTTTTTTGAAGCTTGTGACAAGTGTCAAAGAGCTGGAGGGATTTTAAAGAAGGATGAAATGCCATTGAATTCAATCCTATAGATAGAAGTCTTTGATGTGTGGGGGAATAAATTATATGGGCTCGTTTCCATCCTCATGTAGCTACAAGTTCATCCTAGTAGCATGTGACTATGTATCCAAATGAGTAGAGGCAATTGCCACTCAATCACCAGATGCCAAGTCTATGATAAAACTATTTTAGAAGAATATTTTTTCCAGGTTTGGAGTCTCAAGAGCAATCATATCTGATGGTGGCAGCCACTTTAATGAAAGAAACTTCCACAACCTACTCAGCAAGTATAGAGTGAAGCATAAGATATTCACACCTTATCATCCTCAAATGTCAGGTCAGGTGGAGATCTCCAATAGGCAACTAAAAGCTATTCTAGAAAAGAACATCTCCAAAATAAGAAAGGATTGGGCATTGAAACTAGATAATGCACTATGGGCATACAGGAAACTTTCAAGACTCCAATTGGCACGACTCCATTCAAGCTAGTTTACAGAAAATCCGGTCACTTAATTGTGGAATTGAAGCATAGGGCAATGTAGGCGATCACATTCCTCAACTGTGATATGAAGAAAGCAGGGGAGAAAAGATTGTTACAACTCCATGCGCCTGAAGAACTTAGAATGGAGGCCTATGAGAATGTAAAGATATATAAAGAAAAGACAAAGAGGTGGCATGACAAAAGAATCAAAATCAAAGAATTCAGAGAAGGAGAGCAAGTTCTATTATTCAACTCCAAACTTAAATTTTTTCCAGGAAAACTAAGATATAAGTGGTTTGGACCATTCTTAGTCTTGAAGGTTTATACCTATGGGACAAGGGAGCTGCAAGGAAAGCAATCAACATTCAAGGTTAATGGATAGAGATGCAAGTTGTACACTGACAGGGAGGAGATTGACAAGGGAGCCGCTTTCTCCCTCCAAGATGCATGATCAAAGAGCTAAAGAGTCTCACTCCGGACTTTAAATGGAGGAATTTGTGGGAGTTGACCCCACATTAGGATAGATTTCCTTAATTAGTTTCAATCAAGAAAATTTTAAATTCCAAAAACAAACTTGTCATGGATGTATGTAATAATGTAGGCCCTCATAGATACATGTCATCATTTTTGTAGGTGTTGACCAAAAGAAGACAAATTATATAGAAATTTAGGATGGCTCAACGTGTCTTTATTTGCACGTCATGTCACCTACTCACAGATGAGAATTTATGCAAAAACTCAAAAGCGCACGATGTGTTCTATTTTTGACATGGCATGCAATGTCACATTAGACTTCTGTTGGAAGCTCACACGTCATGTTTTTAATCAAACACAATGTTTTCTCTAGATCATTCTAATGCATTATGTTTTTCTGGAAAAACACATGACATGTCTTTATTTGTACATGTCATGCCATTATCAGGTTGAGAGTACTATGTTTATATCTAAACAACATGTTTTAATTCAAACACGACGTGTTCCAATGCTCATTCAAATGGCTCTATTTTTTCTAGAGAAACACACACTATGTCTTTATTTATACACGATGTGTCATTATTAGTTTGGTGACTTCAACCTTGGCTCCTGGAAACTTACATGACATGTTCTAAATAAGACACATTGTGTCCTCTTTAGTAAAAGCAAGTTTCAAAAGGAGCAGACGATATGTACAAGGGAACATGTCGTATCCTTAAAAAGACACGCCATGTCCAAAGATGAGAAGTCAGGTTTTTAACCCTAATCTTTGGATACCTCTCTCACTTCCACTCACAACCAGCTGTATCTTACATCTGTGTGTGACCCCTTGTAGTAGTGTGTGACTCCAACAACCTTTGATCAATAGCCAAGCTCCGCCTCCGCCCTCCACAAGCTCCGACATAGCTTTGAAGATCTACCATTCCACCATCTCTTTTCCCAAGCAAGCTCAAGATCCACCCAAGCAAGCTACGACCATGATTCCACAGCCACTACAAGCCTTTTCTCCACTTCAACAAGAAAATAAACTCCATCACCGACTCTGCCATTGGGATCTACTTCTTCAATGACTCTAAAAGACATGCCATGAGGATTCAAAGTCACACCGTGTAAAGAAATCATCATCCCCAACCTCCGGACACCGCCAAGCTCTAGGTACACGTTGTGTCCCCTTGAAGACACATTGTGTCTGTCACCTTGTTTGCAACCCTTATGTCTGAAGATACACAATGTCCTAGGTTTTTTTAGCAACTTCTCAGTAGCAATGACACCAGTCAAGCATACGTCGAACCGCATGCATGGAGCAAGCTCATCCTCATCCCCTGCCTATGTCTCCACGATCCAGTTTAGGGTGATTGTAGAGGAAGACCCCATGTATCTGTTCCTCATATCTTGTAGGGTCCTCCCTACATGATTCACATGTGATCAGACAATGGGAGCTTTAGAATTCAATAACAAGATCAAAGGGCATCTGAAGGAAATTGGTCTCCAGTACATATGTTGCACGGTAAGCAACACATATTATTGCCTCATTTATGAATTCCTTACTACTCCTAAGGTTTAGGATGACCCAAGGAACTGGTTTGAACCATATGCCTTCATTATTTTTGGTCTACTGGGCAAGAACTATAGAATCCCCTTAAAGAAATTCTGTGAGCTCTTAGAGTGCCACTATGAGGGTGTTCTAGCCTACCCTCTAGATTTTGATAGTGATGTATTCTGGAATGAAATCAGTTATGAGGAGAGACATGACACCAAGAAGGTCAGGGCATATGCCATCCATAACCCAATCTTTAGATACGTCCATCGCCTCCTCAACACATGGTCTTCACCAAGAAAGAAACCTAAGGCGTGTTCCAGAAGTAGGATTTATTTTTTCTATGGGGTATGGTTTATGATTTTCATATCAATGTAGGTTATTTCATTCTCACCAGGTTCTTAGACATTAAGAAGATCAACAAGAGAGAATCTAGGGACATCATGTGTGGGGTATTAATCACCCTCCTAGCCACAAAGCTTGAGGTACACCTGACCGGTCTAGAGGCTGCATAATGTTCCAATATTTGATTTTTGTAGGCTAGATTGCTAGGGTCCCCAATGATGATGCCAAGTTTAGAAAACATTTTAATAATGATCAGTACATTGACATGCCTGATTTGGAGAACATAACCTTAACATATAAAGACAATTGGAAGGTCGACCTTAGTGGCCAAGATGATGATGCAGATGCTCTTAAAGACCAAGATGCTCCAAATGCACCTACCGCTCAGCCACACACAACGTCGCCACCCTCTACCAACACTTAGATCAAGTACACTTGGGCTATGCCAAATGTTAGGCATCTTTATGGCTATACTCAGCAGTGTTTTGACGATCTTGATAGCCACCTCGATCTGATGGGTCATCATTACTCAATGATGCATGGGATGGCCCAGTGCATGTAAATGTGTCACATCTCTCAGGGCCACTATCTAATGCTTTAGCCTCATCACCCTCACCAGCCTGCACCTTCTCCTCCATAGCCTAAGCCTACTCCACATCCCATTCCGGTCGACATTCCTAATGATGATGATTTGGTCAACCAATATTTCACTACTAGTCACAAGGGTGTTGACCCTTTGACACACTTGAGCCGTGCGTTAAACGCAAGTGCACGTATTGAAGTAATATAGGACTTGTGAGGCCCGAGTCAAACTCAGGGAAATGTAAATTTCAGTAGGCTACTACTAACTGGTCGCGATCAGCTAGACCATTTGGAAGAGATAATTGTTGGTTTTGAAACAAAATAAAAATAAGATAAAGAGAAAACAAAAACAAGTGATGATTAAATGTTGAGTTTAATCAAATGGAATGGGAATCCTTAGGGTTACAGTTTCATCGCAAGGTCTTGCTGCATGCAATTCTACACAACTAGCATAATTCGTGCCTTATCCCTGATTATGGCCTGTAGTTAGAACTGCTTGCTTCCACAATACAATTTACTACCTCATTCTAGGTCAGTTCCATGCCAATAGTAACTTATACCCCAGATATAAGTGCTTTCATAAATTCTATGGGTATCCACCATTAACCATACATTACCTTGTCTAAGGAATTTATTAGTTAATGTGTTAATCATGCCTTTTCAACCACTAATCCTCCGTCAAGAGTAATTAATAGTATTAGAAATCAACTATGGTGATCAAGCATAGAAAATTGAGATAGAACCACGATAACATATCAGGGAGATTGAGACAAATTATGATAATCAATGTAAAATTGTCATACAGTGACTCCCCGGGCTACTCTCGGTCCTAAGGACAATGGGGATTAGCCCCACATGTTCATCTCAACGATACACATGGAGAAGAAAGGGGAAAACATGGGGAGACGAATGGGAATATGATGTAACCCCTGAAACGGAGAAGATCTGAGTGATCCTTGATGCGTGACGTCTGTTCTACATCCTTCCAGAAGTAGAAATGCCCGTCTACGACTCTGGAATCGTCCGGGGTGTAGCTCTGGGCTCTGTTCTTCGTTCTCCTTCCTTTGAGACTTGTGTGGTTGAGTGCAATGTGATCCTTCGGTATTGTCCGTCTTTTTCTTAGGTATAGGTATGACTTACGACCGCCAAAAGATCATAATCGTTCGATCGTGGCAATTCTGGGCAATATCCTGATCCGATGGCGTCGATACCATCGACGGGGTGTCGATGGTATCGACACCTTAGGGTGCACTTCCGTCGCTAAAAACTGGGATCAACCTGGATGATTTTTGATACTATCGACCAGAGCGTCCATAGTATCGACGAACCTATTTTCTTTCTGCTGAACTGATCTCAAGGCCATCGACAGTTTGGTCGATGGTATCGACCTAGATGCTTTCCCTCTGACTTGGTTACTATTGCCATGTCAATAGTATCGACGAACCTGTCGATCGTATCGACAGGTTCTGGAATACAAAGTACCTGAATCAGAGAGAAAAACACAAGCCAATCAATGGAATTTTGTAATTCACTCAATATAGGATAAAATAAGATAGATTTGATGCATACAATGATTATAGGCTAAAGGAAATGAATCATGCCATTATAGTCACCAAAATGACAATTAAACACATAGAAGAAGTACAAAATTATCCTATAAATGCGACTCAAAAACCCTACATCAAACTCCCCTAAGCTTGAGTCTTGCTCATCCTCGAGCACAAAACTATAAAATCTGATTGAGAGGGTCAACTAAAGAACATAATCACATAAATGATATCTCAGTATGATTCCCACCTGCAAAACACATACCAGCCTTTACCAACCACAGAACGATAACTACCCTTCAGACAAAAATAATCATTCATGATAGATATCCATCCCAAGATCACAAACACTAGCAAGTAAAGCAGTTAGTATAATATAATCCTCAGGTTCAGGCTTGGTGCATCTTGTGATCTCCTATCGACATTTCTCATTTTCTCTAACTACCATCTAAATGGAAGCAGCTCTCCTGGTGTACATGAATGAGGAAAAAATCATGGGTGGCCTACCAATTAGAGCAATGGGTGGATGGAATGGGTGGCCATGGAAGGAATGGAAGCATAGTACAGTCGATCATGTGAAAAACAATAATGACCTATCATGATGCGAATGCATATGCAAATGTCCTAATGCTACATTTTTGGTGGAATGGTGCATGAACTATCATTCCATCTCAAAGTGAGATGGAATATCTAAGAAAACTACACCATGTGCTTGTTCTTCTAATATGCGGGTGAGAACACATCCCTTTCTCCCTCCTTATTCATACCTACTCCTCAATCTTGTTTTTTTTTTCAGGCCCTCATTTTCATAAATGGCAAGGGATTATTTGTTGGGCATCCTTCTTTTTACATAACTTGTACATTTGATGCATTCTATTCAGAGGGTATGGAACAAGTTCACCACCTATAATGTTTCAAAAGAAAATAAGACACATGATGTGCTATATGCTCAAAAGCTGCGAATGCAACTACATAATGACAATTATGCAACTACCATGACATGCGCCTAAGGATAATGTGCATGTATAACTACTCTTGACTTTTTTTTATGCAAAACTATGTAACAATAGCTATAATCCATTACCTATCTACATGGAATGCAATCAAAAGTGAAAGACAATAATGTGCTCCCAATTCTTATGGTGGAGTATGAATGAAATTGCGGTGGATCAAATCATAAGACTAATTGACAGAACCTTCATAAAGAATTATATGTCCTTCCTTATTCACTTGCATACCCATTAATCAAGGGATTTCTCTCTCTCACTTCAAATTAAAGTCATGTTAATGTTTGGCCGATTTAGGATCAACATCCATATCGATCCTCTAAACATGAACCATAAGGACACACAATCATGTTCATATGTTTTAAAGTTGACCTACCCAATGAGTTTCACAAGTGATGTCCTCAAGTTCTCGTAAGACAAGCTTACAATTTCTTAAAGATTTGTCATTAAAATTCATTTTCTCACAAACCCCCAAGTGAAAACATCGAAATGACATGTAATTAAATTAGACTCCACTGATTACACTAGATAGTTAGTGGATCCTAGAAAATAGTGAATCTTGTAATTAAGAAAAATCAGATAAAGAAGGATGAAAATTGCAAAGACAAACAAAAGATGAAATAAAATAAAGAAAAACTAGATAGATGTTGTTCCAGCACCCCCCCTAAGCTTGAACTCGACTATGGCCTCATAGTCAAAATCCAGACTTAAGAGGTAGAATAGTGATACCCCTTTATTGCTCTGGTGGTGGGTGTGGTGGGTACTGGTGGCCACTGGGATCCCAAGAAGGATAATGCCCCTGGAATGACATGTCCGATGGGGGCATCGGTGGTGGCTGTGGGTATCATCTAAAATAATTCTGACTCCAGTAATGGTCGTAAAACAGCTGATGCTGCATCTCCATCCTATGAAACATGTTGTGGATGGTTTCTTGGTTGGTGAAGAGGAGACTCTCATTCTCATAGATGGCTTGCTGATTCTCGAATAGCATGTTTGTCATCTCCTGAATTATCACAAAAGAAGCGGAGTGCTGATGTTGCGTCTGTTGAATGTCTTGCATCATGGTATACATACCCTGCATCGAATAGACATCCTCTCCTCCTTGAGAGGGCTGTGGTGGTTGTGGATGGGAAGAAGATGATGCTCTAAAGTGTCATGGTCGCTTCCATGGAGCAACCCTTCGTCAAAGAGGAATGGTAGCTTCCTCCTCCTCTTCTTCATCATTGTCACCTTCTAGTACTTCTACTTCAGCTTCCTGTTATTCTTCATCTTGATCAATATAAATGATGGGCCACCTGTAAGCTTGGATGGGCCGGAGGTTGAATGCAGGGTCAGGCAGTTCCTGCCTTTGAAAAACACCTCTCATGTGGAAAGTGGCATAAACAGTGTCGTGGCAGACTTCGAGGAGGCTCGCGTTCACAAAGTGGCTCAAATTGAGCATATTCTTGCATTCCAGCTTGGGTAGCCCTGATAGATCTAGGCCAAGGTACATGGCGATTGGAGTGATTAGACCCCCAAAATATATTGGGGCCCTACGAGATGTGTTCCTCTTGACCGCCATGACGCGTGTGAGGAAGAAAGCTCCAAAGTTGATACATTTCCTCTTCAACAAAATATAGAGGAAGAACAGATCTGTTTCCTAAAATTTGCTTTGAGACAATTTAGATCATGCAAAGAAGGTGTTGGATAAAATCCGATGCAAAACCTTTACAAATGGATGCTCAAAATCAGCTATAGAGGCATGCTGCCAGCTGATTGAGTACCCCTCCGGTATAGTACTAACGTCGAATACATGGCGTCGTAAACTGCATTGTGCGCTGGCTGGCACATGTCGCTATGCCCATGAGACCACCCATAAATCCCATTGAACTCAAAAAGGGACATGGTGTAATCTCTGTTGTAGAGGTGTAAAGAAACTCACCCCTCTTTCCATTCAGTCTGTGACGGTATAAGCTCGTTAGGGATGACATAGATATCCAGAGACGCCATAAACTCTATGACAATCTCTTTGTAAGTTGGCCACCCACTGAAAAACGGATGCCATTCTTCGTGGTCACGACACAACATCGGGGACTCGCTCAATTGCCCCTGAAGCACATAGGTCGTGTTGGCCTCAAATGCCAGGTCCTTGATTAATTGCCTATCTCCATACCAAGTAGGCTCGATGGAGCGCTTCCACAACTCTTCATACACCTTTTTGATCTCCGGTGATGGGTGGACTAGCCTCGGGCATGGAACTAGTCGTTGTGATGGGGCAGGTAGGGCAGGTGGGACATCCCTGGATGATGAAGCATTGGATCTCACCATGGTTGCACGGGTAACAGGCGAGAGAGAAAAAGATTGAGAAAGGATCTCGGAGAAGATGGTCGGTGAAGATAACTGTAGCTCCTGGGTGCTCAGAGATTCTAGGGCTCAGAGGTGAAGATATGCACTGAAGGTGTGTGGTTTGATTGAGGAAATACATCCCTTTCTATAAGGGACGACCGCCGCTACTGTTGGCGCATTGACACCATCGACGGGACGTCGATAGTATCGACGGCTGGCAGAATCCGTCGCTCACTTCTATCGACGGCTCTTGATGGCTGGATGTTGGGGACCCAGATCGTCTATGCGTTGATGGTAGCGACGGGCATCGATACCATCGAAACTATCCATGGATCGACATTGTGGACCACTCGATGAAGATGCATGGATCGCTGACTTGGAGTTTTGATACCATCGACGATATGTCACTAGTATCGACACATGTGTATACCTTTTATCCTCGTGAGGTGGTGGGGCTGGTATCGCGATGTTGGCATGTCGATACCATCGACTATGGTTTTGATAGTATCGACATTACTGAGACAAATCATTCTGAAAATCTCTAGACATCTCACGACCATCGACGGAACAGTCGATACTATCGACCTTCTCCAGTCTCGATCCTATTTTGCTCTGTTCCAGTGTCGATATTATCGACGAGGCTGTCCATAGTATCGACGGAATGAAATTTCCATAGCTTCTTTGTTGTTCCAAACTCGATACTAGTGACACAAGTGTCGATAGTATCGACATCCTCCCAGTCCTACACACTCAATAAACACATCAGGGTATCATTTTTAGAAACTAAGTACAAAATTAATGAAAACTACTTTAGAAAATGAAAAATAAAGAACTTAAACATGTAATCTACCAAGGTTGGGTTGCCTCCCAACAAGCACCCTTCTTTAATGTCTTAGGCTAGACACAATCATGCTCATTCTTCATCAAGTGCAATGAGGTTTACCTCATGCACCTTTTTCATGAAATCCTCTCCATAATAGTGCTTAAGACGCTGGCCATTCACCAAGAACGTCCTTTCACCATCTCTCACCATCACGGCTCCATGTGGACGCACTTCCTCTACAACAAATGGTCCACTCCATCGAGACTTCAATTTTCTGGGATGTAGCTTTAGCTGCGAATTGAACATCAATACACTCTCCCTTTTTGAGAAAACCCTCCTTTGAATGTGGTGATCATGTAGTTGCTTCATCTGTTCCTTATAAATCCTGGAATTCTCGTAAGCATTCATTCTCAACTCATAACTTATTGAGTTCGAGCAACCATCGCTTCCCAGCATCATCAATGTTCACATTTAACTTCCTAAGCACCCAATGTGCCTTGTGCTCTAGCTCCACCGGCAAGTGGCATGCATGCCCATAAGCCAACCTAAACGACGTAGTGCCTATAGGAGTCTTAAAGGTGGTCCGATACGCCCAAAGTGCATCTGGTAGGAGCATACTCTAGTTCTTCCTTGATGCGTTAACAATACGTTCCAAAATTTTCTTTATCTCCCTATTGGAAATCTCTACTTGACCTTATGTCTGCGGATGGTATGGGGTTCCCACATTGTGCTTTACCCCGTACTTGCTCAAAAGTGTAGCAAACTTCTTGTTTGTGAAATGCGTGCCTCCATCACTGATGATCATGCGGGGCACTCCGAACCTATAGAAGATGTATTCCTTTACGAACCTACACACTACCGCAACATCATTAGTCCTAGTGTGTATCACTTCTACCCACTTCAAAACATAATCAACAACAAGTAAAATATACAAGTTGGAATTTGAGGACACAAAAGGTCCTATGAAATCTATACCCCACAAGTCAAAGACTTCCACCTCTTGAAACACATTTAGGGGCATTTCTTGTCTTTTTGAGATATTGCCTGCCCGCTGACATGAATCACATTTTCTTACAAACTCATAGGCATCTCTAAAAAGCGTGGGCCAATACAGGCTTCTCTCTAACACTTTCGCAGCCATCCTCGAGCTAGCATGATGGCCGCCAGTGGGCATTGTATGATAATGGCAGAGTACGCTGTCATACTCAAACTCTGGAACACACCTGCAGAGAACACCATCCCTACACTGTCTCAAAAGAATAGGGTCATCCAAAAAATAAAATCTCAATGAATGGAAAAACCACTTCTTCTCTTGATAATTCCAATCCTCGGGTAATTCTTTGCATTCAAGATAATTCACTATGTGTGAAAACCACATATCTTTATATTTAATCGAAAGAATCTATTCATCCGGAAAGGTCTCAATAATGGGTATATTAGTATCCTTCTCATCTACCCTCTCAAGGAAAGACAAATGGTCCGCAATCACATTTTCAATGCCCACCTTATCTTTAACTTCAATGTCAAATTCTTGTAAAATAAGTATCCACCTAATGAGTCTAGGTTTCGCCTCTTTCTTTTCCATTAAATATTTTATTGCGGTATGGTCTGTCCATACCACCACTTTAGATCCCACCAAGTATTTCCTAAATTTCTCAAAAGCGAAAACTACGACAAGTAATTCTTTTTCGGTGGTGGTATAATTTAATTGTGCATCATTCAATGTTTTTGATGCATAATAAATGACTGTGGGTTTGGTCTCAAGGCGCTGCCCAAGAACAGCCCCCACGGCTAAATTGGATGCATCGCACATGAGTTCAAATGGTCGACTCCAATCTGGAGTCTGCACAATCGGTGCGGAAATCAAGCGTTGTTTAAGGTTCTCAAAAGCGTTCATACATTTTTCATTAAAATCAAAAACCACATCCTTCTCAAGCAACTCAGAAAGAGGCTTAGCGATTTTGGAGAAATCCTTAATAAACCGGCCATAAAATCCCACGTGACCAAGGAAACTTCTAACTCCATTCACCAAGTTTGGTGGAGGCAATTTGGAAATAACCTCGATTTTTACTGGATCCACCTCCAATCCCTTGCTAGACACCTTATGTCCTAACATGATCCCTTCGCTAACCATCATGTGGCATTTCTCCCAATTGAGGACCAAATGAGTCTACTCACATCTTTGCAAAACTTTATCAAGATTATAAAGACATTCATCAAAAGACGCACCATAGACCGAAAAACCATCCATAAACACCTCTAAACAACGTTCAACCATGTCAGAGAAAATAGAAAGAATATGATGTTGAAAAGTGGCCGTGCACATTGCATAGTTTAAAAGGCATCCGGAGATAAGCAAAAGTACCATAAGGGAAAGTGAAAGTAGATTTCTCTTGATCCTTAGTTTCAACTGAAATTTGGTTGTAGCAGGAATATCTGTCTAGAAAACAAAAATGAGAGCGACCAGCCAGTCGCTCAAAAATCTGATCAATGAAGGGTAAAGGAAAATGATCCTTTAGCATTGCAGTGTTCAATCTATGGTAATCTATACAAAACCACCACCCGGTAACCAACCAGGTGGTGACTGCCTCATTCAACAAATTCTTAGTTACAGTAATTCCCCCCTTTTTAGGGACAACCTGTGACGAGCTTACCCACGTGGAGTCTGAGATGGCATAGATCATTCCCACTGAAAGCAACTTGATCACCTCCTTCTTAACAACCTCCATCATGGTAGGGTTTAGGCAGCGTTGGGGCTGAATCACATGTTTAGCTCCTTAAACAAGTCATATCTTATGTTGGCATAGAGTAGGGGAGATCCCCTTGATGTCAGAGAATGACAACCCGAAAGCACCACGGTGGTTCTTCAACATGACCATCAATTGTTCTTCTTCAACGACACTTAGATATGCCAAGATAATGACTGGTATCATTTCATCCACTGCTAAGAATGCATACTTCAAATGAGGGGGTAACGACTTTAGCTCCAACTCCGGAGAATCCACCAACGAAGGATGCAATGGGAGCGGCAGTGGTCCCAAATCTTCAAAGTGCCTAGAATAGTAGCAGGGCAAAACTTGAAGTATCTTCATGCATTCCTGTAGCAATGTGCTCCTCATCCAGTCATCAATAATATTGAATAGGCAAGCTTAAATAGGCAATTGAGGATAAGATTATTTCATTGAGATCTCCACAACATTATCCTCAGTGGACAAACAAACCTCTTCGTCTTCATCATTTGGATATCCCACTACCTTAACAAGAGAAACTACCTTGGTCTGCTCCATAATATCCACAACAAGTGTTCCCCCTATCTGTCTTGGTCATGACATGTGCCATGTTGAGAAAAGGTTTCCCTAGACAAATGGAAACATTGTGCTCAAAGTGTCTGACTTTATTACACTGTCCTTGCTCTTGTGATGATTTTGGGTTAGTTGGCATTTTTATTTCAAACCTGTCATCAACTATGCCCATGGTTAGACGGCCTCTACCTATTTCTAGAATCATGTCAGCTGTAGTCTGGAAGGGTCTTCCTAGAAGCAGCTCATTCCCTTGCTCATCTTGCATCTCCATCATGACGAAATCTGCCGAAAAAACAAATCTATCCACCTTTACTAGAACATCCTCGCAAATCCCATAAGGCCTTACAATTGAATGATCTGCAAGTTGGATCATCATGTTGCTCCTCTGGGATTGTCTAAGACCAATCTTCTTGAAGGTGGAGAGAGGCATCAAATTGATGCTTGCTCCTGAGTCACAAAGGGCCTCTCCAAATTTCATCTTTCCGATGCAGCAGGAGATACTGAAACACCCTGGATCCTGTCTCTTTGGTGGCAATGTTCCTAGAATAAATGCGCTCACCTGTTCTTTGAGCACCACCACTTATGTATCTGGAATCTTCCTCTTCTTGGTAATAATGTCCTTTAGAAACTTACCATAAGAAGATATCTTCTCGATTGCATCAAGCAGTGGGATATTGATAGATAATTTTCTAAAACTATCCAAGAACTTCTTAAATTGTTGATCCATCTTCTTCGCTTTAAGGCTGTTCGGATAGGGAACCAGAAGTGTCTGTGCTCTCTGGTGTGGTGACATGTATGTTGGCCTTTTCTCTACATCTTTCTCCACAATGGGTTCCTCCACAGCAATCTCTGCACTATTCTCAGCAATTGGTGTGACTTCAACTTCCTCTACGACCTCACCTGTAGCTTCTGGCTGTGATTTGTTTGGTTCATCGGCCTTAGAGTTTAAAATTTTGTTTCCACTCCTCAGCAAGATAGCCTTGGCTTGATGGTTCTTTCTGGGAACATTAGTATTTCTTAGAAAACCCTGTTGTGCCGGCTTCTTTAAACTTGCAATTTCAGCTGCTATTTGCGCTAAGGACGTCTCAAGCGTCCTCATCTGTTCCCCATGGCTTTGTAGAGTCTGACCAAATTGGTTCATAAATTCCCCTTGTGCCTTAATTTGATTTCTGAATGTGCTCATCAACTCTTGATTTTACTTTATTACTTGATTGAGCAACTCATTGCTCTTGTCTTCTGCACTTGGCTGTGGCTTCTGATCCGGATCCTAAAGAAAATTGTTTGGATCCTTCCATGAGAATTTCTTATCTTTCCTCCATGAATAGTCATTATTCCTGTAGCCCTGTTGTTAGTGCATGAACTTAGCCTGTGCCTCATCATCGGACCCTTCATTATCTTTTGCTATAAGTCTCTTTTCTATCAAGTCCATTTTCTCATTTAATTCTTTAATGGCATTTGCATCCCCTACAATTTTGACCTGTTCCGGTGCATCTCTTTCACCCCAACACAGCTTCTTAGCCATATTCTTTAAAATCTCTTGACACTTGGAACCTTTGTTGTTTAGAAAGAACCTTGTTCCAGCTGAGTCTAGATTGCTCCTATCATGTTCATTAAGGGAAAAATAAAAGATCTTCACCTGGGTTTCTAAATCCAACCCATGATGTGGACATTTTCTCAACATGATATTAAATCACTCCAATGTCTTTAAGTATGTCTCACCGACTTGCTATTTGAAGTTGTGTATCCTCCTCACGAGATCATTTGACTTTTCAGGCGGAAAATACCTCTCAAAGAAAACTTCATCATCATGTCCCATGATTCAACATATTCATCATCTAGATTGTAGAGCCACTCCCTTGCATTTCCTGCTAGAGATGATGGAAATAATTTCAGATAAATGGCTTCCTGTGGAAACCTGTCCACCTTCACCATGTCACACTTCTCCACAAACATGTTGATGTGGGCCACTAGGTTCTCATTTTTGAGTCCATGGAATGCCTACAACTTGACCAACTGAATAAGCTCTGTGTCAATCTTGTAGCTGGGTATGTTGATAGCTTGTTTCTTGATTGGCCCCTTCTGTGCAGAAGAAGAAGAAGCCTTAATCTTCTCCCAAATGGTCTGTTCCTCATCCATTGTGAAAACCTCAAATTCTTGTTCCATGTCTTCGAGTGGCGTATTTATCAGTTCGTCTTCTTTACCCGATGGTGAAATATCAGGTGTCGATTGTGTGTAGTCCATACTACGCATCCTCACCATGTACTAGTACCTGAAATATGAAGAATAAAATAAGTACAGTGCTAGAGAAAATAGAGAATCTAAAAGATAGACAATTAAGCTCAAAAATTAAAATTACTTAGAAAGTGGCCTAGAATGGCCACTTGTAGCACTCGTAGTGTTGTAATTTGTCGTTTCTCCGACAACTTTGCCAAAAACTTGACACGCTTAAGCAGTGCATTAAATGCAAGTGCATGTATCGAAGTAATATAGGCCTTGTGCGGCCTGAGTCGAACTTAGGGAAATGTAAATTTTAGTAGACTACTACTAACTAGTTGCAATCAGCTAGACCATTTGGAAGAGATAATTGTTGGTTTTAAAACAAAATAAAAATAAGATAAAGAGAAAACAAAAACTAGCGATGATTAAATGTTGAGTTTAATCAAATGGAAGGGGAATCCTTAGGGTTACAGTTTCACCGCAAGGTCTCGCTGCATGCAATTCTACACAACTAGCATAATTTGTACCTTATCCCTAATTATGGCCTGTAGTCAGAATTTTTGCTTCCGCAATACAATTCACTACCTAGTTCTAGGTCAGTTCCATGCCAGTAGTAACATATACCCTAGATCTAAGTGCTTTCATAAATTCTATGGGTATCCACCATTAACTGTACATTACCTTGTCTAAGGAATTTATTAGTTAATATGTTAATCGTGCCTTCTCAACCACTAATCCTCCATCAAGAGTAATTAACAGTATTAGAAATCAACTATGGTGATCAAGCATAGCAAATTGCGATAGAACCACGATAACATATCAGGGAGATTGAGACAAATTATGATAATCAATGTAAAATTGTCATACAATGATTCCCCAGGCTACTCCCGGTCCTAAGGACAATGGGGATTAGCCCCGCATGTTCATCTCAACGATACACATGGAGAAGAAAGGGGAAAACATGGGGAGATGAATGAGAATATGATGTAATCCCTGAAATGGAGAAGATCTGAGTGATCCTCGATGTGTGACGTCCATTCTGCAGCCTTCCGGTAGTAGAAACACCCGTCTACGGCTCTGGAATCATCTAGGGCGTAGCTCTGGGCTCCATTCTTCGTCCTCCTTCCTTCAAGACTTGTGCGACTGAGTGCAACGTGATCCTCCAGTCTCAGCCGTCTTTTTCTTAGGTATAGGTATGACTTATGGCTGCCAAAAGATCACAGTCGTTCGATCGTGGCCATTTTGGGTGAAATCCTGATCCGACGGCATCGATACCATCGACAGGGTGCGATGGTATTGACACCTTAGGGTGCACTTCCGTCGCTAAAAACTGGGATCAACCTAGAAGCTTTTTGATACTATCGACCAGAGCGTCGATAGTATCGACGGACCTGTTTTCTTTCTGTTGAACTAATCTCGAGGCCATCGACAGTTTGGTCGATGGTATTGACCTAGATGCTTTCCCTCTGGCTTGGTTACTGTTGCCATGTCGATAGTATCGATGGACCTATCGATGGTATCGACAGGTTTTAGAATACAAAGTACCCGAATTAGAGAGAAAAACACAAGTCAATCAATGGAATTTTATAATTCACTCAAAATATGATAAAATAAGATAGATTTGATGCATACAATGATTATAGGCTAAAGAAAATGAATCATGCCATTATAGTCACCAAAATGACAATTAAACGCATAGAACAAGTACAAAATTAGCCTATAAATGTGACTCAAAAACCCTGCATCATCCTTCTTGGTGATATCTTCCATTACAAGTAACTGGTTGCTTCTACCTTAGGTTTGATTGATGTAGTGAGGACACTACAAATTTCAAGCTTAGGGGAGAGGTTGTAATCGGTCGGTAATGTATTTGTATTTGTTTAGTCATTTTCATTTCTAATGTAGTTGTAGTTGTTTAGTCATTATCTTTATCTTCTCTCTAGTCCTTTTAGTTCTATTTTTAGTTTCTTCTTTTCTCATGGCAAGTTTAGTATGATGTGAGGCTTATCTTGTGTAATGAACTATTTTTCTTCCTAGTTTGAAATAGCTTGTCCTCCCTCATAAGAATTATAATTTGAAGAAATTGTAAAAGAGCATGCATGAGTCAAATAAAACTTTATGGCCAACAACACATGCTTAATTTTGGATTTATGTTTGTATCCTAAATTTGCATCTTTCTCATCTGGGATTGCCTAATACATGTAACTGGTAACAAATATTGTGAATATGTTAACTTTGCAACACTACCTAGAACATGGGATGATTTTCTCAAACCTATAGTTATTTTACAACCACCCCTTTTTAGTAAAAAAATTTCAAATCAAATGAATGGAATCTAGCTAATGTTGCAATTTAGTCAACTCTCTTTTGTTTTGGGAAAATTAAGTGAAACCCATGACAACCTTAATTACCCCATAAAATATGGCTTAAACCGCCCACATTTCATACTAACCTAGTTTAAGTCCAATCTGGCCACGACTGTTAGGTGATATGTCCTAAAAAGAGGGTAAAATATCCCAACCGACACTCCTCATCTGCATAAGCTTACATTAGCAGGCAAGTGCCGAAACCCCTAATACAATATCATACCTTTGGGAAAACAAGGAGAGAGAGTTAAAATTTGCTAACATTAGCTAAGATTCCATCTTTTGCATCCCTAATAGCTAAAAGTTTTGTTGCAAATTCACTGATTGTTTGGCTTAGTCATCCATGTTCCATTTAGTGTTGCATAGTTAACTATTTCAGTTAATGTGTTACCACCATTGTTGAACCTAATTCTCCTTCTTCGGTGCTTGAGTTGAAATCAAGGCTATGAACATGAATCTGATAATTATGGTTGGTAGGCTTCATTTACATCTTCCATTTCATTTGATCTATGCATGAGCTTGGCAATTTCTTCATTTGTGTTTCTATGCTCTTTTTACTTGAGGACAAGTAATAATTCAAGCTTAGGGGGATTTGATGTGCACACTTCATATCTACTTTTTGAACACATTCGCACACAATTGCAGTTCATTTTGCCTTCCATTTAGCCTCTAATCATAGTTAACATGCCATCTTTTAATTATTTTACTTGTTGCATGCTGTTGATCATAGGTACACGTCAAAAATGACAAATTGAAGATAGTCCAACCCAAATCCGATCTCAGTTGGATTTCCCTTTGATTCACAGCTGATTTAGAGTTGATCTTGAAGAAATATCACCAAACATGTCGTGTCTTTATTAAGACACAACGTGTAACTTTTCAGAATGGGTACACAAAGCAAAGAACACATCATGTGCTATTTAACACACAAGCATGTAAGTTTCCAATGGACTTGATGCCCAAACTATAGAGAAAAAGATATGATGTGTACTTATTAAGGCACGACATGTCCGTACGTTCAAAGGCCAAAGTCAACTTTCTGCCATCACACACGACCATGTGTTTATTAGCACATGATGTGTGCCATCTTCCCAGATCAACTCTAGTAGCAGCTACACATCGTGTCTCTATTGGAAGACGTCATGTACTTATCTTGAGGAAGCAGTTCAACAGCCAGTTACATGATGCCACATGACATGTCTTCACAAAGACATGTCATGTCTTCATCAGTTTTCTACAGATTTCAGTAGCAACCACCCCTCATTATAAAAATGAGTGCTACCACTTGGGACAGTTATCACTTATCATTTGAGACACTTTTTGACCAAGAGAAGTTCTAGAGCAAGAGGAGGGTGATTTTTGGAAGGAAGAAGAGGTTTCTTGAAAAAGAACCTCCATTCTTCACCATTTCTTCTTCAAAAGGTGATGTAGAGCTATTCTTCTCATTCAGGCTTCTCAAGAGGGAAGATTGTCTGAGTTGAAGCAACTCCAAGGGTGTAATTTTATCCTCTAGCCAAAGTTCTACTCCTCTTGACTTCACCTTTGGTTTTCTTTGCTTTTTCTTCTTTTTAGCTATGTAAAACTCTGAAAATTCTATAGTGTGCTTGTGTTTCTCCATTATGTGTGAGTAGAACCTTCTTCTTGGGCATGGGAGAGTAACTCCCATGCCATTACTCATGTGAACTCATAATTTATATTGAATTCTAGCTAATTTGCTTCTCCATGAGTTCCTATGGTGTTTTATTACTTGTATGCTTGGTTGACCACCTTTTATACATGTTTTATGCTTCCTTGTGTTATTCAGGATAATGTATGAGGGAGTAAGGAGTAGGATTCATGGCAATATGCTCTTGACCATGAGAGTGGTAGGAGAATTTTGAGGGTCCAAGGTTTCAAATTTAAGCATAGATATGGAAGTGTTATGCAAAGATGAGAACCATCTCGTGTCACCTGGAGGTGCATGATGATAACAACCTCCTTGTATATTAACGACATGCTTTAATTTTGTAGTTACACATGATGTGCTGGTGTGGTAGTGAAATCTTTTGTCCAAGACTCTCTAAATCTATTTTCAACCTTTAAGATTTAGCCCTTTTTGTTGTTACTTGTCTTTTAGCTGATTGAAATCAAACTCTACTGTTGTAATAGACTTAGATTGTTGAAAATTAGTCCTTTTATGCCTAGCTACACATGCTACTTGTAGTTCAACCTCAACTACAATTGATCCTATATACTTGTAGGTGATTGATGAGTTGAGACATATAATATTTAAAACTCGTTTGCCTTAGGAAATCAACAGAGAGCAGTGTTGCTGCACTAGGAGGTGGTTCTAGGAGGTAGAATAGAGTTGATGGAGTGCCCGAGGAGCCTCAGTTTCACCCAAAAGCTGTGTCCAATTTTGCTTTTCAGTCCATGTTTGGACAATTCATGGCCACAATGACGCATATGGCGGATTGGATGCACGTAGCCCAAGTTAGAGCAGCAATACCCAATGTAGAATCCTAGGGTTCTGGGAAGACCTTTGAGAGGTTGAAGCATTTTGAGGCATTGGATTATGTTGGTATGATAGATCCAACGGATGCTAACATGCGGTTGATTGAGTTGTATAAGGCCTTCAATATCCTCAATATCCTAGAAGAGGATAAGTTGAAACACATAGTGTAAATGATGAAGGGTGGTGTTGGCCATTGGTGGGCCATTGAGGTGGAGAAGAGGCCTAGTGCTGTAATCAGTTGGGAGGAGTGTCGGCGAGAGTCTGTTACATGATACTTCCCAGAGACCTACCTGGATGAGAAGAGCACATAGTTTGAGAAGATCTGATAATGATCTGTGACAATCAATGAGTACGAAGTTAAGTTCATGGAGTTTCTGAGGTTTTATCCGCATATGGATGCAACAGACAAGGAGGGAATCATATGGTTTGAGAAGGGTTTGAGTTTTGAGTTGATGATGCCAGTGTCAGATTTAGAGAGTAGGGAACGGTTTGCCATGTTTGTGGAGTCAATTAGGAGGATAGAGTGGTAAGCCCTAGAGAAGTGAGAGGCAAATCCCAAGAAGAGACATGCACAATACCAAGGATAGTTGTATGGAGGTTTCAAGAAGCCTAGGTTTTCAACACCGCAGTCACAATAGAGATCAGTGGTTCAGTCTCAATGGTCATCGAGTAAGGGGAGAGGTCATACCTTTCCATCGGTAAGAGCTCATAGTGCAGCATCAACAACAGTGATGGGGCCGTCTAGGCCACAGTACGAGAGCAAGACTTGCTACAAGTGTGGGGAGATAGGACATCTGAGGTGGAGATGTCTTTTGAAGCATGAAGAGGTGAAAAAAAGTAAAGACACAGTTATCAAGGGTCACAAAAATGATAATTCAGTAGTGGTGGAGGCTGAGGACGTGGCCATGCGTCGCAAGCTGGTTCGTCTGGGCAAGCCAACAGAGGATGAGGACAACAACAAGACAAGGTTTTCAAACCCAACCTAGAGGTTGACCAGAAAAAGCTCCAGGGTCATGGGTCTATGGTTCAACCGTTGGGTCGACCCAGTTGACCCGGTGACATCAGCATGACACCATATACATAATGTTATTATATACATGCATGTATGTTACAATAAAATGTATGTCCATGCATATATTAATATATAAGTGTATATATGTACATAATATACTGTATGGAACAATGAGATGATGAATTATAAAACATCTAACATACAAAACCAAGTATCTATTCATAAAGAATCAAACAAATGGTCTTACAATGTTTACAGCAAGTGACAAATACAAATAAGTAAATATACGAATGTATGGAATAGTTGGGGTTGCATGGAAGGATTTTAAAATCATTCAAATGGTCATTTAGGGAAGGAAAAATAAAACCAACAAAACCCTCTCGGGTCACTGGGTCGGCGGTTGAACTGGTTGGGTCACCAGGTCAACACCAGGTATTGGCCAAAAACAAATTTTAGCCCCACCTGATCCGTAAAACTTGGTGAGGGAAGGTCCAGTTGGTTCAATCAGAGGGGTCAAGTTTTAGAACTATGTAACATGCAAAAAATCAATTCTATACCATGAGTTAGCCGGAAGGAGTAGTCAACCCGAGGGTCATGACATGTGATGCACTGGATAATTGTCATTCTCACAGGCAATTTATTATGGATTCTGGTGCACTTATTGTTGACTTTGATATTGTTTGTGCAGTAGTTATTATCATTATCATGTGACAATTATTTGCATCAAATAGATGTATTTTTAAATGTTCCTGTTAGATTCATTATTATTTGGGAGATTATGTTCATTTTTGTGGAAGTTCAGGTGAATCTACACAAAACTACATAACTCGTTACTATCGACCTACCTATCAGTGGTACCTTCACTTACTCAGAAAGGAACATGTCAGATCGAGAAAACTTGGTAGTACTGAACAAATAAGTTGGTACTATCAACGACCTTGCAAGGAGGACTCAGAATGTCTTGACAAATCTTAGTACTACTGACATCAACTCGGTAGTGTTAACAACTACAAAGGGGCCTCAACTTATCGGGGTAGTTGATACTACTGACACCCAATTGGTAGTACTGACACAGTGGGATCAGGTAGATTTGAAGATGTTGTTAATCTGACGGTTGACAATTAATGACACCCTAAGTCACTTCTATGACTTAGGGGGAGTTTGGCCACACCTAATTATCACGTTCCTTTCAGTTGTATAGTAGTAGAGAGTGGAGAAGAGAGAAAGAGGAGGAGAAAGCAATGTTTCGGGCGATTCGTGCACTATCGGTGGCTGGATTTGCAGTCAGAAGATGACAAGTCACGACATTTGTCGAGAGGAACCATCTATACCTTCTTTTTCCAGGGATTTTTTCCTGGTTTCTCAATGTTTTCTTCCTTATCTACTTATTTTTTCATGTATAGAGAAATTGAAATTATGCAGGGCTAAACCCCTTCTTCCTTAGGATCTAAGAGTAGCCCGGTTTTGAATTGTAATTGACTATTATACTTTAGCATACATTTTTCTCTTAATTTTTGGACATAATTCCATGAGAGTGTCACGATTTGTCCATGCTTGATCACCATATGTAAAATTTTAGACCATTAATTGCTTCAAGAGAGGAATGAAGGGTTGGAAAAGTCATCTAATTACATGTTTTATATCACACCTTTATAAAGGGGCTTACGAATGTGAAGAGAATAACCCAGAGTTTTTGGTAAAGCACCTAAATAATAACTCAATTGCTACGTGAGTAGGATTGGTATTAGGTTAGGTAGTGAAATATTCCACATGAGTGGGTAATTCTTGCTACAAGTCTCTTTGTCTAGGGTTAGGAGAGACTAATATTAATGAATTTGTTCCACTTGTGATCACAATCATTAATCTTAGTTTTTGTTCTTGCAATTTAGCTATTAATTTAACCAATTCACTCATTTCCTCCATCCTAGTTGATTAGGTCATTGTTAGTAGTTTTTTGATACACATTTTCCCATGTTCGACATCCAGGCCTCTTTAGGCATGTATTACATTGATACATATACTTGTGTTTGACGTGTAGTTTATGCTACACCAAGTTTTTGGCACCATTTTTGGGGAAAACGGTGTGTCCAGCACTACAAGTGTTGTGATCAGCCACTCTAGGTCACATTTTTATTTTATTTTTATTTTATTTTTCTTTTACTACAGTTTAACAAAATTTCAAATATTTATTCAATCACTACTATTGTGTTCTCACAGAAATTTTGGATATTTCAGGTACTAGTATATGGTGCAAACAAGAAGCACTGATTACAGATCCTCATCGTCACAGAGTGCTTTTTAAGAGGACTTCTTATGCAGAGCACAAGAATACCATGGTTCTGCTACCAAGACTGATTCAGACTCCACCACATGAGATGCCATCACCTAAGACTCTGATTTCCCCAATAGAATAACCAGAGCAAGTAGAGTTGGGTGATGTAGAAGTTGAAGAGCATGCCATCTGGGAAAAGATCAAGGCTTCATCTTCTATAGTGTAGTTGGGCCTAATTAAAAGGCATGCTATAAATGTGGGAACTACAAGATAGACCCCATCTTGGTGGAACTGGTGAAGTCACAAGCATTTCATGGCCGCAACATTGAGCACCCAATGACGCATATCAACAATTTTGTTGAGAGTTGCAACATGGTGAAGATCGACAAAGTGCCAATGATAGTCTTCTACTTGAAGTTGTTCCCGTCTTCTCTGACAGACAATGCAAAGTTTTGGTTCCTTAATCTTCCTCTTGAGTCAATAGAAACATGGGAGGGGATGATACACGTGTTCTTTGAGCATTATTTCCCACCACAGAAGACGAACAAGTTGGTCAGAAAAATTTACAACTTCAAGCACCAGGCATAAGAATCCTATTCTGAAGCATGAGAGCAGTTCCAGAACATGCTGAGAAAATGCCCTCATCATGGGTTCGATCTTTATGGCCAAGAAAAGATTTTCTATTATGGGATGCATCAAGGAGAGAGGACCACACTTGACAGTGCAAGAACATGCTTCTTCCTCAACAACAAGCCATCTATGTGTCACAAGATTCTAAAGAATATGGCTAAGAATAAGTCTTGGGGGGAAGAAAGAGAACATCCAACAACCATTAAAAGTGTTGATAAGTCTAAGGTCATTATGACATTGAATGAAAAGATTGACCTCATAGACAAGAAGCTATATCAAAAGGATGGAAATGCCTCTACAGGAGAGGAAGAAGAGTGCATATTTGCATGAAAACAGACTTACAAAGGCAATTGTTATTCTTGGAGGAAGGATCCCAAGTTTTCCTAGAAGGATCCTAATAATTTTCAGATGGTCCCTTCCCAAGCATAGCAAGCCAAGCCACAATTGGTTGGTGTAAAATAGCAGTATCAACAAGATAGGGCCCCCAGTAAAATAGACTGCAGTGAAGACATGTTGGATAAGCTGGTCAGTCAGAATGAAATGATCATTGGTCAGACCCAGAGGAACTACAGAGCCAAGGAGCACAAATCTGTAGTATAGAGACTCAAATTTCTCAAATAGTAGCAGAAGTGGCTTCTTTGAAGAAGCCCATCCAGTAGGGGTTCCCAGGAAATACTGACATACCATATGGAAACCTTATAGTGAAGGTAGTATTGCTTCACAACGGGAAGAAAGTGCTGAATGAAAAGAGGACAAGTTCATAGGCAAAGGATAATGTAGGTGACACAGGCCCGATGGTGATTGTTGATATAGTTGAGCCAAATACTACAACAGAAGATAGGACAACTGATAATGAAACTCATGAACTAGAGGAGATAAGGAAGGAATAATATGACCCACCTCACCAAAGGAAGTTGGTGACTCCAGTACCTATCTCGGATAGCTTGAAGGCAAAGAAAGTCAACCAACATTTTTAGAAGTTTCTAGACAACTTTAGAAAGCATCATGTAAACATTCCATTGATTGATGCAATTGAATACGTCCCTTCCTATGAAAAATTCCTAAAGGAGATAATCAATAAGAAAAGAAGGATAGTAGAATCAGATGTAGTGGTGTTGAAGGAGTAGGTTAGTGCTTTCATTTTGGGATCATTGACACCAAAAAGACAAGATTTGGTCTTCTTCAACATATCATGTTACATCGGGAGAAGCTCAACCTTATGCCCTTGACTACCTTCAAAAAATAGGTCTCAAGGAATCTAAAAGGAGAAATATGACCATACATATAGAAGACAACTCAGTAGTCATGCCATATGGTATCTGTGAGTATGTTCTTGTCAAGGTCGACAAATTTGTATTTCCAACCGATTTTGTGGTAATGGAGATGCAGAATGATCACAACAATGAACTACTACTGGGGAGGCCATTTCAAGCCACAATGAACATGATCTTAGAGATGGGCAGAGGAAGACTGACATTGGGTATTAAAGAATACATTTTGAAATCAAGATGCCCGAGTCTACACAAACGACTGAGGAGAAGACACAATGTTACATGTTGCAGTAGGTCCAAGGGAAGGTTTCTTTGTTTCTAGGGAAACCATTCCTAGATATGGCCCATGTGATGATACATGTACATTAAGGCACAATGGCAGTGGACATCTTAGAGAATACAAAGAAGATACATTGGCCAAGACAATCTAATATATTGATATCTTATTCCTTGGAGGAGTGTGTCTTATTTCTCAAGGTATTACCATGTTACTACACCAGGCGTTATGAGGACTTAGGACCACCTCCACCACCATTGATTCCATCTCTACCGAGTCCTCCAGATCTTGAAATTAAGTTGTTGCTGCCACATTTGAAGTATACCTTTTTGGCAACAAATGAAAGGCTTCAAGTTATTATCTCGTCATCTTTGAGTATCCAGGAGGAAGAGCAGTTGATCGTAGTGCTAAAGAAATACCAGAAAACATTTGGGTGGTCAGTTGTAGACATCAAGGGGATCTCCCCTAGCTTCTTCCAGAACAAGATCCACATAGAAGAAGGATCCAAGCCCATAGGGTAACCTCATTGGCGACACAATCCCATCATGACTGACGTAGTGAAGAAAGAGGTAGTTAAACTTCTATCGACATGTATAATTTATGCTATCTATGACTCTAATTGGGTAAGTCCTACTCAAGTGGTTCCAAATAAAGGGAGATAACAGTCGCCACAAATTCAAATGATGAATTGATTTCTACTAGGTTGGTGACCAGGTGGCGAGTTTGTATTGACTATCGTCGATTAAATGCCGCTACGCTTAAGGATCACTTTCTGCTTCCTTTCATCGATCAGATTCTTGAGCGGCTCACTGGACGCTCTCATTTTTGTTTTCTAGATGGGTACTCCAGGTATTATCATATTGCTATAGAGCCACATGATCAAGAGAATTCTACTTTCACTTGTCCATAATGCAGATTCGCTTATCGTCAGATGCCTTTTGGTTTGTTCAATGCACCGATGCCTTTTCAAAGATGTATGCTCTTCATATTTTCTAATATAGTTGAGCAGTGTCTTGAGGTTTTCATGGATGATTTTTCAATGTATGGAGAGTCCTTTGAGGATTGCCTTGACATTCTGGACAAAGTCTTGCAAAGATGCGAGGACACTCACTTAGTTTTGAGTTGGGAAAAGTGTCATTTGATGGTGAGTGAGGGAATAATCTTGGGAAACAAGGTGTCCCATAGAGGGATGGAGGTTGATTCAGTTAAAATTGAGGTTATTTCTATTCTACCTCCACCATCCATGGTGAAGGGAGTTAGGAGTTTTTTATGCCATGCCAGTTTTTATTGACTTTTCATAAAAGATTTTTCAAAAATTGCAAAATTACTTTCGAAATTATTGGAAAAAGACGTTGAATTTAAATTCGATGAGCGGTTTTTGAAAGCTTTTGATATTTTGAAGGAGAAACTGGTTCCCGCACCTACTGTACCAGGCTTTAGATTGGAGTCAACCCTTTGAGTTGATTTGTGATGCATCAGATTATGCAGTTGGGGTTGTTTGAGGCCAATGTCGAGACAAGGTTCCCACCATCATTTATTTTGTGTATAAAACCCTAAATGATGCCCAATTAAATTACACAACAGCTGAAAAAGAATTATTGGAAGTGGTCTTTGCTTTTGAAATTTTTTGCCAGTACTTGATAGGGGCAAAAGTCATTATATGGAACGATCATGCAGAAATTAAATATTTGTTGTAGAAGAAGGATTCCAAACCTAGACTAATTAGGTTTTGTGACTACAAGAGTTTGAAATTGAAATCAAAGATAAGGTAGGCACATAGAACATCATGGTAGATCATTTTCCTAGGCTTGAACAAGTTGATGAAATAGATATAGGCATACCAATAGTGGAGAAATTTCTTGATGAGCAACTCTTTGCCATAACAAAACAAAGATCCGTGGTTTGCAAACATTATGAAGTACTTGGCTTGTGGCGAGCTTCTAGAAGACTGAGGATATCATGATAAAAATAAATTATTCCATTCTTTGAGGTTCTATGTTTGGGATGATCCCATCTTGCTCAAGCAGTTTAGGGATGGTATTTTGAGGAAGTGTGTGCCCAATTGTGAGTTTGAGAGCATTTTAGCAGACTTTCACTCCTTACCTACTGGGGGTCACCATGCTAGCTCTAGGACCTTTGCCAAAGTTTTAGAGTGTGGATTTTAGTGGCTAATACTTTTTCAGGATGCATACAATTTTGTACTTTGTTGTGATGCATGTCAGTGTGTAGGGAATATATCTAAGAGACATGAAATGGCCTTAAAGTTTTTCAAGAGATTTAAATTTTTTATTTATGGGGAATTGATTTCATGGGCCTTTTGTGCTATCTAATTCTGATTTATAAATATTGCTTGCCATTGATTATGTGTATAAGTGGGTGGAAGTGATTCCAACCTACACCAATAATGCTCAACCTGTATGCAAGTTTGTAAAAGATCACATATTTTGTAGGTTTGGGGTGCCAAGATTGATTATTAGTGATGGTAGATCTCACTTCACCAATAAGAAGCTTGGTGTGCTTTTGAGAAAATATGGAGTGAGACACAAGGTAGGTACCCCATATCACCCACAAACTCAAGGACAAGTTGAGGTGTCTAATAGAGAGATAAATAAAATTTTAGAGAAGACCATCTCAACCAATAGGACAAACTGGAGTATGTTGCTTAATGACACTCTTTGGGCATATAGGACAGCCTACAGGACACATATAGGAACCACTCATTTTATGTTGGTTTATGTGAGAGATTTTCATTTACCCATAGAGTTAGATCATAAAGCTAAATGGGCCCTGAGCAAATTGAATTATAATTTGGATGATGCAGGGAAAAAGGGAATGTTAGAATTGACTGAATTAGATGAGTTGAGGATAGATTCCTATGAAATCTCCAGAATCTACAAAGAGAGAACAAAACATAGTCATGATCACCACATCTTTCATAGTGTCTTCACTCCAAGATAGAAGGTGCTTCTGTTTAATTCTAGGTTGAAATTATGCCCTAGTAAATTGAGGTCTAGATGGAGTAGTCCTTTTGTGGTAGTTAAGGATTTACCCCTTGGGGCACTGGAGTTAAGCAATGGAGATGATCCATTCCTTGTTAATGGCCAGCAACTTAAACATTACCTTGGGGAAGATGTGGTCTGGGTAGAAGAACATTTCAAGCTCATTGAGATTCACTGATGGTTTGATTTGATTGTCGATCCTATGACGTAAAACAAGGGTGCTTGTTGGGAGGCAACCCAACCATCTTTTTGTTCCTTACATTCAACTTTGTAGTTTTCATAGATTTAGTTTGCATTCTATTAGTTTTATAAAAAAAGGTGCCTTGATCATTTTTGTTTGGTGTGCATGCTGAGCATAAGTCGGTAGTACCGACACACCCACAGGGACAAAAAAATTAGTTTCACAAAATCTTGGTACTATTGACCATAAATTCGGTAGTACTAATGACATCGCAGAGATGGCTGAGTCCGAATTCAAATTTCTCAATGGTACTGATTATAATGTCAGTAGCACTAACTTTTTGCATAAAAGAGTCTGCGTTAATTGATAAGGACTTGGTACTAGCAGCATCCAACTCGGTAGTACTGACACTTAATGATGCTCCATGTTCGTAACACTGAGATAATGCTTGGAAGTATCAAGAAATTTCAAAGACTTAGTACTACCGACACGAAGTCAGTAGTACTGACATCAGAAGACATAGAATCTGTGAGAGCACCATCGACAATCAAGATTTTTTGCATCTGACTGTCAGTAGTACCGATCTATCACACACTTTCTGAAGTTAGTACTACTGACACTCGTTGTTACTACCGAATAGCAATCTGCGACTACGACGTCGACCAATGGGGAGCATGAGTACCAACAACTGATATCGAGTTACATGGATCATGCAAAAGAAGTCAGTACTACCAAGCATTGGCAGTAGGTTGGCTGGTATCTATATAAGAAAGGATGTTTGTATTGTTTCATTCACACCTTCATCACACCTCTCTCAAGAAATTATTGTGCAAGCACTTCTGGGCATTTAAAGTCTTCTCTGAAATCTTTTCTTCTCCATCCCCTTCTTGTATAGGCTCAATGGCATCCAGGTGAGCAACTTCTTCATCGACATACAATGTCGTGTTGGTGCCTAAACCAACACGCATTTCTCATGTCAACAACAATGTGAAGAAGATGTACGATGAGCTGATGAAGAGAGAGATCACCTCAACACAATATGGATACGATGCATTCATTGCCTCCGTGGGCTTCACCGACAATCTCCATCGAGTCTATGAGGACCATGGGTTGGTGGGTGATTACCCTTTCTTTTGAGATTGGCTCACCTTCCTAGAACTCATCTATGAGTTCTTGGCCTTGATGGAGATTTGTTGCAACCTTGAGCATGGGGATGAATGGAGGGAAGGCCGTGTCAAATTGCATCTCTTCAACACCGACTATCAAATGATGCTAAGGCAATTCAACACCATCTACGAGTGTCCACTGGTGAAATATGCTTTGCCACCAACAACTTCGACTACAAGGATGCATTGGAACTTTTGGTGGATGTGCTAGAGGCCTACCACATCAACTGGTATTCCAACTCTATCACTGACATTGAGCACCCATTTTCTCATATCCTACATTGCTTCCTCACCAACACTATATTCTCCAAGTCCAGTCAGGGGGCGGGGGAAGGTTCAATGAGTGGACCTCTTCTTCCTCTATAATTCGCTAAACTTAGAAAAGGATAATGTAGACTTTGGTTCCTTCTTCCTCCAAAACATGATGGCAGTGAAGCAACTGGTGTAGAGGATGCCGCCCAACCATTTTGGAGGACTTATCACTCCAATAGAAATGCATCTTAACCTTGATCTTTCCACCTCCAAATCCCTAAAGGCTCCTCCCTAGTTGGACATGAAACATTTCAAGAGAGCGAACCTCCTCAACCTGTGTCTTGGGAAGGTGTACACATGTTGTATAGTGGTTGACCATAACTAGGAGAGGGATCTCCCTAATCTGATCTTCAACTTCCAAGGAGTTTATCACTCGAGGTGGCCTATAGAGGACTCTGTAGAGGAAGATGATGAAGAAGAAGATGTCAAGAAAGAGAAATAGTAGGAGAAGAATGAAGAAGAGGAGAAGGAGGTCACCATCCCTATCATGAGGAGGAAGGTCCCCTGCAAGCACCCTAGAGTACATGGAGCCTTTATTTCTTTTGCTCCACCAGCTTCCGAGGAGGATGATCCATACTCAATGACAACATGTATTGAATGCTTGAAGAGATTCAATAGGGGTGGTGACAGTAGACGGATACCATTGGCAGGAATCCATGATGTCCAAGGACAACTTCATCAAAACTAGTAGGTGATCTTTGAAAATGAGAAATTTCTCTAGGACAACCAAGGGAACAATCACAGATGTCTACAAAGGATGGAGAACTATCAATAGTCATTCTTTGACAACTACTAGAGTTAAGGTTACTTTGGTGGATATCCACACCCTCCAAAAATGCCACAACAACTGCTGACATTTTTTAGGACTTTCTACCCCCATGACCCAACCATGTCGCACGCACCACCACCACCATTTTGATCGGTACCACTGTTCCATCTCTTAAGTTGGATTTTGACTATGAGGACACAGTTAAGTTAAAGATTAGGGAGTGTTTTGGAACAACTCTATCCTTTATTTTTTAATTTTCTTTTAGTCTTTATTTTCTTTTTAGATTTTAGTTTTCCAAATTGTAGGATCCACAATCTATCTAGTGTAAATGTGGAGCAATAAAAAACATGATTTTTATCTCTGCCACCATAGAGTTTGTTCTTCCATGTTTGTGCAAAATGAAAAATTAGATTTTTTTTTGGCTTAGTTGTAAATTTCTTGAGTTACATCACCTAGAGGAAGTGTATGGGCTAGATGAAGATAGGGTTTGAGCCTGAGTTGATCAAATAATTAATGGGACCCTAAATTGAAATCTTAGAAAGAAATCCTAAGGTTACCCTATACGCAGGTCAGTAGTAGAGGGACATATCATAGTTCATGAAAGGCATTATCTCTTAATTATGTGATTCCATCCAATTTGATCCATGACCTTAAGATGATCAAGTAACCTAAATTATTTCCTCTGTTTGCACTATATGACATAATAGGTGACATGGCAGTTAGTTTTTCTTTTGTTGCATTAGTTAAAAAATGAAAACAAATATGCATAAGTAGTTTTTGTGCATATCATCTAGTTGAATAACATTTACATGTAGATTGCATACATTTTTCATCATTCATTTTCACATCATGTGGTTATTGTTTCCTTCTAAAATTAGAGTGCAAGGATACACATCCATAACCTCTGGAAAAGTCAAAAGAAAGAAATGAAACAAATGAGATATGCCCAAGGATAATTTTCCATCATGCTAAAATAGTGGGCCAATAAAAAAAAATTATGTTATGAAATAAAGAGGGAGAAAGGATGCCCCAAACTTGGGTTGCAATTTTACTTCACAAAGAAATGGAAACTTCACCTGATGCATTTTCTTCTTCACTTTGCCCTCATCCATTTGATGAGATTTTCAATACATGCATCATTCTACCCAATAAGAATAGGCATTAGGATTGATGCATTTATCATTATCTTCACCACATAGGTTCTTCATGTTTTATTTTTGCATAAATAATTTGGATGTTACTTGTGACTCTTTGCAAGCTACTTATTTCATTCCAACCATTTCTCATATTGGTAGGCTACTTATATGATTGATCTCCTCATTCATTCTTATAAGGAGAACTGCTTACAATTAGTTAGTAGTTTGGAAAGAGAAATGTAGATAGGGAATCACATGATGCACCAAGCGAATGTCTGGTTGACTATGATATTAGCTGCTCTATTGATAGGGTTCACTTAATCTAAGGGTGGATATCTTTTATGGATATTTTTGGTCACTTGAGAGTAGTTGACTATTCGGTGGTCAAAAAAGGCCAGTTTAGGACCGCTAGGTGGGGATGGTTGAGAGTGAAAATTCATATCCTATGTCCTTTTATTGACTTATCTCAAGTAGATCTAAGGATCTTTTGCTCGAGGACGAGCAACATTTAAGCTTAGGGGAGTTTGATGCACTCGATTATTTCCGTTCTCACATGCTATTTATTATGGATTTTTGTGCTTTTATTGTCGATATTATTTGTGCAGTACTTATTATCATTAGCATGTCACTCTTAATTGCATCAAATAGATTTATTCTTAAATTTTCTTGTTAGGTTCATTATTATTTGGGAACCTATTCTCATTTTTGTGGAATTTCAAGTGAATCGACACAAAACTACACAGCTCGGTACTACCGACCTTCCTATCAGTGGTATTAACACTTATTAAGAAAAGAACATGTGAGATTGAGAAAACTCGATAGTACTGACCAAAGAATTCAACACTATCAATGACCTTACAGGGAGGACTCATAATTTCTTGAGAAATCTCAGTACTACCGACATCAACTCAGTAGTATCGACAACTACACATTGGCCGCAACTTATTGGGGTAGTCGATACTATCAACACCCAGTCAGTAGTACCAAGACAACGAGATTAGGTAGATCGGAAGACATCATTAATCTGACAGTTGACTATTAATGATGCCCTAAGTCACTTCTATGACTTAGGGGGAGTTCAGAAAAACCTAATTATCATGCTCCATTTAGTTATACAGTAGTAGAGAGTAGAGAAGAGAGAAAGAGGAGGAAAAAGCATCGTTTTAGGTGGTTCGTGAACTACCAGTGGCCGGATTTGCAGTCGGAAGACGTCAAATCACCACGTTCGTCAGGATGAACCCTCCGTACCTTCTTTATCCAAGGATTTTTCCTTATTTCTCAATGGTTTATTACTTCTCTACTTCTTTTTCTATGTGTAGGGCAACTAAAATCATGTGAGGCTAATCCCCTTCTTTGTTAATATGTGGGAGTATATCGGTTTTGCATTGTAATGCGCTGTTATGATTTAATATACATGTTTCTCTTAAATTATGGACATAATTTCATGAGAGCATCATGAATTATCCATGCTTGATCACCATAGGTAATTATTTAGACCACTAATTTCTTTGAGGGAGGGATTAAGAGTTGGAATAACTCATATAATTACATGTTTTATATCACACCTTGAGAAAGGGGCTTATGAATGTGAAGAGAATAACCTAGAGTTTTTTATAAGGCACCTAACTAATAACACAATTACTATGAGAGTGGGATTGTTATTAGGTTAGGTAGTGAATTATGCCACGAGAGTGGGTAATTCTTTCTATAAGTCTCTTTGTCAAGGTTAGAAGAGATTAATATTAATAAAATGATGTTAATTGCAACGTAAACCATGGTGAAAGGTATTAACATCCTTCTTCACATGAGCATCCCCCACACCATCAAATGTCCTAAATACATCCAATATATCTTCTCTACAGATGACATCACCCCCACATAACCCTCATAGTGAGTACAATATAAACTTCCCATCACTTGGACAATATACAACCACTGACCTTGCTTTTAAAACATTCAAAAGCTCCACTAATACCCCTGCATGGCAACAAGCCCCACCAAAATGACACTTCCACTCACTGTGTTGCGCCAGATGCCTTAAAAAATCACTCACGATCCCAATGCAAGGTGGCCAGACAGTGCCATATATGCCATAAACGTGGTCATCTTGCTCATAGATGCTTCTATCATAACACCGCTTCCCCAGATTATAGCAGATACTTTAACACAAAGAAGGTATCATCCCATGAAAATTCTACACTTCCCAACAGATCACACTGGCTTTACAGATTTGATATATCAAATCACAAAGTAAAACCCAATGGAAAAGTGATTAGTACTTCCAGCTCTTTCACTTGTCTCTATCCCACTAAGCTATCTATCAACCCCTCACTCTCTTCACATGCAGACGTCCACTACATTTCAAAACCCTCTATAAAACCTGCAAGCCACCTCCAATAGACATCCATTGCTCTCAAGAACTCCGCTCACCCTTGTGCTCCTCCAAGGACTCAAATTGCCGCAAAATGCTCAACCCTTCTCCATTCCAAATGGCACCATCTCTGCACTTGGAAAAAGAATTCCCTTTTGACCTACCTGCTAACTCTATGAGACTTCTAAAAGTCTTTACCAGTAGAAGCATCCTCATTTCCATTTCAAACAATATTAACAACAACATAGTCAATAATATTGACGTCAATAGGGACATTTCCCTTCTTCTCCTCGGTCACACTATTTTGAAGCCAAAAATCCTTTTTCCTTCTCAACTCCTATATTCTATTCTGGAAGGCACAAAACTTGACCATCTCTTTGGTCAGGTGATGACAATCCCATGTGGTTCTAGTTTTATTCAAGCCAACATCACACAATGGATGGCTGAGCATGGCTCATCCCTAGCATGATCAGGAGTTTCTGGCTGGGTTGCGATTATCGACCTTCCTCCACATCTCTGGTAGGTCAATGTTTTTAGATCTATAACACACTCTATTGGTGATACTCTACAATTTTTCAGCCAAGATACTCTTCAACCAACCTAGTATATCAAATCTTCTTGTGTGTTCTCTGTCAAACACGCCATTACCCTCCCAACTTCTCTCAAAATCTAACTGGGAGAAAAGATATATAGAATAAAACCATCTTCCAAAAACCCTTCTTCCATTAAGACAACCTTCTCTGACATAAGTGTCCACCCCCCCTCTTGGTATTGTCCAACAAATACAAAAAACCTTTCACCAACCTTAGAAAACCAAATGAAAGAAACCTCATATGGGAACAAAAGAGCATCACAACAAAATTCACAGAAGAGACAAACCGGTCAGTTAATAACAAACGGCCTAGAACTTCCTCACCCTCATCCAATAGCACTAACAACACCCTCATGAACTCTTTCAAACCTTTCCCTTTCCATAGCAATGACACAGACTCCTCTATGAATTTAGATCCTGATATAATGAAAAATTTAAAGTCTGCAATCATTGATGAAATCGATTCATCACAGAGTTCAAAGCAAAAAAGCAAAGGAAAGACTGCAGGAGTCATTCAATCCATCAACAACATCTCCAACACTCTGGAAGGATTAACAAGAAGGAACTATTTTGCTTCATAAGAACCAGGTACTTCATCCTTAACTGAAACTCCAATTGATATATCTTCACTATCTGCTACTCCATCATCTTCTTTTGAAGACAATAATATCAACAATATAGAAGATATAGCTTCTTGGCCAGATATACAATCCTTTACAACATTCACTGATAAAATAGGTATCACATTTGATGATGAAACATCAACACATCAGGCACTAGACAATATTGAACAATTTATGAATTTGAAAAACTATAAAAATATCCATGACACTTACACTCTGATAGGAAATTTGCACATCTGAATAACCTGACCAACACATTTCCATCTTGACATATCTAGATATAAACTAGCACTATGAAAATATCATCTTGGAATGTTTGTGGGGATGCTAGCTTAAATAGAAGAAAATAAATATGTAGACACATACAAAAATAACATAAATATCATTACTATCTAGGAAACAAAAACAACTGTGTCGTCTTTTTCTCTCAAAATCATTGGAGGAAAGCATATAAACTCTTGGCACCAAATTGCACCTCATGGTTTTAAGGGTGGACTTCTTATAGGATTAAACAACAACCTATTCATTATCACCCACTCGAAAACACATACTTTCTCGATCACTCTCCACATCATAAACATAAATGACAACATCAGTTGGATTTTTACGGGTATCTATGGAAAACCGAGCTCAAACAAAATTGAATACATGGCTAAAATGATGCACATTATTAGTACCTTTCACGAAAAACCCTGGCTTTTAGGAGGAGATCTCAACCTCACAACTAAAGCTTCTGACAGAATCCACAACACATATTCCACAGGTTAAATGACCACTTCTAACAAATCCTTTTTAAATCTGTTATAAAACCACAACCTGATAGATATCCCACCTACAAATGCTTGATACACTTGGACCTGCCAACAATCATGGGCCAAGCTTGACCACTTCATATGCTCCAAAAAATGGGAAGATCAATACCCCTTCTCCTTTGTAACTGTAGCCCATCGACCCATCTCGGACCACTTCTCCATCATCATTAACACCAAACAAGAAACATGGGGACAAAAAACATTTCATTTTGAAAACTTCTAGATCATAGACCCCACATGTATAAACCTTTTCCAGAGGAACTGGATCATAGTTGACACTCATACCAAAAATATAGGCCTTCACATATGCAACAATACCAAGAGTGTCAGAAACATACTGAAAAGTTGGAAAATGGAAACTATTGGAAACCAATCTAATAAACTTGTTGATCTTGAACAGAAACATCTTTTTGTAGATAGTGACCCCTCTACAGACCTAGCCCTTATTCTCACAGTTAAAGCTGAGTTGGATCACATCAAACGCTGCCTTGACACAATTTGGAGACAACGAGCAAAAATAAAATGGGCAAAGGAGGGTGATAAAAACACTAAATACTTCCACAAAACTTGCAACAAAAACACTTGAAAAAACATTATAGCTGAACTTAACATAAATGGAATTATCACTTCCAAAAAACATCTAATATCAACACATATAGTTCAACATTTCTACAAATCTTTAATACCAACCACAAGCCTACCCTCCACAATCACATTCACTAGAAGTACATGTGGCAGAAACATCACTACACCATAGACCATTATCGACCCCTTCACCTCTGAGGAATTTGACTTGGCGGTCCACTCTCTTGGGAAAAACAAATCACCAAGCCGTGACGGCTTCAATACCGAATTCTATCTTGCAAATTATAGCCACATCAAAGTAGACTTCATGAAACTCCTCAGAGACATACATCACAACACAAATACTACAATATCATCAAATACTTTAACCACACAAACATTGCTCTCATAAAAAAGTTACTCACCTGGGCCATATTTCACAATTCAGACCCATGAGTCTCATAAACACTTCTTACAAAATCTTTGCAAAAGTTCTTGCAAACCGCATTAAACCCCATCTGGAAAACATCATCTTACTCAACCAAAATGCCTTCCTCAACAACAAAAGCATCCATGTTGCCTTTATCATGGTTAATGAAACTCTGCACCTCTGTCATAAAAAAAAACATATCTTCTAGAAATCAAACTAGATTTTGAAAAAGCCTTCGACTACACAAATTGGGACTATCTCATCAAAGCCATGTCTGGATACAGCTTCCCTAAAACTTGGAATAAATGGATCCACGCCTGCATTTCCACAAACTACTTTTCCACCATCATCAGCGGATCACCATTCGGTTTATTCCACAACACTAATGGGCTTAGACAAGGTGACCCCCTCTCCCCATATCTCTTCATCATTGTCACATCTTTACTCACAAACATGATAAAACTTGCCACCTCTCAGGGCCTCATAACCTCCCCTCATGAATGTCAGGAAAATATCATTCAATTTGCAGATGACACCATCATCCTAGTCAAGCTTGATAACACCACTATCATAAACACCATCCTCATTATAGGGATTTTCTCATACATATCAGGGCTCTAAATAAATCTCACAAAATATTCCATCATTGGGGTAAACACACATCAAAAAATCTTGCATAGATATAAAGATCTTCTCAAGTGCAAAATAGAAAATTTCCCCTTCATCTACCTTGGGCTACCTATAACACCATACCCAATTACCCATTCAAATTGGATCACCATCATTGGCAAAATTCAAAACAAACTAAACTCATGGACAAACAATTTCCTTAATCTAGCGGGCAGACTTACTCTCATCAACAATGTCATAACACACATCGCTACTCACTTCCTTAGCTACATCCCTCTGCCCCCAAAACCCACAACATGATTGACAAAATCAAAAGAAACTTCCTCTGGAACAACCATACATCAAATAACATACATAGACATATCCATTTGGTCAATTGGGGTACTATCACAACACCTATCAAATATGGGAGATGAGGCATCATCAACATCAAAACTCATGCTATTAGTCTTGTCACAAAACGTATTTACATCATGATAAAAATGCAAAAAAAATTTGGAAAAAACTTATCCTTCAGAAATATTACAAAAACAAACCACCTTGGCAAAAAAACTCACATAACATCTCATCCCCCCTTTGGATATTCATCAACAAAAACCTAGATACAATAAAAAACCTCATCAGCACCCCCCACATGCACATCAAAATATCAATTTTTAGGAGGACCCATGGTTCCATCGCAACACCATCAAAAATCTTAACACACACATGCAAATACCACCACCTCTAAAAAATCTCAACATTGCCAAAGCACTCAAATATCTAACGAGTAACATGCAAAACTCACTCAAAAGATATCTTTAAAACCAAGTTGACAACAATTCTATTAGTGAGATCATTCATGAACTTGAATACAACACCAATAACAAAATTTCTTGGATTTGGGATCCACTCTACACACCCAAAGTAGCTTACACTCATCTCAATTATAGAGGCCATATATCAAACATGGTGCACTACTGGAAAACAAAATGGCCACAAAAACTTAAAATTTTCTTTTGGCTTCTCGCAAATAACAAAATTCTCATCGATCATAACCTCACCCGTAGAGGTTTCATGGGACCAACTAGATGTTATCTCTATAAAAAAGATGAAGATACCACTCTCCATCTCTTCACAAACTGCACAATCATAACACACATTCTACTATCCTTCTTCCCACTTTCGGCAAACCTTAAAAATATCCTTGAACCAATGGCTATACCTACATTAACACCTCTCCCACAACACTCAATTTTTCATCCTGAGGATTTGATGATTTATACCTTTTGGACCATTTGGATTGAAAGAAATTATAGGAAATTCAACGAAACCCATAAGCACGCTCATATCTTGATAAATGATATTAACCACACATTATCTCTTCAAAATACTCTACATGACAAGCCTCTACTTAAACTCAGGTGATTCCTACTAAAGCTGATCCAGGAATTTTTTTTGGAGATCAACTAGTGGTGGATGCTACTCTCTAGAGGACATCAGTGTAGATGGCATGGGTTTCTGAAGATCTAATAGTTGATATTTACTTCTCAATTATTATTTCATCTACTTCATCACTTTAATTAGAGGCCATGTTTAAGAGGTGCCTCCCCCACGAACAATACCTTTAGATCTACTTCACCTTGTAGTTTTTTTCTCTCTAGTTTCTTTTTCTATGTTTGTGAGGCCCCTTCACATCGGTTGGCCTTTCCTTTTTTCAGTACTACTTGTAGACGTCATGTGTTTGCAAGCACTGTATCTATTTCTTTATTTTAATGCATGGAATTTATTCAAAATAATAATAATAATAATAATAAGTCTATAGTGGCTGACTGTTGAAGGGTTGTCAAGTTTATTGTAAGAGTTGTGTAAGTCTGATTTAGAATGTCAATCTGATGAAACATGTTGTTGTCATTATGAATGTATGATAATAGGTCAATAACATTTTTATCCGGCTAATTATTTTTTGTTATAGAAGGAAAGAGTCATCTTGACTACATCCTAGAAGCCAGAACTAAATGATGACACCAAGGCAAGGAATCCATTGATGGTGATAAATGTCTAGACTGAATACATCCGGTCTGGGAAATACGCCAACACCTAGGTTGGTCAAGGAACTTTTGGTTTCTTCCTCTCGGAAAGGTGCAATGAGTGATAGAGGATTGATAAATTTTGTAAAATAGAGTATATCCTAGTTGATATTAAAAAGTTTGGAATGTGTAACTCCATTATTGAAGAACTTTTTTTGTTGGAAGTTATGACATTGTTGATGTTGATATTATGGATGTGTGATTGACATTTATTGTTGTTACAAATTTTGTGAAATTATTTGGTATTATTGTCTCCCTCCTTTAGCCATCTGAATTTGCCTCTTTGTTTCCACATGGTTTCCTCTTAAGATTTTGAGGTTTGATGTCAGCTTGTAGGGTGAGAATATGACATAGATTGGTGAGAGGGAAGCTCTTAGCCATGTGGAGTTCATCATATTTATCTTAAAGTTTGTTTTTTATGTTGTCAAATGTTTGTCTATTCCATAGTATGAGCCATTGTGTGGTATTTTTAAATTCATTATGGATGTCTAAGGTTTGTTTGACATCAAAGGATAGATAGAACAATTTTCACGTATTACATTTTCCAAGTCTAGATTGTGATGTCCAAAATCTTTCAAAGTAGAAAAGTCTAGGGGTCATTTTCCATATATGGTGATAAGTATGATGGGGAAGTGATAAAAATGGGTCAAATGGTGGCTCTGAGTGTGGACAATTGATTTGATATCTATGTACCGCTCAATTCACTAAGATATAAAATCCTAGCTTTTACCAAAACAATAGCACAAAAAAGACCACCTACTAGCAGAGATGTCTTATTGTAGTACAATTAAAGATAAAAGGACAAATTTTAAGAAAGAATTATATCTTTAGCCTAGTTAATATAAAGATACTTAACAAGGATTGTAAGTTTATTAAACAAATTAACAACACAAGAATGAAATCAATTACTATGTAAGAAATGATTTTTAACCATTTTAAAATTATTGGGAGGATGAGTTTCACTGTGACTATCTATGTATCTTCTCTCTCATATTACATCTTTCACTTGTAAGATTATTATATTAGGTTCGAGGAAGTTTTATGTCCATCCAAAGTATGAAATTAACAAACACAAATTTTCTAGTAGTCTCAAGGTCTCATTACCTACAGATCATGAATCTGTTACTTTGGAGAACCCATTATGTAATCTCATTAGGGGTTCAACAAAAATAAAATGATATTCTAATCCTAGGTTTTAAGGTCTCTATATTTAGGATTGCAATAAATATTTAAGATAGATAGCTAATTTATAGAAAATGCATTCAACCATCAGTAGAATATTCAATAGTTCAAGCAAGCAGTAATTCACAATGTAGGATTATAGTAAGGGCAGAAGGGCAAATCCCCATGTCCCTCAAGGAATCTAAGATCTACTCATATTAGTTATACAAGATAAGTGATAGAAGAAATGCAATCTCATGGAGAAGATGGCATTGGCAGGAGAAACTCAGTGATCCCATCACCACTCTTGAAAAAAGCTGCAATTTCCAGTCATGCCCTTCGGTGGAGCGCATCTCCACGCCAACTTGTCCGCTCCCATCTCTGACTCTCCTTGGTGGTGGATAGGATTGTGAATATAAGTAAATAGATTGTGAAACCTTGTCGTAGATGTTCCCCAAGTGCTTTTATATTTTCCAATAAAATATCAAATCCATATGAACTAATCTAATGACTGTGAGTGTTTTACTATAATTTCTGGCTCCAACAAAAGTGGAAACTAGATGCCCATTTGATCGAGTGGAAGTGGACAATAAATATATTTATTGTGTATAGCATTGAATTATGCTTCCAATACACCTTGAATCACTTAATTATGACAGTAGATGTGGATTCCAGAGCAGCTTTATTATTGGGGTATATTTTCCAGCCATTTGACTAGACATTCATCAAAGCTGCAAAATTTTACTTTGCTAAAATTATCAAACTAGATGAAGGAATCATAGGGTGAGTCATACAACTGACCTATATTAAGTAGATACATTTTCATAGGTAATTGAATTTTTCATCCATTGGCTTTTAAATCATCCAATTTTGAGTTTGTATGCAAAATTTATGGCCAACTAAGTTAGCACTAATAACTTAATGATCTTCACTCATGTTTGGAATTGGGAAGTGAGGATATATAATATTTGATAATTTTCTAGGGATTTTCTCATAGGGATAATTGTTTCTCTCTTTGACATGAACCAATCCTATAGATTAGACATAAAAATGCATTGTATACCAAATAGAATTGCATAAACTACTAAAATCATGAAATAAGATAATTATGAAGTAAAAATGCAATAAACGTGCACAAACTAAATATAAAATTTAGCTAAAAATATGATGAATAGAAATTTATCAAAAGTGGGTAAGTGATCACCCTTAAATTTCAATTAAAATTGTGAACACAATTGCTTGGTCTAAGGTATCGGGATTTTAATTTTTATCTGACTTCAACAGACGTCCTCATCTCAATACATAGTCTATTGTAGTAAGACGCGATTGAGTACATGGATAAGGAAAAACAACAAATCAAGAACATAAAAACTTGACTGAGTTTCATTAAACAAAAAGGGTTGAAATTGGTATTACAGTAAAGGTACAAATTAACTTACTCAAAATAATAGACTAAATTACAAATGATCAATGAAATCAATGATAAATATGATTATGGTAAGACAACTTGAATTGGGATTCACCAATCACACCAGTCTCAACCTTAATTTATGTATATTCTTAACATATTATGCATATAGTCACAAAAAAATATCTAACACCTTCCTCCTCTTTAGATCAGGGTTGATTTCTATCTAAAGGCATCTCTCTCTAGATGATAACCAATAGATCAAGGATGTACATATGACTTTTTATATAGTGGCTCCTCACTCTTGTGGCTTGTCACTATTTTATACTCTAGATCTTCTTGAACTATTTCTTTAAAATTTGTTTAGATCAGATATTACAAGAAAGTAATTAATCAAACAAGCAATGCAATTAAATATGAGTTTAGAAAAAGAATTACAAAAATGTATGTATTTAAAAAGAAGAATGAAATATTACATGATTGATAGAGCATGATGGATACTTTCAACCCAAGTTAATGAGTTTAGCCACTCATGGTGCAAGAAATAAATAAATTACAAAAAAATCTTGGTTCTTAAAAGAAAACAATAAAAAAGAGAGAATAAGGAGAGAGGTCATTACACTGGTAGATTGATTTGACAGATCGATGTACCCACCTTACAATTGAATCTACCTGAGGGTTCGATAGCCTTTAGGAGGTCGATTGATCTCACCTATCGGCCTAGAGAGGTCAATTTCTTATACTTCTTTATTGAAGAACTTGGTCAAGTTGAACTCAGATTGAACTAGTGATGGAAGTGGATGGTGGAAGGATTAGAGATCGATCACTCTCTCTCTCTAGGTCAATAAAACCCACAAGGTCGATGTAACATACCCAAATCAAGATATATAACTCAATTTTCTCTCTCCTTAGGACTAATTTGATTATGTTGATATTGATATTTTTATATATTAACTAAGAGTAATTGAGACTAAGAAAATATATATATTTGAAAACCACCTTTTTTACGAGGTTAATGGTAAACAAACTAATTAAGTTTTCAATTGGGAATTTATTATACAAATTCACCAATTAATTGATCTTGACTCTAATTTCCCAATCTACAATCACCTTAAGTGTAATTGTTGAAACATATTCGATAATTATGAAACAAAGTATGAAACTGATTATAAAATGCATTAAATATATTAAAGGAGTACTTAGCCCATAAGTAATAAAATAAAATACTAAATGTTTTTAGAAAATTAAATTGATACTAAAATTGGGTTCCTTACATCTTGTTCAACCTACCCTTCAAGTTTTGTATCAATTTGATTCCCTTTAACTATTCAATTAAATGGTTAAAAAGTTAGACTTTAATGTAAATAAAGATATGTGTATTTACATTTAATTAACGTTACTCCATTCCATTCTCCCTATAACACGATGCTTCCTCCCCTTGACATGCTCAATACAATGCTTACTTAACGCAAGCCGCCACGACCATTTTAGCTTCTTCTCCCCCTCATCTTCTTCTTCTCTCCATGTCCTCTCCCCTAGTTTTCCTAAATCTAGCCCAACCACCAACATCTTTCCTACTACTTTTATTTCCTCTATTTTCCTATCACCAAAACCACAATAGCAGACCCAGGGATAGATAAGTCATCACTACTACTACCTACGATCTTTTCCCCTCACTAGGCTCTGCCCTACACCATGAACATCTCCTTCAACCTCCCACATTACAAAGAGTGCCACCTCCTTCAACCTCAGTGGCATCGCTCTACTTCTTCTCCTTCTTCGCTCTACCTTGATTAATCTTAGATGCCAAGACTCCATCTCCCTATACCCATCGGCAATGGATGTCGGGACCTGATGTCGTCTGCATTGGTGGATGATCTACAGACACCCAATGTGGAAACCTTTTTTCTCGTCCTCTCATATTCCTTCTCCTCCATGCTTCCCTCTCTTTTGGTAACCCAACCCTAACATCAACCTCTGTCTTCTACACATGACCAACTCCACAATAGGTGATCGATGTTGCTTCCTCTCCATTTCCATCTCCAGTACTCTAGTCAAAACACACCCAATCACCTCAGAAGAAGGTGCGTCAAATGTGACTATAGAATCCTACTTCGGTGTTGACCCCTACTCCTCTTTATAGTCTCCAAGGTTTTTCTACACTGGAATATGAATACCACCACTCTCAATGGATCTTCCTCACAACCCCATGCAATGTACTGCCAATTAGGATGTCCACCCTTGCACATCATTGTCTTCTCCTAGCTTGTACCCTACACCCTATTAAAGAGAAGTCATCCCTGATGTCCTACAAACTTGTCTGCCCTATTAGCCTTTACATCATTCACCCAACCACCTATTCCCTAGCATCTTATACTAAACCTTGCCACATGATTGTCTCATTCTCCATCTGTAGACCTTGCTATAAGTTCCAAGATATTCTAACCATATCTATGTGGGGTACCCTTTGGCAAAGTCTTGAGAGCTTTGACGATGAGGCTACACCAAGCCCCTCATGTCCATTAAAGATCACCCGAAGCATGCATATCTTTCATTTAGTATAATTGTCTACTACAACTTCAAATTTTTGAAAGATTAATTCAATAAAACTAAGTGTGAGTTAGATGATACTTATGACAATGTGATTGACAAATACAACCATAGAAGATACTCAAATTATCAAGTAAATTTATTAGTATGTGCTTGTTAGTTTATAAATCTTGAGTGATAATGGAATGTATCTAAATATGAATACATGCTATGTTGATCGACCCGTCTATAACTGTATCTACATACACCAAGACTACAACATATCGATATGGGTGGTTGGTAATATACGCAATGTATGAATGTCTCATTTCTTATAATACTACTCTTATAAATGTAATTAGTACTGATATCTTAGATAAAATATCAAAGGTGATAAGGATGTTACACATACAAAAATTATTCTTATTCGTAGATCAAAACCTCAAATAATTTATGCACTTAGGAACTTATATTTATATATACTATGCTAGAAAATGTAGTGTCTTTGAATCTGAGAATGTATTAAGTTTATACTAGTGATCAGATAATACTTAGAATTACATGAACACTATTCCTAGTCATAATGATAAGATAGTCTATTCTAATCATATTAATAGTATATACTAATTCTTTGATATAATTTATTTAGGGATATGTGATTGCAAGATGTGAATACCTCTAAATATTCAAAAAATACTATGTGGAAATTTAAAGCCTTAAATGTTCATATATGTATGCATATTTAATGGTAATTAGGTAATACAATGGTTATACACATTGATACACATACTAAATATGGTGCTGTGAATGCTATTGAATCATATATTTGTAAAGAGAGAATAACATTTAAGACCTAAATTAGATAAATGCATCTTATTATCAACACTTATATGAATGTAGACATATCTAGACTTGTGTGGATAAAGATGGATCTTAGAACTAAAACATATATAATGGATTATATGTCCACTTAATCAGATTAGAAATCTGAATATACCATTAATTAATTTGCACAATGATAAGAAAATTATCAAAAACTATAATAGGAACATATACACATGTTTGTTTGGGTTTGACTAACATGCATAATGTGTTCTAGAATGGAAACTTGACTTGGTGGACCAAACTATATCAATCGGGTTAAACTTTAGGTGTGAAGTTCAGATATGTACATTCTCTATTTTATTTTGAGAATTATTTCATTGAAACCTATGTTCTTTTAGTGAGGCACCTTTTTAACTATTAATTCTTTTGGAAATCCAATTGTTTGTACATTCATTTTCCTGATCTTATTTCATTATATTCATGTGGATATGGAACGACTCTGTATATATGGGCTGTTAGACCTCACCTGCTTTGAATGTCTTTCTATGTGAAATTGACTAAAATGGTAGATTTGTCTCTCGGTTTTATACATGCTACTTGTTTGACTAGAATATTTAGAATAGTGGTACTTATATACAACCATACTTGTAAAAGACGTGTGTATTCCGTCCGGGGTGTGCTATTCCACCCTTATTTCTTTTAGGCCATGACACTATGGTGTTATGGGCATGTTTTAGGTAAATCTAGTCTTACATTGTTAGGCATGCAAAATTTATTGTTTTACATTGAGATTGTTGATAACTATTATGTTAAGGCATTTTTATTCTCATGCTTATAATTTGAATTTTTAATATGCCTCATTTCCCTTGATATTTTTTTTTGAACTTACCTAAATGTGAATTGCCCCTCCCTTCTTGTGGGAACATCTCTTTTTGCACTTTTAACCAAATATAATGCCCAAAGTGTTTATTATATGTACATACTCATCCTTTGTTGACCTATACTTTGTTTCCTATGTTTTGGGTGATGTTCCCTTCCACCCAGGCGTAGGTACATTAGAAGACAAAGATGCAAGAAGAGCATATACATAGTATTGGACCTAAGGATAGCTTGAAATAATTGGGCTTCCCTCTGCAATAGGTCTGGTTAAATATTAGATATATTAGATGTACATCATTTTATTTTGTTGTTCCACCTTTTAGTGAGGAACAAATTGTAAATGATTCATCATGTAACTTTGTAATAGTTTTGTTTCCATTTCTTTCTATTTCATGGATCTTGTATGGTATCATTTGAGTGGATCCCCTCTCGAGTTCTACTCCTTACAAAATGGTATTAGAGCCTAAGAATTTAGTAATTGACTGTTTCAAATTATCCCATATTAGGTCAATATGTAACCCTATATAGGTTGTTGTCAAGCCTATTCCTGACTCATAGGATACCAACTAAGGCTTCAATCCCTGATTGATTTGGTCACTCCCTAAACTACATATTTGTTGACAATTAGATTTAGTAACCTTGATCACCCCTAGACTTTTATGGAAGTAAATATGTCACCACATGGAGTTGATTCGAGTAGCATATGATACCTATCTTTTGTGTTCCATGAAATTAGTTTGAGCACTATGAAGTGAAGGTGGGTTTGAACACTCTTAACCATAGTTACTCTTCCCTCTATATAGAGGTGGATTAGATTGCCTTGAATACCCACAACTAGACTTAAACATAGATCATGTGTTGCACCCTTTTCTTTGTTGTTCTTCTAGCATGCCTCAAATGCGACTGCTTGGGTACTGAGCATGCATGGATGATAAATGCAAAAACCCTGATGAAAGTTCTAGATTTGAGACTATTCCCTTGATTCTATGTGATAATGTGAACCGTCCCATTGTGATAGTGCTAACCTTGCCTTTGACTTATATTTTCCTAGAACTCTCCATCTAAGTTTTGACTACTAGTCTAACTAAGCTTGAGATGCTTCATAGGAGGGTTAGACGAATAGAACTATATGTTTTAGTAACCATCCTTAACATTCATCTCTATCATATTTATAGTCTGGTGGGATTACCTAGTGATGGTGATGAAGTATGGTTTGATCATATAGATTATCATGTCTTATGTAGATACCATGGTGGTAAACCATGGATGAGGAAACCCAAATTTATATATTATATGCCATCATAGTCATCATATGATTGGCTCTTTGGGCATACCATACAAACACTACCATCACTTAATTCCAAAAAAAAAAGAGTCTAATTCTTTTAACACCTATATAATATGACTACATCTGTAATATGTAAGAATAAGAGGGAGACGGGTCTCTTATTACATGCAATCAACTTTTGGTAAGCACTAGTAAGGCACGAAATCACCATTCCCATATTCTCTATTCATAATTTACATACTTCAACTCAATACATTGGAAAGTCACGTAATCATCTAGCCATTCACTATGTATTCACTCAGTTATGAGATAATGAGTAAACATAATGAATGTATAAAGAATGACAATACTCAATGATGTATGTCTTCAAATATGTGACTTGAATAATGAGATCATACAGATGTTAAGAGTATGTACATTCTTATTATGTCCCTAGTCAGTTGTTACTGTGGAAGGTAGATAGATACCAGTAACATGAAAGACTAGAGTGTGTGTTGGTTGATGATAGAATCTCATTAGCCATGATATCTGATATCAAACCAAAATCATAGATACTTGCTCGAGAATAGTGTATTGGACAGACCCACCTTGAGAGTTATACATGGAAACCATATACGTGATCATATCCATCTCTCATAGTGAAGGTGGTGATTGTAGTTCTTAGACCTAAAGTCACTACACTCATCACATGTCATTCGGAATACTTTGACATCATCAAACATAACCCTAAATAAGGATTACCATAAAGGTGATGATTGGGTAGTTGTGACACATGGGGACTGACTATGAGTGATGTAGATGGGATTTCTCCCTCCTATTGGATTTTGATATCATGGCCACTTGATAAGAGAGACTGAGAAAGGCATGTGCATGCACATCTGAATCAATATATGATATTGAGGTCACATATATCTCACACAGTCTGCTCTAGTTCAAGGAACATGGATTGAACATTCAGAGGATGATGTTTCCATGTATCAAATTCATTTCAGATATTAGAGACAAAGGAATTATACAAACACTGCAACACCTTACATAAAGATAGGTTGAATTTGTTCTCCAACTTTTCATTCAGTTGGGTAGCATTGATGTGCGACTAGGCACCGCTCTTTGTTTGTGATGTCATAAACTAGTTATGGACATTCACTGCCAACATGATATGGGACCTATAGGGTCACACACATAGGAACTCATCTAGAAGAGGAGTTTAATCATGAATGATGATTGGATCGATTACTAAGGTGTTTATGTATTCAAATTAAGCAACAAATCAGCTAACTAGACTATCGGCCGATCAGCTCAATTGTTGAGGTAGTCATTTGGAGTGTTAGGTTGAATAGAACTGAATTGGTTGAGGTTTGCATGAATTAGGGCGCCAACCGATTGATAGGATGATGTTTTCATGTATCAAATTCATTTCAGATATTAGAGAAAAAGGAATTATACAATCACTACAACACCTTACATAAATGTAGGTTGAATTTGTTCTCCAACTTTCCATTCAGTTGGGTAGCATTGATGTGCGACTAGGCACCTCTCTTTGTTTGTGATGTCATAAACTAGTTATGGACATTCACTACCAACATGATATGGGACCTATAGGGTCACACATATAAGAACTCATCTAGGAGAGGAGTTTAATCATGAATGATGATTGGATTGATGACTAATGTGTTTAGGTATTCAATTCAAGCAACAAATCAGCTGACTAGACTGTCGGCCGATCAGCTCAATTGTTGAGATAGCCGTTTGGAGTGTCAGGTTGAATAGAACTAAGTTGGATGAGGTCTGCATGAATTAGGGTGCCAACTGATCTGCTCACCAAGTGAACCGATCAGCTCGGTTATGCCAACTGAAGCTTCTGGTAATTTTCCCAAATTCATTAGTAAAGTTGATCATTTCACTTGTTCAGTTTGATTGGTATAAGAATTAATGTTGTGCACTAATTGGAAATGAATTTGTTAATTCATATGCAATTAGGAAACATGGCAAAATGATTGGTTCGACTTGCAAACTGATCGGCTCACATGTGAACTGAGTGGTTCAGTTGCCAATCGATCAGTTTGGGTGTCACATGTTGTGAAAATTCATGATCTTCTGGTCCCTTCTAGTCCCACATAGATTGGGAACCCAGACCCTATCCCCACCTATAGATCGAGGGGTAATGGGGGCTTCCCAGAACACAACTCAATTACCTATGACAATTGTTGTCCTTTCTGGTTGTGATAGCCAATAGAGAGCCTGAGCAAGTTCTACCCGCTAAAGGGAGGGATAGTAAGAGAGAAATATTTCTGGGAGAGTAAGTTGGTGACTAGTACACCAACATGAGGTACAACTCCTTCCTATCTATTCTAGTTGAATGACATGAGTTCTAGTTGGCCCGTGTTGACTTCTCTATAGGCGAGGTGACCTCTACCTATCACTAGGAGGGCAACGTCAACCCATAGTCTGTGGTGAGATTAGGAGCTGCATAAACACTGTCCAAGAGCAACTAGAAGATAGTTGTAATGCAACGAGTTGTAGTTACTAGACTTACTCCAAGAGTAGGTATGAACTCATTATACCATCTTTCCTATTTCATAGTAGTTGATGTGATCTTGCTGCTATGGGGAATACAGATAGATAAAAATTTTACCTCTACTGCCTATTCTATGTAGATATGTCCCTAGAGTAGTATCAGAGCCACACCAATTTACTATGTTTAGGATAATTGATATGATAATTTTTTTGGTTTTTATAGTTTATTTATTGCATACAATGTGAATATTAAAACTTTCTCATATATGTATTCGATCAAAATCCACATTATATATATATATATATATATATATATATATATATATATATATATATATATATATATATATATATATATATATATATATATATATATATATGTGTGTGTGTGTGTGTGTGTGTGTGTGTGTGTTTTTGTGTGTGTGTGATATGATATATATGCAATTTCCATGCATCATCATAAAATAGAGTTTTGATGGTGGATTTGTAGCATGGTTATGGACAATAACCCAATATCTAAGTGTGGCTGGATTGTTTGATTTTATTCATGTTATATCTCAGTTTGCATACAGAGCCTCTACCTTCTTCTACCCAATGTAAAGTTAATTCTTTCCTATTTTGGCTCCCCTCAAATGTAATTCAAGATTTCTCTCTATTAATAGTAATAGGATAGTTTCATTTCTTAAAATGAGAAGACGACGATCGACATTAGGCGAGACGACCGTTTCATGTGACGAACCGACCGACTGGAGGACCAAGGAGGACTAACCACAAAAGTAGACCAACTGACTGGTGGACCCAACCAACCATCTGGAGGTGTCCATACATTGGTTGGATAGGAGGACACTTGACTGTTTCTGAGTACCAACTGGCCGGCCAAGAGGCAATACAACCATCTCAAAGGTTGAACTGATCAACCCAGATCGACAAACATAGATCTTCACCAATAACAGGTTCATACATGTGATTTTATGATTGACCTAGGTGGTCGTAATTTCTTGTGGCTCCAAGGAATTATAGTAGACATTGCCATGACCATCGTCTTTTGTTTTATATTGCATGTTTACATTGTGGGATATAGAATGTATATGACACATACTATAAATGTGGTGATTGGATACATTATATGTATATATATGATACATATAAAATCTCTCATGAAATATATTAAGTCTAAGATGCTTTCCATTAGTAGCATACATGAAAATCTTGATTGACCAAGTGTGGGCATCCTAATGATGGTGTCCCGTCTGTCTCATGGAAGTGTGATGGCAATAATGTGGTCCTGCCAAGTGGGGTGCATTATTATCGTGTCGGTTTTTGGGTCGGGCTTAACTATGTGATCTTAGTGAGATTAAGCACCAGAAGCATACAAATAATTATGACAAAGAGATATGCATCTTATCTATCAAATAATTGCATAAGATGCAATTGGCAAACATTGCCTGCCGCAGTGATTGACTGTGGATGTTGTCATTGGCTGGGTAAAAGTTGAATAATTTTGGATCTTATCTCATTAGAAGATTGTTTGCTACAATCTTTCAAATTGATAGTTGATTGTTGTCAATTTGATCAAAATAATGAGAGTAATAGTTAATTAAAGACCTAGTCAACATCGTTAAACTTTCAATCAAATCAAATCAATTAAAAATGAGTTTTTGAAAAATTTCAAATTCTTTGTAGAATCAAATGGCTACAAACAATAATCACTTTTCGTTGCGATCGGTCCTTGAGAAGGACATGCTGATTGGGAACAACTAATATGACTGGTTTAGGAAACTGAGAATCATTCTCACACATGGGTGCAAGATCTATGTCCTAGAGATGTCAAAGCCATAAGAACCCCTTCCCAATGCACCGAAGGCTGACAGAGATGCTTACAAGAAGCATACTGAAGATGTCATGGATGTCAAGTGTTTAATTCTATGCTCCATGAACTATGAGTTGCAGAAGAAGTATGAGAACATGGATGTTATTGAGATGGTCTCACATCATAAGAACATGTTCCAAGATCAAGCACGACAAGAGAGACATGAGGTATCTAAGGTGATGTAGATCAAGTGTAACATGGTAGAAGGTGATCCAGTAGGTCATCATGTACTCAAGCTCATTGGGTATGTGGAGTACTTGGCTAGACTGGGATTCCCCTTGGGTCAAGAATTGACCACTGATGTAAGTATATAGTACCTTCTATAATCATGTAATATGTTTGTCCTGGAAAACCAACGTGGTTTGAACTGGAGTGGGCTGGATGCTAGAAGTGCACGTCAGGACTAAAGAATCTACAAGACCTCGGGTAGAGAGCATCTTGAGTCAGGCGAATGGAAAAGATGGTCACTTTATTGGGTGGTTGGAAGGTGGACAATGGTACACTTCCAAGGCTTTCCTTCCCCTTGAGGTGTGGCATCATGAGGGCTTGATCGTCCATCTTGACATTGAAGTATATTCTTGGCTGGTTCTACATGAAAAATATATAAAGTGAATTAGAGTTCAGAAAAAGGAGCTAATTGCATTTAAGTAAATTAAAAGCTAACTAGGATATAGAAATACAACAACCCCTAAAAACTAAGTAAAATAGCATGCAAAGATGGGTATAAATATACTCATCAATTATCAGATTCAATATTTATTCAATTGAACCATTATTTATTTACTTGGTGTCCCAAAAGACACAAGACTAAATACACATGACCACATTATTTATTTAGAGGATTATGTTTTAATAATTATTTCTTGATTATAACTTCTACAAAAACAAAAGGACAGTATTTTCAATGTTCTCACATATACACTCTCATCATACTAAAGAATGAAGGATTTACACCCCACTCATGCACAATGCTACCAAGAACGGATAGCCCAACCCTTCACTAAGAAGGTGTTTTGTCGCCAATTCTAGATAGGAGGCCTATTGTTATGCATGTATCCTAACCCATACACTTAGTCTAATTTTAGGCCCAAAAGAATTTTTTGACTCAATTTCAAGACCTCCTAGGAGGCATAAGTGTTTCACTCCTACCTAAACAAAATATTAATTTCCCAATTATTAAAATTTTGCTTCAACACCATGTTATAACAAACCAAGCCTTATTGTGAAAAGTTATTCATTCCAAGCCCTACTGTGATAGGTAATTCATTTTAGGTCTTGGTGAGAAAATAAAACCATTAACTAAAAAAGAATACTTATTGCAACATGGACCCATGTTTAAGTCTTATTGTAACGGGAACCTATAAAATCCTTACCAAGGTAAGCAACCATTATTTATATGGGTCAATTTAACTGCTTCCATGGATCCATGTGTACCCAATCTAAAGTATTATTCAAGTGACATCAAATGTCATATATTGATAGACTAACAATACATGTCAATTAGTCTTAGACTTCACTCCTTATCAAGGGTGGATTCACCAACCTTATGTCGAACCTCATCTAGAGAAGGGAAAATGGTTGGCTGAATAAACATTTTTGTCAGTCGGTCTCAAGACTTCACTCCTCATCAATGGTGGATATACCATTCATATCTCAAACCTCATATTGTGGGTAGAAACTATTGACAAAATATTTTTGTCTAACCATAATTGATCTTTTATTTTAGTTGATGTATAGATCCATTTTAAAACATGATAGTTATTTATTAAATTATAAATAATCAAACTAGAATATCAAAACATTTTCAAATCAAATAGATCAACTATGAAACTGGGGGAGTACCCATAGTTACAAAATTCAACTGTAAGGCACTTAAGGTTTCACTGGATTAAGAGAATGCAACAAGATCATAGTAATCTCGTAAGTTGAAACCCTAGGGATGTCACTACATGACAACATGGTTCTATGTGGTTATCATTAAATCCAATGAACAACAAGACTTTTTACTAAATAAAAGATCAGATATTAGAAAAGAATTCAACACTAATAAGATCAAATAATCATCAGATGAATTGATCTAAGAAAAATCCTAATCACAACCATGAGGAAGGCCACACTCATGCAATCCAATGAAGATCTCCATATAACCACTTAATCTCCATCTAACCAATTAATGTTCCATAGTTGCTACCTTGATCAGATGTCACTACAGAAAGACTACATGGCCCTAATTGAACAATACAAAATCAATTACATTTAATTTGACCCATGTAATACAAAAAAAATCATATCAACTACCCCTCAGAAATCTAGATGCAAAGTGGCAACGCCCTTATATAACACCCACCTATGTATTCTTAAGTAAGTACTCTTGTCACATCATATTGACAAAGATATGACAAGGTCAAGTCCAAGGTAGGATCACACTAAGTGTACACCTCCTTTGTAGTGCTTAGGTGCCACTATTAAATTTTTGTCGAGATTTGTAGCATGTTTGGAGAATATCATTTACATCACATGGATGCATGCCCTCGGTATCATTATCTCACATAACAACCTTGACCAAATCTACTAGTGACAATTTAAGAAACTACAAGCACTTTGAATGTGCCCTAGTAGCGCACCCATACAATTTTTGGGTTAAATTTTGCTAGTTCTGACAGAGATGACATCCCACATGACAAAAAACCTAATCTACATCATTATCTCAATAAAAGTGATATGTGGTAGTAATTTAGAAAGGTTCCAAACCCTATTACATTATAGCACTTAGAGTGCCTCAAATGCCCCCTCAATTATAAAAAAGCTAGAGCATTCCTAAGGTTAAGGGTCGACAAGAGAAATAAATATATCCGGATATCCAATGCACCAACTTTATAGCTTTTAATGAAAGATAAAGGAGGTTGAACTCATTTTATTTTCAAGATATCCCAACAAGGTAGTAGCCCTTACACAATGTGGATCTTCTTCCTCATCCCTACCTCTAATATTGATAAGTGGTGTGATGATAATGATCACCCATAGTTGATGGTTCCATGTAAATACATTGATATTCTAACAGTTACATCTATATCTCCAACATGCTTTCATGAAATACTTATCTTAATTGTGTTTTCAACTTATTTATCAAGGAAGATTTTGTTATTATCCTTGGGGTTGTTAAAGCTCATTTTTCAATTTTTATGTGCCTAACACCTTCCTCACATGTGACATGTTTTCTTACCAAGATTTTAAGTCATGGACCCATACTTATACATCATGCTTATGACACAAACATGGTGGAGATTCCATTTTACTACCCATACTCCACACCACGTGCAAAGGAGCTGGGATGACCTCATGACATTTCAAAATTGAATAAAAATATGGTAAGAGAATCATAAATATTATTAAACCGTAATTACATGTTTGAGAGTCAAATTCTTTTACTTTTATTTGTTTCAAAATATGTAATTTAGATAGGCATAATAATTACGTAAATTCATAGTAAAATTTGTACATTTTGTACATTTTAACTCCCTTTTATTATATTCCAATAAATTATCTAATTTATAATTATATTGGTTAAAATCTAATATTTTAAACCTAATTAGGATGGTTTGATTTCATTTTTAAATTCCAAATATATTTTTAACTTGGAATTTTGTGTTTTTGACAGATTCAACTAATTATTAAATATTTTAATACAAAGAACCCGTTTTCATGTAAGTGTAAAAATATACTTTAAAGAAAATGGATAGTGGCTTGTTGGATCAACAACTAGAATAAATGGTTTCAAGAAACATTTAGATGGGATGCCTAAGGCAACTTGACCAATTGAAACCTCATTCAGGTAAATTCTAAATTATCAAGGTAGCGAGTTCTTAAATGCTCATCCACTTGGGTCTTGGTTGAATTGGCCCTCATAGATTGTTGAATGAATAGGTGTTTGTTCTTCCAACTTGTTTTGAATATTGATTGGGTTGTGTTTGACCTTGCACATAGAAGAGGCTTCTTAGTTGAAATGATTGACTTCAATGAGGAAAGTGAAGGGCAAGGAGGAAGGTTTGGTGCTAACATGAATGTGTGAGGGATTACAAGGAATGAGGGCAGAGAAAATGGGAATTCCATGATGTTTGGGGGGTGTTTATATAACCTCATTGTGACGTCCCCAGATTTTCTAAAACTTAATCTGATGTGTGACGACCAAATTGAAACCCTCAACACAGTGAGAATCCCAATTTAAACATCCCACACTAGGCTAAGAAGAAGAAAATCAAGGGAGTCAGAAGGAAACAATCAGTAGCACATGTACATGAACAATAATAAAACCATACACACATGTTCACCATTCAACATATAATTACAACATGAATTGTTACAACATTTGATATTACATATTGAACAACAAACTTATACATATACATGTACTACCACTAAACTACAGGATCTTAAGACAACAGGTCCACCTGTACATCAGCTCGCCACACAACTCTCACTATCCTGGATCTTCAAGAGCATAACCACAACCTAAACAAAATATTTCATGCGGTACACGTCAGCATAATATTCAAGAATATTGTACTGAGTATGCCTACGTGTGTTTTATATACCTCTCATCATATCTTGGCAATAAGATAAAACTAATACTTGGTAGCATTAAACAAAACATAAGAAAAGACCTATAGTTGCACAAATATATTTGTTACCAGAAGAGAACACATATTTTAGGCACATTTCCATTATATGTAAACTTGATCAACCACATGCACTATTATACCAAAGAGATTTAGTGCTCACATGTACTATTCTGCCAAAGAGATTTAGTACTTCATAAATGCACTATTCTGCCAAAGAGATTTAGTGCTTTCATCAATGCACTATTCTACCAAAGAGATTTAGTGCTATCATATAATGGATTAGATATCTTATGTTTCACGTGTCCATAACCATAAGTACGAAAAATCAAGCAACATATCATGCAGAACAATCATTTCATCCAATATCATATGCCAAGTATTTTACTACAAATATAACACAAGCATATTGTATAATAAGCCAAGTAAGAGGTAATGGCGTACCTTGATCAAGAGATAAACTTAATCACATATATCCAAGAGTTAACTACATCCTTGGTCAACCCTGATTAAGACAAGATCATGTACTATCATCAGATTCCCATCATCATACATCTCATCTTAACCCTAACCGTGTTCATTTTAGGGCTTGCTTACTCATTTGGATATGTGCACCATTACTTGCATTCTTGTCTTAGATTTCTCTTACTGATTTCATTTTCCAAATTATGGCTCATTATCTGAACACTAGGTTTCCATGTCATTTTTGTGCACATATTAACCTTATGTTACATCATTAACTTAAATTAGGATTTTAAACCATGTATTAAAGGTCAACTTCATATAACATGGATTTTGTATATAAAACTGATATCATATTTATATATTAGCTTCCAATTATAGATATGAGGGTATTTAATTAATTCCATCATTTATTGAGCATGTATGCATTTATTGCATATTAATTAGGGTTATTAGCCCTAATTAGCCATATTAAGCAAATTACATGATTTCGTGCACACAACATCATAATTACTGATATCAGATGGATTATAAACACAATTTACGATCTACTGGTATTTTATCATAATTTTATGCCATCGTTTGGTATTTATTATCTACTAAACAAGCATTACACATCTTACATGATATTACTATTATTAATGCATCAAAAGTCTGATATTATCATTCTAATCTATTCTTTGCATTTTTCTGAGAATTTTGGTACCTTATTTGCATTTTTCTGATAAACGGTCTATTTTCTACAAATTATACAAGCTCTGTGTGTTTATTATGATATTTACCTTGAATGGCCAATCGTTTGTTGCCACGTGGCTATCAGGACCGGCACAGCTCCTGGCTTTGCTTGGTTCCGGTTCAGCAGCTGGTTCTGTACATCTTGGATCGACCGGTTTAACTTGTAGTGGTCCCGGTCCATCCTCTTCTTAACTTTGTTTCACGTTCTCTCTCAAGTGAGTCGTCTATGCGAGCACTCCTGCTCAGTGCCGCTATCGGGCGTGAGTCCACGGGCAATCCGTAGCTGCCTCCATTCTGCTCATCTCCACCTGGCTGGTGTCTCTCCTGCTCAGCGCGCTCCTACCTGACCGCCATCACATAGCCTCAGCCCTAGTGTGCGCTGCCGCAAGCCTCGTCTCCGGTGAGCTAGCAACCCGATAAAGGTGCTACTCCGCCCTCTCAGCTTCACATATAGGCTTGCCGCCGCCGGTTTATTGCCTTCGTCTGGTGTGGCCTCTCCGGTCCAGGGTTTAGTGCTGCAACTCCTTCTCTACTAGGTTGCCATCGCTTGAAGATCATCGACAAGTTATCCATGACGATGGACTCACTGTCCATGGCTGCCGCCGTACAGCTCCGCCCTCTGGCCTCTCAGGATGGCAAATGGTGCCTCCTCCATCCTAGTGTGAGTCCCCTCTTCTCTCAGTCCACAAGGGAGAGCGGCTACAAGGACTCTACTCCGGCAATGAAGTGGTGGTTGACGATCACTCAACTACAAGGTCGACATTGCTTTCTTCGTCTGCTCCTGCTATGCGCTGTCTTAGCGACTCATGGTGCCGCTATGCTATTGCAATCCCATGTTGCCACCGCGAGGCTTAGCCTCACCCCTTTCTTACTCATGTTCTCATCATAACTGATTCGCCACCACTGGTGAGCATCACCCCGACCTCAGTGGACACTGGTGCTCAGGCTCTCTAGAGCTCCTCTTAATCCAACTCTGTTACAATAGATGAAGAGGTCACGGTGATGTCTGGCTGGGTTCTCTCTAGTTACTCTCCCACTACGAGGTTATCAAGCCATCCAGGAGGCGAGAAAACTAACTGCACGTTCCCTAGACACACATCAATAGTGATCGTGGCTTCGTGAGTGAGACCGCAGTCATCCCACGTCTAACTCTTGATCTCTTTTTCGAAGGATGAAGGTTAGATATGTCATAGAGTGCCTGGATGTATGCATGTAGTCATCTGATCATATCATACATATAGGATTAGGGGCACTGCTAGGCCGATTCGTGGCTCGCAAGCCACAAGGCCGCATGACAAGGGTGACGTCAAGCTTAAGGCTAAGAATAATTAAAACCTTAGACCTGAATATACCTACTTCTTCATCATATTCAAAACTTAGATAACTTTGACTAGGAACCTCAATTAATCATGAAATGAGGACCATAGTTTTATCATCACCCAAGCCACATCCCATCAGTTCTAAGATTGAGTTATTTGAAAAAACAACTATGTACTTCAAAAGGGCATAACCTTATGGATCATAATGATGATGTCAACTTCAATCAACACTCAAGAATTACGACACTTAGGACTCCCAAACAACTCAACATGCATAACTTCACTTATGTCATTAGACATATAGGGATTCTAAAAGTCCACTCCATCACATCCTACACACCTTAAAAGAAATTACGTCCTCGGAATTAAGCCAGAAAAACCACTTTATCACACTCATGATGGCGCTCCTCCACTCTCGTGAATGAAATGTAAAAGGGGGAGATATTGGAAGGTCTATTCTCCCTTGATACGTGGCGAAAGCATATGTGTGAGTCAAAAATCACTTAGGGAAAAAATTGTAGGTGCATCTTTAGTATAATTGAGAGATGAGGTCGTGGGGAGGTATGATTGGAGGTTGGAAGTTATTGGCTAATTCATCAAAAGGTGGAAGACGATTCTTCTTGTGATTCCACTAGAATTGTTCCATCTCTTTTAGTTGAGATAATCTAGGATGAATATTCTCACCCAAGTATTCACTCATGTCTAGGAGAGCTCAGCCTAATGGTTGGTTTTTTTTACTTGTAGATAAGGCCAAGGTTAGATATGGGAAATTTATTCTGGGTATATATTTAGTATATTCTACTATTAGTCATATGAACTTTACAAAAACTTATTAACAATTTTGTAAATAATGGCATTTGACCCAAGTTTTATTTGGTAGGTTTCCTATTTGTGGTCCATGTTCTTGGCCCTAATTCCAAACTAAAACATAAGTGGGTTTAATTTAGGATTTCAAATTTTACATATTATTTCTCTTAATACAATTATTCAAACTTATTTTAAAGATCCCCTTGCTCTTTATATTAGCTATCTTATTATATAAGTATTATTGGATTGAAACATGGTTTAATTTACCATCAGATGTATTATTAGATTCAATTTCATCACATAAACACTTCTTGGTGTAGGTTGGTTACATTGTTTCATCACCATACATATATCTTGTTGTTGACCAACTTGTAATAATTTGAAAGAAGTGTAAAAATATTCTTTGAAATTAAATTTGTTTGAATGACTATGCGGTCAATATAATTTTGGGATTACTAGTTCTTTTTTATGTATGAACTCTCCTATAAATTAAGTTCATGTAATTTGAATTTTATTTGCTTCTTAGTTTATTATTGGATCACTCTAGTTGTACCTAGGGAACCTCCAAGGAACTCTCTTCCCAAACTTCAATGAGGTAGTTAATTCCCTCTCTCCTAAGAACCATAGTAATATACACACACACACACATATATATATATATTTATATTTATTTATACATATATATGTATATATATCACGAAGTCCATATATGAACTACACATTTCCAAGTCTTCATTTGGTCTCATTCAAGCCAGTACAAACATATACATTGTAATTAGCAAACGGGTGTATAAGAACATCTATCTTACCCAAAAATGCTTACACAAAGGGAAGTAGGAAGGTATGGGTAAAACCAACAATGGCAGTTGTCACTACCATCCCTAAGGGATTTGTGACAACAAGGAAGATGCATCCAACCACAACTACTCCAATGACCTCCCCTACATGGGAAATCCTAATCCAATAACAATAGTGACAGGTGCAATCCCAAAAAATTGTGAAAGTAAGCCCCTACCATAATACTGTAGTGGATGGTAGTATCCCCTTACATTTAAGTCACCAGTAATCAACTAACTTCTCCTACCAATGGCCCCGCTCCTAACACTGACCAACCAAATGCAGGCAACACATTTGAGAATCCCTCTGATGATATGATTTAAAAGGTCTTCTCCCCATGAAGTTCTCCATGGGTTCACTCCTCTCATTCCATCTACACATCAATCTTCCCAAGGACCAGTTTGTTCTCAAGTTTCTCACAATGCAACCACTCCCTAATCCATTCCTAAAAAGATTTATCAAACAACAAAATCTAAGTGCCACTAGTCCTTGAGCCACCTCTTAGATGGGTGTCAAGCCCTCATGCATGTTGTTCAATACCTCATTATGATGGCACGTTCTAGATGACTCATGACCTTGATGTGAAAATTGTAGTGATTTTGGAGGAACTCCTTGACACCCAAAAATTCGCTCATTCTCCAAATCCCCAAAAGAATTGAAGCATCCCAGGTCCATGCAAAAAATGAGGAACTTTTCCTTGTATTTAAAGAGAGGTAGGATAATTACAATGGTGATGCATGAGATATCTCACCTAAGGGAACCCTCAAAATCATGGTGCATATTCTTAAAAGAATGGACAAAAGTGCCCTAGTCTACCTTATAGCCTAGACGACAAATACTAGATGTGAAGTACATAGAGAAAAAAGAAACCATGTAAGAAACCTCACTCCTACGAGCAACCTTCTATAAAGAAGTGACCCACATCACTACCAAGGGACCAATATTGAATGAATGCTCCTAAGAAACATGTTGAACCTAGAAAGGTCAAACACTTCAAAGTCTCCAAAGTGATCTCCTCATAGAATTGTGGGAGATCTTGCAATACATGGAATAAAGGGTTCTCCACCTCACCTACCAAAGCGTCATGGACCCAATGTATTTTGAAACTTCCACAAACTCAAAGGTCATGGTCCAAGTGAGTGCAAGACCTTACAGAGAGAGCTCATCCTATATAGGGAGGACAACCAATATGCCTTCAAATGGTTCAAGATATTCATCCCTTTATAGCACCCTACATCAATTGGGGCCATCAAAGTACCCGTTCAAAGGAGGAAATCATCAATGTGGTAGATAATAAAGATTCCCATAGATCCAAAAAGGATGATGCATTCTATACATATCAAGATCCTAGAAGCCACACTAAGAAAATATGCCACCAATGTTTGCATATGTATCCTGATCATGAAACCATCACCATTGCCTCCTTAGTAGGTTCTAGTAGGACCTTATTCTCATCCATGATCCACACCAATGATCTTCATCCAAGGTACAGTACCCAAAGGACAATCCTCACCTTCCCTAATATAGTTGGGACAACTAGATACTACCAAGTCTCTCTTAGAAACTATGGCAGCGAGAACCCTACCATATAGTCGTTTGTTCCAGGATGAAAAGGATTCTTAAAAAGAAAGACTAAGGTCAATGTATATGTGGGAATGTATTTAGATGATGTCTAACTCAGACTACATGGTATTCAAACAATGCCAATCAACATACTTGGGATATTTAAACTCACACAAATTCTTAAGCTCCCACATCAACAAGAAAGGTGCATTGTCATTCAGGAAACATAAACATCAAATATCATTGAATCCCACCTACATTATGATATATTGGATCACATGATGAAGACTCATAAAGACATATCCATGTGGTGCTTGATCTGAAGCTTAATAATTCACATATCATCTATCGTTAAAAGCCTATTGGGAGTATGTGTACCAAAGGATATCCAACCTGATAAGTTGTCTGACTATATCACCTTGATCGTCAAGAAAAGATAATCAAAATTTAAAATTTTAAAATCACAACATATCACTATTCAATATCCATCATTGTTCATCACAATAAAGCATGGTGATATGAACGTGCTCCTCATATTTGTTGATAATGGTGTCACTCTCAATGTATGTCTTTTGAAGACATTCATCATGCCCAATTTTGAATCAAGTGAAATTCACACTACCAAAACCTTCGATGGATCCTTGAAGGAAGACATGGGAGATATCCAACTATAGATATAGGTGGGACCGAAGCTATGGATGCTCATGGATACATAGGGACAAGTTCTTAACTTCCTGCCTCCATCTCTATCTTAAGACATGAAAACATGATCATCTCTATCAATGAAGAGTTCTTCCCAAAAATAGTGGCTCCCATTGGTTCAATCCATCTAGATTCACACTACCATTTTTATCCAACCAAGATTATCAATATATACCATACCAATACATATTGTTTACCAAAACCATTACTTCAATGTGTTGAAGAACATGGGTCTTGAACTAGGTCTCAGTTTGGTAAAATATGACAAGGTATCATTGAATGTCTATGAATATAGAGAAGAATGACACAACATAGCTTGGATAATAAAGTATTTTCTAGTCCGAAGGGGACCACCTTATTAATCCCCACTATAGAATCCAGCCATAGTATGGTCATCCAAGAGTAGCTTAATCAATGAAGCAAAATCCCTAGCATTTTTTGAGTTTGTCTTTGAAGTGTAACAATGGACAATAGTGTGCACACTTCCATCATATGGTTCACAAGAAAGACCCCCAAAGTTAGATCAAGACATCCTTTAGAGCATGAAGACTGAGAAAAATGTGCAGTCATAAAAAATCTTCCTCGAGCTACCACAATTGAGGATGTAAGATGGAAAATCCTTAACAACTATAGTATAAAAGAGCAATCCATCATGTTCTCTCTAATTTCTTACTATCAAAATAAGTGCAATGATCGAGGTGAAGGTCTCATCCAAGATGTTTTGCCACACCCCCCTAGTTCTATGATAGGCCTTCCACAACCATCAAAAGAACCTTCATCCAAAGCCCAACAAGATAGAGTTGGTAATATTCCATTATAGGAATCTAGTCCTACAGTAGCTATTTGTGGACATTGTGACTATCCATTTCGATGAAACTCCTGAAGATACTCATTGTAAGATACATTCCTAATGAACATCAGCCATTCCAAATCATAGAAGAGACATATTTTATTGACGTAGGCACAAGGTAACTCCCTCATCTTGGGAAAATTTGGCACCACTTTCTCACCATCGGTCAAATCACATTTGGTCTAGTTATGTCATCAATATATTGATGGATTTGCCTAGAGTTACACTGGCATGCCAATGCTTGATAAGTCAACCGTAATACATGAACTCCCAATAGTGTTGGGACTGCATCCCATCAAATAGAAATCCAAGAACATCATATCAAAATGGAAACTAATAATTCATAAAGAAATTTGTAAGGAGTATGATGTGGGCTTCATATGTTTGGTATCATGTCTGACTTAGTTGTCCAATATTGTGCCATCTCCTAAAAATATGGAAATATCTCCATGTGCATCATCTAGCTCAAAATATAATTTTCCACTACCTCATATCTATGTTCTCATGGACAACACAACTGGACATGAACTTCTAATCTTCATATAATGATTTATAGGATACTACAAAAATAATATGGCATTGTTAGATATGGAGAAACCACCTTCACCATAGAGTGGGTCATTTTCTGCTACAAAACCAATTTAATAGACTTAAGAATATAGGTGCAACTTATAAATAGGCATTGGTGCCCCTATTCCATGACCTCATATGCAATCAAATACATAGATGACATAATCACCAACTCAAGTTGAGATGCACAACACATTGTCTATTTGTAAAAGTTGATCTAAATACTATGACATTTCCAACTCCAACTAAATCTATCTAAGTATACCTTATACATCATATCAGACTGCCTTTACAGATACATAGTTATCCAACGAGGTATATAGGTCAATATAGGGAAATATCAAGTAATTATTGACCTACCCACTCCTTGTATAGACAAAGAGATTAGAAGCATGCTTGATAGACTCCATTATATCATCTAGTCATTGTGAAGCTGGCATCAGTTTACAAATCAATTTTCAAGATGATGGATAAGAATTTCAATCACTTTTGGAATGATCAATGTCAAGTTGTGTTTGACAAATTGTGGCAGTACTTATCCAACTAGCATGTACTCATGACACCAGTGCAAGGTGTCAATGGATATTCAGGGTCCCAATCATAGAATGATAAGTGAGAGGAGTCCTTACATGAAAAGTTAACAATGAAAAACATGACACCTTTTGTATGGCCAACAAGTTCACAAAACATAAGAAGAATACACCCTATTCAAGAAACATAAGGAAAATACATCATATTCAAGAAACATTGACTCACTATGTGTGATGTCCCAAGATTTGAGGCCTGGGATAAACTATATTAAAAGAAATGATTGGACTACCCATATCACCAAGGTGAACATGCTTTTTAGGTAGCCCATCACTAAAGAACTATGTGGTTAAGTGTGCTCAGCCCAAAGTAGTACTAGGATGGGTGACCAGTCGGCAAGTGTAACTCGACTTGCGTGTTAATGAGGACAAAGTGTGTAGTTAAGTCTAGTGGTGGTCATGGGGTTAGTTTCATTCTTGAAACTCTACTAAAGACTTGGGTAGTGGGCTTAAGTGTTACAAATGGTATCAGAGCCATAAATCCTCTAGTAGGTGGGGCCCACATGGGCATGTGGCATGCCAATCTTGATGTGTGTGGTCCAAGCATGTTGGAAAGGGTTGTCCATGGTAATGTAGCCACCCTTGCGCCGCTAGTCGTAATATGGTGTTGGGTGTCCATGGGTCATTTTCGGTCTACATTGAAATGGGAAAAATATCTTAAGGGAATATAGTTGAGACTTGATGAGCATGTCAAGAGTCTAAGTGGGGGAGATTGTCATGTCCTAGAATTTGAGGCTTCAAATAAAATGATCTTAAAAGGAATGATTGAACTAGCCATTTCACCAAGTTGCACCTCCTTTTCAGGGAGCCCATCACTAAACACTACTACATAAATGGCTTATAAAGTCACATTTACAGGCGTCAGTTGCATACAAGAAACTGACGCCTAAAGCATACAATGTCGGTTGATTACACAAACCGACATCTATCTATGAAGAGCGACCAGACATGGGTAATGCTTTTTATTTAGCGTTGGTTCCTTAATAACCAACCAACGCCTAAAATCGACCGCCAAATCCAAATTTTCTAGTGAAAAAAATTACCTCGAAAATTTATCATACAACGTCGGGTTTTAGTTAATCAACCGACGACTAATGGTTATTCGCGAGACAGAAATTGGGCCCATTGTTATCATCAGTTTTCTTGAAATAACTGATGCCGATGTGTTTTCGTGTGTTGTCCTCACAAAAATTTTCACCCCCCTGGACGTCGATTTTTTATGACAGCTGATGTTGATTATGTTAAGTGTCGACTGTTTTGAATAACCGACGCCTATTGTTAACTTAATACACCCGCGTGAGCCAGGCTCTTCCCCCTTTCTCTGTTTCATCGACTCCACGCTTAGGTCTAGCGATCAATTCTGGTCTGGCCACCGCTCACTACTCCAGCTACCGCCTCCTTCGCCGCCTGCTTCTACTCTGACACCTTCTCCTATGCTCCAGCCGACACCTTCTCCTCTGCTCACCGCCACCTGCTTCTGCTCGCTGCCGACCACCTGCTTGCTGCTCGCCGCCGGCTGCCTGTTGTTCCTCACCGCCGGCCACCATCTCCTCTTCTTCCTCTGCCGCCACCGAGGTACCCTTCTTTCTCCTCTTCTTCCTCTAGGTTATTCCTACATATGGAAGTAGTAGCATCTACTAGCTAGGCTTGGCTTCTCTCTAGTGGTTGTTTGTTTTTTCCTTTGCTGATGCTCCCCTCTCACTCGATGAGTGATGGTCGAGTCTTTTCTGGGCTTGCTTCTTGGCTGGTTCTCTACAAGGTTACATGCCTATTTGCTTCTTTGAAAAGGGGGCGTTATTATTTACCTCTCCATTCTTCTCGTAGATACTCCAGATCTAACATATCAATCATTTTTTGGTAAACCCTTGATGACAACTTCAGATAGGTGCTTTATATATTTTAACCCTAATTAACACCAAAAGTGGATTAACCCGACCTCAACATATATGTTCATGCTTAATGTGATGCAGTAAGACATTGAATGATATGTAGAGATGGTGAAATTCATTCCACCTTGTGTTACTTTCATATGATAATTTAGTTCAACCCTTTTATTAATCACAACTTTAGAATAATCAATATTTAATTCAACCCTTTTACTAATCACAACCTTAGAATAATCAATCAATCTAGCTTTTATCTTAAATATTAGTTAAATAATCACAACCTTAGAAACATATCAGTTTGTCCCCTAGTCAAATCACATCCAGACCATCACAAAGATTAGACCAAGATTTTAAACCATCGCTCATCCATCTGTCCCCGTCCGTCATGGAGTTTGTGAAATCTAAAGAAGAGAATGAAGCTTACCAAAGTTTCCTCCACTACATATGTTGTTATGAATAACCTTTGCTCATGCTAGTTGTAGGTTTGGATAAGGATAAATGCTGATAAGGCTATTACAATGGAAAAATGTTTAGAGTTTTTATCATTATAACAATCTGGAAAAATTTTGCTTTTGTTATCTATTGGGCATGCTACTTAATTTTCTATGGTATAGCTACCACGAGTTTTGTTACAAATATCTGTATATTAGGTTAATGACATGTTTCTATTGTGACATGTTGAGTTTTTTGCTATGTTATACCCACCACAATTTGTGTTATAAAATAATACATTGATTAATTTAGGAAGCATTGATATGTTGTTATGGCTGTCCACAAGTGTTTTTATATGAAAATTGTGCTTTGAATGGGGTTGTGAATAAGGGACTGGTGTTATATTATGTTAGCCTAGTAACCCGTCCAAGATTTACTCATTAGGATTAAATCTTGGATAGTCCCCAGTTTGAGACTATTATTTAACACCTAATCTCACTTAGGATGTAAGTGTATAATGTGTATTGGGTTTTCAAGAAAATTTCGATAGCATTTCCCTATTTGTTCTCTAAGTACATAAGTACTTGGAGAACAATGGGGAAATGCTGCCAAATTTTTCTTGAAAACCCAATACACATTATACACTTACTAGTGAGATTAGATGTTCAAGAATGGGATAGGTGGTACACATTTATTATATATAACAATGACAACACATGTATTTGTTGGCCTAGAAACCCGTCTAAGATTTACTCAATATGAGTAAATCTTGGATAGTCCACGACTTGGGACTGTTCTTGAACACCTAATCTCACTTAGGATGTTTTAACCATTAATTATATATAAGACCTTAAACCCTAAAGTTTTAACCATGCTTAAACTCTAATATGTTAACCCTAGACCCTAATCTTGTTGTAGTATATACTTGTTTTCTCTTTGATCATAGAATGGATAGATCATGGATGTCCATTCGCAATCGCTGCACCCCAGAGTTTATTTCTAGTCTTGATCAATTTATTAGATTTTCCGATAAATGGTCAGTTGTTCTTCATGGTAAAAGACAGTTCATTGAAGATCCTATAGATGAAGAAGAGTACTATGATAAGTATGATGACTCCAGTCCATTATCAGTTGGGTTGCCAACACCACAAAATATTGAAGCTAATGATGACTTGTATGTGCGCAGATATCACAATGAAGGATTGTTAATTGATAAATGATCATAATATTAGAGGCATACATGTTTATATTTTTTATATGTTTCATTTTTCAATGTTTCATTTGTATATGTGAACTATACAATGTTTCATTATCTTCTAGATATGTCAAATGCTAAATGTTTTATTTTTTAATGAAATTTTCAGATGGCTGAGCATGGGAATGATGACCATGATGTCCATGATGAGCATAGTGAGGACACCAATGTGTCGCCTCACAATGTAAGTTTTAAAAATATATCATATATTTCTATCTATATGTCCATTTATAGTTATATCATATAAGTGTGTTTATTATGTCAAATTTTAGGTTGATGATGCACATGTACCCTCTGAAGAACTTGAGGAACTTGATGAGCAGTACCAAAAAGTTGACAAGAGAAGGGGCATCACTATGATGAAGAAGTTAATAGTGCTAAGGGGCAATGGACCCAAACTGGTTGTGGATTTTGATAATGTAGGAAATGCAATTGGAGTGAACCACAATTCGTTTGTTTCATATCTTGGGTATGTTACTCGTAGCCATTTTGGTTGTAAGATAGATTCTTGGCATAAAGTTCCTAAGGGGAAGAAAGACTTTATATGGAAGGTTTATGCGTGAGTTATTATTATTTGCAGTTCTATTTTGTAGATTACTAATTTTTTGGATACTAGTTAATAGCAATTCTATTTTGTAGAGTATATTTGTGTTGGATGAAAAGTTGCATCGTAAATGTGTGATGCAACGTTGTGGGAGGGTCCTAAGGAACTGTAGGACAAATCTCACCCGAGAATACATAAAAAATGGTGAAAAGAGGAAGAAGTCATCAACTGAATAGTGGAACTTCATGGACCTAGAAGAATGGGACGTGTTTGTTGCTTCAAGAAAAACTGATGAATTCAAGGTAATAGGTGTTACTCCCTATTTAATTGTAGACCCACCACATAGAACATCTACTGTAAGTATTTTTATGACATAGTAGCTAGTCTTTTTAAGATGATATGTTTTCAAGATGATATGTATATATGTATATAACATTCTTTATGCAAATTTGTAGGGGTTGAAGCCATGCCATCTAAAAAGTAAAGAATATGTCGTTGCAGAGGCGTTGTCTTACCCATCCCTTCCAGGGGAAATGTTTCATGGGTCTCCATTACCAGATGGTTGGGTTTGTGTGAGCCTACTACATATATTCCCCAATTGGATAGATCTTCTATTGCCATATGCCCACCCAGATTGTGAAACACTTGGTGAGGAAGAAGACGGAGTCATATTGTGGCCGAAAGAGGATGTCATCTATACTAAAATTGTATGGTAAATTTACATTACATTAAATTATTAGTGTGTATATATGAGGTCAATTGATCTGAAATTATATACACGGGTTAAAACAAAGACACCCAGAGCATCTATGCCTCCACCTCCACCTCCTACATTACCAAGTTGGGTTCCGCATGACCTACCTGCCCCGTTAGGTCCTAATTGTAGGGGTATGGTAGTATGGTTAGGCGAACATGATATAAATTGCCCTATAATTGTTTGTATAGATGCGAATACTGGAGGTCAATAATATGAAAACAAACTATTTATACAAGATATTTTGTAGTTGTTTGGCTATGATTGGATGAATACATCTATGATAGAGATATGGATAAGGTAAGATCTTATTTATACATCCATATACCTTGTGTAGGATCCGGTGATCTGGTTTCTTATATATTAATGCATATATACGTAATACATGTTTTGCAGCTACTTAGACAAGATATGTGCAAATTTTTCATTTGAACATGTAGGATTTTTGATTCCATCTTTGATTAGTCTAGTAGCTAAAGACCCTTCGTTAGTTCAACAATACTGCTGTGATGCTTTTACAAATTTTGGTCAAAATAAGAAGATGGTGATAACAACTCCATTCAATGTGGAGTAAGTTAACTTTACTTATAATTTGGACTTAAAAAAATTACATTTTTATTGTAGATTTTGAGTTATTAATTTTTAACTTTTTTACCTCTAGAGGTACGCATTGGGAGTTACTAGTTATGGTCCCCGAGACGTTCACTGTCTATTATCTAGATCCTAAGGGGACTAAATTGAATCCAACATATGGACACACAATGAAAATGGCATTATTCCAGTGAGAAATATTTCATTTTTATATCCGTTAACATATGTTATTACATTACTATTTAATTATGCAATTTACAGTGTTACAATAACATGTTGGGGTTTACATGAGTTCAAAAAGGCTGGAGGAAAGATCCCCAGGAAAAAGAACCAGCCAATAATTTGGGAGAACGTGGAAGTAAGTTCCCAACTCCAATGTATATATTATTTATGTGAACTGTGCTTAGTTGTATTTTTTAATATTTTGTATGTTTCAATTTATCGTGTGGTATACAAGACAACGGCTGGGCATGTGCATACTATGTGATGCGATTTATACACATGATTATCAAACATGTCACAATGGACATCGATACCATACATGAGGTATTATGTATAGTCTCACTAGATAATATGAAATATATAAATCTTATTTATATATTATTAATTATATATATATACATCATTCTCTTTGTAGGTGTTTAAAACTAACCCCACTATAGGTAAGGCCTTATCATATGTACATGCTCCCTATACGACGGAAGAATTAAATGATGTAAGAGAAGAATGGGAAAAAGCCATACAAGTAGTGGGGTTTTTAAAATATAATTGGGATGTTGATAGAGATAATGACTAAAGAATGTTTATACATGCGTGAATGTGAAAACGAATGGAACTACAAGTTGTTACATGAATGTTTCTACATGTGTCTGAATGTTTCTACATGTGTGAATGTGAAAATGAAAAGAACTGTAGGTTGCTACATGAATGTTTCTACATGTGTGAATGTGAAAATTGAATGGAACTGTAGGTTGCTAAATGTGTGAAAATGAATCTTATTAATTTTGTAGGTTTGTGGCATGTTGTTGGCTAATATCAATGGATGTTGTAAACCTGCAGTTCAGAACTGAACTGCAGGTTCTGCATCCTGCGACCAGCCATACAGCAGGCCTGCAAACTGATAAGAAAAAAAACCAAAACATAGGCGTCAATTATTAGTCGAAAACCGACAACATAGGATTATAATGTTGGTTAATAGAAAAAAAACTGCCACCTAATGTGGCCAGACAACACGGTGATATGGTGTTGGTTATTACTAAGAAACCAATGCCTATGGTGTCCTAGATGGCACCCTTTTTATGGCGCGAAGGGTTTGGGCGTCAGTTTCCCTACTAATAACTGATGCCTATAGTGCCCCTGTTGATGCCCTTTTTGTGGCGTGAAGGGTTCTGGCGTCAGTTTCCCCACTAATAACCGATGCCTAAAGTGCCCTTGCTAGCACGTTTTGGGTGGTGTGAAGGGTTCTGGCTTCGGTTTTTAAACCGACGCCTAAGGGTTCACCTTTTAGCGTCGCCCACATATGTGTCACTTTTTAACCATTGCCAAAGGCCTTAAATAACTGACACCAAAGGTCAGTTCTGTACTAGTGTAAAGAACTATGTTATTAAGCATTCTCAGCCTAGAGTACTACTAGGATAGTGACTAGTTGGGAAGTTTACCCTAACTTGTTCATGAGTGAGGACAAATCGTGTAGTTAAGGCTAGTAGTGGTTTTTGGGGCCAGTCGACATTCCTGAAACTCAACTAGAGCCTTGGAAAGTAAACCTGGGTGTTACATTATGGCTCATGTTACCAAAAGACTATGACATTACCTTTTGTCTTATCTAGTTTTCCTAATTGCGCGTCCTGATCGGCTACACTACCTATGGGATTGTCCTGAACTGATCAAAAAATGTGTCAAATGATATGTTTTTCTCTCTAAATTTGAGATCGTGTATTTCCCCATGAAGTCAGTTAAAGCCAGGCAGTAGCATATCGGAAAGAAAAACAATCCCATGTCACCTTCAATAGACAATGATTTTTATTTTCCCATTGGTGACATCAACATGATTGATGCCTATGTAGCTTTTGTGTATGGTCCTAATGTCACATGGAAATTGTGCTTTGATGGCAGTTCAAACTAGCATCAATTTTGTGTTGGGGTAGTCCTCATCAAACCAATAGGAGATACATATGTATTGGCCAAATACTACAATTCAATTACATGAACAATGTCATTAATAAGGAATTATCCATTTAGGTTCTACAAGCAAAAAAATAATATTGGAATTTGCAAACTCGACGTCATCAATGATTTCATGTTGATTGTATCATAAGTAAATTGCTACTAGAAGATGAAGTAGAGGAGTCTTATTATGTGCTAGGAGTTACTCTTGATACTACTTGAGGAGGTTGATGATATCAAATTCACTCACTACAATATAGATAAGAACAAATATGTCTTCTCTCTGGCTACCCTAGCATCCTGGTTTTATATACAAGACATATAATTCGATAGGAAAAGACAAAACAATACCTCAACCAGACTACTACATGAAAATGAAAGCAGTCCTTTTGGCCAATGAATAATTGTGGTTCTATAATATCTAGCAATCCCTTTATGGTCACCCCTTCCCCTAAGGCACCTCTAGATGTGATCAACAAACAATACAACACTTAGTAGGAAACTATGATTTGTAAGCAATTACAATCTATCAACACCCTATCAATCAGAAACTCCTGCATTGCCTCAATTAAATAAAATTCGACAACATCATGTGAGAAGTCCACTAAAGTATCAAAGGTAGTCACATAAGTGGTAGTGCTCTCACAAAATGCATTTAGATCCTTGTCTATTTCTAGAATATGACAAAATCATATTGCATGAAGCATGTCTATAAATGTTGAACTTGTCAGCTACATGCCACCACATGCACACATCTCCAACTCGTCTATATAATACGACCATGTTGTGACCATTCAAATTATGGGGAGTTGATATTATCGAAAAGATCCATCCAAATTACTCCAACATGCATTGCTTCATACTGATCGCCGTTGACTTCTTCACCAAGTGGGTAGAAGCAATCTCAATATCTATCACATCTTCCTCATATTCATCAATTTCTTTCTCAACATATCAAAACAAGATGTGGTATTCCCAGTGAAGTCATCTCTGACAATGGCACCAATTTCATCAAAAAATTGGTAAAAGAGTAACTTGGTAATTTCCACATTGAATATCATAGGATTTAGACCTCAAGAAAATGAACTTTCAAAGCATCTAATAAGAATTTAATCAAGGTACTCAAGAATACAATCGATTTCACATGAGACTAGCATGAATAATTACATATGGCCATATGGGCATATCAGATGTCCATCCGCACATTGACATGTACAATGTGTTACTCCCTCATTTCTTGAATTGAAGTCATTTCACTAGTGAAGATCAATATCACTTCATTATGAATACTTCAAGAGGCAGACATATATGAGGAAAATTGGGTCCAAGATCGCTTATACATCTCAACATGATTGGAGATTGAAGTATCTACACCCCACCCATGTGCAATGCTTCCATGCACAGATGGTCCAGTCTTTCACTAAGAAGGTGCACCCTCACCAATTTTAGATTGGCACTAAACCTATCAAGTTGGTGGGTGTATCAGATTTTGGTTGGGTCATTGCAGGTGTAGGTTTGGTTGGTGTGGGTCAAAAAGATACAATTCTAAATGGGTGGAAGAAAAGCACACACAAACCTGACCCAACGGGTTGTGGACTGAGCCACGGGTTCCCATATAAAATGTTTCCAATCAACAATAAGTTTCTAGTTGCTTCCCTTAAAATAAAACAAAAATTAAATTAGCTCGTAACTATATTTTTGATGTCAAACATAGTACAAAATGTCATACCATGTTAACTTATGATTATACAAAAATAAAACAAAAAATTACCAGGCAGTTGTAGTATTTTAATGTAAAATAGAAAAATCAATGTAGTTATTATAAATGAAATATCACAAAAAATAGCATATAAAATTGTCATTTTGAATTTGGCAGTCCTAATATTGCAATTTTTTGTTGCTTATTGCTAACACAAAACAAAGAGAATATAATTGTTGCAACTAAATTTATAGATTAGACTTGTGCAAAATAGAAACATCTCCTAATAGGTGTATGTGTAATATATATATATATACACTTGTTAATGTCGACTACAATTAATTGGGTCACTCATGAAACCCACTATATAGATGGGTGGGTATGGGTTTGGGTGATTTTCATTGAGCGGAAACTTTCATCACCCAAACCCAACTTAAATGGGTCGACCCACAGGTGCCCCTGGATCTTGACCCAATTTGAAAAGTCTAATAAACACCCTAACTTAGAGACTTAAGGTTAGTATAAACCGAAATGGGAAGTGAAATACATCACCCATGAAGTTTATAGAAGTGGTGCTATGAGACTACAAGATATGGATGGAAACATCGATCTACTAAAAATCAATGTCAGCCACATCAAGAGGAATTGCTACTGATTATAGGACAACTTCACATTAATGTGTTCTAAACCATTGTTGTAAACCCCTTCTAGACTAAGATGAAGACAATCACGGATATCCAAAATAGAGGAGGGTTGACCAATCAAAATGTCAAGGCTGATACATAACGTCATATTATCATCATCATGTGCATAATCCTTCTATACATTAAGATTGATTGAAATCCATCCACTTAATCAATATAATCACAATCCAAGTAACTTAATATTATTACAAAGATATTTTATAAGATTTTTCGAGTAACTTAATAAGATTATAAAGTTGTTTTATAAGAAGAATATGATCCTTGATGAGTAGGGATAACAATTATCCCTAATATCCCCAGACCCACCCAGGCACAACATGGCTTGACCCAAACATAATGGGTCAAAAGGGTTAAAGAGTACTCGCGGCTTTGAATGAAGTTGTTAGATCAAACCCATATATAGAAGCTAAAGCCATCGAGACCATTAGAACCCATTAGTGAGTGGCAGCTCTTTCCCCTATCATCCCTAGTGGAAGGATCTCTCATCTGTGTGCAACCCCAACCCCCCAAAAGCAAAGGTACAACATAGGGATCCAACAAGTAGTAGTAGTAGTCGATACATTCTGACAAGGAGGTGTGGAAAACGACCCTCCAACAAGAAGGCCCCACAGAAAATGCTATGGTAATCATGCATCATAGAGGATGTTGTAGAAAATAGGCATTGTAAAGGAGCACTCTGCCAAGGACTTCAGACATAGCCCCTCAAATGTTGCATTTAAGGATCCTTCAATTTTTATACTTTGATGATGAGTCATCAGTCCTCTTCCATATCTTTGATCTCCGCTGACCTCTATTGAATCATAATCTTAAGGTCCTATCAAAGAGGGGTGATATTCATGGTAGAGAAGGAGTTATCTTGTCCTACGAAGAAGCAACAAGAATGACATACAAAGTAAGAGAAGCCAAGCAGCCATGCCAAGGAGGTCTCACTGGCCAACAAATGAGCATTGTGTCCTCTAAGTTCATGTATTCTTCATCATCTCAGAGCACATGCCCAGATTTCCTCCTTGTCTGAGTTTAACATTTATTGATTTTTTATCAACTGTGTTCATCATCAATATCCTTTTTTATTTTTAGATTGTAAGCGCTTTTGAAATTGTCATGAACCTGGCTTTTATTTTTTGTGTGGGGAAATCATGTAATCTCCTCATTTTCATGATTAGTTATTGAAAGTAATGTTATGACTCTGAAACATAGGAATGTAGTTTTTCAGGGAATTGGTTTTACCATCCAAAAAGGAGTAGTGGTGTAGTTTGTGGCTTGTTTGTTTTCTTCTTTGATGTAAACTAATATGTTTTCACTGAAGAAGTTATTTTTTCAAGATTATGTTAGTTTTCATCCATGTAAAAAAGAATTATTCTGTAGTTATTAATATGATTATTCCTATATCTTCCCAGTGAATTACACCTTTTATTCATGATCTTAATGTGTTGTAGATGCATAATTTTTTTGCAACTGTATACATTTCATTCGACCGATTTACAAAGGAATTTTAAAAATAATGTGATGTTGTGTTCTAATCAACATGTTCATGTTCATATTTGTGTAAATGCACAAACTAATAAAATAGTTATCGGTAGGGGTCTCTATATAATATCTTAAAAAGGTATCCATTATTGTTGTGATTGAGGAGCTAGTTAAAAATAAAAAAAGAATGTTGCACATGGGAAGCTAGGAATGTCTATCGATGCATATCAAATCTTAGTTGAGTTGATAAAAGTAGTTGATAGGGACTGTGGTGAAACTCAATTTGCTTTTCAGTCTATGTTTTAGAATCCTTAACATGCCACTGTCTTGGGTTCTATTTTGAATTCAACCAATATTATTATATTGGTCTCCTATGTACATCAAGTTATAGTGCTTCCAATTGTGAATCCAATGGTAAAAATTTCATCTCAATCAGGTACTCAGATCAAATTTATGACGTGTTGAAGATCACTATCTTGATAATGTATTTTTGGCTCCTTTTTTATTTTTTGGGCTGAACACAACCATTTTGGGCCCAAGGTGGGCGTGTAACCCAGGCACCCCTTTTTCCACTTGAACTCCATCTACCTAAAACCTTCTCAGCCAATCATGGCCTGAGGAGCTTGCTCCTACCAACCTAGAACTTTTGGATCTTCACTTTGCAGATTACACTCCAAATCGATGGTTGAAAATGCACCCTCTTTATCAGTACATCTCACCAACAAAGCTAATGCCAGTGCCACCTACCCCTCTTGCGCCACCGAAGACCTCATTTTCCTACCACTTTGGCACCTTTTACCTACTCTCAGCCTATAAAATCACTCCCCTAACTCCTTTCCCCTCTTTTCTTCTTGTTTTGCTAATCCTAGCACCCTCTAGCCTTCTTCTCCTTCCTCCATCCTCAGGCCGACGCCTCCACAAGGACCTTTGGGCATCTCTCCTTTGTAGGGATTAAGGGGAAGCTAGACGGGGTTACAGGTACGCAGGGCTTCTACAAGACCCAACAACACCACTACGACCTCCTCTGGCCACTATGCACCAGCTTTGAGTCTCACTGGCGAGCTGCTCCGAGCAACATTACAAAACGAGCTCAGGATGTTGGCACAACATGCCCGACTATAGGGTTAATGAAGCGGCAATACATAGTGACTAAGAGCGTTGAGGCACCACTAGAAACCCACATAGAGTGACTAGCCACGTACATGGGCCACCCGTAGGTGGAACAAGCAGACCAAACATAGGGCCCAATAGTCATAGGCCCAAATAGGGGGGTGCCTCACATGGGAGCTGTGCAGTCTCTCCATAGCCTCTGAATCATGATCTGATGATCTAGAACCACATGTTTAAGGTATTTCTTTGGAAAATTCTATTTGTTCACTCTTTGAGCCTTTTTGGAAATTCCATATATGATTTTTGATCCAGAGAACTTTATCTACTCGATAAAAATAGTTTTGAGACCTAGTTTTGTTGTTATATTCTTTGGTTTGCTAAATAAAGTCACCTTATGATCTTTTGTATAAATCAATCTCAATCATACACTCTATGTATCACTAATGACATCTAGTCTTTCAAATCCTCTAAATTAGTAGTTGTAGTGCACTCTTGCTATGATTTATGTCTTGGACCATTTATATGAACCCTAATGTCTTTTGACCTATCATGACTTAAAGTTTGCCATTTTATGTATTTACATGATACAAGTTGCTCATATATGCAAATTTGGCCTAATCTCCATCATGGAATGATTGAACTTAAAAAATTAGTAATTATGGTTGTTCCTTATTCCAGTTTTTAATCTATATCTTGTACAAAATGCCATGTTCACAATGTTAAATCTCTAGTACCCATCTTTGAAGCATAAATATGATCTCTTACTTGCCTTGATGTAATGTATCATAATGACTATTTTGTTTTTGCACGTACCTCTAGCTCAAAATCAGTAAACTTTGTGGTGTTTGATGTCTCATTTAACCAAGATCATACCATTTCTCCTATGTTGGACTCATAAGACAATTTGTGAACTAATGTGCCCTATTGACTACATGTAACACCTAGTGTGATCTAAATGTGTATGTTACTTGTTGGGAATATAACCTTGTTAAGAACATGCTCTAATGCTACCCACTATATATTATTGACTTCAAATCAATAGAATTATCATGATATAGATCTAAAATCTTAATTTGATCTAGACTATGACCTTAATCTAGCATTGTGACTAATGTGGAAGATATGAAAGCATGTGATGCACCAGATGAATAACACTTTAACTGATAATTGGCCAATGAAAACCATGCCTTCAATGACATGATCTTCATTTTCCTCTTATGTAGTCACGGCAAAGACCCTTGCATGAAATTTCTCCCTCTGGTTGTTCTGACCTTGCTTCTAATTATTGTTGCTAAACTTTTGTTGCATCTTCAGATAGTTGAGCTTGATGTGGCCTTCCTCACCATAGAAATAGCATACATGTTGTCCATTCCTACACTCTCCCTGATGTGACCTCTGACACTTGGGGTGGACTAGAGCTGGTGGCCTCTGGTCTCCTTTTGTGGGTGGTGGTGGCCGTTGTCTCTGGGCTGGTGGTCCTCCTGGACCTCTCTGTGATGGTTGTCCCCCCGAACCTCTCTGAGCTGGAACCCCTTCAGGTGCCTTCTTTATATTGTTCCATCCCCCATGGTAATTTTTGTTCTAGTAGTTGTTTCTAGAAGATCCTACATTCTTCCAGTTTCATATTGGGTGGTCCTCCAACTCCAGGGCTACTTCTAGTGCCTCGTGCACCGTCCTGATGCTGCGTCCAACTAGAGAAAAGCCAAGATCAGGCTTCAGGCTGCGCATGAACTTCTTGGCCAGGTGCACCTCATCTTTAGTCCCATATTTATGTAGCATATGAAACTTCATAGTGTATTGGATGACGGTGGAGTCGTACTCCTTGAAGCGTTTGAATTCCATCTCCTTCTTCTCAATCATTGCTTCTGAAATGTATCCGTTTTGGAAGGTGGTGGTGAATTCCTCCTAGGTCAGCGGTGCAACATTAGGTTCTCTGGTGTTGATGAAGTTTTCCCACCAGACTCTAGTAGCACTCTTTAGCAGGTGAGTCCTGAAGCACACCTTGGAATACTTAGGGAATTCTAGATCATGAAAATAGTGTTCAATGCTTAGAAACCACTCCTCAGTACGAGTGACTACATCTACCTCAACTTCACCTGAGAAAGTCTCCGACTTGATCTTCAGGAAGTCAACCAGGGTCAGCTCCTAGTTTCTTGGTGGTGGACGTCCCATGCGTGGACCAGTCAGGGCGTTAGTTAGGGCCTTGACGAGCACATCAAGAGAAGGGTTAGGGTTGCCATTGGGGTTGCCTCCCCCAGACGTCTCGCGATCATCTCCCACACTATAGGAGCTTTCCTCTCCATCCACATGCTCTTTGCCCTTATCAGACCTCTTCTTGGGGGGCATCTATAAAAGGGTATCTATAAGAGGTCTATCTAATGTTATCAATCATTAATGGTTATTAAAATGCTCTGAAACCAAATTGTAATGCCTACCCAATTATTTACCACAAAACTACAAGCGGAAGCATTGAATCTCACATAAAACTAAAATAGGGGTGAGCATCACATATCTGGCATACTAAGCATCCGAATAACCAAAGTAACTGAGTTCAAACATAAAGTGTAACATACTGAAATGGAAAGTTTGGGTATAACAATCCCAACATGAACATGAAAGTAAACAACTAAAGAAAACTCCAAGCTAGAAGGATCGCCTAAGATAATGTCCCACCAGTGAAAGATATCTCCTGAATCTTCAAGTTCTCGAACTAGACCTCAGACAACTGCTCACTATCTGCGGACATTGCGTCCCCAACCATTCACCAAAAGAGGAAAATCTAGGAGTTAGAGTAAATGGCAAGAAATTTACTATAACAAGTATAAAATGTATGAGAGACTGAAATATCTACTCAATGATATTAAAGATCTTTTAATTACTCATTTTATCTTAGTGGCCACCATTATACGATAAGTCCTCCTCTGTTGACACCGAAGTGTCCTCTATGGTTCAATGCACCCTCTGTTGGCACAACATGCCTTCTGCTGACACTGAAGTGTCCTCTATGGTGCAACACACCCTCTGTTGGCACAACATGCCCTCTGAAATGGAGTAAACACTCCTGAATAGGAAGCATATGCCTCTAAATCATCCCGAGACACTCTGAATGAGGACTTATCATATGATGTATCGAATTAATGTTCTGATGTCATTTTTTGTCTATGTTTTTATTTTCTTATCTCTGTATCTATATCTATATTTTTGATTTTGTAACTCTGTCTCTGACTATGTATCCATTATCTCAATGTTATGGATTAATTCTAAATATAATCTAGATCAATGTTTGGAATCTGAAGCTCTATTTTCTATCTCTAACTTGACTCAAAGTTTGAGTGTAGGAGTATAAACTATATTTTATCTTATATTGACTATTCTAGATCTCATGATCTTAAGTATCAAAACTGACATCTTATAAGATGTCTAAAGTACGAAATAGAAAGAACGGTAAGAAAGAAGATATTCTGAATATGAGAAAATTAGTCATCCTGTCAAGATATAAAGCATGAAATAGATTTCTAGGGAATGGCCCACTTACCTATAGTAAGCCAAAATTCTAACTCTGCTCCCCGCACTCTAAATCTATTCCTCTCCTAAAAACCCAATAGCCTTATCAGATCACACATTCCTTTCAGGTCACATAATTAGGATCATTAGCGTGTTTTTGGATTATTGTCACAAGTACCCTACTTACATTGAGGTGTATGGGTATTAGGACTTTTATATCCATTTAATGCAATATAACTAGAAATTAGGTTTCCACATATTGAGATAATCATGGGGTTTAGTTATTAAGATTGGATGAAAACTTTAGGGTTAGATAAATAATGATTCTGACTTTTAGGCTACAATAGAAATTAATGGATAAAACCATATTACCATCATTATTGGCCTTTTGATTAATCATCTTAGTGGGTATTGTTAGGATATAATACTAGACTTTAGCATCATGTTGATTAATTATCACATATGACCATTAGGAAAAAAACACAGGTTGTTCATTCAAGATATAGGTACTCAGATTGCCGTTACAAGTACATGCTTGGGTGAAAGGTTCCATAGCTGTGAGATTGTGCTGGGTTTACAGTAGTACCATTGACATAGATCTATATATACACGTTTCTTCCTCTTAGTTGGGTTGGCTTTTGGGAAGGAGGATATGGCACAGGGTATACGATATAATAGATCGTGGCTAGGGCAATGTTCTTGTGCGACTGAGTTGTGCTAACTCTGTAGCCCAACCATCAAGGTAGCTATAGGATCAGGGGACAAAGAGGACTTTCATGGTCCAATATCCCCTGAACTAACATGGAGATACCTTGTTGTCTCTTGCCATCATGGAGCTTGATTAGGTAGGACTAGGCCGGGCTGATGAGCTGGTGGTGAGGGTAGGCTAGGCCGTTCCTGTGTGCCAGTTATGAAGACCAGAGAAGTAAGATCTTTAGGTCAGGGCATCAGACTAAAGGAGGAACATAGCCAAAAAAACAAGCAAGGAGGAGGAACAAGGTTGAACATGTATCCAGGGGAATCGACCCCTCATCACAAAGGTCTTGTGACACTGAAGGACATGAGATGAGCCAATGTGGTGGCAGCAAGCTTGGAAATCGCAGAACAGAGTAGTAGTTTGGAGATTGGGATTTGTTGGTTTACCTTGCACGATGACTATCTGGGGATTGAGGAAGCTTCAGGAGGCTCCACATCATGCTCCTCTTGCTCCCCGTAGGTATGCGCCCGTCTGGATGCTCTAGGTGGCAAGGCCCCCTCAACGCAGCTATTGTGGGTGCTACAGGGTAGGAAGCCATAGTGATCCTCAGCTCGAACGGAGGGTGGGCCGCGATTGCTGATGCGGAGAAGATGGTGTAGCCACGACTGATTGGGTGGAGATGGCCTGGTGATGATAGATGGTGGTGGATGGCTGAAGGTTGAAAATTATAGGAGGGGGTGTACCCGAGGGTAAAGAGAGCCAAATTGAGCAAAGAGAAACCTTGAGGGACCTTTGCTTGAGCAATGACGATGCTCGCAAGACCGAGTCAGGCACTCAGCAATCTCCGACAGTGGTGGTGATGAAGCATGTTGGTGGCAGATTTGGGCATTTGTGGTTGGGTGAGCGCTAGGGTTTGAGTAGGGGCTTAAATTGTGTGGAATCCCCCCGCCAATCCAACCAGTGATGTAGATTTTTTGCAATGCTGGATCGCACAGGAAGAAATCCCTGATCCATCAAAATGACAGAGTCCCACTCCAAGCGAGAGGTGGAAGATGAGATTAGACGACTGAGATTAGAGGGTTTATCACGCGCCAGATCAGATGATGCACAAAAAGTCGGAAGAACAAGTTTTTAAAAAGGCATATCTTAGTAAATCTACCATTATCTTGTTACATTTAATTACCTAGTCAAATGACCTCAGAATGATCCCAAAATTTGACCAATTAGTCACCAAAGGGTCTAGAAAATGCTACTAGAGTTAGTTTTCTGATTTTGGTCATCAAATTAATTACTATAATTAAAACAAGACAAATCTTAAATACCCTATAACTAATTATTTAAAAAGAATTAGGGTTTCATATTTTGGGGTTTGTCTTATTTATATGTTTCCTCTTGATGGTAAATTTTTCAGGGCATGTTAATAACCTAAAATACTTGAAATTGACCCATTTATAATATGTGACCATAAAGGATATGATATCAAGAAATTTGTAAATAAGTACCTGAAAAATGAGGATGTTACAATCCTCTCCCCCTTAAGGAAATTTCATCCTTGAAATTTCAAAGGTTAAAGAGCTCTGGGTACTTCTTTAACATCTCATCCTTCAGTTCCCAAGTGGCTTCTTTTAAGTTGTGATTTTTCCATAGGACTTTAACTAGGACAATATCTTTCTTCTTTAATTGCTTTGTTCGAGTGTGTGATGACCTCGATTTTAGGGTTTTGAGACCCAATATGATATTCGAGAACCATGAGTGTTCTATAGGTGGCTGAGCTTAGTTGAGGAATTGATCATCTGATTTCAAATCACTTTCACATTAAATGGTAGGATTAAAGATGTGATTGGTGATTATGATATTGAAATGAGTTCAACTATTATAATATATATATATCTATGTATATATATATAGCTTTTTATTTGTCAATTTGGGTGCTTATGAGATCAAGAGGTCCATTAGTAGTCACATCAATCTCAAGTGGCCAAATTGATGAGCCTTCATGCATGTTACTATCATATTAGGTGTTTTGTACTTGTATGCTCACGATTGATGATTGTTTATAATGAATCCAAGGTTTATACACCTATTTATAAGTTTGTTCGAAGAAATTATTTGCATGATCGAATAATAGAGTTTGTGTCTCAAACTTTGGCAGAAGCTTCTTTAGGATATTATGGGCATATGTCTAAAGTTTCAGGTTATTTAGAGGTTTCTACTAAGAAATATGATTACTTGGTCCGGCCATAGTAGCCCGGGTGGTAAGAGCTCGGTAAGTCCCAATGAAGGACCTGGGTTCGAACCTCACCGAAGGCACTTTGTGAATGACAATCCACGCTGATTAGGCACGGGAGGGGGTGACCGGACCACACACACTCATGCCTCAAGAGTTTACCATGTCGGCTTCATCCTAAACGGGTTCTCTCAGTCATCAAAAAAATATGATTACTTGAAGTTGAAGACATTAATGAAATATATGTGGTGGAACCTTAGTATCTTAGTTATTGATCAAGTATCCATGACATTTTAATGTCACACTGGCCTACTCACTTTGCTTAGGTGCTCCCACAGCTTGTCGAGGTGGCATGATCTCAACCAGTAGCAGGATGGATCAGACGGCTATGTATTGTCTTCAACCTCTGACAAATTCGAGAAGAGCAACAAAACATCATATCGATCCACCCAAACTTGACCACCTATTCCACAATACCTCTCACACTCATGTAACAGGTTATTCAGATATGAGAACCATGGAGATCTACAACAAACCCTAGTTTAGGTAGGGAGGTGGCGTATTTAGAGGGGACCAAGCTATGTCCCTAGCACCGTCTCCATCTACAAGAACCCAGGAGATTGACTCCTCCCTCCCTCTTTTCACAACTAAGTTTTGCACTGACCAAGAAAAAGCAATCTGAGATACCTTCCGCAACCTGCAACAATCAATTTCTTAGTGGAAGGGATAGTGATGGCCATCAAACCTGCAACCTATTGGTGGAACCCGAGTGTTTTGGGGGAGTTTTGGCAACTGCACCACATCTGGGTAATGTCATCTACTTCGTAGAGTACCTGCGACCATCCTGGTACTATTTTTGGAATAAGAGGATCCATAAGATCAAAACCCCCAAACTGGTTGTTCCTCCACCGTTAGCCTAGACCACCATCGGTGTAGAGGTTCGGGCTTATGGAGGAAGAGGTAAGCTTTCAAAAACTTGTGGAGGGTCTTAGAGAGGGTCATGAACTTGCTACTTGCCATCACCTCTATACCCAAGAAAGTGCCTTTTCCTCACCATAACTCACAGACATGACGGCAGACAACTAGAAAACCCCTTCTTCTCTTCCTATATTCGAGTGGTCAGAAGCGAGCTCGGCGATCCAATGAAGAGGACCCCCAACAACCAGGTCATGGAGAGCCACATTCCAGAATCAATGCCAGTGTGGAGTTCTAAAGCAGTGGAGTGAGACCTTGTTCTCTCAGTACCACCACCCAGACTGTGATGGTGATTCCGATCCTGATGGGCGACAAGAAGGAATAAGGCAGGATGCATTTTTTTTCCGTCAGCGTCAGATTCTTGATAAGGCTCATCTGCAACCACCGAGATCTAGAACATCTTCTCCAGTTCTCCCTCACTACTCCCAACATATGCAGCGGTGCTCTGCTCTACGGTGGCATCCTTTGTGCATTGAGCAATATTAGGCCCTAGGAACGTGAGAGCGTGAGCGAGAGAAAAGAAGTTGGCTCCAGACCGAATCCTGAACCCACCCGGTTCAAGAATGATCAAGATGATTCAATTGATCTAGCTAGTCAGAACACTTGTGCTCCCTTGCCATGTGGCAGCAGTCTGAGGATGGATCGGGAGGATCCAACGGCTCCAGTAAACCCGTGAAGGTAAATCTCATTTAAGAAATCAGATATACACGTTAAATTAGAAAATGAAATATATATAGTTCTCATGCCCAATAAATGGCCCAAAAATATCCCTAGATTTAGTAAATTACCCTCTTTATTACTGGACCCTTAGATCAGACTTTTGAAGCACAACTAATAATGGTATTTAATGTAAATGAAAATACTTCATTTATATGGTATAATTAGAAAATAACTTAAATTAAATCTGAGAAAAATATTATTGAACCCTAGTATAATAAGGAAACTAAGTATGGACTCTAATCTTGAATTTATGCCAAAATATGATATATTTCCTAATTAATGACTAATTAAAGGCTTTTATCCTCATTTTAATTCTAGAAAATAGACCAATCATTAGAAAAATATAAAACTTGTACCAAACCCTTATTATGATGTCCTAATAAGTAGAAAAAAAATAGAAACATTTTTTAGATTAGTTGCACCTAGGTTTGGATAAATTTGGACCTAAATACCATTAAATATCGTGAACCTTCTATTAATGATCATTAATTGTTATTAATCAAGTGATGACCAGAGATGCAGATGATCCAAAATATATATAGGAATCTCTGAACTCAGGTACGTGGTCTTTATTAATTATATGACTAGTTTTCTCTGGTTCCATATGATATGGTGTACCTTGTGTGAATCTATTTGCTTATATAGTTATACCTTGTTGGTTGAACTACTAGTACTATATGCTTCGCCAAAACTTAATGAAACATGAAAGGATATTTTGATGAGTTGTAGCTACTAGTGCACATGACCCAATATGGATGTATGCTACCTAGCATAGATGTATGATGAATTGCCCATGTTAGATGTATGATAAAATAATTTTGCCCATACTGCATGTATGATAAGTGCTTATAAAATTGTAGTACAACCGCATCTAATGAAATGTATAAAAATGTGTTTACTTGATTATCGCTTTAAACAATATTTTGTTTTACTATTTCTTTCTAAAGTTATTTCAATTATGCAAGCATATTGGTATGTATCTTTCTACCCACATACACAACAACTTGTGTGTTGATTTGTTATTTCATGTATGTTTTAGGTTTAGGGATAGCATGGGAGAAAAGGATGGGAGTGAGAAGTTGTCCATGTTTACCTATTGTGTAGATCCTAGTTAGCACACATGTTCATAGACTGTAGAATTTTCATTCAATATGTAATTGTAAATCGTGTTGTAATAATTCACTTTGTAATATATACATGTTGAATGCTGAGAAATTTTATGGTGTATGTTATGGTTGTATGTTCATGTATGCACAAATTGCTTCCGCAACACACTCTAAAACAATTGTCTAACGTTTTCAGATTTGTCCTCTTGGGTCTTCTAAGTCTCGAGGCGGCATAATTTGGGGACGTTACAGTTGGTATCAGAGCATGAACAATAGATACACTTGAAAATTTCTCACCATGAAACATAAAACTAAATTTTACCTTTCACTTAAAACACTAGAAACTTAGTAAGTTATTATATAAGAATAAGGTTTGACTTAGCCTCTAAGTTAGAACCTAGATGTTCGATAACTAGGTTTAGACAAGTGTGTGAAACCCTTTCCATATAGAGCTCATATGTATTGGGTAGCTACACTAGTATACACCATATTATCACCATTTCACTAGGTGACATGGAACTGGACTATCTACTGTGTGTGGGACACTCATTTTGTTGATATGGTTTTGTTTTCCAATCGGCTCGAGCCTCAACAGTTTTACTCTGACGTCTTCTTTCCTTGGAGAAAAAATATATAATATTTTATTATATATATGTAAATATAAAAATGTTTCCCTCACACTGGAGAGTAGTTAGTGTTCATGCAACCTAAGTGAAAGGGAGTGACATCAGTCTAGAAAGGTGAGTAGATCTAGATTATATGTCTAGAACCTTATTGGATATTTGATAGTTAGAGTAGATGATAGATTATATAATCAAGGATGATCTAATATAAATTCGATCTCTGAGGTATACTTTTTTTAAAAGATCTAAGTTGTAAATGAGGTCTGAATCCAAATTTAGATAATCTAAGATAAGTCTAGGTGATGAAATTACATACTCTTTTCTTACTTAAGATGATCTAACTTATGATAAGGTTGAATATGCATGGGACTCAAGCTCTTTTACAAAGGAGGACCTCCAGTGTTAGGAAAATATAGGTGGTGAACTCCAGAGAGAGTGCGACCCACAAGGAGAATGTCATAGGACCTGCCCTACTATATATGAAAAATATGAGATATATGTGAAATGATGTGTCCTAAGTTGGGTTACTCCTAAGTAGACGAGTTGAGTCCTTTTGCATGATTAAATCCTATATATGAGAGTTGGGTAAAAAAAATATGGGTAGAAACTTATGATGATAAAGTCAATCCTTTGACTGAGTTAGGTCCTAGCTTGAGTGACGTATTGTGTGAAACCCATCAATAGATGCAAGTGAGGTGATATATGAAATGATGGTTCTGAGAGTAAAATGCCTTGTGTATAAGATACTCATAAATGTAGTTCCCTTCACTCCTCTTTATTAATATATGATGTTAGAAACCTCACTTGAGCTATATAGATGATTTATATATGAGGAGTCACTCATAGAAGCTTAACCTATTCTATATTCTCTTCCTATAGCATACATGTGATATCCAAGTTTGAAAATATGATAAGATTGATTTAATATATTCTCTTTTCTATCATATCATAGATGAAATAGATAAGTTTTAAATCATGATTAGATTGGTTTAGTATATCCTCTTCCCTCTCTCATGATAGATGAAAAAAAATATAAGTTTGAAATCATGATATTGAAATAAAGATATCTATGGAACATAGATTGCATCATCACAAAATATAGTCTCTAACCTCAATCCTTCTAAATCTAAGCTTCTAATGTGGTGACATCTCACTCATGATAGGGTGAAGTCCTAATATTAAAGTATGTGACATAAGCCCTTCTCAAGTAATGCAACCCTGGTATGATGTTAATTATATAACATATAATTACATTAAAATTGATAATTCTAGTAAATAATGTCATGCAGGCTTGACATCATCTAGTGTGAGCTGCTAGGGTAAAAGATGAAACATAAGTAGTACCTTCTTAAATTTGTATCTATGAGTAAAACCCTATTTCTTAGGAAAATAGGGGATGAAAATCTTAACATAAAAGAATGTGTCATTCTAGGACTAATATAGTAAACGGTGATTTTATCTATATAAGGTGGTGTGGGTACACCCTAAATGCTCTAAATCCTAAGATGACAACTTAGAGAGCATGTAGTAATATGGTAGCCTTGGCACCATAAAATAAAAATAAAAATGGGTGACCTAGAGAATGTGGAGACTCCTTCAGATCACCGTAAGTATGAGAGTAGTTGAATTTTGAGGATGAAATTCCTAATAAGGTGGGGTGAATGTGATGACCTTGATTTTAGGGTTTTGATACCCAATATGATATTTGATAACCGTGAGTGTTCTATAGGTGGCTGAGCTTAGTTGAGGAATTGATCATCTGATTTCGAATCACTTTCACATTAAATAGTGGTATTAAAGATGTAATTGGTGATTATGATATTGAAATGAGTTCAACTATTATATATATATATATATATTGCTTTTTATTTGTTGATTTGGGTGCTTATGAGATCAAGAGGTCCATTAGTAGTCATAACAAGCTCAAGTGGCCAAATTGATGAGCCTTCACGTATGTTACTATCATATTAGGTGTTTTGGACTTATAGGATCAAGATTGATGATTGTTTATAATGAATCCAAGGTTTATACACCTATTTATAAGTTTGTTTGAAGAAATTATTTACATGATAAATAACGGATTTTGTGTCTCAAACTTTGGCGAAAGATTCTTTAGGATATTATGAGCATACGTCTAAATTTTCAAGTTATTTAGAGGTTGCTACTAAGAAATATGATTACTGAAGTTGAAGACATTAATGAAATATATGTGGTGAAACATTAGTCTTTTAGTTATTGATCCAGTATCTATGACATTTTTATGTCACAGTAGCCTACTCACTTTGTTTAGGTGCGCCCACAGCCTATCGAGGTGGCATGATCTCAACCACCAGTAGGGAGTATCAGACGGCTACATACTGTCTTCAACCTCCAACAAATTCGGGAAGAGCAACAAAATATCATATCGATCCACCCAACCTTGACCACCTATTCCACAATACCTCTCACACTCGTATAATAGGTTATTCAGATCCGAGAAGTATGGAGATTTCCAACAAACCCTAGTTTAGATTGGGAGGTGGCGTATTTAGAGAGGACCAAGCTATGTCCCTAGCACCATCTTCATCATAGAGAACCCAAGAGATTGACTCCTCCCTCCCTCTTTTTATGACTAAGTTTTGCACTGACCAAGAAAAAGAAATCCAAGATACCTTTTGCAACCTACATCACTCTCAATTTCCCAGTGGAAGGGATAATGATGGCCATCAAACCTGCAACCTGTTGGGGGAGTTCGATTGTTTTTGGGGAGTTTTGGCCAACTGCACCACATCTGGGTGATGTCATCTACCTCATAGAGTACCTACAACCATCCTCATACTAATTCTGGAGCTAGAGGATCCATAAGATCAAAACCCCCAAAATTGGTTGTTCCTCTGCCATTAGCCTAGACCACCGTCGGTGTAGAGGTTTGGGCTTGTGGAGGAAGAGGAAAGCTTTCATAAACTTGTGGATGGTCATAGAGAGGGTCACAAACTTGCTACTCGCCATCACCTCTATACCCAAGAAACTGCCTTTCCTCGCTAGAACTTACAGAGACGACGAAGGCCAACTAGACAACCCCTTCTTCTCTACCGATATTCGAGTGGTTAGAAGCAAGCTCATCGATCCAATGAAGAAGACCCCCCAACAACCAGGTCACAGAGCACCGCATCCCAAAATCAATGCTGATGTGGAGTTCTGAAGTAGTGGAGTGCGACCTTGTTCTCTCAACACCACCACCTAGAATGTGATGGTGATTATGATCCTGATGGGCGATGAGAAGGAACAAGGCTAGATGCATTTTTTTCGTCAACGTCAGATTCTTGATAAGGCTCATCCACAACCACTTAGATCTGGAACATCTTCTCCATTTCTCCCTCACTGCTCCCAACCTGTGCTGTAGTGTTCCTCTACGGTGGCGTTCTTTGTGCGTACATCCGTATTAGGCCCTAGGAATGCGAGAGCGTGAGCGAGAGAAAAGAAGCTGGCTCCAGACTGAATCCCAAACCCACCTGGCTCAAGAATGATCATGACGATTCACTTGATCCAGCTAGTTAGACCACCTATGCTCCCTTGCCATGTGAAAGTGGTATGAGGATGGATCGGGAGGATCCAACAACTCCAGTAAACCCCTGAAGGTAAATCTCGTTTAAATCATCAGATATACACATTAAATTAGAAAATGAAATATAAATAGTTCTCATACCCAATAAATGCCCCAAATATATCCCTAGATTCATTAAATTACCCTCTTTATTACTGGACCCTTAGATTAGGCTTTTGAAGCACAACTAATGATGATATTTAATGTAGATGAGAATGCTTCATTTATATGTCATAATTAGAAAATAAGGGAAATTAAATCTGAGAAAAATATTATTGAACCCTAGTATGAAGGAAACTAAGTATAGTCTATAATCTTGAATTTATGTCAAAATATTATATAATTCCTAATTAATGACTAATTAAAGGCTTTTATCCTCATTTTTTATTCTAGAAAATAGACCACTCATCAAAAAAATATAAAAATCATACCAGACCCTTATTATGATGTCCTGATTAGTAGAAAAATAACAAAAACATGTTTTAGATTAGTTGCACCTAGGTTTGGCTAAACCCTAATTTGGACCTAAATACCATTAATTATGGTGAACCTTCTATTAATGATCATTAATTATTATTAATCAGGTGATGACCAGAGATGTACATGATCCATAATATATATAGGAATCTCTAAACTCAGGTACATGGTCTTTATAAATGTATAAGACTAGTTTTCTCTGGTTGCATATGATATGGCGTACCTTGTGTGAATCTATTTGCTTATACCTTGTTCGTTGAACTACTAGTACTATACACTTCACCAAAACTTAATGAAACATGAAAGGACATTTTGTTGAGTTGTAGCTACTAGTCCACATGGCCCAGTATGGATGTATGTTGCCTAACATGGATGTATGATGAATTGCCCATGTTAGATGTATGATAAGTGCTTATAAAATTGTAATACAACTGTAACTAATGAAATGTATAGAAGATGTGTTTACTTGATTATTGAATTAAATAATGTTTTCTTTTACTCTTTCTTTCTAAAGTTATTTCAATTATGCAAGCATATTAGTATGTGTCTTTCTACCCATGTACACAACACCTTGTTGGATCCTAGATGGGTGATTAGATGCTCTAGAGGGGGGGTGAATAGAGTTGAATGCACTTAAACAAAATTCAATAGACCTTCAAGATATATCACAAGATAAGGTTGCTAAATAGGTAATTTGATTGCAAATAAAAACATGCATAGAAAGGATGAGAGAGATTGAGCAAACACAAGTAGACAAGCTATTTAGAGTGGTTCCACACTTCAAACTAGAAGTATGTCAGTCCACTTACCTAGAGAGGTCAACCTCTAGGATTTCCTAACCATTGCATTCTTATATTCATTCATAAGACTTACAATACATGACCAAACAAAGGACTTACCTATCCAATACAAAGAGTATTCAACCTTACCAAGGACTTACCCACTTTGTAAGAGTCTTCCACCTTCTTCCAAGGACTTACCTACTCTTGCACAAGTCTTCATCCTTCAAGGAATTATCCAATCTTCTTGGATCTTCTGCCTTTGACTTCAACTTCACTCAGAGAAGCTTCCACCAAGGACTTACCCACTTGAGCAAGGAGTCTTCTGCCTTCACCAAGGGCTTACCCACTCTAGCTCCAAGTCTTCAGCCTTGATCTTAACCAAGGGACACCTTACCTTGTTCTTCTTCACCTCTCTTAGCTAAGAGAGAGAGCCTTCATCTTCATGGTTGAAATGAGAGATAGGAAGGTGGTGGAAGAGAGAGCCTCACAAGATATACATGTAGGACAAGATCTCTTACAAATCTCCTACTCACTCTAATTGATGTAGCAAGTGATTAAGCTTAGAGAGATAGAGGAGTCTGTAGGAAGCACTCAACTATAGAATAGGAACCTCACATAGAGTTTTCATTGAATGCTCAACTTTGGAATGAAGGCCAAGGGGTCCTATTTATAGCTGGGGATGCCTCTTAGACTTCGGGAACACTTGAGAATGAAAACTAGCCGTTTTGTGGCTTGCAACAGATATATTTTCACTTGTTGCAACTCCACATTGGCTAGAAGCACTTTTCTACACTTTTCTGTATAGTGCAATCGGTTGAGTTTCTATAAGGGTAACTCGACCGATAGAGTAAAAGACAAAGCCAATATTCAGACCATCTGTCGAGTTTGTGCTGGGGAAACTCGATCGACCAATGAAAATCGAATTGGTCATGTACTCCATTGGTCGAGTTCTGTGTAGTGTAAACTCGGCCGATCAAAAGTCATTTTCAAGATCCAATCAGGATCAGTTGAGTTTGCAACTCACAAAACTCGACCGATGAACACCCTGATGTGAATTTTGGAAAATGGCTTTTGAGTGCTTAAACATTTGATCTAAGTGCTCCTGATTTTTTGTAAGCTTAATTACAAGTCATACAATCATTACAAGTGATTTACAACATGATTCTAATGCATTTACATCATATTACAAAAATGTGCACTTGTATTGACTTTGACTTGTGTTTTCTCCAATTTGAGATGCGCAAGTTAGGGCATTTGGAGTGTGTCTATACCTAATCTGAAATCACTCAAGTAGAGACGTTAGACACCAATATGTGGAATGGTTAGTCATCATCAAATCATGGGTTTAGTCAATTTAGACGTGAGTCAACATTGACTTAATTGACCTTGAATCAACATTCTCCCCATTTTTGAATATGACAAACCATTCCATAAATGTATTGAAAGCTTTAAAGTAAAATCATACATTCAGAGAAACCTAGGGGTTTCAATAGGATTGAGCTCATATGCTCCCCCTCAATTGATGCGCATGGAGTTCTCATACTCCCCCTCAATTGATGATATTTCTCCTACATGGTTAGCTTTCATAACATTTATAGAATACTATGTCTTCTACTCATATATGTTCTACACATATATGTCTTCTCCCCTTTACATGGGCATACTTCTCTTCATGAAAGACATGCCTTCTTCCTCTTTTGTTAAAAGAAGGCATACCTTTCTCCCCCTTTGTCATTTCAAAAAGTGGGGGTATGAAGAAATAAGAAACACCACTTGTTAAGAGAAAGGAGATAACAAAAATTATATGAGGAGAGTAGAATAGCACAAATAGGGGATTGTCTAAGCATAGAAAGAAAAGCAAGTTAAAGCGTATACTTGAACAACCCAAAATGCAAGATAGGGTGCTGCAGAACAATAATAAATCGCAATTTTGACCCTCAAGATGATAGAATTTTCCTAAAAAGTATCAGTGCTCATGGAAAATCAATGAGTCTTGCTTAGAAGGACGTTTCTGCAAAAAAAAACACTAGTCTTGCACCAAAAACTGAAGATGGAGAAAAATCTACATAAAATCCAAAAATACTTCAATTTCTACATATAATGTAGATCTATGTACCAAAAAGATGATCACCACTAAGAACCTCAAGGTTGTATCAAAACAAGATATACACCTAGATAGATGTAGCAAGTTAGAGTACAACAGAAGAAATTTTAGACACAACCAAGAGATCCAAATGGATCATCATCAAAACCTACAAAACAATTCAAAGCAAGTAATTACAAGATATGGATATACCAATTTAGAGAAATTTGAAATATAGAGTTGTAAGCAAGATAGGCAATTTAGAACATGGAAATATGCATATATAAAGGTACCAAATGAGAGTTCCAAAGAATAAGGTTATTAGATGAGAAAATCTAGTTGAGAGGGAAATTCTCACTCAATTAGCCAAATGTATATTCTGTGCACAGTGTTATCAGTCGAGTTCTGTGTGTTGACATCTCAATCGATGACAATTGTTGGAAACACCCATAGGTGCCTATCGGTCGAGTTTCAAATAGGACAAACTCGACCGATAGAGCAGCTGTCAAAAGGCACATATATATTTCATAAAAACATATTTAAAGGCATGCTAAAAATAAAAACCATATCCAAACATGTCTAAGCAAATTAGTAATGCACTATAGAAGCATTAGAAACAGTTTTTGAGCAAGAGTGTGAAGTGAAACATAAAATACCACTTTTGACTCAAAAACAACATGCATAGTGCACACTAACTTGACAAAAACAAGTTAGAAATGGTTATAAGAAAGAAAACATTTACCTTTGTTCTTACCATTCCTTTTTCCATTTGTTGTCACCCTCTACACATCTCACCTTTCTTGTTTCATGTGGATTGAGAAGTCAATTTGCAATTCAATAGCTCAAGTCAATCCATTTACAAGTACCTACAAGAAGAAAGATGAAATGGTCCCCAATCATGTTTTTAGGTCCAGAGGGGTTAGCTTAGAAACCCAAGTCCTATTGATCTTGGGTGCTTTCCTAAAAGGACAACAATTAGAACAATGGCCAATATCATTGTAATAGTTTCATGTTCCCATAGTCTTGGAACTAGAGGATTCTCCATGGAAGATTGGAGGTCCTTTATCTTTGTTGTTCCTTTGACTACTATCATACCCTAAACCATGTCTACCAATTTGTTTGGTAGTATGGTGTAGGATATCATTAAGGGTCTTCTTACCAACTAAGAATCTTTGCAAATAAGATCTCAAACCATCATTATCATGCATAAGAGAAGTAATAGTAGAAGACAAATGATTGATATTATCTCTAGCATGCAGAAGATCATTTTCAAAGAAAAGAGATTTAGTTAAATAAGAATCTCTATCAATATGAAGAGAAGCAACATCATTCTCTCTATTAGTTGAACTAGAACAAGATTCATGCACATTGATTTTCACAAGCAAGGAGGCATTTTCTATTTCTAATTCTTGCAAAACAAAATCTTTGTCCTTGTTTTCAGATTTAAGAACATCAATATCATGCATGAGAGAATCAACAATTAAAGTATGCTCTTCATTAGAACTAGGCATAAGAGGTTGATCTTCTAGAAATCTAATCTTATCAAGCAAACTAGCATTTTCAAGTTTAAGAGAGTCTACTTGGCTAAGACAAGCATTTTTATCATCAAGCAAGCAAGAATTAGCATGTTCAAGATCATTTAATTCTACATGCAAATTATCAACAATTCTAGCAAGCTTTTTCCTTTTCCTTTTAGAAGACTTAAGAGAGGCACAAGTATCATGAATAATAGCAATCAAAGATTCTTTATCTGAGGAGTTTAGATTTACTTCACTTGAGTCCTTCCTTGTTGATTCTATAAGAGCAAAATGGCATTCTCCTTCATCACTAGAGCTTGAGCTTGATCCTTCACTTGAATCTTCACTTGAGCTTGAGTTGGAGGAGTCACTTGAGCTTGAGTGCCACTTATGTTCTCTTTTCTTGTGATGATGGCTTTTCTTGCCTTTGTAGAATCTACCCTTGGAGTACATGGCATCTACTTTAACTTGAGAGGATGGAGAGACTTGTTCCATGATAGCTTCAATTTGAGCCTTCATTTCAGCCTTCTTCATTCTCTTTAGCTCTTTCTTCTCTTGTCTTTCTACTTCCTCCCTCTTGTCAAGTGTGGCTTCATGTGCTTGTAGATTTCCAATGAGCTCTTCAATAGGGACATCCTTAAGAGACCTTGCTTCTTCAATGGAAGTCACCTTGGGTTCCCATCTCTTGGGGAGAGTTCTAAGGATCTTAGAGTTGATCTCTCTTCTACTCATAGGATGTCCTAGAATAGCAAGACCATTCACAATGGTGTTGAGCCTTGAGTACATGTTGGCTATCCTCTCCTCCTTTCCCACCTTGAAGTTCTCAAGTAGCCCTTTGAGCATGTAGACTTTGCTTTCCTTCACTTGATGTGTCCCTTCATAAGTGATGCATAGCTTTCTCCATACCTCATAGGCTGTTTCAAATGAAGAAATCCGGTTGAAATTGGTGGGGATCACGGAGGCATAGAGGATGTGTATGGCTCTAGCATTCAAGGTTGCTTTCTTCAAGGTAGCTTCATCCCATTCTTCAATCTTTGTCTTTGGTAGCATGTATGGGATGTTCATCATTTGCCACATCTCAAGACTTGATCCTTGGATGTAGAATTGAAGCCTTCTTCTCCAATAGAGGAAGTTGCTCCCATCAAAGATTGGAAGGCTGATCAAGTGTCTCCCTCCATGGTAGTCACCCATCTTCTCCTACTTGTTGAAGTATGGTTGGAGAAGACCTGCTCTGATTCCAATTGTTGGATCCTAGATGGGTGATTAGATGCTCTAGAGGGGAGGGTGAATAAAGCTGAATGCAATTAAACAAAATTCATTAGACCTTCAAGATATATCACAAGATACGGTTGCTAAATAGGTAATTTGAGTGCAACTAAAAACATGCATAGCAAGGATGAGAGAGATTGAGCAAACACAAGTAGACAAGATATTTAGAGTGGTTCCACACTTCAAACTAGAAGTATGTCAGTCCACTTACCTAGAGAGGTCAACCTCTAGGATTTCCTAACCATTGCATTCTTATATTCATTCATAAGACTTACAATACATGACCAAACAAAGAACTTACCTATCCAATACAAAGAGTCTTAAACCTTACCAAGGACTTACCCACTTTGAAAGAGTCTTCCGCCTTCTTCCAAGGACTTACCTACTCTTACACAAGTCTTCAGCCTTCAAGGAATTACCCACTCTTCTTGGATCTTACGCCTTTGACTTCACCTTCACTCAGAGAAGCTTCCACCAAGGACTTACCCACTTGACCAAGGAGCCTTCTGCCTTCTCCAAGGGCTTACCCACTCTAGCTCCAAGTCTTCAGCCTTGATCTTCACCAAGGGACGCCTTCCCTTGTTCTTCTTCACCTCTATTAGCTAAGAGAGAGAGCCTTCATCTTCATGGTTGAAATGAGAGATAGGAAGGTGGTGGAAGTGAGAGCCTCACAAGATATTCATGTAGGACAAGCTTTCTTACAAATATCCTACTCACTCTAATGGATGTAGCAAGTGATTAATCTTAGAGAGAGAGAGGAGGCTATAGGAAGCACTCAACTATAGAATAGGAACCTCACATAGAGATTGAATGCTCAACCTTGGAATGAAGCCCAAGGGGTCCTATTTATAGTTGGGGATGCCTCTTAGCCTTTGGGAACACTTGTGAATGAAAAATAGCCATTTTATGGCTTGCAACAGATATATTTTCACTTGTTGCAACTCTAGAACGGCTAGAAGCACTTTTCTGCACTTTTCCGTACAGTGCAATCGGTCGAGTTTCTATAAGGGTAACTCGACCGATAGAGTAAAAGACAAAGCTGATATTCAGACCATCGGTCGAGTTTGTCCAGGGGAAACTCGACCGACCAATGAAAATTGAATTGGTCATGTACTCCATCGGTCGAGTTCTGTGTAGTGTAAACTCGACTGATCAAAAGTCATTTTCAAGATCCAATCAGGATCGGTCGAGTTTGCAACTCACAGAACTCGACCGATGAACAACCTAATGTGAATTTTGGAAAATGGCTTTTGAGTGCTTAAACATTCGATCTAAATGCTCCTGATTTTTTCTAAGCTTAATTACAAGTCATACAATCATTACAAGTGATTTACAACATGATTCTAATGGATTTACATCATATTACAAAAATGTGCACTTGTATTGACTTTGACTTGTCTTTTCTCCAATTTGAGATGCGCAAGTTAGGGCATTTGGAGTGTGTCTATACCTAATCTAAAATCACTCAAGTAGAGATGTTAGAAACCAATATGTGGAATGGTTAGTCATCATCAAAACACGGGTTTCGTCAATTTAGACATGAGTCAACATTGACCTAATTGACCTTGAGTCAACACACCTTGTGTGATGATTTATTATTCCATGTATGTTTTAGGTTTAGAGATAGCATGGGAGAAAAAGATGGGAGTGAGCAGTTGTCTAGGTTTACCTATTGTGTAGATCTTAGTTAGCACACATGTTCATAGACTATAGAATTTTCATTCAATATGTAATTGTAAACCGTGTTGTAATAATTCACTTTGTAATATATACATGTTGAATGTTGATAAATTTTATGGTGTATCTTATGGTTTTATGTTCATTTATGCACAAATTGCTTCCGCAGCGCACTCTGAAACAATTGTCTAACATTTTTGAATTTGTCCTCTTGGATCTTCTAAGTCTTGAGGTGGCAGAATCTGGGGACGTTACAGAGTGTCAAGAATCTTTAATGGAATTTCTTCATAAGATAAACCCTTTTTGATCTCGATGGGTTCATGAGAGAGAATATGGGAACTATCTTGGACATACTTCCTCAACACATATGCATGGAAGACATTATGAATCTGCTCATAAGAAGGTGGCAAAGCTAACCAATAGGCACTCTCTCCTACTCTATCAAGGATCTCAAAAGGACCAACATATCTGGGACTAAGTTTGCCCTTTACTTTGGATCTAGTAATGGACTTTATAGGTTTGACTTTTAGGAATACATGATCCCCCACAAGAAACTCTCTATCCAATCGGTGAGCATCTACATACTTCTTCTATCTATCCTGAGCTGCCTACATTCTCCTCCTGATGAGTGGTACATGATCTTTATAAAGCTATATCTCTTCACTCCTTATTAAGTTTCTCTCACAAGGCTCATTCCTAAGCAATGGTAACTTGCACGACCTCTCATATAGGGCCTCATACGGTGCCATGCCTATACTTGCATGATAACTATTATTATAGGAAAATTCAGTAAGAGGGAGATACCTCACCCATGAACCTCCCCACTCTAGAATGCAAGCTCTAAGCATGTCCTCAAGGGTTTGAATGGTCCTCTCAGACTGACCATCAGTCTGAGGATGATATGCAGTACTAAAGTGAAGCTTGGTACCTAACTCTTCTTGAACCTGTTTCTATAATTTAGAAGTAAACTTTTGATCTCTATTAGAAACAATAGAGGTGGTACTTGATGGATGTTTTGCAACGCAACTAAAAATCCTAGAGATAAATGAATCTCTAAGTTTAGCCTTGCTAGTACTATGGTAAGATCTCCACCCACGTATGCTAGGACACACGGAAGTCTTATCGTAGTATAGTTAAGGGTCGAATCCTCGGGACAACAGTCTTGATGTAATCAAGATGGAAAATGTTTTAGTCGTACTTAACTACTTAACAGTTGATATTTAGATCGAAAGTTTGATTTGGTTTTAAGCTAAGTGCGAGGAAAGTAAAGCAAGAGAGTAGAAATTAAGGTTGTAAACAATGATTAAAAACCACTAGGATGTTGCCGGGTTTCACACCACTACACATGGATCATAAACATGCAACATAATAAAAAGACTTGCAAAGAGAAACTAATCAGCTAGTATCTTTGTAGACTTAGCTTCCTTTCGGAAAACCAACTACGAGGAGTGTGGAGTATTGCAATGCCATCCATCCCCTAACAAATGGTCACTTACTTTGCATTACTCCTTCATGAAGTGTGTTCCTCGACCTTACCAAGGTTGCACTTCCATACGTCAACTGATTCCATTTCATAGTATGAAAGTGCAACGATGGGAGTGAGTTTACTCCACTCGTGAAAGCACTCCTAGATACCGAAACAGACATATGGTGACTACATATATCTAGAACCAACATTCAATCGATATTCAGATCTAAGGGTATAAACGTAGACAATTCATACCAAGAGACAATAAGTAACACAAGTTGGTGATCAAGCAACAAGCATTCATTAAACGATTGATGTTGAGCAAAAAAGGGGAGTATCTCTATTGTAAATGATTGAATTACATTGCATGAAATGAAAACATGGGTAGCGGGGCTACTCCCCGCACCCTAGTGAAAAGGACTACTCGCTCATCTCAAGAGCAAAGGAGGGGGTGAGAAGAGAGAGAAAGAACGACATCTCCACAGAGGAGGGAAGGTTGAACGCTTAGTGGAGAGAGCAATGATCTTCACACTTCGTGGTTGCTAGATGATGGATCTTCTCCTCCCACCTTCTTTGTTGATGAGAGAGAAGGTAGCTTGATGATGAGATGTGGACCTCAAACTGGCAGCCTTAGGGTGATGGATGAAGGATGGAATTGCTCTGGAACTGGAGGGGCAGCCTTTGGGCATCTGAGATCCCCCTCTTGGAGGACCCTTGGGGTCTTATTTATAGGCTTGAGTGAAGTCCAAACGGTTTGGAGACCGTTTGGACCTCAAGACCGTTTGGGGCCTCAAGACCGTTTGGACTGTGAGACCGTTTGGCTTCAAACGGTATTGAGACCGTATGAACTCCATGCGGTCTCGGGACCGTTTGGCTTCATGCGGTCTTGAGACCGTTTGAACTCCATGCGGTCTCGGGACCGGTTGGCTTCATGCGGTCTTGGGACCATTTGACTCCATGCGGTCTCGGGACCGGTTGGCTTCATGCGGTCTTGAGACCGTTTGAACTCCATGCGGTCTTGGGACCGGTTGGCTTCATGCGGTCTTGAGACCGTTTGAACTCCATGCGGTCTCAGGACCGGTTGGCTTCATGCGGTCTTGAGACCGTTTGAACTCCATGCGGTCTCGGGACCGGTTGGCTTCATGCGGTCTTGAGACCGTTTGAACTCCATGTGGTCTCGGGACCGGTTGTCTTCATGCGGTCTTGGGACCGTTTGAACTCCATGCGGTCTCGGGACCGGTTGGCTTCATGCGGTCTTGGGACCATTTGAACTCCATGCGGTCTCGGGACCGGTTGGCTTCATGCGGTCTTGGGACCGTTTGAATCTACTCAGTCTTGAGGCTGGGTTATTCTTTTATGATTTTTTTGTGCTTTTTCTGCATATATAAAAGGAAAAAGTTAGTCTGATGGTGTATTTACAAAAAGGGGTAAAATTAGGATTATGTATAGTTTAAACTTAAAAAGAGTATGGAAAACTAAGGAAAAAGACTAAGATAAACGACTAAAATAGGAGGTTATCAGTACTCCATGAAAATGTACAATATCCCAGATATAAAGCTTGGCCATGTCTGAAACTATACAGGTAGTTTTGAAAGCCAAGAAGTCAACACTCTTGGTCAATTGATCAACAACTACCCATACTGCATCATACCCCTTCTGGGCCTTTGGCAGGCCTGTGATGAAGTCCATGGTTATCTTGTCCCATTTCCATTCAGGAATATCTAATGGTTGTAGAAAACCTCCAGGTCTCTGATGCTCTACTTTCACCTATTGACAAGTGAGGCACTTAGACACAAACTCTGTTATGTCTCTTTTCATGCCCTCCCACCAGAAGGCTCTCTTCGGATCTTGGTACATCTTTGTAGAACCCGGATGAATTGTATACTTTGTCCCATGTGCCTCTAATAGAACATTCTATTGTAACTCAGATGTAGGTACCCATAATCTATTCTTCATCAAGATTTCACAATCTTTACCTTTAGACAGACTAGTGTTACCCTTCTGCAATTGTCCTAGCATACGAGGAAGATTAGGATTATCTTGCTGAGCTTGTATTATTGCAGAAGTCCAATCTGGCTGAACTGTGAGATGTGCCATCATTAACTCCACATCTTTAAGCTATGGTCTCCATTCTGCCAAGTTTTACATCATCTTCCATTCATCAACAAATACTGCTACATTTACTACTTCCTTCTTTCTGCTCAAGGCATCAACCACCACATTGGCCTTACCAGGATGATAGGAGATAATGAAGTCGTAGTCTTTCAAGAACTCGATCCATCAACGTTTCCTCATGTTTATATCATTCTGACTCAGAATATACTTAAAACTCTTATGATCACAAAAAATCTCAAATTGTGTCCCGTATAGGTAATGCCTCCTCCAGATCTTCAATGCATAGACAATAACTGCCAACTCTAGATCATGAGTCAGATAATTCTCCTCATGAGGTTTGAGCTGCTTGGATGCATAAACTATTACTCTGTCCTTCTGTTGCAAAACACAACCCAAACATAACTTTGAAGCATCAATGAAGATAATGAAACCATCATTTCCTGAAGTAAGTACGAGCACAGGTGCTGAAGTGAGTCTCCTTTTCAAGTTCTAGAAACTCTACTCACACTTCTCACTCCACACAAACTTTGTTTCCTTTCATGTGAGTACAATAAAAGGCTCTGCTATAATAGATATGTCCTAAATAAAGTGCCTATAATAACCGAATAAACCCAAAAAGCTTATGATATCAGACAGAGTAGGGTAACCCAATTCATGACTGACTCAACCTTTACTGCATCAACTGAGATATGACCATCAAATAACTTCACAAAGCCAGAACTCGCATTTAGACAACTTCATGTACAACTGATGTTGTCGAAGTATCTCCATAGTGATGTGAAGGCGCTCCTCGTACAATTGGTCAATATTAGAATAGACAAGAATATCATCTATGAAGACAATAATAAAATAATCTAGATAGCAATGGAAGATGTGATTCATTAGGTCCATGAAGATGGCAGGGGCATTAGTGAGGCCAAAAGACATAACAAGAAACTCGAAGTCCATATCTAGTGTGGAAGGTTGTGTTCTCTATATCTGAGGGTTTGATCTTCAACTGATGATATCCACTAGACAAGTCAATCTTTGAGAATACCTTGGTTGTCTTTAGTTGATCGAATAGGTCATCAATTTGTGGCAGTGGGAACATGTTCTTTATTTTCATCTGATTCATCATTCGATAATCGACACACATACGGACAAAACCATCATTCTTTTTGACAAAGAGAATGGGTGCTCCCCATGGAGATGCACTAGGATGAATGTAACCTAGATCTAGAAGTTCCTATATCTGCTTCTTTAGCTCAACGAGCTCTATACGCGCCATTCTATATGGGGCCTTATTCCTTATTTGAATGTACTATGCTTAATAAATAAATTATTGCACACATATTTGAAAAGGGAAAATCAACAAGTAATGTATTATGTAGACATTTAACTAAAACAAATGATTTTACATTAGATAAACTATTATCTAGTTCATTAGAAAAGTTCTACCCTATTTGTCTCATCAGTAAGATTACATAGTTGAACATTCCTTAGATAAGTGAGTTTTTTGTAGGTGCATGTTTAGAATAGATTCAATAATTTCTATATTTCTATTAACATATGGAATTGGATCAGGTGGAAAAATGTCTTAGGGTTTTAGTAAAGATGAATGTATGTAGCACATAGATGATACCTATGATGGCCTATAGAGATAGTGTATCTATCTCAGAAGATTGTAGGATGGAATATTTGATAAATGGCATGGTAGAGTTTGAGTCAAGGAGGACATATTTACGTTTATCTAGTCATGGAAGGTATTCCTATTGTCATAATAAATGGATGAGTATATTTTTTGGTAAAAAATTCAAATTATGGTGTAGCTACCCTTGTATTTTAAATTTAAATAGAGTCTACCATATAATAGAAGCGGTGTAACATACATAGAAAATGTAGACAGGGTCATCTTTGCAAGACACACTCGACCAGCAAAGGTAAACTCCTCACAACCCATAATGAAATCTTTGAAAACACCTTATTTAGTACCCCTGCATAGATTTTCTTGCTAACACATTTATGGTCTAGAGGCACTCCAAGATACTTCCCAAGGTTCTTTATTTCTAGGAATATGCTTAATCTACAGATCTTACATCTAGCATGCTTGTTGACACTCTTGGCAAAGAAATTCATGTTTTTATGTAAAACAAATTGTCATAAAGCGTGTTCAAACTTTCAAAGATAGTCCTTGATAAATTTTATATTCTTCTTGCTAACCCATAAAAATAGAATGAAATCATCTGTAAATCACATAGTGTTGATTGAGGTCCCTTAGTTGTGAGCTGGATCCAATAGAGCCTCACTTGAATCATCTAAAATAAACATTTGATGTATAAAACAAACATGTATGTGGACAAGGGATCCCCTTGTCTTAAACCTCTCGATGGTTCAAAAGGAATCGATTCTTTACCATTCTAAAGAAATGAGGTGGTACCTATTGTAATAGAATACATAATATACTTCATTATATTTTCAATAAAACCAGTTCTATCAAGAGTTCATGCTACAAAATTCCACGATATCATGTAATAGATGTTGGAAATGTCTACTTTGATTTCCATGGTCTTACAGAATTCTTGTTCTCATATTATGCATCACCTCTTAGACTGCCAATGTTATCTGTGATTTTTCTTCTTAGAACAATGCTACTTTGTTCATGGGACACCCATAGAGGGTTGATATCTTTGATCATCTCCACCACTAACTTCGAACACAGCTGCAACCCAAAACTATTAAGAGAAATTAGCTTGAACTGATCAGAGCATTTAGGCTTAGAAATTTTTGGTATCAAGACTATGGAGGAATTGTATGATTCATTGGACAAGAAATAGCCTCCAATAGCATTTTTTCAATCTTTAACATGGATGGATTAGTAACCTCCATTCTTTAGCATGAAAAGAGAAGCAATTCTATATGTATGACCTCCTTATATGGATCCATGGATTTGAGTGTTACGTAAATCTCTTTCATAATAGGTTCAATAGAAATCCTCATCTTTTGATCATCTGACATCATATAAAATTTGTCATAATATTGTCAAAGTTCATCTATATTTGGAAGGTGTTATGAAGATGCATTTGAAATTATTGATAATGAGATCATGCAGTGCCCTTTCCTCATTGACCCATTAACCATCGTGATTCATCAATGTATAGATGGTAATTTCTAACTTCCTTTTCTTAACATATCCCTAGTAAAACTTAGAGTGTTGTTGTCAAGTTTAAGAAAATTTATATGGCTCTTCACTTTCCATTCCTCCTCCTTTTCTTGTAGGACCTGAGATAGCTCCATCTACATGTTATTACACACATCATCAATTATAGCATCATAACAAACAACAAGGTTAGTTTATATGGTTTCAATATTTTAGACTGGTCCATCATTATTTCTTCTTTGCTTCTTTGTTGTGTGGACCCTTCTTTTGATCAACATAAATGCCAAACATTGGAGAGAAACTCTAAATATAAATCCAAATTAAGTAACATAACACTTGATTTTTGACAAACATGATTAACACCATATACAAAATGCATAGGTATATTTTTCCTTTTCCTTTTCAATAAAACCTCATAACCAATTTCACATCCAGGACAACATATTCATTAATTATAAATCTTATTCAACACCATTAATGCTAGAATCAAATTATAATACTCATATGTAGTTAAATTTGTATTAGTTATATGTAAATGAAGAAACAAACTCGGTATACTACCCATTTATGCACGAGAGAGTACATGGATGTTCAATTCTAGATTATTCTATTTATATATTCTTTATTTCTTCATTTCCTTTGGATGGCATTATACCTAAAAATATTTGAAACAACCTCATGAGACTCATATAGAGCCCATGTGACTGGATACCTCCCACTCAAGATGAGTACATGCATCAACATCACATTAAGTATATTGACCTTAAGAGAAACTTGTTGATATTACTAATCCTAATACATAAGTTTAGCATTTAGCACATCCACTCATGGAAAAGATTTGATCATTCAGATAAGGTACTCACTTAGTCTAATTCCAACTATAAAACATCTTTAGGAGCATGTCTATGAACAAACATGTAGATGTTAATTATTTCAAGATGATAATTTGATTGTAGGAGTAACAAGCAAATATCTAAAAGATTAGAATCAAGACATAGAAATAGCATCATCTTTGTGACACCCCCAAGTCAGACAAGGAACACATCCTGTAATTTTGAAGTTGAAGTACACATAATACATGTCTACCAAATAGGACTATTCAAATGACATGTAAATCCCAAATCATATTCAAAATGAATATTAAATTTCACCATCAATTACTTTTCAAGATTTATGACCAGATTCAAAACCATATAAATAAGGATATAGAAACATATTATCATTATAAAAGAATGATCATTTTTTGCATCCATAAATATATTCATCAATAGTAGGTCTATCAGCTTGCATTAAAAGGCATGTAACAAACACTCAATGCATATTCTACAGAGCTTGCCATCTATTATTATTTTGCCATAAAACTACCTAGCTTGTACCTCACAAAATAAAAGTCACCATGCTCGATTCTTGTGTCGATGACTCATCATTACAATGTAGTCAGTTATCCTAAGATATTAGCAATAGACCCCGTTCCACCATAGGATTTCCTAAAGAGGGTTATGTCCTCGTCTTGAGTACATTAGATAGGAACCAACATAATGAAGTATCACATGTAATCATATTTCACATGTTTGATAATTTTCTTTTCATTGGAGCATATTCCTCGTGGACATAAAATTTCACAGTAAGGAATTTTAGGCCAAAGTTGCACCAGATGACTCACTCCTAAATCTAGGAGGCTAACCTTTAAGGTCTGGATCCACACATCAGAAATCCTTCTTGTAACTCTCTGACAACTACAAAGAGATCCATTTTAATTCCCCAGTATGGACCTTGGGGGATATTCATGTCGCTTAGGGAACCTAGCTAGATGTATCATCATTTCAATTTTTAGTAATCCTTTTCAATCATCTTAAAGAAAATTCAATCATCATATATCATATCAGTATGTTCTCACACAACTAATGACACGAATCAAATTAGGTTTGACAAGAAAGACAATCCTTACATCGTTAATAAAAATACTCTATGATTTACAACATTCATGTTTCTTTCCATTTTCACATCATTTCATATGATTCATCATCAGTGAGCTATCATCCCGAGACATCACCACATTATCCAACATTTTCCCTAAACATGGTTTCTCAAATATAATCAATGAATGTTAATTCAATTCCAACATATTTTATAAGTTCATTCCATAACAATTTCATTAAATATTCACAGAGATATTATAACTAGCAAAAATATAAGCATATAGAAATCTTTGTATTATTCATCATGCTCAAAGTATATTGTCATACAACATATACTTATTCTATCTTATTTCAATAGTGATGAATAAGTATCAATGTGTTTACATACATAAACTTTTATTAGTCCTCTTTACTATCTATCATTCTTTAGTTAGGGTTAATATTTGACTAATATCTGAACACATTTGAATTCCGTTAGGTTTTCAAAATACAAGTAGTCTAACTGACAATTAAAATCCAAGAACAAATTTTATGAATCAACTCACATCCTTAAACTTCATTTTATAATTGAACTAAACTATACTGATTTCATAACATTGTTTATTATTATCACATAGGAAATCACATTCGGGTCAGGTTAGGTTCTTAGATCCAATTATTAATTTTCTTCATTTTTCACTTCATTTCATAATGATTAATCATAACTTCTTTCATGTCATTTCACTATTGTTCTTGGAATCACTCATTCAAATTTACTTAATGTGTAATATTCCTTTCTCAATGAAATCCTTTATAATATGATTTTAGTATATTTCATTCAATTTAGGTCAACCCACGTATAATTAAAATAAATAAATTATAAATTTCATCTTCCCCATTTCATTAGTTTCATTTATAACTTGTCATCACCATTCAATTCATTCTTTTCCATTTCATTTCTTATATTTAAATGAGTGTACCATGTCATTGACTTCCAAGGGAATTCTTGTAATCAACAATGATCCTTTAGTTCCTTATAAAACTACTTTCTTTAGGAAAATATGATGGATTAGGGATACTCCCTCATACACCATCATTCCAAATCCTCTTCCCAATTCATTATAACGTGATTCAAATAAAAACCACTCATGTGGGGTTTACTCATTATTCCATAAATAATAATAGAATAAATGCAGTAGGCTTAGATCATCTTCATAGATATTATCACATTCAGTTGAAGTAAAAATACCTACAATTAAGCATTTCTTAACATTTACATGATTGTATACAAGTTTAGGCTTTATCTCCCATACTCAATTTAATACCAAATTTCATGGGTTTTGAAAGAGTCGACTTAGTTCAGTACATAATACGAACCTTATTAGTCACTAATTTGGTTAGGGTGTACCAAAATCATGACTATTCAAACACATGGAAACCCTAGACCTCATTTCCACACAATTCATCCATCAATTATAACATGCATCAGTTCATTAGCTCATTAGAGTCAATCAGGCAAAACTAACCATGGACATGAAATACTTCCATTTTAGAGCCTCATATTGATCATCGTGTACCTTCCATATGCAACTATAGCAAATATCCAAAATATAGTTGAGGAACTCATTATTGTCAAGTTCAAACATGATCATATACTTGTCAGTTCAATTTTCAAGCGTATCAATCATAAGGCTAATTTTTAGGAAATACTCAGATAAAATAACATATCTATCTATACATAGGATTTTTATAGAACTTCATCAATATATCAAGAAATAAATAAATACAATTCATTTAGAAATAATATAAATCAATAGCATTTAATTCTCTTGTGGCTTCCCAAATGGATACACAATTGCATACAAATACAAACAATGACCTTGATTATTTTAGCTAGGTAGAATTAGGCTTTTAGCATAAATATAAGGCTTCATAGGTAGATAAACACTCACCTCATGTCTCAAGAACTGTAAAAACGTCCCATATAATCTGAATTTTAGGAAATCCATCAAGGTTCTAGCCATGGACTCCTTTTCTTCCTTCTTCCATCCCATAAACCCTAGTAAAGGAAAATAGGATAGAAAGAAAGAGAAAATATGGTGATTTGCATTATTTTTTATTCAAATCATAGGGAGGACGAAAACTAGACATAATATAGAAGATTCACCATGGAAATCTATCTAACGAAGACCAATGTACTTGATTTCACCAACTCTAGGAAGATAAAACCCTAGATCATCATATCCACCTCTTTTTCCTATAAAACCCTAACTCGTCCTCTATCTCAAGAATTCCACATCTCAGATGGAGATGATGGATTATGGAAGCTAATAGGGTGATCTGTTAGTGACTGTAGGGAGTGGGATCCCAGAGGGGAACCACTCCCTCCTAAAATAAAAAGGCAACATCCCAAACCAAACACCAACATAAATTTTTTCTCAAAAGGGATGAAACCAATTTATTCAACATGAATGTATCACAACACCAAAGTAGAAATGGAATTTAAAGATGTATCTAACCATTACAAAACATGTTATCAACATAATACTTCACCACACAGGGAGAGATAAAAGGAAAGACTAACTAAACATCATACTAGTTGAGGATGACCTAACAACTCCAAGCAATGTCTCCCACGAGGTCAACTACACTTGTTATGGTCCATGTCCATCTTGATTGCCCTCTCCTTGCCCAACACCTGGGGTTGGAAACGTACCCCACAAAATGAAAGGAAAAGAGAACATCAACAAAAAGCTGGTATGTGCATACTAAAATAAAGTTGAGCAATTATGGAATACAAGGTTATAAAGTAGAGAAGGCCTCCCATATAAAAGTATAAGACTGCCCAATTGGGCATAAAAGAAAGAGCAATAACAAAATAGATACTTACCATAACCAAACAAATAAAATTGTTCTATACTAGCACATATAAATAATTAGGGCACACACCCCATAATCACGAACTTGCATGCATGTGAGATAAGCATAACACTAGAACAATATAAACACAAAGGCGGCAAAGCCTCACAAACTTGAAACCTGATAGAGATGACATCTAGACAACTCCCAATATATATAAAAGTTGGTTCAAGCCTCACAAACTTGAAACCCAAGTATGGGGAACCACCACCACCATCCCAGTAATAACATGTGCAACTTCCCAAAAACCAATGCAATTACACTACTCTAGTGCTACTGAAGTAGATAGCATGTTTAATAGAGATGCAAGTTAAAAGGTATAGTCAGATTAAATAAAAGTAGCCATCATGGTAGTGGTCAACATAAAAATCCACCACACAAGTGGGCAAGATATATCACATATCATATGTTGATGTTCCAACATGGACAAGTATAAGAAAGACCAAGAGAATGTCCAAATATGAACACAAGATCAGTAACAATGTAATGTACTTCACATGAAGCATATGTTTCCAAAAGAACAAGATAAGGTGTAGGCTAATGTCCATAGGACCAAGATAAATTAGAAACATAGGCTAATTTCTCAATGGAAAAATAGGATAGCCAAACATACCCTAAACCAGGGTCCTAGAAACTCTCTTCACCAACCTAGTTGTTTCCAAGATCAACCTTTCCTAATTACAAATTATTCACATGTATTAGGGTTTGAGATTCATATATAATGTAATGGAACCCTAACTCTAGATATTTCTACAAACCATCAGATTTGAACATTAAACCTAAACCAATCGAATTATTAGATTCTCTTGATTAAGAAAACATATTTTTATGTTGATTTTGGAGTTAAGATGAATCAGTTACCAATTTTAAGGCTTTTTATATTAATTAATTAGATCCTCAAATATTCATCATCAAAAACATAGAAATTGGGCTTTGAAACCATTTTTCTTAGAAAGAACATATTTTTCCAATTTCAAAACATACTTTACATTAATTTTTTTATAAGTGTATTAAAAGATATGAATTTTACAATTTTGACCAATCAAGAAATTTGAATAAGCCATATAAGCAGTGAGTAATCGCGTGAGAGAGTGAGGAAGAGGGGTCAGGCCCGACTGACATGGCCCAATCATGCATGACCATGTCACCATGTCAGAGGCTCGGTTGACTCACTTCAACACAACCAAAAACATTAGTAAAAAGACATTATTTACCTTAGACAAAAAACCAAGGAAAGAAGATGTGAGGAGAGATAGAAAAGTAAAATTGTAGAGGGGATTGCTCTTCTCACCCGTCATGAATAGTAGCAATGAGCTACTTGAATAACGCATGATTTGGGCAAAACAAATACATAGAATGATTTGAGAAAGCAAGAGCAGAGAAAGAAAGGAGAAGGTCCTATGAACTTACAATCGCGAGCTATTGAACGAAGGAGGTGCAAAGATGACACACTAGCTGTGGCAAATCTCAAACCAAAACATGATCACTGGTAGAGACAAAAGTGAGAAATAGAACAATTGAGATGAGAGGAGAGTTCCATGAGGTCGGGCGGAGACGAGGGTAGCATTATTTATAGGTGAGGATGTACAGAATGGGGAAAAGAAAATTTGTCTGAATTGCTTGGCCTACAAGAATTGGGCAAAACATGTACACTTAATGATAGATCCTGAGTAAAGCATCAAATTGTGTGGAATTTAACTTGCAACCTGCTGGAAAAAGCATTGTGTGGCACGATGGAATATCGAGTAAGAAATCTTTGAAATAGTAGGCTTCCAAGTTGGCACCCATTTCCTTCACAGTCATGAGGAAGGTGACGACCTGTGGGCCGTCCTATCAAGAATACAACGGCTGAGGTTTCACGCGACACATTGAAATGAAAAATCCTTATCCAAATCAAAATCAAATAAAGTGATGCATTAAATTTAATTCCCTTTTTTTTCTCTCCTCATTTGAGGGGGCAAACATGCTCCAAAATTAATGAAAATTAACACATGCTATTTTCAATATGAGGAATCCAAATATGCAATCAAATTTGACTTTTATAACTTTTAACATGTTAAATAAATCAAATCTTATTTTCTCTTTCATTCCTTATAAATGATTATAAGATTCTCCAAATTTGATAAAAATTCACCCACAAGTCACATTAAGTATCTTGGATATGAATTTGTCATCAATTTGACATGTTGGAGTTATTTCTATATTTATTTAATATTTTGAAGGTTCTACTCTCTTTTTCTCTTCTGAGTTCACCCTTTAAGCAAATATTCTCCAAATTAGGTGAAAAGTCACCCAAAGACATATTTTAATGTGTAGATTACGAATCTAAGACTATTTTCCACTTTTAGGATCATTAAGTATTTTATTTCATATTTTGATGGAAAACACCTTTTCTTTTCTAAATAAAATATATGTGATTATTATTATCCTAAATTTTTGAAACTTGGGATCCAAGCCAAAGCATATCCAAAGAAAACAAATTTGAAGTTATTTTTAACCAATTAGTTTTCCTTTTATAAATTTTAACCCATTATTCATTATTACCATTATTTCTCTTATTAAATAATTCAATATCACATTGCCTTGCTTAAAGAGTTATTATTTGTCTTTTTATCTCTTCGTTGTTCTAGAAGGCTAAGGAAAGATCTAGAACGAATCTACCCTATCATTATCTCACATAAGTTTATTTATTCCACATTTTAGTTGAATTATGTATCATAATTCTCAATTATGGACACCTTGTCCCACTATTCATATTATTTCCTCATGTGACATATCCTGTGCATACTAATCAATATTTTCACATTGGACTTATAATGTTCATCCTTTATTGATATCTTGAAAGTATTCTATCATCCTTTTTTATGTGTCTACATGTTAGGATGGTTTATTATGCATTAACATATTAAGGTTTCAATTATCCACTAATGTGTAAATCTTTTACCCTTGTTTGGCTAAGCCCAAAGACTAAGATCTCTAACCTCTTTACCTTGGAATAGGATTAAGTTCTAGGTTTCAGTATGTTATAGTGACATAGATCAATTAAGGTGCTTGGAACATTTACAAACAAGTGCTTTATTGCATTTTTTTTCAAAAAAAAATGTCATCCAAGATTATTCCTGGTAAAGATCTCAGTCGATGAAGGGGTTTGGGTCAATAAAACATACTATAAAAGTCACTAAGTTTAACACCTTATCTAAAATATAGTTTTAAAGATTAAATTAAGATATGGGATCAAACATATCAACTAATAAATAACTAAAAATCAAATATCAAACTTCTATATTTTGACTTAAATGTATGTTCGGTTGAGTTTGTCCTGGGTAGAATCTTGGATGATAAACTGCCCAAAAAACACTAAAGTTTTGAAATTTTGACGTACATTTGAGTTATACAAAGTATATCTAAATTTTAAATAAATTAGAGTTATAGAGAAACTACTAAAATCCTTTACTATGCCACTTTATTTATCATATTTTAAATTCATTTTCTATCAAAACCCTAATTTTGGCGGACAAGGGTTTACACTTCTCAAACTTTAATTTTTCAAAATGAAAGCATGCTTAAAGTTTTTCATTAGGTTCATAACATTATAATTATACTTTAGTAATTGATAAATCTTAAACAATAATTAATTTAGTTAAGTATGCATTCATCTAAGTAAAGCCAAATTAGATGACTAAGATGAAATTGAGTCATTACAAATCCCCCCTTTAAAGATTTCATCCCAAAACCCAAGAAAAGACATGGAAAATGATCACAACATATAATTGTGCATCTCTCTCAGTGTTCTCTTGGAATGACTTCTTGATTATCTTTCTTCCTTATTACATCATTTTTTTACTCTTCATGTGTAATACATCCAAATCCTAAATTTTTTAGCATTACATGGAATATTCTATCCAGTACCATTTTTACATCTCTCTTTGAGTATTACAAATGCTTACTTCATAAATCTAGGTAATACATCAATATCAAGATGGGATCCACATTGCCTTTAATATTCTCATAAAAATTATTATGTATTCCATGGATGAAGATTATAATTCATTATGTATTTTCCATATCCATCAATTTTAGTTCACAAAGAATATAATTTTTGTGGGGATCATTCTAAATTCTCAATTTTTCCTTACAATTTCATATTCATATTCATGTTCATATTCAAATTCATTAGGAACTATCTTCATAATCTATTAGATTCGTTCATCTTTCTCATATGAAATTTCCAACATGTCTCAGGTTCCATATTCAATGATGCAGTCCTTTCATTTCCTCCACTTTATCATTTTATTACCATCATACATGTTGTTATACTCCAAAACGGTCTTCATTTGGATGTTTGGACTATGCCATAAGAAATACAATTAGCAATTCCATACTAACTTATTCCAAAATTCAGATGCTTGAGTCAGAGTAGTCAAAAATTGAGTTCAGTCAATATGAATATCATTCAGGTTATGTTCAACATCCATATTATCATTTAGCTCCAGATCCTATTGTCCCTACAGACTCATCTACCTAATATACGATACTAAGTAGTAAGGACATCTCCTTTGATTAGGCATAAATGTCAATCCATCAGAGAGAAATCATAAATCTAAATCGAGATTAAGAAACAAAACACTTGATTCTCGACAAACACGATTAACACAATATTTGAAAAATACATGTAAATTTTTCATTTTCCTTTTTCATAAAACATTATGACTGGTGTCACATTTTGGACAACATGTTCATTTATACATATATTATTCAACTCCATTAATACTAGAATCAATCTTATTGCTCATATGTAATTTAGTTTACATCAATTATATGTGCATGGAAGAACAAACTCAGTATAATATCAATCCCCAAAAATATAGAGTACATGGATTTTCTATTCTAGATTATTCTATCTACATATTAGTTATTTTGTCATCATTGTTGGATGGCATTATACCTAAAAATATGAAACAACTCCATGAGACTCATATGGTTCCCTAGTGAGTGGATACCTCCCACTTAAGATGAGTACATGCATCAACATCAGATTAATCATATTGATCTTAAAAGAAACTTGTTGATATTACTAAGTCCAACATATAATTTTGTCATTTATCACACACAATTCATGACAATTTTCTAATTTATTAGATAAGGCATTCACTAAGGTTAATTCCAAATCTACAACATCTATAAGAGCATGTCTATGAACAGAACACTAGATGTTAGTTACTTTATAATGATAATCCAATTGTAGGAGTAACAAGTTGAGATCTAAACAATTAGAATCAAGGCATACAATAAAATCATCTTTGTGACACCCCACCAGCCAGAACAAGAACACATCTTGTAGTCTTGAAGCTAAAGTACACATAAGACATGTCTATCAAATATGTTTGTTTAAATGAAAAGTATACTTAAATCATTTTTGAAGTGGATATTATATCCTAGCATCAACCACTTATCAAATTTATGGTGAGATTCAAAACCAGACAAATAACAATATGGAAACATATTATCTTTATAGAAGAATGATTTATTTCCCCAAATAGAAATATATTCATCAACAACAGGTGGATTGTACCTCACCAAGTAGAAGCCATCATGCCTAATTGTCATGTTAACAACTCATTATCACTATTGTAGGTTTATTCGAACACCCTAATATATCAAAAACATACCCTTCTCCACCATAAGGTAGTCTAAAGACATTTATATCCTCATCTTGGGTACATGATATAGGAACCAACATAACAAAATATCACATATCATCATATTTCATATGTTTTATAGTTTTCTTTTCATGAGATCCTATTCCTTATGGGCATAGAATTTCAAAGCATAGCATTTTGGGCAGAATAACACTAGATGACTCACTCCTAAATCTAATTGGTCTGATCTTTAAGGTCTCAATTCACTCTCCAAAATCATTCTTGTAACTCTCTAGTTACTACAACGATATCCCTTTCATTTCCTCAGTATGGACCTCTTGGGGTATTCATGGTGTTTAATGCACCTAACAAGATGTATCATCATTTAACTTGTTATTAATTCTTTTTCATCTTAAAGAAAATTCAAATCATTTATCATGTTCCCATGCAACTAGAATGACATGAATAAAATTAGGTTCAATAATGGAGACAATATTTATATCGTGAATCAAGAATCCTATCATTTTATAAACCATGTTTCTCTCCATTTTTAAAACATTTTAAAGATTCATCATCAGTGGGATACCAACTTGAAACATCATCACATTATTTATCATCTTCCCTAAACATGGTACGTTAAATACAATCAAATCATTTTAATTCAATTCCATGATATCTCTTATCAATTCATTATGTATCACAGTTTTCATCAAACATTAACAAAGACATTAGAACTAGCAACAATATAGGCATATAGACATCTTGTATCACTCATCATGATCATAGCAGGTTTATCATTCAACTTTTACTTATTCTATCTTATTTCTATAGTTTTGAATAAATCTTAATGCATTCGCGTGCATGTCACATTCATTGGTCCTCTTACACTATCTACCATTCTCCAGTTAGGGTTACTATTTGGTGCATATCTATCTCATTTGAAATCCATTAAAATTGGCAATTTTGTGAATACAAGTATTCTAAAAGACTATTACGGTCCCAGAACATATTGTTATGAACAAATTCACATCCTTAAAATTCATCTTGTAATTGAATTTTAATATATATATATACATATATATATACTCTTTAATCCCTCATTTGAGAGCATTATTCATCATTATCACATAGCTCATCATATTAGAGTTTGGTTTAGGTTCTTGGATCCAACTACTATTTTCTTCAATGTTTTTGTTCATTGCATAATTATTATTCATAACTTCTTACATGTCATGTTCAATACTATTCTTAGGATCAATGCTTCAATTTTGTAAATGCATAATGTTCCTCTCTAATTGAAATCATTTATAATTTAATTTAACATATTTTGTTCAATTTTGGTCAACCCACATGTAAATAAATAAATAGTTTATATACTTCATCATAGTCATTTCACTAATTTCATTAAAAAATTGTCATCACCATGCATTTCATTGTTGTCCATTTGCTGTCATGTATTTAGACGAGCGTAGCATGTCATTGACTTCAATGGGAATTCTTGTAGACACAAATGATCCTTCATTTCCTTATAATACTACTTACTTTAGGAAATAGAATGGATTAGGGTTACTTCTTCTTACACCATAATTTCTAATTCTATTCCCAATTCATTATTACGTGACTTTTACAAAATACTTGCATTTATGTGGAGTTTTACTCATTATTCCATAAATTATTATACAATAGATGCGTTATGATTAGAACATTTTAATAAGACTTATGATCTTCAATTGAAGTAATCGTACCTACAATTAAACATCTTAACCTTTTCAAGATTATATACAAGTATATCTTTATCTTTCATACTCAACTGCATACTAAACTTCTAGGGTTTTGAAATAGTCAACTTTGTTCAATATATCATAAGGACCATATTAGTCATTGATCTCATTAGGATGTATAGTCATAAAGTCTATTCACACACATAAAAACCCAAGATTCCATTTCCATAATTTTCATCCACCAATTATAAGTATGAACTGATAGCTCATTCGAGTTCCATATGTAATTCTAGGAAATATCCAAAAATATAGTTGAGGAACTTATTATTATCAAGCTCAAACATGATCCTATACTTGTCAACTCAATTTCAAGCTTTTCAATCATTAGGCTAATGTTTAGGCTATATTCATATAAATAAAATAGTATTTGTCTATTGATATGATTTTTTATAGAACTTCATAAATAGGTAAAAAATTAAACAAATACAATTCAATGAGGAAGAATCTTAATCAATAGAATTTGATTGCTTAATATCTTCCCAAATGAGTACACAATTGCATACAAATACAAGCAACGATCTTGATTATTTTAACCAGGTAGAAGTTGGCTTTCAACATGAATATAGAGCTTAACAGTGACATACACACTCACCTCATGTGCCAAGCACCTTGAAAATGTCAGTCAAACAGGTAAAGATCTCCACTGATGAAAGGGTCTAGGTTACCAAAATTTAACATGTTAACTGAACTAGAATTTTCAATATGTAGATAAAATTTAGCTCCAAAGGATCAACCAATAAAAAGCCAAATATTATAATTTTGTATCTCAGATTGAATGTATGGCCATCGAGTTTGTCCAAGGTGGAATTTTAGCCAATGAATAGACCCAAAAAACAATTAAAAATTCTAAATTATTTCAAGAACCATATATTTGAGTTAACCAAACTGTATCTAAATTAAAAAAAAAATTATAGATAAAAATACTAAAAATCATTCATAACACCACTTTATTTATCATTTTTGTATTTGTATTCTATCAAAACCCTAATTTTAGGCAACTAGGGTTTGCACTTTTCAAACCCTAATTATTAAAAAAGATCTTTCTTGAAGTTTCTCATTAGTTTCAAAGCATATAATTAGACTATTATAATTGATCAATATGAAACAATGATCAATCTAGTTAAGCATGTAATCATCCAAGTAAACCCTAATTAGATGACTAAGATGAAACTGTGTCATTACATTTTTATTGTTGATTTCCCACTTAATGATATGCTTTTGATCTAGTACCAACATAGTATTGAAGTCAAGAGTGTTGTTCTAGTTGGTTTGGAGCATGTCAGCAGAGTTGTTACCAACTCAAGTAACCATAGTAAAAAATCTTATATTGTTGTGTTTTATTGGTTTTACTTCACCAACAACGGGTTGAATAAACAACATATTTGCTCATAAAAGTAGTTTGACTACTACTCTATGTATGCACTTTTGTTGGATAACATGCTTCTGTTTACATTTCATGCCTGAAAACCCAATGTTTTAAAGTCCAACATTGAGTAGAGAATTATTGAGATTTTCTTCCGCATATTTATTAATACTACCACTTCTCTTCTCTTGGTTGAGGGTACAATTGAAGTTTCATATTACAAGAAAACGTTCTGTAGATTTGTATCCCATCTAAATTTTTGCTTCTAGAATATGTTCGTAATAGTGATGAAGGGGTTAGCAAAGACCTACTAATTATGCTTGTAACAAACTACCTATGTCTATCCACAATCTCAACTAAGATTCAATTGCATTCCAACATAACCAAATGCCTCCATAGAAGCCCCTGGCTTCCTTCTTGTGTGAATTAGAAAATCCCAAAAACTAGGTAGTGTCTAGGGATTTATCTCCACTTATTCAAGATTCCACAATATCAACAAGTTTGGGAAGGCGTAGAGTCATATGCTATTTTAAAACTTGACAATTATCATCATTGCCTATTTTTTAAAACGTCCACCAAAACAATCCAACATAACCAAAATAGAGTAATGATTCAAGGATAATCTATTCTGCAAGATAGGGGCCTCTAGCAAGCTAGTTCCAATCCCATGTTCTCCTAAACCTCTACTTCCTTCTCTGCTTTAGCATCTTGTATCAACCATGATCTCCTCTGACAAGGTTCATAAGGAGTTCTTTCTCTTGGTATCTTCATATTTGTGTTGTTGTTTCTGATCTTGTGGCTTGTAGATGGTGAAGCATTAGGTATTATGAAAGTTATTACATCCCCAGACTATGTCTCGTCATCCATGTCTATGTCCTTAGAGGTATTTGTAATATCATGTTTCCACCTTATCAACTTCATTGATTACTTCATCAACTCTAGTATAGATCATCTTTGGCAGTACCATAAGTGGTAGGTTTGTTCGTGACTTTTTTTTCTGTCTTACTTCTTTCTTTATCATACATGCATCATTTTATATATTTGCAATGTCCTTCAAGACCTTCCTTTTTCATCTGTTGTCTTTATTTTCTTCTTAATGTTCTTCTTATTTTTCCATACCTTTCCTTGTTTAGTGTTATCTTGTTTAGGTTCAGTAGTATATTCATTCTTAGAAAAATATCCTTTCTCTTCTTAGTGTATTCCTCCAAATACACATCTCTGAAATGATTGCCATCCCTTGGTGCATCAGACAACTTTTTAGATATGGGAGGGGTCTTAGCATCTAATTTTTTGTTTTTCTTACCTTTCTGAGTTTGCCATTATCCTTTAAATTTGATAAGTTTCTGGGAATTGTTTGCACCTTCTTCCTCTTTTGCATTATTTCCTTGATATGCCCCACAGTACAGTAGAACTTTGTAGGGTGTCCCAACTAACCACAGGAAGAATGTGTTTTAGTGAAAAATCATAAAACACTTCATACTCCTCATCATTAATAATGGTAAGGATACTAGTTCTTTTCTCGTATCCACATCCACAACTATTCAAGGAAATTTGATTCTTTTTCTCTTCATTGTATGCTCGTCCATTGTGAAGAGGATGTCCAAGGCCAAATATATATATTCAAACATGGTATCCACATATATACAGAGTAGGATATTCTGATCCTTACCCTAGTTACAATAGGGTAGGGAGGTCCATTGTAGGTTAGAACATAGGGTACCTATCATGTTGGTATGTATGCCCAGAGAGACAGTCACACAATGATTGTAATGATGCATCATGTAATAGACATTATTAATGAAAAAGGCAGTCTTTTGTCCATATGTTTGTTTAATTATGATATGATGGTATAACATGATAGATGTCTAAAAGAATTATATTACTCGATGACATATGTCATCAGGTTGATGACCTGAACAATGAGATCATATGTAAGCTAAGAGTATATACATTCTTATTATGTCCCTAGACAGATATTATTGTGGAAACAATATAGACAACAATAATACATTAGACTAGAATGTGTGTTTACTGATGTCAAAATCTCATTTGTCAAACATAGGTACTTGTTAGATAATATTGTATCAGATAGAACCACCTTGAGAATGATACATGGAAACCATTGAATGATAGTTAGAATCAACATTCATAGTAATAGTTGTGATTATGGTTCTTAGACCTAAAGTTACTACACTCATCACATTTTTTTCGATGTACTTTGACACCATCCAACGTGACCTTGAATAAGGGTTACCATACATGTGATGTTTGGGGTATATTGTGATACATGACGATTGACTATGAGTGATGTAGATGGTATTTGTCCCTCCTATTGGATTTGATATCTTATCCACTTGTTAAGTGGGACTGAGAAATGTATGGCCATACTCATGTGAATCAGTATGTGATATGTGATATGACATGCATCTCATCAAGTCTTCTCTAGTTCAAGGAACATGGATTGAATATTAAGAGGATAACGATTCCATTCCTTGAGTTCAGTACGGAAATTAGAGACAAACAAACTATACAATCATGGTAACATTGATCATGGATTGTAGGTTGAGGTTGTTCTTCAACTTTTCAATTACTTAGGTAACAATGATGTGTTTCTAGATACCGCCCATTGTTTGTGATGTCATAATTTGGTTATGGACATTCATCACCAATGTAATTTGGGAACTATAGGGTCACATGCATAAGATTCAATTGGAGTAGGAGTTTACTCATGGATAAGGTTATAACTTGGTTACTAAAGTATTTAGGTAATCAACTTAAACAACATTGACTGACAGTTGGCTATATGGTAATGTGAGTCAATCAACTTAGAATGTGACTCGATTGATCGGAATGTCTATTAAATTGATTGAGAAGTCCATTCAACTGAATTGATGATTAGTAAGACTGGATCAAGGATTGATGTCGACGTCATGTCATGAATTGATCATCACATTGAAAGCCAATATGTTTGTGAATAGGAAAACATTACAATCAACTGACTAGATGTTCTATTCGACTAGTCAGAGTCAATTTGACTGACTGGGGAGCCAATTGACCAACTGGAAGTCCATTCAACTGACTTGTGATTTGCAGTAGCCAAAAATTCATGAAATTTGTCTCCTCGTGTCTCCCAGTTAGTGGAAACCCTGACCCATCCACTTCTATATAAAGGGGGTGGGGTGACCAAGGCTCTCGGGACAAGTCTCCTCATATGAACGTTGTGGTAATGTGAGATCTAGATGAATCTTACTTGTAAAAGAGAGATATAGCCAAAGGGGAAAAAGTCAACTCTAGCACATTCACAACACAAGGGACAACTCCTTCCCATCATATCTAGAAGAATGACAATACTTCTTAGTGGTCTGTGGACTATATAGAAGTGTGGAGGCCATTGCCACCATGCTAGAATGATGTCGTCAACTATCGTTCAAGGTGCCACACAAAGAGGCTTCCACTGAAAACCATCTAGGTGATGCTTGATAAAGAATCACATTGATGTAAGGATTTTCGTTGAACTTTCTCTAGGATCAGGTATATGTCTTTGAACCTTACTTTTTGTTCATATTTATTGAAGTGGTCCACTACTTTATGGGGAATAAGGGAATAATTTTTGTTTCCTCTACCATATCTATCGTCATATTTCCCTACAGTGGTGTTAGAGCCATTTCAATTTACTATTTTTGGATTTAATCATTACAATTGATTTTTGGTTTTATCATTTATTAATTACATGCAATGTGAATAATTAAATGATTAATGTGTATATCTGATTAAATACCACATATTCTAGGGAATGTCCCTTAGATCCTATATATATGATATGATATGATATATATGCAATTTATAGGCATCGCCCTAAAACCAATTTTGATGGTGGATGTAAGTGTGGTTATGGATATTACCGCCTAAATATGTGCATGGTTGAATGGTTTATTTTGTGATCTTTTAGATTAGTAATTCATACCAAGCCTTTATCCCGTTCTCCACATGTAAGTTAATGATTTCCTCCATATACTCCCCTCAAACATAACTCAATATTTCACTTCTACAATGTAATACTTTAATAGGGTAAGCTTTACTTTTTATTTCAGCAAAAGAGAAGATGCTCTGCACCATACGAGTCGATCGATTGGGAGTTGATTCAGTTGACTAGAGGACCGAAGAGGCTATATATTGAAGGAGTGATTTGATCGATTGGTGGCCTAACTGACCAACTAGAGGAATCCTAATAGCCTCTTGAGCCAGGAGCCAATCGAACGGTCAAAGGAGCCCAATCAACTGACAAGAGAATGAATCGATTGATTGGAGGAGTCCAATCAACCAACCGACTTGTTTTCAACACAATTTTTTATGCAGGTTGCAACATGTGTGTTTGACCTTAGGTAGATAACAATTCTATTTGGATCCAAAGAATTGTATTAGTGTGGCCATAACTATCACTCATATTTTATAATTTACAAGTTTTGTTCATAGATATAGTATGTGTATGACACATATGATAAGTATGTGGTGACTGGATATGTATATATATATATATATATATATATATATATATACATATATATATATATATATATATATATAGAGAGAGAGAGAGAGAGAGTTAGGCTAGAATACACTCGAGTGTACAGATCACACGAATACACTCAAGTGTGTTTGCATATCAAGACTATTTTTTGCAAAATGAAAACCATTGATCTTCACTGTCATACTATAACTAGGATACCTACAAATTTTGAGCCCATTTGGATGAGTGTAAGTCACTCATCCAAGGTCAACAAAATTGACGTACGAAACTCATTTGAAATGCATAATTTTTGCAGTCTTCATAACATGAGCTATACATATCCAAATGTTCTCAAATTTTGCATATGAGTTGTTCACGAGATGTTTAAGAAGATCAATGGATTAGATTTTCAAAAAAAATATTACATCATGAAAAACTACTTGAGTGTATTCCGCTCCGGATACACTCGAGTGTATTCTAGCCTCACTATATATATATATATATATATATATATATATATATATATATATATATATATATATATATATATCCCTTTATCAAATATTAAGTCTTAGATGTTCATAAGTGACACACCTAAAAATCTTGTTCGACTAAGCGTTCACATGGCAAGAATGGTGTGCCATGTATCTTGTGGAAGTGTGATGGTGGTTATGTGGGCCTACCAAGCAGGGTATATTACCATCATGTTGGATTTTGGGTCAGGCTTAACTAGACGAACTTAATGACATTAAGTGCCTATAAGCATAAAGATGTAACATGGCAAAGAGTTGTGTGTAATATCTATTGGAAAATTTGCATAAGATGCAACTGGCAAATGTTTCCTACCTTAATAATTGGTTATGGTCTCCAGCATTATCAAATGGTAGTGATAATTAATTAAAGTCCTAATTATTATCATCAAAATTTTCTTTTAATCAAATCACTTAAAAGGGTTTTGACAAATGTAAATTTCTTTTGTGGAAAAAAAATGGAAAACAACAACACATTTTCTTTGTGATCTGTAGAAGGACATGTCGAACATGAATAACTTCCATGACTGGTTCAGGACATTGAAAATCATTTTCACAAAGGAGCACAAGTTATACGTCCTAGAGACAACAAGGCCAAATGAACCCGCTCCCACCGTGCTTAAGGCTGATAGAGACGCTTACAAGAAGCACTTTGAAGATGTTGTGGATGTCAAGTGTCTGATGTTATGCTCAATGAACTATGAGTTGAAGAAACATCATGATAACATGGATGTTCTTGAGATCGTTACAAATATTAAGAATATGTACCAAGATCACACAAGACAAGAGAGATATGATGTCTCAAAGGTGTTGTTCAAGTGCAATATAGTTGAAGGAAATCTAGCGGGGGGGGATGTGCTCAAGTTGTTTGGGTTTGTAGAGAACCTAGCAAGATCGGGATTTCCCTTAGGCCAAGAGTTGGCCACATATGTGATTATGCAATCACTACTGGAATCATATAACTAGTTTTTCATGAGCTACAACATGGACAATTTTGATAAGTCATTGTCAGAATTGCTTGGCATGTTGAGAACTACTGAAGCATAATGAAGAAAGAAAAATTCAAATCTATGATGATTATTAGAAAAGACAAGGGAAGTCCAAGGTTAAAGGTAAGGCTAAGAAGAGTTCTAAAGCTAGATAGAAATTGAAATCTTTTGCATTTAAATCAAAGGGAGGGTGAATAAGGAAGGACATTTTCACAATTATTGTCAGGCTTGACACTGAAAAAGGAATTGCCCTCTTTACCTAGAGGAGTTGAGGAAGAATCAAGGGATAGAGATCTCCACTTTAGGTATATATGTTATTGATATATGTACGTCTACATCTTCATCTTTGGTACCAGATACCATATGTATATCTCACATACACTCAAATATGTAGGATCTGAAAAGAAATAAACATTTAAGAAAGGGTGAGGTCAAACTGCACATTGTGAGTGGAGATGTAAAGAGTCAAACCCGATAGGGGATCCACTCAAATGGTAGAATACAAGAGCCATGTAATAATAAAGTAGTATAACATAAACTATTGCAAAGTTACATGATGATCATTTACAATTATTCCTCATCATAAAAGGTGGTATAGAAAAGTAAAAAGTTTATACATCTAATAAATATAATCATATGCAAGACTTGTTGTAGACGGAAACCCGACCATTCTAATCCATCCTTAGGTCCAAAACCCTACAAACATTATTCATGTATCATTGTCTTCTAATGTACCTACACCTGGGTGGAAGGAAACATCACCTACAACATAGGAAATAGGGTATAGTTCAGCAAAGGCTAAGTATGTACATATAATAAACATTTTGGTCATTATATTGGGTTAAAAGTGGGAAAGGAGATGTTCCCACAAGAAGGGGCCATTTGAAATTAGGTAAGTTCAAAAAGTTTATAACAAGAAAAATGAGGCCTATTAACATTTCATATTACACGCATGAGAATAAATGTGCCTTGTCATAATGATTATCTATAATCTCAATATAAAATAATAACTTATGAATGCATAACATTGTTGAATAAATATACCTAAAATAGGTCCATAACACCATAGGATCATGGCCAAAAGAGAAGGGTAGAAACACCCAACTCGGGTGGAAAACTCTCGTACTATATATGTATGGTTGTACATAAGTTCCACTCTTCTAGATATTCTAGTCAAACATGTAGCATGCATAAAATCAAGAGGCAAGACTAGCATTTCAGTCAATTTCTCATAAAAAGTCAATCATAGCAGGTGGGGTGCAAGGACATGTATAACAACCACAAGGGTATAATGAATCAATATATATATATATACATATATATATATATGGAAATATAATTGTCCAAGAAATTGAATTTTCATTATGAATAATGGTTCAAGAGATGCCTCATTAAAAGAATGTAGCTTTCAATCAAATAATGCCCAAAATAGAGGATGTACATACCTATAATCTGAACTTAATATTTCCAATTAAAACTCTAGGTTCATGTGAGGGTCCAAACACCAAGTTCAAACTTTCTCTCCTTCCTTAGGGATTAGAGCATATATTAAAGATTAATTGTATGATTTACACATTAGTATAAGGTCATAAGCCCTACTTTTGTCATTTATGAATTTAAGGGGCTAGATGTGAGAGTTAAGATATGAAAACATTCTCAAATGATCTATTTTCTAAAATATTTCTAAAGATGATTGTTTAGTATTTTTATGATGTCATATAGATTTACTATGGTTTTCTAAGATCTAACCAATTAGAGAGAGGGATACAATAAATTACAACCACTTCAAAAATTTGGGGAACTTATTGGGAAATATGGATCTACCTTTACATGAGGCGCCTAATCTAGGTCACGTCATAGGATTTCATGGTCAATTCAGAACAATTTCACCCACACTATTGTATCCAAAACCAAGGTTTCAAATGCCAATAAAATTCATGAAAGAGTGACACATAAATCAAGTATATGGGGTAGAAGGGTAATATGGGCATATGTGTTCCCTTCCCTTTTGTCCTTGGCACGATCATCTCTACAAGAGCTTCAAGCTCCAGTCAGAACTCGAAAGTGGGGAATCCTCAGTCACAAAAGATATCACCATAGGGATTTTTATGAGGTTCTAGTCCCAAAGACCCATCATCATGACCAGATGGTGGTCATAAGTGAAGAAGATATTTGTTTTCATAGATGGTACGTTGGTCAACATGATATGGAAAGGGAGAGAGATTTAATGCATAGATTGCTCAAGCAGTGAGTTTGTGGAGGTAGTTCAAATCCAAGAACACACACAACACAAATTTGATCCATAGAAACCCTAAGCATGGCATCCATTTTATAGTAAATAGATCAATGTGAATCGATAACCACCACCAAAGTAACGAAAGACCAAAAATAACTACATATATAGATTTGAGGTAGTCTTTATAAAGTAAAGGAACGATCTTCATGCCGCAAACATAGTTGTGAAGCATGTCCATTGAGCGAGTTCTAAATACATGAAACTAGGTTTTGTGGTTACATCCCTGGTGTGAATCACACTAGGAACAAGCACCGGAAACAATTATAAATGGGCATGAGGATGCTTACTGTGGGCTCTGATCTCCAAACCATGACATAAACACGATTAAAACTTAGCGGAAGCGAATCGGTAATCAGCGGAAGACCAAAAATCACGGGAAATTAAAACTTTTCGTGACAAGAGCTTGAATCCATAAAAGCTTCTTTCATAAAGTGAGGTAAACTGTTTACATCTCAGGATAATTACTTCTTGAGTAATTATATACATCAGGATACAAAATCTCAAGATCACTATACAAAAGACTCCAAGACCTGAGAGTACAGAGGACACATAGGACTGACTCTAACTACACCATATGGCAGGACAATCTCCACCTGAGATTACTACTGCCCCTGATGCTGCTGCTGAGACTGATCACCTGTAGGCTGGTTCCTTCGTCTCCGACGTCCACCTAAACAGTTGAAGCCTACGGGGTGATACAATTATACATAATTATCCCAGCGAGAGTTATAACTCTTCGCCAGAAGCTTTATTATAATCATCAAAGAATATCTTAAACAATAAAGCCTTTAAAGCATTCTATAACAGTTGCAAGTATAACAAGATCTCAACCATTTACGAGATATGGAGAATATAAACATTATTGCAATGTAACATCAATCAACTAACTTGGAGTCATCTCTAACAAGTTATACTACATGGTTGATTATGTTTTACAAACAACATTATGCACTGTGGAGATGAGGCTTACCACTCATACTCCAACTGATCGCTGAGAAGCTACATCAGTATCATACATAGGTCATTAAGAGAGTCGGATTCTCATGACCTTCACCTTCCTCAGTCAGTAAGAGGATCACTTGTAGGACATCTCGTGTCTCTACTACTATAGCTCACCAGGGTAAACTTGTCCTTCGCTATACTAGAGTCACAGTGGTGTTCTGTACTCTCTTCATCATCAGGAGGTTTCATATTTACCTACCACTGATATGGATATTTGTGCTTTCTTCGTCATCAGGAGGTTTCATGTTTACCTACCACTGATACGGTATGGAATTATAGTGAAGGATGGATGGATTACACATCTACATCACTTTCCTACACTAGGATGTAAGGTTCTACACATCCATGTACCCCACATACTCAAAAGTATGTGCTCCAGGAGTTCCCTGAGGAAAACCTATTTCACCATCATTTAATTTCTGACAATGATGGATCTATGATCAGGCTCTACATTATACTTGATTAGTTAGGTACATTCAGTATTCTTTAACAGCATGCATTGTTCTGCAAACAATAACAATAGCATAGCAGCTATAAAAGAAGAATACTAAATGTAACAGGCCTAACTCATATCAATCATCATTTCTCATTATCCTCATCACAAGTCATCTCTAAGGCATGACTTTGATGGTATTCATGGTTCTCACAGCCCATTATCAGTATAGGATGCCACTGACAAGACATCCGGTTACTTTACTTATTCATAAGGCTAACAACATGCCTTTAATGAATATAACATCATCATCCATACCTGGATATGATTACCTTCATATCAGAACCTGCATGGTTAATACAACTGATAAAGGTAGTACAAAAATAAGGAATATCCCTCCTACTCTTGTCATAAGAGTTTAAATCTCTACTTCTCATCAAATAGAGTTTAATATTCAAAAGCATGTCATTACCCTTGAATTAGGGTTTACTATTCACATTACATGTCATCATCCTTGAATTAGGGTTTACTATTCACATTACACGTCATCATCCTTGAATTAGGGTTTACTATTCACATTAAGGTGAATTGAACTCATAACATCATCATGTATGAGTAACATCTTCAATGATGATCTTAGATTAGTTAAAAGTTCATCATTTATCATAATTAGGGTTTCTATGATCTCACACAGGTGGATCATACCCTAATTATGCTCATTTATGTGTATTGGGGATGCTTCAATTGAGTTTCCACTTAAAAAGGGTATTTTCTCTCTCTAGAAGTACTTTTTCTCTCTAGAAGTACTTTCTCTCTCATCATAAGGTTAAGTGATGTCAACATTACTCTAAAACAGGTTGGATTGACTTATTTTAGGCTAACATAGCCAAAAACATCACCATTATGTGATTTAGAGTTACTTTCTCTCTCTAGGGTACTTTCTCTCTCTAGAAGTACTCTCTCTTTCATCATACTAATGGTGGATGCTAACATTAGACTAGATCAAGTTGGATAGAGTCATTATGACTAAAAACATCATTCTCATGTAATTAGAGTTTGAATTGAGCAAGGTATAACTCTATTGACCCTTCAGGGGTATTTTGGTAATTCCCCCCATTGATCATCATTATGGTCAAAAACCTTAGTCAAATAACCCCTTACTATCCTAGATTATCATTAGGGTTTGATTTGGGAAACATTGGACCATTTATATTATGAATTGATTGAAAGAAGTCAACTTGGAATCACATTGATTGATTTCAATCATTAATCATCAATTGAGTTGAAATCGGTTGAAAGTGTTGACCGTTTGCCCACTTTGACTTTCCAAGACCGCGAGCCTCTTTCTAACTCCAAGACCGCGAGCCCCCTTAGGCTTCAAGACCGCGAGCCTCTTCAAGTGGTTCAAGACCGCGAAGCCCTATCATTGGTTCAATTGATGTTGAGACCGCGAAGATCAAATTGGAGTTGAGACCGCAAAGAGACGTTGACCGTTTAGCTAGTTTGACCTCAGGACCGCGAGGCCCTTCGTGGTCTTGAGACCGCGAGCCTCCTCTCGGTCTTGAGACCATGAGTCCCCTCATGGTCTTGAGACCGAGAGCCCTCTCACGGTCTTGAGACCGCGAGGCTCACATGGTCTCAGTCGCTTGGTCCATCAACAAAATCAAAGATACAATTGATGGTGTTAACCGATGTTGAAGCCCTCAAAAGGTCAAAGTTATGTTGACCACCTATGGATTGGGTCAACTAAGGTTATGATTAACCAATTGGTCATTCACTTGACCCTCAATTGTTGACCAATTAGGATTGAAAACGATTCAATTAGGGTCTATCAATGTTCACCCATCAACACTCCACAATGTGACTCAACACAAGGTTGAACCCTTCAATTGAGCTCCAATTGGGCCCAAACTTGTCCCAAACGGTCTTGAGGTCATGTGGGTGGACCCCACATGGTCTTGAGACCGTTTGCCTAAGGTTTCATCAAAATCTAAGGTGATTTGATAGGGGTTGAACCATGATTGAGCCATAAAACAGAATTTTGATTAAATTGATAACTTATTTGCAATTAGGTCCTCAATTGGTCAAATTACTTAACCCTAGACCTTCAAAAGGTCTTGGGTAATTTTCCTCACGGTCTTAAGACCGTTTGGTGACCCCCAAACGGTCTTGAGACCGTTTAGGTCAATCAACCCTAAAAACCCTAATTAGGTCACCATAATTTCAGTACTGATTTTATCTAGGGTTAGCCCTAGTACTCACCCTTCAACTCTTAGCCCGTTTGGAATTAGACCATCAAACTTGGTGAGTTGTTAATTAACATAATTTTGAACAGTAATCTCATACGGTCAATGCTTAGTCAACGACCTTACACGGTCTTCAGACCGTTTGCCCAAAAAGGCAATTTCAGACCGTTTGAAAATCAGGAACAAATTCAAATAAAGTTGTTACTTAAAAAGGTCATATCTTCCGATTCCTTTGGAGTTAGCCTCCCAAATTTTGAGGGTAATTATCCTATATAATTAGGAACATATTTCTTATACGGTCCACACCCGGTAAATGGGGCCAAACTGTCTTGGAGACCGTTTTCCATGTCGCGGTCTCGAGACCGTTTGCTCACCTCGCGGTCTTGAGACCGAGAGAGCAAACTTTTGAGACCGTTTAAGGAAGTGAAAAGCGGTGGGTTTTTCTTGGAAATCACGCCTTCATCTCCTAGCTCAAGAACAGTACGAATATCCCATGGATTTGCTTGCAAAATAGCAGGGAAAAGTAGGGAAATACTAAGAGCTATCATCAAAACGCATATAAAGATGCACATAGTAAAGCATGGGTTTAGAGTTATAAAACCCGCCTAAAGCTTGCTTCTTGAGCTCCAAGGTTTGAAGATCCAAGCTCTAATGGCGTCCTTGAGTTCTTACAGGTTGGCCAAGGTGAAAACTCCAAGGAAGGATGAAAAGAGACGGCTAGAAAGGTATGGTTTCAAGAGTTAGCCATGAAGATGACCTTGAATTCGAGTTCTAACCATGGAACTAAGCAAGAAGAGGGGTTTAAACCTACCTTGCACCCCTTGGTCGTCCTCCTTAGCTACAAGGCAGTCCTTGGTCATCTTTGGTGAAATGAAACAGTAAGGGAACGAAGGGTGAGTTCCCTTGCAACTAAGGGAAGGAGAGCTTATATACATGGGGTAGGATTTTCAACATTAGTTCATAAGTTGTCCATAATTCCAACTAGGTCCCTCCTTCTTTACTTGATCGTCCCTTCCTCTTTATTCTAAGGACAAACCTTCTCTTAAGGTCTTAGGAAAAGAAGGTAAAGGAGAGCAAGCTAATAATGAGGTACATACATAAAGAAATATTGCACATATACCCTGATTATTCAATCACAAGGCATATCTCATAACTTGATAATTCAATTGAGGTGACTTCCTCATCATTTCTTCTCTAAATGATGGCAAGAGTCTAAAAAGATACATTAGATGACATATTTCACAATTTGTATCCCTTAATTTGGGTAAATTGCATTTTACCCCAAACTAGGGTTTCAAGCACCGGGATTGCTTCCACAGCTGCACCTTGGTGCCTTAGCTTGGGAAATCCCTCAAACTTTGCTAAAAAGATTTCTCATGATGTCTCAACATCAGAGGAACATCTCATCATGTGCAAATTGCAAGCTAACCCTTTTAACTGGGTAAATTGCACATAGGTCCCTGTATATCAAAACAATGCTACTACTTTTAAATAAAAAGGAGCAAATACTGAGATATATGTTTCTGAGAACTTAATTACATGCTCAGAGTTAATCATAAAGATTTAATTACATATTTAGGCAAAACACCTAGGGTTAACTCATAACCCAGGTGAGGGATGTTACAAATTATCCACCCCTTACAAGGATTTCGTCCCCGAAATCGATAAAACATACTAAGAGAAAAGGGCAGAATACTTCCTTCTCATCTCATCCTCTAACTCCCAAGTGGCTTCTTCAATACCACGATGGTTCCAGAGGACTTTCACAAGACTTATATCTTTCTTCTTTAACTTTTTAATTCGTTTATCAAGGATTGACACTGGTCCCTCCTCATAGGATATGTCATCATTCAATTCTACTTCCATGGGTTGTAGAACTGACTCAGTGTCTGGGTGGCATTTCTTCAACATAGAAATGTGAAACACAGGATGTAACCTCTGTAATTTTGGGGGAAGTTCTAGTTTATATGCTACCTTTCCAATCCGTTCAATGATTGGATAAGGCCCAATATATCTAGGAGCTAACTTCCCTTTTCTTCCAAAATGAAGGACCCCTTTCCAAGGCGAGACCTTAAGATACACTCTGTCTCCAACCTGGAACTCTAAGGGTCTACGACGTTTGTCAGCATAAGATTTCTGCCTATCCTGAGTAGTCTTAATCTTATGTTGTATAACTTTAATCTTTTCCGTGGTTTGCTGCACCAGGTCAGGACCTAACAACTGATGCTCACCAGTCTCAAACCAACACAAGGGTGATCTACAACGTCTACCATATAAGGCTTCATAAGGTGCCATATCAATACTATGCTGATAGCTATTGTTATAGGCAAACTCTATCAAGCTTAGGTGTAGATCCCAACTTCCGGTGAACTGGAGAACACATGCTCGCAACAGGTCTTCTAAGGTTTGTATGGTCCTTTCCGACTGTCCATCAGTCTGTGGATGAAAGGCCGTACTAAACCTCAGCTTAGTGCCTAAGGCTTTGTGCAACTGTTCCCAAAAACGACTGGTAAACTGAGGACCTCTGTCAGAAACTATTGCGACAGGAACTCCGTGCAAACGCACTATCTCTTGAACATACAACTCTGATAACCTTTCAGCAGAACAGGTTGTTTTGACAGGTAAGAAATGTGCTGTCTTAGTCAACCTATCAACAATTACCCAAATGGAATCATGTCCTTTGCTTGTCCTGGGTAGGCCAACAACAAAGTCCATGGTCACATGGTCCCATTTCCACTGTGATATGGGTAAAGGTTGCATTGTTCCTGCAGGCTTCTGGTGTTCAACTTTAACTTGCTGACACACAGGGCACCTCAGAACAAACTCTGCAACGTCCTTCTTCATCCCAGGCCACCAATACAGATCTTTCAAATTCCGATACATCTTGGTGCTCCCTGGATGCATAGCATACATGGAAGAATGGGCTTCTTCCAGGACTAACTTTCTCAAGTTGTCCACATTTGGCACTATCATTCTTCCATTATAACAAGCTACTTGATCTTCTGAGTCATGAAAACCATCTTGCTTCTCATTTCCATACTCAGATCTTATATGTTGAACTGCAGCATCATCTAGCTGTGCCTCTTTAATCTGCTCCCTTAGAGTAGGTTTAATATGCATCTCAGCTAACAAACCGGTTAACAATGACACCTTCAACTGTACATTGTTTTGCCTTAAAGAGATAAGCATATCTCTTCTAGAGCATACTAATGAATGTAGTTGTGCTCTATTCATGGTTGATGTTGCTGATTTCCTACTCAAGGCATCTGCAACAACATTGGCCTTGCCTGGGTGGTAATCAATTGTACAGTCGTAGTCCTTGATTAACTCCATCCAGCGACGTTGCCTCATGTTGAGCTCATGCTGAGAGAAGATATACTTAAGGTTTTTGTGGTCTGTGAAAATCTGGAATGTTTCTCCGTAGAGATAATGCCTCCAGATCTTCAAGGCATGAACCACAGCAGCTAACTCCAAATCGTGTGTTGGATAATTCTCCTCGTGTTTCTTAAGCTGTCGGGAAGCAAAAGAAATCACTTGTTTATCCTGCATCAACACACATCCTATTCCATTCTTGGAAGCATCACAGAAAACTATATACCCTTTTCCTTGTTCAGGTAGCACTAGCACAGGTGCACTTGTCAACCTCTCTTTCAGCAGCTGGAAAGATTGTTGACACTTCTCACTCCAAGAAAAAGGAACCTCTTTCCGGGTTAACTTGGTCAAAGGTAAAGCTATAGAACTAAAGTTCTTTATGAACCTTCGATAATAGCTAGCTAACCCCAAGAAACTTCAAATTTCCGTCGGTGTCTTCGGTTGTTCCCATTGTAGAACAGATTCTACCTTTGTAGGGTCAACACGAATTCCCGAGGCAGATATCACATGTCCAAGAAAAGATACCTCCGGCAGCCAGAATTCACACTTGCTAAACTTAGCGTACAACTTATGTTCTCTTAGCAAGGTCAAAGCTTGGCGAAGATGCTGCTCATGCTGCTGAGCATCCTTACTATAGATTAGAATGTCATCTATGAAGACGACAACACACTGATCAAGGAAAGGTCGAAAAACTCTATTCATGAGTTCCATAAATGCAGCTGGTGCATTGGTTAGTCCAAACGACATAACCGTGAACTCATAGTGACCATATCTTATCCTAAAGGCAGACTTGGATATGTCACTATCCTTAATACGGAGTTGATGATATCTAGACCTCAAGTCTATTTTTGAAAAGACTGTTGCACCGCGCAAGTGGTCAAAGAGATCATCAATTCTCGGCAGAGGATACTTATTCTTTATTGTTACTTTATTGAGTTGTCTGTAGTCAATGCACAACCGCATTGACCCATCTTTCTTTTTAACAAACAAGACCGGAGCACCCCAAGGTGAAGTACTCGGTCGGATAAAACCTCTCTCAAGTAACTCTTGAAGCTGTTTCTTGAGTTCTGCCATCTCGGCAGGCGCCATCCTATACGGAGTTTGAGCTATGGGTTTTGTATCTGGAAACAGATTGATTTCAAAGTCAATCTCCCGAGGTGGTGGTATACCAGGAAGTTCTTCAGGAAACACATCTCCGAATTCCCTGACTATAGGAACTTCGGCAGGATTGGAACTTTCCTTGGTAACATCTACCACATGGGCTAAGAATGCATAACATCCTTGCCTCAACAGCTTATCAGCAACCATAGCTGACACAAGACAGGTGGGAAGAATCTTTCTTTCACCTTGAAAGATCCATGTGTTGCTTTCATCAGCAAACACAGCCAACTTGGACTCACAATCCAAGACAACTCTATACCTTTCTAAGGTATCCATCCCGAGGATTATATCAAATCCCTGCATATCAAGTGGTATAAGATCCACTTGAATGCGATGGTCAGAAAAGAACAAGATGCAGGGAGAACATACCTCCTGCAAAACGGCAGACCCACTCAACGGAGTCTCTAACAACAAACTATCTGCTCTATGACTAACAGTCACATTGCAGTTACGAATCATTTCATGAGTGATGAAAGAGTGCGTAGCACCCGGATCAATCAGAACAGATACAACACAGGATGTAGACATATCAGAATATAAAAATTTCATCAGACCTGCCACTACCCGTGGATTGACCATTGCCTCAGGTGGGTTCATAGCATAGAACCTCGCAGTCGCCTGGTGTTGAGGTGGTGCTGATGATCCAGCTTGAGACGCTTGTCCACGTCCTCAAGCTGCTCCTTGATGTTGTCTATTCTGAGATCCCTGTTGATTCTGTCTCGGGGTTTGTTGTGTCACACCGACAGGCCTAGAACGGCAATCCTTCATCAAGTGTCCCACCTTACCACAGTTGTAGAAACTCTTCTCCTGTTGCTGTGGTCTGGGTGGTCCAGTAACTGACACTGATGCAGAACTGTGCATCCCTTGAAGCGGTTGACTCCGTCCTCTACCTCTTCTTGGTGTCCATTGAGTTTGAAAACTCGATCTGGGTGGTGGAGGGTTAGGTGCATAGAATCTAGGTTTCTTGGAATCCCTAGATGAAGAACCCTGGAACTGTGGATATCTTTTATGGGTTTGTCTTTTCTCAACCACAGATCTCTCTATCCTTCGGACTGACTCAACGAAGGTAGAGAATCTCTCTCTGTTTTCTAAGGCAGACACAGGGGTTGACATATCAGAATTCAAACCCTTTTCAAATCTTCTGATTCTTTCCTCGTCTGTAGCAGCCATGTGCGGACAGAACCGCAACAACTCCATGAACTTAGCTTCATACTCACTAATGTTCATCATACCCTGCCTTAGTTTCTCAAACTGAGAGATCTTCTCATCTAGGAAGGTCTTTGGAAAATATCTATTGATAAATTCCCGACGAAACTCTTCCCATGAGAACTCTACTCCAGGTCTCTTCTGCTCTTCCATGTTCCACCAGTGACCAGCACTGCCTTTGAGAAGATAGACAGCATGTCTAACCTTCTCAGCTTCCAGAATCATAAGAATCCTGAAAGCCTTCTCCAACTCTGTCAACCATAAGTCAGCATCTGCAGGGTCGGCAGTTCCAAAGTACTCGGTAGCTCCGACACGACGAAGTCGTTTGAACGTCTTACCGATACCTTGTACTTCATGCTGGACAGGTGCCCTAGGTGCAGGAATGGGCATCCTATCAGTTATATGTGTCATGGCAATCATGAACTGCCCGAACATCGTCTGTGCAGCTGGATCACTCATGTCAGCTGGGTCGAACTGGGGTGGCTCTCTTGGTGACTCAGGTGCAGGTTGTTCTATTCTCGGGACTCTTGTACCGCCTCGAGGTGCACTAGCACTACTCTCTGCCACGTGCTCATCACAATGTTCTGACATTCTTATGTATCTTATTCTCCTGAGGAGCAGAAGATTCTATTAGATGAGGAAGGAGTACTAAAGGTAGACTCGACATCCTAAGTCCTATGCCTCTGTAGACTCAACTGAACCTGGAGCTCTGATACCACTAGTTGTGGGCTCTGATCTCCAAACCATGACATAAACACGATTAAAACTTAGAGGAAGCGAATCGGTAATCAGCGGAAGACCAAAAATCACGGGAAATTAAAACTTTTCGTGACAAGAGCTTGAATCCATAAAAGCTTCTTTCATAAAGTGAGGTAAACTGTTTACATCTCAGGATAATTACTTCTTGAGTAATTATATACATCAGGATACAAAATCTCAAGATCACTATACAAAAGACTCCAAGACCTGAGAGTACAGAGGACACATAGGACTGACTCTAACTACACCATATGGCAGGACAATCTCCACCTGAAATTACTGCTGCCCCTGATGCTGCTGCTGAGACTGATCACCTGTAGGCTGGTTCCTTCGTCTCCGACGTCCACCTAAAAAGTTGAAGCCTACGGGGTGAGAAAATTATACATAATTATCCCAGCGAGAGTTATAACTCTTCGCCAGAAGCTTTATTATAATCATCAAAGAATATCTTAAACAGTAAAGCCTTTAAAGCATTCTATAACAGTTGCAAGTATAATAAGATCTCAACCATTTAGGAGATATGGAGAATATAAACATTATTGCAATGTAACATCAATCAACTAACTTGGAGTCATCTCTAACAAGTTATACTACATGGTTGATTATGTTTTACAAACAACATTATGCCCTGTGGAGATGAGGCTTACCACTCATACTCCAACTGATCGCTGAGAAGCTGCATCAGTATCATACATAGGTCATTAAGAGAGCCAGATTCTCATGACCTTCACCTTCCTCAGTCAGTAAGAGGATCACTTGTAGGACATCTCGTGTCTCTACTACTATAGCTCACCAGGGTAAACTGGTCCTTCGCTATACTAGAGTCACAGTGGCGTTCTGTACTCTCTTCGTCATTAGGAGGTTTCATATTTACCTACCACTGATACGGATATCTGTGCTTTCTTCATCATCAAGAGGTTTCATGTTTACCTACCACTGATACGATATGGAATTATAGTGAAGGATGGATGGATTACACATCTACATCACTTTCCTACACTAGGATGTAAGGTTCTACACATCCATGTACCCCACATACTCAAAAGTATGTGCTCCAGGAGTTCCCTGAGGAAAACCTATTTCACCATCATTTAATTTCTGACAATGATGGATCTATGATCAGGGCTCTACATTATACTTGATTAGTTAGGTACATTCAGTATTCTTTAACAGCATACATTGTTCTGCAAACAATAACAATAGCATAGCAGCTATAAAAGAAGAATACTAAATGTAACATGCCTAACTCATATCAATCAGCATTTCTCATTATCCTCATCACAAGTCATCTCTAAGGCATGACTTTGATGGTATTCATGGTTCTCACAGCCCATTATCAGTATAGGATGCCACTGAGAAGACATCCGGTTACTTTACTTATTCATAAGGCTAACAACATGCCTTTAATGAATATAACATCATCATCCATACCTGGATATGATTACCTTCATATCAGAACCTGCATGGTTAATACAACTGATAAAGGTAGTACAAAAATAAGGAATATCCCTCCTACTCTTATCATAAGAGTTTAAATCTCTACTTCTCATAAAATAGAGTTTAATATTCAAAAGCATGCCATTACCCTTGAATTAGGGTTTACTATTCCAATTACATGTCATCATCCTTGAATTAGGGTTTACTATTCACATTACACGTCATCATCCTTGAATTAGGGTTTACTATTCACATTAAGGTGAATTGAACTCATAACATCATCATGTATGAGTAACATCTTCAATGATGATCTTAGATTAGTTAAAAGTTCATCATTTATCATAATTAGGGTTTCTATGATCTCACACAGGTGGATCATACCCTAATTATGCTCATTTCTGTGTATTGGGGATGCTTCAATTGAGTTTCCACTTAAAAAGGGTATTTTCTCTCTCTAGAAGTACTTTTTCTCTCTAGAAGTACTTTCTCTCTCATCATAAGGTTAAGTGATGTCAACATTACTCTAAAACAGGTTGGATTGACTTATTTTAGGCTAACATAGCCAAAAACATCACCATTATGTGATTTAGAGTTACTTTCTCTCTCTAGGGTACTTTCTCTCTCTAGAAGTACTCTCTCTTTCATCATACTAATGGTGGATGCTAACATTAGACTAGATCAAGTTGGATAGAGTCATTATGACTAAAAACATCATTCTCATGTAATTAGAGTTTGAATTGAGCAAGGTATAACTCTATTGACCCTTCAGGGGTATTTTGGTAATTCCCCCCATTGATCATCATTATGGTCAAAAACCTTAGTCAAATAACCCCTTACTATCCTAGATTATCATTAGGGTTTGATTTGGGAAACATTGGACCATTTATATTATGAATTGATTGAAAGAAGTCAACTTGGAATCACATTGATTGATTTCAATCATTAATCATCAATTGAGTTGAAATCGGTTGAAAGTGTTGACCGTTTGCCCACTTTGACTTTCCAAGACTGCGAGCCTCTTTCTAACTCCAAGACCGCGAGCCCCCTTAGGCTTCAAGACCGCGAGCCTCTTCAAGTGGTTCAAGACCGCGAAGCCCTATCATTGGTTCAATTGATGTTGACACCGCGAAGATCAAATTGGAGTTGAGACCGCAAAGAGACGTTGACCGTTTAGCTAGTTTGACCTCAGGACCGCGAGGCCCTTCGCGGTCTTGAGACCGTGAGCCTCCTCTCGGTCTTGAGACTGTGAGTCCCCTCACGGTCTTGAGACCGCGAGCCCTCTCACGGTCTTGAGACCACGAGGCTCACATGGTCTCAGCCGCTTGGTCCATCAACAAAATCAAAGATACAATCGATGGTGTTAACCGATGTTGAAGCCCTCAAAAGGTCCAAGTTATGTTGACCACCTATGGATTGGGTCAACTAAGGTTATTCTTAACCAATTGGTCATTCACTTGACCCTCAATTGTTGACCAATTAGGATTGAAAACGATTCAATTAGGGTCTATCAATGTTCACCCATCAACACTCCACAATGTGACTCAACACAAGGTTGAACCCTTCAATTGAGCTCCAATTGGGCCCAAACTTGGCCCAAACGGTCTTGAGGTCATGTGTGTGGACCCCACATGGTCTTGAGACCGTTTTCCCAAGGTTTCATCAAAATCTAAGGTGATTTGATAGGGGTTGAACCATGATTGAGCCATAAAACAGAATTTTGATTAAATTGATAACTTATTTGCAATTAGGTCCTCAATTGGTCAAATTACTTAACCCTAGACCTTCAAACGGTCTTGGGTAATTGTCCTCGCGGTCTTAAGACCGTTTGGTGACCCCCAAACGGTCTTGAGACCGTTTAGGTCAATCAACCCTAAAAACCCTAATTAGGTCATCATAATTTCAGTACTGATTTTATCTAGGGTTAGCCCTAGTACTCACCCTTCAACTCTTAGCCTGTTTGGAATTAGACCATCAAACTTGGTGAGTTGTTAATTAACATAATTTTTAACAGTAATCGCATACGGTCAATGCTTAGTCAACGACCTTACACGGTCTTGAGACCGTTTGCCCAAAAAGGCAATTTCAGACCGTTTGCAAATCAGGAATAAATTCAAATAAAGTTGTTACTTAAAAAGGTCATATCTCCCGATTCCTTTGGAGATAGCCTCTCAAAGTTTGAGGGTAATTAGCCTATATAATTAGGAACAGATTGCTTATACGGTCCACACCCGGTCAATGGGGACAAACGGTCTAGGAGACCGTTTTCCCTGTCACGGTCTCGAGACCGTTTGCTCACCTCGCGGTCTTGAGACCGAGAGAGCAAACTTTTGAGACCGTTTAAGGAAGTGAAAAGCGGTGGGTTTTTCTTGGAAATCACGCCTTAATCTCCTAGCTCAAGAACAGTACGAATATCCCATGGATTTGCTTGCAAAATAGCAGGGAAAAGTAGGGAAATACTAAGAGCTATCATCAAAATGCATATAAAGATGCACATAGTAAAGCATGGGTTTAGAGTTATAAAACCCGCCTAAAGCTTGCTTCTTGAGCTCCAAGCTTTCAAGCTCCAAGCTCTAATGGCGTCCTTGAGTTCTTACAGGTTGGCCAAGGTGAAAACTCCAAGGAAGGATGAAAAGAGACGGCTAGAAAGGTAGGGTTTCAAGAGTTAGCCATGAAGATGACCTTGAATTCGAGTTCTAACCATGGTAAGAAAGAAGAGGGGTTTAAACCTACCTTGCACCCCTTGGTCGTCCTCCTTAGCTCCAAGGCAGTCCTTGGTCGTCTTTGGTGAAATGAAACAGTAAGGGAACGAAGGGTGAGTTCCCTTGCAACTAAGGGAAGGAGAGCTTATATACATGGGGTAGGATTTTCAACATTAGTTCATAAGTTGTCCATAATTCCAACTAGGTCCCTCCTTCTTTACTTGATTGTCCCTTCCTCTTTATTCTAAGGACAAACCTTCTCTTAAGGTCTTAGGAAAAGAAGGTAAAGGAGAGAAAGCTAATAATGAGGTACATACATAAAGAAATATTGCACATATACCCTGATTATTCAATCACAAGGCATATCTCATAACTTGATAATTCAATTGAGGTGACTTCCTCATCATTTCTTCTCTAAATGATGGCAAGAGTCTAAAAAGATACATTAGATGACATATTTCACAATTTGTATCCCTTAATTTGGGTAAATTGCATTTTACCCCAAACTAGGGTTTCAAGCACCGGGATTGCTTCCACAGCTGCACCTTGGTGCCTTAGCTTGGGAAATCCCTCAAACTTTTCTAAAAAGATTTCTCATGATGTCTCAACATCAGAGGAACATCTCATCATGTGCAAATTGCAAGCTAACCCTTTTAACTGGGTAAATTGCACATAGGTCCCTGTATATCAAAACAATGCTACTACTTTTAAATAAAAAGGATCAAATACTGAGATATATGTTTCTGAGAACTTAATTACATGCTCAGAGTTAATCATAAAGATTTAATTACATATTTAGGCAAAACAACTAGGGTTAACTCATAACCCAGGTCAGGGATGTTACACTTACTGACTCTTTAATTTGACTATGGTAGTAAAAAATGCTAGATTGAGGTTGTCATCACCGAGGAAGAATATCAGCTTTGTGGCACTGCCTCAAGGAGCACAACCTTCTACCGACTATGAAGGAGACTCTTATGAAGTCTGAGGATGCTTTTTGGAGAAATTGAAGGTGGTTCAATGCAGAGATATCAAGTGGGTGTGGTGACTGCAACCATTGGAAGAGGGGGAGAGTTAGATGTTTTGTATCTAGATCCTAAGAGAGATTGAGTTAGGGCTTAATGGAACTGGAATGGAAAGATAAATTGAAAGGTATAAATCATGAGAAATAGTTGTATGTAGAGGGAGAATGATGAGGATGTCACTCTACTACAGTGAACTAGTCATTCGTGAGTGGGAGAGTTAGAGGTAGAAGATAGAGTCAACCAGTCTGACCCGACTGGCCCGTGTGACAGAGAAGGTGACTGAGCATAGTCGGATGTACGTGACATGTAGATAATATGAAAATTAGAGAAAAACATTTGACATCAAATTACATCTGATAAGTATTATTTAAACTCATATCCTAACTTCTAAATGGCTATCAGAGGTGTATTTGATATAATTAAGCCCAAAATTGATAGATTAGCTAATTGGATATGAGTAACATGAATTGGATGTAGTTTTGCATTTTGATATTATGTATGTTACTTTTATGTCATTATACATTAATCACTTAAAAAGGTGGTCATCTTATCCTATTAGCCAAATGGGGTGAATCCTTTCAAGTTATCTCTAAATCTCTCACTCTAGGACTCCAGGGTTACTACTAGGATCAAGGCATTATATTTTTATTATTACTTACTAATTCAATAATTAAATTATTAGGGTTAATTATTTTTTGAAATGACATGTTCATGGGATAGTAATGTGTCAATTAGGGTTGTTAGAAACCAAACAAAGTCTAATCTTGTCCTAAAGTAGGGAAATATGAGTACTAAGACATTTCTAATTGAAAAGGGTCAAGTAAAGGAAAGAAGGAGATTGGATAATAGCCTAGTCGAGCAAATCCCTAGAAGAATGAAGGGTCTACCTATATGTCTAGGATTGAGTATGTTATAGGAGAAAGATTTGTTGCCACTGTAGTTGAAACCTATCATTTATCTATGAGCAGTGGGCTTGTAATAGAGTTGGACAATTGTTATTTTGTACAAACCATTAATAGAAACATCATTTATGTATTTTTATGGACAAGAATGGATTTGATTTTCATATAAAGAATGATTTATGTTATATTTCTAAAGATGAGATCTTTTATGGAAGTTCTCCAATGTCCTATGGTATATACATATTAGGTCTAGAGACAAATATTTATAACGTAAATACCAAAATTTTAAAACTTGATAACTCAAAGGAAACATATGTTTTGCATTGTCATCTAGGACACATCAGTGAGAAACACATTTCTAGACTCCATAAAGATGGTTATTTAGACTTTTGACCTTGAATCAATAGAGAAATATGAGTCTTGTTTTGTTGGGAAAGATGACAAAAGCTCGTTTCACTGGTAACAATGAGAGAGCAAGTGATCTATTAGGACTCATATATACTGATGTAAGCAGCCCTTTTAGAATGAATTCTAGAGATGGTTACCAATACTTCATTATGTTTATAATGAATTCAATAGGTATGGCTACATGTACTTAATCAAACATAAGTGCAGGGCCCTTGAAAAGATCAAGGATTTCATGAATGAAGTACAGAACTAACTTGGTAAAAGTATTAAAGCACTTTGCTATGATCGAGGAGAAAAATACTAAAGCCAATAGTTTTAGGATCTTATATGAAACCGTGGTATGGCATCACAAAGGACTCCGCCTAGAGCACTACAACATAATGTGTATCCAAAAGAAGGAACCATTCATTACTAGATATGGTGTGGTCAATGATGAGTTTTGCTAGTCTTCCAAATTCCTTCTAGGGATATGCTCTAGAAAATATAGCGTTTACACTTAACCATGTACCATATAAATTGGTTCTAAAGACACCATATGAGATATGATATGGGAAGTGTCCCAATGTATCCTTTATGAAGATTTGAGGATGTGAAGCTTTTGTGAGAGCGTAGTTTCCCAAAAAGCTTATAGCTAAATCAGGTAAATGTTATTTTGTTGTATATCCTAGGGGAACCAAAGGATGATACTTTTATACTCCATCTAAAAACAATGTGTTTGTTTGTAGGGATTTTTTATTCCTATAAAAGGAACTTGTCTCCAAAAGAATCACTTTGAGGAAAGTAGAACTTGAAGAGTTTTGAGACCAACACAAAAACATTGAAATTGAAGAGGTATAAAAGGAACATGAGGAGTCATAAACTTTTATGGAATCTCAAATTCCTCACGTAACATAGGAACCTCACAGATCTAGTAGGACATGCCTTGAGCCTGAAAGATTTGGTTGTCTTGTGGTTGAGGAAGGCAATGAGTTGGTCATTGATGATGATCTAGAAACCTACATAGAATCTCTTAAGGACCGGAGTCTGGGAAGTGGATTGAGGCCATGAAATCTGAGATGGAATCCATTTACACCAACATGGCATGGACCGTGGCAGATCCACCTAAAAGGGTAAAACCCATAGGCTGGAAATGGGTCTTCAAGAAGAAGACTGACATGGATGGTAATGTGCAAACCTATAAAGGTCGATTGGTTGCAAAGCGTTTTAGCCAAGTTCAAGGTGTGGACTATGCCAAAACCTTTTCTTTAGTTTCCATGGTTAAATACACTAGGATCATGCTTGCCATTGCAGTTTATTCTGACTATGAGATTTGGTGGATGGATGTTAAAACCACACTCCTTAATAGGAATATACTTGAGGATGTGTACATGATACAAACTAAGGGTTGTATAAATCCAAAGGAAGCGAATAAAGTATATAAGAGACGAAGGTCAATTTATGGATTGAAACAAGCATCTCAGAGTTGGAATCTTCAATTTGACAAAATAGTCAAAGAGATTGGGTTTAGTCAAAATGAAGGTGAACCATGTGTTTACAGAAAGGTTAGTGGGAGCTTGATTGTACTCCTCATATTGTATCTAAATGACATACTATCACTAAGGAATGACATCCCTACCTTACAAGCAGTAAACACCTGGATGGGAAATACATTCTCTATGAAGGACTTAGGCAAAGCATCCTATATCTTAGGAATAAGGATCTCTAGAGTAGATCTAGAGGACTTCTTAGACTAATCCAAAGCACATACATAAGCAAAGTGTTGAAAAGGTTCAACATGGATAAATGAAAGAGAGAAAACTTACCCATGTCTCATGGTGTTAGTATTTGTAGAGCTCAATATATGAGTTCTTGTGAAGAATGAGAGCACATAAGTAAGATTCTTCATACGTTTCCAATTGGATCTATCATGTATGTTGTAAGGCCCCTAACCTAGATTAAGTTCTTGGTTGTGTTTGTTTGTCTTAATAAGATGCTTAAACCTTAAGATAATCTTTTAAGATGCTTTAATATCATGTGACATGCTTGTGGTTTCAGTTTGGTCATGTTTGGATGTTGTTTCAGCTATGTTTGCTTATTTTGGACCACATTGCAATTTACCTATGTTGAGAGGTTATCTTGCCATTTGTCATATGTAGGTTGTGCCCTTGGTTCCTTGGCATCATGAGAGAGAATATGGTTCTTTGGGGTGCCTTGTTGAGCCTTGGTTTGAGGAGGAGAGAGAAGGTGACATGTTGAGTGTTATTTCTAGGGTTTGCTTGGATGACCTAGGTTGGTGTTGACCTTGTATTAATCATTTGATTTTCTTGGTTTTCATCGACCTTTCTTGATGTTCCTTGATGTTTTCTTTTTGTTCAAAGGTGGTCTTGAGAGTGTGATGAAGTCTCTTCGGCCGCAGAGCCTTCCTTCTCTTCTTTTAGGTTAAAGAGAACTTAAGGTTTGGTAGTCTAACCAGAGTAGCCCAGTTGGTTGTGGCTCGGTAAGTCCAGATAAAGGAACCAAGTTCGAATCATGCCAAAGGGTGCTATGTGAAAGGCACTCCACCCTAACTAGGTGTGGGAGGGGGTGACCAGACCACACCCTCTCATGCCTCGAGAGTTTACGCTGTCTGGGGGTGTCACAAAAGTGGCGCTTCTACGGGGGCGGTTCTCTCATAAATAAAAAAAGTTTGGTTTGGTCACTTGGATTTTGAGTGTCTTTGACCGCTGGGCCTTGTGTCTAGTTTCCTTTCGACTGATGGTCCTCTAGGACCAAATTAGGTCATTGGTTTTCCTTGTTTTTCATGACCTTGTTGCATGCATGGTTTAGTGGATGCATGGTTGTTGTGTGGTGGACATGTGGAACTTGTGTGCATGACACCTAACCTCTTTGGTATCTCTTTACTTTTGGGTATATGTACCCCTCTTCTTTCATGCATATGATCCTTTTGCACCCTATTTCCCTCTCTCATCATTGGAGATCATACCTAGAAGCTTGGTGGTGAAGAAGAAACTCATCCTTAGAGCTTTGGGGTTTGATCCTCTTGCATGTGGTGACCTTGAGTGGAACCAATATTCTTTTGTGACCCCCATGTTCCAATATTGTGGGAAGATGATAAACTTAGGCTTGGTGATAGCATTGTGAGGTAAACCCTAATCAACTATATGTGAAACCCTAACCATTATCTCAAGTGTGTGATGTACTCATTGAGCTTGCTTAAAGTAACTACCATTGTGATGATGTTTTCTCTCCTACTTGTGTAAACCTAACCTTATAGGTGATTGAGTGACATAGCTAGTGAATGCTATGATGATACTTATATAAGACAGAGTGATGGTTATGAGCCTTTATGAGGCATGTTGAGATGATGATGTGACACGAGGATTATGTGATTGGGTCCTATGACCTGGAAGAGGATCAATGCCTAGTGTGAGGTGTTATCCTCCACTGATGTGATGAGGGATTGATATCACATGGAAGTGTGATGATTGTGATAGCCTTCTATAGTAGTGGTATTATGTGATGATGTGACAAGTTTATACTTCAACATTTTATATCTTCTAGAGTTGTATTATGCCCTTATCTTTGTATAACTTGTTTAAGGTTTATACGTCGTAACTTGATTGATTCTACAAGATACTCATTTGGATTAACTAATCAAGTAAAACCCTAATCAAGAAGTTGCCATGTGCCATAGATCCATTTTCAGCATCAGTACTAGCTGGATGGTAAAATGAGCAATCCCTGGGGGAATCTCATGTTGGCTAAATTGGACATTGTTATAATCCCTTTGTTTTGATGATGACAAACATTTCATTCTTTTGGATCTAACATGCTACTTGAGTGTTGCAGGAATAAAGTGGATGACAAATATTTGGAAGATCTATATGCTAAATTGCTTTAATTTCATGAATGTAATCAATTGTAAAACTTGTACAAATATATAATGTAAAAGTACTTAGACATCATGTAAATCAAGTGTTATATCTTCCTTAGCCAATCAAAACACTTAGATAGGTCATCCCCTTCAATAGTGTCACAACTGCAAACTCATACACACACTTAGTATCTGGTTCAAAACATTGAAACAGGGTCATTCTCGGTCGACAAACTCCTCGACCGAGACACTATCGGTCAACAAATTCCTCGATCGAGAATGACCCAGGTAGCCATTAGACACAAAAAACAAAGTAGTTGGGAGTTGGATCAGAACGTTATATACACTTAACTCCAGGCAGTCCCTCGGTTGACAAAACTTCGATCGACTGGGATCTCGGTCGACAATTCCTCGACCGAGAATGTCTCTGTCTGAACTTTTCAGGATTAATTAACTAGCCATTGTTAGTGCAACTAATGGATACCTAACGACTAGTTGAGCACTTAGAACCCCCTAGAATGTGTTTAGAACGTCCTTAAGCATCCATAGGCCATTCCTATAAATAGGACAAGCCATAGGACACCCAAAGTACACTTGTGCAACACTTGAGCATATACTTGTAATTAGCTATTCATTCTTGTGAGCAATAGAGCAATTCCAACAATTGGCTATTCATTCCCATTGCTCTAATTTCGTGTCCTATAGGCTAGCATCTCCTATCCACAACACTTACACTTCTATATAAATTGGTTAGGAGATCAAAACACTTGATATAGGAAATCAAGCCTTGAGCTACAAGTGGTTATGTAATTTCTATTTTTCCTTCTTGTTCCTTTATATCTTTTGTATTCTCCTTGCTACTCCTAGGATTGGAGGCTGCAGATTGGAGAGGGTTTGACTTCTCAGGTGGAGAAGGGTCTTCTCGGCAGAGAAGGTGGACTTTGGACTACTTCAAGAAGGTTATCTCAACGGGAAGCTACTTCAAGGGGAGCTTGAGGTTACTTCATGGAAGCCTTCTTCAAGGTTGGTGAGACTACTTCTAGGTGAAGGCTGTCCGAAGGGTTTGGTGAAAGAATTGTAATTTTATGTAATATCCTTGCGAGGTAATAAAATTTAATTCTTTCAAAATCCTGGTTGGGTAAGAAACCGGGTAGTGGATTGACTGCCTTAGTATTTGCTAAGGTTGGAACCACTCTAAATCCTTGTCCCCTTGTCCAATATTTTTGTGGTTTCTTGCTTTGGTTAAATTATTTATAAAATATTCATAAAACCCTATTCACCCCCCCTCTAGTGGTTTTTTCAATTGGTATCAGATCAGGCTTCAAGGAGCTCTAATCGAGTCTTGAAGAATGAAGGGTGGTGGTGTCTACAACCGCAAGAAAAGTAAAAGCATGAACCAATCTTCAACAAGTTGCAATTGGTGTTTAGGAACAAGGCACACTACATGTCACGGAACTGTTCTTACCCCAATCCCAATCCTACTGTCTAGACAGTAGAAAAAGGATTGAAGTGCCTGTCCCTGAGTGGCCCGATAGGATCTAACACACTGGCATATACAATAAGAAATAAATAACTCAAAACAGGATAATTGAAAAACAAACTAACCCAATATGGAGATATATCTGATTTATCCTTGTCATCTGAGTGTATGAGTGCAGAAGCGATCTTATTTTAATATTCCATTTGTAATGCCTAAAATCAAGAAAATCAAGACACAATCATGCAATTGCACGGTACGCTATCAAAATCAAGAAAAACTGTTTATACGAAAAATATGTATACTTGGCAGGACTTATATTTCAAAGAATAATAAGCAATTTGCAAATCCAACATTTATTCGACAAGTTTTTCAAGCAATTCAACTTTTATTACGAGTTCCCATTATGCTGTAATTCAAGAAGCATGCTTATATATTTTGTATGACTCTATTACCCCAACGCGATGGGGAAGGTCACTAGGCCCCTTTTCACCATAGGAACATAGGAAGCCAATGTACAAGTCCCACCTCCAAATGAGGGGGTTGTTGTACTCAATATCAACATTATCAATATCATCATCATTATCAATATACGGGCAGTCATAATGGGCATTCAATTTATGTTTTCATGTTTTTCAAAATATAATATAGAAAAATAGAAGACTAATCATAGGGAACAATAGCTCATCCAAATAACTAGCCAAGCATACGGTCAAGAGATACATAAAAGTATCTTCAATACAATCAAGGAGGAGTTATATAAATAGCGTACCTTTCACCGAGATTTCGAGTATTAATCAACTAGAGTAGAAGATCAGGGTCTCAAGTGGTTCCTAGATCAATCACGATATGGATCGAGGATCAAGATCATATTATAGACCAAAATCAAGTACACCAAATTAGGGTTTTCCAATCCTATTCATCCCTAAGGTAGATCATTCATATATAGTCAACATTATATCAAGATTTCAATATTTACTCAAGTGCCAAGCATAATCGAGGATGGATGATCTACCTAGGTATTTTAGGAATATATGTCAACCCTAAATATTATCACCATTATTCAAGTCATCATCAAGTCTTTAGGTCATCATCATGTTACATACCATCATTGGAATTCCAGATTAGGTTGATGGGTCAAAACTATATCAATTATTTTGCAATATCAAGATTACTCATCATCAAGATTATTATCAAGATTGAATCAAGTAAAAAGATCTAGATTCACTAATGATTCACTTTCAAGAGTAGATGATTCAAAAAGATCAGATCTAGGTTACAAAATATCATCAGAGTCCAAAAAAAAAGGATTTTCAAGGATTAAAAGTCATTATTGAGCCATATGACAAATTAAATGATCAAGAGTGTATGATCTAGGGTTATCAGTGAGACTCGTTTAGAATCAGGATTCAAAACTATTTTTAATGGATTCACTAGATTTTTCTGATCAAGATAGACTACATGTTCATAATTTTTGGAGCTAGGGTGTATTTTATATGATTAAAACAAGATCTGGGCATGTAATTGAATATTTGTCAGAGAAGAGAAAATAACACCTTAATTGCGAAATATGAGGGCCGTTTGATGTGTAAAGGACGGCTGAGATTTGAACACATAGGTGAGGCCGCTCCTTGCTGGGCAGTCTGGTTCAGAGGCTAAATCAACCGGTTCACACTTGATTTCTTGGCTTGGTTCAACTGAGTATAGGACCGAGGCTCCCCTTTCCTGGACCGGCCGGTCCAGGATTCTTTCTTCCTCACGCGCACAGGCTTCCTTGCGAGCCCAGAAACAGGGTGGAGGAGCCTCACCGGCGTGGAGGGCTTTAGGTGTAGCAGTGGGCGACGGAGGCCACGAGTAGGCTGTCCTGGTTCGCCACTGTCTCGCGAACTCGGTGGGGGCCAAAGACAGGGGGAGGAGGCGAGAAACTGAGATGCCCAAAACGGCCGTGCGGCAGCGTCGTGGAGGCACAGTGACCGGTGAAGAAGGGAGTGAGAGAGAGAGAGAGAGGGCACGGAGTGGGAAAAGGGGGTGCCGTTCGTCTTCGTGGGGGTGGACCGAAAGCAAAGGAGGGTTTATATAGTGTTTTACTGCTAGGGTTAGGGCTACTAGAGGGGGCGGCACACCCCACAAGTCGGCTAGCTTCCTTGGCCTCCAAGCTATGTATTCGCAGCGCCCAAACCACATGGAAGGTTTGAGAGGGGGTGTGGAGTCATCGGCCGAGCTATCAGGCGCAATCCGGCTCTGGTTGGCCGATCGGGGTCGGGGCCATGGTGCTGGTCCACCGTGGTCTTTCCAAACCAGGCGCAAGGTAGGGGATGACCCCAGCGCCGTTGGATCAAAATCCAAGGCTGCTGGGTCACCCACCTTGCCCAGCGGCGCCCCAAGCAAGGAATGGACCGGGCCCAACAAGGAAAAGGGAGGGAAAAAGGAAGGAAAAAGGGCTAAAAAGCTAAGAAAATGTTAGAATCTTAGAAAAATCATAACAAATCGTAGGAAGGTCCAAATAGTCTCAAATTTGGACCATAGCTTCATAAAAACGTGGAGAACGTTTATAAAATGTTTGAGGACAAGAAGATGAATTTTGATGGGTCAATTTCTTTATTTGTACAAAGTGATGAATTAATCAAATATAAGGTGTTATAATGTGTTTAAAGTTCACATTGTTCACCATATTTTGTATTTGAGTCTCAACTTTGCTTATGTAGATAAGAAAATTAATTTAGGACCATTAGTGGATATAATGAGGTCAAAAGAGTAATTATTTAATTATTTTGCTAAAATCCACTTTGTCACATCCTTCCCTCCTTAAAAAGGAATTATGTCCCCAAAATTCAAAATATCCTCAAAAATTGATATTATACAACCTAAGTCATTTCCTCAATTACTGGGGTATCCTTAAGTATGAAATCAAAGTCATGTCCTCAAACTTCAATTAGTCGCAAAAATCACAATTGAGATTCCATGTTCGATATCATAATCAACTTGGTACTAAGATTATTTCATCATCGAGCAATTGAGTATCAAAATCAGCACATATATTTTCCAAAGTCATCATATAAGTCAAAAATATGGAAAGCATCCTATTGTTCACAAATTTGGACATATTATCTTTTAGGTCAAATTAAAAAAAAGTCCTTGGATAAAGTGTACAAGGTGACTTTCAATCCCAAAATCTCAGGGTCCTAGCTTCTCCATTGGTCTAGGTGGGGTTATGCATCCATGATTTGAGATTTCACATTGCAACATTTCAAGACAACATCATATTTTCTCATCATTTCGATCTCAAAATCAATGGGAGGTCCCACCCTAGTCCTAATGAGAGCTAAACCCTAATTCATAAATCGAGAGTGTCACCTTGGTCATCATTTCAAAATTTTCAAAATTTGGGATTTTGAAGTCATTAGTCATATATCTAGTATGATTTGTAGGTCCAAATAATGTGATCATAGAGTTTGTATCATTATTGAGATTGGATAATCGTGAGTCACAATGTTATATATCAATATCAAGAGTCGAGATCAAAAGTCATAGGTCCAAAATTTTGAAGCTAGGGTTTAGATTCCTATTTAGACCTTAGGGGGTATCATTCATCTATATCCAATTTCGAGCAACATTATTCAATATTCGAGCAACATATCATAATTTCATTATCATGCTTCCAAGGTTGGAGAATGATCTAGACCTAGGTCTATCTAGGAAATAAACCACAAGCTATAGTCAATATTGCCATATTTCAAGATCATTATCGAGTCAATTATTCAAGATCGAGTATCAACCATGGGTTCAACCTATTAGTCTTAGATCAACCAGTCTAAATCAGGTGAAAGGGTATACCTTTCCAAACTCTAAATAATCAACAGGGTGAAAATTTAGAGGTAGTCAAAATAGGGATGTCACCTAGGTTAGGGGAGTCATGAGTCAATTACCACCCTAATCTGGGACATTACCAACATTAGTCATGATCTGCTGATCTTATTCAAATAGGGAGAGTATCAAAATTAAATCATATTCATCGAAGTCATAAGATCAAAATTCAAGATAATAGGGCAATAATGTCAAGATTTTCAATTCTTTCCTTTCATGATCAAGGTAGTGATATAATTTGGAAATCAAGGATTTAAATTTGGCATTCAAGGAATCAGAGCATTAGGTCCATAATCATCATATCAAAATCGAGATTGAAAAAGGCATCAATAGTCAAATAGAGAAATTGCTTTTTGCATCATGATTTTGTGAGTCCTAGAATTAGTCAATTGATATCATAGTCAAGATATGTGCAACATAGGGTACGAGTTTGCTAAACTATGTTTGAGATTTAATCAACAATAGGGCAACATGGATTTGATCAAATAGGGACCTCATCAACAATGATGTATAAGGTACAAGTCATCCTTTATTTCACCAAATCATAATTTTGACAATTTACCTCAAACATAGGGAGCATGTAGTCTAATTTTGATTAAATCATGTTTTTCATGAAGGCTCAAACATGAGTATTTCATTTCAAAGTTTTCATTGATCAAAATTGAGTTTTCATAATAAGGTCAGATCATGGTATCAACTTTCAAGATTTAGCGATTCCCATGCTTAAGCTACCCATAATCGAGACATCATGTGGTATAAGGTCACAAGGAGGACCACATGAGGAGATGAGAAGACTACCTAATCTTCATCTACATGGGTGGCTTAGGATTGTCCTTAAAGAAGAGATGAGATGCTAGAAGACTCTCTAAGGTTTCACAAGAGAACCTTTAGGTCCTGTTCTGGATCAATTGAGGCCAGGTAGAGTGGGGGATCTCAGCCACCGTGAAGACGGATAGGAGAAATTATGTCAGGACCCCGAGCCTAGACACCTTAATTTTCACCATTATGGACTTTAGGGTTTCTTGGGTGTAAGAGACTTGAGAAATTATTTACTTAAAGTATATGAGAGTGTGTAAGCTCTGATACCAACTATCATGGAACTGTTCTTACCCCAATCCCAATCCTACTGTCTAGACAGTAGAAAAAGGATTGAAGCGCCCGTCCTTGAGTGGCCCGATAGGATCTAACACACTGGCATATACAATAAGAAATAAATAACTCAAAACTAGATAATTGAAAAACAAACTAACCCAATATGGAGATATATCTGATTTATCCTTGTCATCTGAGTGTATGAGTGCGGAAGCGATCTTATTTTAATATTCCATTTGTAATGCCTAAAATCAAGAAAATCAAGACACAATCATGCAATTGCATGGTACGCTATCAAAATCAAGAAAAACAGTTTATAAGAAAAATATGTATACTTGGCAGGACTTATATTTCAAAGAATAATAAGCAATTTGCAAATCCAACATTTATTCGACAAGTTTTTCAAGCAATTCAACTTTTATTACGAGTTCCCATTATGCTGTAATTCAAGAAGCATGCTTATATATTTTGTATGACTCTATTACCCCAACGCGATGGGGAAGGTCACTAGGCCCCTTTTCACCATAGGAACATAGGAAGCCAATGTACAAGTCCCACCTCCAAATGAGGGGGTTGTTGTACTCAATATCAACATTATCAATATCATCATCATTATCAATATACGGGCAGTCATAATGGGCATTCAATTTATGTTTTCATGTTTTTCAAAATATAATATAGAAAAATAGAAGACTAATCATAGGGAACAATAGCTCATCCAAATAACTAGCCAAGCATACGGTCAAGAGATACATAAAAGTATCTTCAATACAATCAAGGAGGAGTTATATAAATAGCGTACCTTTCACCGAGATTTCGAGTATTAATCAACTAGAGTAGAAGATCAGGGTCTCAAGTGGTTCCTAGATCAATCACGATATGGATCGAGGATCAAGATCATATTATAGACCAAAATCAAGTACACCAAATTAGGGTTTTCCAATCCTATTCATCCCTAAGGTAGATCATTCATATATAGTCAACATTATATCAAGATTTCAATATTTACTCAAGTGCCAAGCATAATCGAGGATGGATGATCTACCTAGGTATTTTAGGAATATATGTCAACCCTAAATATTATCACCATTATTCAAGTCATCATCAAGTCTTTAGGTCATCATCATGTTACATACCATCATTGGAATTCCAGATTAGGTTGATGGGTCAAAATTATATCAATTATTTTGCAATATCAATATTACTCATCATCGAGATTATTATCAAGATTGAATCAAGTAAAAAGATCTAGATTCACTAATGATTCACTTTCAAGAGTAGATGATTCAAAAAGATCGGATCTAGGTTACAAAATATCATCAAAGTCCAAAAAAAAGGGTTTTCAAGGATTAAAAGTCATTATTGAGCCATATGACAAATTAAATGATCAAGAGTGTATGATCTAGGGTTATCAGTGAGACTCGTTTAGAATCAAGCTTCAAAACTATTTTTAATGGATTCACTGGATTTTTCTGATCAAGATAGACTACATGTTCATAATTTTTGGAGCTAGGGTGTATTTTATATGATTAAAATAAGATCTGGGCATATAATTGAATATTTGTCAGAGAAGAGAAAATAACACCTTAATTGCAAAATATGAGGGCCGTTTGATGTGTAAAGGATGGCTGAGATTTGAACACATAGGTGAGGCCGCTCCTTGCTGGGCAGTCCGGTTCAGAGGCTAAATCAACCGGTTCACACTTGATTTCTTGGCTTGGTTCAACTGAGTATAGGACCGGGGCTCCCCTTTCCTGGACCGGCCGGTCCAGGATTCTTTCTTCCTCATACGCACAGGCTTCCTTGCGAGCCCAGAAACAGGGAAGAGGAGCCTCACCGGCGTGGAGGGCTTTAGGTGTAGCAGTGGGCGACGGAGGCCACGAGTAGGCCGTCCTGATTCGCCACTGTCTCGCGAACTCGGTGGGGGCCTAAGACAGGGGGGAGGAGGTGAGAAATAGAGATGCCCAAAACGGCCGTGCGGCAGCGCCGTGGAGGCACAGTGACCAGAGAAGAAGGGAGCGAGAGAGAGAGGGCACAGAGTGGGAAAAGGGGGTGTCGTTCGTCTTCGTGGGGGCGGACCGAAAGCAAAGGAGGGTTTATATAGTGTTTTACTGCTAGGGTTCGGGCTACTAGAGGGGGAGGCGCACCCCACAAGTCCGCTAGCTTCCTTGGCCTCCAAGCAATGTATTCGCAGTGCCCAAACCACATGGAAGGTTTGAGAGGGGGTGTGGAGTCATGGGCCGAGCTATCGGGCGCAATCCGGCTCTGGTTGGCCGATCGGGGTCGGGGCCATGGTGCTGGTCCACCGTGGTCTTTCCAAACCAGGCGCAAGGTAGGGGATGACCCCAGCGCTGTTGGATCAAAATCCAAGGCTGCTGGGTCACCCACCTTGCCCAGCGGCGCCCCAAGCAAGGAATGGGCCGGGCCCAACAAGGAAAAGGGAGGGAAAAAGGAAGGAAAAAGGGCTAAAAAGCTAAGAAAATGTTAGAATCTTAGAAAAATCATAACAAACCGTAGGAAGGTCCAAATGGTCTCAAATTTGGACCATAGCTTCATAAAAACGTGGAGAACGTTTATAAAAAGTTTGAGGACAAGAAGATGAATTTTGATGGGTCAATTTCTTTATTTGTACAAAGTGATGAATTAATCAAATATAAGGTGTTATAATGTGTTTAAAGTTCACATTGTTCACCATATTGTGTATTTGAGTCTCAACTTTGCTTATGTAGATAAGAAAATTAATTTAGGACCATTAGTGGATATAATGAGGTCAAAAGAGTAATTATTTCATTATTTTGCTAAAATCCACTTTGTCACACTACACCTAGCTGTCCATGGAAGTCAAAGAAGGAAGAAGTGGATAAAGAATGCCTAATTGCTACAATAAGTGAAGAAGATGAAGAAGAAGAGGTAAGTCTTTTTGATCTACCTAAAGAAGAGTTAATTCCTAGTCTTGAAGAGACACATAATAAGTATATTGAGTGCAAGAAGAAATTAAAGAAATCCAATAAGGCAAATGATGAGTTACATGCTAAACTTCTTTCTCTCACATATGAAAATGAGGATCTTAAAAAGGTTATTGAAGATCATGATATTAAAATGAAATCCGTTGAAGCAAATTGCAATCTACTTTCCCTAGAAAAGTTAAACTTGCAAACTCAAGTAAATGATCTTCAAAAACAACATGTTTTGTGTACACATCTAGATTATGATATTATTGTAAAAGAAAGAGATTCCTTATTATCTAATCTAGATCAAGCAAAGCTAGACATCAATAAGATAATGGATGAGATTGTCAAGCTACAACAAAAAATTAGTAGTTTGAATAACAATGATACCCTTGATAAAAATTTAAATAATTCTTATCATCAAATTGGAAGGAGAGGACTAGGTTATAATCCTAAAGGAAAATCTTATCAAAAACCTAGTTGGAGAAAGACACAGGCGCTAGAAAATCAATCTATATATGTACCTAAAGGCAAATAAACATATGTACCCAATAACAACCTAGAACAAAATCATAGAAAGAGACATGAGGTTGATTTTATATGTTGTCATTATTGTTTACGCCTTGGACATTATTCCTTCTCATGTCCTTACAAGAAAAAGGATGTTGAGTTAGTATGGGTTCCAAAAACCCCAAACTAGATGAATTAACTTAAGTTGAGATATGACCAAAGACTCTAAGTTGTATATATTTATGTCTATCTCAACTTAACATAATGAGATAACAAAGTTATTTAAGTAATTACAATCTCAAACTTGAAAATACACTTTTTTTTAACATGCAGAAACACATCTTTAAATAATTTTGTCTATATTTGGGTTCACAAAATCTAAAGATTTGAATATGATTAGTTGAGATTTAACCTAAATGATACTTTAATATTTATATGTTTTATCTCAATTAAACTGAGTTTTCAAATTGCATAATTGAATTAAAAATAGTCTATGTTCTACTTGGAAACAATTACTGAAACAGTACAGAAACAGTCTCGGTCGAGAAACTGTTCGACCGAGAACATTGTCGGTTGAGAAATGGTCGACCGAGCAGGTTACTGTTTTGCATTTTACAACAAATATGATAAAACTTGTATAATCAGAAGCATTCTCGGTCGAGAAAAATGTCGACCGAGACAACTTTGGTCTAACTGTTTGTCGACCGAATCAAGTTCTGCTAAACCTGTTTTCAATTAATCTAGTTTGCTATCAATTTGTTATTTATGATTGATTTAATATGCAAATCAAGCAATCATCTTTGAAACAAGACATATTGATCTTTTTGCATCATGAATTAAGGTATAACATTATGAATATGAAATTCATTAAACATATTACAAAAAGTGCAATATGAAGACTGATTTTGAACAAACCTTATTCATTGATTGAAAAAGTTTATTAAGCCTGTTCATGATTTGTCTTAAAATTGAAAATCCATGAATCATGAATGAGATTATTTTGGTTTACATGGTTTAAAATTGAAAATTATGCATCATGATTGGTATAATCAAGGAAATTACTATTTTCTCATAGTCCACATGGTTTATCCTAAGTATTTCATGAAATTACATGCTTCCATCTTGATCATTGTATTGTGGATATACTTCTACTATTCTATCATAATTATTGTGCCATAATCATTATGTTTTCATTGGTTTGTCTACAATAATCTTTGATCCATATATACAAACCACGAATGGATATTGTTTTTTATCATTGTGATTCAGCTCATGAGAAGATGCCATTTTGCATAAATAGTAAAACTTCATGGCACAAATGCATTTTAAATTGAAAATCTACAGAAATTATACTTCACATATAAGTGTTCAAATTGGAAATCTACAGAAATTGCCTCTTGGTTGAAATTAAATTTGACCAAGGGGCGCTATGGTCGAAGTCAAGGTCGACCTAAGATAAGATTGACAAAATGCTTATTTGTACATCATTTTACTACACTTAATCTTAGTATCTTGATTCAAAATGTGATTATCATATTGAAAACATAATTTTAGTGCATAAAAGGTCAACTTATTATGATCTAATATTGATTGTGATCTTAGAATCCTCAAATTATCTTGACTATAAGATTAAGGGAGAGCTCACACAAACTATCTTGATTACAAGATTAAGAAGCTTACAAAAACTTTGTAAACATCATTTGAAAGTTTGTTATGACCTTAGCATCCTTAAAAGCAGTTTTGGTTATGAAAAACATAGAAATTCACAATATTCACGAATATGACATATATCTTGTTCTTAATGGAATTCTCTAAACAAATTTGGGCTTAACATCTCGTATATTTGGTTAGAGATACATACATGTATTCTACTATAAGCTTAAAGGATTCTCATGTCATTTTCAGGGCTTAACATCCCTTGTAAAATGGATGAGAAATCAAAACACATATGCCATGAACTTAAAAGTAACTCATATCATTTCAAGGCTTAACATCCTTTGCAAATGATTGAGAAATAAAATGTGGCTAAATTTAACATTAATTGGTTTGCATTAATCCCTTGATTTTAAATTGAATATCTCTTTGAGGGGGAGCATAGCATAAAATTAAGGGGGAGAAATAATGATTATCTTGGATATCTTTTTGAAATGACAAAGGGGGAGAAATAATATAAAATCAAAAACATAAAATAAAATGAGTTTCATAATATCTCGGCCAGCACCCACTTGCAAAACAAGAATGGCTACAAAAGGTAAACTTCAGGTATGAAACTCATATAATTTATATTTCCTTGTCTTATATTTAGGAAATGTTTGTCATCTTCAAAAAGGGGGAGATTGTTGGCTAAGTTGGACATTGTTATAATCCCTTTGTTTTGATGATGACAAAAATTTCATTCTTGTGGATCTAACGTGCTACTTGAGTGTTGCAGGAATAAAGTGGATGACAAATATTTGGAAGATCTATATGCTAAATTGCTTTAATTTCATGAATGTAATCAATTGTAAAACTTGTACAAATATATAATGTACAAGTACTTAGACATCATGTAAATCAAGCATTAGATCTTCATTATCCAATCACAACACTTAGATAGGTCATCCCCTTCAATAGTGTCACAACTGCACACTCATACACACACTTAGTATCTAGTTCAAAACATTGAAACAAGGTCATTCTCGGTCAACAAACTCCTCGACCGAGACACTCTCGGTCGACAAATTCCTCGACCGAGAATGACCCAGGTAGCCGTTAGACGCAGCAGACAAAGTAGTTGGGAGTTGGATCAGAACGTTATATACACTTAAGTCCAGGCAGTCCCTCGGTCGACAAAACTTTGACCGACTAGGATCTCGGTCGACAATTCCTCGACCGAGAATGTCTCTGTCTGCACTTTTTAGGATTAATTAACTACCCATTGTTAGTGCAACTAATTGATACCTAATGCCTAGTTGAGCATTTAGAACCCCCTAGAATGTGTGTAGAACATCCTTAAGCATCCATAGGCCATTCCTATAAATAGGACAAGCCATAGGACACCCAAAGTACACTTGTGCAACACTTGAGCATATACTTGTAATTGGTTATTCATTCTTGTGAGAAATAGAGCAATTTCAACAATTGGCTATTCATTCCCATTGCTCTAATTTTGTGTCCTATAGGCTAGCATCTCCTATCCACAACACTTACACTTCTATATACATTGGTTAGGAGATCAAAATGCTTGATATAGGAAATCAAGCCTTGATCTACAAGTGGTATTATAATTTATGTTTTTCCTTCTTGTTCCTTTATATATTTTGTACTCTCCTTGCTACTCCTAGGATTGGAGGCTGCGGATTGGAGAGGGTTTGACTTCTCAGGTGGAGAAGGGTCTTCTCAGTGGAGAAGGTGGAATTTGGACTACTTCAAGAAGGCTGTCTCAACGGGAATCTACTTCAAGAGGAAGGCTACTTCAACGGGAGCTTAAGGTTACTTCAAGGAAGGCTGCTTCAAGGTTGGTGAGACTACTTCTAGGTGAAGGCTGTCCGAAGGGTTTGGTGAAAGAATTGTAATTTTATGTAATATCCTTGCGAGGTAATACAATTTAATTCTTTCAAAATCCTGGTTGGGTAAGCAACTGGGTAGTGGATTGACTGCCTTAGTATTTGCTAAGGTTGGAACCACTCTAAATCCTTGTCCCCTTGTCCAATATTTTTGTGGTTGCTTTCTTTGGTTAAATTATTTATAAAATATTCATAAAACCCTATTCCCCCCCCTCTAGTGGTTTTTTCATCTCAGAGCACATATTGTTGAATATGTGGGATGCAAGTCGATGTATCTCCTTGTATCCTTAATACGCTGGGATGGCTAAGGTCATATGTTGGTAGGGGAATAGTTGAGGACGTGTCTCAAATGATGTGAATCAATTTATGTGATATGTTTACTAATATGATTGTGGTCATACCCTGGCGGGAGAACAGTTGTAGTCATATCTCAATTTCATTAGTGTCATGACCTATATACCAAGGTGGACTAGGTATTTTTGTAGTTGAACTTGATATGTCACTACAGGGGTCTTGGATTGACAGAGGGTGTGGAGAGATCATGGATTTCAACTCTTCCTTTGATCTTGTATGGCACTGATTTCGACTTAGCAGTGGTCAGTTGGAGCATGAGTGGTATACCTCATCTCCTTAGGGCATAATAAAATATGTAACATAGTCGTGTAGTATCTTTTTGCTTACAGTTTAATACATCTCACATTGGATGGCCTTTTCCTTATCTCTTGTATTGAATTCTTTAACTACAATGCGATAAGGGAAATCAATTATTATACATGTTCTTCATATTTCTTCTAAATGTATAATTTGTTCTATTGCTCAGTTGTATCTACCTAAACTACTTAATTTGTGTTCCCACCCTTCGACCATCTTCGTCCACCTCAAGTTGCAGCTTGAGGGTGTAGAGATGTGTCAGCATGGTGTGGAGTGGTGGTGGGTTTCCCTTCTTTCCCTACCCCCACCAGCTCACATTCCTAGGTCCTCCTTCCTTTATCATTGTTTTGTTGGGGAGTTTCTCCTCTTGCCCGCCTGACTCCTAGTGTGCCTTCTACCTATTTGTGTTTTTGTCTATGTGAGTTTTATATTGCTTTGTTTTGTGTGTGTTTTGTCTGTCTCTCAGGGGGTGTGTCGTTCGGGTGCTGCTCCCTAACTACTCGTGTCTTTGTCTGTGTGAGCTATCTGGGGCTTGGGTTGTTCCCTTCCAGCCATGGCTTTTGTTTTCCTTTTGTTTTTATAGTATGTTGTGTGTTGTGGTACGGGACAAGTTGTGTTGTTTTAGTGTGTAATTTTGTTGGTTTTGTGTTGTGTTTTGTTTTGGTCAAGCTCTCTTCCTTTCAGGTGGTCTTCTATTTTCTTCATGATGGTAATCTCTACTGGCGACTATGCAAACTCCCCCCTCGATATACTCAAAGGATCATGTAGATTGATGGCTTCCATCCCAAATAGCTATTTTAGATAGCCACTATGAGAGTTGGTCGGTGCTAAAATTTACCTATCGCATCCCAATCCGAGTCTTATACTATGTCGTTCCTCAAAGGGGGTAGTTTCTAGGTTCTTTGATGAGAGATCTATATATTGCATATTTTGTGTGGCTTGCTTTTAATGTTATTGAGTTATTTTTCAAGAAAAAACTACTTAATATGTGATATCAGTTTATATATATCATTGAGATGAATATGCTTATAATGTTTAATCTTCTCTGTATAATCTACATCTTCTTATAATAGACATTGGCGGAGAGTTAAATCTCTCTCTGTGATGTTTGGTCTCACCCCATGGGTTTCCATATCTTTTAGGTGGTCGTGCACGACGAGGTAGAGATTGTGCGCTTGAGACTGAGCAACAAGATGAGCGGTAGATATTAAAGTTTGGATATGTTGCTAGTATTTGTGGTAAAATCCTATGTGTCATCCATGTACTTTTAGTTCCTTGGGAGGTGTTTTGTAGATGTTTGTATATTGAGATGATGTTTTGACAATATTGTATGGTTGTATAGATATGGCATGTATATATAAACAGGTTGTGTTTGGTGAGACAGTGAATAGTGTTATGCAATACCTATTTTGCATGATACATGATACAGGTGCGACATGTTTTGGACCTAAATGTAATATGTTCTACTTGAGGTGGATATCTGATACCAGTTTTAATTTACTCGGTTAATGTAATATAGTTTGTTAGTGATGATTCCACATTTTGTTTTGAATAATCTTGCATAGTGGCACGTTGGGGCATCACAATTTGGTTGGTATCAGAGCTTTAGGTTTGCTGAGTCTACTACAGGGACATAGAACTTGGGTTTGTGTTTGTTCTAGTGTCCTCCAATTTGTCTTGTGGTAACTTCTTCTTATGCAGAAGAAGAAGAAGAAGAGAAGAGAAGATGTATGGAGAACACAAAGAACATGATATTGAGTGTAGTGTTATTGGACCAGGGGGTGGTGCCAGGAGGCAGGAGAGGGTTGATGTTGTGCCTGAAATGCCCCAATTTGACCCAGCTGTGGTGGCCAATCCCGCTTTTAGTCCATGTTTGGATAGTTCATGGCCATGAGGATGCATATGGAAGATAGAATGCCCACACCCCAAGTGAGAGAAGTAGTCCCCAATGTGGAATCTTTGGGTTTTGGTAAGACCTTTAAAAGGTTGATACATGTAGTGGCAGTTGAGTATGTAGGTATGGAGGATGTAGGGGATGTAGATATGTAGTTGACAGAGATAGAGAAGGACTTCAAGATCCTCAACATCCCCTAAGAGGATAAGGTGAAGCATGTAATGTACATATTGAAGGGGAGTGTTGACCATTAAGGAACAGAAAAGACATGGTGTTGTGATCAGTTGGGAAGTTATAAGGTAGGAGTTTGTCATCTTTTTTGGCCTTTGGATTTTGGTTCTCTTTCTTGCCCTTTTTGACCTAGGGTTTTCTTCTCTTTTGAGGTGGTGACTAGATCGGTCGTGGAGGAGATCGAGCTAGGCTTCTCTCTTGGTTTTGGAGCTTCTTTCTTGGAGGTGGTTGCATCATCATCTAAGGCGGATTATATAACTCTTGTTCCTCTTGTATTATTGCACATAAATTTGTTGTCTGTTATTGTTTTACCTTTAAAACGTGATCATGATGTGCTAGATGTTACTATCTTGTTTTAAGGTTTTAGATTTTGAAGTATGCTTGCATAGTTTACTCTTTCTCTTTAACCCTAACTCATATGGCCAAATCTAGTTGAGGTGATGATGATGGTTTTACATGCATCTCATTTTGGGTTTTTATTGCCTTGGTTCTTGGTTCAATTATTTTGCATGATATGAAGTTTTGAACATGATTTCATTTTCTTAATCTTGTGTTTTAGCCATCATATCATGGTTCTCATGTTGATCTCATGTGATGTTTGTTTTGGGTTTGGATGGTCATTGTTTTCTGTGATGATTCAACTCTAGTGATGCTTGAGATTCTTAGTCTATATGGTTGTTTTGGTGGGCATGTTCTCTTGGTGTTAATCACCTATTTTGACCATGTTTTGGCTATGAGGTTCTTTAGTTGGTCATTGAGGGAGGTTAGGTCGATGGTTTTGAGGTGCTTTTAGTCGCTAGTTTTATTGGCTTGGTCACTGACCTTATGCCTTCATTTTGGTCGTTGAAGTGGACCATTGTCTTTGACCATGTGGGGTGTTATGGTCTGTGGTCGCTAGTGTTTTATGTCCCTTCGACTGATGAGGTTGAGTAGTGTTATTGATCGCCGAACTTTCTTCGACCTAGGGTTTACTTTTGCTTTCTTCGATCACTGATGTCAAGTTTTGTTCTTGGTCACTGAAGTAGCTTTCGATCAAGAATCTCTTAGACCGTTGGTGTGTTGTGGTGATGCTCGGTCACTAGACTTGGCCATGACCTTTGACCATCATGATGTATGTTCTTTAACCACCTAACCTCTTTATCTCTTACCTTCTTGAGTTGATGATTTTTGTTGGGCATGTTGTTCCTTGGTGTTGTGGAGGTGTGATGGTGATGGTCGACCCCCCATGTTCCAAGATTGTGGGAAGATGATATGCTTAGGGTTGGTGATAGCATTGTGATGTAATCCCTAATCATCTATATGTGAAACCCTAACCCTTATCCCAAGTGTGTGATGTACTCATTGAACTTGCTTGAAGTAACTACCATTGTGATGATGTTTTCTCTATCCTACTTGTGTAAACCTAACCTTGTAGGTGATTTAATGACATAGCTAGTTAATTCTATGGTGATACTTATATAAAATAGAGTGATGGTTTTGAGCCTTTATGAGTCATGTTGGGATGATGATGTGAAACAAGGATTATGTGATTGGGTCTTATAACATGGTAGAGGCTCCATGTCTAGTTTGAGGTGTTATACTCCAACAATGTGATGAGGATTGATATCCCATGCCAGTGTGATGATTGTGATACCCTTGTATGGTAGTGGTGTTATGTGATGATGTGATAAGTTTATACTTTCAACATTTTATATCTTCTAGAATTGTATTGTACCCTTATCTTTATAGTACTTGTTTAAGGTTTATATATTGTAACTTGATTGATGCTAAAACATACTCAATTGGCTTAACTAATCAAATGTAAAACCTAATCTTGTAGTTTCCCTGTGCCATAGATCCATATTCAGCGTTAGTACTAGCTGGATGGTGAAACAACTACAGAAAACTCAGAGCTCATATTCTTGAATATGTGGGGTGCAAGTCGAGGTATCTCATCCTTAATACACTGGGATGGCTAAGGTCATACCCTGGCAGGAGAACGATCGAGGTTGTGTCTCAAATGATGTGAATCAATTTATGTGATATGTTTATTGGGATGAGTGTGGTCATACCTTGGTAGGAGAACGGTTGGGGCTGTATCTCAGTTTCACTACTGTCATGACCTATATACCAAGGAACACTAGGTTGTTTTGTAGCTGGACTTGATATGTCACTGTGGTGGACTCGGATTGACTGAGGGTGTTGAGAGATCATGGATTCCAGTTCTTCCAATGATCTTGTATGGCACTAATTTTGACTTAGCAGTGGTCAGTTGAAGAATGAGTGGTATACCTCCTCTCCTTAGAGCATAATAAAAGATGTAACACAACCGTGTAGTATATTTTTGCTTAGGGTAATATATGTTTCACATTGCATGACCCTTTGCCTTGTCTCTTGTACAAATTTCTTGAATTATAATGACGTAAGACAAATCAACTATTATACATGTTCTTCATATTTCTTCTAAATGCATAACTTATCTTATTGCTCAGTTGTAGCTACCTAAACTACTTAATTTGTGATATCAGTCTTATGCATATCATTGAGATGAGTCTACTTATAATGTTTAATATGTTCTGTATAATCTACATGTTCTTATAATGGACATTGATAGATAGTTATACCTCTTGATGGGATTTCTGACCTCATCCCATGGGTTTTCACATCTTTTAGGTGTTCGTTCATGATGAGGTAGAGATAGTGTGGTTGAGGCTGAGCAACAAGAGGAGCAGTAGTCGTTAAAGGTTAGATATATTTCTAGTGTTTGTAGTAGAGTATTATGTGTCGTCCCTATACTCTCAGGTCCTTAGGAGGTGTTTTGTATATGTTTGTATATTGATACAATGTTTTGGCAATATGCTATGGTTGTATAGATATGTCATGTATATATAAACAAGTTGTGGCCAGTGAACATTGTTATGTAATATCCTTTTTGCATGATATGTGATACATGTGTGACATATTTTGGACCTGAATGTAAAATTTTCTACTTGAGGTGGATATGTCATATTGGTTTTAATTTACCCAGATTGTGGTAATATAGCTTTTTAGTGAGGATTCCACATTTTTTTAGTAATCTCACGTAGTGGCGCATTGGGACATCACATATGAATTGTTATGTACTTGTCATGATGTCTCACATGCCTTGAGCATGACGAGTAGATATTAGTTAGATCTCAGTGAAAGTCATAGGACATTCGTAAATAACATCCTTAAGTACTTGAGAATAACTAAGGATTAGTTCCTTGTCTATGGTGGTGACAGGGATTTGGTGGTAAAGGTTTACATTGATACAAGCTTCCAAACTGAAAAAGATGTTGGATTTGTGTTTTGCCTCAACAACAAAGTTGTAAGATGGAAGAGTTATGTTGGCTAAATTGGTTATTATCTCATCCTCTATTTTGATCATGACAAACATTTCATTCTTGTCGGTCTAAGTTGCTACTTGAGTATATTAGGGTTCAAGGAGATCACACTCAATGGATAGATGAAGTTAACATGCTTAAATGTTTGTATTTACATGTTCATACAACTTGTAATAACTTGTACAAGTGTATAATGTACAAGTACCTACATTAGATTTTCCCTATTCACTTAGAACCCTTAGTCAGGTATCCCCTTAGAGTCTAGAGTCATTATCCTTCTTTAGAAAAATTATATAATAGATTTTCAAAATATTTGCAAACTTGATTCAAGTAAGGTTTTCGGTCGAGAAACTAGTTGACTGAAAATCCCTCAATCAAAGGACATTGTCGACCAAGAACCACCTTGGTCGAGGAGTCAGAGCACTGGTCAAAATCTTGCACATTTTGTGCTCTAAATCACTTTCGGTCGAAAACATTATCGATTGACACATCTTCGGTCCAAATCATATGACCATTAGACCGAGTAGTTGGTAGTTGAGGCTAGCTGTTGGAATAGATGTGCATTCAACTCAGGCTCATTCAAAGAAATTGTTAAACGAGACATGATCGGTCGAAAAACTTGTCGACCAAACTGGGATCTGGATTATTATTTCTACATTTGACTAAGTTAGCCACTGCACCTAATTTTATCCAACTCTAACGGCTATATCCCATCCTAGAACCCTCTAGAAACTTCCCCAAAGTACCCTAGACACCTACATCCCATTCCTATAAATAGAGGTGACCTTAAGACACCAAAACACATATGCTACACTTGAGCAATCATTTTAGAGAGCAAATCAGCTAAGCTACACTTGCTATCTTCTTTCTTGAGCTCTACGTTAGTATCCTATAGCTACAATCTCCTAGCCACCACCTAGCAACATCCATCCTAAGTGGTTAGGAGGTCTAACGCTTGATACCGGATCAAAGCATTGAATGACATTATGGTGTAATCTTCCTTCCAATCTACTTCTTCAAGTTGATGTAATCTTGCTCCTTGACTACTCCAAGTGTGGGAGGTTGTCCGAGGGAGCTTGCTTGGAGCTACTTCAAGGTGTGAAGGATGGTCCTAGGTGATTGGAGCTACTTCAAGGTGTGAAAGTTGCTCCTAGGAGATTAGAGCTACTTCAAGGTGTGAATGTTGCTCCAAGGTGATTGACACTACTTCAAGAAGGTGAAGGCTACATCAAGGTAGTGGATGTGAATCACCTTCCTCTCCTTGGGTTCTCTTCCTCATCCTAGTAAAGAAGAGGTTGAGGTGAAGTGATTGTATTTTATTGTAATTCCTTGAGAGGTAATAAAATTGATCACTTGCAAATCCCATTTGGAAACAATTGGGTACTGGACTAACATCCTTCGATTCAAAGGGTGGAGCCACTCTAAATTGTGAGTCTCTTCCTTGTGTCCCTATCCTTCTTATAATTTAAGTTTTAAATTAACTTTAAAATTATCAATCTCCCCCTCTAAAACTTTCAAAAAGTACCAGAGCAAGTCTTCAAGGAGCTCCCATGAGTCTTGAAGCCTGAGAGGAAACTTGCTTAGCAACCTCAACGTTCGATGGATACAACTACACCTATTGGAAAAGGCAAATGCAATTCTACTTTAAAGGAATAAATTTGGATCTATGGAGAATGGTGACTCATCGATATGAGCTTCCAACTATGGAATATGATAGATGGGATTCAGATACGATAAAGAAACTTCAACTCAATGCCAAGGCTGTAAGCATTTTATATTGTTTAATATTTTTTGGTGAATTTAATCGCATATCTTTTTGTGAAACCACTTACGAGACTTGGCATAAAATTTCCGTTACACATGAAGGTACTCTTCAAGTTAAGAATACTAAAATTAATATGCTCAAGTAAAAGTTTGAACAATTTTGTATGTTGCCTAATGAATCTATAAGTGAGATGTGTGCTAGGTTTTCTTCGATCCTCAATAGCATGAATGCTTTTGGCAAGTATATTAGAAGAATATAAAGTATCCAAGATACTAAGATCTTTACCTCCAAAGTACAAGCCCAAGGTGACATCCATTGAAGAAGCCAATGGGCTCACCAAATTGATGATGGAGAAGCTAATTGGCAACCTTCAGACACATGATGTCACTCTTGAAGAAGAAGAAGAAGAAGAAGAATAAAGAGTGGAGGCCAAACACTAAAAGGGGAGAAGTAAGGAAATCACATTAAAGGATACAACCAAAGCTCAATCAAAAGTCATCACCCAAGAGAGTGATGAGACAAGAAAAGGAGATGAAGAAGATGCACTCATAAATGGTAAGAAATATAGAAGGTATAAATCTAAGAAAAAATCTAGTGCTTCTTCCTCTTCTTCCTTTTGGTTCTTTAAAATTGGTAAAGAGGGACATGTAAAGAATGAGTTTCCTAAAATCATAAGGGAAAGAAATCCTCATTCAAGAAGAAGGACAAGGGAGACAAAGCCTACAAAGCAGCTTGGGATTAATCAAATGATGATAGATAAAGTGGAGAGGAAGAGGTGGAGTGTCTCATGAATTATCCAAAACTGGCCTAGTTAATAGTCTTGAAGAAACTCATACTAAATATGTTGATTGCAAAAGAAAATTGAAAAAGCTTTCTAAAATTGATGATGAGTTGCTTGTCAAACTATATGATCTTACTTCTGAAAATGAAAATATCAGTTCTAAAAATAATACTTTGAAATCTTTTATTGATGATTATAATGCCAAGTTACTTGTCTTAGCAAATAATAATGGATCTTCTTTCTCAAGAAAAGGTTGAATTGCAGGCTAAGATAAATTACTAACAAACTCAACCTATTCTATGCACTCATTCAGTCTATGATATCATTGTTAGAGAAAGAGATACCTCAGTTTTAGATTTAGCTCAGGCCAATCTAGATATTACAAAGAAACTTGCTAAAATTGCTAAATTACAAAAATATGTTGATAGTTTAGAACATGATGATATTTTTGATAAGATCTTGAAAAACACTTCCAAACAAGTTGGGAGAAGGGGCCTAGGCTATATACCCAAAGAAAAATCTTATCAAAAGCCTAGAGCTAGAAAAACACAAACCCCTAGAACCAAGACCATCTATGTGCCCAATACAAATCTAACACATGCCCAAAATGTTAAGAAGAGAAATCAAATTTACTTTGTTTCTTATTTCTACTGCCAACGCCTTGGACATTGTTCACTCTCTTGTGAATATAAAAAGAAGAAGGACATCATTTGGGTTCTAAGACCCCAAACTTAGAGGTTTTGAGACATTTTTTGAGATTTGACCTAAACTTCATTATGAAATTCATATGTTTCTTATCTCAAATGATATGAGATTTAAAATGTACTTCTTTGTGTATTTGATTATTTACTTGTGTCATTCATCATTAAAATAATTGAAAATGATACATCTTGTTCACATTAGAAATGTTGCATTTCTAGAAATATGTAGAGCTACCTCTCGGTCGACTAAGATCTCGACCGAGGGGCCTCCTGGTCAAAGTCAAGGTCAAACAAAAATATGTAAAATGTTCATCATATTGATTCATTTCAAACACTATAAATAATTTAATATTTAAGGCATATATATGTTATCAACCAAAAAGAACCACTACATGGGTACCAAAAAACATTCATATCTTGAACGATTGGGTGGTTGATAGTGGTTAATCCAAGCATATGATCAGAAACAATGAGGCTTTTCATACACTTGAAGAAAAGAAGAGTGGAATGGTCACATTTCGAGATAACACCAAAGGTAAAATCATTGGGATAGGTAATGCTGGTACAAATCTTCAAATAAAAAATGTGTTACTTGTTGATGGATTACACCACAACCTAATTAGTGTTAGTCAATTGTGTGACTCTGGATATGATGTTCTTTTCAACAAATATTACTGTAAGTTGCTCATAGAAAACACTAATGATATCGTTTATGAAGGAAAATGAAGGAAACCGTTATATACTTATACCTAATTCTATTCAAGCTGTAATTGAAAAATGTCTTTTTGCAAATAATGCATCTTTATAATTATGGTACACAAAGCTATGTCTTGCAAGATCACATGTTATTAAAAAGTTTCTTAAATATGATCTTGTTCGTGATTTACCCAAACTTTCTTTTGATAAACCTAAAAATTGTGAACCATGTACTCTAGGCAAGCAAATTAAAACTTCTTTCAAATATAAAGCCTTGCTTAGTACTACTAGATTATTAGAACTCATTTACATGGATTTTATTGGTCCCATGAGGACTCAATTTATTAGTACTAAAAAGTATTGGTTTTTCATTGTTGATGATTATAGTAGATATACTTGGGTACATTTTCTTTAAACAAAAGATGATACTATTAGAATATTAATTCAATTTTGTTCTAAGATTGAAAATCAACTACAAAACAAAATATGAACCAATAGGAGTGATCATGGGGGAGACTTTGAAAACCATATCTTTGAATAATTTTGTACATATAAAGGGTATACACATTATTTTTCAACTCCATGAACCCCACAACAAAATGGGAGAGTTGAGAGGAAAAGTCGATCATTACAAGAAATGGCAAGAACAATGCTACTTGAATACAATATACCTAAAACATTTTGGGTTGTAGCACTAAATACAACATTTTATGTCTTGAATCGTGTTTCAATTCACTCTCATCTTAAGAAAACTCCTTATGAACCTATATTTAAAAATAAACATAGAGTGACTATTTTCATACTTTTTGTACACGTTGCTTTCTTGAACACAAAGGATCATAGAGACAAGTTCGATCCTAAGTCACAAAAAGGATTTTTCTTGGGATATTCAACAACTAGTAAGGCATTTATGATTTACAACTCTATTTCTGAGAAAGTTGAAGAATCAATTTGTATAACATTTCATTAAATCACACCACAAAGTGTTGAAAATGAGAACTTGAATGACATTTCACACCAAATTGAGGACTTGACCATATCAACAAAAGACTATAAAAATTATAGAATTGAACAAAATAAGGATAAAAAAATGATTCATATCAGCCTACTCCTAGAATAATGAAAGATCATCCTCAAGATTTAATCATAGGAAATCTTTTTGATAAAGTAAAACAGGTGCATCTTTTAGAGATGTTGCAAACATGACTTTTGTATCAATTGTTGAGCCTAAAAAGGTAAATGAAGCTCTAAAAGATGAGTATTGGGCAATTACTATGCAAGAAGAGCTAAATCAATTCACTAAGAATAATGTACGTGATTTAGTTTCGAGACCTCAAAGAAAAACCATTATTGGAACTAAGTGGGTCTTTCAAAATAAACTTAATGAAGATGTGGAAGTGCTTAGAAACAAAGCTAGGTTGGTTGCACAAGGGTACAATCAACAAGAAGGAATATATTTTGATGAGACTTATGCACCCATAGTTATACTTGAGGCCATTTGTATGTTATTAACTCTAGCTGCCCATAAAGACATCAAACTTTTTCAAATGGATGTAAAAAGTTCTTTCTTAAATGGAATCATAGAAGAAGAAGTCTATGTTTCCAAACCACCTATTTTTTGAAATCCCAAACAAACTTGATCACGTCTATAAACTTAAGAAAGGTCTTTATGGTCTAAGACAAGCACCTCAAAATTGGTATGAAAGACTTGAGAACTATCATTTTGATAATGGTTTCCCTATTGGAAAGTCGGATTCCATGTTATTCTTCAAATCGTATAAATCAGATTTTCGAATTGTTCAAATATATGTTTATGACATTATCTTTGGTGCTTCAAATGATTCTTTATGTACTCAATTGAGTGATATCATGCAAAAGAAATTTGAAATGAGTCTCATGGGTGAATTGACATCATTTCTTAGTTTTCAAATAAAACAAATGACCGCGGGAATTTTTCTAAGCCAAGAGAAATATACTAAGGAACTCTTAAAATGGTTTAACATGGAAAATTGCAAACGTGCTACTACTCCTATGGCTACTTCTTCTGAAATTGACAAGGATGAAGATGGTGAACCCATTGATGATTTCTTATATAGAGCCATGATTGGTAGCTTGCTATACTTGACCGCATCTAGACGGGATATTATCTTTGTCATTGGATGTTGCACTAGATTTCAATATTATCCTATGCATTCTCATTTTTAAGCGATCAAAGGAATTTTGAGGTATCTTGTTGGCACGAAAAATTTTGGATTGTGGTATCCCAAGGGCCAATTGTTGGATTTGAAAGCTTATATTGATGTTGATTATACTGATTGTTGTCTTGATTGAAAGAGCACAAGTGGTGGTTGTTTTCTGCTAGGAAGAGCTTTGGTTTCTTGCTTTAGTAAAAAAACAAAACATGGTTTTTTATCTACCACTAAAGCTGAATACATGGTTGTAGGATCATGTTGTTCTCAAGTGCTTTTTATGCAACAAGTCTTGAATGGTTACAGTTTTATATTTTCTTCTATGCCAATTTTGTACGAAAATACTAGTGTAATAAACTTGTCTCATAATCATGATATACACAGCCATGCCAAGCACATTGAGATGAGGCATCACTTTTTGAGAGATCATATTGCTAAGAATAACATATGTCTTCATCATGTTTATGGAGGAACATTTAGCTGATATTTTTACCAAATCACTTCCTTTGGATCAATTTTGTTATATTAGAAGGAATTTACTTATTACTCTGCTAGAAGATGTTTTCTTTGATATATTTGCTCAAAAATCTTGATTATATTCTTGGTTTCTAGTGTGCATCTTGAAATTGTGGCTTTCATTGGACATTTTGATTTCTATACCTTAAAACATAGGTATTCTATTAAGGGGTAGTATCCACGGGGAGTCATCTTGATTCACACATTTGGCTACCTTTTTGAGATGACAAAGGGGGAGAAATAAAATTAACAAAAAATACTTTTCCTTGATTTTCACGACATTTTCTCAACTTTATCTCTTGGCAAATATAAATTTGATAATAAATTTCTTTACGAGATTGATATCATGTTCCATATCTCTCTAAGAATAATTAGCACACATTTTTATTCCACTCAAGGATTTTTTTCTTCTCAAGTATGACACTCATCTTTATAATATTTTTCTTATATTTTAGAAATGTTTGCCATCTTCAAAAAGGGGGAGTTTGTTGGCTAAATTGGACATTAGCTAATCCTCTATTTTGATGATGACAAGCATTTCATTCTTATGGATCTAACCTGCTACTTGATATTTCAGGATTCAAGGAGACCACACTCAATGGATAGATGAAGTTCACATGCTTAAATGTTTGTATTTACATGTTCATACAACTTGTAATAACTTGTACAAGTGTATAATGTACAAGTATCTTGAAGTCATGTAAAATCAAGTGTTAGATTTTCCCTATCCACCTAGAACCCTTATGTAGGATCCCCTTTAGAGTTTAGAGTCATTATCCTTTTTTAGAAAAAATATTTGATAGGTTTTCCAAATATTTGCAAATTTGATTCCAGTAAGTTTTTTGGAGAAACTAGTCGATCAAAAATCCCTCAATCCAAGACATTGTCAACTGAGAACCACCGTGGTTGAGGAATCAGAGCACCAGTCAAAATCTTACACATGTTGTGCTCTAAATCACTTTCGGTCAAAAACATTGTCGACCGACACATCTTTGGTCCAAATCATATGATTGTTAGACCGAGTAGTTGGTAGTTGAGTCTAGCCATTGGAATAGATGTGCATTCAACTCAGGCTCGGTCGAAGAAATTCTTGACCGAGACATGGTCAGTTAAAAAACTTGTCGACCAAATTGGGATATGGATTGTTCTTTCTACATTCGACTAAGTGAGCCATTGCACCTAATTTTATCCAACTCTAATAGTTATATCTCATCCTATAGCCCTCTAGACACTTTCCCAAAGTACCCTAGACACCTACAACCCATTCCTATAAATAGAGGTGACCATAGGATACCAAAACACATAAGCTACACTTGAGCAATCATTCTAGAGAGCAAATCAGCTAAGCTACACTTCCTATCTTCTCCCTTGATCTCTAAGTTAGTGTCCTATAGCTACAATCTCCTAGACGCCACCTATAAAGGTCCATCCTAAGTGGTTAGAAGGTCTAACACTTGATATAGGATCAAAGTGTTGTGCTACATTGGTGTAATATTCATTCTTCCAATCTACTTCTTCAAGTTGATGTAATCTTACTCCTTGACTACTCCAAGTGTGGCAGGATATCTGAGGGAGCTTGCTTGGAGATACTTCAAGGAATGAAGGTTGTTCTTAGGCGATTGGAGCTACTTCAAGGTGTGAAGGTTACTCCTAGGTGATGAACCTACTTCATGGTGTGAAGGTTGCTCCTAGGAGATTGGAGCTACTTCAAGGGTGAATGTTGCTCCAAGGTGATTAATGCTACTTCAAGAAGGTGAAGGTTGCGTCAAGGTGGTGGAGGTGGATCATCATCCTCTCCTTGGGTTCTCTTCTACATCTCAGTAAATAAGAGGTTGAGGTGAAGGGATTGCATTTTATTATATTTCCTTGAGAGGTAATAAATTGATCACATGCAAATCCCAATTGGAAACAACTGGGTAGTGGACTGACATCCTTCAATTAGAATGGTGTAACCACTCTAAATTGTGAGTGTCTTCCTTGTGTCCCTCTCCTTCTTTCAATTTAAGTTTTAAATTAACTTTAAAATTATCAAATGATATATTCACCCCCCTCTATATATTTCAAGTTTCAAGCAAGAAACAGTTATTGATTCTATAATAGGCATTGAGTGCATTGCTTCCTCCAAAGAAACAAAGGAAGTTGTTTGGTAAAGAAGTTCGTCACTAAGCTTGGGGTGGTTCCAAGCATTAGAAATGTAGTAGAGTTGCATTGTGACAACAATGGAGCTATTTCACAAGCTAAAGAACCTAGATCACAATAGAGTTCCAAACACATACAATGGCAGTTTCATCTCATACGAGAGATCACACATCAAGGAAATGTAATTATTTATAGAGTACCAACTGAAAGCAATTTTGTTGACCCCTTCACAAAAGTGCTTTGCAAAAAAAGCATGAAGGTCGTGTTAGATCATTTGGGATTAAAATCATGGGTGATTGGTTGTATGTGCAAGTGGGAGTCTATTGGTATGTATACCTAGAGAGCCAGCCATACAATGATTGTAGTGAGGCATTGTGTCATCAATTTGATTAATAAAAAAGGTAATCTTTTGTGTATATGTTTGTTTAATTATGAGATGATGGCATAACATGATAGATGTCTAAAAGAATGATATTACTTAATGACATATGTCTTCAGTTTGAGGACTTGAACAATGTGATCATATGTATGACAAGAGTATATACACTCTTATATGTTCCTAATCGCATGTTATTGTGGAAACAATATAGACAAATAATAATACATAAGACAAGAATGTGTGTTGATTGATGACAAAATCTCATTTTCCATTATATGTGATATTAAGCCAAACACATAGGTACTTGTTAGAGAACAATGTATCAGATAGATCCACCTTGAGAGTGATACATGAAAACCATAGAATGGTAGTCAGAATCTTCTCTCATAATGATAGTGGTGATTGTGGTTCTTAGATATGAAGTCACTACACTCATCACATGTTGTTCAACAGACTTTGACACCATCCAACGTAACCTTGAATAAGGGTTACCATACATGTGGAATTTGGGTATATTGTGACACATGTGGATTGGATGTGAGTGATGTGGATGGGATTTTTTCCCTTCTATCAGAGTTGATATACTGACCACATGATAAGTAAGACTGAGAAATGTATGGCTATATTCATGTAAATCAATACGTGATAAGTGAGCTGACATGCATCTCAGACAGTCTGCTCTAGTTCAAGGAACTTGGGTTGAATATTATTGGGATGAGGAGTTCAATCTAGATATCAGAGACAAAGGAACTATATGATAATGGTAACACTGGTCATAGATTGTAGGTTGTAGTTGTTCTCCAACTTTCCAATTACTTGGGTAGCAATGATGTATTTCTAGATACATCTTGTAAGGAGTGGGACCCGAGAGGGGATCTACTCCCTACTTAAAATTGAGGAATAAATCCACTCTATTCCAAACATACTAACAAGCATGCTGGAATAGGTGTACATTTTTTTACTTCTCAAACAATGGTAATGAAGAAAGACTGAGTTTGACCTTATATAATTTTTTCAATAAGTTTAGGGACATGAAATGGATAGCTTTTATTAGATGATGTAAAATTTTGTGACTCATAATATTGGAACATCATAAATGATGCCTACTAGCCCTAGAAATATAAAGAAATGCCTTCCCAAAGGCATGATCTACAAATTGGGCCGCCAATCCTTTTTGGTATTTAAAAATACCAAAGTGTAGTAGGGGAATAAGACCATGAATATATTCAATTTACCAAAATATATCATCATCTCCCATATATGGTTTACATTGAAGTTACAACATAAGTGTCTAAGTAGAGAGATATCTGGCTATCTCAATTATATCTCCCCAAGAGCTCCACCTAGTAGGTCCATGTCACCATGTCCAATCTTTCAAGTTCTACAATTGGGGTTGTGCAACCTTTGGGTGGGTTGTAAAACAACACCCAGGAGGAGGAAAAACAAAAGGAAGGGACGTCAGTAAAAACTGAGTGTGTACAGTAAAAACAACTAGGCACTACTTTAGAAAATTCAAAAGAAGAGCATCAAAATATGGGATGGTCAAAAGAAAAAAGTTTCAAGAGAAATATCAGGTCAAGAGATGAGGCATGTCTAACATAAAGAATATCAAGTAGGGAATCCTACCTTTAAAAAAAATTCACTAACAATATCAAACATAAAGTATGCATGTAACAAACAAATGCTATATTTATTTCAAGTAGGGCTAAGACATCATTGAATATTAGCCTGAAATAAATAATGGGTGGAGATAGCACACCCTGGGTGGAGATAGCACACTCTTGTAAAAAAGGTGAAAAAACACACCCTAGGCGGAGATAGCACGCCCCTGTATATATGGTTGTACACATGTACCACTACAAGAAATAAATATAGTCTAAGCATGCACATAAATAGGGAAAGGCAAGTATAAGTTTAGTCCATGTGAAATAACAAGATGAGAACATCCAAAATACATCATGTGGGTTAGAGAATCCATAAGCATTATTCAAGAAAATAAGAATTTTATAATGATGAAAAGGAGAATATCAACTTATGCCTCATATGGGAAATAAAATTTTGATCATGATAGTTGTGCCTAGATATTATAAAAGATGCATTTACCTTAACTAAAAGTCTAAATATCCAATACACCACAATATCAAGGTAAGGGTCACACCAACCTATATTCATTATATATTATACGAATTAGGATCTGAATATTTTATTTATTTATTTATTTATCTACTTAACTAAACTCTTTGTGAATTAAAATTATGGCAAGAGAACACTAACCTATTGCCTTGGAGATGAAGGCATATGATCTTTAACAAGTTGGGCAGAAACTAGACTTTGCCAAACAAACTCATGATCTTCTCTGGTCATAAACAAGGTTAACCATTGACTAGTCACCTAGGGTAAGATCTTGGTATCCTTGATCATTTTTGAAGAAGAAGACATGACTGCATATCAATAGTTGTCTTCAAATTTCAATGGAGGTCAAAGGGATCAAGGAAATTTGAGGGCTTGGTTCAAGTTCCCAATGCCCATGAATCTAGGTTGCCTAAAGTGTCCAAAATCTTTGAGTTGTAGGTCAGGATTTGTGGTGGTCGTATCTTCTTATAGGTATGCTTACATCTTTATCAAAAGTCACCATGTATTGTCATGTAGTTCTCTATATAGTCCATTTTCATGGGGAGAAGAACCAAGGTCAGATGTAGGAGTATGTGGAGCATGGTTTGTGCACTACAAACATGATGTTTTGATAGAGTTCCATGCTTCTTTGGAAAGAGGGCATCATGGTGGTAGGAGGTGTTGCTTCATGGTCATGGTAGAGGGGAAGAATAAGGAATGGAGAAGAGAAGAGGAAATTATGATCAACCTTTTGCATAGCAGCGCCTTAATAAGGTCGTCAATAGAGAAAGGAGGCGAGAACTTTTATAGAACCAAGAATAAGAGTCAAAGGTTGTTGTCTGACTGGTTTCTTTTTGTGGGCATACAATTTAGTGTAATAAGAAATGTTTAGGAAAATACAGCCCAATTAAAATAACAATGTTCCCTTATATACTAGTATTTTAATCATTTGTTTTATTTGAGGAAACAAATATTAACTAAACAAAGTAAATTCGACATGTGGTCTAAATTTGATGTGTACAATACAAAATTAGAATATGTTTCTTGTTTTGAAACTATTTAATAAGTTATGAAATTTTTTCTTCCTTTTTGCATTATCATGATAATTTATTTTTATAATTTATTTATGGAAACTTATAATTATTCAATTGATGTTGAATATCATGAATAGAGAAACGAGTATAATAGAAATCCAAGTTTGACATCATTTCTTGTTTTTAGATTGTTTAGTGGAATATTTAATATATAAAAATGTTTTGGTGTTTCTATAAATAAATATTATTGTAATGTATATTTTGTTGCTATGTTATCTACTCATGAGGGAAGTATATTTTTTTTATATATCTTTAAATGCATATTGTCACACAACTTTTTTCCATTAAGTATGTGCAATACAATTTTATTCTAGGAAAAAGGTATCTGATAAATATTATTGTAATGTATATATCGTTGCTATGTTATCTATTCATGAGGGAAGTATATCTTTTTTATATATCTTTCAAAGCATACTGTCACACAACTTTTTTCCATTAATTATGTGTAATATAATTTCGTTCCACAAAAAAGGTATCTCTTTAATTAACTTAAAGTTAGATTTTTATTTTGATTTCCGATCTTTCCAAAACTTACATATGACAAATTTGATTATATAACTAGCTTATAAGAGGAGATGTGAACATATTAATGGTATCTATAGCATAAATTTTTGTTAAATTTGTTTTAAATAAAAATAATGACACTGAGATTGCCAAATTGATGATTTTTCATTTTCAAAGAATTGCGAGGGAAATGGTAAATTCTTCTTAAGAAAAGTGCACCAATAATACTTTTATAATTTTTCAATTGGTTTGTTTATTTTTTAGGTGTGTTTTATGCTGTGAGATATTTTCAATAGGATGTATACTTCATAATGGGAATCAACTTCCTTTATGATAGGCTCGAGAGGATAATTCTACCTACGTGCCATTTTTATATATAAGAAAGAGAGATATCGAGTTAGATTTTTGTGAAATTCATATATTGTATTAAATGGAACAATGTCATTTAATTCCATATAAAATCACCATATTTATAAATAAGAAACTTATTGGAATTCTTTTATGATGAACGATTTCACACATTTACTACACATAATACACTAGTTTCCATAAAGCCATTTGTTAGCCAAAGGCATGATAAATTGGCTCACTGGTGTGAAATGCCCATTAAAATTTAATTAGTTTATATGTATGCTTTTAACATTATTTCATATATATATATATATATATATATATATATATATGAATGTATGTATATATATATATATATATATATATATGAATGTATGTATATATATATATCATAATATATATTGCAACATGCCTTGTAAGTATTATTGGGTGTGTTTACTGAATCATGACATAATTGTATAAATATAGTTATAAAATAGAAACTAAGTATACTTATTATGTTACATATTTCTCCAAATCACAACAATTCTTATATTGATTTTCATTCAAAGTAATTCTTCAAAGTAATAACGACTTAAGTTTCCCAACAAAGGTTGGTTTCCTCATCAATAAGAAATCAACTTCTATGGCCAATAAGAAAGGATAAATTTACTTTTCTCACTAGATCCCACTTTTAAAGTCATTTATTGTATCATTTAATATGCTAGAGTTCAACTTTACTTTCCTTCCTTCATACAATTAAGTCATTTACAATTGTTCAAATAATGTAAAACTTGGAAGCCAAACTAATTTGGACCCAAGGAACACGAATTTGCAATTACATTTCACTTTTACAATTTCCTTTTAGGAGTTATGCCACCATTAGGATATTTATCTCATTACCATTGTATTAGTACAACATTTCCTCATCACCATAATTATTACCATCTTCACACTACTACCAAATGAGTCAACAATTTAAATCCAATAATTTGGCTTAAACCTTTTAACCAATTAACTTGGATTATATTCCAATATTATGCTAGTTGTTATTTAAATATTTTAGTAGTCAATTTGACTTGCCACTTTTCTAATCATATCCACAATTATACTCCTATTCCAATGCATCATGTGTGTGTGGCCTTATAAGCTCCAAATTACATTTGTAGTGATGTTCATAATTAAATACTGAAATCACATGCAATGATTGTTATCTAGCAAGACTTCATTGTCACACAAGTAATTTAAGAACTTGGAGAACAACTTTGACCTAGTATTATGATTAGTGTTATAGTAATTGTATAGTCTATTTATCTCTGATATCCAGATTGAATCTGAGGCATGGAAATGGCAACCTCTTAATGTTCAACCTTTGTTCCTTGATCTAGAGTAGACTATTTGAGATACACATGAGATTGATATCATATATTGACTCACATGAGAATGGATATGCATTTGATAGTCTCACTCATCAAGTGGCCAGGATATCATTCCAATGTGAGGGACAAATTCCTTCTATGTGACTCACAATAATCCACATGTGTCACAATGCACCTAAGCACTAATTGTATAGAAACCTTTTCAAGGTCATTTTGAGTAGTGTTAAAGCACATTGAACAACACACATCCATTATAGTGGCTTCAGGCTTAAGGACTACAATCACCATTATCACATTGAGATGTGATTCTGACCACCATTATTGGCTTCCATGTATCACACTCAAAGTGGGTTTCTCCAATACACTCGTTCATAACAAGTACCTATGTGTTTGATTTGATAACCCATATCATGACTAATGAGATACAATCAACCAATACACATACTAGTCTTGATGTATTGTTGTTGTCCTAATATCCACAATAATATCTGACTAGGGACTAAGACAAGAATGAATACTCTTAACATACACATTATATCATGTTCAGGTCCTCAACCTGAATTCACATGTTATTACATCATGCATCCTTAGGACATTAAATCTCATATTAATACAAACATAATAATTGGAATTTTTTCTATTAATAATCAAATCAATTACAAGATATGTCATACAATCATCATATCGTTGGATCTTAGGGTATATCACCAATAGGAAGTAGGGTGGTGTTTGCATGTCTGACCTAGGGTGAAATCATATGAAATGAGATGAGAATCTTAATATCGAGATTGCAAACCCAATAACTAGTAGAATTTAAAAAATGATGAATCTCCTCAAATATAAACAGTAGGCTCAGATGAATTCTTTTGTCTCACTCATGAAAAATCCATGCTCAATTTCATAATAGGTCACCAGTCCTAGTACACTTATGGATGAGAAACCAAAACTCCAAATACCTATTGATGGGATTCCTAAAAAGGAGTTACTCCTTTTTATATGGTAGTTCAATTTTTACTTCTAGTATCATTTAGTTTATCATTAAATCCTAGGATGTCACAATCTCCCTAGGAATACTTTTGATTTCCTCATCAAGTCTCATCAATAATCTCATAATGATTTCCCCCTTGCAGTGGACCCAAAATGACCCATGTGTAACCGACTCCCATCCACAACTATCGGGCTAAGGGTGGCTTCATTTCAACTCAATGCATAGCCCTTTCCTGATGTCGAGCCCACAATGATAAAGACTGGAGTGGGCAAGCTAATGTAGGACCCACATTCTATAAGGACACTATGTCTAATACCATGTGTAACACCTGAGCGGATAGCCCAAACTCTTGTTGTATATTAAAAATAATGATTGTCCCCATAGAGAAACACTAGCCTTCCTTGCGCTTTTTTTTCTCACTAAAGCACAACTTGGGTTCAACTTATTGATAGGTCAACCATCCTACTACCACCCTTGACTTAGCACACTTAACACTAGAATTCCTATTGCTTCTAGTCAAATCAATAGGAGGTTCACCATATTGATATAGGTAGTCCAATCCTTGCTTCTTAGATCAGTTATTAAGGGCCTCAAATCTAGTTATGTTACAAGATGCATGTGAAAATGGCTAAATTAGGTTTTTGAAGGCTTGAGTATGCATGCCAAAATGAAACAATTGAATGTATACATGTGTAAAAAACGTTAATTGTGGGTGACAATATAATATACGTGAGAAAAAACAAAACACTAAAAGAGTGATGCAATAATAAAATACAAATTTAGGCCAGATAATGTAATAATAAAAAGAAAAGAAAAGAAAATAAATAAAGTTGGTGTGAGAACATGAATAGGAAATAAACTAAAAAAAATGATAAGTAACATTATCCTTTAAACTAAAACAAGCTAAAACTAATCTAGCTAGATGAACTAATCAATAATTTTGATTTTCATGAATGAAAAAATTAAGTAAAGTAGAATAGAGAACAACAAGTGGAAATTAACTAACTTTTTCTGACTAAACAAATAAAGTTAAGTTACTATTTATTCTTTTCAATTTAAATCTAAAATTTTAATCTCTAACAAGCTTAACTAATGAATATTATTCATTTACCGAACAAAATTACAATTTGAAATTATTCTCTAGTAAAAAAGAATTGACAAGCACATAAAACTCAAAAAGGAGGAAGGAGAAGAAAATGATCAATGAATTTATTTCTAAAGATTCTCAAGATAATGTGAAATTACTAATGTTTGCCATATGCTAGTTTTTCACTGGTATGGTTCTCTCTCTTGAAGGAAACTTTTCAATGAAGAGACTAAAATGAGAAGGAGTGGATTAAAATTTAGATGGTGGTGTGTATGAGTGTGTTTGGTTCATGCAAAAATGATGTTGTTGTGGTGGATATGGACATGAACAACTATTTTTGATGTTATGGGGTGGATTCTAACTGGATGCAATAAAGTCTGATGGTGATGAGAAATTGCAATGGAAGTTGTAGAAGAAGGTATTGTGGTAATGTGGATGGTGGTAATTTGTGGTGTAGAGGTAGAAATGGAGGAGGAGAGGAGGAATGGTGGTGAGTGGTGGAACTTCAATGCGTCGAGGTGGGTGATAGCTGCGGTGATAGGGGGGAAACATAGTTAGTGTTGTTTTGCAATGACACTAATGGTAGTAGAAGTAGAATGAGTAGTTGACATAGATTCAATAGTGAAGGTTGATGGATGGAATAGTGGTAGGAAGACCTTAGTGGGTGGCTTGGAGTTTACAATGAGAAAAATAAACAGAGTGGATGGTGAATGGGATCCAAATCTATGTATAGTAGGAAGTTTGGCCTACACATTGTGAAAGTGGAGGCATGATTGGTCATAGAGGAGTTTGATAGAAATGAGAATATTTAGAAGACATTTGATCAGGTTGTTCTAGGTTGGGTTGGAGCACAGAAGAAGAGATCAGGGTGAGGGAAAGAATATTAACAAAAAATGGAATGATACTCAGTAACTATAGCCCTAAGTCCCTCTTGATCAATCAATCCAAGGAGTGTCTTATTCTCAAAACAAGATGGAATACACTCAAAACAAAGAACAAAATCTAGAACTCAAAGAAACCTACAATTTTAAAAAGTAAACTATAACAAAAAGAAATGGAGAAGAATCAAACCCAAAAAATAAAATATAAAAAATGATATATTATAGAACAAAATTTAAAGATGCAAAATGTATGAAACCAATGTAGGAAAATGACTTAAAATTGAATTTCAAATAGCAAAACTATCTAGACTCTATATTTATAGCTGAAAATAAAAAAGAAAACGAAAATAAAATTTGATATAAATGAAACAATAATAAATATGCAATCAAATGGCAATTGTAATATGAATTTTATATGCATAGAAGTGAAGAGAAAGAATTGATGATGTAGGAATGCTAACTTTAATATGACTACCTCAATGGGATATTGGTATTGACTAGAATTGTATTAAATTGTGATGCTATGATCATTTAAATCTGGTAGTTCATAATCAAACTCCAAATTCAACTTTTGACCATTATATATCATCCATTTCCCAAACTTTTGTTCCTTAAAGAAGTACTACTTCATATGTATGTATAAAATCAAATTCCTGTATAGATCTCAACTTTATCGGTAGGGAGTTAAGCTTTGAGCGAATTGACCAAACTTTCTAGCTATCCAATCTCAAAAGTCTTCCTAGGTGTGTGTTTATCATTCTAAGACTTAAATTTGTCCTTATAAATTGTAATCTTGTAATATGTATCATGTCATAATTCCTCTAGGACCCCTAGAAATAATTTTTCAATTTTCACCTTCATCATATCAACGGTTGAAGCTTTAAGTGCCAAATTTGAAATGTTCATATATTTGAGAAATATATATTTATTTGAAAAATAGAAACCAATTTGATCGAATAAAAAAGTCAGTTAAACAATGTCATTTTCATGGTTACAAATTCCACAAGGTGGGGGAACTTGGCCATGCTTTCGTACAACCTCTTGTTCCTCGTTGTAATTATTTTTGATAGTAAATTTATGCCCAAAATTTAAGTTACATTTTAATGTTTGATTGTCTTATCTTTGGAGAATTTTGTTTATAGTTTACCTTAATACATGATTTCTTTGTATAACAAGTGATGGTAGAGAAAAGTAAATGAAAACATGTAGGTTTTTTTTGGAAGAATCAATCATTTATCTAAGAAAAGTCCTAACAATGTTTGTGAATTTATTTTACCTATGGCATACATGATTTATTGATGGAATTTTGGAACCTCAAATTTTCTTACCTAGGAAGAATATGATTGGAATCAATGGAATTGATGATATGACCTAGGGTAATAAGATATGTACGCATGACAATAACCTTATATTTATGCAAATATTGTCCTATACCATTATGTAATTCTTGATGGTAGAAGTGGAAATTCTATGATTGTAACATATCTGACTATTAAACCCAAAATGTTACTAGCATTAAGTTCAAAGTTCATCATGCATAGTGGAAGACCATGCATTATTGAACATCATCATCAAAGACCACAAACAATATAAAATGTTCATATATCAAAGAAATAGGTAAACATTTCAAAACTGTAATTACATAGCAATGGTGACTTTATAAAATAATATATATCACACTATATTGATCCACAAAAAGCATCCAAATTACATTTTCTCACAAGAATCACATATATCCCTGTATGCGAGGTATATCTAAACTGAAGCATTTTTTGGGGAACAATTCAGCAAAAATGTGTTGAGTACGTGCTGCCCATCATAACGTCCAAGGGTTCATGGGCATTACAACCATAAAGGATATAGAGAACAAAAAAGGAAGTACAATTACAAAACCTAAAAACATAAATTTGAATGCTTTATAAGTAAAAAAAGCAAGACTTTTGTAAATTTAAAATGTTCCATTACAATATAAAAGTTTCTTTTAAATAATATTTTCATTAGACATCCTTGTCATTATCTACATTATAAAAATTGACACTATAAGAGGGGAAAGGTTTATTCTATACTAGGTTCCACTCAACATCACACCTACTGGGTGAAGAGGGAAGGTCAACTATATTTAGGTTCCAATCAACCTCAAAACTACCCAATGAAGAAGGAAGGTTGACAACATCAAAATATTGTGTAATGGTGAATCTCTATAATATTAGAGTTCTTGCAATATAAAAGTATGAAATAAAAAATAATAGTTATAGGTAATATCTTGTTAAAAATATGCCAAGATGTACAATATAAGATTGATATTTCAAGAGGAAATATATTATGTTTCTGGTAGATAGTTATCAAGGAGGATAATTTCCCATACATTGCTTCTAAGTTCCTATAAACATTTGATTTACTCAAGTAGTCAAGAATGGAAAAATAATTTACCCAAAAATATATATACAATTCTCATCGAGAAGATTTTAATGAACATATTGGTTTAGGCAAACCCTTTCCCGGGACCAGGATAGTGGAAGTAGGATTCGATAGGGGTGTAGGAGATTGCACATGTGATGGAAGTGGTGATGGTCGTCCACCAGATGGAGAGGCTAATTGAAAGGATGATTAGGAAGGGGAGAATTTGAAGGAATCCAAATGGCATAATCGAGTAGAAATGGACTAGTGAATAGAACTAGAATCCAAGAGAATCGTCATGAGAAACATGAAATTATAAAAAATTTGGTCTTTTATTTGAACTTCAACATGTGAGAAGGAGATGACGACTAGGAACAAAGGTATGAGGGGTTGGACTATTGGATGATCTACATAGATAGGGAGTGGGAGACAAACCCTTTCCGAGTGTTAGGGAACCCAGTTTCTGTGCGGCAACAATAGCCGAACCTAAGGGATACAACAGAGGATGAAGGAATGTACAATATGGTGACATAGATGATGGAGTTGTTATGGGTAGCACACTACCGTTCATTGGAATCAAGGATCCCAATGTCATATTGCAATGATCAGCATGTGTACTATTATAATAGATGGCATCCCAATATTCAAAATTGAAGAGAACAAGTATGAGGAGTTGCAAAAGCTATGGTACTTCTCGATTATTATTGATGTCATTACAAGAGTGATGGGATATATGATGTTGAGGGACAACATCACTAGTATATGGATGACAGTGGGGCCATTTTAGTTGGTAGACATAGACAACAATTATTTCTTGGTCCAACTAGTTTTGGAGGATTACTAACTCAAAGCATTGATAGGGGGGCCTGGCTGATGCTAGGATCTTACATGTTTGTACAACCACAGGATCAACATTTCTCACCATAGGAGAGTCCAAGGGTCATTGGTGGTGTGGGTTAGAATCCTAATTTACTGATATTCATGTACCAATAGCAGTTTCTGGATGAAATACAAGATATGAGTGGTAAGACTATAATGGTGGATAGAAGCACTGGATTCAAGAGACAAGGCATGTTTTCATGTATTGCAGTCAATATAGACAACTCATGCCTGCTGATTTATGGAATCCTAGTCCAGTGTGATCAATGTGAGTTGTAATATGAAAATATTTTGAGCATTTGTATGTTTGTGGAAGAGTAGGACACATAGAGGAAGACTGCAAGGAAAAAAATATTATACAAGTCAGATGGATAGGGAAGAGGAATAAGAGTGAGTACAAGGACTGGTGTTTCTCATGGGGACTTTGGTCTAGGAATGCAAAACCTATGGGACATCAGTAACAAAAAAGCAAGCATAGCAGGTCAACTGAGGTAGGATAGAGAAGAGCAACAAATTTGTAAACCTAGAAGAGGACAAGAGTCAGCATGAGGAGAGGCCTAGCATGGAACATGTTGTAGAATGAGTAACTGGGATCGAGTAGAGGATGAGGAAGTCACAAAATAAGGGGAACAAGTAGGATGACAGAAATTTAGCAAAGTGACATGAAGCTAAAACACATGATAGAGGTAACACTACAAAAATGGAGAATAGGAGGCATATGTCGCATCAGGCGGTAATGGTAGTTGAAGACGATATAATCATAATCACATGCATGGATGGAGAAGTGGGAAAACATCAGTGTTCTCATTTGGGAGGGATACAGACAAGAGCAGTGTGGGGGAGGAGGAGGAACACCAATGTTTGGGGCGTTGTCCTGGGTACCACTTCATAAATAGGAAAATTGTCAATCCAGGAATGCTCAATAGAAAGGGGACAAGGAAGATCCTATGGTTGGGATAGGAGGTGGCTCAAGGAATGGGAGGTGTGAAGGAAGAGGGTATGGTAGCAAAATACTAAAAGGTTTGATGATTATAGAATTTTGGAATATACAAGGCATTTACACCACAGATGCCCAAAATATAATAAGGAATATCATGTCTCACTATAGACAGGATATGATGTCAATCACTTAACCAAGAATGAGATTGGAAATGGCAGTTATGATCATAAAGTAGCTGGCCTTTGAAAACTCCTTCTGAGTGGAGTTAGAGGGCTCTGCGGGAGGAATTTGGGTGTTGTAGAAGCATAGAATTAGAGTGGTTGAGGTCATGGACTAACACACATAGTTCTTGCACTTCCTAGTTTTGTGTATGCTCAATCATAGGTAATTGGGGTGGAGGAACTATGGTAGTGTTCACTTATGATGGTTGAGGCATCATTCATACCATGTCTTATGTCGAGTCACTTCAATGTGATAGTCTATGTAGAGAAGAATATTGGAGTTGAACCGGTCATGGCTAGTAGTTGCATGGAGTTTGCCCTGGGGCTTACGGGAGCGTGGCTAGAGGACCTACGGGAGGATGAGCCCAAGATGATGTTTTGATGAGATATTCTCTAGGAAAGATATGAGAAAGTTGTTTCCGATTTGGATTGGTTGCATACCTATCCACATGTGAAGGTCATGTTCTTCCAAGAGCTAACTCTGATCTCTCCCCAATATTTGTGTCCATGGCATGTGTTGACAGATGGACAAGGGAGTATTATCCTAAAACTACTATTTTGTGTAACTGTAGGGAATTATTCCCAGAGTTCTTTACTAGAGTGTGGGAAGGTTCTCTAGATTTTGATGCAACAATTTAGAAATTTATGCTAACATCGGTTGAATGGGATAGGAATGAGAGGCGCAGGAGAAGGATGGAGTCCTAACTTTTGCACCCTGAGATCGGGCTGCTACAACAACAACTCAATCATCACTTCTACATGAAGGTGGAGAATAAGATACATGATCTTCAATTACAATACAATGACATCCTGTTTAGAGAAGAGGAGGAGTGGCTTCAACGAGGATGTTGTGATTGGATTCAAGCATGTGGAGCTAATACAAAATATTTTCAATCACTTGTCAAAGCCAAACAGACTACGAACTTTGTTGCTAAAATTAAATATGAGATGGGGGGTGGGTCTAGGACAAGGAGAGTATTAGAGAGGTGATACTTAAATTATTTTGTATAGGTGTTCATGGGTGAGGGAGACTAGCAGTGTGAGGTAGTTTCACACGAGTTCATTGTGTTGTTCCCAACATTGAGTGATGTAGAGAGGGAGGCGTGAATTACAACACCTGACAAGGAGTTGGAGCATGTGTTGAACAAGATGAATCTGGTGAAAGCTCGGGGTACAGACATGGTGGATGCTAGATTCTTACAAAAGCATTGGTACAGGATCAAGGGATCCTTATCTCTAATGGTTTTTGTCTTATTTGTAGGTATGACTATCTGAAATAAACTTGTAGAGTCGTTGCTTGTGTTGATCCCAAAGACAAACACAAGGGAAAGTTGAAACAACCTCCCGCAAATTTCACTTATGAATGTTCACCTTAACCTCGTTTCCAAGCTACTAGTGGAACGCATTGAGCCATTCTTGCTAGATTGGATCTCACCAATGCATAGAAGTTTTGTGCCCAGTAGCATGATCATAGATAATATGATCCTCAAGCAGGAGCTAATCCTGATAATGAGATCCAAGAAGGGAAATACATGCTCGATGACACTCATTCTAGATCTCTCCTAGGCATATGACAACATGAATTGGGTGTTTATTGAGGATACTCTAATAAGAACAACATCACCACAATATCTAGAATCTAATCATGAATATCATCACAATTGGAATCATTTCCATCATCTTGGATGGGAATACATCGTCAAGATTCAAAGAAAGAGGGGGCATCCTCTAGGGTGACCCACTCTCCTAGTATATATTCATGTTATGTTTGGATTGTATGAGATAAGACATTGTTGCATAGGAGAGAATGGGGGACTAGAAATCTTTTAGACCCAAATAGAGTGGACCTGGGATATTTCACATATACTTTGCATACAATATCATACTTTTAAAGGAGGTGTCCATCAAATAAGAATGAACGATGATGCACTGTCTTCGACGGTTAGAGAAGGTCTCGAGGAAGAGGTTAGCAAGGGAGAAATTGGCAATATGATTCTCTTCAAATACTCCATTAAGGATGCACAGAGCAGTGTGCATCTATAAATCCATACAACAAATCGAGAATCTAGAAAATAATCTAGGAGTCCCAATTCTCCATCAAAGATCTAATGAGCTTTGTCTTAATTGTATTACTCCGATCGAAGGTCGGACTCACTCATGGTGAACAAATTGTTTTCATTGTCAGGTCATACCATGCTTATTTAGTCCATCATCAACACAACACCAATCTATTTGATGCAAATGATGGTAATACTAGTGTTTTTTTGTGATAAAATGGATCAGAAAATTAGGAGGTTCTTGTCGGGAGGGACTGGAAATGAGAGGAAAATGACCTTGTTAGAGTGGAACAATGTTATAGCAAAGAGGAAGGATGGGGGCTTGAGATTTAGACAACCAAATTTCAAAATGAATCCCCATTAATAAAAAATTGTTGGGACTATGTTCCATAGAAGAGGGTACACTAGTGATAGATCATGCATGAAAAATATGAGAATCATAGACGCCTGAGATTAACTACAAGATCACACAACTAGAAGTTTATTGCCATATATAGAAGCAAGATGTAGGCAAATGTTGGGGTGGTGGTTCTCTCATGCAAACAATCTAGTGTGTGGGAGGACCAATGGATAGATGGAAAGCTATGACTAGTACTGAAACTAGGTTTACACATTATGTCAAAGATCAAGGACATGAAGGTGGCATCTATGCTGAATCTAGTTAGAGGTAGGGATGAAGACTTCATTAAAGCTAGGTTGGATGAATACTTCATCAAATATTGATCATGAAGATGATATCGTGTGTGAGGGAAGGGGTGATGAGGTTATTTGGTTGGTTTACGGGAAGGGGATCTTCTCGAAACAGAAGGTGTATGGTCAGTTAGTTACAACTCCTATTGTGAGGAAACAAGGCCAATGGACAACCTTATGGAAATTAAAGGTTCAAATGTCGGAAAAGGTGACAACAGGTTGATTATGCATGATGGTCTAATGACTAATCTAGTAAGGAACATGAGTGGATTTATAGTGGATGATAGGTGCCCACATTGTTGTGTGGGAGGAAGTCAGTACTCCATGTCTTTAGGGATTTTATCGATACTAAAAAGGTGTGGACAAAATGCTTAAGCTATCTAAATCTTAGATGCATGAGGGCTCATATGACAACCCTACTAAGTGGTTCTCACACAATATTGGAAGGAAGGGGATAAACGACAATTGAGCAACTTAGTTCACAATAACATGTTGGGTTTTATGGAAATAATGTTGTGATGTGGTCTTCTCTGAGGGGAAGGAGTAGGTGATGTTAGTGGTTAAACGAGGTATGGATGAAGTGTTTTTCACTAACAAAGCCTTTGGTAGAAAGGAAGATTCACATATGGACAATGCATAGTCGAGAAAAGGTTGGACACTGCCACCCCAGGAGTGGTTTGCCATGGATGTGGATGTTATTTTGCTCAAAAGGAAGAAAATTGGGGCAACAAGCTATGTGGTGCATGACCATTTGAGGACGTGGGTAATTGGATAAGTGCACCAGTTCTACTATGACAATCTACTAGAAATGCTACTAAGGGATTTGTTTATGGGCATGAAGAAGGGGGCTACAACCAATCATCCTACCGTGGTATTTACTAATAACCAAATTGCATTTAAGATGGCTACCAGAAGGGATACTATGAATGCAAAGTATAAGCTTACCATATTCATCTTGGGTTCAGACTGTGAAAAACTGTGAGAGGAAAGTTGGGGGCACAAAATCATAGTACGAGGAAGAGCAAAGAGAGATTAAACTAGGAGAGAAAATCACCGACATTGATGTTGAGTAGGAGAAGGAAGTGTGTGAGGGAGAAGGAGAACTAGCATAGGGTATGTTTGAGTCAACCAGTTAGACCCTCCGATCGTATCTCATCTACCCAAAGCTACAAGATCACGGTTGTGGCACATGTGAATGTGACTTCAATCCGTGAAACTTTAGGAAAACATTTGCATCGACTAAATTTATTGGATATCAAGTGTGACAAAATCAATATTCTTTCCTAATTTGTTTAAAGGCTCAAACTAAGATAAACTTGGCACTTAGACTAATTAGTACATGAACAATACACTTTCACATAGTGATACACCATAAAAACTTGTAAATGTATGAGGTGGTCTTTTATAGAAACTTTATCTAATGAGTATGCATTGCATCCATAGGATTGGATTATTTCTACAATTTTGGGATCATCTTATATGAAGAGGGGTACATGTAAGATGCATGTAATCACACATGCAATTCTATATATACATATATATATATATATATATATATATATATATATATATATATATATATATGTATATAGACATATATGTTTTTATTTATATATATACATATACATACATATATACACAAACATATATATCGGTATACAAATATATACATATTTCCATGTACGTATACAAATATATACATAAATATAGTTATACATAAGTTGCCCGTGCATGTAGGCTACTCAATTGCACCTAGAAAAGTAACTATATTGACAAGAAAGTAAATTTTTGTCCAAAAAGTAAGTATTGGGTCAAAAAATAAGCATTTGACTAAAAAGGTAAAAATATGAAAAATCTTTTGTAGAAAATCGCCAAATCAGTAGACAAAAGATGTACTATACATTTTCAAAATTATAACTAGTATACATATAATGTAAATATTTTTAAGGTAATGTATCTCTCTCAACATGTAATATAAAAAAATGATGAAGAGTAACTAATTTCTAGAGCAGTAACTACCTGTGTGGTGTTAAAATCACCCCATATACATACACATGTATACATATATGAATATATATCCATATATATATAAATATATACATATACAAACATATATACATATATAAGTGTGCGCTTTATATATATATATATATATATATATATATATGCGTGCGTGCATGCGTGTGTGTGTATGTGTGTGTGTGTGTGTGTGTATGTGTGTGTGTTTGTGTGTGTGTGTGTGTGTCCATCCTGGGTGAATAACCAAATTTTGACATCAACAAGTAAGTCTAAATAAACATTCCATGAGGCTCTTAGTGCCTTGTTGATTATTCAATAAGAGCACATCCCTCTGCATTGTATGTGCGCCAGTGACATAGTTACTGACATGCCCATTTTCCTTACATGCTTGCTTGTTTGAAAAATAGTCTAAAGTGATTCCTTGTATAAAATATTATTTAGAATTCGAGGGAGGTCTGAACCTCCAGGATCCTAATGAACTGTCCAAGGACGTTATTGTGAGGAGGACTAACTATTTCCTTCACTACAAGGACTCACCTTGGACATAGTGGATGGAGGACAAATATCGTACCGATTTTTCTTAACAAGTTCCTAAGAGATTATGTTCCAAGACTTGGAGGAGGATGGCTCATGTTTGGGATGAGGTTCAAGAATGTTACATCCATCATGGTAATGTCTGGTTCAAATCGCATGTGCCTAAATGGATCTTTTTTTCCTATCAACTATCATGTATAGGCTATCAAACCCAGATAGACTGAGAATATGGGGACTAAATGTTTTCCCCACCTACCTTCCATGCAACAAGGAGTCAGAGATGCATGATCACTTGTTTCTCAAGTGCATGTTTAGATTCTATCTTTGGCCCAGAATATCCCTCAAAATGAGATGGAGTAGGTCCCTGCCCAGTAAACACTCAGAGTGTATCCAATGGTTGCACCTCTAGACTAGGAGGAACAAGCTCAAAAATTTGGTGGGTATCTTCCTCACCTCTCCATGTTTCAATACATGGATTGAGAGGAATTGGAAGCTCATGGGAGACCCCCTAATGATATTCTAGTTGTGTTTGGGTTTAGGGTTTTTTTATATCAATAGCCTAGTTCATCTATGTTATTTTGCATGTTCTCCACATCATAATGGTATCTCTTGTATTACTATATTTTTGAATTCATGTCAACTACCTACTTAGCTGAAATATTGAATATGCATGCGTGGATCACTTTACATGTTTTTTCATCATTTATTTGGCTTTATGTATTACTCTCACTATTTGTACAATGTTAGGGTGTTTAAAACCCCTTTATATTTATCCTTGAGACAAGTCACCACCTTAGTAAAGTGATAGGTTATTGTAGAGTCAAACTTCATCTAGAGGTGGGAGTTTGTGGCTTTGTGGATTTATAGTAGTGTTGACATTATACTTCATGTGCTAGGATTGGTAAAGTGGAGTTGTACACAATGAGAATAAGAAGCAAATCGATTTCTTTTCTATGTAATACAAATAAATACACTGGTTGTAAGGACCCTGACGTTTGTTTAGGGTTTACCCTGTTTGTTTTGCTTAACCTGATGCTTAGTGGCTTGCTAATCACCTTTAGTGGTGATTAGGGTTTGGTTGTGCTTTGTTGAGAGTTAGAGGTGCTACTTGCAATTAACCCAAGTCTAGGGTTTGTGGACAAGTTTGTCACCCTGTGAGGTGTCCCTCTCTCTCCTTGGTTCCTCTAGTGTAGAGAGGAAGGTTTGGGCTCGTTGCTTAAGTTTCTTTGGGCTTGGTTGAGCTTGTTGGGCCTTGTGGTGCCTTTCTTTGGCTTGGTTGGACCTGGTGTCGGCTAGGAGGAGCTTTTGTCGCCCAGGGCTGTGTCGCCCAGGGACTGTGTCACCCATGCTGGAGGTGTGTCGCCCAAGTGTGTCGCCCTAGAGCCTTTGACCAATCCTTGACCTCATTCGTGTCACCACTAGTGGACACTTGGTGCTTGATGCTTGGATGTAGCAATGACCTTGGACATGTGTTTAGGGCTTTCTAGAGTGGTGGCTCATGTACAATGACAAGTGTCCCTAGGTGGGCGACACCTTGCTTGGCTCTACCTTGTTTTCTCCTCCCTTCCCTTCTATATAGGTGTTTCCTTGCCCTTGCTAAGAGTTCCTTTGGGTCCTTAGCCCTTCTCCACCTTGTTGCACGAAACCCCCTTCTCTTTTGCAAGTTGGAGGCCGATACCCTTGGAGGAGCTAGCTTGGTGGCCGATCCTGCTTTCTTCTTCCTTGGAGCTAGGAGCTTGGAGCTTGCTTAAGGCGGGTTGCATAACTCCTAACCCTAACTATACTTTCATGTTCTTATATGTTGCTAGCTTTGTCTCTTGCTTAGTTGTTCTTGTTGGCCGAACCATGAGTTCTAGGGTTTCTTGGTGAGCAATACTCTCTTCTCTCCTAGGTCTTGAGGAGTGAGCTTGAGTCCTAGCATCATGAGCAACACTCCTCTCTCGTTTAAGTTGAGAGGTGAGCTTGTGATCTAGTAGCTTGAGCAACACCCTCCTCTCACCATGGACTTGAAGAGTGAGATTTGTGGTGGTTATAAACCTTGCTAGGGTTGTTCCTTGTGTGGCCCGTTTGGGGTAAGAGATGTGCAAGACCCCTCTCTCCTAGTTGTTGAGAGGTGAGCCACCTTCTTGACCCATTAGGGTTTGGTGCTCTTGTGCTTGAGGATGGTGACAACCTTGGGGAGTTATACCTTGCCCAATATGGTGGTTGTGGAGGATGATACCTCTTGGTCCCTGTGACGGGCATCACCTCACAGTCCTTGCTCTGTGACGACCGACAGACCATTGATAGGTTGTCTACTGGCTGTTTGAGTTACATCTTTAGGTGTTGCTTCTTGTGGAGTATCCTACCCGACACACCTGTCTTAGGTATAGCTTGGTGTCGACGAGGTGTAAAGGTTGCTAGCCTGTTATGTGACCTGGTGACGGGCGTCACCCCAGCCTTTGTATTGGCATCCCAGAGTTGCATTTTGTCTCCTATTGCACGATACCTTGGTGCCCGATATAGGTGGATGCCCAACATGCTTGAGAAGGTGTTACACCCTGCACGACACATCGTTAGCGAGATACATGTAGAACACGACGCAGTGTTGTGCGTTATACCCAAGTGTTGCCCGTTATCCTTAGTGGTTGGACGATAGATGGGGATGCCCTGCCCGATATCACCTGTGGTGAGGGTATTGGGTGCTTTTGGTGAAGATCCTAACCTTTTATAGAATTGATATGCTGATCTTGCATCACGATTGGTTTTGGTAGTAATCCTGGATGTGCATGATATAGTAGACCACATCGATGCTAAGTTGTGTGCATGTATCTGGTTAGTCATGATGGTGGCTTTTGACTTCTTAATGGTAATTGTTATGGTAAATCTTTCTTATGTAGCGTACATGTCTCTACCCATGTATGTGATCATCTTAAATCTCCCATATATATAAGGGAAATAATAAGCATGTAATATGGTTTTCTTAATGATATGCCTTATACTCATGACCATATGTTGATGCATGATTGATAAAGCCTATAATTATCAATGTCACCCTATATTGATAGCATGGTCTTTCTGTTAAGCCTATGATTATTGGGTACACTAACCATGCAGGTCTCATACAGATGTATAGCCAGGTTAAGGGCTATGAGGAATATAGGTTGAGTAACCTTGCTGTGATGGGTACTCTTGATGATGATATAACTTGTATGATGTAGTTGACTAAAGTACTTGGGGTTGCTATCCCATGAGGATGATGAAGCCTTGAGAGGAAGTGGCAGTATGTGATGAGGAATTGAGATCCCATGGTATGTGATAATCCTTGAGATGGATCTGGATGATTGGCAAGAGGCCAAGTGATAACATGTGATGTTGGATCCTGGTGATGGATCAGGATGATGTGATTACAATAAAAGCATAATGTTGAGTTTTATGTTGTTCATTCTTGTTATAGTTTACATGTTATACAACTTGGTTGAATCTTGCAATCCATATAAAATATACTAATTAATCACAGTGAAATATATCATGTAGTTGCCCTGGCCATAGATCCATCATCGTCAGGAGCTGGTGATGGTGAAACGGGTTCTCCTGCGGGTTAACCCGGAGCACATATTTTTGAATATGTGAGGTTTCTCCTAGCATGAAATAGTGAGGATTCGAGTGCAGCTACGGTTGTAGACTCGGGATATGAATAGAGCATGGTGAACAACCCCATGGTTCAGATATGTGATATGGGAGCATGAATGCGTTCATGGCTAAGAGCACGGTGAACATGCCTGTGGCTCAGATATACTAGCGTCGAGACCTGTACCGAGGCGAGCTAGAGGATGGGTAGCCTATGGAGCTGACCCTGTGGCTGTGGCCACTTAAGCATGAGACTGCAGTCCTGCTTGTGTTGTACGCGTACACTGAGTACGAGGTGGGAGGTCGTGGAGTCCGGCTCTTCCATTTGACCTTGTATGGCACCGGCTGTGGGTTTCACAACCGAAGGTTGGATTTGAGCGGTACGGCTCATTTCCTCAAGGCATAATAATATGTAATCCAACCGTACAGTATTTAGTGCTTAAGGAAAAATATGGAACATTGATTGAGGCCTTGCTTGCGTAGTTAATCTTGCTATATCTTGTAGTTATTTATATGTTCCTCATGTTATGTGGCGATATACCTTATCTTCTTAATCATGTTCCATAAAGAGATAATTGGTAATATGTCTTATGAACAACATGGTAAGCTTGAATGGTACGAATAGCCTTGTTATATAGACTACTCTTGATATACCTCTATGAGATATCTGCTGCTGTTGCTTTACCCTTTTGGTTTTATAGTTTTGGCAAGGAGTTATGTTTCTTGCTGGGACAATGTTCAATTGTCTCACCCCACTAGTTTTTAGGTGTTCGAGCTAGACGTGGTGGTGGTCGCGGAGTTGCGGCTGAGCAGCAAGATGAGCAGTAGAAGGCAAGAGATGGATATGCTGTTGTTTTGGCATTTTGTAGTAGAGTCTAGAGTCATCCCTGTACTCTCAGGTCCTTGGGAGCGTTTTGACGTTGTTTCATGATGTATGACCGTTGATCCTTTGTATATCCTGCTGATGGCCAGATGTGGGCCTTTATGTATATATATAACAGGTGATGGACTCATGTGATGACCGAACAGTTGGTCTCCTAAGCTGTAGACATGTATCAAGCCTTGTATATATTTATATAACATGTTTTCTTGCAGGACGAGGACCTATATGTTATGGTTTCTCAGTTTATCTGCTTTTCGCAATCAGTTTTAATTAACCTATGTATTGGTAATATGTGGTTATGGTGTTTTCTGCACATTTTCGTGTAACACCTCGCTATCTATGTGATGGTGGGATGTGTTGCCACAAGTTTTGGTATCAGAGCTCTAGGTTCGCTGAGTCTACAGGGATTTTGGACTAGGTTGAGTCTGTTCTTGTGAGTTGTCCAGATTTTCTTATGATCGTCTTTTGCCCTCAGTGAAAGAAAAGTCAAGATGTCTGGAAACCATGAAGAACATGCTGCTGAGAACAACGATGTTGCATCAGTTGATGGAGCTGAAGGACAGGCACATGGAGATCGGGTGCCTGAGGTCCCCCAATCTGACCCAGCCATTCTTGAACACCCTGCCTATCAACAACTTATGGGGCAGATGATGGCTACGATGAATCTCATGGTAGAAATATTGCCAGTGCCTCCGCCAAGAGCATAGGCTCCCCATGGTGAAACAGCAGGTATTGGGAAGACCTTTGAGCGGCTTCGCCGAGTCGAAGCTTTGGATTATGTTGGAACGGCTAATCCAATGGATGCAGATCTGTCACTGACAAGTCTTGAGAAGGCTTTTCAGATCCTCAACATCCCCAAAGCAGACAAAGTAAAGCATGTTGTCTACCTTCTGAAGGGTAGTGTTGGTCACTGGTGGACCATCGAGGAAGAGAAGCGACCTGGTGAGGTGATTGGTTGGGAAGTTTTTCAGTGCGAGTTCATTAGCAGATACTTCCTGAAGACGTATCTAGATGAGAAGATCAGTCAGTTTGAGCGCTTGTACCAAGGAACGATGAACATCACTGAGTATGAGGCTAAGTTCGTGGATATGTTAAGGTTTTGTCCCCTCATGGCGGCAACAGATGAAGAGCGGATCATACGCTTTGAGAAAGGTCTGAGTGCTGGTTGACAACACCTATTTCTATGTTGGAGAACTGTGAGCGGTTTTCTACATTTGTGGAATCTGTCTGGAGGATTGAAAGATCAGTAAGGGAGAAAAGAGAATCCATGTCTAAGAAGAGGCCTACTCAATTTCAGGGACAGAGGTTTGGTGGCTTCAAGAAGCCAAGATTTTCAACACCTTTTGTGATGAGAGGATCCAGTGTACCTTCACAGTGGTCTCCAAGTAAGGGAAGAGGTTACGATTCTTCGCCATCTAATGCACATAGTACAACTTCAGTGGAGGTGACAAGGCCATCTAGGCCACAATTTGAAGATAGGACATGCTATCTTTGCAGTCAGACTGGGCATCTCAAGCTACATTGCCCGAATAAAGAGGTTGAAGTGACGCAACAGTCAAGACAGAATCAACAAGGATTAGATAGACAGCAGCCCAGTAGTAGCCGAGGGCGAGGATGCGGTCAAGTGTCACAAGTTGGATCGTCTGCTCCAGGAAGCAAAGGACGTGGACAGCAAGCAACAGCTCGATTCTATGCTATGAATCAATCGGAGGCGATAGTTAACCCGCGAGTGGTGACAGATCAGATGGAGTTATTTCATTCTGATATGTCTTCATCTTGCTTTATATTTGTCATGGTTGACCCGGGTGCTACACACTCTTTTATCACCTATAGTATGCTTGAAAACTGTCATTTACCTATTAGCTGTAAGGAGGATTGTATGTTGTTAGAAACCCCTCTTGATGGTTCCTCAATGCTTCGAGAAGAGTGTCCCTCTTGTGTCTTGTCTTTCTCAGGACATAGCATTCAAGTGAATCTTATACCACTTGATATGCATGGTTTTGATGTCATCTTTGGGATGGATACCTTAGAGAAGTATAAGGTCGTTTTGGACTATGGGTCTAAGCAGGCAGTGTTCGACGATGGTAGAGAGAAGTGGATCTTCTAGGGAGATAGGAAGATTCTTCCGTCATGCTTAGTATCAGCTATGGTGGCAGAGAAGTTGTTGCGACAAGGATGGGAGGCGTTCTTAGCTCACATAGTGGATACCATTGTGTCTACCAAAGTGAAAGGTCCTAGCCTCGAAGAGATGTTAGTTGTCCGGGAGTTTTCCGGCATGTTTCTGGATGAGTTTCCTGGTGTTCCTCCGCCCCGAGAGATTGATTTTGAGATCAATCTAGTCCAAGGTATGCATCCAGTTGCACAAACACCATATAGGATGGCTCCCGTAGAGATGGCAGAGCTTAAGAAATAGTTACAAGAGTTGTTGGAGAAAGGTTTCATCTGACCAAGTACGTTGCCTTGGGGTGCTCCAGTGCTGTTCGTCAAGAAGAAGGATGGATTGATGCGGTTGTGTATAGACTACTGGCAGTTGAACAAGGTCACGATAAAAAACAAGTACCCGTTACTGAGGATAGATGATCTGTTCGATCAGTTGCGTGGTGCGACAGTGTTTTTAAAGATCGATCTATGGTCTAGATATCATCAGTTGAGGATTAAGGCGGATGACATACCACAATTAGCTTTTAGGACGAGGTATGGTCACTTCGAGTTTGTGGTTATGTCGTTTGGGCTAACCAATATGCCTGCCGCTTTTATGGACTTGATGAACAGAGTGTTCCGTCCATTCCTAGATCAGTTTGTTGTAGTCTTTATAGATGACATCTTGATCTATAGTCGAGACAGGCAAGAGCATGAGCGACATCTTCGTCGAGCATTGACTCTTCTTCGCCAACATCAGCTGTATGCCAAGTTCAACAAGTGTGAGTTATGGTTGGAAGAAGTGACTTTCTTGGGTCACGTGATATCTGCAGAAGGAGTCAAGGTGGACCCAAGAAAGGTGGAGTCCATTGCAGAATGGGAACAGCTGAAGACGTCGACAGAAGTTCGTAGTTTCCTGGGTTTAGCAGGTTACTACCGGAGGTTTATCAAGGACTTCAGTGCGATTGCGTTGCGATGACGAAGTTGACTAGAAAGGATGTACCTTTTGTCTGGGATGACCGTTGTCAGCAAGCTTTCCAGAGTTTGAAGGAGAAGCTGACCAGTGCTCCAGTGTTAATCCTGCCAGAGCCTGGAAAGGGCTATGTTGTTTTTTGCGATGCTTCCAAGAAAGGTTTAGGTTGTGTGCTGATGCAGGAAGATCATGTGGTTTCTTTTGCTTCGCGACAGCTTAAGAAACACGAGGAGAACTATCCGACTCATGATTTGGAGTTGGAAGTAGTGATTCATGCGCTAAAGATTTGGAGACATTATCTGTATGGGGAAGTGTGTCAGATCTTTACGGATCATAAGAATTTGAAGTACATCTTTTCGCAACAAGAGTTGAACATGCGACAACATCGATGGATGGAGTTGATCAATGATTACGAATGTACCATCGAGTATCATCCTGGTAAGGCAAATGTGGTAGCTGATGCGCTTAGCCGAAAGTCTTCTTCTCTTTCTACAAAGAAGAGGGCACAACTAAGTTCCTTGGTATGCTATAGACAGGATATGTTTGTTTCCTTGTGGCATATGAATGTACAGATGGAAGTTTCCTTGTTAACTGGACTTTTAGCACAGATGCAAGTCAAGCCTACACTGAGACAGTAGATCAAATATGCATAGCAGACAGATGATGTGGTATAGTTGATCAGATCAGAATTCGGCAGTGAAAAGTGTGATGGATTCCATGAGTCTGAGGATGGGCTAGTTTGCTATCGTGATAGGATGGTGGTTCCAGAGGCTGATGATCTGAGGAAGTTAGTGCTCGAGGAAGCACACATGTCGATGTATGCTATGAATCCAGGTGTCACCAAGATGTATCACAATCTAAAGGAATTGTATTTTTGGCCCGGATTGAAGAAAGATGTAGCTGAGTTCGTGGCGAGATGTGCGGTCTGTCAGCAAGTCAAGGCTGAACATCAGAAGCCGGCAGGTATGTTGCAACCCTTTATGATACCGCAGTGGAAATGGGATTATATAACCATGGATTTTGTAGTTGGTCTACCCAGGACAACTAGGAATCATGATTCCATTTGGGTTATAGTGGACAGATTAACGAAGTCTACCCATTTCATACCGGTAAAGACAACGTATACAACCGAGAAGCTCGCTCGAGTATATGCAAATGAGATAGTGCGTTTGCACGGGGTACCAGCAACGATAGTTTCTGACAGAGGTCCTCAGTTCACGAGTCATTTCTGGGAACAGTTGCACAAAGTGTTGGGAACACAGCTGAGGTTCAGTACCGCCTTCCACCCGTAGACAGATGGACAGTCTGAGAGGACTATTCAGACTTTGGAAGATCTCCTTCGAGCTTGTGTTTTGCAGTTCCTAGACAGTAGGAATGTACATCTCAGTTTGATAGAGTTTGCCTACAACAACAGTTATCAGCGGAGCATTGACATTGCTCCTTATGAGGCCTTGTATGCAGGAAGTGCAGATCTCCTCTGTGTTGGTATGAGTCTGGCGAATATTAGCTTTTGGGTCCTGAGCTAGTACAACAGACGTCAGAAAAGATCAAAGTGATACAACAACAGTTAAAAGCGACACAGGACAGGTAGAAATCTTACGCAGACAATCGCCGACGACCTTTAGAGTTCCAGGTAGGAGACAAAGTGTATCTTAAAGTCTCTCCATGGAAAGGTGTGTTGAGGTTTGGTCAGAAGGGTAAGCTAGCACCCAGATATATGGGGCCTTATCCAGTCATAGCACATGTTGGCAAAGTAGCTTACGAGTTAGAGCTGCCTCTAGAGTTTCACAGGTTACATCCAGTATTCCATGTCAGTATGCTGAAGAAAAGTCATCCAGATTCGGGAACAGTGATACAACCCGTTGAAGTTGAGCTTGATGAAGATGTGACCTACGAGGAAGGTCCTGTGGCGATCCTTGACAGAAGGGTTAAGAAGCTGAAGAGGAAAGACCTGGTTCTTGTGAAGGTTCTTTGGCATCATCGTGGCGTTGAGGAAGCCACGTGGGATCTTGAGGAAGAGATGAGGAGGAAGTATCCCTCGCTTTTCTCTTCGGATTTCGGGGACGAAATCCCTTTGTAGGGGGTTAGCTTGTAAGGACCCTGACCTTCGTTTACGGTTTACCCTGTTTGTTTTGCTTAACCCTGATGCTTAGTGGCTTGCTAATCACCTTTAGTGGTGATTAGGGTTTGGTTGTGCTTTGTTGAGAGTTAGAGGTGCTACTTGCAATTAACCCAAGTCTAGGGTTTATGGACAAGTTTGTCACCCTATGAGGTGTCCCTCTCACTCCTTGCTTCCTCTAGTGTAGAGAGGAAGGTTTGGGCTCGTTGCTTAAGTTTCTTTGGGATTGGTCGAGCTTGTTGGGCCTTGTGGTGCCTTTCTTTGGCTTGGTTGGACCTTGTGATGGCCAGGAGGAGCTTGTGTCGCCCAGGGCTGTGTCGCCCAGGGACTGTGTCGCCCAAGATGGAGGTGTGTTGCCCAAGTGTGTCGCCCTAGAGCCTTTGACCAAGCCTTGACCTCGTTTGTGTCACCACTAGTGGACACTTGGTGCTTGATGCTTGCATGTAGCAATGACCTTGGACATGTGTTTAGGGCTTGCTAGAGTGGTGGCTCGTGCACTAGGACAAGTGTCCCTAGGTGGGCAACACCTTTCTTGGCTCTACCTTGTTTTCTCCTCCCTTCCCTTCTATATAGGTGTTTCCTTGCCCTTGCTAAGAGTTCCTTTGGGTCCTTAATCCCTTCTCCACCTTGGTGCACAACACCCCCTTCTCTTTTGCAAGTTGGAGGCCGATACCCTTGGAGGAGCTAGCTTGGTGGTTGATCCTGCTTTCTTCTTCCTTGGAGCTAGGAGCCTGGAGCTTGCTTAAGGCGGGTTGCATAACTCCTATCCCTAACTATACTTTCATGTTCTTATATGTTGCTAGCTTTGTCTCTTGCTTAGTTGTTCTTGTTGGCCGAACCATGAGTTCTAGGGTTTCTTGGTGAGCAATACTCTCTTCTCTCCTAGGTCTTGAGGAGTGAGCTTGAGTCCTAGCATCATGAGCAACACTCCTCTCTCGTTTAAGTTGAGAGGTGAGCTTGTGATCTAGTAGCTTGAGCAACACCCTCCTCTCACCATGGACTTGAAGATTGAGCTTTGTGGTGGTTATGAACCTTGCTAGGGTTGTTCCTTGTGTGGCCTGTTTGGGGTAAGAGATGTGTAAGACCCCTCTCTCCTAGTTATTGAGAGGTGAGCCACCTTCTTGACCCATTAGGGTTTGGTGCTCTTGTGCTTGAGGATGGTGACGACCTTGGGGAGTTATACCTTGCCCGATATGGTGGTTGTGGAGGACGATACCTCTTGGTCCCTGTGACGGGCATCACCTCACAGTCCTTGCTCTATGATGGCCGACAGACCATTGATAGGTTGGCTGCTGGCTGTTTGAGTTACATCTTTAGGTGTTTCTTCTTGTGGAGTATCCTGCCCGACACACCTGTCTTAGGTATAGCTTGGTGTCGACGAGGTGTGTAGGTTGCTAGCCCATTATGTGACCTGGTGACGGGCGTCACCCCAGCCTTTGTTTTGGCAGCCCAAAGTTGCATTTTGTCTCCTGTTGCATGATACCTTGGTGCCCGATACAGGTGGATGTCCAACATGATTGAGAACGTATTACACCCTGCACGACACATCATTACCGAGATACATGTAGAACACGACGTAGTGTTGCACGTTATACCGAAGTGCTGCCCATTATCCTTAGTGGTTGGACGATAGATGGGGATGCCCTGCCCGATATCACCTGTGGTGAGGGTATTGGGTGCTTTTGGTGAAGATCATGGCCTTTTATAGAATCGATATGCTGATCTTGCATCATGATTGGTTTTGGTAGTAACCCTGGATGTGCACGATATAGTAGACCACATCGATGCTAAGTCGTGTGCATGTATTTGGTTAGTCATGATGGTGGCTTTTGACTTCTTAATGGTAATTGTTATGGTAAAGCTTGTACATGTCTCTACCCATGTATGTGATCATCTTGAATCTCCCATATATATAAGGGAAATAATAAGCATGTAATATGGTTTGCTTAATGATATGCCTTATACTCATGACCATATGTTGATGCATGATTGATAAAGCCTATAATTATCAATGTCACCCTATATTGATAGCATGGTCTTTCTGTTAAGCCTATGATTATTGTGTACACTAACCATGCAGATCTCATACAGATGTATAGCCAGGTTAAGGGCTATGAGGAATATAGGTTGAGTAACCTTGTTGTGATGGGTACTCTTGATGATGATATAACTTGTATGATGTAGTTGACTAAAGTGCTTGGGGTTGCTATCCCATGAGGATGATGAAGCCTTGAGAGGCAATGGTAGTATGTGATGACGGATTGAGATCCCATGGTATGTGATAGTCCTTGAGATGGATCTGGATGATTGGCAAGAGGCCAAGTGATAGCATGTGATGTTGGATCCTGGTGATGGATCAGGATGATGTGATTACAATAAAAGCATAATGTTGAGTTTTATGTTGTTCATTCTTGTTATAGTTTACATGTTATACAACTTGGTTGAATCTTGCAATCCATATAAAAGATACTAATTAATCACAGTGAAATGTATCATGTAGTTGCCCTGGCCATAGATCCATCATCGTCAGGAGCTGGTGATGGTGAAATGGGTTCTCCTACGGGTTAACCCGGAGCGCATATTTTTGAATATGCAAGGTTTCTCCTAGCCTAAAATAGTGAGGATTCGAGTGCAACTACGGTTGCAGACTCGGGATATGAACAGAGCATGGTGAACAGCCCCATGGCTCAGGATATGCGATATGGGAGCATGAATGCATTCATGGCTCAGAGCACGGTGAACAGGCCCGTGGCTTAGATATACTAGCACTGAGACCTGTACCGAGGCGGGCTAGAGGATGGGTAGCCTATCCAGCTCTTCCATTTGACCTTGTATGGCACCAGCTGTGGGTTTCGCAAGTGAAGGTTGGATTTGAGCGGTACAACTCACTTCCTCAGGGCATAATAATATGTAATCCAGCCGTACAGTATTTAGTGCTTAAGACAAAATACGAAACATTGATTGAGGCCTTTCTTGCATAGTTAATCTTGCTATATCTTGCAGTTATTTATATGTTCCTCATGTTATGTGGCGATATACCTTATCTTGTTAATCATGTTCCATAAAGAGATAATTGGTAATATGTCTTATGAATAGACTGGTAAGCTTGAATGGTACGAATAGCCTTGTTATATAAACTACTCTTGATATACCTCTACGAGATATCTGTTGTTGTTGCTTTACCCTTTTGGTTTTATAGTTTTGGCGAGCAGTTATGTTTCTCGCTGGGATAATGTTCAACTGTCTCACCCTGCTGGTTTTCAGGTGTTCGAGCTAGACGTGGTGGTGGTCGCAGAGTTGCGGCCGAGCAGCAAGACGAGCAGTAGAAGGCAAGAGATGGATATGCTGCTATTTTGGCATTTTAAAGTAGAGTCTAGAGTCATCCCTATACTCTCAGGTCCTTGGGAGCATTTTGACGTTGTTTCACGATGTATGACTGTTGATCCTTTGTATATCCTACTGATGGCCGGATGTGGGCTTTATGTATATATATAACATGTGATGGACTCATGTGATGACAGAATAGCTGGTCTCCTAAGTTGTGGACACGTATCAAGCCTTGTATATATTTATATAACATGTTTTCTTGCAGGACAAGGACCTATATGTTATGGTTTCTCAGTTTATCCGCTTTCCGCAATCATTTTTAATTAACCCATGTATTGGTAATATGTGGTTATGGTGTTTTTCACACGTTTTTGTGTAACACCTCGCTGTCTATGTGATGGTGGGATGTGTTGCCACACTGGTGGGGACATTTTAAGCACTATTATATGACATGATAGTATATATAGAGGATTGATGACATAATACTTATCTTTAGTGATGATCGGATAAAAAAGTAAACATATAATAGTGATTTATTATTAATGGTAATTAATTTGAATATCTTGTGCCTATGATTGATTTTGAGTCCATTAAGAAATTTTTGATGATATCTTTGTCTTTTGAGATGATTATCATAATCTAGGGATTATAAGTCACATAACTATTGTGGGAATTAATTTTAGGGCCTGACCTCACTCTTACAATAAAAAGTTTTATGACTGAGGGATCAAGCGTCATGTTACCACTGTGGGAATGAGTACTTGGACATTTCTTTCCCTATAAGATTTTAAGTATAGTTGTTTCCTGGATGCCACCTTCATTTTGACTAAAATTTATAACTTCTCCTCAACATTTGAGAAATCATGATAACTACCTCCCTTTATTGACCTTCAAAGAGGTAACTTCTCACTATTTTAGTTTTCATCACTAAAAGTTTTGAATAAATTTATATATTTTTTGGTAACATTTACCATGATTGTCAACAACAAGGTTGTGTTCATCATGCAAAACACTAGAATACCATACCCATCATGATGTTTTAAATAAAAGCAATATTCTAACCACAAAAAAAGTTCATTATGCAATGCAACAAAAGAGTTGTTGTTTTATTCTCATGTGTCATTGAAAGAACATAAATAATTGTACCAGATTAATTTTATATTATGATGTGTATAGAGAACTAAAATAGGGATCTATTAGTATGGAGATGGTGTTCTTGTTGTTGTCAAATCCATAACCGCACTAGAGTTGAAAGTTACACACAACAAAAATACAATATCCATTGTGGTTATTAAAACCATTTCACACCATGAACATATTGATTAGTTCCACCATACCGCAAAGGAGTTGCATTTTAAGCATAAGGTGTGGAAAAGGCATATTTAACTATATTGGGTAGTTGGAACTCTGGAACAAATACCTCTAGTAGGGATGACAATGGTGATAATATGCAGTAATTATTGACAATATCAAAATAGTATTACATTAAAAGGCTACACACCAAAACCATTCAAGTCATTTGTGGTTTTATAAAATGAAAAACATGTCTTCTTCTTGAAAACCACAATAAATACAATATGCCTTGAAAAAATTAAAATTTTATCACATTGTTGTGAAAAAATCACTTTGTAGAGAAAGGACGTTTTTCAAGACACTATGCTTGAAGTGCGATCAAGTTGTCATGTAGAGAAATTAATTGTGTTTCCTTTTGAAAGATGATATATTTATCATTTTTGCAAAATCATGATGAACAAATAGTGAACTTGTGTTGTTTGGTTATGAACCTATTGATATGTTTAACATTTTCTTGATAAACATACCACACATATATGGTTGTACCCCTACTTGCAAGAAATGATTTTAGTATCATTAGATGCTTTAGGATTTAATCGAGTTAATGAGAAAAGTTGTCTAATAAATGTTGATGGAAATAATATTTGATCTGATAATAAGAATATCTGAATGATTCTTGACACCATTTTGACATGGTAATAGGATAATCATAAAAATTGGAGTCGAATAGGAAATCTATAAATTGATGCCATCCATTTTTCTAAAATAAGAACATTTACCTCAATGATGAGAAGTAATCGTCTATTTTGTCAAAGGTTTAAGAAGAAATCTAGGAGCTAGAGAGAGCATAAATGATATAGTGTAGAGAGAGCGTAGGAGATTTGTATTGTAGATCCCCAATAGGAGGAGAAGTTGGGATAATGGGATGACTCCATATGCCATAATGGTCTTCATGAAAGAGAATGAAAATCATCTCAAACTACCACTCAATCTGGGAGTTGTGGATAATAGAAGAAGGTATGTATCAAAATTTTAAAAAAAAGTTAGATCGGTTGATCATAAAAATAGAAACGTCAAATGGTAGGTTTTCTCTTATATACAGAATATTTTAAATTTTTGAACATTTTTCTCCCTAAATTTATTTGAGGTGTTTCCACTATCCAATAATTATAAAATATGCTCTTCAAAATAATTCAAGGATGTTGATTATTTGTATCTTGTTGATTTTATGTTTTGGGAAATGGATTTATATTGTTTTCACTTTTAGTTCTAGGTTTATTATCATTTTATAATTACATAAAATTCATATAATTTAAAATCTCATGATAAACTTGGGTATTCTTTTTATACCAATCAACATTATAAAGATCTTTTATGGACCAATAAATGTTGAAATTGAACCTTCAGCCCTCCTATATTATATATGGCCTATTGAAGGTTAACTTTTAGGGTAAATATATACAAGGGGTTTGAAATTAGGTTAGATATTATATATTTTTTTAAATTAGTATCCACCGACATTCAAAGTAAATATATATTTATATGGATCAATTAGATCAATTAACTTTCCAACGACGGTAAATAAATATGTTAACATTTAAATTAAGGTTTAACATGTATGTTAGAGTTGAGTTAATAACTTAAGGTTTGATTTAAAAATTTAGCATTTTAAGTATAGATTTTTGACTTATTTTTTGGTTTTCTCCATTTAGGCTTATTTGACCGCATCAATGGGATGATCAGGAAGTTTGTTTGGGGTCTAGGCCACAAGAAACACCATGTACCTCTAGTTTCTTGGGACAAGGTCACAAGAAGTAATAGAGGTTTGTGGATCAAGGTGATGATGGATTGGAAATAATCCCTCCTTGTGAAGAACTCTTGGGAATAAAGAAGTAGTAGAGAGACAATCTAGTGTATGTTTTTGAGGTAAAGGTTTCTAAATCAGATATCTCAGAAAAAAAACCATTTTTGTGGCTTGGTAAAGCTACTATTAAAGGAAAATATCTTATTAGTACTAAATACTTTGTTACTTCCTATAAGTGTCACTAACACGAAAATATGGGATGATGTCTTAGGATCATTTTACATGAGCATGTCTCTAACACATTATCAGAAGACATAAACAATGTAATAGTAAACAACCCAACCCTAAAAAATGGAGATCAAGAGATGAGTTTTCTTCCAGACTAGTTGCCAAAGGGCATGGTGGACACTATTCTAACGATCCACCCCCCCTCGAAGACAAGGAGGAGAGTGTTATTAGGGTTTGGAGTTGCAATATCAATACACTTTCTCTACCAAGTCAAAATATAGGTGTTGAAGAACGGACAAGGAGAATCAAAGACATGGGGAATGGGACATTATATGGAAAACCAAAGTGGTTTCTCATGTCAAGATGTCCATGTGGATTTTGAGTCACAATGCAACTATCATGAATAAGAGGTGAGTAGATCACCATATGATTATGGCCAGAAGTTACAAAATATGTAATCATGCTGAGAAAGATTTTGTGCACGTACTACGGTATTGTAGAAAGGTGATTGAGTTCTGGAAGAAAATGTCGAATGACTCTTGCCCCATAACTTTCTTCATCATCTCCAACCTCCATGATTGGATCAGATTCAACATTAGAAACGACATGAGTTCAACAACATTTATTTACAGGGGATGGTGCATGTGGCTATGTCATAATCTCCTTGTGTTTGAACAAAAGGATGTGCATGTTTTCCACTAGGATAGTTCTATTCTAAAATATGTGATGAACTTTCAAGTTGCATGAAATACTTCAACGTGAAGTGTTTGAAATTCTAGGTCAACTCAATGCAACGACCTAAATCTGAGTGGCTGAAGATCTATGCCAATGCAGTTGTGAAGGGGAAGAAAGTAGGAATTGTGGCAGTAGCTCATGACAATATTGGTTACTAGGGGACTAGTGAGGGCAATACTAAGGCAGTAGGAGGTGTCTTGGAAGCTAATATCTCAGGTATCATACTAGCTATCCAAATGGTGTCTGATATGAATCATGATAAGGTCATCATTGAGTCTACTAACAAATTGGATATAAATATTCTTATAGAGGATGTCAAGAAAAATCAAAAGTTTTCTAGAGAAGTAACCTGGGTGAAGAATAAGTTGAAGAGAAATTGGCATATCACCTATGGAAATAGGGAAAGAAACTAGATAGTTGACTACCTACCCAATTACCACAAAAAAACTTCCATGGATATGAGGGACTCCCAAGTGCTTCCTAAGATTATCTAGGAGGGGGATTCCTGACCTTTCACTCCACTCATTGGCTAGTATTGGACTTGTATTATGTGAGTAGAACAATCTCAAATTATGTTTTGATATTCACTGACGCCCCTGAGGGGATGATTAACATGCTCTAAAACCTATGTAATGGCAATAATAGTTCGACATTTAATACAATTAGTAGTATGTACTTTGTAATTTTGCTTAAAATTTGCTCATAAGAGGAGGGCGAGATGAATAAAAGCACCTCTTGACTTCCCTCCCAAAAATGTTGAGCTCTAAAGGGAGGTACCTAACTGGTCATGCACAAAATGGAAAGAAAATCTAGATATCTAATGACTGTAATTGAAATTTTATCAAGATCTTCCTAGTTCTTTATACTCCTTCATTTATGGAATGTAAATAAAGCATAGCTTTCCATCATCCTATATCCTAAGTTTTACCAAAAATGCCAACAAACAATGTTCAAATTATTTATACGTTGTCTATGTGGGTGCAACCACAACAACACACATAGCTATAAAATATGTGGTAGTAAGAACTTTTTTTTGAAGTGATTAATTTCACATTTTCAATTTATGTTTACAACTCATGACTCAGACATCTCATTTGGTTAATCAATATTTCTTTTAATACAACATAACTGTCATTCTATGGTGGTTTTCCAGGTATACACCAGTATTTACTTATGCATTCAGTGAATATCCATTATCGAGATGGAGTGTATTTCTCCTAGTTGTTTGGAGTGGGTTTATTTCCAAAACACCCTCATCATATTTTGACATTGGGTTCAATAAACATACTAGGATTGGATGGGACACATAGGCTCTTATGGTTGCAAGAATAGAAACAACTGGTCCATTTGCTAAATGAACTTAAAAACTTTTAGAAATAAAGCATGATTAAGAGATATTGACCATAATTAACCCACATACTTGTTCATGGAGTAGAAGATGTCCAATCAAACTAATCCATGACTAAATGTGAGAATAATCATTCAAGTCTAGCATGAACAATTCTTCATCTACTAACACGATCTAAATCTAGAAAAATAACACATGCCAATGCAATCTTATTGCCCTTTAAGATAGGTATGACCATAAGTATAAAAGAATGCATATTTCTTACTACTGGAAATAATAAATTCATGATAAAATATATTTTAAAAGTTTCATTATAAGAATAATATGTCTTTTCAATCATTTTCCACTATAATTTAAATATATGTTGGCCACTTGACCTAAACACCAAAATAGGTGAAAGGAAGGGTCATATACACGACTTGAACTCAACATCTCATTGTGAAAGGAAAGGTTTTTGTACGCAGACACTACTTGACTCAACACCTAACATGTGAAGAGAAAGGCTTGTATTTATAATTAGTATAACTATTTATGGATACCACACATAATGGTAAACCACTATCAATGTAATACAATGGATTATCTCATTAATGTTTGAGTTCTTATAACACAATTATATGATAATATAAATACTAATAAAATAGAAAAAGTATTTTCTAGATGTATGTAGCTAATAAAACATGAGATATTTAAATACAAATCATTAGCATTCAATATCTCTAGTCTATTGGTAGCAAGTAAACCAAACCTTTATGATGATTCAATTTTACAAGAAGGTAGATCTTGAGATATCAAGTCAATTACCAGACTTGAGATCCCAAAAAATGGGATATACATTATGGGATAAAAGTGAGTTCAAGATCAGTCTTGGACCCACTAGGTCAAGTTATGATTAGGTTCTAACTAAAACCCCAGTGAAAACACAATGAAGATATCATTATCAACAATATTGGTATCATCACAAGCATGCATATTTATCGTATGGTTTTGTATTGGTGAGATTGTTCTTAACATCCATTAGCATCTCATGGTCGAGTCACATACTTGTAATGCAATGACTTTGAACCAATCATTATAAACATGTATTTTATGCATCATGAAAATAGATTTTCATTATCAAATGTTCATTAATAAATTGGAATTACATTTATTTATCAAATCAAAACTACAAAACATACCTATATCCATCATCCAATGATTGGCTTTAGGCAATATACACCAACAACTTTTAGAGGCCCTTGACTGGGTGCTAAATACCTATATCCCCTTTCTCATACTACCTTTTCATTGTGGTGTAGTATTGTTGGGTGGAGCCTTCTCTAAGCTTATCATCTCCCTCATCTAGTCATTTGTTGCAAGCATCATAATTTTATACTGTGATGATGTATAATAGTCTCAATTTTGTCTCAAGTTATTGAATGATTTAGTTACATTTTTTTAATTTTTCTATTTGTATACATTGGGTTCGCTTTGTTTGACAATTAATTAATTATTTTTCAAAATAGATTATTAATATATTTTACTACTTGTGAGAGGATTTTGGGGACTATCTTGGTATTTATTTCATTTATCATTAATTGGAAGGCATGAAATCTATTTTATTTGGGTTCTACCTGAGATTGTAGTTGGCATTTTATAAAAGCTATTTTCTTGAGCACAAATGGTAGGAATCTATACATGTAACTCTTTCCACTTTACTAGTTTAGTTTTTACTTACATACTTCTTTGCATCTAAGATCACTTCTGTGATCTACCTATATAGATGTCGTATGATTTTTTTTGCTTAATGAAAACTAATTACCCAAAAATATTATGTCAACTTGTGAAATTCATATGTTATTGCCGCAACAACAAAATACTACAGCTAAATCCACATGAAAAGGAAAGTGCAATGATATCTTATAGGTGTGATAATGAGCTACGAGAAGTCCAAATTCAAAACTCTTTAGGGTTCCTTTTATCACCTTCACTAGATACAGTGTAAGTAAGAGAGAAGGAACCACCCTTAAAAAATGTGTGACTTGATACAATCATTTTTCATTTTTTTCATTGATTAATACTTTTTTCTATGAGAGAGTATTTTCCCCCATCATATGTATGGTATCTCCTACTAGGTTTTTTTTAGATCTTCTTGCTTCATCACTAGATGTCCATCTGAGTTTTCCAAAAGAAATGGGATTATCGTTGGAGAGTCTCTTGGGTTTCTTATTTGTTGTTGTAAAATCATTCATATACATGTGTTGATGATTGTATTCCAGTTAACTAGAGAGACAAAAATTATTTATAACAACCAAATTCTTGTTACAATATTTTACACAAGACCTAAAATGTGTAGGATAGTACATTGTATAAAGAATTTATTTAGTTGGCACATGGGGAGTTATCTTAAACTGTGGTCTCAAGGTTGTTGTAGTTTTTCATGTATAGCTAACTATTTATCGGCTGATGGTTATTTTTTTACTCTTTCACATCCACCCTTGAACTAGGCATGGGTGAAACCAAGGTTGAGTTTTCTATGCTAGATCAAACTAGAGCTTCAGGAGATTTTTGGCATATATATTAGCTAATTTCTAAGTAGATTAAACAAATCAAGTTTGGATGTTTTCGAGAGATTTTTGTATATTATGAAGTGGTAATCGTGTTCAACATGCTTATTGGGAGCATCAAATACTGTACTAATATTTATATGTAAAGTACTAACATCATCATAGTAAACAATGCTTGGTTGAGATTGAGTTATCCGAAGCTCTTGTCTTAATGTCATCTTTGTTGTAGCTTATTAAAGAGAATGGTATTCAACTTCTATATTGGGTCGCACTACTTTGAGTTGCTTCTTGGACCTCCAAAAGATGTACATTTTTCCATCTTACAATTATTTTGGTCATTCTCCTTGTGATAGTGCAACCAAACCGACCAACACCACTAAAGGTTGAAGCTGGCAAGGAAGTAAATTTTGGTATAAAGACCAATTTGTATGGTGCCTTTTACATAACAAAGAATATGTTTGACTAGAACGTGATGCATTTCAGTAGGAACCAACATAAGCTGGAAAGATATATATGCAGCATAAAAGAGATTAAGGTGAGTTAGATTAAGGTATTGAATACTTCCCACTATCTATCGATACTTTGTATGGTTGTTCAGAAGCTCAGTTGAAGAATCATGCAGTTCCTTCTAAAAATTTGTAGACATAGGTGTAGAAATTACTTTACTCTCAATCATTATCTCACTAGCAAGTATCTCCTGAGCACACTTTGATTGATCAATAAAAATACCAGTATATGCAAATCTTAATGAAATGAATAAGAAATAAGGTGTTAGACCATGATCTCTAATCAAGATTGTTGGTGTAAATTAGTAACAAAGGCATTGATTAGATTAGCTAAACTTTCTCTCATGATGATACAATCCAACTAGAGAAAAACATACAAAGTTGTAGATTTGTGATGATATGTAAATAAGGATGAATCACAGGTGCTTCTACATAATCCATATTCTAGAAGAAGAAAACTCACTCATATTATTTAATTAGGCACGAGGAGTCTTTTTGAAAGACCACATAGGGCCTTATGGAGTTTACAGATATGTCTAGGGAATGTAGGATCATCTAGGTGGATGATGCATTAAAAAATATTCATTTAACTCCCCATTCAGAAAGGCATTATAAAAATCTAAGTTTTGTAGAGACAATCATTTCAAGGAAACTACACCAAGGACAATACTGATCTTAGGTAACTTGACAACAAGATTGAAGGTCTCCAAGTAGTCAAAAACTTCCTCTTGTGAGTCACATTTTTCTACTAATTGAGCTTTCAATTTTTTATAGAACAATCTGGTTGAAACTTTTGCTTGAATACCCATTTGCATCCAACTACATTATGTTTAGTATTGTAAGAAACCCGAGTCTAAGTTTGATTTGCGTAGAGAACATCAACTCATGATACATTTCTTGTCATAAATCTCATGATTCTAAGTCTCTTTCTCTTGGTGAAAGAGAGTATCCTATTAAATCAACCATGAGTTCAATGGGTTAAGTTAAGTCAACACTGGTTACATTTAGCATGGAATTATCTACTAACATATATAGGGTATTAGTAGGGTAAGTAACTTGCTTGCTTTACTCAGACAACAATAGCTTTTGAGATATTTGAAGTATTAAATTTGAAACTATAGTTGAAGCATTTGGACCAACATCATCAAGTGAAAAAACTTGTTCAGTAGAGATGTGCCAAACATAATTTTGAATATGAATAGATGATGATTCACTTTGTTCCTAAAATTCTTTGAGTTTTGTCATTTCACCAACTGTAACAGAAATGTTGCTCTACTATTTTGTTAAAAAGTAAAGATGAATTCACTAAAAATGACATGTTTAGAAATATAAACTTTGTTTCATTGAGTATGAAGACATCAATGGCTTTTGTGAACACCACTATATACAATAAATACACAAGGTATAGATATGGGGTCGAGTTAACATAATCTCTCAAATAAGGGAAGCTGAGAGAATCAAAGACTCATAGATATGACAAACCATGTCACTTCTTGTAAATTTGTTCAAATGGTTAAATTTTTTGCAGAGTATATGATAGTAAGTATTTAGATGACTTAGTGCATTTAGTAAAGCTAGAATCCAATACTACTTGGGTATATTTCCTCAAATAGAATTTATAATCCTATCTCAACAATATGTCTTTTCTTTTTCTTCAGTCACCTATTTGATTTGTGTGAGTGTGTGGACAACTCTTTTTCCGTCCATTTTCTTAAGAAAGATAGATAGAGTATAACATGAAAATTCACATCCATTACCAATATGAAGTATCTTTGTAAGGCCCATGACCTAAATTTATGTTTGATCTTACTTTATTAACATAATAAGATGCTTAAAACCTTGATCAAATAATGTGATGAGCCTTAATAACATGTGACATGCTTATGTTTTATTTTTGGTCCAGCTTAGTTGATGTTTGAGCTAGTTACACTTAAATGTCCTTATTTTGAACCTAGTTGCAATTTACCAATGTTTAGGGTTCATATTGCAATTTGTCACATTGTTGATGTGCCTCACATGTTTTGGCATCATATAAGATAGAGTGGTCCCTTGTTACACCTTGGTTTGTTGAGAGTTGTGTTGACATCATGAGTGTTGATGTTTCTAGGGTTTGACTGGATGCCCTAGTTTGGTGTTGACCATGTGTGTTGACTGTTAGAGTTTTTGGTTTTTGATGACCATCTTGATGTTCTTTGATCATGTTTCTATAGTCAAAGAGGTTTTGAAGTGTGCCATGTGTTCTCTATGATCAATGAAGATCTAGGGTGTTGGATGCTATGCGCCCATTGAGGTTTTTAGTGTCTTTTGGTCGTACAGAATCCATGCGACCGATGGTCTTTTGGACCAAGCGAGGTTGATGTCTTTCCTATATTTCAATGATCTTAGTTGCATGCATGGTTTTAGTGCTTGTACAGATGTTATATGGTGGACAAGTGGCACATGTGGCATGACAACCAACCTCCTCTGCCTCTCTCCTACCCTTGGGTATATATACCCCTCTCTTTGCCTGTAAGTGATCTTTTTACCCTCTCTTCTTTCTCTCTTATCCTTGGAGGTCATTTGTTGTGTTCTTAGTAGAGAAGGAGATCTCAACCTTGGAGCAATGTGGTTGAACCCTCTCATGTGTGGATCTAGGGTTGGAGCAACTCATCTTTGGTGATTCTTCATCTTGGTAAGTGATCTATCCTTCTTGACTTCATTTTCTTGCAACCCTACCCCCTCTCTTCTTCCTCTTGGTCATTATTGAGAAACTCCTCTCTTCTTGTTTGAATCTACGATTCTCCATGGTAGTGTTGAGTTGAGTAGGAGATCTCCTATCCTTCTTGTTCTTGTCAGCCAAGGGTTTGTTCTCTATTTTGAGTTTCCTTTAACCTAGAGGGTTGTTCTTCTTCCTTTGAGGTGATTCTATCTTGACCGTGGAGTGGAGCAAGATAAGATTTTCTTTTCTCTCTTGAAGAATCCCTTCTTTTGGAGTTGTTCTTCACAATCAAGGTGAGTTATATAACTTTCTCCTCGATTATTGATGCACTTAATCTTGCATGCAAGTAACCTACCTCTAAAAATATAGTTCCTAATAGTATGGTGATGATATCTATAGATATGGTTTATGCGTATGTGGTGATCTTGAATAGATGGATTCCTTTATCTAAATCCTAATTTCTTGTATCCAAAATCTTGTTGATGGTAGAATGTTGGTTCTTACATGCATATGTTAAATGATTGATTTTCTCCTGATGGTCATGGTTCTATTTTCGTTCTTGATGATGGAGTCTTTGGATACTCCTGATGATTGAAACATTGGTTATCTTTTCCTTGAATCATGGTTTAGTTTTCTTCTATGTTGATGATCATATTTTAGGGTTTTAAATGATATTTTTCTTTATGCACCTCATTCCTTGTTTGGTTTTGCTTTTATGGTGTTAATCAGCTTGTTGATCTTATGGTTGTAGTGTTTTTCTTTCTTGATGTTCATCATGATGTGATGACGTGGTCATTGAGATTTGGATGCCTCTTGGGTCACTGAGGTTGGATTTCTTTGTTTGGTCAAAGAGATGACCCATGCTTCTTCAGTCGATGAGTTTTCTCCTTGTCTCTTTGGTTAAAGGTTTTGGATCCTTGAGAATTTTGATGGTTGAACTTCTCTTCTACCAATGAGAGTGTGTGTTTGTCTTTAGTCACAAGGTTTTCTTCAACCTAGTATCTTCGATCGAAGGTGTTGTCTTGTTTTATTCGGTTGTTAGAGTTTAATATTGTCTTCAGTTGATGAATATGTTGGCTTGTTTCTCTACGGTCGCATAGATATGTGTGCAACCTATATTTCCTTCGGTTGATGTGAATCCCTGGATATGTGTTTACTTGGTATTGATTTCCTAACGATGGTGATGATAGTTGACCTTATATGTTCCAAGAATGTTGGAGATAATGACATATATGGTTTCATGATAATTGTTGTTTTGAAATCCTATTTCAGTTACAATGATTGAAACCTAACCCTAATTTGAGTACATAGTATTAATGCTTAGATTGCTTAAGTAAGTAGCTTGTTGATGAAGTACTTTCTCTCTCTTAATGTTGTAATCTTAAGATGTTGTTGAAGGAACATCATACGCCAATGTTTGATTGAAGTATCACTTATGAGACACATGTTTGGTGATTATGAGCCTTGATGAGGGATGGAGAGATAATAATGTTCTTTTAGGGATCTATGTGAATAGTCTTATGACCTTGACAGTGGCTTTATACCTAATTAAGGTGATATTTCCTGATGTTGTGATAGTGATGATGGTCATGTGTGTGGCACTGAGATAATATAATGTGGTGATGTGATCGGATTCATGCCATATACATTTTATATCTTCTCAAGTTGCACTTTACCTATGCTTTGTAGAATCTATTAAGGGTTTTCTTATAACTTGATTGATGCAATAAAAGATACTCAATTGGCTTTAACTAATCAAGTGGAACCCTAATTATGCAGTTGCCTTGGCCATATATCCATCCCAGTGTCAAAACTTGTTGGTGGTGAAATGAGTATCCCTAAGGGAAACTTGGAGAGCATATTGTAGACTATGCAAAGTTCTTAGAGAGTACATCTATGTCATCTAGATCCCAAGGTATTTTGAGAATGGTTATGGATGGGTATCAGTGATTATATATGTGATATGATTGGAGGATGATTGCGGTTGTGCCATGGTTATTGGGTTTGTATACCCTAATTGCTAGCATTGTAACATGTACCAAGGTGGGCTAGGTGTTTCACATTGACTATATGTCACTGGTTGCAGTTTGATTGATATGTCATTGTAGTTCAGACTCAAACTGACCGAGTATTGTAGGGAAGATCTTGGAGTCCAACTCTTCCTAGATCTTGTATGGTATTGATTTCAACTTAGCAGTGGTCGGTTGGATTTGGTTGGTACAAATCAAATCACCAGGGCATTAATAAAAGACATAATACAGCCTTGTAGTATATTTTCTTGAGATTAAACACTAACTCACATTGGATGGTTACCCTTTCCTTACCTTTTCTACTGCTTATTTGTTATATAATGTGGTAAGTGAAATCAATTATCATACATGTTCTTGACATTCCTTCTAAAAGTATATGATGATTTGTTTACTTGCTATAGATGTTAGATATGCCTAACCTATGTACTTAGTTTAAATTATTCATTTAGATTAATTTTCTCAACCTATTTAATAATGTTATATCCTACTATATCTATAATTGTTGGTTGCAAGTTATATCTATTGCTGGGACATGGATCTTACCCTTGTGGTTCGCCACATCTTTTTAGGCAGTCATCAGCAGTGTGGGTAAGATCGTGCTATTGAGAAAGAGCAGCTTGGAGATCAGTAGACACAGAAGGTTGGTTAGCTTCTAATCTTGTAGTAGATTCCTATGCGTTGTCCTTGTACTCTCAGGTCTGGGAGGGCTGTGTTTTGTAGATGATATGTACATTGATACATGTGTTGGAAGTATGCCTTTGTTGTTTATAAGTGGCTCATATAGGTGCACATATCTTTTGGAACAAGTGTGTGGAAGCTGGCCATTGTATAGGTGTATATGCCAGGTATAATATGTAGCATGATACAGGTTGTGGACCTTTTTGCAATATATTTCCACATACTGATGGTAATACAAAATGATTTTAATTTTACTTGTTCTTTTGGTAAATATGTTTGTTTAGATGTTGATCACGTGTTTTGTTTTGAGTTATCTCGTCATGCGGCATCGGGTCACCTCATGAAAAGGTTGGTATCAATGATCTATCTAGGTTTACTGAGTCTACATGGACATAGGATTAGGGTTGTGTCTATTCTTGCATCCTCTAGCATATCTGATTGTAGCTTCTGGTTATGCAAATATGTCTGGTGAGCACGAAGAACATGCTAAGAGTAGTTTTGTTGTACTAGGAGGTGGTTCCCGGAGGCATGAAAGAGTAGATGGAATGCTTGAAGAGCCTCATTCATACCCATCAACCATGGCTAATCCCACTTTTTAGTCCATGTCTGGATAGTTGATGACCATGATTTTATATATGGATGATAGAGTGCATGTGCATCAAACAGGGCCGATGTTCCCAATGTAGAATCCTAGGGATATAAGAAGACTTTTGAGAGGTTGAGGCATGTGGGGAAGATAGAGTATGCCAGTATGATAGACCTGGCTTTTTTTCAACATGTGGTTGATGGAGTTGGAGAATGCGTTTAAGTTCCTCAACATGCCGGAGGAGGACAAGGTGAATCATGCGGTGTACCCAGTGAAGGGCAGTATTGGCCACAGGTGGGCCATTGAGGAGGAGAAGAGACCTAGAGTGGTGATTAGTTGGGAGGAGTTTTGGCGGGAGTTTGTGAGCAGAGACTACCCAAAGATGTACCTTGATTAGAAGATCGTGTAGTTTGAGAAGATCTAACATGAATCGATGACGATTAATGAGTATTAGGTGAAGTTCATGGAGTTGTTGCAGTTTAATCCTCACATGGATGCAATGGACAAGGATAGGATTTGACTATTTGAGAAGGGTTTGAGCATGGATTTGACTACGACAATGTCAGCTTTGGAGAATCATGAGAGGTTCTCTACCTTCATGGAGTCGCTTAGAAGGATCGTGTGGTCGATGGTTTAGAAGTGTGAAGCCAACACTAAGAAGAGATCGACTCAATTTTGGGGACAATCTTCTGGAGGCTTCATGAAGTCAAGGTTTTCATCACCTCAGTCATAATAGATAGTGGTACAATCACAGTGGTCCTTGAGCAAGGGTAGAGGCCAAAGTTTCCCATTGGTAGAAGCTCGCAGCACATCATATGTATCAGTGATAGGGTCGTCAAGGCCATGGTATGAGAGAAACATCTGTTACAAGTGAGGTCAAACTGGGCATACAAAGTGGTTTTTCCCTATGAAAGATGAGGAAGTGACGCAGCAACCGAGCCAGAGTCAACAAGGTTCTCAGCGGAAACATTTCAGTAGTGGTAATGGTAGAGGATGTAGCCAGGCGTCACATGTAGTTTTTTCTAGATAAGATGTCAGAGGATGTTGGTGCAATTTTCTCAAGGTCACACACTAGCCAACTAGAAGGTGACTAGATGCAACCCCGAGGGAAAACAAATGGATCTCTCAAAATGTATAATGGGACCTATTCCAACAAACTGGCTTACTTAATCACACGTACCCACAAGCACACAGGGTCGTGTTGTAGTATAGGCATGTGATAAGAGTAGGATCGATCCTTCGGGTGAGAGGGGGTACAAGAGCTATATTAATGTGAGCTATGTTCCTAAAGTGGAGAGTAGGGTTTGAGGGTTTAAAGGTTGATTTTTGTTGATTACACTACACTTACAAGCAATTAACAACAAAAAAGAAGCTAGATACCAGAAACCCTAGATTACCCTAAGCAAGTTAAGACTAAGAAACTAAGCAAAATGAGTAAAAGGACAAGAGCAATGAGCTACACCACACTAGCAATAAATATTATCAACTAAGAAACAAGCTAAGCACTAAAGCAAATGAGAGCCTAGGTTATCACTAATTAACTAAATTAACACAAGCAAGCTCAAAAGAGCCCTAACTACTTAAGAAAGACCTAACTATCAAGAACTAAGCAGTTAGCTAAAAAAAGGCAATTAACTAAACCAGCACTAACAAGCTAAGGTGACAAGGAGGGATTCAAGAAATAAGATGGATATATGGGATGTTTGGGAATGAAACTTTGATATTAGTTGGGGGAAGTTACATAACAAGCAAGTTGTATATCTTCAATCTAGATTACCAAACCAAACAACAAGGCAAGTGGTATTGGAATATACCCTATGCTACTAGTTGTAGAACTAGGTCTAGGTGTAATTCTAATAGGACTTTGCAAGTCTAGGTTTCTAGGGTAAGTTGTATTAGGCCAATTGAGAGCAAAGGGCAATGAATCCAAAAAGCTTGGTGCATTTCTTCCAATGGTGTTAAACATTGCTCAATTGGAGTTTGAATAGATGCAACCCCATAAATAGAAACACACGATGGAGATCATTTTCAAAATTATAGTGGACCTTGTCCGACACACCTACTTAAACTAATCACATGTACCCGCAAGTCCACAGGGTCGTGTTGTAGTATAGGAAAGTGGCAAGAGAAGGGTCAATCCTCAGGGAGATAGGGGGACTAGAGCTAGATTAATGTGAGCTATGTTCCTAAAGTGGAATGTAGGGTTTGAGGGTTTAAAGGTTGGTTTTGGTTGATTAAACTACTATTGCAAGTGATTTAAGATCAAAAAAGAATGTAGATTACCAAAAACCCTAGATTACCCTAAGCAGGTTAAGGCTAAGAAACTAGGTAAGATGAGCAAAAGAGAAAGAGCAAGGAGTCACACTACACTAGCAATTCAAATTATCAACTAAGAAACAAGCTAAGTACCAAAGCAAGCGAGAGCCTAAGTTATCACTAGCCTACAAGACTAAAACAAACAAGCCCCAAAGAGCACTAACTACTCTAACAAATCCTAACTATCAAGAACTAATAAATTAGCTAAAAAGTAACAAAGGCAATCAACTAAACTAGCATTTACAAGCTAAAATGACAAGGTGGGTTTTAAGCAATAAGATGGATAGGTGGGCTGTTTGGGAATGAAACTTTGATATTATTTGGGGGAGGTTACATAATAAGCAAATAGTATATCTTCAATCTAGATTACCAAACCAAACAAAAAGGCAAGTGTTATTGGAATACACCCTATGCTACTAGTTGGAGAACTAGGGCTAGGTGTAACATAATAGGACTTGACAAGTCTAGGTTTCTAGGGTAAGTGGTATTAGGGAAATTGAGAGCCAAGGGTAGGAATGGGAATAGAGATGAGGGTATTTCACCCCATGTTACTTGCCATTTAGCCTTTAGGAAACTCTAGGCAATTGCACTAATCACACTTACACTAGCTACTTAGATCTCACACTTGCTTGTATGAAAAGGGAGTTGTATGTCAAAACAATGGGGGCTAGCTAGGGATCCACTAATTGGACCCAGGAGCCATTCCTGAGATAGCCACATACATTCCATTCTCCCCTTGAAGTTGTGTCATCGAGCATCAAAAAACAAGAATTCTATGTTTAAAAGCACAAACCACAAGCAAGATAATGGGAAATGAGATAGAAGTAAGAGGAAATCATCATAGAATGGAAATATGTTCAATACAAGTTATTTCCCCCCCAACATGGTATCAAAGTAACATTTTAACCCCAAACAGCTCACCACTAGGGGCTTAGCTAGACATGATCATACAAAAGAGAAAAGAAAGGAGAAGAAAGGGGTAGGAATCCATTGAGCTCATGGAAGCTTCTTCTCCTTGACCTCCTAGCTACTGTAGAATGACCTCCCTCCTCCAAGGTGAGTGAAGAGCATCGAAATGAAGGGGATTATAGTAGAAAACATAGAAAACTAGGTTTCTATGGTGGAAATGGGGTGGAAATGGTAGGTGGAGGTCTTGAATGCAAAGGAGGTAGTAGTGAATGCTCTAGAGTAGGTAGGAGGGTGCTAAGGTAGCTAAAGGGGAGCTAACCTCATGCCCAACCACCACCCATGTATATATAGGTGGTGAGGAGGCAGTAGGTCAAGTGGGGGTAGAATAGGAAATACAGTGCAAATCTGTTGGTAGGGTTGTATGTAGCACGGACGTGTTGGGCAGCACAACCATGGTGGGTAGAGGTCAGCACGCTCGTGGTGTAATGGAATGGGCGAGGTGGAAATTGGCAAAAGTTACAATAAAATTTTGGGCTCTTGGAAGGATGGTAGCACCTAGCACAATTGTGCTGCGTATCACGACCGTGCTGGGTGATATGTGGCACGGTCGTGCTGGGCAGGTGGAAACATGGATGTGCTGGGAAGCACAACCGTGGTGGAGGGGTGGCAACACAGCTATGGTGGAGGATTTTCTGTAGATGTTTCAAAATTGAGATTTTTCCGGTGATTTCTTCATTTGTAGCGCGATCGTTCCATGTCACCATAGTCGTGTTGGGAGCTTTGCTTGTAGTTTGAGCTTTAAACTTCATGATCTATGGACTTCTTTTCTTAAGCTTGACTCTTAGCCACTAGGGGTAGATTGAGGGAGCTTTGGGGCCTTCTTTGGACCCTCCATGGGCGGAGGAATCCTAGAACACCTTCCTTCTCTCTCATCCATCCAAGGCATTATCCAAATACCTGAAATCATGCAAAGAATGTCCATAAATGCATTTGACAGAAATATAAATATTGAGGGAATTAACTTGCAATCTAACTTGTTTTAGATGTGATTAAGATGTAAAAACACATAAGATGGAGCCCTAAAATAGGGATGCATCAGACGTGGATGACAACAGGTGATGACTTGATTCTATGTCATGAGTTGGCCAGAGGGAGTGGTCAATCCATAGGTCATGACATGTCTGTTGGAACTTTTTCATTCTGATTACTCTTTATCTTCTTTTGTATCTGTTTTGGTTGGCCCAGGTGTGACACACTCTTTCTATCACCTGGGAGGTGATATGTAGTTATTCTTTGTCTATTAGTTGTAGATCTGATAGTCTTCAGTTAGAAACCCTTCTAGTTGGTTTTGCTGAGTTGCAAGAGGTGTGTCCATTATGTGTTCTTTCTTTCTCAGGATGCATCATTCAAGTGGACCTTATGACACTTGACATGCACAGATTTGATGTGATCCTTAGAATGGATACCTTAGAGAAGTATCAAGTGGTCTTAGACTGTAGTTCCAAGGTGGTGATGTTCTTTGAGGGTGATGTTTCATGGGTCTTCCAAGGAGATATAAAGATTCTTCTGACATGCTTGGTATCAACTATGATAGTAGAGAATTCGATGAGGTAGGGGTGTGAGGCTTTCGTGGCACATGTGATGGACATGAAGGTGAGGAATCCTAGTATCCGAGAGCTGCATATTGTGTGAGAATTTGAGGATGTGTTTCCGAAAGAGTTTCCCAGTGTTCCCCCTCCTAGAGAGATTGACTTTGAGATTAATCATGTTCTTGGTACACAGACGATAGAACAATCACCATACAAGATGGCACCATCAGAGATGCATGAGTTGAAGAAGAAGTTGCAAGAGTTGTTAGAGAAGGGCATGATTAGACCAAGTGTAAAGAGGTAGAATCACCTCCTTACTAAAATTTAAAGGAAGCACAAAACATCCATCTTTTTAGAAAGACAAAAGATATTGAGGGATGCATGTATAATATTCCAAGTAAATAAGCATGCACCAGATACATTATAAAATGTCAATAACAGTGGAAATAAAAGTACTAAGCCTATTACATGGATTTCATTGTTCATTACATGATTGTTCCCAAAAGAAAAATATAAGAGAAAAGGATCTAGATATAGAAACCTAGACATCCTTTCAGATAGCTTGAGATCTACTCCTGAGAAGACTTCCTTCAAACTTGTCCTTCTCCTTGCTCAGCACTAGCACCTGGGTGGTTGGGAAAGCACCCAGAAAAAGGGGAAAGAAAACAAGGTATGTGTCATAAAACTAATCTAGGATAACAAGATAAAGCAAATAATAACAGACTAGGGTTCATCATCAGATGAAGATAACAAGAGTATGAGGCTATATTCAAAAGAAACTTGCCATTAACAATTATATTAAAAAGGATTTGCATGTAAGATAATTATGTCTACTTAACAAAGTAGGGTTGAGGCACCTACCGTACCTCTAACCTATAGGTGAGGGAATAATAAGACATTCCCAGTCACCTACATAATTATATAGGGGAGAATAAAAACATTCCCTAGGGTGATTAAATACATGCCCTCTGTAGGTGGCTGTACATAAGTACTGCTACTTTAAATTAAATAGAACATAAATCTACATGCTAGAAAAGTAGTCAAGGAAAGAGTAGTCATAATATTCAATAAGCATGGTAATGGGGTATAAGACCCAAACAAGAAGAAATTATAATCTGATTTGAGGAATGAACAATATTAGGATTCAAGAATAGAAGATTTAGGGTTCATTTAAGCCTCATTAGCGAAATATAGGGTTTGGCTATAATTATCCCAACATAGGGTGTAAGAAATGCACATACCTCTCTTACTTATATCAATTACTAACTTTTGCCACTTTAATTGAGTCTAAGTTCCACTTTGCCTATTTTCAATGTATTAACATGTATTAGAGTACATAGTGCACACTAATGCATAGAAACCCTAATTTCATATGTTTTTAGCAAAATTCAGATTCAAAATTTGAAAATATCACCAATGAACTTATTAGGTTCTCCTGATCAAGAAAACATATTTTTATGTTAATTTTAGAGTTATGAGGATTAAGATGTACTTTTATGGTTTTTATGCTTTAAATTCATTTTACAAAAATCACTCTTCATCAAACCATGAAATAAGACCTTGAAAATATTTTTATTAGATATAGATTAATTTTCTAATTCCAAAACATATTTATTTGTCAAATTTGGATAAGCGGATTAGAAGATATGAATTTTTCAATACTGACCAATTGGAAATTATCGCATCATCAAACTGATCGAGATAACTGAAGAGAGAGGGAGAGGGAGAAAACACCATTTGTCCCACGATCAGGTTTCAAGTTGAATAGGAAACCAAATTAGAGCTTCTAAAGAAGGTAAAACAGCAAGAAACCAAAACCCTAGAAGAACATGGTAAAAAGAGATGAAAATCATAGATTTTAAACATAGAAGCATGAGTTTTAAGCATGTAGTAAGCAATATATGAGAAGGGGGTTAACAAAAATCACCTCTAGGAAGGTAAGAAGATCCAAACAGAAAGGGTACCGTGATTAGAAGGTTTGGTTGCTCCAAGACTAGCTCAAAGATCACCTTCCCCACTTTAGAGGTGCAAACCCTAGCAAAAGAGCATGGAGATTAGATGTTTTAGGGTTCTAGGTGGAGTTTTACCCTGGAAGGTCATGGTTCTGACCTAGAAGAATATGGAAGGAATACTAACAGCATGAAAATAGTGAAGTAAAGGAGGATACTTACTAGTTTAGGTCAAAATCACCAAGGATGAGCTTAAGAAATCCTAAATAGAGAAATTTGGAACCCTAGGAGCCTTCTTCACCAAGGTAGGCACCCTATTTTACCTTGGGACAGAAACTCCATGCCCAAACATAGAAGGGACGATGCTCTAAGATGGGGGAAGGAGAAGAAGAGGATTTCTTATTAGAATGGGAGGTGGGAAGGGGTAGGCATGGCTTTATAAAGAAGGGGGCAAGCATGAGGTGTTTATGTGACTTTCCATGTGTCCTTAGGCTAAGGCTTTATGGCCATGCAAGATGACAGCTCATAGAGACTTCTTGTATATCCAAGGTCAGTCCTAAAAGCCCATGGAGGATTCTAGGTCATCCCCACTATCCTGCAATCAAACAAATAACCCCATTGGTTGATAGCTTTTAAAGATAAGCTCATTTATAAAGTGGGTAATTCCTATAATGCCCTTGGAGCGAAACACCTGCAAACCAAGGTGCAACCAGGTGCCCCATGGTTCAAAATATCAAGAATTGTAAGGTAATATCTAAGGATGAAAATTCAAGTGATAAATGCAAAGAAAACCTCCCAATTGGGTAAATTGCATAAAAGTCTAGAATGTACCTAAAATTGTATAACTTGTACAAAAAACATCCAAATCGAGCCAAATTTGAAACTTAGGCTCATTTTATGTTTTCAAATCACATAAAAAAGTTTTCTTAAGGGTTAGAGCACTTAATTATGGTAATTAATCTTGTTTAATACATTTAATCAAGGTTTAGGGTCTTACACTTCTAAATTAATATACCATTGTTCTACTAAAGCGGTGATTTTGCATTTTAAATCCTTAAATAAGATTTCACTGAGGTATTTGTGCACAAACCCTTATATTGGTACAATTAGTGAATAAATGTTCACTTAAACCACAATAAATTCCACTAATTAAACATGAATGACATAAAGGACAGAAATGAAAGGGAAACTTGGGAAAAAGCTTTACATGGAGATTACATCTAAGATATATTATGTTTGACCTAGCACTTCCCCTTGGGGTGATCCTGTGTTGTTCATGAAGAAGAAGTATGGATCTATGAGGTTCTGCATCGACTACCAACAGTTGAACAAGGTCACGATCAAGAACAAGTACCATTTTTTGAGGATACATGATTTATTTGATCAGTTGAGAGGTGTTGCGATGTTCTCAAAGATAGACTTGAGGTCATGATACCATCAGTTGTGGATCAAGGTGGATGACATACCGAAGTTACCTTTTAAGATGAGGTATGGTCACTATGAGTTTGTAGTTATGCCATTTGGGCTAACTAACACACCAACAACATTCATGGATCTGACAAATAGAGTGTTCAGACCATATGTAGACCAGTTCATGGTGTTCATTGATGACATCCTGATTTAATCTAGAGATATCCAGTAGCTTGAGTAGCATCTACGACAAGCGTTGATGTTATTGAAGCAACACAAGTTATATGCCAAGTTCAACAAGTGTGAAGTCTGGCTGAAGGAGGTGTCTTTTCTTGGGCATGTGATATCTACTAGTGGTGTTTGTGTTGATTCCAAGAAAGTACATTATGTGCTAGAGTGGGAGAAAACTAAGACATTGATGGAAGTTTGTAGTTTCCTAGACTTGATAGGCTACTATAGGAGGTTTATCAAGAACTTCAATGTTGTGTTGTTACCCCTAACCAAGATGACAATGAAAGGTGTACCTTTTGTCTAGGATGACAAGTGCTTGTGGTCCTTTCAACTTTTAAAGGTGAAGTTGATTAGTGTACCAATGTTGGTTCTACTAGAGTAAGGGAAAGGTTATATCATCTTCTGTGATGTGTGAAAGTATGGCTTGGGATGTGTGTTGATGTAGGACAAGAACATGATTTCTTTCACTTCACGACATCTTAAGAAACATGAGGGGAGATATGCAACGCATGATCTGGAGCTTGCAGTTTTGTCCCATGCTTTGAAGATATGGAGACACTAACTATGTGGTGAGAAGTGTCAGATCTTCACCAACCACAAGAACCTTTAGTATATATTCTCAAAGAAAGAATTTTACATGCAACAGAGGAGATGGATGGAGTTGATCAAGGACTATTATTGCATGATAGAATACCATCTAGGGAAGGTGAACGTGGTAGCTGATGCATTGAGCGGGAAATCTTCTTCGTCATTATCTACTGATAAGGAACAGTTGTGTTCCTTGGTATGCCATAAGTGAGACATGTTGGTGTCATTGCGTCAAATGAACATGAAGTTGGAAGTTTCCTTATTGGTAGGCTTGTTAGCATAGTTGTAAGTAAAGCCTACCTTGTTATAGTAGATCAGAGATGTGTAGCATGGTGATACTGTGATACAACATATCTCATTATAATTTGGTAGTGAGAAGCATGAGGGATTCCATGAGACAGAGGATGGGATAGTTTGTTTCCATGGCAGGATAGTGGTTCCATATGTGGATGGGTTGAGTAAGTTGATTCTAGAAGAGGATCCTCTTTGATGTATGCGATGCATCCAGGTAGTTCCAAGATGTACCACAACTTGAAAGATCTGTATTGATGGCATGGGATGAAGCCTAACGTAGCTGAGTTTGTGGCAAGGTGTCTAATGTGCCAATAGGTCAAGGCTGAGCATCATAAGCCTGCAGGAATGTTGCAACTGTTGTCTATACTGTAGTTGACATGGGATCATATCACTATGGACATTGTGGTTGGTCTTACTAGGACAATCCAAGGTCATGATTCCATTTGGGTGATAGTTGATAGGTTGACCAAGTTAGGACACTCCCTTCCTACAAAGATGACATATACAACAGGGAAGTTGGCACAGATGTATGCATATGAGATAGTGTGTTTGACATTAACCCAACAACCAGAGTGTCTAATAGAGGTCCATTGTAACATCCCAGGATTTGAGCATGTAGAATAGACTACAAAGAAGATAATAGTGATATAGAAGCAACTGAAGGCAGTCCAAGATAGTCAGAAATCTTATGCTGAAAATCATCAAAGGCCTTTGGAGCTCCAAGTGGGAGACAAGGTGTATCTCAAGGTCTCTCGTTGAAAAGGTGTGTTGAGCTTTGGGAAGAAGGGTAAGTTGGCTCCCAGGCATATGAGACCTTACCCTTATGACATATGTTGGGAAGGTGGCTTACAAGTTAGAGTTGCCTCCAGAGTTGCACAAATTGCAACATGTCTTCCATATTTCTATGTTGAGAAGTTTCATCCAAATACAGAGCAAGTGTTGCATCCACTTGAGTTTTAGTTGGAGGAGGATGTGTCATATGTTGAAGGTCTAGTGTTGATCCTGGGTAGGAGGATGAAGAAGTTGAAGAAGAAGGATATAGTGTTGGTTCAGGTTTTGTGGCATCATTGTGGTGTGGAGGAAGCCACGTGGGAGTTAGAGGATGAGATGCATAAGAAGTACCCATCTCTTTTTACGTAGGATTTTGGGGGTGAAATCCTTATTAGGGGTTTATGGTTGTAAGGCCCCTGACCTAGTTTTATGCTTGATATAGCTTGCTTAACATTATAAGATGCTTAAAACCTTAATATATCCATGTGTGTATTTTTAATATTCATGTTAAATTAATTACTATTTGGGAGCTTATGTTCATTTTTTGTGAGTTTCAGGTGAATCTACAAGAGACTACACAACTCAATAATACTGACTCTATTGTCAGTGGTACCAACACTTGCTTAGAAAGGGACATGTCAAACTGAGTCAACTTGGTAGTACCGACCAAAGAAGTCGATACTAATGACAACCTTACAGGGAGGATTCAGAATTTTGTGAGAAATCTTAGTACTACCAACACCAACTCATTAGTACCGACAACTACATAGGCAACCACAACCATCGAAGGTGACCATAGTACTGACACCCAGTCAGTAGTACCGACATGACGGAATCAGGTAGATCTAGAAGTCATGTTTAATATGATGGTTGGCAATTAATGACACCCTAAGTCACTTCTATGACTTAGGCAGATTTCAGCCAAACCTAGGTATCTCATTCCATTCCATTGTATGGCACTCGAGAGCAAGGAGTGGACAAAGTAGAGAAGAAAGCGATGCTTTGGGAGATTTGGGCACCTCTAGTGGACAAATTTGCAGCCCAAGGTTAGCGAATTGGCATGTTCGTGTGAGGGAGTCAACCCGACCATCTTCTTTAGGGTTCTTTTAGTTCTCTAATATTCCCTGCATGTTTCTTCTTCTCTCTTATGTACTTGACAATGGAAATCATTCAGAGCTAATCCCCTTGTTCCTTAGGACCCGGGAGTAGCCCGATTATGCATTGTAATTTACTTTTATGCATTAATATACATGTTTCTCTTAATTTATGGACATAATTCTATGAAAGTATCATGAATTATCCATGCTTGATCACCATAGGTAATTGCTTACACCATTAATTTCTTTGAAAGAGGGATTAAGGATTGGAAAATTCATAGAATTGCATGTTTTATATCACACCTTGAGAAAGGGGCTTACAAATGTGGGGTGAATAATCTAAAGTTTTGGTATAGCACCTAACTAATAACTCAATTACTACGAGAGAGGAATTGGTATTAGATTAGGTAGTGAATTACGCCATGTAAGCGATTGAATCTTGCTTCAAATCTCTTTGTCTAGGGTTAAGAGAGATAATTATTAATGATATGATGTTGATTGTAATGTTAACTTAGGTGAAACCATAATCCTAAGGAATTCACTACACTTGAGATAAAAAATAATAGTATTAGATTTATTTTATACATATTAGATAATTAAACCTTCACTCAAAGTTTTTAATGGCTTAGATGATTGCATCACAGTTAGTAGTAGTTTTGGAGAACGTTTCCATGAGTTCAACATCCGGGCCTCACTTGGGCCTATAATACATTGATACGTATACTTGCGTTTAACGTGTGGCTTGCGCGTATTAAGTTTTTGGCACCATTGTCTGGGTAACGGCAAGTCCAACACTAAGAATGGTGTGATCAGACACTCTAGGCCAAAACCTTTATTTTCTTTTTATTCTTTCTAAGATGAATAACAAATATCATTTATTCAAGCATTACTATCCGTTCTCACATTGTTTTCAACTATTTCTAGTACTAGTGCATGCTAAAAACTAGAGCTCACAACTACAGACATTCGACTCCACAGGGCTCTAGTCAGGAGGATCTCTTATGCAAAGGGAGAGAGTACATCGACTTAGTGGGAAGATAGATTCAAACCCCACCACCAACTACTCCAACAACTCCACCAGAGGAACCAGAATAACAGACTTAGATGGAGGACCAACATAAGAATAAACTATTTGGGATAAGATTAAGGTGTCTTCCTCAACAACTCATCTAGGACCAATAAAAAGACAAGCTATAAATGTGAGCATCTACAAGATAGATCATGGGTTGGTGGCATTGGTCAAGTCACAAGCTTTCTAAGTCCACAACACTGAGGACCCAATGATGCACATCATCAATTTTTGTTGAAAGCTCTGATATGGTAAAGATTGATAGAGTATTAGAGACAATGATTTATCTAAAACTTTTCCCATCATCACTGGAAGAAAAATATAAGTCATGGTTCTAAAATCTCTCTTCTGAGTCTATAGAAAGATGGGAGGAGATGATAGACACTTTCTTTTAGTGTTACTTCCCACCTTAAAAGACAAATGAGCTAGTCAGAAAGATATACAAATTCAAGCAGTATGCAGAAAATCTTACTCTGAATCATGGGAGAGGTTCCGGAACATGTTGAGGAAGGTCCCTCATCATAGGATCAATTTGTATGGCTAGGAAAAGATTTTTTATTATGGCTGCATCAAGGGGAGAGGACTACAATTGACAGTGCAAGAACATGCTTCTTCCTCAACAACAAGTCGTATAGGTGTCATGTGATTCTGAATAATATGGATAAAAATGAGTCTTGGGGAGAATAAAGAGAACACCCTACAACCATTAAAAGTTTTAGAGAGTCCAAGGTGATTACAACATTGAATGAGAAATTGAACTTGATCGCTAAGAAATTATGTCAGAAGGATGGAAGATCTTCTGGAGGAGAGGAAGAAGAGTGCATGTTTGTGCAACGACAAAATTATAGTGACAATGACTAATCCTAGAGGAAGGATCCCAATTTTTCTTGGAAGGACCCCAATAATATTCAACATGACCCATCACAAGCACAACATCAAGGAAATGCACAACAACATGAAAGGAGCCCTTGTAAGATAGACTATATTGAGCACATGCTAGGTAAGTTGGTCGGCTAGAATGAAATGCTCATTGGCCTGACCCAGAGGGAACTACAGAATCAAGGAGCATAGATTCATAGTATAGAGACTAGATAGTAGCTGAAGTGGCTTTTTTTGAAGAAACCTGGTTAGTAAGGGTGTGGGTATGTATGCCCTGAGAGCCAATCATGGGATGTTTGATGGGATACATTAAGATTGATTTGATAAACATCAACGGAAAGCTTCCAATTCTTTCTGGTTCAGTCATATGAGATAGTGATAGAACAGATTGAATGTCTAGAGAATGACAATACGCAATGACGTATGCTTTCAGGTTGAGGACCTGAACGATGAGATCATACGGATGCTAAGAGTTTGTACATTCTTGTTATGTCCCTAGTCGGATGTCATTATGGAAGGTAGATAGACAACAATGACACACAAGACTAGATTGTGGTGTTGGTTGATGACAAAATCCCATTAGTCATGATATAGAGATATCAAACCAAACACATTGGTACTTGTTAGAGAACAAGTGTACCAGACAGACCCACCATGAGTTTGACACATGGAACCATGACATGGTAGTCACAGCCAGTACTCACAGTGATGGTGGTAAGTGTGATTCTTTGACCTAAAATCACTACACTCAACACATGTCGTTGGGCACACTTTGACAACATCAAACGCAGCCCTGAAACATGGATTGTTATAAAGGTGATGATTGGGTGGCTTTGACACATGGGGCTTTTGAGGGGTGAGTGACAGATATGGGATTTGTCCCTCCTGAGGGAGTTTGATATCCAAGGCCACTTGATGAGTAGGATTGAAATAGGCATGCGCATGCATGTGTGAATCAGTATGTGATATTGATGTCATACATATCTCTTCCAATCTGCTTTGAGATCAAGAAAGTGAATGAATGTTGACAGGATGACTGTTCCACGCCTCGAGTTCATTCGGGATATCAGTAACAAAGGAATTATACATTCGTTGTAACACCATTCACGGATTGTAGGATTGAAAGTTGTTCTCCAACTTTCTTTTTCACTTGGGTAGCACTAATGTGTGACTAGGCACCGCTCTTTGCTTGTGAAGTCATAAGTGTTATGGACTTTCATTGCCAACGTGAAATGGACCTGCAGGGTCACACACATAGGATTTAACCTGGAAGAGGAGTTTTGTCCACAAACAATGTTTAGATTGATTACTAAAGGAGTTTAGTAGTTCAATTAAACACTCAATTGATTGATAGCTCAAAATCATAGTGTTCAAGGTGTTGGATAGATTGATTAGAGTATCGGATTGATTGAAACTACAATTGATTATTTCTGCAAAATCTGCATTCCCAATCGATCGGCTCATGTGATGAACCGATCGGCTTAGCTTGGTGAACTGATTGGCTCCGGTCGTGAGTCGATCAGCTCATGGATAGGGTGAAATGATTTCTTCAAGTGTTGAAATGATCGATTCAACTGGTGCAACCGAGAAAGTTGGGAAAGTAGGATTGGTGAGAAATTTCCATTCGTTTCACTTGCCCAATTTGATTGGAACAAGGATTGGTATTTGATACCAATTAGAAACAAAAGATGGAAAGTCAATCGGGAACTGATCAGGACCACGAACCAACCGGTTCAGAAATGAACCGACCGGTTGAGGTGTCCCAACCGATCGGTTGAGGTGTCAACCGACCAGTTCAGGTCCCCTACCGACCATTTCAGTTGTGAAACAATCGGTTCAGGTTGTGAATTGGTTGTTTTGTGGAAAATCTCGAACCCTTCTACTCCTGCTTTTAGTCCTGCATTGCCCGGGATGGAGAACCCTGTCCCATGACCCTCCTATATATAGGGGTATTGGGGGCTTCTCAAAGTACAACTCAGTGTAACCAGTTGCTCTGTAAAGTTGTCGTTCTCTCTGGTTTTGGTAACTGAGAGAGCCCGAGCAAGTGTTACCCGATAAGGGAGGCACGGCAAGGGAAAGACAACTGCAGAAAGCGACTGGTGGCAGAAGAGTGTGCCAGTGACTAGTACGCTGATAGGAGGGTGTGACTCCTTCCAATTCCTTGTGGGACAAGGAGATTGGAGTTCCAGGTGGTCCGTGTGGACTACTTCAGAGGCGGGAGATTTCTGCCACTCAGAGAACAACTATCAATCTCGACAGTCCCGGTGAGACCAGGAGTCATCAGTCCCAGTGCGACCAGGAGCTGCACAGACACCGTCTAAGACCGAAGGTGAAGACCGCACAAGCCACGAGGTATTGTCGCCGAGCATGCCTCGGGACAAGGTATGATTGCACAAACCATCCTTTCCTATTGTATAGATGTTAAAGCGTTTTCTTGTTCTTGGTTTGGGGAGGAGAAAATTTTTGTTTCTGCTACCTTCTCTGCCTCCCCTAAAACCCAACAGTGGTATCAGAGCCGGGTCAACTGCTCTATACTTTAGGATTATCAATATGATCAATTTTGGTTTGTCATCTTTATTTATTGCATACGATGCGAATAAATTTGGCTTTATGCATGTCCAATCCTAAATCCACAAATCCCAATATGCATATATGATATGTAATATGAATGCACTGAATACGTGTCGCCCTTAAATGAGTTTTGTGGTGGATGTATAGTGTGGTTGTGGCCAATAAACCTTATCTGTGAATGGTTGTATATGGTTGCTTGCATCTCGGTCTGCGCACCAATTCCCTTCTCCTATTCCTGATGTAACTCGAAATAATTCGAGATTTCTTTCCTACCTTTGCTCCCCTCGAATGTAACTTGAGGTTTCTCTTTTTACAATGTAAAATAGGATAGATTTTATTTCTTGTTATGTCAAAGAATGGAGGACATCCTGACGACAGCTGAGACGATCGGTTCAACACGTGAACTGATCGGTTGACGTTTGAGATGATCGGTTCAAGGAGTGAGTCGATCGGTTGATGACCGGTTCGAGGAGTGAGACGAGTGGGTGGCGGCCATGATGAGATGAACGACGAATAGGCAAACCGATCGGTTGGAGGAGCCAACTGATCGGCTGGTGGCACCCAGCCGACCGGCCTGATGGCGAGCCGATCAGTAATGTGATGAGTTGATCAAACCCAGAAAGGCAAAGCACAGAGTTCATCTTGTACAGGTTGCATGTGATGTAGACCTAGATGACCGTGATTCCTCTTGGCTTGAGAAATCACAGTAGGATGGCCATAATCACTGCTTTTATCGTTTTGCATGTTTTCTGTGGGATATAGCATGTATATGATACATACTATATATTGTGGTGATTGGATATGTATATGTATATAAAAACCAAATCCCTCATTAAATATTAAGTTTTAGATGCCTTCCAAATGCGACACACATGAAAAGCTTGATTGACCAAGTGTGGGCACGCCCAAGCATGGTGCACTGTCTATCTCGTGGAAGCGTGAAGGATGAATGTGTGGGTCTGCCCAAGTAGGGTGCATATTCATCGTGTTGGCTTTGGGTCGGACTTAACAAGGTGACCTAGATAGGATCTAGCACCTTGAAGCATGGAGATGATCATGGCAAGTAGTTTCATATGACATCTTATCAAGAGTTGCATATGATGCAATTGGCAAGAGTTGCCTACCTGAGAGATCTAAGTTGTGGGTGACAGCCCTAGCTGGTCCATGACTTAGAGGATTTTAGGATCTTTCCCACTAGAAGGTTGTACACTGCAATCTTCCGAATTGATGGTGAGGGCTATCAATTTGAAGTAAAATAGTGGGAGTGATAATTAATTAAAGGCCTAATCATATCGTCAACTTTTCAAATCAATCAAATAAGTCAAAAATGAGTTTTTGGACTAAAATTGCATATTTCCTTTTGTAGTACAAATGACAACAAACAACAATCACTTTTCTTTGCGATCGGTCCTTGAAAAGGACAAATTAAATGGGAATTTTTTCACGACTGGCTAGGACATTGAGAAGTGTTCTCAATCATAGAGTGAAAGCTCTAAGTCCTAGTTATACCAGAACCAGATGAACTCGATCCCACCATATCAATGACTGAAAGTATGCTTATGGAAGCATACCGAGGAAGACATTGAAGAGGAGTGCTTGATGTTGTGTTCTCTGAATTATGAGTTGCAGAGACAACATGAGACATATGATGTCTCCAAGACATTGTCCTAGTATGTCATGACAGAAGGAGATCCAGTAAGGTATTCACACACTCAATGTGATTGGGTATGTGGAAAACCTGACTAAGAAGGATTCCCTCTGAGCCAAGAGTTGGCTATTGGTATGATACTGCAAATGTTGCGAGAATCATGCAATTCATGATGAACAACTTTGACAAGTGTTGACAGAGTTGTTGGACATGTTGAGGATAGTAGAGGCAAATATGAAGAAAGAATAACCCTAATCTTTGATGAGATCAATGAAAGGTAAGTCTTAAGGGCAAGGGCAAGGGAAAAACAAAGAAGTGTTCTAATGCTAGCCAGCAACCCAAGCTGTCTTCAACCTCAAGGCACATGGGGAAAGGGTGTATGAGGGAATTGCCCTCTATATCTGGAAGAACAAAAGAAGATGAAGGAGGGGATGGAGATCTCCACCTAAGGTATCATCAAATGAACCACTTCTTTTTCTGAGGTATATGATACCAAGATATGGATATGTCATATATGATATGCAATATCCACAAAGAAGTGATGGCCTTTGTGAAAGGACCAAGAAAGGAGTACCCATCATTGGAGCAAGTGTTGCTGCCATAGATAGGAGTACCTTTTAGTTTATTTCAGCCTAAAAGGCACGAAATAGAGTTGAAAAACTGCTATTTCATATTTTCCAAGAGATAGAAACACTTTATTTTTGCATATTGTATTACAATATTGGCAATCAATAAAGAGATGTTTCAATTTCTAAAGATATGATCTTTGTGGCAATGCCTTGTTTATCTTGTGGTATTTGATATGCATAAGATAAAATGATACCTAAAAGTTATAGATAACTCAAACAATCAAATTAGCATCAATCATGAGAAATTCATTTCTAGTTTCCATGTGTTGGATAAATCTAGACTCTTTTGGTTAGAGAACCAGTAAGAGACATGAATATCTTGGACATGATTAATCAATCTTCACTAATGGTAGTGGGAGAATGATTACCCTATTAGGTATAATACATGTGATGTATTTACATACCTATTGGAAAAAATGCTAATACTTCAAAAATGTGTTTAGAGAAATACCAATATGAATATCTTGAAGTGTTCAAGATTATCATAGATGAAGTACAAATTTGGTGAAGTGTTAATTCTTGATGAGATCAATGAATGAAATACTTGAACCAAATGTTTGAGATCCTTATGAGTGATTATGATAGTGTATCATAGTGAACCCATGATTAAGGCATGGTGATGTCTAAATCAATAAGGAATCATACTCTAAGAAGTTAGAGAATGATTATCAAATAACTGAATTCTTCTTAATAAAAGAATACCCCACACTAATGAAGGACAATAAGAATCACAAGGAGTTGTGAGTTCTTATATCCTTGACAGATACACCTCAATTATCTATGTGATAAGTTGTTCATGTGATGAGTCAACTATCTAGATGAATATGAGGAACCAAATTTTGAGTTATGGTTTATGACCATTACATCCTAAATGACATCCATGTGAACCATAAGGTATGACCTTGATGGTAGCACCCATTGGATGGAAATCCATAAGTGCAAATAAGTCTTAAGCGTTAAGACACATGGATAATATTTTGAGAAGGATGATGCTTGTTGATTTCAACTTAATAACTAAGACATTTGGCATATGGATACTAAAACTGCATTCCTATGAGGAATAAAACAAGGATGCGTACGTGACACAACCTATAAGGTTTATGAATCCACTAATGCAAATGAAGTCTATAAGTTACAATGGACTAATCAATGTGATTGATTGAGTACAAGCAACTCAGAATTGGATCTTTAATTTAATGATATAGTCAAAGGGTTTGACTGATATGTCAAAGATAAAGAAGGGATCTGTGATTTAGTGGGAGCGTGCTCGCATTCCACATGTTGATGTGAAATGGAAATGTTCTAGAATGGAAATCCAAAAGTGGAAAATATCTTTAAGGAAGATAGAGATGTTTCCTATGTGATAGGAATAGATATCTATAGAGATAGTTCTCGAAAACCTCTTGACCTGGAAAAGAGAGAGCATACATTGGCAATCTGTACTGAAGAGTTCAGTGTACACAAATTCAGTGGGAGAAAACTTGTCCATGTTACATGGAGTTAGTATCCCAAGGCCAAGTGTCCAATTCTTATGAAGAATGGGAACACTATGAATAGATGTGGATCTATCATGTATGTAATCATCACATTATCTTGCATGGCAAGAACAAAATGCATTCATCATCTTGTATGTAGGACATGGAAATATGATGTGAGCATCCTGATAACTCGTGTGTGGGACATGACGAGTGGATGTCTGTCTACTTCCAGTAAGGGTTAGTGGAATACCATGAGAACTTGATAAGTACTTGAGAAGTACTAGTTCTATGGAGATAAGGAAGAGTTCGATGTAAAGAGTTACATTGATGCGAACTTCCAAAAGGACAGAAAATTAATCGCAAAATATATATAGGATATATAAAAGTGAAAGTTTGTTAATAATTGGAAGTGTTCCAATAAAATCATTTAAAAGGAAATGCCGAGTATCTATGTGTTAGAGAACATAAATGGATACTATATGGATCTGGAAGTTCATGAGATGAACTTATAGATATTTTGCTCATTGATGACAAGTATGGAATCCTTGATCATGCAATGTGGCTAAAGGTTAGCAAAGGAATACTAGATCACATATTACGGCAACTCCATCTCATACGTGTGACATACAATGAAGAGATGTGAGACATGGAATTTATACTGACTTTGGCAAGGTGTTGCCATTACTCACTATGTTCGCACTAGAGCACAGTAATATGTGGGACATGTTTGAAGATCACTATGAATATGAATCAAGGGTGATTGGATCGCAGTGCAAGTGGGAGTCTATTGGTATGTATGCCCTGAGAGCCAATCATGGGATAATTGATGGGATACATTAAGATTGATTTGATAAACATAAAAGGCAAGCTTCCAATTCTTTCTGGTTCAGTCATATGAGATAGTGATAGAATAGATTGAATGTCTAGAAAATGACAGTACTCAATGACGTATGCTTTCAAGTTGAGGACCTGAACGATGAGATCATACAGATGCTAAGAGTTTGTACATTCTTGTTATGTCCCTAGTCAGATGTCATTGTGGAAGGTAGATAGACAATAATGACACACAAGACTAGATTGTAGTGTTGGTTGATGACAGAATCTCATTAGTCATGATATAGAGATATCAAACCAAACACATAGGTACTTGTTAGAGAAAAAGTGTACCGGACAGACCCACCGTGAGTTTGACACATGGAACCATGACATGGTAGTCACAGTCAGTACTCACAGTGATGGTGGTGAGTGTGATTCTTTGACCTGAAATCACTATACTCAACACATGTCGTTGGGCACACTTTGACATCATCAAAAGCAGTCCTGAAACATGGGTTGTTATAAAGTTGATGATTGGGTGGCTTTGACACATGGGGCTTTTGAGGGGTGAGTGATAGATATGGGATTTGTCCCTCCTGAGGGAGTTTGGTATCCAAGGCCACTTGATGAGTAGGATTGAAATAGGCGTGTGCACGCATGTGTGAATCAGTATGTGATATTGATGTCATACATATCTCTTCCAATCTGCTCTGAGATCAAGAAAGTGAATAAATGTTGACAGGATGACTGTTCCATGCCTCGAGTTCATTCGGGATATCATTGACAAAGGAATTATACATTCGCTGTAACACCATTCACAGATTGTAGGATTGAAAGTTGTTCTCCAACTTTATTTTTCACTTGGGTAGCACTGATGTGTGACTAGGCACCACTCTTTGCTTGTGAAGTCATAAGTGTTATGAACTTTCACTGCCAACGTGAAATGGACCTGCAGGGTCACACACATAGGATTTAACCTGGAAGAGGATTTTTATCCACAAACAATGTTTAGATTGATTACTAAAGGAGTTTAGTAGTTCAATTAAACACTCAATTGATTGATAGCTCAAAATCATACTGTTCAAGGTGTTGGACAGATTGATTAGAGTATCGGATTGATTGAAACTGCAATTGACTATTTCTGCACAATCTGCATTCCCAACCGATCGGCTCATGTGATGAACCGATCGACTCAGCTTGGTGAACCGATCGGCTCAGGTCGTGAGTCGATCGGCTCATGGACAGGGTGAAACGATTGCTTCAAGTGTTGAAACGATCGATTCAACTGGTGCAACCGAGCAAGTTGGGAAAGTAAGATTGGTGAGAAATTTCCTTTTGTTTCACTTGCCCAATTTGATTGGAACAAGGATTGATATTTGATACCAATTAGAAATAAAAGATGGAAAGTTAATCGGGAACTGATCAGGACCACGAACCGACCAGTTCAGAAATGAACCAACCGGTTGAGGTGTCCCAACCGATCGATTGAGGTGTCAACCGACCGATTCAGGTCCCCAACCGACCGTTTCAGTTGTGAAACTATCAGTTGAGGTTGTGAATTGGTTGTTTTGTGGAAAATCTCGAACCTTTCTTCTCCTGCTTTTAGTCCCGCATTGCCCAGGATGGAGAACCTTGTCCCATGACCCTCATATATATAGGGGTATTGGGGGCTTCTCAAAGTACAACTCAGTGCAACCAGTTGCTCTGTAAAGTTTTTGTTCTCTCTAGTTTTGGTAACCGAGAGAGCCCAAGCAAGTGCTACCCGATAAGGGAGGCACAACAAGGGAAAGACAACTGTAGAAAGCGACTGGTGGCAGGAGAGTGTGTCAGTGACTAGTACGCTGACAGGAGGGTATGACTCCTGCCAATTCCTTGTGGGACAAGGATATCGGAGTTCCAGGTGGTCCGTGTGGACTACTTCAGAGGCGGGAGATTTCTGCCGCTCGGAGGATAGCTGTCAATCCCGATAGTCCCAGTGAGACCAGGAGTTGTCAGTCCCAGTGCGACCAGGAGCTGCACGGACACCGTCTAAGACCGGAGGTGAATACCGCACAAGCCGTGAGGTATTGTCGCCGAGCAAGCCTCGGGACAAGGTATGATTCCACAAACCATCCTTTCCTATTGTATAGACATTGACACGTTTCCTTGTTCTGGGTTTGGGGAGGAGAAAATTTTTTTTCTACTACCTTCTCTGTCTCCCCTAAAACCCAACAAGGGGTTCCCAGGAAATACTGACATACCATCTAGAAATCAATAGGTTAGGGTGATGTTGCTTCACATCGACAAGAAAGTGCTTAATGACAAACAAACTATACTAAAAGCAAAGGATGCCACAGGTGACACAGGGCCGACAGTGATTGCTGATAGAGCTGAGCCAGATATTGTAGTAGAGGACAAGACAATTGATGATGAAACTCACAAACCATAGGAGACAATAAAGGAGGCGTATGTCCCACCTCACTAGAGAATGTTGGTGACTCTAGTGACTTTCCTAAAGGGCTTGAAGTCAAAGAAATTGGACCAACAATTTTAGAAACTTCTAGTCAATTTCAGGAAGATGCATGTCAACATTCTCCTAATCGATGCAATCGAGCAGATTCCTTCCTCAAAAAATTTATGGACATAATCAATAAGAAGAGGAGAATAGATGACTCTGATGTAGTGGTATTGAAGGAGCAGGTTAGTGCTTTCATTTTGGGAACTCTACCTCCAAAAAGACAAGATCTGGGTTGCTTCAACATATCATGTCACATTGGGAAGACAAGATTTGGGGAAGCTTTGTGCTATTTAGGGGAAAGTATCAATCTTATGCCCTTGACTACCTTCAAGAGGTTGGGTAATAAAGAATCCAGAAGGAGAAATATGACTATACATCTAGCAGACAACTCAGTGGTCAGGCCATATGGTATCTGTGAGGATGTTCTTGTCAAGTTGGACATATTTGTATTTCTAGTGGATTTTGTGGTAATGGAGATGTAGGATGATCATGATAATGAAATACTACTGGGGAGGCCATTTCAATCCATAGATGACATGATCTTAGAGAAGGCACATTGCCACACATTGCAGTAGGTCCTTGGAAAGATGTCTTTATTTCTTGGGAGGCCATTCCTAGACCTGGGTCATGTTATGACACAGGTACATGAAGGCACACTAGTAGTGGACATCCAAGAGAATACAAAGGAGATTTCATTGACCAAGGTAGTTCAATATCCTAATAATGAAGAGGAGGACTATTACCCAAAAACAATTGACAAGACAACTTCTTCCACTCTTTCTCAAGCATATCCATAGTTGCCTTTGGAGGCATGTCTCATGAATTTGGTGGATGACTATACCCGACGTTGTTATTTGGAGGAGTGTGTCTTGTTTCTCAAGGCATTACCATGTTACTACCCAATGCACTTTGAGAATCTAGGACCACCTCCTCCACCATTGATCCCACCTCTACAGAGCCCTCAGGATCTAGAGACAAAGCTATTGCCTCCGCACTTGAAGTACATTTTCTTGGCGATAGAAAAAATGCTTTAGGTCATCATCTTGTCTTCATTGACCATTAGGGAAGAGGAGAAGGTACTAGTGGTTTTGAAAAACCATTGGGCAGCATTTGCATGATCTGTTCCAGACATAAAGAGGATCTCCCCTAGTTTGTGCCAGTACAAGATCAGACTGGAAGAAGGATCCAAACTGATAGTTCAACCTCAACGGCATCTCAATCCCATCATTAATGAGGTGGTAAAGAAGGAGATAGTAAAATTTTTATTTGTATGTATAATTGATACTATCTCTGACTATAACCAGGTTAGTCCAACCCAGGTGGTTCCTAAGAAAGGGGGGATAATGGTCACAACTAATTCTACTAGTGAGTTGATTTCAACTAGGTTGGTGATTGGGTGGTGAGTATGCATTGATTACTGACGGTTGAATACTGCCACTTTGAAAGACCATTTTCCACTCCCATTTATCGATGAGATTTTTTAGAGGCTTTCCAATGGCTCTCACTTTTCTTTTCTTGATGGGTACTCTGGATACAACCAAATTTCTATCGAGTCACAGACCAAGAGAAGTCTACCTTCACTTGTCCTTATGGCACTTTCTCATATCGTCGGATGCCTTTCGGTCTTTGTAATGCATCGGTCTTTGCAATGCACTGGCTACCTTTCAGAGATGCATGTTCACCATTTTTTCTGATATGGTAGAGCAATATCTGGAGGTATTCATGGATGATTTTTCAGTGTACGGGGGAATTTTTTTATGATTTCCTTGACAATCTCAATAAGGTTTTGCAATGATGTGAGGGCACTCACCTGGTTTTAAACTGGGAAAAATGTCATATGATGTTGAGTAAGGGAATAGTTTTGGGACACAAGGTGTCTTTTAAGGGAATGGAGGTCAACCTGATAAAATTGAAGTCATCTCCAAGATACCTCCACCATACTCTTTGAAGGGAATGAGGAGCTTTCTAGGACGTCAGATTTTATCGACATTTTATCAAAGATTTTTAAAAATTTCCAAACTGCACTTTAAGTTGTTTCATCTCAACCAATAGGACTAATTGGAGCATGTTGCTTCATGATTCTCTGTGGGTATATAGGACAGCCTATAAGACACCTATAGGAACCACTCTTTCTAGGTTGGTTTATGGGAGAGCTTGTCACTTACTCATAGAGTTAGAGCATAAAGATAAATGGGCTCTGAGGAAATTAAACTACAGCTTGGATGATGTAGGGAGAAAAAGGATGTTGAAATTGAATGAATTAGATGAGCTTAGGTTTAAATCTTATGAAAGCTACAGGATCTACGAAGAGAGAACCAAAAAGATCCATGATTGCCACATCTTACATAGAGTCTTCATTCCTGATCAGAAGGTGAATCTTCTCAACTCTAGGTTAAAATTACATCCTAATAAGTTGAGTTCTAGATGAAGTGGCTCTTCTGTGGTAGTAAGGGCTTTACCCTATGGAGTGGTAGAGATAAGAAATGGGGCTGATCCATTTGTTGTTAATGGCCACTAGGTTAAGCATTACTTTGGAGGAGATTTGGTCCTGGAAGAAGAATAGTTGAAGCTCATTGAGATTCACTGATGGTTTTATTAGGATATTTGAGCCAATGACATAAAACAAGGTGCTTGTTGGAAGGCAACCCAACCATCTTTTCATCATTTACATTTGAGTTTGTAGTTTCATAGATTTAGTTTTTATTTTATTAATTTTTATGTAAAAAGGTGCCTTGATCATGTTTGTGTGGTGTACAAGTTGATGATAAGTCGGTACTACCAACTGTAGAGTCGGTAGTACCGATTACATCATAAGGACAAAGGAATCAAGTTCCAATTAACTATATACTACTAACTGTAAAGTCATTACTACCGACGACATCATAGGGGGTGAATAAAAATTCAATAAAACTCAGTACTACCTACCATAGGCTCAGTGGCACCGACTTTTTGTAGAAAAGGAGTTGAGTTAATTGATAAAGACTTGGTACTATTGACACGAAGTTGGTAGTACTGATGGAAACACAAGCTCTAGGTTCGAAACACCAAGATCACACTCAAAAGCATCTTGAATTTTGAATGACTCGGTACGACTGACATCTGAAGAGCAAAATCCATAGGAGTGCCATAGACGATCAAGATTAATTGCATCTAACAATCGGTGCTACCGATCTGATGTGAGACTTTCTAAAATTTGATACTACCGACATCTATTGGTACTACCGACATCTATCGGTACTACCGATACATGGCAATCCTCGTCTACTGACTTTAACAAATGACGACCATCGGTATCAACGGCTGGTATTGAATCACACAAATTATGGAGAAAATGTTTGTAAAACTGACACCCATGTTAGTATTACTGACACATCAACAGGGGCGAGTCTGAAGGCTATATAAGTGGAGGTCCATGTAATATTCTATTCACACCCTTAACACACCTCTATCAAGTAGGATAGTGCAAGCAACTCTAGGCATTCAGAGTCTTATCTTATCTTCTTTTTCTCCATCCCCTTCTTATACCAGTGTGATGGTGTCTTGAGGAGGGGCTTCTTCATCGGTGGGCAATGCTACATTGTTTCCCAAACCAACCTGCATCACCCATCCCAACACCAATGTGAAGAAGATAGATGAGCACCTGATGAAGAGGGAGATCACTTAGACATGATATGGAGACCATGCATTCCTAGCATCCTTGGGCTTCACCAACAATCTTTGATGTGTCTGCAAGTATCAGGATTTGGTGGGTGATCACCAAATCTTCAATGACTGGCTCACCTTACCAGAGCTCGTCTATGAGCTCCTAGCCTCGTTGGAGATATGTTGCATCCCCGAGCATGGGGATGAATGGAGGGAAGGTTGTGTCAACTTTCATCTCTTCAACACCATATATCAATTGACGTTGTGGCAATTCAATGCCATTTATGGGTGGTCAATGGGGGAAGAATACTTTGTCACTAGCAACTTTGACTTCAAGGGTGCATGGGAACTTTTGACAGAGGTGCCATAAGGCTACCATATCAGCTGGCATACTAACTCCATCACTGACATTGAGCACCCATTTGCTCACATCCTACATCGCTTCCTCACCAACACCATTTTTTCCAAGTCCAGTCAGGGGAAGGGGAAGGTTCAATGGACATATCTCTTCTTCCCCTAAAACTTGCTTGAATTAGGAGGGAAGAATGTGGACTTTGGTTCTTTCTTCCTCCAACACATGATGTCAGTAAAGAGACTGGTGCAAAGGACTTCTCCTATTCATTCTCGAGGACTGGTCACCCCAATTGTGATGCATCTTAACCTTGATCTCTCCACCTCTAAATCTCTAAAGGCTTCTCCCAAGTTGGACCTAAAGCATTTCAAGAGGGTGAACCTCATCAACATGTGTCAGGGGAAAGTGTATGCATGTTGTACAATGGATGAACAGTATAAGAAGAAGGAGCTCCCTGATGTGATCTTCAACTTGCAAGACATTTATCACATGAGGTGACTTGTAGAGAGTGACTCAAAGTATGATGAAGCAGAAGAGAATGCCAAGTGAGAACAGAAGTAGGAGCAAGAAAAAGAGGAGGAGGACGCCATCCCCATCATGAGGAGGCAGGTCCCCCTCAAGAATCCTAGAGTACATGGATCTTCTAGTTCTTCTGCTCGACCGCCCACCTAGGAAGATGATCCATACTCAATGGTGGGCATGTATGGAATGCTGCAAGAGATCCTACAGGGGTAGCAACATCATACGTCTACACTAGAAGGAATCCATGATGTCCATGGATGACTTTATCACAACCAGTAGGCGATCTTTGAAAATGAGTGACTTCTCTTGGACAACCAAGAGAACATGCACACACGCCTGCAATGGATGGAGAACTACGACTAGATGTTCTTCGACAACTATTGGAGCTCCAGAGATTCCATAATAGCCCCTGACTTTCCAAGGGATGTTCTATCCCTATGATCCTACCATGCCACAACCTCCACCACCACCCTTTTGATCGGTACCATTATTCCACCTCTTAAGTTGGATTTTGAATATGCAGACATAGTCAAGTTAAAGCTTGGAGGGGTGCTAGAACAACTCTATCCTTTAGTTTTTATTTTTATTTTTAGTCCTTATTTTCTTTTATCTTTTATTTTTCCAAGTTGTAGGATCCATAATCTATCTAGTGTAATAGTGGATCTTAATTCAAGATTCCTATCATTGTCATGTGGTTCCGTATGTTTGCAATTGAAATTTTAAAACTTGAAAAAAATGGGCTTAGTTGCAAATTTTTGAGTTTCACCACCAAGAGGAAGTGCATGGGCTAGACATCTTAAGGAAAATTGATATGAATGTACATCTTAATTATTCATGTAATGTGGATGAAGATGGGGCTTGAGCCTAAATTAATCAAATAATTAATGAAATCTTAAATTGAAACTTAATAAAGAAATCCTAAGGTTACCATGTACACAGGTCATTAGAGAGGGGCATATCATAGTTCAAGAAAGGCATTGTCTCTTAATTTTGTGATTCCATTCATTTTTCACTCATTTTCATTCACCACCTTAAGATAATCAAGTAACCTGAATTATTTCCTTTTGATTGCATTGCATGGAATAATAGGTGACATGTAGTTTTTTTAAACTGATTACATTAGTTACAAAATGAAAAAGAATGAAAAAATGTACATCAACAACTTTTTGGCATATCATTCTATTTGCATAACAATTACATGTAGACTGCATGAATTTTTCATCATTCATTTTTACATCATGTGGTTACATTGTTTTCTACTGAAACAAGAGTGTAGGGATACACATCCATACCCAAAGAAAAAGATGAAAAGAAAAACTTGAAACATATATGTTAGTGATGCCCCAGCATAACTTTCCATCACGCTAAATCATTGGGCCAATGAGAGAAAAAAAAGAATTTTTTTAGTGTTTTGTAATAAAGAGGGTGAAAGAATGCCCTGAACTCTTCACAAAGAGATGAAAATATTCACATGATGTAGGTCTTCATTACTTCATTCTCATCCATTTGATGAGGTTTGTATTGCATGCATCATTTCACCCATAATATTAGGTATTAGGATTCATGAATTCCTTATTATCTTCACCATATAGGTTCATCATGTTTTATTTTTGCATAAATAATGTGGATGTTACTTGTGATTCTTCATTCTCCACCTATTTCATTACATCCATTGCTCTGATTGGCATGTCACAAATATGATTGATCTCCTCATCCATTCTTATAAGGAGAACTGCTTCCAAGTAGTTGGTAGTTAGGAAAGAGCAATGTAGATAGGGAATCACATGATGCACCATATAGATGCTAGATTGACTATGACGTTAACTGCTCTATTGATAATGTTCACTGATCTAAGGGTGGACATATTTTATGGATATTTTTGGTTGCTTGAGAGTAGTTGATTGTTCAACGATCAGTGAAGGCTGGTTTGGGACCGCCAGGTGGGGATAGTTGAGAAAGGAAGTTTATACTTTATGTCCTTTTGCTAACTTGCCTCAAATAGATCCGAGGATGTGTTTCTCAAGGATGAACAACATTTATGATTAGGGGAGTTTGATGCACTAGATAATTGTCATTTTCATTGGCTATTTATTATGGATTCTTTTGTAGTTATGGTTCATTTTCATATTAATTCTTGCATTATTTATCATCATTAGCATGTGACATTTAATTGCATCAAATAAATGTGTTTATAATGTTCCTATTAGATTCATTACTTTTTGGGAGCTTATGTTCTTTTTCTGTGAATTTCAGGTGAATCCACATGAGACTACACATCTCAGTACTACCAACTCTATTGTCGGTGGTATCGGAACTTTCTCAGAAAGGGACATGTGAAATCCAATCAAATCGGTAGTACTGACCAAAGAAGTCGATAGTACCAACAACCTTACATGGAGGATTCATAATTTTGTGAGAAATCTCGATACTACCGACATCAACTCGGTAGTACCGGAAACTTCACAGGCGACTGGAAATATTAAAGGTTTTGATAGTATCAACACCCATCGGTAGTACCAATGTAGAGGGGTCAAGCAGTTCTGAAAAGCATATTTAATCTGAGGGTTTTCAATTAATGACACCCTAAATCACTTCTTTGACTTAGGGGGATTTTGGATAAACCTAGTTATCTCATTCTATTCCATTGTACGACAACCAAGAGAAAGAAGAGGACAAAACGGAGAAGAAAGCCACATTTTTGGAGATTTGGGCACCTCTGGGGGACAAATTTGTAGACCAAGGTAATCGACACATTCATGTGAGGGAGTCAACCAGACCATCTTTTTTAGGGGTTCTTTTAGTTCCCTAATGTTTCCCACAATTTTCTTCTTCTCTATTATGTACTTGACAAAGGAATTCATGCGGGCTAATCCCCTTGTTCCTGAGGACCCAGGAGTAGCTCGGTTATGCATTGTAATTGACTTTTATGCATTAATATACATGTTTCTATTAATTTTTTGACATAATTCTATTAAAGTATTACAAATTATCTATGATTGATCACCGTAGGTAATTACTTAGACCATTAATTGCTTCAAAATAGGGGTTAATGGTTGGAAAATTCATAGAATTACATGTTTTATATCACACCTTGAGAAATGGGCTTATGAATATGAGGAGAAATACCCAGAGTTTTCAGTAAAGCACCTAACTAATAACCAATTACAACGAGAGTAGAATTGGTATTAGATATGTAGTGAATTACATTGTGAGAGAGGGTAATTCTTGCTACAAGTTTCTTTATCCAGGGTTAGGAGAGATAATTATTAATGCTATGATGTCAATTGCAATGTTAATTGAGGTGAAACTATAATCCTAAGGAATTCACTCCACTTGAAATCAAAACCAATAATATTAGATTTCTTTTCTACAACTTAGATAATTAAACCTTCAATCAAAGTTTTCATTGGCTTAGCTGATCGCATCACAGTTATTAGTAGTCTTTGGAGAATGTTTCCCTGAGTTTGACATTTGGGCCTCTTTTGGGCCTATATTACATTGATATTTGTTGCGTTTAACGTGTGGTTTGCACATATGATGACATGTGTCTCATCCTTGTGGTTTTCCACATCTTTTTAGGTGGTCGTGACATGGGTAGGACCGTGTTGTTGAGGAAGAGTAGCTTGGAGATCAGTAGTCGCAGAAGGTTGTCTAGATGCTAGTCTTGTAGTAGATTCGCATGAGTCATCCCTATACTCTCAGGTCCAGGAGGGATGTGCTTTGTAGATGATATGTGCATCGATAAATGTTTTGGAAATATGCCTTTATTGTTTATAAGTGGATCATATATGTGCACATGTCTTTTGTAATAGGTGCGTGAAAAATGGCTGTTGTAAAGATGTATATACCTGGTATAATATGTGATATGCTACATGATGTGGGACTTTTTGTATAAGTTTCCTCATAGTGATGGTAATATAAAACAATTTTAATTTTACCCATTGTTTTGGTAATATGGTTGTTTAGCTACTGATCGCATGATTTTTTTGAGTTATCTCACCCATGTGGCATTGGGTCGCCTCAATCTTGATATTGGTGTCAAATTAAGTTTAAATCATCTTATGAAATTGTATAAAGACATAAGCAAACTCAGATATTTTTGTTCTCTTGGAAAATCCATGAATACAAGATACAATTATATATAAAGAGGAAATAATATTTATATCCTTGTTTAGAAGGTACATTATATTTTCATCATAGATCATAGTGAGTCACAAGAAAATTGAAGAATGTCTATCATTACTTTTTGTGAATGGGAGTTTCTTAGATTTTAACCTCACAACTTGAGAAAATTTTAGTAGAAAAATATCAAATTTCTCACAAATAAAATGCAATTGGTCTCTTTAAGTTTCACATTGACAACATTATTTGGATGTCCTGGCATTTTATGTCATATATCTTTTGTAGTATTCATGGATCTATCTGAAAAGAACATCATGTGAGCTGATTTTGATGGAGTAAGCATGTAAATATCATTTATACAACATCCTATAGATAGTATTTAATGTCTCTAGATCCTTAATGAAGAACTCCTATCATAACAACTCAACATATCAAGAAAGTTGTGAAGTTGTCATATAAATATAAAGTAGATTTTCTTAATTTTTTGAAAGACAAGAACTTGCATCTAGGATAATTGCTTATTGTTTTGATCAAAATTTTGACCAAGTTGTGTAATAAGTAATTGAATCCCATTACCAACCATGATGGTTTCATGTCATGTATATGAACTCACACATTTTAACATACCTAAATTGGAAGTGATTTGATTTGTAGCTATTAGCTTAGATGTGCAAGTTTTAATATTTATAAGTGGAGCACTACCCTATAAGTATAGGGGTGTGTGTGGTAATTTGAGATCATCCAAGGGAGGAAGGTACTATTAAGCACAAGTGTATTATGATTCAACAATCTAGATCGGTTTGCAAAAGTTTGGTTTTATTTGGATTCAACTAATTACCATCTAAAACAATTATAAGAATTAAACACTAAGAAAGGTTTGGATAAGATTTTTAAGTGATCTCGGTCCTAGGATTTCATTTCCATACCATTACTCACATGAAACTACAAAATCAAAAAATTAATTAACTTGCAAAGAAGGTTGCGATCATCATACACCTCCTGGTGATATGAGATGGTTCTTTTCTCTACATAATACTCTCATGATTATGTTTAGATTTGAAATGCAACATTAGATCCTCAATCTATCCAAACCACTCCCATGGTCAATGAATCATTTCCAAGAGAACTACTCCCTACTTCTCTACAAATCTTCCCAGATTAGATAAAGAAGAATAAAACATGTAAGCAAGATGGCCAAGCAAGTATACAAGCAAATAACACCATAGAAACTCTTGAAGAAATACAATTTCACATGACCCAAGAAAAAGGGAAATACTCATTCATAATGAAGAAACATGGGAATAAGCTACAGATTCTAGAGTTTGACATGATTAGAGAAACATAAAGAATAGGAAAAACCCAAGGAATGAAGAAGAGCAAGGTAGAACTCTGGCTTGAGGATGAAATTCCATGCTGCTAGAGCTTGAACTAGGACAATCTTCTCTCCCGAGAGGTAAGGGTGAAGTAGAGAAGATCATGCTACACTCCTTGAAGAAAAATGGAGAAGAATGAAGGTTTTCTCCCAAGAAACCACCTCTTTCTCCCCAAAACCACCACCTCCTTACTATGAATTGTTCCTTGTTGAAGAGTTCTTCCAAATGACAAGCCATAATAACTCCATATGAGTGTTTTTGTATTTAAAATGAAAGGTGGTTATTTTCAAAATGTGTAGAAATAGACTGGAACACACCGTATTTGGATACAACACGGCGTGTTGCCAAGTGTAATTGATGAGCATACTGTCTTTCTAAAGGGGACACGTCATGTTGTCTGTGAGACATGATGTGTATTTGAGAGATAAATAAGTCTTCAGTTGAGGCTGATAGGGTTGAATACAATGTGTATAATGCCGAACACTTCGTGTATCTGGGAGTTGATTTATTTCTAGGAAGATCAGGTTGTGGGAGACACACTGAGTGGGAAATCATGTATAAACATACACATTGTGCGTTAAATAGAACACACCATGTATACATCAAAATATTCAAGAAGTTCTTTGTGATGTATGCAATTTTCTTGGGGATCCAACTAAGGTCGAATTTTGGTTGGATTGACCCCATTCTCTCATCACAATCATGTACATGTGATAAAAACATGAGGTGAGTAAAATAACTAAAAAGTGGATACTCAAGTATGATTAGAGGAAAAATGAGGTACAATATCAATTGAAAGTGTGGGCAAAAGTGGGTAAAAAGTCTATGTAATATGTGCTTAGGAAATCCCTCTAAGCTTGAAATATTGCTTGTCCTCAAGAAAAAAGAGCATGGAAACATAAATGAATCAATTAAATGAAATGGAAACTTTGTTTCAAGCAAATTCAACCATAGACAAAATTTATTATAAGTAGCCATAGGGTCACCTTAAACATTCAAGATTGAAGTTTAGTTCAGTAAGGATGTAGAAATCAAATGGAAGAATCAACAAAACAACATCAAAAAGAATTTAGATGACTAGATCAAAAGAGTAGTGAATATGCAACCTATTTCTCTCAATTATTAAGGATGTAAAGGATGAAAGCCAAATGAACCAAACAGTCCAACAACAACCTTTCTTCCATTAGATAAAATTTGAATCGTGGGTTCCCACACATGGCAACTAATGTAGACTTAGGCACACATGGAATGCCTATTGGGTTTATTTACCCTCTTTTAAGACAACACCTAGTTATCATAGCTAGATCAGACATACACTAGGATAACATGCTACGTGGGCGGTTTAGCCATCTTTTATGGGGATGGATACAAGAATTAGCTCATAATGATCAAGAATGAGTCAGTTTCCACTTTAGAACCACATGGCCTTAAACTAAAAACCTTTTCCCCCAAGCATAGAAGAGTTGGCCGGATTGTTCAATTAATAGGATTTCAGTCGTTTATTAAAAATTTCCATTGAGAGTTTGGTTGAAAACATACAAAAATTTTGATAAAGTCATCTAGAACGCTAAATAAAGTTGTGAAGTTGATTAGTACAAGAAGATTTTTTCTGTTACATATATTATAGTGGAAAGAATGTGAAAGCTGAGCATGTGACTAAAAGCAATAACCCGACATGAAATAGAAGTTGGCGGCATGAGATTCCATTTAGTTGATGAATGATTTGATTTCCTTTCTTCAAATTTGTTTCAGTACAAGATGGGATAAATAGTTCAATCATAGAAGGGATTTCAATCTAGACACAATGTATATGCCTCATATCATACTAGATTTTCTACAAACAAAATAGAAAGTAGAAAAAAACAACAAATAAGATGATGAAAGGGAAACTAGAACTACACTACCTTCTGGTTGCTTCCCCCCTAAGATTGAAATATGTAGTTTCATCATTACATATAACAAAGTCAAGAGGTCAACAACCAGGTACCTACCATAGTGAATCAAAATGAAGGGTCAATGCCCTCATCTCTAGCTGGGAAATATTGGCACATAAGGTCATCATTAGGGAAATCTGTAGGGGTTTGATCAGGATGAGGTGCATGCAGTAGTGGTTGAGGCATGGTATAGTGGCTTTGAGAGATATGCCACATATCTATCCTCTGGAGCATGTAGTGCATATCTGAGTATTGCTGAAACATCATTTCAAAATGAGATTCCTGTTGATCAAAATGGTGTTGAACATAACCATAAAGATGATGGACATCAGGCATAGACAAATTGTACTTTGTCTGTGTGCTAGTGGAGGGAGGTAGGGATGACGTATTAGCTGCATTTGAAGCCTCAAGGTTGTCTTTAGAATCATATTCATCATCAAGGTTGAATTTCCAATTGTCCTTTTTTGTTAGGGTAACTACAAGAAAATTAAGGAGTTCAATTGAAAACCTCATGACCTAGAAAATATTGCTTGAATTTGTTCTCATTGGAAGGGTCCTTAACAATCAGGCCAGATGAGATAAGGAGCTTGAGATCAATCAATTTCATCATTAAACTTGGTGGCAGTGTGGTTGATCAATCCTCCAAACATGATGTCACATGATTTGCTATGTTTTGTCTTAAAGAAAAGTGTGAGGATGAAGTAGCCAATATTAATTTTAAAGTTATTTACCATAGCCCACAAGAAAAATGATCATTCTTACCATAAACTTTCTAAATTTCTTTTCTTACAAATACATAAGTGTTGAGAATCACTTGTACATATAGAAAAATGGGGTTGTGGATATGTTCTGCTCTAGCCGTGGTAGTTTCATGAATGTCATAATTAGTAATTTCCTTCCAGGATTCATCACTTTTAAATTCAAGTGGGTATGAAATTGCACATCTATAGTGGCACTAAAAGGCCTCACAAAATTGTTTAAGGGTAAGCTTGTAGCCACGACCCAGAAGCCAGAAAGTGATGATAGAAAAAGGCTCATCACTACTATAGAAAATGCATTTTACAATGGGAAAAACACAACAATTCTGTTGGTTGTGTTGTAGTTAGCATATCTTTTACAACAAGTCTATTTGTGTGTTGTGAATTATATATTTTATACAACACAAGTTATATACAACGATCCAAACTCGTTGTAGTATATGTGATACTATAATAGGTGCTAAATTTTTGTAATAGACTGTAATATCACAATATACTCAAACCTATTGTAAAAGACAATAGTTACACAACATGCTCTAACCTATTGTAATAGTCGTGTATGCTAACTTGTTGTAATAGATCATCATTACACAACATACTCTAAACTGTTATAAGAGATCATAATTACAGAACATGCTCTAACCCGTTGTAATAGTCATGTATGTTAACCGGTTGTAATAGACCATTATTACACAACATACTCTAACCAGTTGTAAAAGATCATGATTATACAACATGCTCTACCTGTTGTAATAGTCACATATGTTAACCCATTGTAATAGACCATCATTACACAAATACTATAACCCATTGTAGTATAATATAATTACACAACAAGCTTTCACCTATTGTAATAGTTACCCGTTGTAATAGACCACAATCACACAACAGGTTTACACGTCATTTGTTGTATATGTACAACAAAGAATATATGTGTTGCATAAAATAAAACTGGTTCATCGGTTTGAGATTTGCCTTACTTTCAAGTGGTCTCAAGTTCAAAACCTTATGTCTAGATGTATTTTCCTTTTATCTCAGCATGTTATATACAACACCCCTATTACAACAGGTGTGTTCAATGAACTACAACATGTATTAACGGTTGTATAAAATACATATATTACAACATGTGCAACACCTGTTGTATAAAGAACCCCCCCATAAGACCACATGATCTAATACAACAATTGACACCCGTTGTAAAATGGAAAAATGAACTGTTGTAAAAACCATTTTTTGTAGTAGTGCATGTAGCTTTCTGGGATCATTCTCATCATTTAGAGTAGTAAAAAATTCATAAGTAAGTCTAGGGTAGCTTTTTCTTACTATGCAAAAAGTGTACTTGAGTCCAAGCTCTTCAAGTAATCTGAGGACCTCATCTTTAAAGGAGAACGTCTCCAAAGACTCTTCACAGACAAACTTGGTAGGAAAGACTCTATGAGTGATCATGGTTTGGTAGGTCTTATCCTCCACCTCTATGAGTATAAACTACATAGAGGAGGCGTACTCTGGGACTGAGGAAGAACTCTCCCCTTAGTGGCTTTTTGTCACTTTCTTGATGGGTGCCAATGGATTCTTGATTGAGATTTAGAGCTCTAGTACACAATGTGTATCAAGTCACACACGTTGTGTCATCTGGGTTTGAAGTTGATGGATGAACCGGTGAATGAATAGCTTGACACAATGTGCTCTATGAAACACACATTGTGGATTATGTGATTTGGGCAATCAGGAGGTAGAAGAGAAATGGAGCTTCACATCGTGTGTTGACTCAGCTACATTGTGCTTCTTGTGATTGATGGAGGTTTCTTTCTTGGAGGTGAGAGGTGGAGAGGGAAGGGAGATCCATAGGTGAGGAGGGCATATCGAAGGGCATCCATGCTAGGCTAGTGACTCTTGATGGTGTTTGAGCCTCACCGAAGTAGCTCAATGGATCTACAACTAGAGTTGTGCTCGATAGAGCCGTGCTTCTCTTGTGGAAATGACAATGATTGGCAATGAGAGCGAGTGGGAACACAAGTTAGAGGGTGCATGGGGGCTTGGTGCACAACTGAATGGGCTCTCACTTTTGGATACAACATTTATGAATGGTTGAGATGAAGAGAGTAGGTTCAGAGTCAGGCTAAAATTCTGGTTCAAACTTACGACTAAACACCATGTATGGAATTTACATGTTGCATACTCATGTTAATTTTGACTACTTGTGCGTATATCCAGATTGATGGTGGCACATCATGTGTTAATTAACACACGTCATGCAACTTTCTAGAAATGTTGACGTCAAGGAATGAATGCATAGATACAATGTGTGTTCATATATGCATGATATGTAAGTTCCAAAAAAATTTATTGATGTCTTCAGGTTGACATTGACACGATGTATGTTGACAGGCACATGACATGTCAGTTCCCATAAAATTTTCATTGAGAATGAACAACTTGACACACCATTTCCATATGTATGCATAATGTGTAGAGATTCCTTGAACTTTGCTATCAATTTTCTTGATAAACACACGGTGTGTAGGACCTTGAACACATTGTGTTGGCTAGACTATTTCCTCGAACTTATTTTTGAAGGTGTGACACGGCCTGTGTTAGGCTTAACATGTTGTGTTTGCTTGGGTTTCTATGAAAAATAAGTTGTTTTCTTTGTCATATCTACAATAATGATGATATATACTTCATGAGGGTCTAAAAGCATCAAGTTTGAAGAAGATATCAAATCATAATTTATACATTTATGTGATATATATTTATGTAATAAAAGAGCATATCTCAAAGAAAGTTTTGAGTGAATATTTGAAATAAAATCTATCCTAAATGTGGGGTCAACTCCCACAAGGTCCTCCATTTAAAGTCTGGAGTGAGACTTGAGACAACAACATCAAGAATCTAAGAGGGATCAGGAGGCTCCCTGGTCTATCTTCTCTCCGTCAATGTATAATTTGTAGCGTTGGATGTTAACTTTGAATGAGGCTTCTTTTCCTTGTAGCTCCATGGTTCCATAGGGAAAATCCTTCAACTCTAGGAAGTGGTCGACCAATTTAGAACAAAGTTTTCTTGGAAAGAATTTAAGCAAGAAGTTGAACAACAACACTAGATCACCTTCTTTGAAATATTTGGCATGGATCCTCTTATCATACCATCTCTTCATTTTCTCCTTAAATATTTTGGCATTTTTATGTGCATCTAATCTCAGCTCTTCTAGTTCTTAGAGTTGTAGGAGCCTTCTTTCTCCTAGTTTCTTCATATCATAGTTGAGAAATTTAATTTCCCAGAAAGCCCTATGCTCAAGTTCTACTGGTAGATGAGAAGACTTTCCATAGACCAGCTGAATGGAGTCGTATCGATAAGGGTTTTGTAATCTATCATATAATCCCACAAAGTATCATCTAATTTCAATGTCCAGTCTATTCTTGAGTTAGAGACTGTGTTTTCTAGTATTGCCTTCAATTGTCTACTTGAAATCTCAAATTTCCCTAAAGTTTGTGGATGGTATGTTGTAGAGATCTTATGCTTGATATATTTTCTCAGAAAAATGTTGAAGTTCCTCTCATTGAAATGACTTCCTCCATCTAAGATGACTGCTCTTGGCACCCTGGATCTCATAAAAATGATCTTTTAGAATATCTTCATCACAGATTTTGCATATGGAGCTTGAGTGAGAATAGCATCTACCCATTTTGATACGTAGTCACACGCCAATAGAATGAACTTGTAGAGACATGAAAAGGGAAATGGGCCCATATAGTCTATGTCCCATACAACAAAAACTTCAGTCTCAAGAATTGAGTTCAGTGGAATCTTATCCTTGTTTGAAATCCCTCCTGATCTTTGACACTTATCACAAGCTTTAAAAAATGCATGTACATCCCAGAATAGAGTTGGCCAAGAAAAACATGGTTGTAGAATCTTTTTTGAAGTCTTGTGTCCTTAAAAATGTCATCCATAGGGAGACGAATGACATTCTATAATCACACTCGAGATCTCTTCATTGGGAATACATCTCATAATAATCCCATCTGCACATTGCTTGAACAATAGTGGAATATCCCATTAGTATAATCTAACATCACGAAGGAACTTCTTATTCTGTTGATAGGTGACATCAGGAGGAAGACATCCGGTGGATAGATAGCTTGTGAAATCGACAAACGATGGTATCACAAGTGAATTTACAACATACATCTTCTGAATGTGTAGATTGTCATCAATAGGATCTTGTCTTCGACATTAGTGGAGAGGCGTGAAAGATGGTCAATTACATTGTTTTCTGTCCCTTCTTGTCTTTGATTTCCAAATCAAACTCCTATAACAACAATATCCAACAAAAGACGTGGTTTGGCATCCTTCTTTCTCATGAGATATCTAATTGCAGCATGGTCTGTATATACAATGACTTTAGACCCCTACAAAATATTGTCGAAACTTATAAAAAGCATTGACAATAGAAAACATCTCCTTTTATGTAGTGGCATAATTGATTTGAGCTGATCTACTATTTTGCTTGCATAATGAATGGCATGGAGCTTGTTATCTTACTTTTTGTCCAAGGATTGCCCCTATGGTGTAATCTCTAGCTTCACAATGATTTTAAAAGGAGCACTCCAGTCTAGTGGTTGAATGATGGGGGCTAAGATAAGATCATCCTTCAATCTCTAGAAGGCTATTTTGCAATCTTCATTGAATATGAATCCAACATCTTTAGCTAACAAAGAACAGAGAGGCTTTGCAATTTCTAAAAAGTCTCTAATGAATCTTCTATAGAACCATGCATGACCCAAAAAGCTTCAAACCTCTTTCACTGTTGTTGGAGTTGACATCTTTTCAATAGCTTCAAATTTTGCTTTATCAACCTCAATCCCTTTGCTTGAAATGACATGATCAAGTACCAACCCCAGATTGTACCATAAAATGACACTTATCCTAATTGAATACAAGGTTGAACTATTTACATCATTGTAGAACTTTGATTAAATTCAACAAGCAATCATCAAAGGAATTTTCTTGAACATAATATCATCTATAAATATTTTCATAATCTTTTCTATGAAATCAGAAAATATGGCCATCATACATCTTTGGAAAGTAGCATGCACATTACATAACCCAAATGGCATTCTCCTATAGGCATATGTGTTGGGAAACACAGGAATATAAAAGGAAGCAGAAACAAAAATTTATATATCCATACTTCTCATAACATCAAGATGACGACAATAACTATATAATGGAAAGGATGGTTTTAATGAGTTCATACATGGTCCTGGAGAAAGTCCAATGACTACAACTCTTTGTAGTAAAACTATCTTCTAGTTTCTCTTAGACAGTGTCTATGTAGCTCCCCTGGTCTTCTCCACAGATAGTAGATTAGGATGGCATATGATGTATCTCCTCCACATACTACAGGCTGAAGTTGTCCTCCTAGAAACAACCAAAGAACTCTTACCTCTATAGTAGTCCACACGGACCACCTAGAACCCCTCTTATTCTTGTAGAATAGACAGAGAGGATGCATTCCCTCCTATTGGCGTACTAGTCACCAACTTACTCTCACACACCAACTTGATTTTCAACAGTTGTCTTTCCCTCGTTGCCCCTCCCTAGTCAGGTAGGACTTACTTGGGTTCTCTCAGTTACCACAACCAGAGAGGCAACAACTCGTCAAAGCAACTGATGTTTTGAGTTGTGTATTCTAAGAATCCCCCAATACCCCTCTATTTATAGGAGGGGTTAGGGATTGAGTTCTCAGTCGACGGGAGTAGAAGGGTCCAAAATTTCCATGAATTAATCACCCTACGATAGGTCAACCATTTGGTTCACTGGTGAACCAGTCAGTTGGACAGTGAGTTGATCAGTTCACTCAGTGAACCGATCATTTCACATGTTTCCAAATTGAATTGAATTGAATTAAAATGCTAATTCATTTGTAATTAATGTCCGACATTAATTCCTTATACCTAGGAAAACTTGACTGAGCCGATCAGTTCACCAGGTGAACCCTTCATCTCACCAACTTGAGTCCATCAGTTCATCCAGTGAGCCGACCAAATGGTTCCTTGACTCATGCACAATTCATCTAATTCAATATCCAATCAACTTGACACTCTAACCAGTTGGTTCAACACTTGAACTTGATGGTTCTGAGTCTAGTCGGTCAATTGGTCATTTAATTGAGTAAATAAACATATTTAGTAATCAATTTAAACATCATTCATGGATAAAATCCTATTCCATGTGAGTTCCTATGTGTGTGACCCTATAGGTCCCATATTACATTGGTAGTGTATGTCCATAACAAATTATGACATCACAAGCAAAGACTGGTGCCTAGTGACACATCATTTCTACCTAAGTAAATGGAAAGTTGGAGAACAACTTCAACCTACAATCTATGATAGGTGTTGCAGCGATTGTATAATTCTGTTGTTTCTGATATCCAAATTGAACTCAAGGCATGAAATCATCACCCTTTCAATGTTCAATCCATGTTCCTTGAACTAGAGGAGACTATCTGAGATATATGTGACCTCAATATCATATATTGACTCACACGTGCATGCACATACTTTTCTTAGTCTTGTTTATCAAGTGTCTAGGATATCATACTCCTGTAGGAGGGACAAATCTCATCTACATCACTCACAATTATCCTAATGTGTTGTAGTGTATCCAATCATCACCTTTATGGCAACCCTTATTTAGGATTATGGTGAATGATGTCAAAGCACACAGAACGATATGTGATAAGTGTAGTGACTTTAGGTCTAAGAATCATAGTAACCACCTTCACTATGAGAGATGACTATGACTACCAATTATGATTTCCATGTGTCACTCTCAAGGTGGGTCTGTCTGATACACTGTTCTCTAACAAGATTCAGTGTGCTTGGTTTGACATACCATATCATGACTAATGAGATTGTATCATTAACCAACCCACACTCTAGTATTTAGTGTTGTTATTGTCTATTTGCCTTCCACAACAACATCCGACTATGGAAATAATAAAAATGTACATACTCTTCACATCTGTATGATCTCATTGTTCAAGTCACATACTTGAAGACATATGCCATTGAGTGATTATCATTCTTTAGACATTCATTGTGTTTCCTCATTATCTCATAATTGACTGAAACATAATGAATTGGAAGCTTTCCTATATGATTATCAATCAAACCCTTATGTTATATGCCATGTCAATCATCATATGGTTGGCTCTCTAGGCATACCTTACCAAAAATATGTCCCATAAGAGCATATGAAGGTTGTTTTTTCTTGATCGGGTAGATATATAAGAATCTCAAGAAATTCAAAATACCTGTCTAGATAGAAAAAATAAGAGTTATTAGCAAGTATCTACAACATTAAGTCAATGAAACATAAAGGGAAATTCTCTTTTCTCATGGCTTTTTTTAGTTTCCTATAATCAATACACATTCTCCAACCAGTTACCACCCTCTTTGAATCAATTCGTTATTGTCAACTTTCATTATAGTGGTTCCTCCCTTTTTAGGTACAACATGTATAGCACTTACCCATGGACTGTCATTGATAGGATATATGATCCCTACATCCTTTAACTTAAAGATTTCTTTCTTTACAACTTCCATCATGTTTTGATTTAACCTTCTTGGTGGTTCTATACATGGCTTAGCATCTTCCTCTAAGGCTATGTAGGGCCTGCAAATTGAAGCGTTGATTCCTTTAAGATAATCAATGGAGTATCATATCACATCTTTGTACAATCTAAGTTCTTTCAACGACTTACCTTCTTGTTATTGAGTCAAATCAACATTCATTAAAATAGCAGAAGAGAAATTTGGGTCCAAGAAAGCATACCTTAACCCTAGTGGGAGGGGTTCAAGTTCTACCTTTTTCCTGGTGTAGTGGTGGTGTCACTTTCCTCCTTCTCATTTGGTACTTCATTGGATGATGAGTTTGATGCAACTTTAGAACTTTCTTCATTGAGATCAATCATTGAGTCATCCTTGTCTTCTTCACCTTCAATCATCAAGAGCTTTTTCAAGAGTGGTATTTTCTTCTTCTAGCAAAGTATCAATGTTATTTATAAAACAAAGATATTCTTGAGTGTTAGGTTCCTTCATAACATCATAGAAAAAAAATATTAGGGCTTCTTATCTAACTCTAACAGTTAGTGTTCCTTTTCTCATGTCTACAATGCATCCTATTGATTGAGAAATGGTCTCCCAAAAAGGATTGGATTCACTGGATCTTCATGCATGTCCAGGACTACAAAGTCATAAGGAACGTAGAACTTCCCTATCTACACGAGGATGCCTTCAACAATCCTTCTAGGATATTTAATTGAAAGATCGGCTAACTGTATTATCATTGAGGTTAGTTTCAAGTCTCCCAAATCTATCCTTTTCCATAAGGAAAAAGGAATCAAGTTGATACTAGCTCTAAGATCAACTAAGCCTTTGTCAAAAGTTGAATCTCCAATTTTGCAAAGGAGATGAATTCACCTAGATCATCAAGTTTCTATGGAAAATGGTTTTGAATGAAAGAACTTATTCTTTCAGATAGCATCACTAGTTCATCTTAGTCGGACATCCTTCTCTTTATGAGAATGTCTTTTAAGAACTTGGAATAAGAAAGCATTTCATCTATCACTTCAACGATAGGAACTGCCACATACATCTTGTTCAAGATGTCCATAAACTTGTTGAACTTAGCATCATCTTTTGTGTTAGCAAATCTATGAGGGAAAGGAGCATTAGTCTTGCAAAAAGAATCACCTTGTTGTGAATTACTAGTGGTTTTATTCCTTTGGTTCTCAGTAGTCCCATCCATAGTTGTGTCAATAAAATATTCAGATTTCCTCTTTAAAGGTGGTGAGGAACCTCCAATCACCACACCACTCCTCAACGTCATGAACTTGTATGTGTCTTTAGGATTCATATCTAGTTGGTTGGACAAGGAATTGAAAGGTCTTCTTTGATTAGATAGATCTTGTTGAGCAATATGGTTCTTCAAAATCTTGGTATGAATAGTAATGTCATCTCATTTGGAAGAGAGTTGTTGGATGACATCTTTCATAAATTTACCATGTTGGTGGAATTCCTCATTTTGTTTCAATTGAGATGAAACAAAACCCTCAATAAGAGACTCCAAATTGGACTTTGGTTGAAGTTTCTGTTGACATTTTTGTTGAAGCCTAGAGGGTTGTTTGCCATTGGTGTCTTGCTCTCCAAATGTAATGGTTGTTGACCTTGAGCTTGTTGAGGAATTTGAGAACTATTGTTGTAGTAAGAGAAGTGTGGATGATCATGCCAACCATGATTATAGGTATTGGAATATGGGTTGTATGGTTGTTTGTTTCCAAAACATCCTACCACATTGAATCTTTCCACGTTCTCTTCAGATGGGATGAAAGAATTGTAGCTTGAAGAAGCTACTTGTCCCATGGCTTCACTTGCATCACATATCAGGTTTATTGGTTGAGACGGTTGAGCACTCAACCTCTCAAACTTTTGTGTCAAGACATCTAACTTTGTAGAAATCAGATCAATGTCATCAATAAGCATGGAGCCTGCTTGTTTCTCAGAAGCAACAAAAGATGAAGGTGGCTAATTACTCCTTTCAGAATTCCATTGGAAATGATTTATTTCCATGTTTTCAATTATAGCATATGCCTCCCTATAAGATTTATTCATTATAGATCTGTTGGCTACAACATCTATAGACATCCTGGTATTATAGTAAAGCCCACTATAAAATATTTGAAAAAGAAGCTAGTTGCTTAGACCTTGGTGAGGAGAAATACGTTGAAGATCTTTAAACCTTTCCCATGCATCAAATAGAGTCTCTTCATCTAGTTAAGTGAAGCTGGTCAGTTGTCTTTTCAATTGAGTTTTCTTGCTTGGTGGGAAGTACTTAGCTAAGAAAGATTTAAGAAGTTCATCCCAGCTGTTGATGGAGTTCTTTGAAAAATAAGAGAGTTGCACATTGGCTTTGTCCCTTAAAGAAAAAGGAAACAAAAGTAGGTTTATACCATCAGGAGTAACACCATTAATCTTGAATGTGTTCAAATATTGCAATAATTTAGCTACACCAAGGTTGGGGTCTTCCATGGGAGTCCCTCTAACTCAGTTTTTCTGAGTCATCTACATCATTGTAGGGCTTATTGAGAAGTTATTTTCCTCAATATGTGGGTTATTGATAGCCCAATTGATGTTTGTTGCAGCTAGAATAGTGAAATCCTTGAGAGGATGATCATCTTCCATGATTGGCTCTTGGTTGTGCGGTGAAGATGGCGGTGAAAAATGAAGTGACGATGGTTGAGAGTCTTCCAAGTTTGAAGAGTCTTCACTCCTCCTTACTCGTCTATGGCTTCTAAGAGTACGTAAAATCTCTGGGTCTAAAAACACAAATTGTTGAAGAACGTGTTTCGAATGATGCATATAGTCCTACAAATTCACAAGTAGTGAGAACACTTAACAAACAATAGAAGATGTGATATATGATATAAATGATGATGTAATGATGAAATGGGGGGTGAGTGATCTAGCCTCGCTTACTAGTTAACACCTCTTACTCTAATCGAATTATATCGATGCTCCCATTTTAATATTTATAATTCAAGAACTACCCGCAAGTATATAGGTGCATGTAGTAATTTGAGATCATCCAAGGAAGCAAGGTACTATTATGCGCAAACCTATTATGGTTCAAGAATCTAGATCGATTAACAAAAGTTTGGTTTGATTTTTGATTCAACTAATTATAAACTAAAATAAATTATGAGAATTAAACACTAAGAAAGGTTTGGATCAGATTTTTAAGGGATCTTGGTCATGGGATTTCACTTTCATACCATTACTCACATGCAACTGTGAAATTAACAAATTAATTAACTTGCAAAACAGGTTGCTATCATCATACACATCACGGTGATACGAGATGGTTTTTATCTCTACTTAATACTCCCATGATTATGTTTGGTTCAAACTACAACCTTAGATCCTCAATGTAATGAAGCCACTCCCGTGGTCAAGGAATCATTCCATAGAGTACTACTCCCTACTTCTCTACAAATCTTCCAAGATCATATAAAGAAGCATAAAGCATGTAAGCAATATGGCCAAGCAAATAACACCATAGAAACTCTTGGATAAGCAAATTAACTAACATAAGTTAATAAATATGTGTCCCCATGAACAAATGCATGGGAGCTACTATCCCATGCCCAAGAAAAAGGAAACTACTTGTCCATAATGAAGAAACACATGAATAAGCTACAAATTTAAGAGTTTGACATGATTAGAGAAGCAAAGACCAAGAAAAACCCAAGCAATGAAGAAGGGAAAGGTATAACTCCAGCTTGAGGACAAAATTTCACACATGCTAGAGTTTCAACTCAGACAGCCTTCTCTCTCGAGAGGTCGGTGGAGAAGTGGAGAAGCTCCTACTGTATTCCTTGAAGGAAAATGGAGAAGAATGGAGGTTCTCTCCCGAGAAACCACATCTTTCTCCCCAAAATCACCTACACCTTGCTCTGAACTATAATATGGATGAAGAGCCCTTCAAAATGACAAGAGATAACCATTTCATATGAGTGTTTTTGTATTTAAAATGAAGAGTGGTTAGTTTCACAATCTGTAGAAATAGACTAGAAAATGTCGTGTATGGATACAACACGGTGTGTTGCCATGTATAAATGAAAAGCATGCTGCTTTTCTAAAGGGGGACACGGTGTGTTGTCTGAGAGACATGTCGTGTAGCTGAGAGATGAAGAAGTCTTGAGTTGAGGCATGTCAAGTTGGACACGTCATGTACAATGCCAGACATGTTGTGTATCTAGGAGTTGATAAATTACTAGGTAGATCACGTTATGGGAGACACACTGTGTGTATCTCTGAACACGACATGCCACATATTTTCAAGGGGGGTGGAAATCTTCTGTGAATGTACACATCGTGTGTTAAATATTACATGCCATGTACACATCAAAATATTCAATAAGTTCTTCATGACATATGCAATCTCAGGGATTCAACTAAGGTCAAATTTTGGTTGGATTGACCCCATTCTCTCATCAAAATTATGTACTTGGAATCACAAACATGAGGTGAGTAAAATAACTAAAAATATGGATAATCAAGTATGATTAGAGGCAAAATGAGGTACAAAATGGATTGAAAGTGTGTGCAAAAGTGGGTAAAACACTACAAAAAATAAGGCTTCTCGTGAAGGACAATTGTGAGGGACAAAAACCCTTCATTAAAAATGACTATTTTTGAAGGATAGGCCCTCATATATGAAGGTCAATCCCTCAACCGAGTTTTTAAGAAATAACCTACTTTTATAAACATAGGTCCCTCACAACTACAAATAGAATACTTGATCGCCCTTCACTAGTAATATTGAGGATTTCCCTCCACTTTTTCCCTCTCAAACTTACCCGGTTTTGGAGTAATATAAAAATTGGATGGGTGCTCCGTCATTTCCATATCCTTCCCAACCACCGCTCTCTCCCAAACCCTCCCAACACTATTTACAGTAGGACTCTCTATTACTAATCGTCGACAAGCAAGGATGATAGGTAGAGGGACCATGGTAGGTTCTGAGCAGAGACAACGTATCTATTGCTTATTATGATGGTCGATGTGCAAATAATATTGCATAAAAGTGTCTACTACATAAGCTATGATTTCAGATCGAGATTCTCAAAAAAGTAACGTGCTTTCGTGGTCTATCAGTCGTTCATGGTCTATCATCCCTTTCAATGGTCTGCCATGAAATCTTAAATTAAGTAATGATTTGAGCCAGCAGTCTCCTTTTAACTCCATCATTTTGAGTCCACCTTCTACAGTCATGAGTTGGATCCCTTTCTGCCCCTTTCTGAAGAGAGAAAACAATGATCTCGCACAAGGAATAAAGGTATTATTAAATTTTTTATTTATTGATTGAGTTATACGTTTAGGATATTATACTCCTCTATTTCAAGAAAAAGAACAACGAAGTGTTCTTTTGAGCCTATTTGATCGATAAGATTAAGATGGTGTAGAATTGTGAAGTTGCTTTTTTGTATCAAAAGATGAGTATGTCATGTCGTGCTAATTGGACAATGAATTGGATTGTTGTTATTTTCTTTTGTGTATAGCTCTAAAATAATGGATGTTCTTTTCTTTCAAAAACAAATTAGGTTCTATAAACAGAACCCAAATTAGGCAATCTAAACTTTTTAACTCGGTACAACTTCAAATTAATATTTTGACACTCATAGTTGTATCTATTTAGACATAGAAAAAACTAAAGATATTTTCTTTACTAATACAATCGGGAACGAGGACTAGCAATTACAGAATGTATACACATGTTAACATGTAAACTTATATTATTGAATCATTATCTTGTCAATATACTACATACTATGAAAAAGAAGATGCCTTGCAAATGTACTTCATCTAAAACTATGACTTTGAACATTCAACTATGGTAAATATATATACTTCAGTTCGTAAGGAATTGTATCCCTTGTTTGTTGTATAAGAGACATGTTATCTCGGTGTTTCTTTCTATTAAATTATAGGAAAGTTTGTGCATGAACCAGCTGCACCTTACTACCAAGTTGACGTAGGTGTCACACATGTTACTACTCTAGAGACTAGATTACTAGTGCTCAAGTAACTCTGAAGTAGAACTTTGCTTATAGAGAAACTCCAGATGTTTTTGCTTCAAAATCATCTGAATTTCTTGTGCAGTTCTTACGCCCCCCAAATTTTATGTTGATTTGTTACTATTTATTTAGGATAATTTCACATTTACTACATTGTGTATATATAAGTAATGACATTGCACGACTAAATAAATGACTGATGACCTAAAAAAAGATGGTGAATGCTGAAATAAAAATAAAGAAGTAATGACATTGCAACTCAAAATGGTGAATTCTGAAATTTGTAAGGATGTTTATTCAGTAGGTATTCTTGTATTGTGAGGTTAGGTAACTATTTCTAGATGAATAGGCAATATATTCCCTAATTTTCTTTTCAATTACAATTTCAAATTTCTATTTGAACTATGTTTTTCACATTGCCAAAGTACTCACGACACTTTGTGAGTTTTTAGTTTTTCTTTACTAATGACATGAATTACTCATCAATACGTGTACATCCCTGATAGCATTATTTGGAAAAAGGATCTTGTATCTTGTTAATTTTTTTATATAAGTGTGTGGCTATGTTGAGATACGCCTTCCTATGGTTTGAAGCAAAAAATATATGTACAAGCAACGATGACTACCATAAAGTTGTCTAGTAAATCGTTACTGCTACAAGTATTAATATTGTCCTTTCAATTTTTTTTCTTCCACACACTCATGCACGTACTTCTTCATCCTGGAGATTGATCTTTACAGTTTGAATGATATGTTACTTCCTCAATTTCTTTTAGGCATGACTCCAATAGCCAGTTGGGACATGGAGGGAAGCTAACTTCCATCTCCATCATTCATTTTGTTCTTTCAATTTTATCTTCATGTACTTGGTATGTTTCAATAACTAGAAAGCCTTAAACTTTACTACTATTGTTGATAAATTATAATAACAAAAAGTTTTACTCCAAAAAAGACTTGATGTAAATATCATGCTTTTTATATATTATAAGCATGACCAACAAAATTAATAGTTCCCATGTATCTTGTCAAAATAGTGATCAATAGGTCCCTCTTTTACACTAAATGTGTGTCAATCATTACAATCTTATTTGATGATACTTAATTTTGTAGCAATGATTCTTTGTATTACAAAAACACTAGCTCTTGAAATTTGTTAGAGGAAATAAAATCCTAGTCCAAACTGAAAACCCTCATACATTTATTAGATTTAGTGGTTTTTTTATATATAACACCTATAAATATCCTTCAATTAAATTAATACTAGTTGGTGTGATCTTGCCATATAATTCATAATTATTTTTAACAAACTTGTAATATCATAGAATGGATATTTTATTAAGTTTTTTACATAAATATCATCTAAAATTGTAATATGGACAACAAATATTATATCATTCATGTATAGGTCAACAAAAAACAATCTAGTATACCCCTCAATTTTTTTGTAGAAAAGGTTTGTGATAAAACCCTACAAGTGGTTAGTCAATAATGTAACTTTTTATTTCTTGCGTGTCTAGAAAGTTTCATAAATTATCTTCATCTCAGTTTATTTTTTTTCTTGTATAATGCTGTGTAATTACAACAAGAAATGTATCACATGGAAGGTAATCGAGCTTGACCCACAACATATATGTTCATATTCAAGGTGTTGAATGTGGATCTTTTGGAGGCATGTTTTCCATGCTAAGTGTTACAAATGGATACCCACCAAGATTTGTGCCAACCTCATAACAACTTTAGAGTAATTTGGATGTTGATAATCACATACAAACATTTATATATAATTGTACTTTCTTCTAGGTTTATGTTGAAATTTGGTCCCCTCATTTTGATAAAATTCCATAAAGTCACCACTTAAATGTAGAACACACAAAGCACATCATCCTCAGTGTCCTTCATACCTAGAGTTCGCAATTCAAATGAAGTATTTAATATTATTTGAATAATGCTCTTTCCTATACCATAGTTTAGTAGATTGTGTTTGTCTACCATGCATATGCATACCTTTACTCCATTGTAAATTTACACACAAGACTTGAATTCTCATTGGAGAACACAATTGCCACATGGATTACATAGTGTTGGTGACCTGGTTCGATGGGAAGAACCTACTCTACTTGAAACTTCTGTTGTCCCTCCCTCTATTGAAAATGATGTAACAATTGAAGAAAATGTTGAGGATGAACATGAGAATAGGAAGTATGGACGTGGGCCTACAAGTGAGCAAAGCCTACTTCCTAAGCAAGGGGAGCCACATCACAAGGTCCAATGGGATCCCGAAGGAAATGCTATCGGGAGAATGGTGCCAAATTGAATCATTATTGTCATATGCTAGCAAGAAAACCACACATATGGCATCCAGACTTGAAGTGGAATGAACAACCACAACAAGCTTTTGCAGATAGAAAATCATTTATTGAGGTAATCTTTTTCATAAAAAGACCAACAAATTGTATGATTGTTATATCCAAAGTAATATTTTCTATGTTTTTAGAAATATTTCGATTTAGGCAGTCATTTGAATGCATGGAATCACATTGATGAACATATTAGCAAAGGGACATCAGTGTGGAGGGCACGTGTAAAGAAAGATTACTATGAAAAGTACAAGATTGAACTAGAATTGATGATGAAGAAAGTTGAGAAAAATGCTTTCATAGATATGGACCAATTTAAAAATCTTGTTAAAGAATGGGGAATTGAGAAGTCCAAGGTACAACGGTTTTGTATAACTTGCATCTATACCTATCTCCTTTTTCTAATTATTTGTTTCTTATGGTTTTGAAAATTTCTGAGATCAACAAGGCAAACAGAGCAAAAAAAGTGATGGATCATACCACAGGATCAAAGCCATGAAGTTGCTATCAGGAAGAAATGGTATAAATAATGGACATTTTTCTTTTTTAGTAAGAGTTGAAAGTATAACATGGACAACGATTATGTTATCTATCATGTGTAGGTCAGTGAAGAATAACCCGTTGTGGCTCTTAACAAATTTTTGGAAAAAGTTTACGACAAAAGCCCACAGGTGGTTAGAAAATAAACATTTTCTTTCCTATCATGTCTACAAAGCTACATACGCTTATATATCTCAATTTAAGATTTCCTTTAATGATGATTTATAATTACATCTTGAAATCTCTGATATTGTGGAAAACCAAGTAGCAGACCAAGAAGATTTAGATCTTAGATGTGTTGATAATCTAACACGTGAAGCTTATTTGCAAGTTTTAAATCCTTCCAAAAAGGCTAGGATCCGAGGTCTTGGAATTGGGCACAAAGAGACAGGACATAGGGGAAAAGTTTCACGTATAAGATATGAAATACTTCTTGAGGAAAGCAAAGCAAAGGATGTATGTTGGATTAAAACTAAACTTGAACTATTAGTTACAACTGATTAAATACATCGATGTTTGTAATTTGTTTTCTATTTCAGGATAAACTCAAGGAACTTGAAGAAACAATAAATGGATTGAAGAATTATGTCTCCCAAATAACGACTTGGTATAATCAATCATAGGTAACTTAGAGTCAGTTGCCTATGTCAATATAATATATAATTTTTTTGACATTGTTGATCTATTTGTGCTAGGATGGCAGTATTATTGTTGATTGTGCAGCTGTATACCCCAATCAGATTACTGCAAGTGTCTTACACGTGCATAGTGGCACAAATAGGTTAGGTGTTGGTTCATTTCACATATAAGACAATACAAGTGGTGTTGCAGATGTAGGCATGTATCCCAGGTAGAATAATTCAAGCGGGGATGACTTAGGCAGACTTTCTAGACAAGGCAATTCAAGGGAGACTGGAGTAGGTAGGCTTTCCACATAAGGAAATTCAAGGGAGAATGGAGGAGGTAGGATTTCCACACAAGTAAATTCAAGGGAGAATGGAGTAGGCAGTCTTTCCACACAAGGGGTTGAAAGGGAGAATGGAGTAGGAAGGCTTTCCACATAAAGGGTTGAAAGTAGTTCTTTTGGAGTCATGGCTCCCATGCAGAGTGCTAGTAATGGACATCCACTACTCTTTCAGCCACAGGTACCTCATAATAGCTAAATATTATTTTCAATATTCATACACATGAGAGTATTAAAGTGTACACTTTATCAAAGGCTACAGTTGAAAGTTCGTTCCCTATATTTGGTAATAATCCACAAATTCATCCTCAAATGAAGAACACCCAAAGAAGATCGTCATCGGTGTCTTTCACACCAAGAAATCAACGTTTAAATGAGGTGAAACTTATTAGCAAATGTCTACATCAGTGTCTTTTGCTACTTCAAAAATCCACATGATACCTTTGATTGTATCTTCATATTGAACTTTTGTTGATAGAACTAAAAAAAACATGATGGGCTAATGTTTAGTTCATTAATATGTCTATTTTCATCAAATAATTTTGTTTGCAAGTTTGAGATAATTATGTTTCTTAGAAACTCAACCTATCAGTCCATTTAGGTTTGAACAGACACTTGATCGGTTGAGTTCTGGGAAGTGGAAACTCGACCGATCAGTCCATTTTAGGTTTGAACAGACACTCGATCGGTCAAGTTCTGTGAAGTGGCAACTCGAACGATCGAGTGTCTGTTGGGAATTTTGGCAAATTGGTTTTGGCTGGTTAAACCATGTATTTTTGTGTCCCAAACATTTTTGTAATCTTAATTACAAGTCATACAATCATTACAAGTGATTACAAAAATTGTTTTAGGTCATTTGGGCCTTGAGTCAACAATATGGCATATTCTACTTCACACTCACTCTGATTCCTTTATGTATTTTATATTGATAGGGTAGAATTGCTTTTAATGATAGATTTCGACCGACAATGCACTTTGGAGTAGAACAGAACCGAAATATAAGGGTAAGTTGTTTGTTGTACTATGATTTATGTATAAACTTTAAATTCTATTGATATAATTATTTGTCATTTTTAGGAGAAGAGTACTCAAGTACCCAACTGTATGAGGCCTGGCATTGATGAAGAGCACCACACCATTGAAGGAATATGGAGACATTACAGATCTTATGTGTTTCTAGCATGATATGTTGATTGTCATCAATCTCAAATTTTAGAACCATATGTATTCGTTATTTACATCAACATTGAGCATGCAATGTATGGATAATATTTTGCTTCATTAACAGAAATCGGTTTGAGGTGATTTAACATTTTTATGTGTCATTTTGGTGTTGAAACTTCTTATGATGTTATGTGACTCTTATAAAAATATTTCTTGAGGTTATATATACAAAGTTTTCATTTAAAATTAATTAAAATTCAACAAATCATTCAATAAATCAATAACCAAGTCATTTATAGTAATCCCTCAAAAATATATTAATGAAGGCCTTTAGTCCCTCAAAAATGAGATCCAGATTGGTCATCACAATTGCATTGATGACGACCACATAGCCCCTCAAAAATAATATTAATGAAGGCATTAGCCCTTCAAAAATATATTCTCTAGGACCATCAATTCCCTCAAAAATGTATTTATGAGAACTAAACATGCCCTCAAAATTGTATTTATGAAGGCTAAATAGTCCCCCAATATAACATTCTTGAGGGTCAGTTGCTCCGTGACAATTGTATTCGTGAGGGCCACTAATATTTGTCACGTGAATTCTCTTCACGGACCATTTGTGAGAGCCAGACTCACAACCGTCCCTATTTGTGAGGGCCTGTAGAGAGGGGTTTGTGACAGGACTCACTCATGAATAATGGCCCAATTTTTACTAGTGAAAAGTCTATGTAATATGTGCACATAAGTAGCTCCACTATCCACATGCCAATTTCCTTCCTCATCATTATGAGTTTCATAGAAGAGAGATATTTGCAATTATTATTGCAAATATTGAGTATATCATTTATTTTATATTTAATATCAAACATGTTTCAAAAATTCAGAGCTGCATGCCCTCTCTTCTAAAAATCTAACAATACAAATTGGCTCGACCTTGATGGTTTGTTTCGGAACCTACAACTTGGGAGAAACCTCATCCTTGAGACAAAAAGATGTCCCTCCCTTAAGAAAATTCTCTAAGAATACCACCTTGTGAGTTTTGCCCTCTTCCACCATAGTTCTTTTTATTTTTGTATGTGTTATATTCGAATATCTAGAACTAGTCCCTTCATTGGCTGACAAAGGTCACACATGTATTCACAATTGTTGTTTGAGTAACTCTCCTATCAAACTCTTTTAGTAGACTCACCACTTAATCATGATGGAATTGGGGGTTTCATTATAGAATTAGAAAAAAATCCTATTCAAATCCATCTAATCCATTCAATAGAGCATATACCTATCCCATTCACTCACAATTTTCCCTAGACCATTTAGTTTGTCAAATATGAGTTTTAAAACTTCTCAAGTAATTGGAGAGATCATTGATCCCTTAATGTGTAAATCTCGCATGAGATAGAAGTTCAAATTCACCAGACTAGGTATATTTAGTAAAGAAAATGGTGAAGTCATACCATACAAATTGTGAAGTTTTTAACTTGCCTACTTCTCTAGGAATCTCTTCAGTAGGAGCCCCCATAAGCCACTCTTTTACTAGTCAATCTATGTACAACCAAGATCTGATGTTTAGATTGACCTTCATGCCTACTTCATTGTAAGAGATATAGGTATAGATAGTGATCTTGTTGCCATCCAAATAGAATTCTAGGCTATTTATGTCCACTAGTGCTTGAGTTTGAGCTTCCAAATCAAGGAATCTGAATGAGTTCAATTTGATAGAGACAAAACTCACAACATTCACCCTGATAATATAGGGTAGATTGTAGGTATCATGTGACCTTCAGTCTTGGAGAGCATAGATGGATATGGATCTAGAGAAGCACATCTAGATGGTTCTTTGTGAGATTCAGAGTTGGGAACATCACCGGCTTGAGAACTTTTATCAATTTGATTGAATAATAGTGAGAGGTAATGTGACACCTCTGACGTGGGTTCTGGGAAAAGCTTGTATTTTTGCTTAAGTTGTTCAAAACTTTAATATAATCCTTTGAGGTTTTTTACTAACATGTGACAAACCTATGTTTCAAGTTTGGTCTTGTTTGAATAATGTTTGTAAAATGTTTGCTTATTTTGGACTAGAGTGCAATTTACCCTAGATAAGGGGTTATCTTGCAATATGTCACATGTTGAGTGTTCCCTTAGTTCTTTAGCATCAAAAGGAGAGAATGATGCTATAAGGTGCCTTGTGGAGAGCTTAAGTTTCAAGTTGAGCCTGTGTGGATGATGCTTGCGCTTTGTGTGCTAGTTTTGATGTAAATTGCAAATTACCCAAAGTAAGAGGTTAATATACAAATTAATATCTTTAGAGTATCCCTTCTCTCTCTTGGAATAATAAAGAGGATAGAGAAAGGAGGGGCCACCTTGTTTGAGTCTTGGGTGAGTGATAACACTCTTGATGGTGAAAAAACCAAAGAATGTTGAGTACATTGAACCCTGAATAAGGTTGCGTCGAGTTCTAAAGTGTATATGGGAGTGCCTATTGGTTTAAAAGCCATAGAGGAGGTCCCATATTGGCTTAGTAACTTTTTGGAAGTATTCATATTGGGCTAAGAACCTAAAGTAGGGAAGCCTATCAGTTTAGAAGTTCCTTGCAAAGGTTGTATCGGTTTGCATAAAGTGATATTGGGTTGTGATATCTTGTCAAGAAAGATACCCAATGGACGATATCTCATACTTGAATTATCCACAAGAGTTTTGCATGTCAAGATAATTGTGGATTCATGGAGTCACCCTGCATGGACACATGTCACCCAAGTGCATATGGTGATGACACTTCACATACACTCTCTCTCATGAGCCTCAACTATATAAGCCTTTTTTTCACCTCCTAGTAAACATTTTGACCCTCATATCATTCCTTTATTGGTGGAAGACCCTAGGAGCTCAAGTATCAGGAGGAAGGTCAAACATCTTACCTAAGGTGAAGCCATGGTCATCTTCAACCATGGGTGGACTATGCTTCTCAAATCATGGTTTTTTCCTTTCTTTCTTTTCTCCTTCACCAAGTTTCTAACTATGATACCTTCTTCTTGATGGAGGTGAAGCTATAGACAAATCTTGGACCTTTGGATAAGTCATATTAAACCTTGGGAACATGAAGCTTTGGAGCTTGAAGCTCTTGTGATTGATCTTGAGGTGGGTTATATAACTTAAACTCAACTTTATTATTATTCACCTTCTATCATGCAATACTTGGTGATTCTTTTTCTATTTCGACTTTCTTTGATTGAATGATAGTTCTATGAGATCTAATGGATATACAGGGCTGTTTTCCATGAAATAGAGTGTTAATGGATGAACGGTAGGAGCTTGAAGATGATGGAATCCTCTTTTTACAAACTGATATAGGTTTAGAAACCCTAACCCAATACAAGATTATATGAGGGGAAACTGATACATATGCGGTCCTAAACCATTACCGATTTGTTACATGTGAAGGACTATTGTTCTTGCAGTTGTCTATCCTGTCACCTAAGGCTAAATATGAGGGCAGGCCGATATCTTGAAGATGACAAGTCGACACATACTCCAGGTGGTGAGTGGTCATCATGACCTTTGGTGGTCAGAGCGATACGTTGAGGGTGCTAACCCGTTATGCCCAAGAGGAGTTAAATCGATATGTTTGCTAAACTAACATGCTTTGAGGGTGTTATCCCATCATAAGTAGGATGGTATCATGTGAGCTGATATGCTTTGAGTGCTAGACCGTGACGCCTTGGTTGAGCAAGAGGCCGACATGACAATGCCTTAACCTTAGCATCCTGTCACATTTAGTGTTGTCCGTCACACTTCAAGTAGAGTTTTCCGTCACATTGTAAGTAGTGTTTCCCATCACTCCTTGGGTGACACACCAAGTTGTAAGTGTGTCTGATATACTAGAATGTGCTATGGGTGAAACAAACATGTTGATATGCATAGGGCGATACAAAGATGCATAAGGTAACACGAGTGTATACACATAGGGTGATACAAGTAAGATGCCTTAGGGCAATACAAAGGGAAGTTTCATGGCTGACACAAGTAGAGAAGAGTGTCTAGGCTGACACAAGTAGATGTGTCAAGGTCGACGCAAGTAGATGTGTCTATGTCGATACACCTAGATGAGTGTAGGTCGACACATGAGGAGTATAATGAAGTTGATACACTATGATGTAGTGAGATGAATAAACTTTAATAAGTGTAGGCAAATACACCCTAAAGAGGGTCAAGTCAATATCACAAGTTAAAGTTGAATCCAGTATCTTGGTGAGGATGAGAGAGAAACATATATCACACATGGTGATAATCAATTAATAATAATTAATGAAGTAATCATGTATGATTGAATACTTATGGAAATGAAATAAGCTCCTAGACGTGAGGAGTTATGAATTAGGGTTCGGTTGTTGAATATAACCCTAAAAACCCTATTCGGCTAAAAGAGAAACCCTAACCCTAATCATGATAGGGTTGTAACTTGATTTAGGGATTTTTCTTTTATGACATGGTGTTGATATTTAAAGTGATATCTCTTTTATCATGAGATATTAACCATAAAAGTGTTTTTAGATAATGAGCATAGAAAACTATGGGCTATGGTTATGTGATATTACATAGATTTCATGGGCCATGCGTGAGCCATGTAAAATACTTGTACAATAAGTATGATGTTTATATGGGTCTTATGACCTAGAGATGGTTGTTGCCTAGTGAGAGGTGACAAGGTTCAATAATGAACAAAGGGGATTGAAATCTCATAGCATGTGATAATGATGATGAGATGAGATTCTCAGTAGTGTGTTTAAAGGATTGAAATCCCAAGATAATTGTGACAAAGTAACAAATATGTGTTACAATTGTTATGTGATTTCTTGAAGGATGTATTACACTATTCTTTGTAGAATTTACTTAAGACTGTAGGTTGCCCTAGCCATAGATCCATTCGGTGTCAGAGTTTGTTGAATGGTGAAACAAATTTAACTCAAAATGCATATTATTGAATATGTGTTTGTGTATAGTCAATCATCTTCCTACATATGTAAAATAATTATGTGATATGGATGGCCATGAGTGGGACAATCCTTTTCAATGGCCATTGTGAGCCAATTCTTTTATAATATGGATGTCCATGAGTGAGCCAATCCCTTTCTTGAATAATGGCCATGCGTGAGCCAATCCTTCTATAAAAATGGCCATGAGTGAGCCAATTCTTTATATATTAGAATGTCCACGAGTGAGCCAATTCTATTTATCCGAATAGCCATGAGTGAGCTATTCTCTAGATCTGTTACCTATACCAAGGTGGGCTAGTTGATTAAATAATTGACTATATGTCACTATCATCAGTTAAATAATATGTCTCTGTGTTGTCTCTCATACTGAGGGGGAGTTGTGGGTGAGGGCTTGGAGTTCGACTCTCCTTGGAACTTGTATGGCATTGTTGATGGCCCTTTGTACGTAGCGATTGGATTTGGGTGGTACAACTCAAATACTCGGGGCATTAGTTAGGCCATAACACATGATCTATTGTATGTGCTTGAATGTGAATGTGTGCAACGTAAGCTTGAGCATTCTATGCCTAAGTATGTGCATAATCATGAGATTGATTATTGAAAGATTTAGTAATTTGTGTAACATATTTCTCTTGGGAATGGATTATAGAAATATTGAATGAGGCTGCAATTGTATTTGTATGATATAATCAGTAGTTGTCATACATGTTGTTCATATTTCTTCTAAGGGATCTCCTGGTCTACTGCTCAGTCATAGTTATCTAAATTGATCAGTTATGATAATATTATGCCCTACTCATAAGATATGTTCGGATCTGTTTAGTATAATGCAGCTTTACTTCTGGTTCTAAATAACAATATATCTATGATAATAATATTATTGGCATAGGGTTATATCTTCCGCTGGGACTTTTGTCTCACTCAGTTGGTTCCACAACATTTTAAGTGGACATGTACGAGGAAGCAGAGATTGTGTAAGCTGAGATATGACAGAAGTAGAAAGAATACATGGAATTTTGATGTGGTGTGTTGTCAGTCGTGTGTTGTTGTAGACAGCAGTCCTATGTGTCGTCCTTGTACTCCCAGGTCCTTGAGGGGATAGTCTCACTATGGTTTCACAGTTGATCAAAGATTTTGACTAATATGTTGTTGTTCCTTATGGTTTACTCATGTACATATTTTGGTTAATTGTAAACTTGTGTACTTGTGTTAGATAGAATAATAATGCACCATGTTATATATATATATATATATATATATATATATATATATATATATATATATGATAGGCATTGAAACTTCTTGTAAAAAGTTTTCTGGTAGTGGATATTTATGGAAAATGGTTTTAATTTTTAGAGATTTTTAGTAATCCTCTATTAATGGTTATTCCCACATGATTTTGTGTAATCTCATTGTCGTTGTGATAATGTGTGTTAAATTTGTTGGTATCAGAGGTATAGGTTTTCTGAGTCTACAGGGACATAGGACTAAGGTGTTGAGTTTGTTCTACTGTCCTACAATATTTTTTATGGTGACTTCTTCCTATACAAAAGAAAGGGGAAAGTATAAAGATATCTGGAGAACATGATGAACATGTTGCTGAAAGCAATGTTGATGCATCAAGAGAAGGTGTAAGGGATCATGTAAGAGAAGAATGATTGCCTGGAATCCTCAGCCTGATTCAATTATGATAGGAACCCTACCTTTTAGGTTCTCTTTCGGTAGTTTATGATGACAATAGCATACATGGAGGATGAAATACCTAGGGTACCAGTCCCCAAAGTAGAAGCTTCGGGTTCTGGTAAGACTTTTGAATAGCTACACCGTGGAGGAGATATATAATATGATGGAACAACTGACCCAACACATGCAGATCTATGGCTTATGGAGCTAGAGAAATCCTTTAAGACCCTTAGCATCCCACATGATGACAAGGTCAGACATGCTGTGCATCTTTTGAAGGGTAATGCTGGCCACTAGTGGGCCATATAAGAGATAAAAAGGAATGATGAATAGGTTGGTTGGGAGGAATTTCATCAAGAATTTGTCAATAAGTACTTTACACAAACATACTTAGATGAAAAGATCTCGCAGTTTGAGAAAATATGGCAGGGGACCTAGATAATTAATGAGTATGAAGCTAGGTTTATGGAACTTTTATGATTTTGTCCTCAAATGTCTACTACTAAATTAGAAAAGATCTGGCACTTTGAGCAAGGATTGAATGTTGAGATGTCTACCTCAATAGCTGCTTTGGAAAGTAGGGAAAGTTTTACCACATTTGAGGAATCCATAAGGAGGTTAGAGAGATCTGTGATAGGGAAGCATGATGCAAGTATAAAGAAGAGGTCTATATAATCTCAGGAGTAATCGTTTGGTAGTTCTAAAAAGCCAAAGTTTTCGATACCACCAGTTTAGCAACTATCTAGTATACCAATGCAGTGGTCACCAAGTAAGGGAAGAGGATGGAGTTTACTTCTAGTTGGAACCTAAAGCTCAGTTTTCAAGATATTGGTGGGACTGGTAAGACCATGGTATGAGAGTAATACATGTTATAGGTGTGGACATGTTGGGTATACCAGGCCATTTTGTCCACAAAGGCACAATGAGGTGACACAACAACTAAGACAGAATCAACAAGGTTCACAAAGACCACAGTTTGGTCAAATAGAAGGACATAGACGTGGACTGGCATTGCAAATTGGTTCATCTACTCCAAGAAGTAGAGGATAAGGGTGATGACAGACAATGGCTGGACTCTATGCGTTGAGTCAGCTTGAGATACTAAATGACCCATAAGGGGTAACAGGTGATAAATGTGTAATTATCCTTTTTAATTTAATATTTTAGATATCTTTTTAGGATTGTTTTGTTATTTATTTTATTAGTTTTGTAATCAATTGTATTAGTTTCTATTTTCTCTCTTTATTTGGAGTTTTAGTTATATTTTTTTATATTTTTGTAGAAAAATGACATAATCACTTCAATCATTAATTTCTCTTGGAAGATGTTTTGCACAATTCTCGCAGTTCCTGAAATTCAAGTATAGACAGTACCAAAACAGTCATAACTTCCACATACAAATTCCAAATTTGGATTTTAGATAGGTTTTGAAAATATAATTTTAATTTCTACAATAAAAATATATTTTCCAGTGATTTTGGTAGTCATTTGACTATCCAACCAACCAGATAACGTGCTTGTTCGTTTTTTTGTAGTGTTTGATTTATATATATACCTTGCACCAAAATAGGTATAACTCTCACATCCCAAGATGGAATTTAATGTTAAAATATGATTTGGAAAGGAAATTCAAAGGCCTGCATGAAAATTATATTTTAGGGTACACTTTAAATCTTTATGATATCCAAAATTCGCATGAAACGTTGGGAATGAGAATCTAAAGAGAGAGAGAGTCAGAATTTGAAGGGTCAAAAGAAGACAATCAATGATTTTCTTTATTGCCTATTGAGAAAGAGATTTTTCTTGATCAAGACAAACAAAAATTGCCTCTTCCATTCCTTATCCTCTCCTTTTATGATTTCTATCCCTCCTCCCCCTATAAAAGGAGGGGAGAGTCCACAAGAAAAATCATCAAGTCTTACTTGTAATGGAGTCTTAGTTTGTAGTCCTCAATTTTGTACTCACATTTTCTTTCATAGTTTTGATCTTTCATTTTTGCAATACAAATTCAGTTCTTCATGTATGGATCTTCATTATTATCATTCTTTACTTCTCGTTCTTTTTTCTTAGAATGGAGGATTAAGGGATCAAGCCCTTTACTGACACCACTTAGATCTCCTAGGAGATTCTTCTTCTTGTAGTCTATGGCTTCTTTCCTTCTTCCTTTTGCTTCCCCTCTTATGGCTAGTGATTAGTTTTCTTACCGATGTGAGGGGAGCAATCCCTTATCCATGTGATGATTAGATCAAAGTTTTACACTAATTTCTAGATAAATGGTTTTTGATTTGGGTTACGATGATTTTAACGAAGTGATCTCTCCTTTTCATCGCTTGTTAATCTTGGCGGGTGCAATTGTGGAATCCAAGATTTAGAACAACCAAATCAATTTCATGGAAATTTGGATGAGACCTCAAAAAAGTCCCCATTAGGATGATTCAACTAGGATCTGTGAACGCCACGACCAATGGGTTCATGGGGAATTCATATTTTGTGAATCATTTACAAATGTTTCACATACCTTCCTTTATTTTTCTTATCATGTAATTTCTTTGGTCTCATTTCACATCGTCTAGGGTGGTGAAATCCCTTAGTTGTGGTATTTCTTTCTTTTGATTAGTTGATCTTTAATTCAACATCTTTATTTTTTGTTTTAGTTTAAACAAACTCTCAAAATATGGCACAATGCCCCTTGGGTTTGGGAGTCATGGAGGCGGATGCGGCGGTGGTCGTGGAGGCTGTGGGCAAGGCTTCCCAAGTCTACATTGATCTTCAGAGGAAGTGAGTACTACACCACAGATGGTTGAAGAAGCCATCATCGATGATTTGATTCATCCAAACATTGACTCAACCGACTCTACTATGAGTGTGGAACCGGAAGGAGATGTTCCTGTTTGATATAGCTACAAGGACGATCACATTGGAAAGGACCATGAGCGTATTTCATACGTCAATCCAGTCTCACCAGACATCCTTACAGAGGCTGACATCTTAGTCGACCTCTCTGGAGTCCTCCCTGTCTTCTCAGTCAAGAATGAATCAATCCAACTACTTCTGGTGCCGTGGAAATTTGAAGTTGTTGTTAAAGCTATAGGCATCATGATTGGCTTCCAAACCCTCATCAACAAGATCATCATGTTGTGGCAGCTGACGGAACAACTCAGAATCATTGATCTTGAAAATGGCTATGATATCATCCAACTGGGTAATTGTGAGGACTATGAGAAAGCATTTCTAGGGGGTCCATGGATTGTGTTTGGAAATTACGTATCCATCTAGTCATGGTCTCCCTCTTTCAGGTCGTTGAAGAAAATCCCTCGCAAGTTGGTCATATGGGTGAGGGTGGCAGATCTTCCAGTATTCCTCTACCAAAACCAACTCCTTACCAACATTGGTAACACCATCGACAAGACAATCAAAGTGGATGCTAACAGGCTCCTGGGCAACAAGGGGAAATTTGCAAAAATTGCTATAGAGATTGACACACAAAAACCTCTACTCCCAGCTATCTTCATCAATGGAGAATACTTTAGATTGGAATATGAGAACCTGCCTCAATTCTGCCTAAAGTGCGGTCGTCATTGACATCCCACATAGGAGTGCAAACAAGACACAAACCCTATGAGTGACCTGGCCTCCACTTCCATTCCCATTCCAGTCAGCTACACCGACGCCATTCATGATAAGATGCCTGATCGGTGCAAGTTGAATAACCCTGGAAGAAGCGCAACAACCAACCAAACCACGGTGATGCAAAGTGAACATAAGAATTCAGTAGGAAATTCCAACGATGCCACTGGCACTGTTGGTGAGGAGGACGATTTCTTTCCTATCCTTATCAAGAAGGAAAAGCAACACCAGTGCCAGAAGGAGGCGGATGCGAAGGCGGCTTTAGCCACTGAAATCTAAGACACAACCAATCACCCCCTACGAACACTTCTGTTGAACTCACTGGCAACAAAGTAAGAAAGGGAAGAGAATTAGTCTCGACCAATGGAGGTGATTTCTGCTTCCAAGCAAAGGTCAACGAGATCCCTGTGATCCCCAACAAGCACATTGCTCATCATAATAGGAGTGACAATGGGTATGTCATGCTGAGGAACAGGAAGATCGTCTTCCAAGAAACTCAAAGTCCAAACGGATTCACAAGAAAGGCTGAGTTGAGGATTCACAACACACTGAAAACACAACTCCCCATCTGAAACATGTTCTGGAATTCCCAAAGCACCTTGAAGGTTCCATTCAAGAAAACTCTAAGGAGATGTCTATGGAAGGAAAAGACCAGTCTATAGGACTATGTGCCGCCCTTTGACGTGGTTTTTTTCTGCACTAACAAATTCACTTAGGGATGAAATTCCTAAGTTTTTACCAAAACCTTGTGCAATAGTACCACCCACAAGCAGACAGGTCTTATCATAGTATAATTAAGGATTGAATCCCAAGGGACAACTCTTTTAAGAATCTTGCTAGCTGGATCTAGATCGATTAAGTCTAATATTTATAACAAGAGTTTATTTGGGTTTAGTTAAATTAATTACAAGGAAAGTAAAATAGCAGGATTAAAACTAAGTTTAGATTAATGATAGGAATCACTTCATTGGAATCGGGTTACACCACCACTACACATGCAAACACATCCAAAACACATCCAGACAAGATGCAACTATCCAAATGGAGTAGCAAACCATCCATTAGGAAATAAAGTTTGCTTAAGCATCTCCATGGGCTCAATGTCTCATTACCCATGGGTCACACACCTACTACTCTAGAGATATCCCTTCAGAAGTTCTCGTTCGGGCATCAATCATGTTAATCGATATACAAATCCTAAGAAACAAAGGACTATAATATAGATCATGCAAGCCAAGTGATCAATCTACAAAACATGCATTAAATGATTAACAATGATGGAAAGTTATATACAAGCCATGGAATGTTATAAGATGAACATGTAAGCATGGTCAACGGGGCTAGTCCCTACACTCCAACAAAATAGACTACTCACTCCTCATGATAGAAACAAAAAGAATAAGAGAGAGGGAAGATTTTGCCATGGTCATGGTGAAGAAGATGATTGCGGCTCGGTGGAGAAACGGTCTTCTACACGATGGCGGGTAGATCTGGATTAGGAGAAGAAAACCAAGACATGCAAGGATGATCTTCTCTTTCCTTTTTCCTTCTCTTCTCATTCTCTTGCTCATAGGAGATGGCCGATGGATGAAGGTGCTACTGATCTGAAATCCCACCACTTTTGTGGCTAGGGGATAGATCTTTATGGAGCAGAGATGGTGGAGTAGCAAGGACACCACAGAGGTAGTCTTTGGAGGCGAGGATCGTCTTCCTTGGATGGGCATAGAGAGGAAGCTTATCGATGTCATGGATCGGAAGAGATTCTTCAAATGAAGGAAAGGGTCGTCTATTTATAGGTGCATATCACTAACTTATTGCCGCAGTAGAGGTGTACACCGACTTAGTTCCACAGTCGAGGTGTGTTTTACAGTCGAGTAGTTGGCATGCCTCGGTCGAGCTTACACGCCACAATCATGGTGTCTTGCCTCGGTCGAGGTGGCTTGCCTCGGTTGAGGTGGCTTTCCTAGGTCGAGGTGGCTTGATCGTTTCTTCTTGACCGCGGTCACAGACCTTCTCTTCTTGGCCATGGTCGTAGCCCTTCTCTTCTAGGCCGCGGTCACAGCTTTATCTTTTAGGTCTCGGTCGAGGTTGTATGTTGCGGTCTCAGTGGGGTGCCACGGTCGCAGTTGAGGTGACGTGCCGCGGTCGCAACTATCTTGGAACAAACGCTAAATAATCATTTAAAACTGAGGAAAATTATGTATGAGTAGATTCATGGGGAATATGAGAGATCTCAGTGCAAAACTGGGCCAAAAATGGCGACTAAAACTAAATCAATATGCATTCATCAAAACACCCTAAACTTAAACGTTGCTCATCCTCGAGTAACACAAAATCTAAAACAGTCACCAATTAAATACTTTCAACACTTGTGATTGCCTCATCTTCACATCATGTTTGTTTCTTTTCTACTTTGTATGGGTAAGCATCTCAACTTCCTGAGATCAGTGAACACATCTTACAATATCTTCATTCCTGAGTTTGTTTTCCAAAAGAACTTCCTCCCCACTTTTTCCAACATCAAGCATGTCTAAGAGCTTCATAAGAGTCCAGAGATACCCGTAGAACAACAAGTATGCATCTGATCTGACACTGGAGTTTCACAAAAGAGGGGCAAAAAAGAGGCATTCATTGTGCCTATAGGTGGAAAAGGGAGTGAAGGGGGGTATGGAAGGAAATAGTAAATATCTCCTCTATTCGACTCGATATTTTTATTATATGGTTGCAATTTCATTGATTGCAACTTTTTTTTGTGAATATCGCCTCTATTCGACTCGAGATTGTATTTTCTTTTTTTCTTGTGTGCACATTGGCATCTTTTCTTTTTCATTTTGGTGATACTCCCCTATTACATAGAGAGGGGTATGGAAGAAGTGAATAAAGACAGGGATGGTGTTCCACCCCAAACTTAGGGTTTGGAACTATTTTATGGATTTTTGTTTCTTTTTTATGGATGGAGGGATATGAAGATGGTAGAAGAAGTGTAGAGGAGAGTTAAGATCATAAAGCAACTTGATTTATGATTCAGTGCATCGAGTTGTTCTCTTTATTATACTATGCTCAAATAATGACTTGATAAGGATCCGGTTGAGATTCCATGCTATTGTTCCACTAGTCAGTTAGGATGCATGATGTGTTTGATCCCTCTCAGTTCGATATATACTTGCCATTTTTACTGAAGGATCATGTTGTTATGATTCATAAGCTTCACATGGTGATTTCTAACCATTGTCTAGTTTCAAAAATGGTCCCTCTTGAGGATTTACTTCGAATAAGGAGGGTATAATGATTCAAAATTGCATGGAAAAACAAATATCCATCTAGGTAAAGGCTTTGATTGAAATAAAAGAATCAAAACTTCGTCAAGTTTCTATACAAAACTACTTTGAAAATTTCAAAATTATGAAAATTTTGCTCAAAATTGTTTCAAAATTGCAACAATGGAATCTTAAGTCTGAAACAGATAGGTGTGGGTGGAAAGTAAAGTACATACCACTCACCCTCCACCCCAAACTTAGAAATTTTCTCATCCCAAGCAAAATCTAAATCTGAGATGGAGGGGAAGACTGTGCCAGTTGGACCACCAAGTGTGGTTGCATTCCTTTCAGCAACATGTCCTCCATCTGAAATCTCAAAAATGAAAACTATGAAAACTTAAGATTGCATCTTGTGATGCATTATCTATTGGGTGCAAATTTTTCTAATTCAAAATTGAAAGTAAAAGCTAAATTAAGGATCGGGTTGCCTCCCGACAAGCACCTTTATTTTATGTCATTCGCTCGACATGCTTCTTTCAATTTTCTGGACGATATGCTGATTTGGAAAGATTTAGTGATGCTTCAATGCTCATGTCAGCTGTGGTGAAATATCTCTTCAAGAATTGGCCATTTTCCACAAACTCTCCTAACTTTTCACTCCATAAAATGAAGGCACTATGTGGGTAGATGTTCTTGACACTGTATGGTCTGGACCATCGAGAACGGAGTTTCCCTAAGAACAATCTCATTCTTGACACTGTATGGTCTGGACCAGCGAGAACTTGGTCTCCCACTTGTATGTCTTTCCTTTTTAGATGACCATCATGCCACAATTTTGTGCGTTCTTTGTAAATTCTTGCATTCTCAAGGGCTGTCATCCAAAGTTCTTCTAGCTCCTGAAGTTGTAGAGTCTTGGCATGGCCAACTTTTTTCATGTTAAAATTTAGTTGTTTAATTGCCCACCAAGCTTTGTGTTCAAGTTCTACGGGCGGGTGACATGATTTTCCATAGATTAATCTAAAGGGTGTTGTTCCAAAAGGATTATTGAAAGTAGTTATGTAGGCCCATAGGGCATCACTGATTTTTACTGACCAATCTTTTAGGTTGCGGCCCATTGTCTTTTCCAGGATAGCTTTGAGTTGACGGTTTGACACCTCTACCTATCCACTCATTTGCAGATGGTAGGGGGAAGCTACCTTGTGAGTTACACCATATTTTCTCAATAGAGCTTCAAAACTCCTTTCCAAAAAATGAGAACCTCCATCGGATATCATAATGCGTGGAACTCCAAAATGGAGAAAAATGATATCTCTAAACATTTTGATGACTAGTTTTGAATTTCTAGAGACAGTTGGTATGGCCTCTACCCATTTAGAGACATACTCCACCGCAACTACAATGTAGAAAATCCATGCGATGATGGGAATGGGCCCATGTAGTCCACTCCTCAAACATCAAAAATCTCGACTTCCTGCCAGAGCTTAAGGGGCATCTCATCTCTTTTTGTTATGTTACCCGCCCTCTGGAATTTGTCACAAGACAATACAAAATTGTAGGCATCCTTATATATGGTTGGCCAAAAGAAGACACATTGTAGAACCTTCAAAGTAGTCTTCTTGGAACTCATATGGCCTCCAGCGGGGCCTGAGTGGCATTTCTCTAGAACAAGCTGAGCTTCTTCCTCAGCGATTCAACATCTATAGAGACCATCAACATAGAGCTTGAAGAGATACAACTCATCCCAATGATATTTCTTCACATCATGCATGAATTTCTTCATTGCAACGCCAGTGCATTCAGAGTGGATGACACTGGTTGTAAGGTAGTTCACGTAGTCCACGTACCAAGGGATAGCTTCTGAAGCTTTCATGAGCTAGTCATTTGGAAGAGAGTCATTAATTGGGATCTTTTTAGTGTCCAGCGTGTGGATATGACTCAATTGGTCTACCACAACATTCTCTATGCCTTTCTTATCTCTTATCTCTAGATGAAATTCTTACAAGAGGAGAATCCATCTGATTAGCCTGGGTTTTGTATCTTTCTTTGCTAGGAGGTAACAAATTGCAGCAAGATCTGTGTAGACAATCACCTTGGAACCGATGAGGTAAGATCTAAACTTTTCAAAGGCATACACAACAACTAAAAGTTCTTTCTCAGTAGTTGCATAGTTCCTTTGAGCTTCATCAAGGTTCTTAGATGCATAGTAGATGCCATGATGTTTCTTTTCTATATATTCCCTCAAAACAGCACCAATTGCATAATCACTGGCTTCACTTCTATAGAAATGGCTTATAACGTCACATTTAAAGGCGTCGATTGTATACAACAACTGACACCTAATCAGTACAGCGTCTGTTAAAAAATGAAATTGACATCTATCTGTGAAGGGTGACCAGACACGGGTATCACTTTTTATTTAGTGTCGATTACCAAATAACAAATCGATGCTAAAAATTGACTGCCAAATCCAATTTTTCAAGAGAAAAAAATTTACCTCCAAAATTTAACATTCAGCGTCGGTTATTAACAAAGAATTTGACGACTAAAGTTTTTCTAAAAAACAGAAATTTGACCATTTTTTGTCGTTACTTTTCTTACAGTCACCGACACTGATGTGTTTTCGCGTCTTTAACCGCAAAAATTTTCATCACCATATAGCGTCGGTTTTACAAGGAAATCGACGACTATGGTATTAATTCGAGAACATTTATTTTTGTCGGCATATATATATATATATATATATATATATATATATATATATATATATAAACGTCGGTTTTTCAGGTTTGAACCGACGACTATAATCAAATATAAGTGTCGGTTTTTTGTTGGTAACCGACGCCGATAGTTTTCAGCGGCGGTTGCTTCTAATAACTGACGCCTATGGCTAACGTAACAGCACCCGCACGAGCCAGACTTTCCCCTTTCCTTCTATTTCATTCATTCTCTGATTGAGGGTTTTAGCCTTCGACGATTCCTCTGCTCACCGCCGATAGCTGCTCCTGTGTCGCCGCTTGCCTCCGCCACCGCCGTTTGCTGGTGCTCCGGCAGTTGCTCTCCAGGCCAGCCGCCACCACAAAGGCCCTCTCTACTCGTCGGCTGCCACCCTCCATCACTACTCACCCTCTCTGCTCGTCAGCCCCTATGTGCTCGTCGACGCCCTAGCTACCGCCGTTCTCTTCCACCGTTGTGCCTACTCTGCACCTGTTGGTCGGCGCTACCGCTCTCTGGAGCTCCTCGCCTGCTCGCTGCTCGCACCTGCTGCTCTCCAGGCTGGCCGCGGCTCTCCTAGGCCTGCTCCCTGCTCTCCAGAGCTACTCCAACCACAGCTCCTACATGCTTATTTGCCACTGGCGCCACCATGAAGGCCTTCTTCCTCCTCTTCTTCCTTTGCCCTCAAGGTACCCTGCTCCTGCCCGACCACCATTGATTGGTCAGATTCACATTAATATTGCTAATAATGTAGGAAATGAATGCTAGCTCCAATTATAGAAATATTAATGTATATGTTTTTGATCAGAAAAATGCGTAGATTGTGAATAAATTATACTTAAAGCTCTATTATTCTTCTTGTTACAAAGGTATAGTTAGTACATGAATATTAGATGATTATTCAAGAAAACCCTAGTTTGATGAGCATGTTGTTAATCATGTTAATTATGATTTTTTTATATATTTTGATGTTAGTATATAATTATGTGATCCCAACATCTTAAATTGAATTAGAATGATTTCAATGAATTACAGGGTTTTAAAGTTGATAATCATGTACATGCAGAAATAGGGTTATTAAACCAATGGTTATAACATAGTATGATCTTAATCTGATCTGGACGTTCATAATAATGTAGTATGTTAAATATGATGATTAGGGATACATATAATGTCTAGTAAAGATTTCTAGCCCTTTTGTCATTAGGGTAATTTTTATACATGTTTGAGTAAATTAGGGTTCTAATCTACCCTTTTGTCCTATATTCGATGCTAATTGTGCATATATGTTGAGTTTGGGACTTTAGTGATGGACTTTGTCCTAAGTTGTTATTTGTTCATCTAATATGAACTCTAGTCTCATCTATCCTATCTTGGAAATCAGTAGTACATTGATGTAATATCAACTAAGGGCCCAAGGTCAGCCCCACCCCTCCCCCCTTTTCTATATTATCAATGAGCTTCATCTTACTCTTACCTAAGAATTTTTTTCTTAATCTCTTATACATCACTATATTTAAGGTTAGTCTGTCTACTAGAGTGTGGGGATTAACCATGTTGCCTATAGTTTATAACATTACATTGTGAATTATTGCATGTTTTAAACTATTGATTTCTTGATTTATTATTTAATAATGCTCTATAGATTAGGATTAACCATGTTTCCTATAGTTTATACACATTTATTATATATAAGAATGACAGCACATGTATTTGTTGGCCTAGAAACCCGTCCAAGATTTACTCATTAGGAGTAAATCTTGGATAGTCCCCGGTTTGGGACTATTCTTGAACACCTAATCTCACTTAGGATGTAAGTGTATAATGTGTATTGGGTTTTCAAGAAAATTTCGGTAGCATTTCCCCGTTTGTTCTCTAAGTACATATGTACTTGGAGAATAGTGAGGAAATGCTGTCAAAATTTTTTTGAAAACCCAATACACATTATACACTTACTAGTGAGATTAGGTGTTCAAGAATGGGATAGGTGGTACACATTTATTATATATAAGAATGACAACACATGTATTTTTTGGCCTAGAAACCAACTAAGATTTACTCATTAGGAGTAAATCTTGGATAGTCCCCGATTTGGGACTGTTTTTGAACACCTAATCTCACTTAGGATGTTTTAACCATTAATTATATATAAGACCTTAAACCCTAAAGTTTTAACCATAAACCCTAATCTTTTAACCCTAGACCCTAATCCTGTTCTAATATATACTTGTTTTCTCTTTGATCATAGAATGGATAGATCATGGATGTCCATTCCAAATCGCTGCACCCCCGAGTTTATTTCTGGTCTTGACCAGTTTATTAGATTTGTTGAGGAACATCGGAAACAACCAGGAGATAGGTTCTATTGTCCATGTAGGCATTGCAGTAACAACTTGAAAGTCAGCATTGGTGACGAAATCAAAAGCCATGTCATATGCAATGGGATTGTACAAGGCTATACAGAATGGCACTGGCATGGAGAGATTTCAAACCTAAAATCAGTGGATGTCGATAGCAGTGCTTGTGTGGAAGAAGAAATTGCCTTCGACGATGTAGATGTGAATGAACCAGTTCCAGTAGACATTGTTGATGAGATGTTGGATAGTTGTGGGGTAGAGCACACCGATCCACCTCCCATGTTTAGAAACATTTTGCATGATGCTGAGATACCGTTATACACAGGTTGTAAGTTTACGAAGCTTAGCGCTGTGTTGAGATTGTATAAACTGAAAGCTAACAATCAATGGAGCGACAAAAGCTTCACGTCATTGTTGTCTTTGTTGAAAGAAATTCTTCCTGAAGGAAACAAGTGTATGGGAATTTGTCTGGATATAGTGTTAAAGGATCTAAAGCGTGTCCTATATGTTAAGAGAACATTGATTCAATATGACTAAAACACGGCGGTAAGACTGTATATCATGGTCATTGAAGGTTTCTTCCAAAATTTCATCTGTATCGTAGGTTGTGCAAAGCATTCAATGGACAGAATGAGGAACAGAGTGCACCTAAACCTATATCAGGGGAGGATGTTTATGAAAGAGTAAAAGACATCGCCAATGAATTTGGTAAGAGATCACAATGTATGATGGCCACACAGAGTGACAAGTCTTTATTCAAGAAGAAGTCAATATTTTGGGATCTTCCTTATTGGATTTCTTTGACAGTCAGGCATTGTATCGATGTCATGCACATTGAGAAAAATTAATGTGATAGTGTCATCGATACTCTGTTGAATATACCAGGTAAAACTAAAGATGGGATAAAATCCAGAATGGACCTACATGAAATGGGAATAAGGACAAAATTAACAGAAGTAGTTAGTAGTGATTGGAGAACATACTTACCTCCCACTTGTTACATGTTGTCTAGAAAGGATAAGAAAGCTTTTTGTGAATGCTTGGTAAATGTTAAGGTGTCACAGGGTTACTCATCCAACATTCGTACATTGGTATCAATGAAAGATCTGAAGTTGATAGGTCTTAAATCTCATGATTTTCACACTCTAATGCAACAAATATTGTCCGGTGCAATTCGATCTATATTTTCGAAGCATGTACAGTTTATAATCACCAGACTTTATTTCTTTTTCAACAGTATGTGTAGAAAAGTTATTGACCCTAATACTCTCGATAAATTGCAAAGAGAAGTGGTTGTTACCCTACGTCAGCTTGAGATGTATTTTCATCCTTTGTTCTTTGATATCATGGTACATCTTGTTGTCCACTTGACTAGGGAAATGAAAATGTTGGGACCAGTTTTCTTGCATTGGAAGTATCCCTTTGAACGATACATGAGTGTTTTTAAAGGTGATGTTCGAAATCGTTATCATCCTGAAGGGAGTATTATTGAGAGTTATGTGGCGAGAGAGGTTATGGATTTTTGCAATGACTTTCTGAGTGTTAATGACGCTCATGTGAATGACAAGAATATTGAGGAGCATTTTGGCAAAGGAATTTTGGGATCACGGGTGAAAGTAATCAGTCGTGATCAGTTGGAGCAAGGTCACTTGTATATTTTACACAACATCGATGAAGTGAGTGTTTATATCGAGGAACATACCAATTTCATCAAGAGACAATATCCTCGATCCAATTCAATGTGGCTTGCTAGAGAGCATAACAAGACATTTATTAAGTGGTTTGAAGATAAAGTCTTACATCAACTATCTCAAACACCAGATAATCTTACTAAAACCATCAAATGCCTTTCCTTTAAACCAAAATTGAATGTTATGTCTTATGAAGGGTTTGACATAAATGGATTCTCGTATTACACAAAGCGTCAACATGATAAGAGTGTCATCCAAAACAATGGGGTCACCCTTCAAGCATCTTCATTGTTTTTTGCAAGTGCAAAGGATAAGCGTCCACATGAAGCTAAAATGTCATATTACGGTGTCATTGAAGACATGTGGGAGTTTGACAATGTAGATTTTAGAATTCCGCTCTTTAAATGTAATTGGGCTGACAACAACAAAGGAGTTATAGTGGATGAATTGGGTTTCACGTTAGTGAACTTTGAAAAGATTGGCGAGAAGGGTGAACCATTCATATTGGCATCACAGGCGAAACAAGTATTTTATATCGATGATCCTGCAAATGATAAATGGTCGGTTGTTCTTCATGGTAAAAGACAGTTCATTGAAGATCCTATATATGAAGAAGATTACTATGATAAGTATGATGACTCCAGTCCATTCTCAGTTGGGTTGCCAACACCACCAAACATTGAAGCTGGGGATCACAATGACTTGTATGTTTGTGGGGATCACAATGAAGGATTGTTAATTGATAAAAGATCACAATATTAGAGGAATGAATGTTTATATTTTTTATATGTTTTATTTTTCTGATTGTGAACTTTACAATGTGAATGTGGACTTTACAATGTGAATTACTTTACAATGTGAACGTGAACTTCACAATGTGAATGTGAACTTTACAATGTGAATTACTTTACAATGTAAATGTGTACTTTACAATGTGAACTTTACAATTAGTGTTACTTTACAATGTGAAATTTATAATTTGAATGTGAACTTCCAGATGGCTGAGCATTCCCATGATGACCGTGTTGATGATCACCGTGAGGGTGAGGGTGCTTGCGCCGCCTGACAATGTAAGTTTTAAGAATATATCCCTGAGGTTTCTATCTATATGTTCATTTATAATTATATTATGTAAGTGTGTTTTTTTATCAAATTTTAGGTTGGTGATGTACCCCCTGAAGAAATTATGGCACTTGATGAGAAGAAAAAGAAAATTGAGAAAGTCAGGGGCATCACAATGATGAACAAGTTAATACAAAAAAGGGGCAATGGACCCAAATTGGCTGTGGATTTCGATCATGTAGGAAATCCATATGGAGTGAACCGCAACTCATTTGTTTCATATCTTGGGGTTCTTACTCGCAGCCATTGTAGTCCTATCCTAGAATCCTGGCATAAAGTTCCTAAGGGGAAGAAAGACCATATATGGAAGGAACTATGCGTGAGTTATTATTATTTATAATTCTATTTGTGTAGATTACTAATTTTTAGGATACTAGTTAATAGAAATTCTATTTAATTTGCAGAGCATATTTGATCTAGATGAAAAGTTGCATCGTAAATGTGTGATGCAACGCTGTGGGAGGGTCCTAAGGAACTATAGGACCAATCTCACCCGAGATTACATATGCGATGCTGATAAGAGGTTCTTGATTGATTTCCAATTCTAGACATTGATCACTATTTCACTAACTCTACACTAATAATTTTTGTTTGTATTCTCTTTAAAAAATAAATTTAGGTAGAAGGAAGCCACAAAGAAATGGAACTACCTGGACCCCAAAGATTGGGAGGCATTTGTTTCCCAAAGAAAAATAGATGAATTCAAGGTATTAAGCGCCACTCCCAATTTAATTAATATACATTTTTATGTATTCACCTATTCAATATTAACCTTTAGTGTTACTAACTAAATCAATGTGCTAACTAACTAGGCCCTCAGTGAGGCGCAAAGAGCAAGACGTGCACTGAATGTGCACGACCACACAATGGGTCCAAGAGGATATGCAGGCGTTCGCCAAAGACTACAGGCTGAGTCTGCTCATCCTACTGCTACTCAGGAGACTGCAGAGTCCTCTACTACTGCTCCCGCACCTCTGCCTCGCCATGCTATGTGGATAGCTAGGAGGAAAAACAAGAAGGGATACATACCGAAGCCCGCAACTGCTGAGGCGGCTGCAAAAATGGTAAAAATCAACTCTTAGAGCAATCGATCGATATTGATTATTGTTATGTTTAATTACTTACTAATTTTTGTTGATGGTGATTAGCGGGAGCTACATAAGTAGAGGAAGGAAGGCAAGTTCATCCCTCAGGGCACAAGGGATGAAGTGACAGTTGCTCTGGGTAACCCAGAGCATCCTGGACGTGTTAGGGGTGCAGGTGCTGGTTTGGGCATCAAAGCGTTCTTTGGGACATCCCAGCGCAAACCTGTCCCAAAAGCGGGACTTTCACAAGCTGAGGTAACCTATTCTCTTATTTTAGAATGTTATTGCGAAAGGGATTTCAATAATCAGAAGCTAGCGTTTCTTTTATCCAGGTATAGGTAGATTTGTTAATTAATAGGAAAGTCTAGGAAGTACTTGATTAGAGACTCCATGAAGCAATTAGCAAGTGGCAGGCGTCTCAAATTGCCACTCAGATAGTACCTATGGCGGGCCACTCTTTTCCTACTACTCGTACTGCAGAGGTTGGGAGTAATCCTATAGACCCACCACCTAGCACATCTTCTGTAAGTATTTTTATGATATAATAGCTAGTCTGTTCAAGATGATATGTTTGTGTATATATGCATATAACATTCTTTACGTAAATTTGTAGGGATTGAAGCCATGCCGACTAAAAAGTCAAGAATATATCATCGTAGAGGCGTCGGCTTACCCACCCCTTAAAGGGTGCATGTTTCATGGGTATCCAGTACCAGATGGTGTGGTACGTGTGAGCTCGATACATGTACTCCCCAACTGGATGGATCTTGCACTGTCTCATGCACACCCAGATGCTAAAACACTTGATGAAGCAATAGACGAAGTGATACTGTGGCCCAAAGCGGATGTCCTCTATACTGATATTGTATGATAAATTTCCATTACTTTAATTTGTTAGTGTGTATATATGAGTCAATTGATCTGAAATTATATATACAAGTCAAAAAGACGAGACCCGCTACATCTCGGCCTCCACCACCTCGACTACCAAGTTGGCTTCCAAGGGACCTACATGCCTCGATAGGTACTAATTGTAGGGGAGTGGCAGTATGGATCGGCGAACATGATACAAATTTCCCTATAATTGTTACTATTCCAGAGGATGTTGTAGGTAAATTATACGATAACAATCTATTTATACATGTTTAGCATATGTATTAATGTATACGTAATACATGTTTTGCATACGTACATATTAATGCATAGGTATTAATGCAGGTCAATCATACGAAAACAAGATATTTATACAAGATATTTTGGATTTGTTTAGTTATGAATGGATGAACACATCTATGATAGAGCAGTGGATATGGTGAGATCTTGTTTATACATCCATATACCTTGTTTTATATATGGTGATCTGGTTTCTTATATATTAATGCATACGTAATACATGTTTTGCAGCCACTTACACAAGATATGTACAGATTTTGGGTTTTCCCATGTGGGATTTTTAGTTCCATCTTCGATTAGTCTTGTAGATGCACACCCATATTCAGTTACTTCATACTGCTGTGATGCTTTTCAATATTTTGGTAAAAATAATAAGACGGTGATAATAGCTCCATTCAATGTCGAGTAAGTTTACTTTGCTTATAATTTGGACTTAAAAAAATTACATTTTTATTGTGGATTTTGAGTTATTAATTTTCTACTTTCTTACCTGTAGTGGTAAGCATTGGAAATTACTAGTTATTGTCCCCAAGACGTTCATTGTCTATTATCTAGATCCTACGGGGAATGAGTTATATACATTATATGGACATGCAATTAAAAGGCCATTATTCTCGTGAGAAATATTTCATGTTTTTATATCTGTTAACATTTGTTACTACATTACTATTTAATTATGCAATTTAATGGGTTACATTAACATATGTAGGGCTTTATAAGAGTACAAAAAAGCTGGAGGAAAGATCCCCAGGAAAAGAATATGTCACTAATTTGGGAGAATGTGAAAGTAATTTCCTGACTCCAATGTATATATTATTTATGTGATCTGTTCTTATTTGTATTTTTGAATATTTTGTATGTTTCAATTTATAGTGTGCTATATAAGACAACGGTTGGGCATGTGCCTACTATGTGATGTTATTTATGGACCTAATCATCAAACATGCCTTAATGGAAATCGATAAGATACAGTAGGTATTATACATAGTCTCATTAGATAATATGAAATATATCAATCTTATTATATATTATTAATTATATATATACGTCATTCTCTTTGGAGGTCTTTAAAACTGCTAACTTCAGCACAGGTGGAAAGCATTTCGATGTACATGCTCCCTATACAAGAGATGAATTAGATGTTGTAAGAGAAGAATGGGCAAAATCCCTACAAAGAGTGGGAATTTTTAGATATAATTTTATTGACAATGATGACAATGATGAATAAAGAATAACTTTGTTCTCATAATTATTTTTATGTGAATGTGAATGATTTTTTTATGAATTGTCACATGTGTGTGAAGATGATCAATACATAAATATTTCTACATGTGTCTGAATGTGAAAAGAGATGAAATGAATGGAACTGCATATTGCTACTGGTTTCTACATGTGTGTGATGAAAAAATAATATGAATTAAATGTGCTTATACATGTGTGTGAATGTCCATCTTGTTAATTTTACAGGTTTGTGGCATGTTGTTGGCTGATATCAATGGATGTCGTAACCCTGTAGTTCAAAACTGAACTGTAGGTTCTCATCCTGCTGACCAGCCATACAGTAGGCCTGCAAACTGATAAGAAAAAAAATCAAAACATAGCATCAGTTATTTGAATAAAACTGACACCTAAGACATACGGCAGAAATTTTTGACCTAAAACTGACGTCTATGTGACCAAGTACCATGGCCGTGTTGGGCAGCACGGCCGTGGTGGTAGGCAGGGGATATGGTGTCGGTTATTAGCACAAAAATGACGTCCATATGCCCTTTGCTAGCGCATTTTTTGGTGGCGGGAAGCATTTTGACGTAGGTTATTTTAACAAAACTGACACCTAAGACATACGGTGATAGTTTCTGACCTAAAATCGACGTCTATGTGACCAGGTACCACTGTCGTGTTGGGAAGCATGACTGTGGTGGCAGGGAGGGGATATGATGATATGGTGTCGATTATATATAAAAACTGATGCCCATAGGCCCATTGTTAGTGCGTTTTTCGGTGGCGGGAAGCATTTTGACGTCAGTTTTTTTAATAACTGATGTCTATAACAATTCTATAGTGTCAGTTTTAGTAAACAACTGATGCCTATAGTCCTTTTGCTGGCATTTTTTTCGATGGCGGGAAGCGTTTTGGCGTCGGTTGGGAACTGACGCCGAAGGGGTCCACCTTTAGCGGAACCCACTTGGGTGTCTCTTGGAAACTGACACTAAAAGCCCTTAATTAACTGACGCTAAAGGCATGTTCTGTAGTAGTGCATCACACATTATTTCAAATGGGTGCTCCCAATCTGGAGCTCTGAGGATAGGGGTTGATGTAAGGACATGCTTAAGATTATTGAAACTATTGATGCATTCTTCATCAAAGTGGAAATCAGCTTCCTTTAGTAATAAGTTCATCATGGGCTTGGTTATCTTGGAGAAATCCTTTATAAACCTTCTGTAAAAGCCTGCATGACCAAGAAATGTGCGGACCTCTCTTACATTGGTTGGGAGACTGAATTTAGAGATCACTTCTATCTTTGCCTTGTCTACTTCGATCCCTCGATCGCTGACCCTATGGTCGAGGACAATGCCTTGTTTTACCATGAAATGACATTTCTCCCGATTTAGCACTAGATGTGCTTATTTGCATCATTTGAGGACAAGGGAGAGGTGCTTCAGGCATGAATCATATGAATCCCCATATACGGAGAAATCATCCATGAAGACTTCCATAATAGTTTCAGTGAGTCCAATGAATATGCCTACCATGCAACGTTGGAAAGTAGTAGGTGCATTGCAAAGCCCAAAAGGCATCCTTCTTAAGGCATATGTTCCAAAGGGGCAAGTGAATGTTGTTTTCTCTTGGTCATTTGAATGTATGGGAATTTGATAGAATCTAAAGTAACCATCAAGATAGAAGAAATATTCTTGGTGAGCTAATTGCTCTAAGACTTGGTTTAAGAAAGGCATTGGGAAACGATCTTTATGTGTGGCCTTGTTCAATTTCCTATAATCGATACACATCCTCCAACTAGTGGTTGTTTGATGAATGCACATTCATTAGGAATTTCGATTACCATCTTGGGTCACATTTGACTCAATGCTTTTAATTTAACTTACTAAATTGACAAAATGTGCAAAATTTCTTAATTGATCCAATTATCATGATTTTAATTGAATTTATGTTGATTTGATGTAGGTCTTGATGAAGTCAAACAATCATCTAGGTCCCACCTTCACTCACCCTTGGTTCTGACCAAGCGATCTAATCAGACGGTTTCATCCATTCGGTCTCACCATTCAGTTTCATCCATTTAGTCTCACCATTCAATTTCATCCATTCGGTCTCAAGACCGTTTGAGCCCATTTGGTCTCAAGACCGTTTGAGCCCATTCAGTATCAAGACTGATAGGCCAGCAGAGAATGATTGGAGGCATAACCCAAACCATTTGGACGATTAATTCAAGACCATGAAGCATTGTCCTTGCCATGGTAGTTTTGAACCACCATGATCGTGTTCCACTATCCTAGCCACGATCGTGTGGTGAGGCCACGATCGTGGTGAACCATCACTAGCACCTGTCCTTTCTCACCTGCCACACCCATGCAAGGCGTCACGGCCGTGGGGCAGTAGCCTAGCCATGACCGTGGCGCACCGCCATCAGAGCTCAAGTCTTCACCCACCATGCCCGTGCGAGGCAGCAGGGACGTGTGGCAGCAACCTCACCATGACCGTGGCGCGTCGTCCCCTACCTCCAACAACTTGCAAATCCACCTTCCCTTCTTCTTCTTCCTACTACAAAGCCCAGCAACCACCGCACCTTCTACCTCCACCTCCGCCATCCTCAGATCTACCTAGACCTGCCCACCACTATATTGTGCTCTCTGTACTGGTCACGCAGACCGTTTGGCACTGCTAAATGGTCTCAGACCGATTGGGATAGTCAACGGAGACCGAATGGAGGAAGGCACCTCGATACCTTTTGGTCTTTTGGTTCACCTACAAACCGATTGAGCAACAGACCGGTTGATGTCATGGTCACGAAGACCGTTTGAGTGGCTGAAGTGAAGACCAAATATTGCATACTCACAAACCGTTTGGGCACCTAATACAAGACATAATGAGCATCATGCGTTGACCGAATGGTCACAATAGCCGGAGACCATTTTCTGGATCGTGGAGAGCAGCAAACCGAATGAAAAGAGACCGTATGGACTCCCCTTTGTCGAAGACCATTTGGTCTTTTCCATAAGACCGAATGAATGGAAAGTTGCCAAACCGATTGAAAAAGGTACTGAGCAAACTGATAGACCAAACCGTTTGGGTAGATAAAAGCCAAACCATATGGACATAAGACTGTTTGGTCGTGAATGAGCAATCTGTTTGCCAAAGATGTGCAAGACCATTTAAGCACCAAGACCGTTTGGTCAAACTTTACAAGACCATTTGAGCAAAAATATCCCCCAAAACCGATTAGACTGGAAGCACACCAAAAATGGGAGGACCAGACCTGTGCCTCTAAATAGGACCAGTAGGGTCCCCATTTGGGGCATCGCCTCCGGGATGCCGACAGGCTTCCTGTACATAGGTCCGATCCAGATCCAATGCGGTTCACACCAGTTTCGTTCCACCTACTGCCCGTGTTGCAAGCAAGGAGAATGAGAAGAGAAGGAAGACGGAGGGAGAGAGACTGTCCGGTCTGTCTTGGCGTCTCCCGTTCCACATCCAGATCTGCTCCGACACGACATAGAAGACCGCATCATCTTCACCGAGTTGCGACTACCTTCTGCACCGAGTTCATGGCAGATTTCTCTCTTTTCCTCATTCTTCTTGTTTCTCGCATCATGAGCGAGTAGTTCCTCTTTGCTGGGGTGCGGGGACTAACCCCGCTGCCCATGCAAGCATGTTCTTTTGTTAAGCATTCCATGGCAATGTATATAACTTTTCATTTCATTGTTAATCATTATGTTCATAGTTAGATTAATTGCTTGCTTTCATCTTTGTTCTTCCTACATTGTGAGAACTTCTATATGTAGGATTGAATGTCGTTTAATAATTTGACTCTCAAACTAGAAATAGAATGGGATTCCTTAAGGTCGTAAGTGTATGATCCGTGAGGGGACGAGCCATCTAGCCTTCGGTGATGCTTCTGTGTACCTAACGCCTGTATAGGGGGTTCACAACCTTAGTTGGATTTTGAATCTTCTTATTAATCGCCGATGTTTGTTTGTATCCTAATCACCTTCTTGCTTACCGATTAATGTGGTTGACTCCCAAACTAGAAATATAATGGGATTTCTTTGGAGCCAAAAGTAAGTGATCCAGATGGTGATGAGACATCTGATGCCTAAGGTGATACTTACGCGGACCTAACGCCCGTATGGGGGGTTTTGCAGCAGCTCTATCTGGATAGTTATCCCTTGCCTGATTTGTTTGCAATTGAATGTGTTTGCATGTATATTGGTGGTGAAACCTGATACCATCCCAGCGATTCCATATCATTGATCTAGATCCAACTCTAATTCTGCTCTTTACTTCCTTGCAATTAGTTTAATTAATCTCAATCAACCAATCGTTCTAAATATTAGTCTTACTTGAACTACATTTGACTGACAAGATTCTTAAAAATGTTGTCCTTTGGGTTCGATCCTTAACTATACTGCGATAAGACTCGTCCGCTTGCAGGTGGTGTTATTGCACATTGGTTTTGGTAAAAAATCGAGGATTTCAACCTCGAGTGAGTTTGTTAGTGCGATAAAATCCCACGTCAAATTCTGGCGCCATTGCCGGGGACAACAGAATCAGTTAGTTAAATCTAGTTCTTTTAAGGCTAATCTAGGATTTGCTTTTTTTTTTTAAACAATCGACCATCTATTTGAATTTGACTCTACTCCGTGGTTTTCACTTTTGAAATCTTTCTATTATAGGTACAACCCAAAGCATAGTGCATGCACCGTTCAGACAGCCCTGGACTAAGAACGAGCTTTGATCTCAAGATAACTTTTCATCGTCATATCAGAGAAAATCAAGAAAGGATGGCTCAAGAAGAAGAAGTAGCCCGAAGGGTGGCTCAAGCCATCAATGCACAGAGAGAGAGGCTCATGCAAGAAGATAGATCCACAGTTCAAGAAGAAATCCTAGTGGCACAAGCAGCAGTGCAAGCAGCTAAACTGCAAACGGATCTTAGAGAGTTCTCAATCCCAAAAGCTACAAATGTTCATCATCCAGCACAATCTCCCCCCATCAATGCTGCCAATTTTGAGATTAGGGCACATTAGATCACCCTGCTTCAGAACAACCCATTCTACGGTAAACAAGGAGAAGACAGCCAAGAACATCTTCTGAAATTCATCTATCTATGTGCCATGACAAAACAAAATGGAGTATCCGACAATGCTATTCGACTCCGTGTCTTCAAGTATTCTGTTTTTGATAGAGCCATAAGTTGGTACAATTCATTTCAAATTGAAATACCCATCACCACTTGGGAACAACTCCAAAATGTGTTTCTAGAAAAGTTCTACCCTCCATCTCTCACCTATGAAATTAGAGGGCGAATAACAAATTTCACCCAAGTCCCTAGAGAAACTCTTACTGAAGAATGGGATAGATACAAAGAGCTTCTACGCAAGTGTCCACGCCATGGAATTCCTAAGAATCAACTCATTGAAATTTTCTATAGGGGTGTGGACGACGATATCAAGAGATTCTTAGACTCCTCATCTGGAGGAAACTTCATGCGTCAAAGTTATGACAATGCATGGAGGGTTGTAACCCTTAGAGCTGAAAATCAAGCTAATTGGGGTAGATCTATAGGTAAAGGAGTCTTGAAAGTAGCTATGGCTGAAGCTACTCCTGAGTACAAGTCTATCGCTAAAACCTTAAAACTCTTAGTTGCCAAGCAAGACCATATTGAATCATCTCTTGCTGCAATTGGAAGAGGTTGTTTGCCCACTCGACAATAAGAACAGGTTAGGTCTGCCTCACTATTTTGTGAAGCATGTAAGGGCATAGATCATTCCACTCTGGCATGCAATGTTATCTATGATGTTGTTCTAAGAAATGTATGTGGCCAAGGAGATAATAATCAAATGGAGAACCTGAATGCTGTAAATACCATCTCTGGTCAAGGTTATTACAATCTGAATCAGAATAAGAATCATCCAGGTTTTCAATATGGAAACCCCTCTGGAGTAGTGAACTCGCATCAATTTGGTTCAAAAAACCAACCACGAGGCCCACCAGGATTTCAGTATAATCAACAATAGAATTTTGGAAATCAAGGAAACTTCAAGGGAAATTTCCAGAATAGGAACTTCAATAATTATCAAAACAATTCCCAGTACCAGAGTCTTAACCAAGTTCCTTATCAACAACAGGGACAAAAAGCAAGTCTCATATCACCTGATGACAAGCTATCAGCCATTGAAAAGATGTTGCAAACTCAGTAAACTATGATAGCTAACCAACAAGCTTAGTAGAAGGCTATTGAATCCCAACTAGCTTAACTTGCAGCTAGCATCAAGCCACCAGCTGGGGTTTTTACTGGCTAACCTGAGAATAATCCTAAGCATCCTGAACAATTGAAGGAAGTCACCACCAGATCAGGAAAAGACTATTATGATCCTCATATCAAGACACATGTGGTTGTTACAGATGAAGATGAACCTTTGATTGTCCAAGACTCAACAACACCAGAGTCTCAATCGAAAGAACCAGTAACTGTTGATAAAACAGACAAGGAAAGTCCTAAGAAACCTATTGATGAAGAAACTGAAACACCAGAACCTAATATCCCTATATACAAACCTCGTATTCCTTTCCCTACTCATTTAAGGCAAACCAAGCTTGATACTCAGTCCAGTAAGTTTAAAGAAGCTATGAAGAAACTTCATGTTGATATACCCTTTTTGGATGCGCTGGCAGAGATACCAGCTTGGAAAAAATACTTAAAGTCACTCCTCACCAGGAAATATATAACTAAAGAATATGAGACAGACAAGTTAGCTAAAACCACTTCGGATATCATCCAGAGTAAGATACAAAAGAAATAGAAAGATCCAGGATCTTTTGGGATTTCCTGCCATATAGGTGATTCTTCATGCAAGAAAGGACTAGAAAATCTTGGTGCTAGCATATCCATCATGCCACTCAACCTTTGCAAAAGTCTAGGGTTTGTTGAACTTCTTCCAACTGGCATGACCATACAACTCGTAGAAAATTCGATAAAACGCATGTTAGGAATTATTGAGGATGTACCTGTCAAGGTAGGAAAAAATTTGTATGTTTCGTGTGACTTTGTCATCATGGACATAAAAGAGGACGCCAGATATCCTCTCATCTTTAGACGTCCGTTCCTCACCACTGCAAGAGTTCTAATTGATGTTGAAGCATGAACTTTTCTTCTCACACTTGGCAAAGAAACTCTCAAATTCAAGGTTTTTGAAAGCATGAGAAGACCAAGTATGCAAGAAGAAGTTTATGTGATTGACTGCATCAAACAAATATCACTCCTCACACAAGAGGGATATGAACGAGACGATCCTTTAGAAGTGACTCTAAAAAACCCCTCTACTGATAATTCCATTAGTGAACGAGTTCAAGAGTGTGTTCTTGACCTTGACATTACCGAAGAAGATCCCGAAGCTACGATTGAAGGACTCAAGGTTGTGGAAGCTACTGAAGAAACATTTGAAAAACTAGAGGCCCCCGAAATGAAGCCCCTGCCCGAGGGACTAAAGTATGTGTTTTTGGATGATCTCAAGGTTTGTCCTGTAATAATAAATTCCGATCTTACAACCGAACAAGAAGATAAACTCCTAAAAGAATTGAAGGAGAGGAAGAAAGTGATTGACTACAAAATGAATGACCTAACTGGGGTTAGTCAAGCAATGTGTATGCACAAGATCCCTATGATGGGAGATCACGAGCCAACTATTGAGCATCAATGGAAATTGAACCCAAATATGAAGGAAGTAGTCCGTCACGAGGTCATTAAACTACTCACAGCTGGAATAATCTATCCGATATCAAACTTGCCATGGGTGAGCCCAGTGCATGTAGTCCCAAAGAAAGATGGAACAATTGTTATACAAATGAAAACAATGAAATCATCCCCAATCGATCAGTCACAGGGTGGAGGATGTGCATAGATTATAGGAAGTTAAATAAGGAAACTCAAAAAGATCATTTTCCAATGCCCTTTCTTGATCAAGTATTAGAGCAGCTAGCTCATCAAGAATACTTATGTTATCTCTATGGCTACTTTGGATTCTACCAAATACCTATACATACAAATGACCAGGAGAAAACCACTTTCACCTGCCCCTTCGGAACATACACATTTAGGAGAATGTCGTTTGTCCTCTGCAATGCACCTACAACTTTCCAGTGTTGCATGGCTGCCATATTCGTTGGTCTTATTGAAACAATTATGGAAGTTTTCATGGATGATTTTTCTATGTACGTGGATTCATTTGATTCATGTCTAAAACACCTCTCCCTGGTCCTCAAACAATGTGAAGAAGCACATCTTGTGCTGAATTGGGAGAAGTGTCATTTCATGGTAAAGGAAGGCATTGTCATGGGCCATAGGGTTAGTAATCGAGGAATTGAAGTAGATAAGGCCAAGATTGAAGTGATCTCCAAGCTCTCTATCCCTATCAATGTAAAGGAAGTTCGAGCATTCCTAGGTCATGTAGGATTCTATAGACGGTTTATAAAGGACTTCTCAAAAATAACCAAGCCAATGACAAATTTGTTACTAAATGATGTTGAATTCAATTTTGACGAAGAATGTGTTAAAAGCTTCAACACACTAAAACATTCCCTTACAACCACACCCATCATTAGAGCTACCGATTGGGACCACCCTTTTGAAATCATGTATGATGCAAGAGATTATGTTGTAGGTACTGTCTTGGGCCAATATATAGAAAAGAAACATTATGTGATCTATTATGCATCAAAGACCCTCAATGAAGCTCAGAGGAATTACGCTACTACTGAGAAAGAACTTTTGGCAGTTGTGTATTCCTTTGACAAGTTCAGATCCTACCTAATTGGTACAAATGTCATTGTCTACACAGATCACACTGCCATATGTTACCTTTTGGCAAAGAAAGATGTAAAACCTAGGCTAATTAGATGGATTCTCTATTGCAAGAATTTGATTTGGAGATAAGAGATAAAAATGGTACATAAAATGTGGTAGAAGATCACCTCAGTCACATCCACACTCTGGATACCGATAAGATTCCGATTAATGATTCCCTTCCAGATGATCAACTAATGAAGGTCTCAATAAGCTATATCGTGGTACTCAGATTTTGTGAACTACCTCGCTGCTAGGGTTATTCATCCTCAATGCACCGGAAATGCACTGAAGAAATTTATGCATGATGTGAAACAATACTACTGGGATGAGTCGTACCTTTTTAAATTATGTGTTGATGGTCTATATAGACGTTGTATCACGGAAGAAGAAGCTCAACTTATTTTGGAACAATGTCACTCAGGACCAGAGTGAGGACATATGAGCTCTAAAAAGACTGCCTTGAAGGTTTTGCAATGTGGATTCTTCTGGCCAACCATATCCAAAGATTCTTATGACTTTGTCTTATCATGTGACAAATGTCAAAGATCTGGCAATATAACAAAGAGAGATGAGATGACGCTGAATCTATGGCAAGAAGTAGAGATATTCAATGTTTGGGGGGTGGACTACATGGGTCCATTCCCATCTTCTCATGGATTTTCATACATCCTAGTGGCGGTAGACTATGTCTCAAAATGGGTTGAAGACATACCAACCGTCACTAGTGATTCCAAACCAGTCATCAAATTATTCAAGGATATTATTTTTCCCGGTTTTGGTGTCCCACACACAGTAATATCTGATGGAGGTTCCCATTTTATTGAAAGAAGCTTTGAAGCATTGCTAAGAAAGTATGGTGTTACTCACAAGGTTGCCTCACCTTACCATCCACAGACAAGTGGAGGTTTCTAATCGTCAACTCAAGAGTATCTTGGAAAAGACAGTAGGCCGCAATCGGAAAGATTGGTCGGTGAAAATCAACAACGCATTATGGGCCTATCGAACTGCTTATAAAACCCCCCTCAGGACTACACCTTTTTTTATTAATATATGCAAAGGATTGCCACCTACCATTTGAACTGGAACACAAGGCATGGTGGGCAATAAAACAACTGAATTTTGATATGAAAGAAGCAGGCCAAGCCAGGATTCTACAACTCAAGAGTTGGACGAACTCAGGATGACAACTTACGAGAATGCACAAATCTACAATGAACACACCAAACTCTGGCATGATGGTCATTTGAAAAGAAAAGACATACAAGTGGGAGACCAAGTTCTGCTATTCAACTCAAGATTGAAGTTATTCCCAGGAAAACTCTGTTCTCACTGGTTTGGACCATACATTATCAAAAGCATCTCCCCACATGGTGCTTTCTCTTTATGGAGCAAAAAGTTGGGTGAATTCGTGGCAAATGGTCAACATTTGAAAAGATATTTCACCACAACCGACATAAGCACCAAAGTAACAATAGATCTTTCCAATCCAAAGGAACCACCATGCAGTTGAAGATATCACGTTGAGGCATCGACGTAAAACAAAGGCGCTTGTTGGGAGGCAACCTGATAAACAAAATTCATTTTAAAACTTTGAATTAGAAATTTTACTCAATTATTTTTTTAAATTTTAGATAAGTTTGCACTAAATAAAAATTGCATCGTGAGATGCTACTTTGAGTTCTGAATGATCTTTTTGTCTGATATTTTCAGATAAGAGGATGCACGCTGACTGGAACGCTACCACTTCTGGTGGTCAATCTGGCATGAATTTTCCCCTCCATCTTGGATTTAGGGTTTGCTTGGGACGAGCAAATTTGTAAGTTCAGGATGGAGGGTGGGTGGTACGTACTTCACTTTCCACCTACACCCATCCTTTTCATACTGAAGTTTTCACTATCACATTCTTGATAAAAAAAATTCAAAATTTTCAAAAAAAAATTAATGTTTTTCAATGAAATTGAACAGATACTTGATGAATTTTTGATACTTCTTGTTTCATAAAAGTCACTAAATAACCTGCTATGCATTTTGTAATAGTTATACCTTCCTTATTCGAAGCAGATCCTCAAAAGGACCTTCATCTGAAAACTAGCCTTTTGATTGAAATCATCTTGTGAAGCTTATGATTCCTAACATCATGATACTAATGCAAAAATGACAAGAATTTTTCGAACTTATAGGGATCAAACACGTCGTGCTTCCTAACTGACTAGTGGAACAATAACATGGAATCTCCACCGGATCCTCATCAAGTCATTATTTGAGCAGAGTACGATAAAGAGAACAACATGGTGCACTGAATTGTAAATCAAGCTACATTCTGATCTGAACTCTCTTCTACACTTCTTCTATCATCTTCATACCTCTCCATCCATCAAAAAGAAACATAAATAACCAAAATTGTGCCAAACCCTAAGTTCGGGGTGGCACGCCACTTCCCCCTATATCCGCTTCTTCCATACCCCTAACAAATAAATAGGGGCGTATCACCAAAAATGCAATCTCGAGTCGAATAGAGGAGAGATTTGCACACACACACAAAAATGCAATAAATGAAATTGCAAAGAAAATAAAAAGAAAATTTCGAGTTGAATAGAGGAGAGATTTACTTCTTCCTTCCATACCACCATTCACTCCATCTTCTACCTAATGGCGCAATGAATGCCTCCACTATCTTGAAAAACACCAGTGTTAGATCGAATGCACACTTGTTGTTCTGCGGGTATCTCTGGACTCCTACAAAACTCTTTGATATGCTTGTTGTTGGAAAAATTGAGGAGGAAGTGATATTAGAAAGTGAACTCAAGAACGAAGATATGGTAAAATGTGTTTTGTGGTCTCAGGAGGCTGAGATACTCAATCATTCTAAGTAGAAAGAAAATAATCGTGATGTAAAGATGAGGCGATCACACGAATTGAAAGTATTCATTCGGCGACTGTTTCAAATTTTTTGTTAGTCAAGGATGAGCAACGTTTAAGTTTGGGGTGTTTTGATGAATGCACATTCATTGGGAATTTCAATTACCATCTTGGGTCACATTTGACTCAATGCTTTTAATTTCACTTACTAAATTGACAAAATGTGCAAAATTTCTTAATTGATCCAATTATCATGATTTTAATTGAATTTATGTTGATTTGATGCAGGTCTTGGTGAAGTCAAACAATCATCTGGGTCCCACCTTCACTCACCCTTGGTTCTGACCAAGCGATCTGATCAGACAGTTTCATCCATTCGGTCTCACCATTCGGTTTCATCCATTCGGTCTCACCATTCGGTTTCATCCATTCGGTCTCAAGACCATTTGAGCCCATTCAGTCTCAAGATCAATAGGCCAGTAGAGACTGATTGGAGGCATAACCCAGACCATTTGGATGATTAATTCAAGACCATGAAGCAATGTCTTTGCCACACCCGTTTTGAACCACCACGATCGTGTTCCACTGTCCTAGCCACGATTGTGTGGTTAGGCCACGACCGTGGTGAACCATCCTTAGCACCTGTCCTTTCTCACTTGCCATGCCCGTGTAAGACGGAATGACCGTGGGGCAGCAGCCCAGCCACGACCGTGTTGTCACGCCACTGTCGTGGCTCACTGCCATCAGAGCTCAAGTATTCACCCAACACGCCCATGCAAGGCAGCACGGCCGTGTGGCAGCAACCTCACCATGACCGTGTTGTCTCACCACAACTGTGGCACGTCGTCCCCTACCTCCAACAACCTACAAATCCTTATTCCCTTCTTCTTCTTCCTACTACAAACCCCAGCAACCACTGCACCTTCTACCTCCACCTCTGTCGTCCTCAGATCCACCTAGACCTGCCCTCCACCGTATTGTTCTCTCTATACAGGTCACGCAGACCATTTGGCACTACTAAACGGTCTCAGACCGATTGGGATAGTCAGCGGAGACCAAATGGAGGAAGGCACCTCGAGACCGTTTGGTCTTTTGGTTCACCTACAAACCGATTGAGCAGTAGACCGGTTGATGCCGTGGTCACAAAGACCATTTGAGTGGCTTAAGTGAAGACTGAATAGTGCATACTCACAGACCGTTTGGGCACCTGATACAATACTGAATGAGCATCATGCATTTACCAAATGGTCACAATAGCTGAATACTTTTTGCTGGATCGTGGAGAGTAGCAAACCAAATGAAAAGAGACTATATGGACTCCCCTTGGTCGAATATCGTTTGGTCTTTTCCACAAGACCGAATGAAGGGAAAGCTGCCAAACCGATTGAAAAAGGTACTGAGCAAACCGATAGACCAAATCGTTTGGGCAGATAAAAGCCAAACCATATGGACATAAGACCGTTTGGTCATGAATGAGAAGACTGTTTGCCAAAGCTGTGCAAGATCATTTAAGCACCAAGACCGTTTGGTCAAACTTTACAAGACCGTTTGAGCAAAAATATCCCCCAAAACCGATTGGACTAAAAACACACCAAAAATGGGAGGATCAGTCCTGTACCTATAAATAGGACCAGTAGGGTCCCCATTTGGGGCATCAGCTCCGGGACACCGATAGGCTACCTGTACACAGGTCCGGTCCAGATCTAGTACGGTTCACGCCAGTTTCGTTCCACCTACTGCCCGTGTTGCAAGCAAGGAGACCGATAAGAGAAGGAAGACGGAGCGAGAGAGACTGTCCGGTCTGTCTTGGCATCTCCCGTTCTGCATCCAGATCTGCTCCGACATGACGTAGAAGACCGCATCATCTTCACCGAGTTGCGACTACCTTCTGCACCAAGTTCATGGCGGATTTCTCTCTTTTCCTCAGTCTTCTTGTTTCTCGCATCCTAAGCGAGTAGTTCCTCTTCGCTGGGGTGTGGGGACTAACCCCGCTACCCATGCAAGCATGTTCTTTTATTAAGCATTCTATGGAAATGTATATAACTTTTCATTTCGTATTAATCGTTATGTTCGTAGTTAGATTAATTGCTTGCTTTCATCTTTGTTCTTCCTACGTTGTGAGAACTTATATATGTAGGATTGAATTTCGTTTAACAAGTTGACTCCCAAACTCGAAATAGAATGGGATTCCTTGAGGTCATAAGTGTATGATCCATGAGGGGACGAGCCATTTAGCCTTCGGTGATGCTTCTGTGTACCTAGCACCTATATAGGGGGTTCACAACCTTAGTTGTATTTTGTATCTTCTTGTTAATCGTTGATGTTTGCTCGTATATTAATCGCCTGCTTGCTTACCGATTAATGTGGTTGACTCCCAAACTAGAAATAGAATGGGATTTCTTCAGAGCCGAAAGTAAGTGATTCGGATGGTGATGTGATAATTGATGCCTAAGGTGATGCTTACGCGGACCTAATGCCCGTATGGGGGGTTTTGCAACAGCTCTATCTGGATAGTTATACCTTGCCTGATTTGTTTGCAATTGAATGTGTTTGCATGTGTAGAAGTGGTAAAACCCAATACCATCCCAGCGATTCCATATCATTGATCTAGATCCAACTCTAATTCTGCTCTTTACTTCCTTGCAATTAGTTTAATTAATCTCAATCAACCAATCGTTCTAAATATTAGTCTTACTTAAACTAGATTCGACTGACAAGATTCTTAAAAACGCTGTCCTTTGGTTTCAATCCTTAACTATACTGTGATAAGACTCGTCCGCTTGCGGATGGTATTATTGCACATTGGTTTTGGTAAAAACTCGAGGATTTCAACCTCGAGTGAGTTTGTTAGTGCAATAAAATCCCACGTCATTGTTCGAGTGGGGAGGAGTTTGTTATTTTCATTTCGTATCATGGTAGTTCCACCTTTCTTTGGGACAACATGTACATGACTTACCCATTGCCAGTCAGATATAGGAGAGATGATTCCTGTAGTGAGCAATTTGATGGCTTCAAGGAGGACTACCTCTTTCATATTTGGATTCAGCTTTTTTTGATGTTCGACAGTCAGCCTATGGTCTTCCACCATGGGGATTCTATGCATGCAAAGTTCTTGAGTAACCCCAGTGAGGTCACTCATTTTATAGCCAAGGTCCTTTCTTCTTTCCCTTAATTTTGTCAGGAGTTTGTCTTCTTGTTTGGATGTTAGGTCATAATTTATGATAACTGGGAAGACCTTGAGATCATCCAGAAACATGTACTTTAGTCCCTCAGGTAGGGGCTTCATTTCGGGGCACATAGGTCTTTAGTTATGTTCACAACCTTGAGTTCCTAAAATTGAGCTTCAGGATCTTCTTCTACAGTGTTGAGTTGGAGAACACAATTATGTACTTGTTCGTCGATGGAGTCATTAGCAGATGGGTTCATTAGAGACACTTCTAAAGGATCGTTTGATTCATGATTCTCTTGCATGAGGAGTGACATTTTCTCTATTTAATCAATCAAATGAACTTCTTTTTTCATGATCGGTCTTTGCATACTTTCAAAAACTCTAAACTCGAGTATTTCTTTTCCCAGCCTGAGGAGTAAGGTTCCTGCTTCAACGTCAATCAAGGCTCTTATAGTGGTGAGGAATGGATGGCCAAAGATAAGAGGGTATTTGGAGTCCTATTTTATGTCCATGATGAAAAAGTCACATGGGACATAAGAGTCTTTTCCTACCTTGACTGGAACATCCTTAATGATTCCCAAAGGAAGAGTCATAGAATTGTCTGCAAGTTGTATGGTCATGCCAGTCGGGAGAAGTTCTATGAACCCTAGCCTCTTGCAAAAGCTAAGTGGCATGATAGATATGCTAGCACCAAGGTCAGATAACCCATTCTTACATGTGGAGTCACCAATATGGCATGAAATCCCAAACGATCCAGCGTCATTTTGTTTCTTGGGCATTTTGCTATGAATAATATCAGAAGTAGTTGTTGCTACTTTGACTGTCTCATATTCCTCGATTATATACTTCCTTGTTAGGATAGATTTTAAGTACTTCAACCAGGCTTGTATCTTGGCCAGTGCATCTAGAAAGGGTATATCAACATGAAGCTTCTTCATTACTTCCTTGAACTTCGTGAAATGAGTGTCAAGCTTTGTCTATTTTAGTTGAGCTTGGAAAGGAGTACGAGGTTTGTACACTGGTATAACTGGCTCAGGCATGTCTTCTACTTCTACAATGATAGGTTTCTTAGAACTTGCTTCGTCTGCCTCATCAGTGGTTAATAGTTCTTTCTATTGAGATTTAGGTACTTCAGTGTCTTGGACATTCACCAGGTCATGCTCATCTGTAACTACCACATGCGTCTTGATAGGTGGATCATAATAGTCTTTTCTAGATTTAGTAGAAATAGATTTTAGTTGCTCACGATGTTTAGGATTGTTCTCTGGTTGACCAGCAAAAGCTCTAGCATGTGGCTTGAGGCTAGCTGAAAGCTGAGCTAGTTGTGATTCAATAGCCTTCTGATGGGCATGATGATTTGCTATCATAGTATGTTGTGATTGCAACATCTTCTTGGTGGTTGACAGTTTGTCGTCAGAAGAGATGGGACCGGCTTGTTTTCCTTGTTGTAGTTGTTGATGCGGGATTTGGTTGAGATTCTAGAACTGAGAGGTGTTCTAATACTTGTTGTAATTTCTATTATGAAAGTTACCCCTAAAGTTCCCTTGATTCCTAAAAGTTTGTTTTTGATTATACTGGAATCCTGGTGGGCCTTGTTGTTGATTATCTGAACTGAGTTGTTGCAAGTTTTCTGCTCACAAAGGGTTTTTGTACTGAAAACCAGGATGGTTCCTATTCTAATTTGGAATATAATACCCTTGACCAAGGATAGTGTGGATAGCATTTAGATTTTCCATCTGACCATTACATCCTTGGGTACAAGAATTTCCCAAAACAACATCATAGAGAATATTACAGGCTAGAGTAGAATGATCAGTGCCTTTACATACTTCAGAAAATAGAGAAGCTGACTTGACTTCCTCTTGTTTTCAAGGGGGCGAGTGCCTCCTCTCATAGGCGTTGAAAGACGATACAAGGTTGTCTTACTTGGCAACTAGTAGCTTTAGGGACTTGGTGATAGACTTGTACTCAGGACTACTTTCTACCATAGCTACCTTCATCACTCCTTTGCCTATGGATCTGCCCCAGTTGTCTTGATTGTCAGCTCCAAGGGTGATAACCTTCCATGCGCTATCATAACTCTAGTGCATGAAGTTTCCTCCAGATGAGGAGTCTACAAACTTCTTGATATCATCATCCACACCCCTATAAAAGATTTTGATGAGCTGATTCTTAGGTATGATATGGTGTGGACACTTGCATAGTAACTCATTGTATCTTTCCCATGCTTTTATCAGGGTTTCTACAGGGACTTGAAGAAATTGTGTTATCCGGCCCGTAATATCATAGGTGAGGGAAGGAGGGTAGAATTTTTCCAAGAAAGCATTTTGAAGTTGTTCCCAAGTTATGTTGGGGTCGCATTACAAAGAATTATACCAACTCATGGCTCTATCTACAAGGGAATATTTGAAGAGACAGAGTTTGATGGCGTCATCTATAACTCCATTATGCTTTGTCATAGAACATAAATCTATGAACCTCGGAAGATATTTTTGACTATCCTTGCCCTGCTGGTCATAGAAAGGATTGTTTTGAAGCAGTGTAATCCAATGTGACTTGATCTCAAAGTTTGGAGCAGCGATTGGAGGAGGTTGCACTGGGTGTTGAACATCAGCAGCCTTAGAGATTGAGAACTCTCTAAGGTCCTTTTATAACTCAGCTTGTTGAGTCGCTGCTTGAGCCGCTTGGATTTCCTCTTGAACCGCAGCTCGGGCTTCTTGCATAACCCTTTCTCTTTGTGCATTAAGGGCTTGAGTTACCCTTCAGGAAATTTCCTCCTCTTCTATCATCCTAGATTGGTTCTCTCTACTCTGATGATGAAAGGTTTGTTCTATCTTAGGATCAAAGCTAACAGCAAGGCGGAAATTGTCTGAGCGGTGCATCCACTAGTCTTTGGGGGTACCTGGGATGGAAAGATCTTTTGAAAGTTAGATGGATAAGGTAAAACCAGTTCAAGTATATGATCAATAGTATCAAAGGTAAAACTAAAATCCTAGATTAGCCTCAACAGAACTAGATTTAACTAGATGATTCTGTTGTCCCTAGCAACGACACCAGAATTTGATGTGGTTTTTTATTGCACTAACAAATTTGCTTAGGGATGAAATCCCCAAGTTTTTACCAAAACCTTATGCAATAGTACCACCCTCAAGTAGATGGGTCTTATCACAGTATAGTTAAGGATTGAATCCCAAGGGACAACTCTTTTAAGAATCTTTCTAGTTAGATCCGGATCGACTAAGACTAATATTTAGAACAAGCATTGATTTGGGTTTAGTTAAACTAATTGCAAGGAAAGTAAAAGAGCGGAATTAAAACTAAGTTTAGATTAACGATAGGAATCACTGGGGTGGAAAAGGGTTTCACCACCACTACACATGCAAACACATCCAAAACACATCCAAGAAAGATACAACTATCCAATGGGGGTAGCAAACCATCCATTAGGAAATAAAGTTTGCGTAAGCATCTCCATGGGCTCGATGTCTTGTTACCCATGGGTCACACACCTACTACTCCAGAGATATCCCTTTAGACGTTCTCGTCTCAGTATAAACCATGTTAATCGATATTCAAAACCTAAGTATTGAAGTTCTCACAATAAAGGAATATAATATAGATCATGCAAGGCAGGTGATCAATCCACAAAGCATGCATTAAACGATTAACTACTAAATGAAAAGTTATATACAAGCCATGGAATGTTATTATATGAACATGTAAGCACAGGCACCAGAGCTAGTCTCCACACCCTAGCGAAATAGACTACTTGCTCCACATGATAGAAACAAAAAGAATAAGAGAGAGGGAAGATTCTGCCATGGTCATGGTGAAGAAGATGATTGCAGCTCGGTGGAGAAATGGTCTTATACATGACGGTGAGCAGATCTGGATGAGGAGAAGAAGAACATCAAGACAGGCGAGGATGATCTTCTCTCTCCTTCTTCCTTCTATTCTCGTGCTCTTACTTATAGGCGATGGAGCAGGATATGGTTGATGGATGAAGGTGCTACAGATCTGAAATCCCACCACTTTCGTGGTTAGGAGATAGATCTTGATGGAGTGGAGATGGCGGAGTAGAAAGGACACCATAGAGGTAGTCTTTGATGGCGCAGATCATCTTCCTTGGTTGGGAATAGAGTGGCATCTTGTCGGCATCGTGGAGTGGAAGAGATGCTTCAAATGAAGGAGGGTCATCTATTTATAGGTGTAGATCACTGACTTAGTGTCGCGGTCGAGGTGTGAACCGACTTAGTTTTGTGTTCGAGGTGTGTTTTGAAGTCGAGCAACTGGCGTGCCTCGGTCGAGGTCGTGTGGGTGTGCCTCAGTCGAGCTTACATGCCAAAGTCATGGTGTCTTGCCTCAGTCGAGGTGGCTTGCCTCAGTCGAGGTGGCTTGGTCATTTCTTCATGGCCTTGGTCGCAGACATTCTCTTCTTGGCCATGATCGCGGCTTTATCTTTTAGGCCACGGTCGAGGTTGTATGTTGGGGTCTCGGTGGGGTGTCCTGGTTGCGGTTGAGGTGACGCACCGCGATCGCAACTGTCTTAGAACAAACCCACCTCCAGGGGGTTGTTGTTATGGGTTGGTGGGCCTGCGTCAATGAATCCTCTAACTATTGAGGATGCTTTCTGATGAATGAACTGTCCATTGAAAAAGCATCCAAATTATCAAAACTTTCTTGGAGACAAATGGACTTGATCAAAACTCTAAATAATCATTTGAAACTAAGGAAAATTATGTATGAGTAGATTCAGGGGGCATATGAGAGATTTCAGTGCAAAATTGGGCCAAAAATGGCGACTAAAACTAAGATGAATATGCATTCATCACCCTTCAATAAATATTAATGAATGTTCTTTGCTAGAATATCCAAGGTGCGTGCTTGGATAAGAATATCTATTAAATCCAAGAAATGAAGTCAAATCACAAAGTTAATGTCATGGTCATTGTTGAACCCTGATGTAGTGGTCCTATAGCTGACAAAATTATCAAAAGTCTAGACTACAGTTCCTCACACAGGGTGGAAGCCAACGGCTTCTCCGGTGGTATATGGCTAGCTTGGGACCAACGTTTTTATTCTATTAAAAACATACTCAATCACCGCCAATTCGTGCACTATCATGTTAATGGGTGTTGGTACTTGACTCTTGTGTATGGAAGTCCTAATCCTACAATGTGGAAGTTTCTCTGGGATAGATTGGAGGAGATCGCGGCTTGTATGATCACTACCTGGGCAGTTCTTGGTGACTTTAATACCATGCCCAACGTGAATGAGAATCATGGTAACAACTATTTTGATAGGCGTGCTAGCAATTTCTTTCATGAAGCCCTTGTTAATACTGGACTTGCTGAATTGAAGTCTCAAGGACCTTTATTCAAGTTCAAGCGCCTTCACCTTCTTGAATGCCTTGACCACATCATTGCAAACTCTAATTGGATCAACAAATTCGGTAATGTTTCTATTATGGTCCTTCCTCGAGTGTACTCAGACCACCACCCCATTCTCCTATCATGTGGTACCAAGATGCCTAAGTGCTTCCTCTTCTGCACAAAAGCAAGATGGAACCTCATCCCTGAATTCAAGGATGAGATCAAGCGGCACTGGCCTACTAATACAAATTTCTAGGGCACATTTTAGAACTTCAAATGCAAGGCTATCCAGTGGGACTAAAAAAGAATAGCCCATCAGCACCAGGAAAAGTAGCAACTACTTACACAAATAAGCAAGCATCAGATACATCTCCTGTCCTTGAACCCTATTCCCCTAATCAACCCATCTCTTCCCCTCTAGGAACGTCTTCATGATATTCTTCTTAAAGAAGAGGTGGATTGGCAACAACATGCTCATATTGACTGGTTCAAATTTGGTGATCTAAACACCAACTTCTATCAAGTCTATGTGAAGGCTACGCGGAATTTCAATAAGATTACCCACCTATAGAAAGAAGACGGGAGCTAGACTTCCACAGTCGAAGAGACTAAGATGCTAATTTGTAGCTTATTTGAAGAGTTCATGACTCAAGCTACCCCGACGCACACTGCTCAGAACACTCATATCCTGGTGTCTTCCCCGTCATCTCTGTGTCAACTTATGCCAACCTGGGCTCCATATTGGATAACACTGAGATAAAAAGAGTTGCATTTTCCATGGAACCACTGAAAGCATCAGGACCCGATGGATTTTACTCGGGCTTCATTCATCATAAATGGGCGCATATAGGTTCCATTATTACCCGCACAATGCAAGAGGTGTTGTACCTAAGAGTATTAGTTCAACCTTAGCAGATTCCTACATGGTCCTAATTCCAAAGGTGCCTACACCCCAATGTTGCAATGAATTGAGGCCTACATCTCTCAATAACATCTACTTCAAGATCATCTCCAAGGTCATTTTGGAAAGGTTAAAACCTTTCATGAATGAATGGATCAACCCGAAATAGTCTAGATTCATCCCTGGTAGATGTATAAGAGAAAAAATTCTTCTAGTCTAGGAGGTTATTCGTTCAATGAAGTCCACTACAAATAAGAAACTATTTTTGTGTATCAAACTAGATCTAGCAAAATCCTTTGACAGAATGAACTGGAGTTTTATTAATGACACCCTGTTGTGCACATGCATCCCAACCAAACTAGTTACCATCATTGTGGAAATCATTAGTAAGGGGTCAACTTCTTTCCTTTGGGAAGGTGAGCCCTTGCCTCCCTTCAAATCTTCACAAGGTGTTTGACAAGGTGACCCAATTAGTCCCTATGTCTTCATTCTGTGTATGGAGTGGCAAGTCAAGCTATTTTAAGATCTGTGGAAGAAGGTTCTTGGAAACCGATTACTCTCTCTCGAGGTGGATTGAAGTTGTCCCACATCTTATTCATTGATGATATTCTACTACTGGGTGAAGCTTTAGTCATACAGGCTCGAATTGTCTCCTCTATTCTCAAGAACTTCTCAGTGGCCTCAAGGAAAATAATTTCCAAGCCCAAATTGATATGTTCCTTCAGTAAGAGCACTCACAACCACTGGCGAGGTCAATCAGTAGGAAACTGGGTCTCACTTAGACCCACGACCTTGGGAAATATCTAGGAATGCCTACTCTCCACCATTGACTCAACCAGGAAACTCATGGGAATATATTGTCTTCTATTCAACAAAAGGATGAACAATTGGACCCTAAAACATATGTCCCTTTCTGGCCGTATTACGTTGGCTAAATCCACATTGTAGGAAATTCCAACCTATACTATGCAAACTGTAAAACTCTCCCCTTGCCTCTGTGATGACATTAACAAGAACATCTGGAGATTCGTGTGGTCGAGTGCATCAATCCAGAGGAAAACCTCCCTAGTTTCTTGGAAAAAGGTCTCGTCTAGCAAAGATATTGGTGGACTTGCCATCAGGGATGCTAGGGATCAAAATGTTGCTCTCATGATGAAGAACAGATGGACCTTTCTTACTGACCCTTATAAAGTTTGGGTCAATGTAATAAAGGACAAATATGTCAAAAAAAGGAAGCTTCAAATTAGTCTCGTGCACTCCGACATGGAGCTTCATCAAGAATATTAGTCGGGTCACAGGACAATGCCACAAAGCCATTAACAACGAGAAACACACAAATGCATGGGATGACAAATGGATCACTGGTCGTGCTGTGTTGGATATCCATTTGAATTGGCAAGTCCCCCAGGACATCCAGGACCTCACAGTAAACTCTATGGTTCTTTAGGATGGGGTATGGGATTGGGATTTATTTACCATTTCTTTCCTGAAGCCACTTGGTCCGCAATTGCTTCAATTCCTGCCCCACATCTCAACTCTGTAGATGATGGTTGAATATTGCCTCTTGAATGAAATGGTTTGTTTACTTCTCAGTTCATCTACATGTGTCTTAGATGAGAGAAGGAAATGTCTACGAACAACAATTAGAAGGCGATCTGGCAAGCCAAACTGCTTTAACGTATCAAAATCTTTCTTTGGCTCATGCAACATGGAGCCCTCATGACTTATACGGAGAAGCGCCGAAGACATATGGAGGTATCTGAAGTGTGCCCCATATGCAAAAATAGCCAAGACACCATGATCCACACCCTACGAGACTGCAAAGTGAGCCGAGTTGTATGGCTTCAACTCCTTCCCAACGAGGACCATACACACATTCCACCAGACGAATGGGTAGGAAGATGCATTAGGGGCACTCCCAACCTTGATGGAACATCCACTATGTGAGTGATTGCATGTTGGCATCTCTAGACTTTCCTTAATGAACACATTCATCAACAGAAGGTCTTACCAGCTTCCAGGAAAGATGACTTCATCAGGCTTTGGACGGAGACGATACTCAAGATGCATGAGCACCCATGCAAAGCTCACAACTTAGCAATATCACCTACTCAGAAACTTGATGCAAAGCCCTTGTATGTCTTCATTGACGTGGCTCATCACTGTGGTCAGCTTACAACATCCATAGGCATCCACGTCGTTCACTCAGATAGGTCTCATATGTTGGGATCCTGCCAAACTATCCAATCCACCTCACCCCTTGTGAGTAAAATCAAAGCGATCCAGTATGGCATTAAATTGTGCAGGGACTAGAATTGGGATGCCTTCTACATTTTCAAGGACTCTATGGAAGCCTTAGAGCATCTCACGAAAACCAAACCTTTTCCACAATTCTCGCCCTTTGCTAGGGAGGCTAAGAATCTTCTTGGGGGGGCTCCTGTAGAGTCCATTTACCATGTTCATCGTGAATTTAATAGAGCATCTGATAGCCTAGAAAAATATACAATTCTTTCAAAGAGTTCCCTTAGTTCCACTTCCATTGTACCCCACTAGTTTCAATTTAAAAGCCAGATGGATATTCAAACAATTTTATCCACAATAGAGTGCGGAATGAATAAGAATTAGCTCTATTCTTGTCATTAAAAAAAACTCTCAAAATGCATTTTACTTATTTTTTTCTTGCAACGGGATTTGAAACTCAACCATCTTCATTGCTGTCACTAGGGATCGATACCTATCTATACTCCGTTGACTTGGTGCTTACACCAAGTTGACAATCTGGTTAGAAGGTTAAACTCTAGGAATTTTTCCTAGTGATTGTTGTGTGTTACAACGACGTGCATCAATTTGGTGTCGTTACCCGAGATTGCATGGTTGTTTTTAGATTTGGTTTCTTATATATCTTGTATAATCTTGTTTCATATTCATTAACTTGTATAACTTTAATCTTTTTTATAATTTCTTTTTTTATATTTTTGTAATTTTTTTTCCTATCGAGTAACATTCTGGTAGTGTATCTCCTCCTTCTATCGAGTTTTCATTCCGATAGTACTATTTTCTATTTTATTCTTTTTGTAATTTTTAATTTTGTTCCATAATTTATTCTTTTTTCATAACTTTTTAGCATGTTCAATAATTTTTAGCCTTGTGCTATAATTTCTTTCTTAGATTTTTGTAATTTCTTTTTACCTTTTGAGAAAAATTCTGAAAGTGTATCTCCTCTTTCTGTTGAGTTTCTATTCCAGCAGTAATGCTTTCTAGTTATTTTTTTGTAATTTTAGTTTATTCCATATTTTTTTAGCTTTATAATTTTTAGTTCTTTTTGTAGTTTTGACTAACCCATTATCTTGTAATCTATCTTCTCTCGTGCATTGATTGGCATATATTTTAGAACTTTTTAAATGGAGTGGCCATCCTAATATCTCCCACAACGGTATTATTGCGGTCTTTACCATCATGCATCTCTTTCCTATCTGACTTTATCCCATAGAACTCCTCATTGCGAACCCTTTCATCCTGGTGGATACAATGTGAACCCATATTTTTTTAGAACTGTTATGGGGAACCTTTCTATCAATATTCTGAGGAGGTATGATCAACATAATTTTGAAGGGTATTACCAACATAACTTTGGGGGAAATGGACCTATTTATGATACCCAATATAATCCTCAGCAAGAAGAGAAACTTAGGTCAGTAGAGAAGATGGTAGAAAAATTGATAACTAGCCAAACCTTGTTGTCCACTTTATTGAAAGCCCAATACCAAAATCCAAATGTTCCAAATATGTTCTCCCATGATTCAGTGACACTTTGTAATATTGGATCTTCCCACCATGATAGAATGAAAATTACATTCTACCATCTACTAAAGATTACTATAAGGAGCAATACCATAAGCAACATGTCGAGCATCAGGCCCAAGATCATTATGTGGGGTATGGTGAGGATGGTCAAAATTTTGGGGAACCCAGTTATCAAGCTCAGTTCACACCCCTATAAGAAGAGAGGCTTAAGGCCCAAGAGAAGATGATAGTAAAAGGATAAGCAAAACTAAAAACTAGCCAAGCCTTGTTAGCCACCCTACTAGAAGCCCAATCACAAAGACACCCAGAGGAGTTAGAGTAACCCAAAATAGTTCTCCCTGATGATGATGATTATTATCCCATGTTTACATCATTGATGTCAGATTCCACTGAGTTCTCTCTAACCAATGAACATCAGCCTTCATATGAGGAATACCCAACCTCTCCATTAGAGGCTTTGATACTTCAATATGTAAAATCACTACAAGAAGGTCATCCCTCATGTCTACAACACCTGAACCAACCAACCCTCTTGAGGAAGGTCTCATGTTTCATAAGCTCTATATTCTTCCTCAACCATCCATTGTTCCACATGTTGATGAACCCGATGAGGTGATTCAACCTCCATAAGAACTTTACATGCCACCTTTATATTGTGAGGTAATCCTTTCTGAGGCCATTGAATTGGGCACATGTTCTATGAATGAATTAGACCTCCCCTTTAGCATAGTAGATGACCCCAATGACTCCATATACATCCATACTGATAAAAAATTTCATGAAATTTACCCGGCTGACAAACCAGTTCTTCCAATACCAGCACCCTCTCTACTACATGTAGATATAGGAGACAAAAAGATACCCCACCCAGATCTGCTACCTTATCTTCTACATCTGTCACTACATGTGTTACCTGTCGGGTACCTACCGATATCCCCCAATCCACATCCATCTTTAACACTTCCTTTGCTATCAAAGGAAGATCAATGGATATTACTAAAGGGAATGTGAGGTGAAAGAAAACATGAACACCCCACTGAGCTTCCACGAGTACCCTATTATCGGGTACACTATGAAGCTCCTCTTATGAAGGTCTCAGCCCTCATACACATCCCCTTTAGCTGGACGTTCTTCGAGCTACCAGGGCCACCTGGAAATCCTCACTCTTCTCTGCCCTCCATCTCGGATTTTGAATTTCCTCTGTACGAGAAAAAATCTAAGTCTGAGGTGGAGATGGGTGGTATGTTTCTATTCCACCCCACTTATCTTTTTTATTCTTGCATTATTTCTACCTTTTTATCTATTTTGCATATAGTTGCTTTGTTCATGGCCATTTTCTAGTCGGCCATGTTTTATTTCTTTTGTTGCAAAATGGCCTCTATCTTGTCAGCCAATATTAATAGATGTTTATCAATGTACCCCTTTATATTTACTAATCTTTTACAAAAATTGTTATTAATTTCCATGTCTGAAACCACCATGTCACCTAGGACCGCAAAATAGCATCATTTCTTGGAAAAGTTGGCAAGTCGTATGGAATCAACCAAAACCAAACACAATTTTTCTCTATTTTTAAACTGTGGATTAACTTGATATAAATCTTGTATAATGTGATTGACATGAATATTCTTTCTGATGTAACGACACTTTCAAAAAAGAAAAATAAAAATAACTACGTGAAGTTATAAGCACAATGACACCCTTTGTTTCCCCCTTATTTTCTTTCTAAAAAAGAGAAGCAAAGAATCACCACCAGACAAAAATCAAGTTCGGGGTGGCATGCTTCCCATATAAAAAATTCCATACACCACAAAGGGGTGTATCATCAAAAGATGCCAAAAGTATACATGAAAAAATTGTGACCAATGTAGTCACAACTCCACAAATTCAACCTGATTTGAATAGAGGAGAGATAAAAAAATTATCACTTTCTTCTTTGTTTTCACACCCCCCAATTTCATTATGTTCTTGTGAAACAACTCACATAAAAAATACAGTAATAAAAACGAGTGTCAAAGCAAAAATAAGATGAAACATATTTTTCTACAAAGTCTTGATTAAGAAACAAGATATAATATTTGTTTTGGATAGAGAATATAGAATTTTGTGTTTTGTGATTTTAGTAGATTGGGTTGCTTGGCCAAATTTGGAGGTAAGGAATAAAGTAATGTTACAAGGGTGAGGATAGACATGTTGTTAGTATAAATTGGAATTATTTGTGATTTTATTTATTTGAAGACAAACAAAGATTCAAGCTTGAGGTATTTTGATAAATGTTGTATTTATCCTTTTTAATTTAATCTTTTAGATATCTTTTTAGGATTGTTTTGTTATTTATTTTCTTAGTTTTATAATTAATTGTATTAGTTTAGATTTTCTCTCTTTATTTGAAGTTTTAATTATATTTTTTGGATTTTTGTAGAAAAATGGTTTAATCACTCCAATCATTAATTTCTCTTGAAAGACGTTTTGCACAATTCCCGCAGTTCCTGAAATTCATGTATAGACATCACCAAAATAGTCATAACTTCAACATACAAATTCCAAATTTGGAGTTTAGATATGTTTTGAAAATATAATTTTAATTTCTAGAATGATTTTGGTAGTCATTAGACTATCCAACCAACCAGTGAACCATGCCTATTCGTTTTCCCGTAGTTCCTAATTTAAATATATACCTTGCACAAAAATAGGCATAACTCTCACATCCCAGGAAGGAATTTAATTTTCAAATATGAGTTGGAAAGGAAATTCAAAGGCCTACAGGAAAAATATATTTTTGGGCACACTTTAAAGCTTGTTACCAGCCCAAATTTGCACAAAACTTTGAATCTGAGAATCTATAGAGAGAGAGAGTCAAAATTTAAAGGGTCAAAAGAAAACAATCAATGATTTACTTTATTGCCTATTGAGGAAGAGATTCCTCTTGATCAAGACAAACAACAACCGCCTCTTTCATTCATTCTCCTCCCCTTTTAGGGTTTTCACCCCTCCTTTCCCTATAAAAGGAGGGGGGACTCCACAAGAAAAATCATCAAGTCTTAGTTGTAAATCAAGTCTTACTTGTAATGGAGTCTTAGTTTGTAGTCCTCAATTTTGTACTCGCATTTTCTTTCATAGTTGTAATCTTTCATTTTTGCAATACAAATTCAGTTCTTCATCTCTGCATCTTGGTTATTCTTGTTTTTTACTTCTCATTCTTTTCACTTGGAACGGAGGATTAAGGGATCAAGTTGTTTAATTGGAACCACTTAGATCTCCTAGGAGAATCTTCTTCATGTGGTCTATGGCTTCTTTCCTTTTTCCTTTAGCTTCACCTCTTATGGCTAGTGAGTAGTTTTCTTACTGAGGCGATGGGAGCAACCCCTTAGCCATGTGATGATTAGATCGAAGTTTTACACTAATTTTTAGATAAATGGCTTTTAATTTGGATATCGACGATTTTAACGAAGTGATCTCTCATTTTCATCATTTGTTAATATTGGCAGATACAACCATGGAACCCAAGATTTAGAACAACCAAATTGATTTCATGGGAATTTGGATGAGACCTCGGAAAAGCCCCCATTAGGATGATTGAACTAAGATCTGTGAACGCCAGGACTAATGGGTTCATGGGGAGTTTATTTTTTGTGAATCATTTATGAATGTTTCACATACCTTCCTTTATCTTTCTTATCATGTTATTTATTTGGTCTCATTTCACATCAGCTAGGGTGGTTAAATCCCTTAGCTTTGGTATTTCTTTATTTTGATTAGTTGATCTTTAATTAAACATCTTTATTTTTTGTTTTAGTTTAAACAAACTCTCAAAACTCATTTGACTTTTTTTCTCACAATTGGATTTGAAACTCAACCATGTTCATCGCCGTCTCTATTGATCGATACCTATCCATACTTTGTTGACTTGGTGCTTACACCAAGTTGATGACATGATTAGAAGGTTAAACTCTAGGAATTTTTCCTAGTGATTGTTGTGAGTTACAACGACATGCATCAACAGGTCAGATAGAACTTTTCCATTCTGACTGATTCTCTCCTTATTCTGCCTGTTAAATCATAAGAAAGATAGTTGTTGTTGAGTTTCCTTTGAATTAGTCTTATGGGAACATGAGAAACAAACACTTTAAAAAACCAGAGATACTAAGTCTTAGAACTTAAAAATAATATAAAACAAAAGTGCATACTACCTAATCTCAGTATTTGAATACCCTGGCCAGGTATTCAACTATTGAAGGCAAGGTAAGTATGGGACTCTTAGATTGCTATCTTCCTAATTACTATGATCAAGTAGTCATTTTGATACAATCTAAAGATTACAATGAAATAGGAAATGTAGCATAGAAATTCTTACCACCTTTTAAATTGTGATAAGATGGAACCTGAGATAATCTCAAACCAACTAATGGACAAAATAAGATGTTTAATATAAGAATCTCACTTAGTCATAAGTAAGTTTACTATTTTAATATTCCTTTTGTTGTTTTAATAAAAGTTTAATGAAGAGTTACAAGAGGAAGTACCTTTCTCTTTCTCTTTAGATTTCAAGGCCGAAATCCTTGTTAGAGGTTGATGACTTGTAACACCTCTAACATGGGTTCTGGGATAACCCTATTTGTTTTTCTTAATTAAGTTGTTTAAAAATCTTATATAATCCTTTGAGGTGTTTTACTAACATGTGACACACCTATGTTTCAAGTTTGATCCCGTTTGAATAATGTTTGTACAATATTTGCTTATTTTGGACCAGAGTGCAATTTACCCAAGATAAGGGGTTATCTTGTAATATGTCACATGTTGAGTGTCCCATTAGTTCTTTAGAATCATTAGGAGAGGATGATTCTATTGGGATCCTTGTGGATAGCTTAAGTTTCAAGTTGAGCCTGTGTGGATGATGATTGTGCTTTGTGTGCTAGTTTTGATGTAAATTACAAATTACCCAAAGTAAGAGGCTAATATGAAAATTACTATCTTTAGAGTTTCCCTTCTCTCTATTAGTATCATCAAGAGGAGAGAGAAATGAGGGGTTCTTTGTTTGAGTCTTAGGTGAGTGATAACACTCTTAATGGTGAAAGAACTAAAGAATGTTGAGTACCTTGATCCCTGAATAAGGTTGTGTCGAGTTATGAAGTGTATATGGGAGTGCCTATTAGTTTGGAAGACATAGAGGAAGCCTCATATCGATTTAGAAAATTTTCAAAAGTATTCATATTGGGATAATCACCTCAAGTACGGAAGCCTATAGGTTTAGAAGTTCCTTACAAAAGTTGTATCAGTTTGCATGAAAAGTGACACCGGGCCGTGATATCTTGTCAAGCAAGATACCCAATGGCTGATATCTCATCCTTGAATTATCCACAAGAGTTTTTCATGTCAAGATAATTGTGGATGCATGGAGTCACAAAGCATGGGCACGTGTCACCCAAGTGCATATGGTGATGACACTTCACATACACTCTCTCTCATGTGCCAAAACTATATAAGCCTCTCTTTTCACCTCCTAGTAAACATTTTGACCCTCGTATCATTCCTTTCTTGGTGGATGACCCTAGAATCTCAAGGATCAGGAGGAAGGTCGAGCATATTTCCTAAGGTGAACCCATGGTCATCTTCAACCTTGGATGTATTATGCTTCTCGTATCATGGCTTCTTCCTTTCTTTCTTTTCTCCTTCACCAAGTTTCTAACTATGATACATTGTTCTTGATGGAGGTGAATCTATATCCGAATCTTGGACCTTTGTATAGTCATATTCAACCTTGGGAACTTGAAGCTTTGGAGCTTAAAGCTCTTATGATTGATCTTGAGGATGATTATACAACTTAAACTCAACTTTATTATTATTCACCTTCTATCATGCAATACTTGGTTATTCCTCTTCTATTTCAACTTTCTTTGATTGAATGATGATTCTATGAGATCTAATGGATAAATGGGGTTGTTGTCCATGAACTAGAGTGTTAATGGATGAAGGGTAGGAGCTTGAAGATGATGGAATCCTCTTTTCACAAATCAATATAGGTTGCAAAACCCTAACCTGATACAAGGTTATATGAGGGGAAACTAATACATATGAGGTCCTAAACCATTACCAGTTTATTACATGTGAAGGACTATTGTTATTGCAGTTGTGTAGCTTATCACCTAAGGTTAAATATGAGGGTAGGATGTTATCTTGAAGATGACAAGTCGACACATACTCCAAGTGGTGAGTGGTCGTCATGACTTGTGGTGTTTAGACTGATAGGTTGAGGGTGCTAACCCATCATGCCCTAGAGGAGTTAAACCGATATGTTTTCTAAATTGGCATGCTTTGAGGGTGTTAGTCTGTCATGACCAGGATGGTATCTTTTGAGTTGATATACTTTTAGTGCTAGACCGTGACACCTTGGTTGAGCAAGAGGCCGACATGACAATGCCTTAATCTTAACAACCCATCACATTTAGTGTTTCCTGTAACACGTCAAGTAGTGTTTCCCGTCACACTTTAAGTAGTGTTACTCGTCACACCTTGGTCAACACACCAAGTTGTTAGTGTGGCCAATACACTGGAATGTGCTATGGCCGACACACATATGTTGATATGCATAGGGTGATACAAAGATGCATAAGGCAACATAAGTGTATATGCATAGGGTGATACAAGTAAGATGCCTTAGGGCGATACAAAGGGAAGTGTCATGGCCGACGCAAGTAGAGAGTGTCTAGGTCGACACAAGTAGATGTGTCTAGGCCGATAGACCTATATGAGTTTAGGACGACACATGAGGAGTATAATCAAGTTGATAGACTATGATGTAGTGAGATGAATACACTTTAATAAGTGTAGGTCTATACACCCTAAAGAGGGTCAAGTCAATATCACAAGTTAAAGTTGAATCCAATATCTTGATGAGGATTAGAGAGAAACTTATATCACTCGTGTTGATAATCAATTAATGATAATTGAAGTATGATTGACTACTTATGGAAATGAAATAGGCTCCTAGATGTGAGGAGTTATGAATTAGGGTTCGGTTTTTGAATATATGAGAAACCCTAACCCTAATCATGATAGGGTTCTAACTTGATTGAGGGATTTTTCTTTTATGACATGGTGTTGATATTTAAAGTGATATATCTTTTATCATGAGATCATAACCATGCAAGTATTATTAGATAATGAACATATCCAACTATGGGCTATGGTGATGTGATATTACATAGATTGCATGGGCCATGCGTGAGCCACGTGAGATACTTGTACAACAAGTACGAAGTTTATATGGGTCTTATGAACTAGAGATGGTTGTTGCCTAGTGAGAGGTGACATGATTCAATAATGAAAAAAGGGGATTGAAACCCTGTAGCATGTGATAATGATGATGAGATGAGATTCTCAGTAGTGTGTTTACATGATTGAAATCCCAAGACAATTGTGACAAAGTAACAAATATGTGTTACAATTGTTATGTGGTTTCTTGAAGGATGTACTACACTATTCTTTGTAGCATTTACTTAAAACTATAGGTTGTCCTAGCTATAGATCCATTTAGTGTCAGAACTTGTTGGATGATGAAATGAGTTTAACACGAAACACATATTATTAAATATGTACGAGTGTGTTGTTAATCATCTTCCTGCATCTGTAAAATAATTATGTGATATGGATGGCCATTAGTGAGCCAATCCCTTTCAATGGCCATTCATGAGCCAATTCTTTTATAATATGGATGGTCATGAGTGAGCCAATCCCATTCTTGAATAATGGCCATGCGTGAGCCAATCCTTTTATAACAATGACCATGAGTGACCCAATTCTTTATATATTAGAATGGCCATGAGTGAGCCATTTTATTTATCTGAATAGCCATGAGTGAGCTATTCTCTAGTGTTTTGACTTGTACCAATGTGGGCTAGTCGATTAAATAGTTGACTATATGTCACTATCAATAGTTGACTAACATGTCTCTGCATTGTCTCTCGTACTGACCGGGAGTTGTGGGTGAGGTCATGGAGTTTGGCTCTCCTTGGACCTTGTATGGCATTGTTGATGGCCCTTCGTAGGGGGCGGTTGGATTTGGGTAGTACAACTCAAATCCTCGGTGCATTAGTTAGGCCATAACACAAGATCTAGTGTATGTGCTTCATGTGAATGTGTGCTACATAAGTTGGAGCATTGTGCACCTAAGTATGTGCATAATTACAAGATTGATTATTAAAAGATTTAGTCATCTGTGTAACATATGTTTCTTGGGAATGGAATACAAAAATATTGAATGAGGCTACAATTGTATTTGTATGACATAATCAGTAGTTGTCATACATGTTGTTCATATTCCTTCCAAGTGATTACCTAATCTACTGCTTAGTCATAGTTATCTGAACGGATTAGTTATGATAATATTCAACATTGCTCATAAGATATGGTCAAATATGTTTTGTATAATGCAACTTTACTTCCTGTTCTAAATAACAGTATATATGTGATAATAATATTATTGGTGTAGGATTATATCTCATGCTGGGACTTTTGTCTCACTCTGTGGCTTCTACAACTTTTTAAGTGGACGTATACAAGGAAGCAAAGATCGTGTAAGCTGAGATAGGACAACAGTAGGAAGAAGGCCTGGAATTTTGAGGTAGTGTTTTATTAGTTTGTTGTTGTAGAAAGAAGTCCTATGTGTCATCCATGTAATCTCAGGTCCTTGAGGGGGTAGTCTCGCTATGGTTTCACGATGGATCTGAGTTTTTGATTAATATTTTGTTGTTGCTTATGGTTTACTCATGTACATATTTTGGTTAATAGTAAACTTGTGTTAGATAGAATAGTAATGCACCATGTTATATATATATATATATATATATATATATATATATATATATATATATATATATATATATATATATATATATATGACAGGCTTTGGGCCTTCTTGTAAAAAGTTTTTTGGCAATGGATCTTTATGGAAAATGGTTTTAATTTTTAGTAATTTCTGATAATCCACTGTTAATGGTTATTCCCGCGTGATTTTGTGTAATCTAGTTGTCGGTGTGATAATAGGTCTTTCAATCAAGGACAAATGGCTTGTTGAGCATGCTTGAATCAACAGAGAGAAGATTGAGAGAAGAGATTTTTCTTTTTCTGGAAACTTGCATACAAGGAATTTTGGAGAAGTGGAGCTTTTGAAAAAATACCTTGAAGATGAAAAGCTTGACGATGAGAGACTTGAGATGGTGGAGTTTGAAGATGAGGAGGTAGTACCTTTTCGATGACGACTAATGACCTAAGGTTAAAGACACTCCTTTTGAGGCTCGCCACACAAGGCTCACCATTGGAGCGACTAATATTACCCCAAATGCTTTGATACCACTTGAGATTTTTGAGAGAAATATGATCAGGGTTTGAGAGTTTCTAAGCATTTCATATTCATCATCTAGAGTCCATTATATACATGTGTTGATGACTATATTACAGTCAGCTAGCGAGATAAGAATTAGTTATAATACCCCTATTCTTGTTACAATACTTTGCACGAGACCCAACATATGCAGGATAGTACAATGTATAAAGCATCTAATTAGTCGAAAATTGGTGAGCTATCTTCAATTGTGGTCTTGAGGTAGTTGTAGCATTTACGTATAGATACTATATATAGGCTGATGGTTGCTTTTCTACTCTTTCACAAGTCATATAGTACAAGAATCGATAGTCCTTCATCTCCAATTTGATTTAGATATATCTTTTTTTCCTCGAAATTTTATTAGACGGATGGTTTCCCTCGTGGAATGTTGTATACATCACTTTTGACTTGCTGTCTACTAAACTATTGAGCTAATTGGCTGTACCACCGTCCATGTACTAGGGTGCAATCTAAACATGGTCATGCTTTTTTTTTATAAAGGGCGCCTGCCATTTTATTAAGTAATCAAATCGTATGCAACGAGTACAAGGATTCGATCATCAAACCCCTCTCGAACATTGAGAGGGTTAACAAAATGACAAGCGGGTGAGGCTAAGGCGTGGGCTACTCTATTGCCTTGCCTCCTAACAAAACAAAAATCAAAAGAAAGAAAACTAGAAGAGAGCTTAGTAATGTCCCGGGCGATGATGTGCTCGTAGCCGCGGCCGCCATATCCCTTACGAATGGCCTCCACCAGAAGGAGGCAGTCTGACTCCACAACCACTTCCGTATAATCCTTCCCAAGCGCGAACTGCATGCTTTTTAGAACAGCCATACCCTCTGCACTAAGCACCGAGTATGTCTGCTCCAATCGGCATTGGAAGGTCCACTGTAGCTGTCTGTGGTCGTCTCGTATGGCTACGCCGCAGCCACACTCTCCTGCTGAGCTGATGGAGGTGTCCATATTGATCTTAACGCAGCCCGAAGGAGGACGGCGCCAAGATTCGGATCCGGGCGGAGAAGGGTATCCTGCTGGTCCGCTCACCGCTGTCTGGTAACGTGCATGCTCCCTCACGAGGTCGATGAAGCTTGCTGCTAGGCCCAGTATGAAAGGAGGGTGATCGTCAAAGATGTATTTGTTCCGTGTCATCCACGTAGCCCATAGAAGAGCCGCTCCCTCCTCCTTTCGCCTACTGTCCACCTCGTCCAGGAGGCTGCTCACAAAGCTCCCTGTATCCTGAAAGTTCAGCTGTCCCGACCAGTCGAAATCTCCGGTAGACCAAACCTTCCGTGCTAACTCACAGTGAAGCAAAGCATGTGCCGTGTCCTCCCGATGTCCGCAATGATGGCAGCCATCACTCTGTGTCACATGTTTCCTCTACAGCTCTGTCATGGTGGGGAGAATGTTCCTCAGTGCTCTCCAGATGAAGTGTTTTAGCTTTAGCGGCCAACTTTCCTTACACAACCTCCCCCATATTTCCCCATCATCCCCCTCCCCTAAATCAGTGCCCGCCCTGATGAGGTGGTAGGCACTTCTGACAGAAAAAATCTCGTTGCTTTCCCTATCCCAGAAGAGGCTGTCCTTCGCACTCCACCGGGGAAGCGGAATGTTTAGGACAATCCTAGCTATGTGGCTGGGAAAGCATTCCTCCACCGCTTACCTCCTCCATTGTCCAGTCTCCATGCAAATCAAGTCACTCACCCATGTATACTCCTCCGGCCCGCTCACCAAATACGTGTGCACCGTGCCCCCAAGGTGGGGAACCCACCTCTCCCGGTAGATGTGAATGTCCCTCCCATCACCCACCCTCCATCTAACACCCTCCTTCACTTGTTGCAGTGCCCCCCAAATGCTTCTCCATGTATAGCTAGGACTGCCCCCCAACCTGGCGTGCAACACAGAAGATGACTTGTAGTACTTGGCCTTCAGAATCCGAGCAGCGAGAGAATCTCCATGGACTGCCAACCTCCATCCCTGCTTAGCTAACAACGCCTGGTTGAAAGCCTTCAGGTCCCTAAACCCCATCCCGCCTCCCTTCTTTGGTCTGCACAATCTCTCCCAGCTCATCCAATGGATTTTCCTCTCCCCCTCCTTCGCTCCCCACCAGAACCTCACCATCATCGCCTGAATCTCATCAATCAGACCCTCCGGTATCCTGAATATGCTCATAATATACGTGGGAATAGCTTGGATGACCGCCTTGATCAACACCTCCTTCCCCGGCCTAGACAGAAATTTTTCCTTCCACCCCTGCACCTTTTTCCACACTCTCCTTTATGGCAGCGAAGACAACTTTCTTAGACCTCCCTATGGCCGTAGGGAGTCCAAGATACTTCTCATGCATGTCCACCTCCCTAACCTGCAGTCGGTTTTTAATCAATTCCCGCCTTTCCTCCGCTACGTTTGCACTGAAGGAAACCTCTGTCTTCTCATAGTTAATTTTCTGCCCATATGCCCTCTCGTATTAGCTGAAGATATCAGCTAAAGCGGAGCATTCTTCAGAGGTTTCCCGTGTGAAAACGATACTATCATCTGCGAAGAACAGGTGAGTGACACGTGGTGCCCGTCTACAGATTCTAGTCCCATAAATAACGTTTTCCTATACTGCTTTGGAAAGAGAAAAAGAGAGTGCTTCAGCGCAAAAAAGAAAGAGATAGGGGGAGATAGGATCACCTTGGCGAAGACCTCTTGCCGAGGTTGCAGCACCTCTCCTTTTGCCATTGATGATGAACTTGTGGGAAACGCTAGAGACGCACTCCATCACCTTATTCCTCAAGATGTCCGGGAATCTCATTTTCCTCATCACCTTCTCTAGGAACGCCCACTCCACCCGATCATAAGCCTTACTCATATCCAGCTTAAGCGCTATCGTACCTTCTCTGTCTTTTTTCTTGTGCTTCATAGTATTGAACATCTCATAGGCCACAAGAGCGTTGTCCGTAATCATTCTACCCCGGATAAAGGCACTTTGGTTCTCAGAAATGATATCATTCATCAACGGTTTGATCCTGCTCGCCAACACCTTAGTAATGATCTTATAAGACACGTTGCAGAGGCTGATAGGACGAAACTCAGTAATTCGGACCGGGCTGTTTATTTTTGGAATCAGAACTATATCCGTGTTATTAATATCCTCCAAGATCTCCTCCCCTCTCCACCATCTATCAATAAAAGACAGCAAGCTAGACTTGATTACCCCCCAGAACTTTCGGTAGAAGATAGCTTTCATCCCATCTGGCCCCGGGGCCTTGTTGGGGTGCATTTGATTAAGCACATTCCATACCTCCGCCTCCGTAGGGGTACGGTTCAGATCTGAAAAAGATGCCTCAGGAAGAACACGTGGCATATCTGCAATAAACTCCTCCATCCCGGATGGATCAGAACTGGCGAACAGTGAATTGAAATAAGAAACAATGATTTCAGCAATAGCATCCTGCTCCATGTGCCAATTCCCGTCCTCTTTGAAAAGCTCGTGGATCGTATTGCGCCTCTTCCTTTGACTAGCTTTGTGATGGAAGTACTTAGTATTTCTGTCACCGTCCCTCATTTCATTTGTCCTCGCCCTCGCTAGCCAATAGCTCTCCTCCAAGCGCTGAAGATCCTGCAGCTCTCCCTGGCAATGGCCTCACATGCCTCAAGCATATCATTGGATGGGGGCAGGTTCTGAGCACTAATTAACCTCTTTTCAGTTTCCACCACTCTCTTCTTTATGTTACCAAACTTCTCCTTAGCCCAAGAAGAAAGCTCCTCAGCGCAGAAATCTGTCTGCCCCTTGAGACCCAACGCCGCACTGCTGTCCCAAACCTGTTGGACCACCTCCTTGCACTCCGGGGAATCTGTCATGCTTATTAGTCTATTCACTAGGATGTTCTCTATCTTGGTAAACAAAGTTTCCAAATCATAGAGGATAAATTGGGGCGAATAAATTTGCAAGGAAGAATAAGTGGAAATAGATTTCCACTAGGCATTTTGACTCAACTGGTAAGGCGGGATGCTTTATACCAATATTTATAGACTCTCTTTCACGGTAGTAACAGAAATGAACCTCTCCTTGCGTCGACAAAATTATTAAAAAAATGTGGAGTTATATTTGAAAATTTAATCTGAGGTGGAAACGTTACATCGGGTTTCCCTCGACAAGGAAAACAGAAAATCTGTACTGTTACTAGTATTATAGCAATTATAATGCTTGAATATCAGTAAATCATGGACAACTTCGGCCTTAATACAAAGGTTAATGTTACAGTCCCACATACTTGATAAGTACAACAATTTATGTGACTCCACTAAAACTACTTGGGTTTGCTAATTGTACTTGCTACTTCAATATAGTATATCCAGTATCAGCCATCAGAGAGGAGAAACACTCAGAATGGAACTTAAAATCTAGATTTCACATGGCAAGATATCAACAAAGCAATTAAGTCATACATTTATTGAGAATACGCCATAGCCTGCACAGATAATTTGATGTATAGTTATAGTGCATATCATACGATGGCAATTTTTTAAAATAGAAGACACACCTCAAAATAAAGAGATGGATGGCCATGAGATGCTGCTGTTATCACTGAAAATACGTTGAATATTCAGAACTTAATATAAACTCGAACTATCCAACTTGGGAGGAACTGTTCAACGCATAGCCAGCAAAAAGATAGCGCGATTTGTGAATTTTCAACACCTAAATGTAGAACCACAATGCTTCTAGTTACATAAAGTGCTTCCGGGCCAGCGTCAGCTCACCAATATCAACATACGAGTGTGGTATAAGTGTGTAATAAAAAATTTGCGTTATGAAGGAATTCATCGGAATGAGAGGTAGGAGGCAAAATTTTCTTCCTACACATGATCAGGAACTCACTTCAGATGAATTTTCTACTTTTACTTTTGGCATTCAGCTGACATTTCGTAGTAGAGGTGATGATGAGGAATAGGGCATGCTGGATGAAATTTGATTCCCTGCAATGTAGGCTTCTTCAGCTGATTCATACATAGATTTCTGCGTGCTACGTAGCTTATTGAGTTCTGCTGATATTTCCCTCATACAAGGCCGCTCTACACCTTTAGCCCTTAGGCACTGGCTTGTTAGATTACCTATCACTCGTAACTGGACGGGCTCTCCTTCATTTTTTACTCGGGGTTCCAATACCTCAAAAAATCTGTCCTCCATTGACGCTATAAAATGACTTGCAAGATTAATAGTTTCGTCATTTCTGGTAAACATTGGCAGCTTCCCTGTTAACAACTCTGCAAGGATGACCCCAAAACTATATACATCACTCTTGCTTGTTAGCTGGCCAGTCTCGAAACTTTCAGGGTCTATATATCCCCAAGTGCCCTGAAGAATGGTGGTCTCTTCAAATTCACCGAAAGGAACAATCTTAGAAATTCCAAAGTCTGATACCTTCACATTATAATCTTCATCAAGTAGTATATTTGAGGATTTGATGTCTCTGTGTACAATAGGTTGTAATGCAAAAGAATGCAAATAGTTTATTGCATCAGCAATTTCTACTGAAATTCTCAACCGTGCTTGCCATGATAGTGAGGAAGCTCTCTCTAGGTTATGAAGATGGTAAAACAAAGTCCCATTTGGAATGTACTCGTAAACTAGTAATGGGACTTGAGAATCTAGACAACAACCTAAAATTGTTACCACATTCCTATGTTTGATTTGAGAAAGTATGACAATTTCATTGATGAATTGCTCAACTTGTCCTTCTTCTTCTATTTTTGATTTTTTGATTGCAACAAGAGTCTTGTCGGGCAGTTTTCCTTTATACACTGTTCCAAATCCTCCTTTCCCTATGATTCTTCTTTTACTATAATTATTTGTTGCCTTCATGAGATCCTCTTCAGTGAATATTTTTGCAATTTGTGTTGTATTATTATGTGATAGGATAATATTTCTCATAATCCGACCCCCATTCTGCTCGAAGAATTTCTCCCTCAACCTAATTAAGTTCCTTTTCTTTATGAAGCCATATAGAGAAAACGAAATAAGCAATAACAACAAGAAACCAAATCCAGAACCTGTTGAACAAAATAAATAAATAAATAGACTAGCCATATATAATTAATCAAGATGAGAAACAAAATATAAAAAGCTTCTTACTCAATATAATCTCTAATAGTGGAACTCTCTTCGAATTCCTAATGCATTTTGTTCCGTTTGTGTGGCCATCACCATAGGTGCCCGTTGGGCAAGAACATGTAAAGTTCCCAACCATATTTGTACAAATGTGCGAGCAGGTATTCAGAATACGATCTTGACATTCATTGATATCTGAAAATTTGACAAAAAAAACATGATAAATCTTTCAACATAACCATTTATCTTGAAATTTCTATTTGGCCCTCACGTATTATAAACAAGATATCTCTATATCGTATAAGAATCAAATATGTACCACATAAATTGATTCATTATTGTGCTTAACTAATATTTCTATTCACACAAATATAAGATCAAATACAAGTTCCAAAATCACTACAATATATTCATAAAACATTCATTAGTATTCAATGGATTTCTAATCTTAAACTCTGTTGTAGGTTTATGACCAAGTTTATTGTTTTGTTCACTCGTTTTTTGTGTGACTGGACAAAACAATGAACTTGGTGCACCCAAAGGAAAGTATAACATTGGAAATCCATAGAACAATCTAGTAACTTTCTTCTTCTATCAATACCGCATCAGATCCATCATACTAAACTAAATTATGCAAGAAATAATGATGCTATTTAGTAATAAACTTAGTGGAAAAATCGGAACTGCTATGTTGTCAAAAGTTATTATTAACAAGAAGCAAAATTAATGTCACTACATAATATGTCCATCTAGGGTTTAATCTCATGCTTTTCATATATTGATTTTTTCTCTCCTTTGGTGATTACAATGCATTATCACTTTCCCATCACCATAGTTCCATATGTGTCAATTGAATAGCATTTTGCTTCATGCTTAATTCCTTTTTGATGTGTGGAGGTATTAGTATGAGTATCTGGAGGTCATATGTTTTAGGTCCACTTGCATCATAACCAACTCCGTCTCCTAGCACAATAGAACAGATGTTGCTATTTTGATATGAGATATAACCATGGTGTAATATACTGACCCTTAGGGTCTGTTAACAACTTAATTTTTGTTTGTATATAAGAAAAGATTTTGATTTATATATTGAAACCTACCCAAATGAATGGTTAATAAAAAAATGAATAAAGTCACTTTGAGAGATGTATAATAAAGATCAAAAACCAAAGTAGTGGCACCCAAGTGGTTGAGAGAGTGGATTGGTAAGAGCAACTCTTGAGTTCAAACCACAACAGGGACATGATGAATGCTTTCTCTATATATTTTTAAAGAAAAGAGATGAAAAAAATAAATTGAAGTGATGTATGTAGATTTTACTTGACCATTTAAGTAAGAGTGAGATTATTGCAATATTTGCGTCCAATGGTAGGAGAAATTATATGTTAAGTTGGAAATATTTTGACAATATAAAAATAACTTTTGATTAGTTGGTCAGTTTTTGTAAAGGATATAAGGAATAATGTATTCCTTGTTGGGACCATTAGTAATACCATCAACTCTTTTCCTTTTTAGTCAAAAGATAATTCACATCATAAGGTAACACCATTCAAAGTTTTGTGATTTGGAATATCATTTTGGTAGATATGAAATTTAAAAGAATGAGGTATTCTTTGTCAATATTAATGATTGATTGGTAGCTTTGACCATTATAGACGTTTACAAGGATTGGTGTAACAAATGAGGCAACTAATGAATGAATTAAGATTTATATCGGAAAGTAATTAATATATGAGTTGGTTGTGAGAACTTTTGTTTGTTGACTTATCAATCAAAAGGAAGAAGACCAAAATGGGAATACAATGTGACCATATTCATTGGCAAGACCACTAGTTTAGGTAAATATATCCTTGACTATTTTATAGGAATCTCTCTACCGCCATTTTCACTGTGAGGTGAATAAGGGAACAACAGCCTAGTGAGTGGTGCTTGACTGCAATCGGAAACTCTATATATATTAGCAAAACTAGTTTGTTGATTGATTACTGCCAATGTGGATATGTAACTGAAAAACTAGAATCAACATTCTAGATGTTTTTGGACCAGTATTCTGTAATGAATCAACACAACACTTTTCAACAAACATTCTCTATGCCTCCCCAACCTCCAATAATTAGGCAAGAAATTGTCAAGCCATCTCCTATAGATACTCTTTACAGGAGGAACTCAAGGTATGAACAGATCATAACATTGTATAAAGGATTCAGGGCCTAGAGGTGAGGGAAGTATTATATAGTTAATCTTTCATTTTAGGGTCACCTTTCACATATCCAATGAGCCTCACCTTTCTATTGGACTAGAATGGGGTGTGAGAAGGTAATTTGGTATTTGTGGCCACAGATAAGCGACGAGTTCATGAGGATGAAGTTTTTGCAAGATTCAAAATTGAAAAAAAAAGGTAGGGGACAAAATCCCAATTTGGTAGCAAGAGCCATGACTTCCAAACCACATGGGAAATTGGTAGGGATCCATAGCGAGATCATTGGTTGGTTGGATGGAGTATGATGTTGTGAAGGTGCAAAGACTAGAGGCCAGGATCCTGACACGTACTTAGGTTGCAATCCCTCAATGGCTGGAGATGATGGTGGAAGGAGTATGTGGACAGGAGGCCAGGTGAAGGAGAATAGTTGCATCTTGGGACCCTTTACATGAGAGATGTGATGGAGCAGGGTCTCAGTTAATAGAGTCTAATATGGACTCGATCAATGCCCCTGGTGCAACCTAATTGACTAAAACCCTATTTGATGACAAGGTACAACAAGGGCAAGCCCAACTAGAGCGAACCTAAGGGGACTAGGTGTTCCAATCAAAGGATGTATGGTGTTCTCTTAGACATAGAACAAGAATTGAACAATCCAGATTCATATACTTAAGGTAAATCTTCCTAAAACTTAGAAATGTTGGTATGTTCGATAATAGTGAATCAATATCTCATGTTGATATGTAAGATGAGACTTACACTGATATGACCTTACTTTTGGGGTTGGAGAGTTTTATGAACTTGTGTTTTGAGGAAGGAAGTTTTGTGTTTTAGGGAAGGTGGCACATCAAAAAGAACAAAAAATTCTTCCCTTTCTATCCAAGTCATTGGATCCATCATAGCTATAAATGTCAGTGAATAAAAGACAAAAAAGGGGATAAAGGTGATACCTTTGCGCATACTACTTGTTCAACAAGTAGATGTATCTTATGTCAATGAAGAACTTGATCCTCCAGATCTAGATCTAGAATGACCACTAAGAAATATGGATAGATCACCAATATATCTAGATTGTCCATTTAGAATCAACTTATTGTTGTCTTATAGAACATGTTCTTCAAGCCCCCACACGTATTCATCTACATCTAATTCATCTAGATGAAGGACGACGTGGTGGACCACTTTGGCCACTAAGTTGAAGAGGAATAAGAGTTGTCATCATTCTAGGTGTCCCAGAAATCCCTTTCTTATCCTATCTTTGGCAAAAATCTATAGGGTGGCTTCCTCTCTAAGAGAGAGAAGTTTGATGGTAAACTTGTCTCACAAGTTATCTCAAGAGTTGTGTCAAACCCTTTGGAGCATCCCTCCTTTATATAGAAAAGTCATGGGCTTGAAAGAACCTGATTCTAATCCCTTTATTAATCATAATAAAAAATAGTTCAATGCCAAAAAATCAAACTAGATTTGAGATTGCCCTATCTTGATAGATTTCTCAATATTAGTCCTTGATTTCCCAATCTCAAAAGAAGATCGGAAAATAACAAGAGTTTAGATCATTGAAGCTTTCCCTCTTGACTATGATCACTTGATCTTCGACGCAAATTTCCTAATTTCAGAAGTCCTATGGAAAACTCAATTGATCAATTGACAATAAATTGATTCATTGACCCAATCATCTAATCAGACAATCAAACATTTTGTTCACTTGATCTGAGAGTTAATTAGCCTATTTATTATTCATAACAATTCTAATCATATGTTTGATTCCAACTTTTCCCCCTTATGCATCCATATGCATTTCACCCAATAAGTTCCTAATTACGTTGGTAGTTATGTTAAAAAAACACATGAAAAGATTGGTGTCTAGCCACACGCCATTGCCAGCTAAGTAAAAGGAATGATTTAGAGAATAACTACAACCTAGAAATTCATGAATAATACCATTACCATATAATCCTTTTGTTACATATATCGCTTCCCTAATTGCAATGAAAAAGATATTTTAATGTTGGAAATTTGGACCGAATATGAGATCAGCCAATCTCGTTTATAGATTGTCTGGTCTCACACACTGATCACTCAATCTTAGAATTGGATTGGCCAATCATGAGGGTCCAGATCTAAACACCTAAAACTTTGCATGTTGAACTATGATCGCTCAATCTTAGGAGCAAATCACCCAATCTCAAAAGTCCAATGGAAAACTCAGTTGATCAATTGATAATCAGTTGATTAATTGAGACAATCATTTGATCATACATTCTGATTGCCCGATCTGATATTTAATTAGCATATTTATGACTTAGAACCATTCTAATCATATGTTTTGTTGCAAACTCCAACTTCCTTATGCATCCTTATGTGTGTGACCTAATAGGTTCCTAATTATGTTGGTAAGGATGTTTTTTTTGGTACATGTTGGTAAGGATGTTTAAAAACACAAGAAAATATTGGTGTATAGTCACACCATTGCTTCCCAAGTAAAAGGAATGAGTTTGAGAACAACTAGTTCTTGTACATTGATCAATATGTCCATAATTTTATAATCCCTTTGTCACATATATCCAGATTAAACTTGAGTCATGCAATGTCATCCTCTTAACATTCACTCTATGTTCCTTAACCCAAAGTAATCTATTCAAGATAATGTGAGCTCAATATCATATATTGACTCGCATGAGCATGTCCATGATTTTCATAGTCTCGCCTATCAAGTGGTTGAGGTAATTAATTCAAAGGAGGGGGAAAAATCATCTAGATAAATCACATAATTCCCCATGTGTCACAGCATACCCAACCACCTTTTTGGAAACTCATATTTAAGAGCACATTGGGCTAGTATCAAAGTACACAAAACAACATGTGTTACTATAGTGACTTCAGGCCTAAGGATCATAGTCACCACTATCACATTGATATATGACTTTGACATGTCATTACATGACATCCATATGTCTATCTCAATGTGATTCCTTCCAATATAACTTGTTCTCTAACAAGTACCCATGCATTTGAGTTGATATATGATATCATGGCTAACGAGGCATAGTCATCACTCATTGAACGTACTAGTCTTATAAATAATTGTTTTCCTATACTATCCATATTTAATAATTGACTAGGTACATAACAAGAATGAATACTCTTATTATACAAATGATCTCAATGTTTAGGCCCTTAACCTAAACCATATGTCATTGGGTAAAATATTTTTAGGAAATTATTAGGTTTGTTCATTGTCTCAATATTGAAACAAAAAAAAATTGGAATTTCATTTTATTAACAATAAAATAGAGTATAAAATATCCCTTTTACAATCATTACATGGTGGATCTTGGGCTATATAACCAACAATCTCCCACTTATACTAGAGCCAATCACTCATGAACCTAAGTTCAATCAATCTAACATGACCATCATGTTTTTATGTGGAAGTACTTTACTTAGAGGGTCAACAACATTATTTTCAGTTGGTACTATGCAAATCTTTATATCTCCTTAGTGTACCATGTCATATATGACATGGTAATGCATGAGTATGTGCTTGGAATGCTGATACAATCTAGGCTCGTTAGCTTGTGTGGTAGCTCCATTGCTGTCGCAATAAAGATCTACTATGTCTTTAATAGTTGGAACCACCTCAAGTTCACTAATGAATTTATTGATCCATGCTACTTCCTTTGTTGTACTTGAGGCAGTAATGTACTCGACCTCTATTGTAGAATCAGTCACATTATCCTACTTGGAACTTTTCCAGCTAACATTTGCACTGTTTAGGCCAAAAAAATCTAGATTGCGATTGATAATTGTGCTTGTTGGATTGGAAGCTTTCATCAGTATTATCATTTACAACTAACTCTTTCTCACCTCCATAAATTAGGAATTATCAAGTAGTTAAAGATGTTATTTATAGATATCTAGTGGCCATCACCTAAATATGAGTGCTACCTTCTCATCATGTTCAAAGCATACGGGACATATGGGTGTGTACATATAATTTCATACATGACAGATCTAATTGTTGAGGTACATGGAATCTTATCCATTAATGTCTGCTCTTCCAAAGAGATGGAACATTGATTTCTAACGAGACTTATTCCATGTGACATGAGTAAGTTTCCTCTCTTAGAATTATGCATTCTAAACCTCTTTAGCATGTAAATGTATGTACTTCGGTTGAGGCCAACAAGGCTTCTTGATCTATCTCTATAGATCTTCATTCCTAGAATATAGGAAACTTTACCTAAGTCCTTCATGGAGAAGGTATTACCCAACCATGTTTCAACCAATTGTAGAGTAGGTATGTCATTTCAGATCAATAGTATGTCATACACATACAATATTAGAAATACAATATGCTCCCACTAACCTTCTTGTAGAGACAAGGCTCATCTTCACTGAGACCAAAGTCAAATTGTTTGACTGTTTCATCAAAATGAAAATTCCAACTATGGGATGCTTGATTCAATCCATAGATTGACCTTTGCAGCTTACAGACTTTATTGTCTTCATTTTGGAGTGATAAAACCTTTTATGGATGTGTCATGTACACATCCTCTGGAAGATTCCAGTCAAGAAAAGCAATTTTAACGTCCATTTGCCAAATCGCATAGTCATGAGAAGCTACAATGGAAATCATGACCCTGTTGGATTTACCATGACAATTGATGAGAAAAGTTTTAACATAGTCAATACCTTGAACTTGTTTTAAACCTTTTGCAACCAATCTACCTTTGTAGGTTTGTACATTAACATCCATGTTGGTCTTCTTATTAAAGACCCATTTACAACTTATGGGTTTTACCCCTTTAGATGGATCCACCAAAGTCCATGCCTTTTTGGTAAACATGGAGTCTATCTCAAATCTCATGTCCTCAAGCAATTTCTCATAATGCAGTTCCTCTATAGCCTCATCGTAGGTAGTTGGATCATCATTTTTTTGGTGTTGGAATTGGATCATCATATTACCAACACGTTGTCTTCTTGATTCATGAGAAATCCATATCTCTCTAGATCACGAGGTGCCCTACTAGACCTTCAAGGTTCCTGTACTATGATAGGGACTTGAGGTTCCATGAAAATTTGTGGCTCCTCTTATTCCTTATCTAACTCCATAGATTCAATGTTACCTTATTGATCATGAACTTCTTCATGTTCAATTTTCCTCCTAATGGTTCCTCTATATCTAAAATGACGAGGAATATAACAGTTCTAACAACAAACACTTTGTTGTCAAATGGATTATAGAATTTGTAACCCTCAGTTTTCTTAGGGTACTCAACAAAGATATATTTATCTGATCCGGGTCCAAGCTTTTCATACAACTATTTCTTGACATAAGCTTCACAACCCTAAACTTTGATGAAAGATATGTTGGGATGTTTCCCATTCCATATCTAATATGGTGTCCTTTCTACGAGTTTTGGAGGTACTTGATTAAGTCTAAACACGATGGTTTTAAGAGAACCCTTGAAAAGGTAATTAGAAGATTAGCTAAAATCATCAGTGATCGTACTATATCCAACAAGGTGTTATTCCTTCTTTTTGATACACCATTATGTTGTGCTATTATAGTTGGAGTCCATAATGCCACAATTTCTAAGAAATTCCTCAAACTCTTTTCTAAGATATTCACTACCTCAATCTAATTGAAGTACTTTAGTTCTTTTGCCAATTTGATTTTTTACTTTATTAATGAATTCCTTGAACTTTTCAAAGGATTCTCATTTTTTTTATAAGATACACATATCAAAAATCACTAAAAGTGATTAAGTATTGATAACCACCTCTATCACTTGTCCTAAAACGTCCTTACACATCAGTATGTATGAATCCTATATGTCTCTCTTTCACTATTTCTTGACATAAGCTTCACAACCCTAAACTTTGATGAAAGATATGTTGGGATGCTTCCCATTCCATATCTCATATGGTGTCCTTTTGATGAGTTTTGGAGGTACTCAATTAAGTCTAAACATGGTGGTTTTAAGAGAACCCTTGAAAAGGTAATTAGAAGATTAGCTAAAATCATCAGTAATCGTACTATATCCAACAAGGTGTTATTCCTTCTTTTTGATACACCATTATGTTGTGCTATTATAGTTGGAATCCACAATGCCAAAATTTCTAATAAATTCCTCAAACTCTTTTCTAATATATTCACCACCCCGATCTAATTAAAATACTTTAGTTCTTTTGCCAGTTTGATTTTTTACTTTATTAATGAATTCCTTGAACTTTTCAAAGGATTCTCATTTTTGTTTTATAAGATACACATATCAAAAATCACTAAAAGTGATTAAGTATTGATAACCACCTCTATCACTTGTCCTAAAACATCCTTACACATCACTAAGTATGAATCCTATATGTCTCTCTCTCACTATTTCTTGACATAAGTTTTACAACCCTAAACTTTGATGAAAGATATGATGGGATGATTCCCATTCCATATCTCATATGGTGTCCTTTCGATGAGTTTTGGAGGTACTCGATTAAGTCTAAACATGGTGGTTTTAAGAGAACCCTTGAAAAGGTAATTAGAAGATTAGCTAAAATCATCAGTGATCATACTAAATCCAACAAGGTGTTATTCCTTCTTTTTGATACACCATTATGTTGTGCTATTATAGTTGGATTCCACAATGCCACAATTTCTAAGAAATTCCTCAAACTCTTTTCTAAGATATTCACCACCTCGATCTAATTGAAGTACTTTAGTTATTTTTCCAATTTGATTTTTTACTTTATTAATAAACTCCTTGAACTTTTCAAAGGATTCTCATTTTTGTTTTATAAGATACACATATCAAAAATCACTAAAAGTGATTAAGTATTGACAACCACCTCTATCACGTGTCCTAAAACGTCCTTACACATCAATATGTATGAATCATATATGTCTCTCTCTCACTATTTCTAGTGAAAGGTTCTTTTGTCATCTTGCCTAATAAACAACATATTAATGTCTTTGTTGATTCAAAATCAAAATAGTATAGATAACCATATTTATGGGGTCTAGAGATGCACTTATCATTTATTTTCCCTAATTGGTAGTGTTAAAGGTATCTTTTTCTTGAGTCAGTGAGTTTTAACTTCTTGTTATTTAAGCTATATACATGTGTCTCAAAATCTAATAAATAAGGGTTAGTTTGGTTGAGTGTAGTGGGTGTAGTTGTGTGAATTTGCAATATAAAAATATTTATCAATTTGTCATCCGATTACATCCTACTAAATAGGCCCTAAAGACCATAAGACATAGGGGAACTACCATAACATGTCTCATCTTTATAAATGGAAATATGACCATTATTTATTAGAAACTCATAACCAATCTCATCCACACAAGATATAGAAATAATGTTTTGGTTTATGGTGGGTACATAATATAAGTTATCTAGCTCTATTACAAGGCCACTAGGTAGAGATAAACAGAGGTGACTACTATGATGGCAGAAACTCTTGCTCCATTTGCAACACATAGTTCCACCTCCCCTTTGTTCAAAGGTCTGCTTGTAACGTCCCAAGATTTGAGGTCTCAAACAAAATGATCTTAAAAGGAATAATTGGAGTATTCATATCACCAAGGTGCACCTCCTTTTCAAGGAGCCCATCACTAAGAACTCTATGGTTAAGCTTGCTCAACCTGGAGTAGTACTAGGATGGGTGACCAGTCGAAAAGTGGATCTTAGCTTGTGTTGTGAGTGAGGTCAAAGCACACAATTAAGACCAGTGGTGGTTTGTGGGGCTAGTCATCATATCTGTAACTCTACTAGAGTATTGGGTAGTGGGTCTGAGCATTAAACTTCTTTTCAAATATTGAATATTTGAGCATATGTGAGATCCACATCTAGTATCTAATACCCATGATGAAGAATTAGATAAGTGTATTTCAATAACATATATACCTAAAATGGAGATCTCTTGCCCCTACTTCTTGTTCTTCAATTCCTCAAGGTAAATAGGGCAATTTCTCTTCCAATATCAAGCCTGGTGGAAATGATGATAATTGCCTCCCTTAGACACTCCTCCTTTTCTTTAATATCATAAGACTTTTGACTATCTTTAGAAACCTTTTTAAGTTTTCCTTTTCCCTTTATTTTCCTGTGTTGACCATCAACACAAATTTGGGCTTGTCTTCCATTTATTCCCCAATAGTGTTCAACATGCCAAGTAGCTCAGTAAATGGCTTCTCAAAATTATTCATGTTGTAATTCATGAGAAATTGCTTGTATTAATCTAGTAACAATTGTAAGATTACATTTGTGGTGAACTCTTAACCTAAAGGAATCCCAGTCTGGCAAGACTTTCCACATACCCAATTAACATGAGTACATGGGGTTCAACTGGATCACCTTCTTTCATGTTGCACTTAAATATGGTATTGGAAACATAATACCTCTTACCATTCTTATTCTTGATACATGTTCCTGAGATGTGTTATCATCTACATAACATTTGTATTATCATGTTGTTTCTGAAGCTCATGATTCATGGAGCAAAGTGTCAAACATTTGATATCCACAACATCATCAGAATGCTTCTTGTAAGCATCCCTTTCCTCTCTAGGAACATTTAGAGTTGGTTCATTAGGTATTGGCATGTCTAGGATACAGAGTTTACACTCATGAGTGAGAATAATTCTCAACGTCCTGAACCAGTCATTAAAGTTATTATCATTTTGTTTCTCTTTCTCATGATGGACCATAACAGAAATAGATTCTTATTAGTGTTTTCCATGTATCTACATAGATGCTATTTTGCATGAGTCAATTCATTAGAAAATTAATTTGGTTGATGGACTTAATTAGGAATTTCACTAATTTTTATACAAAACTGATACTACATGCCTATAGCGTCAGTTGGTAAAGTACAAACAACACTACTAGTCAAGTCTTTCCTATTAAGAAAAAACAATGGGACCCACTTTTAGTATAACGTTGGTTTTGTTGTGAAAATTCAACGTCTAAGATAGCTCGTGCAATTCAATTTTTCAGTGAAAAGAATTGATATATGGATATTACGTTGGTTATAAAATTTGATAAAAAAGGCTTTTTTGCCGAATAACTTTTGCCTCCAAAAAGACTCTATTGTTAGTTGTTCTCCATAAAAACCGACATCATAGGTAACGTCCAATGTGAAAGTTTTTACCTCAAAATATCTTGTGATGTCAGTTTTTTCTAAAAGAATCGATGAAAAAGGGTTCTCTTTGCATGACCCACAAAAACTCCCCCCAAATAGGATTATGTCATTAGTTTTTTACTAGAAACAGATGACATGTGTCTTAGTAAGGTTGTCTTTTTAACAGAGATAAGTACATGTGGCGTCAATTTTGATGAATAACTAACAATATAGAGTGAACTATGTCGTCACTTTTACTGGGCAACCAACGACGCATGTCTCAACAAGGTTGGTATTAATTGGGATAAGTAGATATGGTTTCCGTTTGTTGGTAGATAACCCACTACTAAAATATGGGCTTTTAGTGTAGGTTATTTGTGAAGGATCAATAGTGCTAAAAATGGTAGTTATTTATGAAGGCTCATCCTACACAATCAAGTAATTTGCCTTCAACTAAGATACGTGAATGCAAATGTATTAGTGAAGGCTTTTCAATCCTACTTAACTGCAATTATCCTTCACCCCAGATTTCCCACCAAATTTCTTGCCCCCCTAATTAGTAATCATAGACAATAATTAGTATACAAATTACCCATAATCATTCCCTCTCCTCGCACTGCCCTCCCTATTTTACGGTCCATCGCAGAAGAGCCATGTCTAGCACAGATAGGAGTGTTGCCTCCGACGTGATGAACTGAGATACCTTTGAAACTTCCTTTGTGATCTATCTTCCTCCATTCATCCTCATTTCATTGTCCTACATTGGCCAGAGTTTAGTTGATCGTCCCCTTCTCGTCAATTGTGGAAATCAAAACTGCCCTGGATCTTTGCCCAATACAAGAAGGAGAGTCATCACTAGCACTGGTGTGAGGAACAACAAGATGTGTTTGATAGTTGAAAGTGTGTTTATTAATTATTTAGCGATTTTTCAACATTTGGTTCAAAGTATATGGCTCGTGATGCTAAGTACCTTGATTAATACCTAAGTTGAATTATGAATGGGTGCTTGAGAAGCTCCCTTCCTGAATTGTCATGTCCCCTATTTGGTGGACAATGGTATGGTTCTCCTAGGTGTTGCTTCCCCGTATACTCATTTATTTATTAATGTGTCCCAATCTTTCTTCCCTTATTTACTTTTCCATTTTAAAGTTTCCAAGCGGGTCCTTTTCCTTTTCTGATTTCTTCTATTTCTTGTTATTTCTCCTTGGGTTCTTCCTTTTACTTCAATTGATCTTTCTAGTTACCTTCACTTATATGTTTTTTCAGTTTATCACTTCCTCCTCTTTATCAAAATATTCTGGTTCCTTGAATCTATTACTCAAAAATGGTGGATTTTCCTTCCCTAACTTTACTGTTGTAGTTTTTTGGGAATTCACTAGGCAAGAATGGATTATTTGAACCCAACCATGCACCATGGTTCCTTTGAATATTTGGTTTCCTCCATACATGATTGTCTATGTTGCACTATCTAGTTTAGTTATACAAATGTTAATAGACAATAGAAATGAGTATTGGCATGATTGCTCAAGGATGTCATATTGGTTATCCAATTTCCTTCTTGCAGACTAAGCCTAACGATGAAATTCATGCCCAACATATATTGAAATACACATGATAGAAGTTGGTGTTCCCATCACCATTCTTTATCCATTTTATATGGGCTCCATGTTTCCAATCCTCCTCTTTAACATCAACAAGATTCTTCAAATTGAATTGGGATATTTGAAAGAACCATCCAGTTCATCGTTGTCAATGAGGTTGACTTTCTCAGGCATTGTTGATATGCTTCTTTATAATATAACTTTATTCCTTTTTACTACTATGTAGATCTTGGAGTTTTAATCCATGATTGAATCTTTTATAGCATTGAGAGCCTTATTGAAGGATAGTATTCCATTCTTATAACTCTATTAAAATACTTTTAAGTCTTGGTTGTTCCATAATGAATGCATTCTAAACTATAATTCACTTCTTCGAGTATTAAAAGTGGTAATTAATATAATTTATGTTTGTAAGTAATGCACAATGTTGTTTTGTAAGTTCAATTTAGCTCTAGATCAAGGGAATCTCTGTCACGTTTCTCATAGGGGGTAATCTTTTGTCCCAATAAACCCATATCATTGAGACTTGTCTTCATTAACATTTCTTGGAAAAGTGAGGCGTCCATGATGTTAAATCTGACATTCCTCACTTCTTAGTAGAATTCTCCATATATTTGAAATTTCCCAATGCTATCCAAGGTTCTTGGACATGCTCTCCTACTTCACAGTTATTTCTCTATAGTTTCTTCTCATGTTGGGTTGGGGCACTCCTAAATTGCAAGAGAAGCATTTTATTATTCACTTGGAAATGAATAAATTGTTAGTGAATCACGAGGGTCTCAATCATGCATTCCTTCTCATTCCATATGATTTGGATCCCTCCTAATAAGTCTCTTTATTCTGGTTCATGATTACTACTAAACATCAAATTGCTGATAGTGTTGCACACTTTGTGAGCAAAGGTTCTTGACTCAACAATTATCAAGAGTTGTGGTTATATTTGTGTAGTAAACCTGACATTAAGCTTTTTTTATTTCTTTCTTGTTTATCACAGTTTGATCTTCAGACCTTAACTAACGACATCACCTAATATCAATACCTTGCCACTAGTCAAACATGCACATAATACGAAATCTAAACAAGATTGACATCATACAACTAATCTAACACACATATGCTTGTTAACCGGAATATGATTGATTGCATGAAACTGATGGACAATTTTCTAAATCAAATTGGTTCCCACATTAAATTAGATATTATCGTCCTTGGCATATCACATTGATAAAAAAACACATATTTTTCTCTCTCTTTTGATCCAGATCACATGTTCCTCTGCTTAGCCTGCAGCTCAGGCTCAACCACATAAGAGTTGAGAGACCTTTGAGCATTGCCTTTAGAGGTATAATCAGAACACAAAAAATACTCCAACTTTTAGCTTGTTCTATATTCATTCCTATGCATGATGGATGAAACCAATCTTTACATCCTTTAGATTGGACCATGAGGTCATATGGGTTGTATGACATCTCACACTTGTTGTGCACAACAACACACTACATAATGACCCAGAAAGTCATTTTCATATACAGAAATGGCCTCCCCCCAGCTTCCAATTGTTGCCTCCTCCTTCGAGTTCATATCAATATTAATATATATTACATTTGAGAATGCATGATCATTCTGAGTTTTTGTTTTCCCTCTAGGAGTTGGATAGGTATTTTGACCTTGTAGGTGTCATGGCCTATGATCAGAATATGGAACCAAGGGTAAGCTCTGGAGAAACAATACTATATCTAGAATGGATTAAATCTCCATATACTTCATGTGTGCCTAGGAACGGATATACACTCAGGTAGTACTAGGTTTTGGTAAGGTTGTGCAAAAACACATTTTGTCAAGTACGATGCATGTTAGTTTTTTTCCAAGATTGTTGAAAAGTTTTACTTACTATAGGTCATACACAGTGATAGGTTGGGGTCTTGATGGAAAAACTTGTCTTTTGGTTAAGAGATTGGTTAAATGAAATATAGAATGTATCAAGATTGTCAAGAATTCATTGCAATTTGCAAATTTCATCATTGGTCCATTGATTTTCCAATATTGAGTATTAATCAGTTTAGTATACAGTAGTAAATGCTTATGTATAACATGCTTATGTGGTGATTTAAATTTTTCTTGATCACTTAATCGCATTTAGATTGGTTATACAAGTTCGTTTTGTGTTTTTAATGTATATAAGACGTCTGCATTTCATGTTGAATTTCCATAGTTTTCTCATTTGTATGTTGTGAAATTTCTAGTTTTAGCATTTATGTGATGGTCATAGCTTTCCCTTGTGCTCTTAGCCTTGCATCTCTAAGAATTTATGAATGCTTATAAATAACATTTAGTCTCTCTAGATGTAACATATTAATTTAATGTATAATGAATTTGGCTTTTGGCTTCTGAAATTTATAAATCAAAGTTTGAGTAATTCTTTTGCCTATCTTGTAGGCTTAAACTTTCTGGACAATCTTCTTCATTATGATCACCAAGACAACCTCACAGATCGTGAAGGCATGATATTATAGCCTAGTTTTCTTACTATGTTTCTTTTTTTATTCAAATTGGTTTTAATCATACGGACGGTGTTTTACTAAATATTGTGCAGAGCTTTCGTAAAAAAAAGAACATGTTATGTGTTGGCGTGTCTCAATTGGAAGAACAATAACATTTCTATACCAAATCCATATATGTTGTAAAGGATTGAGAGAAGTTGACTCCAACAAATTCTTTGGTGGTTGGAGGACAATAGTTCATAGGAGTCTAAGCATCCTCTTAACATACTCAAAGATGTCCATTGGCTAAATGAGTGACAAATGTTGGAATGTAAACATTTTTATGAGTGAAATTTGTATCAATTAAAGGGAAAACGTCCATATCCTCCCCTATGTGATAAACAATTTTTATATGTGAAATAGAAACTGGAATTCCTTAAACGAGTGACTTGTTATGGTTTTCGTGTCTTATTAACTAAATAAGTTCATTTAACTATCACTTGATTCTCATAAAAAATCACAAAGATATTATATAATAATGTATAATATATTTGAAGGCCCTAAAATCTCATTGAGATAAACAAAATAGGTACCTCGCAAATGAATTTTACGGACTAGTAGGTATATTTGTGAAGGCCCTCGAACCTCATTAGAAGTTGTGAAACTAGCATTCACAAATGTATTTGGGAGGCCAATAAGTGTTTTTGTGAAGGCCAAATAGTCCTTCAAAACAATATTTGTGAAGGACATGATCTCTCATCATTTTATTTATGAAGGGACTTTTAGAGTAGGACCTTTTGTGAAGGACTTCCCTTCAGCTGAATTTTTTATGAAGGATTCAATATACACTTGTGAAGGAGTCACCTTCACTAGGACCTCTCTTTTAATAGTGGCTGATGATAGAGAATGAACTATGGCATCGGTTTTTCTCTGCCAACCAACGAGTAAGTAATTAGTCATCAGTTTCTACTAGCAAAAGATGACCAAGATCCACTTAGTAGCACTCGTGAATTTTTTTCCCATTCTCTATTTCATCGCCCTAATAGCTCTCTTTTCTCTAGAAATCATGCTCTTCTCGACAGCAATCACTACCTGTGTTGACCATTGTTGTCATCATCATCCCCATGTTGACCATGTTTCCTGGAGTTGTCATCATCGTCAACGTTGTGCTTTGTTACCATTGTCACTGTCGGTGTTGTTGTGCTACTTCTCTTCTACTAATGCTATTGTGTTGCTTCTGATCTTGGTGTTTCTTAGACTGTCGACAATCATTTCACTTTTTTTTTATCCTACTGTTGTGCTGCTTGGATCGTCGACCACCGGTACTACTATTGTTGCTTCTCTATTGCTCATCACTCCACGACCACCTTATTCCAGTGAAGTAGTTTCTTTGTTTTGTTGTAATTGTTGATTTGTTATGAAAATGCATGTGTTATATTAAGTCATTGAATTATAAATTTTATTATGATTTTCTATAAAAATGCATGTATTGTGTATTATGCTAGGTCACTAACTTCTAATTGTATATCTAATTATAATTTAAATGTATGATTAGGAAAATGCATGAATGGTTTTTCGTTTGGTTTGTGTTTGAATATTGTCTAGGTTGTGTAAATAGAATATGCCTATCTTAATGTATATTTATTGCACCTATGATATGAATGATGACACTAAGATCATAGGTATATAAATGACAACATTATTTGTTGGCCTAAAAACCCAACCAAGATATACTCATTAGGATTAGATCTTGGATAGTCCTCATTTTGAGATTGTTCTTGAATACTTAATCTCACTTAGGATGTAAGTGTATGATGTGTATTTGGTTTTCAAGATGTTTCATCAGCACTTCCTCATTTGTTCTCTATGTACATATGTAGGTGGGTATTTGCCCATCTACATCAATGTACTTGGAGAACTGTGGGGAAATGTTGTCAAAATTTTCATGAAAACTAAATGCACATTATACACTTACTAGTGAGATTAGGTTTTCAAGAATGAATAGGCGGTACACATTTATTACTAAGCCCTAAACTCTCATTTGTAAATCCTAAACCTTAAACCCTAATTTGTAAACCCTAAATCTTAAACCTTAAATGATAATCCCTAAGCTCTAAGTACATGATTCGATACTTATTTTCTCTATAATCATAGAATGGATAATCATGGATGTCCATTTCAAATCACTACAGTCTAGAGTTTATTATTGGTCTTAATCAGTTTATAAGATTTATGGAGGAACATAGGAAACAACCTTGAGATAGGTACTATTATCCATGTAAGAATTGATATAACAACTTGAAAGTCAGAACTATTGACAAAATGAAAAGTGATGTCATGTGAAACATGATTATATAGGGCTATACAGAATGGTATTGGAATGGAGAGATTCCTACTATGAGATCAATATATGTCAATAGAAATATTTGTGTTGAAGAAGAAATTTTTGATGATATGGATGTGAGCGAACCGATTCTAATAGACATGGTTGATGTGATGCTAGATAGTTGTCAGGTAAATCTTACTGATCCACCTTCCTTATTTACAAATATTATACATGATGTTGAGTGACTATTATAATTAGGTTGTACTAAGTTTACAAAGCTAAGCTTTATGTTGAGATTGTATACTCTAAAGGCTAACAATAGATGGAGTGAAAAAACCTTCATGTCTCTATTGTTTTGTTGAAAGAAATTCTTCTTGAAGGAAAAAAGCTTCCAATCGCAACATACAAATTAAAGAGAATGTTGTGCCCAATAGGAATGAAGGCTAATAAGATACATGAATGCAAAAATCTTTGTATGTTATTTCAAAAGGTCTATGCCAATTTGAAAGATCATCTAAATGTGGGGCGCCAAGGTACAAAATGATGACTTCGAGTAAATCCAAAAATGGCTCTCCTACAAAGGTAATGTGGTATCTACCTATAATACTATAGTTCCAATGCTTGTTCGGAAATACCATGGATGCACACAATTTATCTTGGCATGAAAAGGTAAAGAAAAATAACAATGGGATGCTACAACATGTGTCTTATTCCCAACAATGGAAGAAAATTGATTTCTTGTACCCTAAATTCAGTGAAGAAGTAAGGAATCTAATACTTGGGCTTTGTACTAATGGGATGATCCATATGGCACATTAAGCAGCCAACATAGCACTTGGCTTGTTATGAGTGTTATAAATAGTCATCCTCCCTAGTTGTGTATGAAAAATAAGTATGTGATGTTATCCATGTTGATAGCAGACCTCAAACAACCTGGCAATGATACTGATATTTTCTTTGACATTTGATTGATGACTTAAAGAAACTCTGTAGAAGGTGTGATGACCTATGATGCTTTGCATAAAGTGACATTTTGTTTGTATGTTATGTTGTTTTTCACTATAAATGACTTTCCATCATATGAAATTTGTCTTGATACATCATAAAAGGATCCAAAGCATGCCCTATATGTGAGGAGAATATTGATCCAATATGAATAAAACATGGTTGTAAGATTTTATATGTTGTTCATCGAAGGTTTATTCTAAAAGTGCATCCTTATTGAAGGTTGCGTAAAGCATTCAATGGATCAACTGAGGAACACAATGCTCCTAAACCTATATTAAGGTAGGTTGTTCGTGAAAGAGTAAAAGACTTTGTCAATACATTTGGTAAGAGATCATAATGTACTATTCCCACACAGAGTGACAAATCTTTATTCAAGAAAAGGTCAATATTCTGGTGTCTTCTTTATTGGAGTTCTTTAGCAGTTAGTCATTGTATCGATGTCACATATGTTGAGAAAAATGTATCTAATAGCGTCATTGGTACTATGTTGAATATACCAGGTAAGACTAAAGACGACATCAATTCCTAAATGGACCTACGTGAAATGGGTATAAGGAAATAATTAACAACAAAAGTTAGCAGTTATCACGTTGTCTAGATAGGAGAAGAAGACTTTTGTGAATGCTTGATAAATGTTAATGTACCACACAGATACTCTTAAAATACTCATAGATTGGTAACATTGCAGTATCTGAAGTTGATACGTCTTAAATCTCATGATTGTCACACTCTAATGTAACAATTATTTCCCATGGCTATTCAATATATACTACCAAAACATGTAATGTTTGCAATCCTAGGCTTTATTTCTTCTTCAACACTCTATTCAGTAAAGTCATTGATATTGAGAATCTTGATAAGTTTCAAAGAGAAGTGGTTGTTACCCTATGCCACCTTGAGATGTGTTTTCCTCCATTCTTTGAAATCTGATATGCCTTGTTGTCCATTTAACTAGGAAAGTGAAATTGTTGGGTCTGATTTTCTTGCATTAGATGTATCCTTTTGATTGGTGCATGAGTGTTTTTAAAGGTGATGTTTGAAACTGTTATCGCCTAAAGGGAGTATTATAGAGAGTTATGTGTCTAGGGAGGTTATGGATTTTTACAATGAAGTTAGCTCCTTCCAACAAAAAGAATATTGATCCCTATTCCAGCAAAGGGACTTTAGGAGCACAAGTGAAAGTAATTTGTGAGTTCTGGGTGTAAGAACACTTGTATGTTTACAAAACATCGATAAAGTGGGTATTTATATCACCGAACATACCAATTTTATCAAGACAAAATATCATCGAGCCAGTTAGATGTGGCTTGCTAGAGAGCATAATAGAACATTTATTAGGTGGTTTGAAGATAAAGTCTTTCATCAAATATGTCAAACATCAAATAATGTTGTTGAAAATATCAAATGACTCATCTTTAAACCAAAAATAAATGTTATGTCTTACGAAGGGTTTGACATAAATGGATTTTCATATTACACAAAATGCCAACATGATAAGAATGTCATCCAAAATAGTGGGGTCACCCATCAAGCGTCTTAATTTTATTTTTAACACAAAAGATAAGAGTCCACATGAAAATAGAATGTCTTATTACAGTGTCATTGAAGACATATGGGAGTTTGACGAAACAGATTTCAAAGTTCCTAATTTTATGTGTAATTGGGTTGATAACACCAAAGGAGTTGTAGTGGATGAATTGGGTTTCAAATTAGTGAATTTTGAAAATATTGGTGAGAAGGGTGAACAATTCATAATACCATCACAAGCAAAGCAATTATTCTACATTGATTATCCTACAAATAGAATATCGCATGTTGTCCTTCATGGGAAAAGATAGTTCTTTGCAAATCCTACAGATGAGGAAAAGTACTGTGACAAGTATGATGACTCCATTCCATTCTCATTTTTCTTACCAAAACCAAATGTTGAATCTAACACTGACTTATACATGTGTGAAGATCACACAAAATGAATATTAATTGATCAAAGATCTAACCAATAATATAGTCATGTATTTTATTTTTAAAATTCTAGATGTGCATTTTACATTCTTTATTACAATTATATATGTTTCATATGCTACATGTACATTTTACATTTTCTCATATATACTTTATTATTTGACTATATTTAATATGAAATTTTTTAGATGACATCTGACCATGAGGATGAGCACCATGATGATGTAAAAGGTGAGGTTGTGTCCGATGTAAGTTGTATTATTTTATTACATAGATGTGCATTTAACATTCTATATCACAATTATATAAGGTATATTTTTTTATCACTTATGTGTTTCATGAAAATTTTAGGATGAGCGTCGTGAGGATGTGCACCATGAGGATGTGCACCCTGAGGATGTTGTTGACATTGCATATGAGTAACATGATCATGCATGTAAAAGAGGTCACCTTGATGAACACATTAGTAGCACAAAGGAGTAAAGGACCAGAGCTGGCCTTTGTCTTTGATGATGTAGGAAATCGTATTGGGAAGAAATACAATACTTTCACCCAATATCTAGGGGTTATTACTTGTAGCAAAGTGAATATAAAAATAGAATCTTTTCATAAAGTTGATCCTTTCACGAAACACAACATATGGAAGGACACAGTTGTGAGATATTCTGATTTTTTTTAAGATATTTATAATTCTATTTATAAAAATATGCCATTAAGTATATGAAATCTTAAAGAGAAGTTTTGACGTTGTTGAAAAATAATATCATAAAAGGAGGTGCAACACTTTGGGAGGATATGAAGGAATTATAGAACAAATATGATAGGAGAATACATAATGTAAGAAAGGCGTGTAAAGAATGTGTAGAACTACAACTTAGATCTAGGTGGCTAGCAAGGTGTCTCCAATAGAGACTTCAAATGTCTTCTTTTGAGCAGTCTACTCCTATGTATGTTGAGTCTTCTACTGCTCATGCACCTTTACTTCACCACGTGGAGTGGATAGGTATGAGGACAAACTGATCTAGAGAAATACCCAACCCCACAACCGCTAATGTGGCTGCACAAATGGTAGAATTCAAATTGAAGAGTGTAAGCTCATTTTTACCTTGATTGTTATATTTTACTAACCAATCACTATTGATGATGAATAGAGGGATCTCTACAAGAAAATAAATGAAGGCAAGTTCATCCATGAGGGGAAAAGTGATGAATTGCAGTTTCTCTAGGTACTCTAGATAATCCTAGCCGTGTTAGGGTTGTTGGGTCTAGTGTCGGTATAAGATTCTTTCTTGGGTCATCAGAGAAGCGCAAAGTTGTAAAAAAAAGGATTGTCACAAGAGCAGGTGCAAGACATGATTGTAAAGGGAATATAGGACACAATAAGACAATATTAGACCTCTTAGTCTCAAGTCTGACTAAAACGCCTAATTTTTGGCGCTTTCACCTAAAAACGCCTAATTGTTGGTGCTTTTACTTGAAAACGCCAGAAAGCTTGGCGTCTTTGGTCCCGGGAACAAGAAATATGCCAATATTTTGGCGCTTTCACCGAAAAGTGGGCTATTATAGGAAATAAGATTACTTTGGTGCTATAGGTGTACATATTTTTACAAAACTGTGCTATTTTGGTTTTTTATCCAACATTGTTATTATAGCTCCTTTCAAGTTTTGGTATGTTTGGGACACTTTACTTTTAGTTTTGACTTATAAATTACATTTCATTTTGCATTTTGAATTTTCTTTGTTTGCCTTCTTTTCACTTAGTAATAAACATTGAGAGTTGTAGGTAATTGTCCCCAAGATGCCAACTTTGTATTATCTAGATCCTTCGGGTTACAAAGTAGATAGTGGGAGACACATAATGAAAAAGATATTATTTGTGTGAGTAAACTTTTATATTTGTCAACATATATTAATCTCTGCATCGTTACATGACTATTTACTCACTCCATTAATGTGGTACTTTAACTTATTGAGGTATTCAAAAAAATAAAAAGGCTGGAGGAAAGGTAGATAAAAAAAATATTAAGCAAGAAGAATGTTGAGGTAGTTTTATGACTCCAATGCATATATATACAAACTATGTTTACTTTTATTTATTAACATGTCACATAATTTTAAACTTATAGTACATATAGAAAATGATAGTTGGGCACATGTATAAATGGACCAGATTGTCAAACAAGTGGCACTAGACATCCACTATATATAAAAGGTAATTTATATAGTCTTTAATCATCATAAGTAAATAGTCTCATTTAATAATATAAACTAAAAATAGGATGGAACATGCACTTATACTGAACTGTAGGTTCTGCATCTTGTTGAATAGTAAGACAGCAGATCTGTAGATCTACTATTAAAAAAATATACATGTGGCATTTGTTATTAAAAATACCAACGTTTTAGATCTGTATCATCGATTTTGTCACTAAAAATGATGATACATCTACCCTTATCAGTAAAAAATTTACTTGATAGAAATACAATGTCAGTTTTTGTCTTAAAGACGAAGACAATGTTGATCCGTGTCGTAGATTTTATCACAAAAATTGACGACACATCTACCACTTAGTATAATGAGTGTGCCACCCATCACGGTCATACTACCCAGCCTGCAACACGTTCATGTTGCTCGACACAACTCTACTTTCAAGATGTAGTATCATTCTGTGTTGTCAGTTGTGTAGACTACAACCGACGACATAATTAGACTATAGTGTCGATTCCTTTGCCATGAACCAACGGCATAAAGCGAATCCACGACACCAATGTCACTCTGAGTCGTCGGTTGAGTCGTCAATTTCTATTTATATAGAAACTGACATTGACTCTACGTCGTCGATTTGTCCATTCCTTAGAAACTTACACAGAACGTACTAAATTGTAGTGTCATCCTAGTAAATATTGGTACAAAACTAACGTTATATGTCTATTTTAACCGACGTTATAAGTGATATTTGTACTAGTATTTGGTATTAATAAAGAGCCTGATAGAATTAATAGATGATGTTTTTTTATAAAATGAGATTATAAATTATCTCAAACAAGAATCAAAATGGTATTTTTTGTAAAACGGCATTCAAAATATCTCAAACAAGAATCAAACCAGCAACCACCATTTCTCTAATATATTACCAGCCAAATCAGCTAAGTAGCCTCATCTATTTAGTTCTGCCACAAATGTACAAAGATACGGTATTCTTTGTGAACGGCGTCAAAAAAAAAATGCCTTGACGGCAAACATCCTCAAGGTCTCCACCAAGCACAGCGACTAAACGGTAAGTGGGGATTAGTATTGGCAACAAGGACATAATATTCTTTGTGAATCGCATCAAATACAGAAAAATAAACAAACCTGCGTTGACGGGGATAGAACCCGCGACAAAAACATCCCCACGGCCTCCACCAAGGCACCAACCACAAAATCTAAGTAGCCTATTTTATTTGGTATTGGCAACCAAACAAAATCTATTAATTCTGCTGTGCAAATATGGCACATTTGAAGGGGGAAGCGTGACTCTGATTGCCCCTAGCTCTGCCACTGTGTATGTAGCACAGGTCTTGGGTCTACAATATGTAGACCCCTCAAACATCACGTGATTCACATCCGACTTGGGGAATCCATACACAGGAAAAACCTGGCCCGCAAACTCTAGGCAAAAAAACCTAAATGGCACATTTGCCAATTTTAATTACCTAAATGGCATGTTCTTGAACTTATTGTCCAAAATGGCACATTTTGGAGCAATACGTCCCCTGCTGGGACGCATTGCTCTCCCGCGAGGCAATGCGTCCCGGTGGGGGACGCATTGGTCCCACAGGAGGGCAATGCGTCCCGAGCCGTGACGCATTGCTCTGTTGTGGGACCAATGCGTCCCCCGCCGGGACGCATTGCCACGCGGGAGAGCAATGCGTCCCGGATGGGGACACATTGACCCCACAGGAGTGCAATGCGTCACGGCTCGGGACGCATTGCCCTTTGTGGGACCAATGCGTCGCGGCCCGCGACGTGCCCAACAGGCTATAAAATTGCCACGCGGGCAATGCGTCCCGGACGGGGACGCATTGCTCCCAGCGCAACGGCTATTTTACCGTTGGGGCCGCCGCGCGGCGCCGGGCGGTGCCACGTGGGCGCAATGCGTCCCCAACCGGGACGCATTGCTCCCCTATATATATTGGCCGAAAACAACCCCCCAAACTCACACCATTCTTCATTTCCTTCATCTAGCTCTATACTCCCATTGCTCTGGAGCTTTTCTCGGATTTCTATTGCTTTGGGTGATTTCTAGCTTATTTCGGGCGATCTTGGAGCTGATATCTTCTGCTGTTCGGAGACTATTTGGAGCTTCTTCTTTCTCTTCTTCTATTCTTCGATTGTCAACAGATAACTCTCCATTTCAGGTATTTATTCTACCAAATTTTTAATTTTCAAAATATGAACTTACGAAATATTACAACTGAAATAATTGTATTGTTACTCTTTAATTGCACATTACTGAAATAATGATGTAGAAAATGACAATTGAAGGCTACTTAATACCTGAAAAATTATTGTTCGAAATTGCAAAATTGTTATTTTGAAATGTTAGTGTTACTAAAAAATTAGCAAAATTGTTGTTATGAAATGTTAGTTGAAATGTTAGTTAATTTTACTGAAAAAATTAGCAAAATTGTTGTTCACTGTTAATGTTATAGAAAAAATAATCCAATAAATTTAATTCCAAATTGATGTCATTGCTCTAAAATATTAATTTATGTTGATATAATGTCATAAAATATGAATTTCTTTCTGATGTTAATATAATATTCTAAAATATAGGAACATGGCATCTAGTTCAAATTCACGAATTGTGAAGATACGATATGATGGGCAATTTCTCTCTGATGGGTCTTATTCTAGTCGATCTGTTAGACCCATAAACATTTCACTTATTAATACCCTATCTGAACTAAAATCATATATCTATACAACACTTGACATCAATCCCAACCACTTCTCTATCAAAATATCCTATCTTTTCCCTGGAGAAAATCATATGCTCGTACAAGTTGATGATGATGATGCATACAGAACCTTGTTATCACTTTCAGATGATGCCTATATTGATGTGTTTCTTGAAAAAACATATATCCACCAACAACCTTGTTTAATGAGTCTATTGAATCAATTTCAATCTCAATTCTCTCAGAGTCAACCACCTCAATTCTAACTACTGAATGGAGTCAACCACCTCAATTCAGTCATACACCTCAATTCAGTCTTAGCAATTTAACTGCTGAGTGGAGTCAACCACCTGAATTTTCTCAAAATCTTAGTACTGAGAATATTGGTGTTGAGGTTGAGGAGGGAGATAATGATATTGATCATGAAGGTGATAATGATAGTGATCATGAAGGTGATAACAATAGTGACATTGAAGGTGGTAATAACAGTGAACCACCTGAGGATGAGTCATTGACTGAAACCGATGATTAGCACACACATCCATTCCCTGACTCTATTGCAGCATTGAGTCATATTCCATCCATATTTGACAACCAATGGCCCCAACATGAACACATTGATTCCAACTATGAAGCTTTTCAAGATGATGACTGGGTGGAAGATTTTTGTCATGAATTTCGTCTCAATTACAATCCTTCCAGTGATGTTATATATGAGGGTGCTTTATTTGCATCTAAAGTTGTACTGGTTGAGACACTCCAAAAATGGTCGGTACAAAAGAATGTCCAGTACCATACATTACGCTCAAATAATCGTCATCTTAAACTTGCTTGTATCTATGATGAATGATGTCCTTGGAGATTGACCGCTTGCCAGTCCAAAAAAGCAGGTGGCATGTGGAAGATAAAACGTTGTAAAGCAGGCCACAATTGTGAATTAACTGTTATGAATCATGATCATCACCAAGTCACATCATCTTATATTGCTCGAATGATAATGCCAATCCTAGTATCACGACTGGATATGTCGACACGAGAAATTCGTGACAAGGTGAATGCTGAACTAAGGCTCAATATATCTTACAAGAAGGCATATGTAGCGAGGAGGAAGGCTTTTTGTAAAATATTTGGAGACTGGGAATCATCATATCATAGTTTGTTGCCGTTCCTAATTTCTCTGATACAATATATTCCAAGAACTATATATGCCCACCTTATTGATGATTATATCCTTCAAACCGAAGGCACTCGTAGATTCAAGCGGGTGTTTTGGGCATTTGGTCCAGCTATGAGGGGTTGGGCCTATTGTAGGCCTGTTCTTACTGTTGATGGCACATTTTTAACAGGAAAATATATTGGCATACTTCTCCTTGCATGTGGCATAGATGCTGATAATGGTCTATTTCCACTTGCTTTTGCTGTTGTCGAGAAAGAAAATAAGGACTCATGGGAGTGGTTCTTTGGTTCTCTACAAACTTGTATTCCAATCATTCCACGACGTACAGACTTGTGTATTATTTCTGATCGAATGAGTGGGATTTTTCCAGCCCTTCAATCAAAATTTCATTGGGCTCAACATCGTTATTGTCTTCGACATCTTCGGGAGAACTTCCATAAGCAGTTCAAGTCCAAGGAGTTGAGGGACCTTATGTGGAAGGTGGGATCCACATCTGATACACATGAATTTGATCGTCATATGACTGTTATAGAAACCATAGAACCAGCAGCGAAGTCGTATTTATTAGGCCAAAATCCAGTACATTGGGCTCTCGCATATGACAGAGGTTGCAGGTATGGGTCATTGACTACCAATCATGTTGAAGGCTGTAATGGAGTCTTAAAAGGTGTTAGAGGTTTGCCAATACAAGCGTTAATTGTTGCCACATACTATCGCTCTGTGACCATGTGGTTGTATAGGTGTAATCTCGCAAATAAACGTGCACAAGATGGGTTTAAATGGCCCTTTAAGGTTCATGATAAGCTTTATAATGTTCGAGAGGATGCAAAAAAATTGACAATACACATCCGTGTGAACAATGATGAATGGCTTGTTGGTGACATGGATGGATATAAATTTCAAGTAATAGTGCATCCAAATGGTGGCAGTCAATGCAGCTGTGGTTTTCCACAACAATGGCATTTTCCATGCTCTCATGTTTGGGTAGCTGCAGACTCTGTCAATTGGGATCTTGATGCACTCATGAGTGCATATTATACAAATGAGGCTTATCTAAATTCATACAGAACTGAATTTCGTGGCATTCCCGACAAGAGGTATTGGCCTCAATTTGATGAAAGTAGAGGTATTTATCCATTATTACCCCCTAGGAAACGAAGGCAAGCTGGAAGACCAAAGAAAAAGAGAAGGCATTCAACTATGGATGTTGATCCAAATCAGTATACATATCACTGTCATAAGTGTGGCAGAAAGGGCCATAATAGACGCACTTGTCCTAATGTCATATGATGGCTGGCTATGTAATGTTTGCAATTTCAATTTACTCAAGTCATGTAATATTTGCAGTTTCAATTTCACTAAATTCATGTAATGGTTGTAATTTCAATTTCACTAAATTCATGTAATGGTTGTAATTTCAATTTCACTAAAGTCATGTAATGTTTGCAATTTCAATTTCTATAGATGGCTCATCGAAGGACATGGACATTTCACATGTCCGTAGAGTTAATCCAAATAATAGCTACGAAGTGCCTACATGGAAAAATGGCTCATCAAACTCTATTGGATGATGACTGGAATGATGTACCAGATTTGTTGCACAACAAGTTAGGATTTATAGTGACAAAAGAACAAGCAAAATTTCATTGGCAATTTTTAAAGCAAATGTTTCACATGTATGAAGAACTTCTTGAGCTACCTGGTTGGTATTGGGATCACACAAAACAGAAAGCAATGCCAATCAACGAACAAGTAAAAAACCAGTTAGCTGTATCACATCCAGAGATACATCGAGTGGTACATCAAGTGTGGCCATTTTATGAACCTCTAGATGAGATACTGAATCAAATGCAGTAATTTCATGTAGTTCATGTTGTATTTTTATATTGTTTGTTCATGTAATTCATGTTGTTCATGTTGTAATTTCATCTTATCTAATGAAGAATCTTGACAATCTTAAATGTTGTACACTATTTGCACTTTTCATGTAATGTAATTTTTGCACTTTTCATTTAATGAAATATTTTCACTTTTCATAGATATGGCTCCTAGAGAAGAAACCTACCGACTCTCCCAGCACCACATTATGTTGGCACAATGGCCTATTACTGACCAGGATGTTTTAGACAATATTTCCATAGCTGGTTTTGGGCTTGTTCATAGGCTACCATGTATCCACCTTGACCCTAGTTTAATCACTGCATTAGTTAACAGGTGGGACAACTCTAGCAATACTTTTAGGCTTCCCCCTTTTGAGATGAGTGTCACTCTTCAGGATGTTGCAGTTCTTTTAGGCCTGAGGATTGATGGCCCACCGGTTATAGCTTCATATCCTTTAGGTGTAGATGAGGGGCAATTTTCTTCATGGACTCACCTTTGTGAGAATTTCTTAGGAGATGCACCAGATGGGATGTCTAAGGGGCATATCTCCTTGATTTGGTTGTGTGAGACCTTCAAGGATATGGATCTGACCGCGGGTGATGAAGAACAACAAGTAGAAATGAGGACAAGGTATACTAGGGCATATCTCTTATATTTCTTAGGTAGTTACCTTATCCCAGATAGTACAGGGGATAGAGTTCATGTTAGGTATCTCCCTCTTGTGTCCGATTTTGAACGTTGTGGCACTCTATCTTGGGGTGCTGCAACTCTAACTTTCTTATATAGGGAGTTGTATAAGGCAACCACCCGGTCTAGGAGAACAGCCCATCTATCAGGTTGTGTGTGCCTATTACAGTTGTGGTGTTACTTACCTCTGTTGTTTGATATGTTTTATTTATTTACAATTTACTCCGTTTTATATGATACACGTTGTTCATATGAATAACAGATAGAGTTGACTCCTTACACTGCTGAGGTTCTCGAGAGATTGCCTGCCATTTGTAGAGATGGTAGTGATATTTGGTTGGCACGAGTGCCTCTGTTGTGCTACACAATAGTGGAGTGGCACTTTCCCGACAGAGTACTTGGACAGTTCAGCTTTGTTCAAGTACAACCTACTCTTGAGCTGCCGAAGCTTAGCCGGATAGATGGGAGGGGTCATGCGGCTGAGGATTGGATGCTTCATTATAGGCAGGAGGTGTAGATGTGGAACAACAGACGTGAGAGCTTAGTTCCCGCTCCACCAGCTGATACAGTCTATAGTCCTCAGGTTCACTATGCATGGTATCATCCACAATACATTGTGCCCCCTCCAGCTATGCCTCCAAGCATATACTACCCGCAAAGTTATCGTCAGCAGGAATTTGTGAGTATCATTATTATTTTCTTTTACAAATTGTTATTATTTATCTTTGTTATTTGTAATATATGTAATTGGTCTTTATTATGTGTACATACTTTATTTTACAGGTACAAACACATGTGGCGATCCGAGCGGCAGTACAGCACGCCCTTGCACAGATCAGAGACAGCATCTATACCATCCAGGGGAGTTACTTTGATAGTCTTCCCGACTATGCTCGGCCGTGGGATCCCATACCCACTCATACCACAGCCCCTGAGCCCACTCCTACTCCTACTCCTACTCCTACTCCTACTGTTGAGCCCACTCCCACTCCCACTTCTCAGTTCATGTCATGGGGACCGACAGGGCCATATTTTTCAGGAGCTGCTTCATATTCCTCATTCATCACCCCACCTCAACCACCATCATACCATGGAGCAAGTTCTTCTTCTGCTCCATACACTCCATTCCCACCAGCAATTATTCCCGAGAGCCGACCACCATCTTATGTCACATATTCACCTACTTCGTTTGATTTCTCAGGATGCACCCCACCTGATGCATCCTGTCCTGGTTTTCCTAGACCCCTCACACCACCTCCACCTTTTCATTTCTTCCCTGATGCTCGCCAGCAGCCTCCTACGCAGTTGTCCCCAGTTCAGCAGTCTCCAGATGACATCGGTACAGAGGATCCTGATGTAGAGGGACGTGGGCGAGGACGTCGTGGGCGAGGACGACATACTTAGTTTTTTATATATTGTACAGTTTTGTATGTATGCCTTTGTGAGGACATCTATTGTATGTGGATCTATCATATTATGATATCACATTGGTTCATTTTGGATCATGTTGTTGTGGATCTATCATATTGTTCTGTTGTGTATTATTTTCTCGTCATGTTGGTTCATGTTTTAACCTTATTTTTAATTGCTATCTCATTTATTTGGATTAAGTTCGTATTATATAATCAATTAGGAACCAACCAATGTTGGTTGCAATACACTTATATATTCCATATGCATGTTATGACCTATTGAAATTGACAAATTTATAATAATTGAGTATATTATAGACATCCAAATACAAGTGAACGAATTATAAATGTATAAATATAATCAATATTGTTAATTTACATATCAATAACATATCAGTGACTGCAAAAAATGATTAAAAAAACCAATGCGTCCTGCATGGGGACGCATTGCTCCAATGCGTCCTGCATGGAGACTCATTGAGCAATGCGTCCCACCTGGAGACGCATTGGTCCCACAGGAGGGCAATGCGTCCCGAGCCGTGACGCATTGCACTCCTTTGGGGTCAATGCGTCCCCTTCCGGGACGCATTGCTCTCCCGCGTGGCAATGCGTCCCGGTGGGGGACGCATTGGTCCCACAACAGAGCAATGCGTTACGGCTCGGGACACATTGCCCTCCTGTGGGACCAATGCGTCCCCCACCGGGACGCATTGCCTCGCGGGAGAGCAATGCGTCCCAGCAGGGGACGTATTGCTCCAAAATGTGCCATTTTGGGCAATAAGTTCAAGAACATGCCATTTAGGTAATTAAAATTGACAAATGTGCCATTTAGGTTTTTTTGCCTAAACTCTATTCCAATATTTTTCTGGACGTCACATTTATCCAGTTCAGTTGGCTAGTCCCACCCCCTCATTCTAATAATACCATCCCCGCATACATATTTTCGCATGAAGTATCGAGATTTTAAATGAAAAATCACAAACGTATTGTAAAAGTCTTCCAAATCGAGATTGAGTAGTACAAGGGAGCCATGTTAATAGGGAAAGCACATCCTGCTGAAGCTCTATCAAAGACTGCTTTCAGTTTTCAGTTAATAGGGAACAATATGTATGGAACGACCTGATATATAATCTTACTCATGAGTTTTTTAATATAATTAACTATCAGATTTTAGAATATATTACGAATCAACTAATAATCGAACTTTAAGCGGTGTGAAATGTAAAATTCAAAGTTTAATATATTTCTTACCTTGGCACCCATCTGCTACATATGGGTTTCCTGCGAAACCGCTGTTGCAGCTGCAACGGTACCCGGGGCCGTTGGTGGAATCGACGCAGCTAGCGTTGGCTCCACAAGCGTAATCCGGTGATGTTAGCGCCACGCTGCAGTTGTAGTCTTCTATAGCCCAGTCGAGTGCCACCGGAACCGACCAGGATCCCCTGGAGCTGAAGTAGTCGGTCAGATCCATCGGCCGGAACGGGTACTGCTCGGTTTCCATGATAAAAGAGTAGCTGCACCGACTGACCTTCTTGTACGTTTCATTCATGGTTTCGATGTTCATCGTCATGAGAAGTAAGACGAAGTCCTTGATGGAGCTGGGAATAATGGACTGACAGCACCCAGACAGCACACTGCAGGAGCCCTCAACCATGCTCGACTGGTCTGTGCACGTCGGCACGCAAATGACGGCAGGCTGCACGCCGATCATAACCTGGCCAAAGGAGTAACAGCCAAGGACTACCAACTTATTCCTAGTGTCCGACAGCGTGTATGGCGAGCCTCCCAGTTCTGTGACCATGTACCCCACGTCGGCCACGTTTCCTGTCACGGCGATGCTGCCGTTGCTTTGGGCCGTTGGATTCATACCGGGGCCGCAATATGTCACCACCCCTAATTGTACGGTCACCACTTCGGAGATATTGGTGACAGAAACGATTTTGTTTTGGGCCGAATCTGTCCCCCGTAGAAGTATCATTGGAACGGCGGATGAACTGTTGCATTCGACTTGGAAACCCTGACGATAGCAGCCTCTTCCGAAGCCAAATGGATAGGGAAGGGGGACGCTGCCACACGTAGTTGGGCAGTTCTCTAGTGCAGCTCTTGTAGGTGGGGGAGCAGCTACTGGATGCGTCGGCACGGCCACTAGTGCTGCACAGAGCAGCAGGTTGAGGACTTGAAAGAAAGGAGGCACTTTATCAGGCTTCATTCCTCCTGGCTAATCCGCAACAACAGATTTTGACGGGGATACTAAATCAGAGTGGACTGGTAAGAGGATGGAGAGCTGGAGATGAAGGACGAGTGCTCCTTTGAGCCGGTTGCCTTGGGAGCTATCTCTGGTGGATATACGCAAGACGCGCGTTTTGGTTTCCACCACACGAACCCGACTAAAACTTCCGCCAGTTGACGAAGATGGGTTGACTATGGCCGAGTAGAACAGGAAGTAAAGGAGCAGGAAAAGTTTGTTGGAGACTTTATGTGACACAGTATAGAAGTTACTCGGAATCTAGTGAAACATTTAATGTTGTTGCTGACGCTGGCTGGGATGGATATATTCGGACAACGTGAGAGGTGGGGGTAAAGGTGGGTCCGTGTGTAACAGAAAAATAACTTAGTTTTACTAAACTGTTGACCCGTATACCTGAGTAACATATTCTCTAGAATAGCCATCTTAGGGGAGGGGGAGGGGGAGGAGATTGGGGATGCTATTTTAGTTTCGTCGATAAACTTTAAAATACAATACTTACTTATGGTAAGGAAAGGTTAATTGTAACGACCCCGTCTCCCGGTAATCCTAATTAAGGGAGATCAAGAGGTCACAACCGTTATCCCAATAAACAGGATCAAAAGTTCTACCAAACTATACTGAAAGTTGAAATAAGATAAAACTTTGCATACTTTTTAAAAACTTTATATATCTAACTTCTATCCACAGCTACAATCTATTCTAACTAATCATCCTTGCACTTTAATTCTTATTTTCATAATATGCCACTTTACTGTTTGTCCTTTTCAACATTATACCTAAAACGCCGACGCTGACAAACAAAACGTCGGTCAGCATAAATGAATATGCCGGTATGTGGAGACAACCAAAATTTCACATATATTGCTAACAATCTAAATATCACAATCAAGTTAATTAACAAGCTAATTTACGCTTTCAATGTGACATTCTCCACCGATTTTGCCCTAACTCTGGAATACCCTTCTTAGGGTTTCTCTTTTGCCATTGACTTAAGGCCACCTTCTCCATCCTGACCTTGGTGCCTGGGGTCAACTCTCATGGTGCCCATTAGTCATGCAATATCATAAGCCCACCTTCTCTATCCTGAGCTTGGTGCCTGGGGTCACCTCTCATGGTGCCCATGGGTCTTCCCTCTTGGGCTTGACCTCATTGCATCTTACATCAGGGTGGCATGTAGGTGCGAGAATACACACTTATATCTTAATTGTGATAATCATATTGACTTTATGATTTGCATATATGAACATCCAAACAGATAGGTTGCATTCAATTCGATTAAATACCTGAGAAATCTCCATGAAACTAGGGGTGAGCAAATAATGGTCCAGACTGCAAAACCGGACCGGACTGCTCAATTCGGTCCGGTCCGGTCCGGTCTATTTTGTATTTGGTCCGGTCTGTAGTCCAGGAATTTCGATGAGTTCGGTCTTCGGTCCGGTCCGGTCCGGTCCGGACCGCATATCGACTTTTATATAAAAAACATGTATATTTGAAAGTGTATTCTATAATAATTACAAATAAAGTACATATATAATCACTACTAGTATAAATGTTTGATACTAAAGTTATATAATTGTTAGAAGTGACTAAGAATATCAACTTTGTACAATTAAATAAGTTGTAAAACATGTAAAAAAGGATGATTACGGTCCAAACGGTCCGGTCAGGTCCGGTCCTAGCACAAAACGGTCCGGTCCCGGTCCGGTCCTACCTCGAAACGGTCTGGTCTGCGGTCCATATATTTGTTCAAATTCGGTTCGTGGTTCGGTCTGGTTCGGTCCGGTTCGGTTCTGGACCGATGCTCATCCCTACATGAAACTAAAGCAGTTAACCATAAATAACCACATACCTGTCAGGCAGATTTGAAACAGAATAATCCAATCAATATAAGAAATCCAATAGGCAAGCAAGCACCCAAAAAGATCCTGAAATATGCATATAATTTCCTATCATAAATCATGCCATCAATATCTATTAAACCTAGCTTGCTTCCTAGGGTTTCTAGTCCACTTTTAGAGTTTCCATTGCAATTAGGGTTTTTCTTGTACTTTTATCACTACAAACTCTATTTAGGCAAAATTGCTCTTAAACCCTAATGATTCTAACCTATTTCATTCAACAGGATTAGGATCATCTTCCAACAGCATATTATCACATATATCAAATTAAAAGTGATCTTTTTCTCTTTTTCCCTAAATTAGGGTTTCTAAGTGCTTAATCATTCTTATTTGGTGTAAAACCCTAAATCATGCAAGAAACATCTAGATCAGGTTCAAGTTCATTATTAACTAACCAACAGGTTGCAAATACTCAATTTCAATAATTAAGTAACATGAACTCAACCAATATGCTCAATTAGGGTTTCACGATCCATTAAAGCATATTCGTGTATATGGAACCTTAAATTAATTAAACTATGCATAATCATTATCCTTTTGAATCTAATGTGTCCTTTTATAATCAATAGGTTAATGTCAAATTTAAATATCCATATAACCCTTCCCAAATTATTAATCATCATAGATTAAGGTTTCTTAAGCATTAATGCTTTAAAGTTGATAACTGCAACTACTTTTCGAATTGTAAGAGGAATTAGGATCTAAATCTATTTTTAATGTATTCCTCACATTTTTCTGAGCAAAATGCATACATTATATGTATCCATCCGAGCTACCATTAATTATATACAATTTTTATAAAAATCACTTACTTGGACCAATGGGAGGCTGACACGTCAGCAATCCCATGCAACACGTAGACCAACCGAGAACATAACCAATTGATGCTATTGCCCTCGCGTAAGTTGCCAGCTCTTCATATCCCAGAGGGGCAAAACCGTCAAATGCCGCTCGGTCGTCTCCTACCTCATTACGCCCTAACTGTCATCGACTTGCAACTGATCGCGGGGCCACCCCCTCCTCTCGAGGGCTCGAGGGGCACCGACGATCGCCGCCCTGCCTCGGCCACCCTCTGCCGCATAAGGGGCGCCTCCAGTTCGCGGCCAAGGTGGTCAGTTGTAAGGGTGCTAGGCCTACAACTCACAGCTAAAGAGTCGACCACCTGTAGGCGTTGTGCGATGGCGAGAGCATGGAGAAGATGATCGATCCTTCTTGGGTTGTCTTGGGAGCTTCATGCCTCCATCGAGACTACAAAATTTTACTTTCTTATAGCAAAAAGTATTTCTTTTTTATAATAGCAAAGAGTCATTAACTATGTAGCACATTATCCTCATATTTTTGTATTATTTATATTTTCTGTTTCTTCTTATCAATTGGGGACTCCTTGAACCCCAAAAAATCCTAATATTTCAAAATTCCTTTTTAAGGATGCTTATTATCTTTCTAGATGCATCTACATCAATTATTTCTCATTATCTTACTTATTTCTTTATTAAAAGATTTCTTTTCAAGGATTTCTCTTTATCTTTTATTTCCTTTTTCCTCTTTTCCTATTTCTTTCATTAGAAATCACATATAAATGAAATTTACTCAATTGTGGCCATTAATGCCACTTTCTAGAGATTTCCATATATTTTCATCAATACTTTGCTTAATATTCATTATCTTGTATATTTTCTAATATTTGGACTTTTCTTCTTTTCTTCTCTTTTATATCCATTATTGGATGAACATAATAGTAGGAATCACGAAATTCCTATCCAAAGGGAGATTTGTAAAGAAATCTATCTTTTGAAGCAAAGCATAAAACCTTTTCAATTAAGTCCATATTCATAAAATCATTATATTTCAATTATGAAAACATATGCAAAATTGAGGTTGTAACATCCTTCCCCTCTTATAGGAATTTTTCCCTCAAAATTCCATCAAACATACAAACAAGCATGATAATATGTCCTCATGTCCATCATGGCTCCCATGTGGCTTTACCCTCTCCATGGTGCTTCCCAAGAACCTTCATCATCTTATATTCTTACATATGAGTTCTCTCTCACCTTGGTATCGCATACCCTCATAGGTGACTCAGGACATTTCAGCCTCTCTCTCTCTTGAAGCTTAATAGGTTCATGGTTCAACACATGGCTCGGGTATCTCACATAGTGCTCTAGATCGGACTCGTGGACACATCATACATTTCATTATCCTGAGGGGTAAGGCTAAACATAACCATCTTCACTGATCCATCCCAAATGGACACATGTATCAGGGACTCAATTTTCTCAACTATATCTTAGAAGGGGTCAGATTTTCATAGCACATATTCTCCCACAGTGAACTGCATGTCAGTCTACTTCACATCAGCTCACGACTCATGTCGCCCCTGGGCTTTCTCAACCATCGCATGATCAAAGTGACTTCATCTGCACAAATTGTGGTCTCTCTAACCTTCACAAGGTCCTCTCACCAACAACATCATAGTGAAGTGATGACCAACACAACCTCCCTTCAGAGCTTCTTACATCCTGATACTAGCTATGGTGGTTAACATCACATCTTTCATAGGAAAAAATTGTCTCCATGTATCACCATGAATGAGCACACATGCTCTCATCAGAGCTTCTAGTCTGGATCATACTAACCATCAGTTAAGGGTGATAAGCTGTATTAACATTGAGTTCTTCATGTATCTACCTCCACCTCATGGAAGTGAAACTTTAGGTCATACTCAAGAACTTTTGAACTCACATCATGGTGTAGTTGACCCATCTCTTTTACATGTAGTTCAACTAGTTCTGTCTCCTGACAGTACTCTCTCTTTCTCTTAGATTATGTCATCTAGGTAAGGCTATCTACCATAATCCATATTGCATCTTGACCTTCTTCGGTCCATGGGAGACTTACCACAACATCCATAGTGATCAACTCATATTCCCTCTCAGGGACTCTTTATCCTCTATATCAACTCACTGGGTTACTGGTGTTTGTCCTTCACCTCTTGGCATGCATGGCGATAAGCCACATGTAACTTCATCTTAGGCATCCAAAGTTCTACTACAACTTACTATCTTCGTAGTACCATGGTGTATCATGATCTCTTGTACATCATGATTCCTCAAGGTTGATTCCGCAGAAACCCTAAAACACTCTAGTCGTGGGTTTCATCACCTTCTTTTCTAGAGAAGTGCATCTGAGATTCTACAACCATCCTTCTATCACAACAAGCCCTAGGCTGGCTAACCAAGCAACCATTAATTCGATCAATGGATCTCGTTACATCTAAGTGTTAGACAAACATATCTCACAAATTTAGGGTTCACATATCCACCTCTTCCAGTCTTTCCACTAGCAAACTAGATAGTTGCATCTCAATTAGAGCATCCATGACCACCTTTCATCTTTATGTGATAGGTAACAGTGAGGACATAGACCTCCATGTATTCCAATTATCATCTCATATCAGACTTTAGGTCTATCTTCATCAAGAAAACTCAGAGCTCATCTTCCTGGTTATCAAACTCAAACTTATATAACTCATAAATTCCATACAACTCATGATATGAACATCCTTATAAGATGACTACCTTAGTTCTCTTGGTGTTTGTAAACCATCCACACATCATACACTCCACAAGGGTACGTTATTATTTCTATCCTCATATATCATAGAAACATTTCCACTCACATCATCTTTATCCTTGGTGTATGGCATGCATATTGCCCTATCTCTCACTCCCATAACAAGAGGAAATAAGCATTTGGCTGCAATCCAAATACAGAGTTCTTCCCATTCCAAGAGTATAGATGGTACATCCCACATTGCCAATACACCTTCAAATCTAGGTTGAAACATGCATCACATGTCTCTACATCATGAACATCTCAATATTAGGGTTACTTCCATGAAAACTGGTCTCGAACCCACTTGGGTCACCACACGATCCTTATTCATATCCTCTAGGTCTGTAGGGTGCCGGCACTATTGGGGTCATCCCTCTTCCCTTATGCATCATAGAGTGCCCTCCTCATTTGCCCTTTGGGTCCCATGCGTTCATGAAGGTGACCAATCTCCTAACCCATGGCCCTCAGACAATGATAGTTGTTACCTCCCGACCCTATGGTCATGTGCAACTCAGGAATTAAGCAACTCCTACTCTCATCGGTCTTATCCCTACCTGACCCTAGGATAGACTTATGATTCTAACATAGTACATATCCAGCTTGAAACCTTACCCAAGTCTCCATCATCTCTCTCGGCATTCGTGGTCTATCTTACATCCTTTCATAGGGATCAAGGCGACCTGCCTACCCCGGTCAAGCCCCATACTGGTTACCTCCATGGTAACACATCCACATGCACTTAGAGATGGTTATTTATGGGTCTACAGGTTCATTCTTATACTATGTACTTTCCACTTAGCTTCTCAAGATTCTATGAGACCTCTTAAGGTTACCTCAAACCCAATAAAAGTTGATACATACCCTACAAAAGGGTCCTCTCCCAGGATGGGAGGAAACTATCTCTTAATAGCAACAAAGGTCACAAACGTCATTATGTCTAGGGTTTACATCAACATGAGCATGCTTAACCCACTCAAGCTACTAAGGCACATAGCTAACCAACAGACCACCTACTAAACCATGCTAGGTCTCCATGGTAGGTCCTACTTGTTCTCATTCCTTAACATTGGACGAACATCATACATGCTCATGTCACCAACCTATATATAATGGATTCATCAAACATATACCTTAATCTCAGGGGTTCCCATTCCTCTAAACATGAGGAGTGCCCTACTCGAATCTATAAAAACTCAAATCTCGTCATGAGCATCAGGTGCACCAGGTACTACCACTTCCCCTCTTAGGTCTAGGAACCCTAGGTTCACTTTTTCTGTAAGTGATGTCCAACTGCATGCTCAACCTTTTAACCACAAACCAAGCATGTACAAGGTATGACATGTACGTTCTATAATTCTTCCATATGAACAACACCTCAGAGATGAGTCCTCCTGAAGGACAACCAACTACGTATAAGGCCTTCCAACTTGATCCTATACTTTCTCAGGGTCTAGGGAACTCTTCTTCCTATCCCTAGAAGGTAAGGTAGGAACCTACAACATCCATAGCTTGGTTCAAGAAGTCTCCTTCCTTTTCTAGGGTTTGGTTCCTCTAAAGGCAACCCAGATGCCACAAGCCTCCATGGATCATGCAAGAGGCAACCACAACCATCCACATAGGTCGTCCATTCTAGGTTAAAATATACCCAACTCCTCATTGTTCCTCATATCTCGGAGTCTAAGCCTCCAACCTTCTTGCTTGGATCCTACTCTCTCTCTCTAGAGCTAACCCTACAAACAACCTTACTACTAGTGGTTCTCTCTCCATAAAGGTGGATCAAGCTCGCATGCATACACCTATAGGGGTGAAACATATGATGAAACCTATGTTCGCTCAAGATTGCCCATAGCTCTTTATGCTTATCTCATAAGTTATCCAACATTCCCTTCTGGCCTGGGTTTTATCCTACTGCCATCACTACTAACGTACTCTGGGTGCATACTATGCCATGCTCATATAAGCCCATAGGGTTTCTATATGTTCTTCACTAACCTCATCAATGAAGGAGTTATCCTTCACCCTAACATACACAACCCTTCCCAGGGTTGAGTCACCAAAGGTACTAGGTCAGCCAACCTCACATGGCTCATACTATCATAGGTATCCAAAACAAAAAGCATGTCAATCCACACACATGGTCGACCATGACATCTAACTCATCATGCCATCTCTCTCTCTCTCTAACCACCACTTAGGGTTAGAGTTAGCATCATCCTCAGAGGATGCGCCAGGTCTCTACCTTTTCCTGGAGGCCTCTGCCTCCCAGACCAACTCCCCACTCATCCTCCTGACAAGGAGGTCTAACCTCAGGTCTCTCCTGAGGGAACGAAAACATATGCCATGCAACCTAAGCATGCAACTAATCTTTATTCTACGCTTAAACTATTAAGCTTATGTCCATGACATCTTATTTACATGCTTTGCATTAATTTGGTGGAGGATTCCTTAACCTTATCATGCATACCCATACTTCAAGAGGGTGAGGAAGAGATAGAAAAACCCTAAACCTTAGAATCTTAACAGAATTAAGGTTGAGAAGGGACAAAAATAGATGAGTCCTAAAGGTATCTTATTTCGAGTCAGATCCTAAGACATTGGTCGGGCAATCACACAGATCTAGGAGTCCTCGTATTCCGACTAGCGGTGCGGAGGAAAATATTTCCAGCCCCTAGATGTGATCCTTTTCTAGACACCTTTATCTTTCGGCAAATCCTCTAATAACTCCCTCGGGTTCTTCAGAGTTTGTAAAATTTAATAATTACTAAAGATTAAATAAGGAACCAATGCTCTAATACTAAATGTAATGACCCCACCTCCCGGTAACCTCCAATTAAGGGAGACTAAGAGGTCAGAGACGTTATCCCAATAAACAGGATCAAAGGTTCGACAAATAATCAATAATAATTATAAAATTCTACCAAACTATACTGAAAGCTGGAATAAGATAAAACTTTGCATACCTTTTAAAAACTTTGGATATCTAACTTCTATCCACAGCTACAATCTATTCTAACTAATCCTCCTTGCACTTTAATTCTTATTTTCATAATATTCCACTTTATTGTTTGTCCTTTTCAACATTGTACCTAAACCTCCGACAAACAAAATGTTGGTCAGCATAAATGAATATGCCGGTATGTGGGGACAACCAAAATTTCACATATATGGCTAACAATCTAAATATCACAATCAAGTTAATTAACAAGCCAGTTTACTGTTTCAATGTGATGTTCTCCACTGCTTTTTCCCTAACCCTGGAATACCCTTCTTAGGGTTTCTCTTTTGTCATTGACTTAAGGCCACCTTCTCCATCTTGAGCTTGGTGTCTGGGGTCACCTCTCATGGTGCCCATTAGTCATGCAATATCATAAGGCCACCTTCTCTATCTTGATCTCGGTGCCTGGGGTCACCTCTCATGGTGCCCATGAGTCTTCCCTCTTGGGCTTGACCTCATTGCATCTTACATCAGGGTGGCATGTAGGTGCGAGAATACACACTTATATCTTAATTGTGATAATCATATTGACTTTATGATTTGCATATATGAACATCCAACCATATAGGTTGCATTCAATTCGATTAAACATCTGAGAAATCTCTGTGAAACTAAAGTGGTTAACCATAAATAACCACATACCTGTCAGGCAGATTTGAGATAGAATAATCCAATCAATGTAAGAAATCCAATAGGCAAGCAAGCACCCAAACAAATCCTGAAATATGCATATAATTTCCTATCATAAATCATGCCATCAAGATCTATTAAACCTAGCTTGCTTCCTAGGGTTTCTAGTCCACTTTTAGGGTTTCCATTGCAATTAGGGTTTTTCTTGTACTTTTATCACTACAAACCCTAGTTAGGCAAAATTTATCTTAAACCCTAATGATTCTAACCTATTTCGTTCAACAGGTTTAGGATCATCTTCCAACAACATATTATCACATATATCAAATTAAAAGTGACCTTTTTCTCTTTTACCCTAAATTAGGGTTTCCAAGTGCTTAATCATTTTTATTTAGTGTAAAACCCTAAATCATGCAAGAAACATCTAGATCAGGTTCAAGTTCATTATTAACTAACCAATAGGTTGCAAATACTCAATTTCAATAATTAAGTATCATGAACTCAACCAATATGCTCAATTAGGGTTTCAAGGTCCATTAAAGCATATTCGTGTATATGGAACCTTAAATTAATTAAACTATGCATAATCATTATCCTTTTGGATCTAATGTGTCCTTTTATAATCAACAGGTTAATATCAACTTTAAACATCCATATAACCCTTCCCAAATTATTAATCATCATAGATTAGGGTTTCTTATGCATTAATGCATTAAAGTTGATAACTTCAACTACTTTTCGAATTGCAAGAGGAATTAGGATCTAAATCTATTTTTAATGTATTCCTCACATTTTTCTGAGCAAAATTCATGATTATATGTATCCATCCAAGCTACCATTAATTAGATATGATTTTTACAAAAATCACTTACTTGGACCAATGGGAGGCTGACACGTCAACAATCCCATGCAACATGTAGCTCGGCCGAGAACATAACCAATTGATGCTATTTCCCTCGCATAAGTTGTCAACTCTTCATACCCCGGAGGGGCAAAACCATCAAATTCCGCCCGGTCGTCTCCTACCTCACGACACCCTAGCTGTCGTCTACTTGCAGCTGATCGCGGGGTCGTCCCCTCCTCCCCAGGGCTCGAGGGGCACCGACGATCTCTGCCCTGCCTCCGCCACCCTCCGCTGCGCAAGGGGCACCTCCAGTTCATGGCCAAGGTGGCCAGTTGCAAGGGTGCTAGGCCTGCAACCCACAGCCAAAGAGTCAACCTCCTGCAGGCACTGCACGATGGCAAGAGCATGGAGAAGATGATCGATCCTTCTTGGGTTGTCGTGGGAGCTTCATGCCTCCATCGAGACTACATCACAACTCCTCATTGCTCCAGGGATAGCACTATTCCCTCTTAGTTAGGGTTTGGATGAAAACAAGAAGGAGAAGAGAGAGGGATACTCGAGATCTTCTTGGGCTCGAGGTTAAGGGTCCAAGCCTTATATAGGGGAGGATAGAAATGCCCTAGGATGCTTATCCATGAGGAAGCAAGTCCCCCCTTCAACTATGGTCACCATACCTTCCTTGCTTACAAAGTAACCTCTCTTTTAATTATCTCCTTGATAATCCATATTCCTTAGTTATTAGGAAATCCGAAAATCATCTATTTCATCTTCTTTGTGCTTGGCTTTTAATCCATTGGCCACAAAATTTTACTTTCTTATAGCAAAAAGTATTTCTTTTTTATAATAGTAAAGAGTCATTAACTATGTAGCACATTATCCTCATATTTTTGTATTATTTGTATTTTCTCTTTCTTCTTATCAATTGGGGACTCCTTGGACCCCAAGAAATCCTAATATTTCGAAATTCCTTTTTAAGGATGCTTATTATCCTTCTAGATGCATCTACATCCAGTATTTCTCATTATCTTACTTATTTCTTTATTAAAATATTTCTGTCAAGGATTTCTCTTTATCTTTTATTTCCTTTTTCCTCTTTTCCTATTTCTTTCATTGGAAATCACATATAAACAAAATTTACTCAATTGTGGTCATTAATGCCACTTTCTAGAGATTTCCATATATTTTCATCAATACTTTTCTTAATATTCATTATCTTGTATATTTTTCTAATATTTGAACTTTTCTTATTTTCTTCTCTTTTATATCCATTATTGGATTAACATAATAGTAGGAATCACGAAATTCCTATCCAAAGGGAGATTTGCAAAGAAATCCATCTTTTGAAGTAAAGCATAAAACCTTTTCAATTAAGTCCATATTCATAAAATCATTACATTTCAATTATGAAAACATATGCAAAATTGAGGTTGTAACAGTTAAGCTGTATCACAACCACCAAGTAGAGTTTTTATATATTGCTATTAGCTACTCTTTTAGGAGTTTCAACTGGATATTGAACCTGCAACTTGTGGCTAACTACTAAACTTATGCGTTGAACTAAATGACAATTGGTTGATGTCTTCGCTCTCGTTGTCGGGGTTTCTTCTTTGTTAATGTATGTCGTTGGCCAGTCCGCCCCATGCAGCATGACGTCCTAAGACACCAAATCGATTGATATCTTCAACCATGTCTAGGATTTGTTGTTCATAATTAAACAAGGACCAGATTGCACTTTGTGTTAGATGACACCACATGTTATAATAATAGAATTCCAACCCTACCATTATGGGCAGGGACATGTGCAAACTGATAAGAAAAAAAGTAGCATGATCCTACTAAAATAAGGAACAGAAAATCCAAACTACTACAACTCCAACCTGTCAAGTGATACAGCCAGTCTCCAACCGACTATTACCGTGCTTTCGAGAACAACATTTTCTCAACAACGATATTCCCCTTTCTCTCAATTTTTTCCTATATAAACCCCCTCTTCTTCTCCATTTTACACTTCACTAATTATTTTTCTCCTAATATCATATATCAAAAGAACAATTTATTCTTCTTATATGTTCATTTGTTTTGAGAAATCTTGAGATGGGAGTTAGAATCTTCTATTCTACTTACAATTGTTGGAGTCTGAACCTTATTTCCACTTCTTATCTTTCTCCCCTAAGTGTAATCTCATCCCAATTAAGTTAGTTAATTTTATTATTGTTATTATATAAATATACATTATAATCATGTGATGATCTGGTATATTGTTTCATTAACAAAAATAATTAGTAATTTACAATAAATTAATCAATTAAATATATTGATCATATCTCATTTTATTATTCTGCTTTAGAATTGATTTAAAAATAAAGCATAGAACTGAAATTGTTATTTCAAAATATGATTCAACAAACCTGAACTTCAAGAGACTAAATGGTAATATTGGACTCTTAGATTTTTTTGTTTCTTCTTTACGTAGTTATTGTCTAATATTTTCTTCTATAGTGCTTATGCCTTTCTGGTTATCTTGGTATATCTATAATTAAAATATATATCTTATGCATGGCATATATCTTTTTTTAGTCCACTCAATGACTAGAATCATATAATCCCTAATTTTTGTGACTCCATTGTAGTATCAAACATGTGATTTGGTATTGTGTTTTTGACCCGTGATAATTGGTAACACATAGGTCAATGTTTCTTGCATCAGAATCATGTATGAACCCAAGATAGTAGGTAAATTGTGGTAACTCATAATTGCAATAATTTCTGTAGCAATTTAAAGGAGATATTAAGACTGTAAAATACATGGTTGTCTACAAGCCCATATAAGTCATAGTCCAATAAGTCATTCAGTTCAATAGAATTCCATTAGGATAGGGATAGTGTCCACCTCTCTTATATAGGCGAGGTCTCTTTAATCAAACAAACAAATTCTCCAACCATGTCAATCAACTCTTTCTCATCTTATTCTTGTTCTCAATGAACCATAATAATGACTTCATTCAAATCCTTATAGCTAAGGATTTTACCCTTGTCTTTTTCCACCCCAACAACTAATTATGTCTATGTCTGGTTGTTGTGCGGGGGAAATATAGAGGTGATGAGAATAGAAAATGAGTATGAGAAGAAAAGAAGAGACAACAAGTTCAAAAGATAAAATGATGAAAGAAAGAGTCAAGAGAGAAGGAATTTCACTAATTCTATCTCATGTTATATGTCTACTCTCTTGGAATATAGAGGAGACGCAAAGAGAAGATTGGGTATGAGGAGAAGAGAAGAGAAAACATATGAAATAAAAATTTAAGAGAGAATTTCATAAAAAGAAGATGAGAAGAGAAGAATGAGTATGGAGAAGAGAAGAGACAAAAGAAAGAGTCAAGAAAGATCAAGGATGATTCATGTGAGGGTCTCCACTTAATCCTCCCTTTTTGCATTCACTAGTGGCATGGAGTACCCTCAATACGAACTATCTTCTACCTTATACAGGTGTAGTTTTGATGTAAATAAGTGAACTATAACCTCTAAAAAATCTTATTCTCATCTTAAGGACTACTCTGAGCTACCTATATTGAGGAGATATACACATCAAGACTCTAGTCTATGTTCTCTCTTCATATGATCGAGATCATATTTTCTCTCTATTTTTTTAACTACTAGGGAAAAATAGCACAACCTAAATACACAAAAATGAGAAAACCAAAAACAAATTTGTCATGTGTAAATAAGAACTTAAATTTCAATATTATATAATCAAGTTCTTGTAGTTATTTTGTTGTTTTGATTATTGATTAAATAAGTTTACTCTATACTTTACATAGATTTGGTCACGCAATATGGATTCTACATTTTGGTAAGTTCCTAATTGTTGTCTAATTTATCTCAATATTGTAAAAATAAAAAGATGGTCTCTTATTCACTTATTATAATAATATGTTACAACAAAAAATTATTGAATGGTGTCTCTTATTGTGGATGATCATATAGACTTGTGCAATTTCCAATTTTATTACTTTCTCTGATTTGAAATCTTATATTCACTTCATTCTATAAAGTTTTTTTATTTTGATTCTACATAACATTAATCGTTCTACTTTTGGGTGATAAATTTATACGCATTTAATGAATGGACGACGATACAAATGGAGTCATCTTAGGTTTATTTATGGCCATGATCTTTATGTTTATCTTGAGAACATTATTTTTTATGATCTATCTACTATCTAAGTAGAATTTCCTTCCAATATGGCATTCTCAAATAGTCTAGCTATAACACATGATCATGATGAGCTATGCTCAATCCAATAATGTAAATTCCCTTGCTATTGTAGATGAAATGGTCCTTTAAAACACTTCACTTTGTAAGACTAAAGAGGAGAAGGATGACAACAATGTTTCTAGTGCCGACTCAAATGAGGAATTATTGAATGATCATGGGTTGGATTTGTGACGACCTCAAATCAAGGATAATTTCCATAAGGACATTAAATTGGTATGCATTCACTCATACTAGTTAGCTGTCAAAAGGAAAAACAAGTGGAATTTGTGGTTATCAAATATTATATTAATGAAATTGTATCAGTCCACAAACATCACATACATTGCACCAAACACAATATTCATAAATGAAAGATAAAATCTTACACGTTATTGAGAGGAAATGTCTGGATATATATGAAAGAAAATTGCGTAGGCAAGACTTGGAAAGAAATGAAAGATATAACTATCTAATAAGTAGATGAAGAGAAACTCAAAAGACAATCTAGATCCTTCAAGACCATTGTTATTGTCTTCAAGAACTTCACTCCAATTTAATGATTATTTTCACCTAGAAAATATGTGAAAAAATGGATCAACACACAAGGTGTTGTACATGTGGATAGAATGACACAGACACATATGTTTGCATACTTGAATAATTTGAGAAATAAAATAAATAGTAAAGGAAATATTATTTAAAGCAAGAAAGGTAAACTAATATTTTAGATTAGATATTTACTTAGAATTTACTACTAAGTGGTGATAACACTTCTTATTTATTTATTATGTTGGTCCCTCCCCTCCCCTCCCCTTGTGCTATGATTATCCTCACCCCTAGGGCTATGGGGATGTGCTAACCTTATATTTAGAGGGAGAATATGAAGCAGCTAGCAGCTACGAACCATCCATTGATTTTATGTTCTTATGTATTTTGATAATGACATAACTTAGTAGTCATATTACATCCAATAACATACAATAGAAAATGTGGCATACTCATAAGTATCATAGCCTCCTAGAAATCATGTTAATATACATAGATAAACCTACATACCTATTTAGTAAAATCATTAACTCTTTTTTTTCATCGTTGCTCTGCGGTGCTTTGCTAGGGTTCCTGAGCGATCATGCTGCGTTGCATGTGTGGAGGCAGCGTCGACGGCTGTGGACGTTGTGATGCAGATCGAGGCTTCTTCAACGTCCCCCATTTGCATGAGGGCGAGGGGTGGGAGTGCCATTTGGAGATGTCAGACAAGGGGAAATCTTCATTGACGGCTATCGTGGAGGAACTCAGGGTCGACAAAGACATGGATGTGAGCAACTCTATTGAGGAAGCATGCCCAGGGCCAGCCTCCTTCCACGATGTGATAACATGTCCCTCTAGTATTAACACCCCAACGATCCAGCCAGCATCACCCGACACTTTGAAGGCAGTGAATATCCATGTTGACAAAAGTGGTGTCATTACTAACATCACGGTTAACCCTGATGCCCTACCGTCCTCTTGGAACCTTAGAGATTTGTGGAAGTGGTTAAGGTGGTCGACAACAATGTTGGCTTCACTGCCATCATCAACATGATTATGTCTCTCTAGAAACTAACAACACAATTATTTGTTATTGATCTTTAGATGGGTTACTTCATCATCCAACACGATAACAATGAGGACTATGTGTGTGCCATGACCGAAGGTTCCTAGACAATTTTTGGCAACTATTTGTTCATTCAATCTTGGTCACCTGCCTTTCATCCTACTGATCCTATACCTAGGAAGCTTGTTGTATGGATGAGGATCCCTGAACTCTTGGTCTTCCTCTACCAAAATCAGTTGCTATCAAGTATCAGTGACGTCATTGGGAAAACAATTAAGGTGGATACAACTGCACTATCTGTCATCGTGGGAAGTTTGTAAGATTGGCGGTCGAGGTGGAAATAATGAAGCCCCTATTTCCAGCCATATATCTCAATGAGGAGTACTTGACTGGCCTAAATCGTGCATCCAAAAAGGAGCGGATCCAGAATAGTAGGACTCTTAAGATAGTAACCTGACACTTAAGCCCCCGCAACTATTATACGGGGTCTGATGTAGTAATCAGGGTCAAACCATAGGGACAAGGTTAGAAGGTGTTAAGAACGCATAGTCTCACACTCATATACTCTGGATAACAGATGATTCAAAAGTGTGTTCCCAAAGGAATGATAATAATCAAACCAAAGTAAAATAAATAAACCAAAGAAAAGAAGAATAAAGTGTAACAAAATAAGATGGAAACAAATATATGGAAGGGAAACTTAGATTGGGTTTCACCTACAAAAACTTCTCACCAACATGCAAGCAATATCTCTCCCTCTCATATACTCTATCACGATTACAAGCAATCATAAAGATGTCCATTACTGTCTCTCTCTTGAGATGAGGATAGATCTAAGTCAAGGGACAACCTCTCTCTTGAGATGACTATCCAAAAACTATAAGGTAAAACATATGATCATAAGATCTAGCATTTCAACATTTTCATGCATTCATACTACTCCATAACACAAGATATTAGTGGTACTACTCTTTTGAGGTACCAACAATCAAACATCACTAGATGGTAGCTAAGCATGAAAGTGAATCATTAAAACCGGTGCATGGAGATAATCTTGATGAGAATATATATATTAAAAAAGGAGAGACAATATACATGTTGGGAGAGACTTAGTGGCTACTCCCAACCCAAGTTAAGTGTTTAGCCACACATGTTTACAGGCACCATAACGGCGTTACAAAATGATAGATACATCAAGTTCCACGAAGAGATAAGGGAAGTACAACGAGATGGAAGTGATAGATCTAGATAGAGAGAGAAGAATGTGATACGACATAGTACTTCATCATATCCAGATCTAGGAGGTTGATGGCATGGACGTTTTCCTTCTCTCAAAGAAGATGGAGCCTTCTGTCTTCTCTCTCCTCAACTTCTGCCTTTGGAGATCTAAGACTGATTGGATGGATGGTAATGAGTCTGGAAAGCGGCATCACTTTGTGGTCCTTTCAGATCTGCCCCTTTTTACAAGACGTGTAGGTGGCCTATTTATAGTCATGTTCCACTGACTTAACCCCTCAACCACGGTCAAGTTCAATCTTGGTCGAAGCTTGACCTCAATCGAGTCTTCATTGTTGTCTTCTCCTCGGCCGTGACCTGGTTAAGCCAACTTCTCAGTCGCGACCTGATTTCCGCACCCTTTGGTCAAACCGTGGTTTAAGGCTTGATCACGGCTTCACGTTTCGGGTGTGAGAACTGCGGGTGCAAGCGGTCGAGGCATCACGGGTGTGAGAACTGTGGGTGCAAGGGGTCGAAGCATTTCTGGGAGACCTCGACCGCGGTTGAGTTGGATCTAATGGTCGAATTGGCCGCAATCGAGGGGTCGACCGTGACCTTGGCTCAATGTGGTCTTGAAAATAAGAAAAAAGTGGGTAAGTGAGATACTTGGCATAAAGTTCTAAAATTAGTGGGAAAATCTATAAAAGGTATGCTAGGGGAGGTATAAAATGTATGTAAAAAGTGTATAAAATGAGGTGTTATCAACTCCCCCAAACTTAGAATCAAGTCTATCCTCAGGCTAAGTGTAGGCTTGAAAACATAGAGAGTGAGCAAATTTGTGTGACAAAATCTTTGCAAAACTTAACACTACTGAACTATCTCATTCTTGCATCAAGACTGTTGTGGTACGTTGCTCAACCCTAAAGTCTCATTCCTCCCCCTTTACACCCAGAGTTGCACAACTTTGACTTCTTTCCATTGCTTTGGTAGAAAAGGTCTCTCCTTCTCAATGTATCACCCCTTCCTGCATTAGGTTACCAGCCGTACCAATACAACATCTCCCTGAGGGGTAACTTTCACACTCTTTCTTTATTTTCTATTGGCCCTATGCTAATGTGTTTAGGTAAGATTTAGGATTTAAGTGTTTCCTTCATCTCTTGAACTTTCTCACCCACAAATGTCGTAGGGACAGTGTTGCTCTTTGGGCTTCTAATGTAGAGTCAGGCGGTTGTGTGAGTTTCATTCAGGATAGGAGGTGGGTAAGTTTGGCTTCGAGATTCCACTTATAGGCACAACATATCTGCATGTATGAGTGAAACAATACACTGACCGTGTGGAAACTTTGGGCATCTTTTGGGCACAACTCTCATTGTAAAAAAAACTTTTCTTTTGTCTTTTTATATCTCCTCTCTGGCTTGGGTTAGTGGGATTTATGTGGTCTTATGGGCGGCCAAACCTCTTTTAATCCCAAAGTGGGGATAGATAAACTCGAAGGAGGTAGTTGTTTCCTTCTTGATGGAGATGAGGATTTTCCTATTGGAATCGTCAGGTTAGGGTGGTTGGTCAGGAGTATGGCTTTGTGAAGTTTTCTAGTTTTCAAGGGCTTCATAAGCGTAGGGTTGTTACACACACAATGTCTTATTGCAAGAATGAGATAAAGTTGTATTACTATGCTTCTCGTTTTACTTTTATATGCATTAGTTGCTCATATATATTTTTTCTCTCTATAAGACGATAACACTACAACCATTAGCAAGAAAATAGACAAATCTCTAAGATAACTACACAAAATTGTGGCTTATAGCTAGATTTCTTTAAGTAAAAAGTAAGAGTATGTACAAGTAAAGTTTTTAAAATTTTTGAATGGTAAAATGGTGGCAAATTTGTACATCTCTAGCCCATTTATGACTCCTCCCCCAAACTTATCCTTCACCCCGGCCCGGGGTGTCAAAATTTTGAGTGAGACGTATAAACATGATTTCTTCATTTTGGTTTATCGGTGTTGGAGGCCCACTTGGAATCAAGGAGCATGCTTACATACACTCCTCGCAGCAGATGATATTGTTCGTATTTCATCCCCTCACTTTTGTATCCAGATTGGCTAGGGCCATCATCCAAGCTAAACAGAAGAAGTCATAGTCATTTGACAGAGGCACCTATTGAGGGCTCATGTGGCAGGACTGCGTCTTCTTGAAGTCTTTGCTTGTTGTGTTCTTGTACCCTTTGTTGTGTCTTTTCAACATCTCAACAATCGCTTCAGCGCATGTGGCAGGCTTTTCTTCAGTTGGTGTCTTTGCAGTAGTCATGTTTGTCTTTTTGTTTAGTGCAAAGGCTGCATCTGAACTGTTGTATAACACTACAATCCTTTTGATAACATTGACTACTAGCAAAGTCCAATGATTGTCGTGAAGGATAGGAAAAAATATGTAGTCGAAGAGGGATGTTGCTAAGCGTTGTTGCAGACGTTCTTTTTTTCCTGATCTCTTGTCTTTCATAATGTCATCCTCCAGTAGGAAGTATTCCATTTATGTAGTTGGCATGTTGTCGCCTAATAGAGCTTGGTAGGCTGACATCGTGCTGACTGATAGGTACCCTCCTATTTTCAGCATATCACGAAGGTCATCCTTCAGCACACAGATCCCGTCCCGTTCGAATATAATTTTTGTTGGCATATTATCTTCTTTCAGGGACTTCATTATCATTGTTAGGGACTCTACAGATAGGCTTACACAGCTCCACCTGTCAAATTTCTTGAAAGTAGGTACTATCTCTCCAGCTCGCTTGTCCGATTTCTCTTCAGGCAGATCATCTTCTTCTACTTCGCCTTCCTCTGGTTGCTCTGCTATAGGTTGTTTGTCTTTATCTTTTACCACTGGAGGTTGTTCATGTTTTGTTTCTGGCATGCTTTCTTCAGCTACTCCAGTGTCGCTTTTCCAACTTTATTTTCATGTCGCTACTCTGGCTGGTTCTATCGAGTCAATCCATATGGTCTTGATTTGTTCCCTCCAGGTTACCTTTTCAGGTAGAGGGATCTCTTCATGAAGTCTCTGTTATATTGCATCCAGAGGCATCGTCGGGTCGCTGAAGAAACAACAGTCATAGATAACCTCCATCGCTTACATACCATGCAGCCCGTGTAGATCGTCAGTGCATAAGTCTTCTAATGGGATGCCCTTATTGATGGTTTCCATCATTCGTAGTATGATGAAGGTGCAATCCCATGTTCCAGCCTCTTCTTGCGGGACCTTCTTGTAGATTGAGAATAGTTTCTATATTCCCTTAAATCTATCGTTTTTTTATTGTATTGCTCTCTATAGACGCAATGACACTTTCATAATATCCCTGACTGCCTTGTCTTTGTATATTAGAGCAGTATTGTCCAGCTCGGCTACGTCGCAGTTGAACACTGTCATCTTTCGCTCATATAAATCGACGATGATCATTGCCCAGTACTTCACATTTCTTATAGGCACGACCACAAACTCCATTTCTTTCCTGCTCACTGCATGTTTTAGATCAGTCACATCAGTAGCATTGTAGTCTTTGTTGTATAATAGTCCTGCTAAATGTGTGGTGTTGTTAAACACTAGTTGCACCTTGTCTAGATGTAAGAACTCTTCAAGGAGGGTGGCGCATAGTACTTTGAACATCTTCTTGTGGACACATGCCCTTTTCTTGAAGATCCCTCTGAAGTGTTCCCTGGTGAGATGTCTTCCCTTGTTGTGATATATAATGTCAGTCCCGGGCAGGCTGTCATCTAGAATATCTACCAAGATATGGACATCTTTGCATGTTATTTTGGATAGTGCAGTCATGTCCATATTTGCCATTTTGCAAGGAAGAGGAGGAGCCACACCTAATTCTACTTTCTTGACTGGTGTGCTCTATTTCCTTTCCGGCTCATTTGTGAAGAAAGTAGTGAAGCCGCCTTCCTCATCGTCTGAGGCGTCATCCTGTCCTGCCCTTAGGGGTGCTTCCCTGGTTGGATGTAGACTTTCTATATTCATTTGTGTATGGGCGGTCACCTTATCTACAATGCTCTTGGGAGCCTTCACAACTATATTGTCTTTGATGTTTCTTTCCTCAGACGGTTCCCCTAGTTCGACAGCATTCAGCGCTGCTAATGTTGCCTCCATCTTTCCATCGTAATAATGGTCATTCTATTCATTTTGGACTGGGGATTATAGGAAGCCACTGCACATGTCTATCCCAGACATCAGGTCATCCAGCAACTTATCTATATCTATGATTTCTCTAGATGTTAGATCTTCTGTTGCTACGCTCTCTACTCTGGCGATGACTACTTGTGTGGGTTCTTCTAATGCAACCTTTCCTGTGGTTGGGGTAGTTTGGTATTCTTCTGGTTCCCCTCCCCCATTATCAGATTTTTCTTTGTCCTCTTCAAAACTGCTATTCAAATTGAGCTCCCTTGACAACATAGTAGTTTTCTTTGTTTCATTGTCTTTGGGAGTGTCTGACTGCGGTGGTGCTTCCTTAGCTTGTAGTTCAGCTGTCGAGGTAGTCTTTACGTTGACACTTTCTTCTCTTGGAACCGTACCTGCACCTGTTCCTCCCATGTTTTCATCATCATTGGCAGGGTTTGGAGGGCTCGATGAAGCTTGTGATGTCGAAGGACATGGCACACACATGCTCTTCTTCTTCCGCCGCTGGCTTTTGAGCTCTTTGCGTTTGGCTTCCAGCTGCTGGCAGTCTTCTTTTAGATGTTGGCGCTCCCTTTCTAGGTCGTTCATTTCCTCCTCATAGACACTAGTTAAGTGGTCCTTGTCGTTCCGTAGCGCATCCCTCTCTTTCCTCAGGGCTTTCATTTCCTCCGTGAGGGCCTTCAGCACCCCCATCATTGCATTTTGGGTGTTTAGCACACCTTGCATGAACTAGGATAGTGCTTCGGTCCTCTCGTTCAGTAATTGCACCTGCGTGGTTAGTGTACATAGGGTGGAGGTTATGTTTGAATTAAATTCAGATGTTTGATGCATGTGTTGCCACAATACATCAAACTTGTTACCCAGTATATCTCCAAAGGTTGGAGGGTGTTGTATTTATGACTCCATGTATGTCGTGGATGTTCTTGGTTCCTCCGGTTGTGGAGTTGGCAATGTCGGGTTAGGCACTCTATGCTGTGCCTGTCCTGGCGTTTGAGGGATTACTTCTAGAATTTCTGGCTCTGGTACAACTTCGGAGTCTTGGTCTTGCTTGTTGGGTTCTTTTTCGCCCTTCATTTGTTGTTCTGCTATTTCCGCTTTGAGGCATGGACTTTTTCTTGTTGTGTCATCTAGTTTTACCTAGATGTCCTACTCTAATATTTCTTCTTACACTTCCTCGCTCACTTTTGTTCTCATAGGAATGGGAGGTGAGGTTTCCTTCAGACTTGTGGTCTTATCCACCACTTCCTTCTTCTTCTTCCTTACTGCCAACTTTTTCTTTTCCACTGGCTTCTTCTTCTCTATCTCTGAAGATTTTACTTTGTTGCCCTCCTCCTCAGCTGTCATTGGCTTCTCTGTGATATTTCAGATGGCCACTGAGTATATATTGTCGATGTCTTCTTGGGTGGGCCATAGCTTGTGGGTGTCATAATACGCCATTTCTGGGAAGGGAAGGAGTTTCTTGGAGCAGCTTTGTTTGTAGTAGAGTTTATCTCCCTTCTATGCCAAGATTCGTGTGGCTGTTGCATCTGACAAATTCTTTTTCTCCAAGTGCGGCAAAGTAGGATTGTGCTTCTGCTGTTGTCAATGTGAAGATGGTGTTGAGTGTAGACTCTATAATTGTGTGAGACTTTCCTCCTACTCTCACCTCTAGTTTGAAGTCTTCGCCCCCCTTTTTGTGTTCCTCTTCCTTTACAGGGACTTTCTCCACGGAGGAAAGAAATCCTGCTATTAATTTCTTCATGGATGGGGTTTTTGAGGTGCATAGGGTGTGTAGGTTTGCACCCACTAAGAATTGGATAACTCTATCGTAGGATCCCATTTTCTTAAAGTCGTCAACGTCGAGATACCTCATAGGCATGAAAGCTTGTAGCATCCAATTGTAATTTGACTGGTGCATAGCATCTCTTGGCACAAATACTGGCCCATTTTGATTTAGCATTGATCCCTCGGTCTCTTCTTCCTCAGTGCATACCATTTCTTTCTCCTACCCCTTTGTTTCCTTTGCAACAGTTATCTTAATCTTCTTGTTGTGCTTGACCTCCTTGGGCAGAGCCTTCCTTTTCCCTAGGCTCTTTAGTTCAGCCTCTGTAGGATGATACTTTGAAGTCTCTATTCGAGATGTACCATGTGATTCCTCTGACTCTTCTGGTGTCTAATGACCCAGAATGCGTTGATACTTCTCCATTGTCAACTGTAGTTGCAATATCCTTACTGCTGGCAGACTTGTATCGTTCTTTAAGGCTACTTCTATCTTGTCAACGATTAGTTCTGATTCCTTCAATGGTGTTTCCCTTTTGAACAATGAGTCACCAGTTGATCCCAACATTCTGAAAAGTTTCAAATTATATCATCAGCATTGGTATATTAATCTTTAACCCATCTTCATTGATTATTTTATTTTATTATCATGTGTATGTTTAATTATGTTGTATTTTTTATTTCTCTCTTAACATCGTAACCATGGTATTTAAACAAAAGATGACCCGACTGCGGACCAATCCGTGACTGAGGTATACTTGGTCATAAGGTCCATCACACCATGACTGAGATGTAATGATCAAAGAGAGAGAGAGAGAGAGAGATAAGAGGGCCGCGGTTGAGAAGCAAACAAAAATGACCGTGTTACAGTCAAAAGATCCATGATCAGTAATGACCTCGACCTGCCATCCTTTCTCAACCGGTTGTTGAGTAAGAAAGACATCACAACTCGTGGTTTGAAGAAGGAAAAACAAAGGTAACCACGCCCGCGGTCAAAAGAACCTCAGCAGGGTCTCGACCGCGACCCGCGGTCAGCGAGCAAGCATTGTTTTGTTCAAAAAACATCACGACATGCGGTTATCGAGCGACGCTGCGGTCTCGACGGTGGAGGACAATAGGTCCTTCTCCATTGAAGATAATGATGGAACTCGAGGTCTAAACCTCGTCGATAAGTCATGTGTTCAAAAATGGATCCTAAACCCTAGCTTGCATAAGGCGGTAAGGCTGTAAAATTCAGTAGGGCCGCGGCGGTCGTCGCGGTGGTTCTAGAATCAAACAATGTTTATGAAATTGAGAAAAATGGTAAGGAATAGATGTATCGGTTGATGGAGAATAGAGTGAAAAATGAGTACCTCAGATATTTGGGAATCGCAGTGAAAATTGAAGAAGGAAAGGATACAGGGAGCGGCAGAGATGATCCTTGTTGGTGCAGGCTCGCTTTTGCTACTTCAACATCTCCCAAGTACTTGTTCATCAATGATGGTTCGGGCGATGGATTCGTTTGTGACACCCCGCCATCACACAGACAACGAGATGACATGCGAAAACATGCAGAACCACATATTACGGAAAACACGGGTTAATTAAAACTGATTGTGGAAGGCATACATAAGATAACTTTTACATCTAGATACTGTAGAGAAACATGTTATACAAACATGTACAAGCCTTGATATATGTCCACAGCTTATCAGAACCAGTTGTACCGTCAGCACCAGAGTTCATCACATCTTTATACATACATAACGGGCCATGTACGGCCAGCAGCAGGATAGAGCAAAATTACAACAGCTAGTCATCGTGAAACGTCGTTAAACACCTCTGAGGACCTAAGAGTACATGGATGACTCTAGGACTCTACTACAAAACCACCAAAATAGCAGCATGTCCATCTCTTGCCTTCTACTCCTCTTCTTGCTGCTCGGCCGCAACATCACGACCACCACCATGTCTAGAGCGATCACCTAAAAAGGGTGTAAACTAGTGGGACGAGACACACAGTCCTAGTGAGAAACATAACTCCCCGCCGAAACTATAAAACCTCAGAAGATTAAAGCAATAAAAGCAGATAACTGATAAAGTGTGTAACAAGAGCAGTATACTAAGCCAGACCATTATTCCCATCATTCTTACCAAGATATTCATGAGGCATATAACCACGTATTTCTTTATGAAACATGATTGACAAGATAAGCTTTATAAGGACTTATCACAAAATATAAGGATTGTACACATAACTGCAAGGTATAACTAGATCAGTTATATAAGCAAGGCCTCAATCAATGTTTCGTGTTTTGCTCTAAGTAAGATATACTATTCGGCTGCATTATGATTTATTATGCCATGAGGAAGTGAGTCTTCCCTGCTTAAATCCAACCATTGGCTGCGAAGCCCAATCGGGTGCCATACAAGGTCTAAGGAGATCCGGACTCCATGACCTCACCTTCTCATGGTCAGTACATGAATCATCAAGCAAGACCACAGTCTTATGCTTATAGGGCCTCAGCCTCTGGGTCATCTCCGCAAGCTACCCACATCTCTAGCTCACCTCATCATAGGTGTTAGTGCATACATCTGAGCCATGAACGCATCATGTTCATCATCACATATCCGGATCCATGGGTCTATTCACCATGCTCCATATATTCACATTGGTACTCATATTCCTCCAATTTTAGGCTAGGGGAAAACCTCGCATATTCAACAATATGCACTCCAGGTAGATCCCACAGGATAAACCTGTTTCACCATCACCATGATACCGACGATGATGGATCTATGGCCAGGGCAAACTACATGATATGTTCATCTATAATTAATTAGTATATTTTAAGCCAATTGTTGAGGCAATAAAAGTATAAACATAGCCTTATATAATTATATCACTATTTCCATCATCATATTGTCCTGGGACCTCAATCCCTCATTATATCAACCACTGCCTCTCAAGGCATAATCATGCATCAACATTCTGGGAACGCATCCCTTATCTCATCATCAGAGGATAACTCCTCAACTAGGCACTGAGCCTTATATCAGGTCCTCAGACCTATCAACTTGTTATCTCATTACCACATGGTGCTACTCAAGCACATACATCTCATAGCTCTTACCAGGCTATGAATCCACATAAAAATACTTGCATGGTTAGTATACACATCCATAGAGATAACTGAAGCCATCAAGGATTAACAGGATTATCATGCTATCAAGTATAAAGCAACATCCATGAGTATATTACACATAAGCTGTAGAAATCATAGTTTTATTATTATATATGATGCCCCATACTAGTGATCATATACATGTGTCACATTATCATGTATAGAAACATCATATCCTTCCAAACTTCCTGGTTCACAACCTATCATCTTATCTTATTATCATAGATATGACTACATGATCAAGAACTATCTGCTAGGTTCCCGGGTTATCAAAACCCTCACCAAAATCTCCTGCTAACATCACTAAAAGTGTGATGGGTAGCGCATCCCTCACCACAGGTGGTATCGGGCGGGGTAACAACCCCACCAAAAGCTTACCGGCCTAGGCATTTAGCCACATATCGGCCAACCCTAGAATATATCTAACCACCCCTCAAGGTGTATCGTGCAACTAGAGAACATGGAGTTATCATGCAACCTTGTCGTGCATATCATGTGCACAAGGTGTATCGTGCAGCTGGTGCCCAAGAGGCGTGTCGTGTAGCTAACTCAAGAGGTGTATCGAGTAGAACCCTACCGGCCAGCTAGGGTTAGGGTCGTATTGGGAAACCATTCTCACCACTGTACTGGACGAGATCATGCTGCCCCAAGCCAACACTATATTGCCCAACATGTTCATGACACAGTCGACATAAGAGCACCTCAAGGGAGCCTATAGGTCAACAAGGGCAGCACTCTATATCAGCCTCTATCAAAGCAACAACTAGGGTTTCTACTCAACCCATATCGGGTAGCTCAAACTCACCGAACTTGTGTCACCCAAGGAACCAAAGAGAGATGTCATCTAAGCATCATATCGGCCAAGGGAGACAACACCAATTAGGTCAAGACGGCCATAATGTCCATCTAAGTCAAGTTTCTCATATCGGCCACCACTTAAGCACCTACTAGGGTTTCTCTATACCACCATATCGGGCCCAAACCAACCATCCCAACTAGGTGTATCGGCCAAGGGAAAAACCCTAGACAAGAGGCTATTGGGGAGCACTACTCCAAGGTCATAACATGCAAAGCACAACTCTACAGGGTCGTATTCAACCTCGAGCACAAGGGCACCAAGCCCAAAATGATCAAGAAGATCATATCACCTCTCTACAACCAAGGGATAGAGGTTTTACACAACCTCTATCACAAATCGGGAAACAACAAGGATCATCCTCAACCTAGGTCATCATCCATCCAAGAGCTCACCTCTCAAGTCCATGGTGAGAGGAGGGTTTTGCCCAAGAAACTAGAGTATAGACTCACTTCTCAACTTAAAAGAGAGAGGGGTATTGCCTATATCACTAGGGCTCAAACTCACTTCTCATGACCAAGGAGAGAAAGGAGTATTACTACCAAAGAAAACTCCAAACTATAGGTTCGCCCAACTAGATCCAAAGATATATAAACATCAACAACATCATCAACAACATGCTCACTATATCCATAAGATCAACAACATGTACTAGCGCAAGAAACATAACATGCAATGGTCGATCGTCAACATATATGAAACATGCAACATAAAAAAGGTAGTATAGATAGGGTTAGAAGTTATGTAACCCGCCTTAAGCAAACTCCTCAAGCTCCAAAGATCCAAGCTCCAAGCACACCACTTTCGGCCACCTCAAGAAAAGGAATAAGAATCATAACCACCATGGCCGAAGAGTAGTCAAGATGAAGAAGAAGATGCTAAGGAGAGAGTGAAGATGCTTACCAAGGAAACAAAGTTCACCTAAGGTTCGACCACCAAGCTAGAGGAAGAGGAAGAGGAAGATTTCAAGAAGAGGATCGGCCACCAACTTGATCCACCAAGCTGTATCGGCCACCAAACACACCAAAGGGAAGGTGTATCGTGCACCAAGGAATAGAGGAGCAACAAAGAGCTAAAGGGTTCCTAAGGAAGATAAAGTCAAGGCATATATAGATGAGGATCAAGGGGAAGCAAGGCAAGGTGTCTCCTTACTAAGGGACACTTGTCCACACATTTTCCACCTTGCAAAACACATGCACAAGCCATGCCACCACACAACCAAGGTTCGGCCACATGTCCAAGCTAGGGTGATACAACCAAAGCAAGAGGGTCAACAAAGTCAAAGGCTGACACACTTCAACCACTACCACCTTGGACGACACACCCATAGGTGACACCCCCATGGCCGACACAAGGTGCTCCTTGCCCGATACAGGGCTCCTCAAAGCAAGGCAAGGCCCAAACAAGGGAAAACAAGGCCCAACAGAGCTCAACCAAGCCCAAGACAACTTAAGGCACGAGCCCAAACCTTCCTCTCAACTCTAGCGGAAGCAAAGAGAGAGAAAGACATCTCTCAAGGTGACAAACTTGCTCTTCAACCCTAACTTAGGTTATTTTGCAAGTAGCACCTCCAACTCTCAACAAAACACAAGCAAACCCTAATCACCAGTAAAGGTGATTAGTAAGCAACTAAGCACAAGGTTTAGGCAAAGCAAATAGGATAAGCCAAAAATGGAGGTTAGAGTCCTTACAAGCCATAAACCTCTACAAAGGGATTTTGTCCCCGAAATCCGAAGAGAAAAGCGAGGGATACTTCCTCCTCATCTCTTCCTCCAGCTCCCATGTGGCTTCCTCAATGCCACGGTGATGCTAAAGAACTTTCACAAGAACCAGGTCTTTCCTCTTCAACCTCTTTACTCTTCTGTCAAGGATCATCACTGGACCTTCCTCATAGGTCAAATCTTCATCAAGCTCAACCTCAACTGGTTGTATCACTGTCCCTGTATCTAGATGGCTTTTCTTCAACATGCTGACATGGAACACCAGATGTAATCTGTGGAATTATGGTGGCAGCTCTAACTTGTAAGCTACCTTGCCAACACGTACAATTACTGGGTATGGCCCCATATATCTGGGTGCCACTTTGCCTTTCTATCCAAATCTCAGCACGCCTTTCCAAGGTGAGACCTTGAGATACACTTTGTCTCCCACCTGGAACTCTAAAGGTCGTCGGTGATTGTCTGCATAAGACTTCTGTCTGTCCTGTACCGTTTTCAATTGTTGTTGTATCACTCTGATCTTTTCTATTGTCTACTTCACTAACTCAGGACTCAAAAGGTGATACTCACCAGACTCATACCAGCATAAAGGAGATCTGCACTTCCTTCCATATAGAGCCTCATAAGGAGCCATGTCAATGCTCCGCTGGTAACTATTTATGTAAGCAAACTCTATCAGACTGAGATGCACATTCCAACTGCCTAGGAACTGCAAAACACAAGCTCGGAGAAGATCCTCCAAAGTCTGAATAGTCCTTTCAGACTATCCATCCGTTTGCGGGTGGAAGGCAGTGCTGAATCTCAACTGTGTTCCCAATGTTTTATGCAATTGTTCCCAGAAATGACTCGTGAACTGAGGACCTCTGTCAGAGACTATTGTTGCTGGTACACCATGAAAACACACTATCTCATCTACATACACCTGAGCAACCTTCTCTGTTGTATATGTCATCTTTACCGGTATGAAATGAGCAGATTTTGTCAGCCTGTCTACTATTACCCAAATGGAATTATGATTCCTAGCTGTCTTTGGTAGACCAACTACGAAATCCATGGTTATATGATCCCATTTCCATTGTGGTATCGGCATGGGTTGCAACGTACCTACTGGCTTCTGATGCTCAACTTTAACTTGCTAACATACTGCGCACTTAGCCACAAACTCGGATACATCCTTTTTCAATCCAGACCACCAATACAGGTCCTTCAGATTATGATACATCTTAGTGGCTCCTGGATGCATAGCATACATCGATGTGTGTGCTTCCTCGAGCACTAGATTTCTTAGATTATCAACATCAGGGACCACCATCCTACCATGATAGCAAACTAGTCCATCCTCAGACTCATGGAACCCATCATAGTTTTTGCTGTCGAGCTTTGACCTGATCAACTTCACTGTATCATCTGCCTGCTGTGTATCTTTGATCTGTTGTCTCAACATAGGCTTTACTTGCATTTGTGCCAACAGTCCTACCAATAAGGAAACTTCTAACTGTACATTCATCTGTCGTAAGGAGATGGACATATCCTGTCTATGGCATACCAAAGAACTCAACCGTGCTTTCTTCGTGGGAAGAGAAGAAGACTTTCTGCTAAGCGCATCAGCTACCACATTTTCCTTACCATGATGATACTCAATGGTGCAATCATAATCATTGATTAGCTCCATCCAACAACGATGTCACATGTTCATCTCACTCTATGAAAAGATGTACTTCAAGTTCTTATGATTTGTAAAGATCTAACACACTTCTCCATAAAGATAGTGTATCCAAATATTTAACGCATGGACCACCGTTGCCAACTCCAAATCATGTGTCGGATAGTTCTCTTCATGTTTCTTAAGCTATCGTGAAGCAAAAGAAACCACATGATCCTCCTGCATCAGCACACATCCTAGGCCCTTCTTGGAAGCATCGCAGAAAATAACATAGCCGTTCCCAGGCTCTAGCAGCACTAGCACTGGAGTACTAGTCAGCTTCTCCTTCAAACTTTCGAAAGCTTGCTGACAATGATCATCCCAGACAAAAGGTACATCCTTCCTGGTCAACTTTGTCATCGGCAATGTGATCACACTGAAGTCCTTGATAAACCTCCGGTAGTATCCTGCCAAACCCAGAAAACTATGAACTTCTGTCGGCGTCTTTGGTTGCTCCCAATCTGCCACTGACTCCACCATCTTGGGGTCCACTCTGACTCCTTCTATAGATATCACATGACCCAAGAAAGTCACTTCTTTCAACCAGAACTCACACTTACTGAACTTGGCATATAACTGATGTTGGCAAAGAAGAGTCAAAGCTTGTCAAAGATGTTGTTCATGCTTTTTCCTATCCCGACTGTAGATCAAGATGTCATCTATGAAAACTACAACAAATTTGATCTAGAAACGGACGGAACACCCTATTCATCAGATCCATGAAAGCAGTAGGTGCATTGGTTATCCCAAACGACATAACCACAAACTCAAAGTGACCATACCTCGTCCTAAATGTTGACTTAGGTATGTCATCATCTTTGATTCTTAACTGATGGTATCCAGAATGTAGGTCAATCTTCGATAACATTGTAGCGCCACACAACTAATCAAACAGATCATCTATCCTCAACAACGAGTACTTATTCTTGATCGTGACCTTGTTCAACTACCGATAATCTATACATAGCCGCATTGACCCATCCTTCTTCTTTACAAACAAGACTGGAGCACCCCAAGGTGACGTGCTCGGTCGGATGAAACCTTTCTCCAACAACTCCTGCAACTACTTCTTCAACTCTGCCATCTCTACTGGATCCATTCGGTACGGTGTCTGACCAACTGGTTGTGTTCCTGGCACCAGATTGATCTCAAAATCAATCTCTCGAGGTGGGGGAACACTGGAGAACTCATCAGGAAACACATCCACAAACTCTTGGACAACCGTCACTTCCTCAAGGCTAGGAGCTTTTGCCTTGGTATCCACAATGTGAGCTAAGAATGCCTTACAACCTTACCACAACAAATTCTCTACCACCATTGCTGACACTAAACATGTCAAAAGAATCTTCCTATCTCCTTGGAAGATCCACTTCTCTCTATTGTCATCAAACACTGCCTGCTTGGAACCAAAGTCCAACACAACCTTATACTTTTATAAGGTATCCATCCCAAGGATCACATCGAATCCATGTCTATCAAGTGGTATAAGATCCACTCGTATAATGTGTCCTGAGAAAGATAGGACACAAGACGGACACTCCTCTCGAAGCATCAAGGAACCATTGAGAGGGGTTTCTAGCAACAGGCTATCTTTCTTACAACTAATAGGTAAAGGACAATTATCAAGCAGACTATGTGCAATAAAAGCGTGTGTAGCACCCGGTTCAACCAAAACATATATAAAGCAAGAAGAAGACAAATTAGAATGAAATAACTCCATCTGACATGTCACCACTCACGGGTTGACTATCGCCTCCTGCTGACTCATAGCATAGAATCGAGCCATTTCTTGTTGTCCACATCCTCTTCTTCCTTGAGCAGATAATCCCGCTTGTGATGCTTGACCGCGTCCTCGCCCTCTACTACCACTGGGCTGTTGTCTGTCTGACCCTTGTTGATTCTGCCTCAGCTGTTGTGTTACTTCAACATCTTTCCTTGGGCAATTTGACCTCAAGTGTCTAGTCTGTCCATAGTGATAACATGACCTTCCTTCTATCTGTGGCCTATATGGCCCTATCACTACCACTGAGGATGTACTATGCACCTTCGACGGCGAAGAAACATAACCTCTTCCCTTACTCAGAGACCATTGTGATGGTACACGAGAATTATGCATCGTGGAAGGTGATGAAAACCTTGGCTTCTTGAAGCCACCAGATCTTTGTCCCTAGAACTGAGTAGGCCTTTTCCTGGTCATGGACTCCCTTTTCTCCCTGACAGGCCGTTCAATCCTGTGGACGGACTCCACGAACGTGGCAAACCGCTCTCGATTTTCCAAAGCAGCAGCAGGTGTCGACAGCTCAGCACTCAAACCTTTCTCAAACCGCCTGATCCGCTCATCATCTGTCACCGCCATAAGAGGATAAAATCTCAACAAGTCCATGAACTTGGCTTCATACTCAGTGATGCTCATCGATCCTTGGTGTAGATGCTCAAACTGGTTGATCTTCTCATCCAGATATGTTTTCGAAAAGTATCTGTTGACGAACTCTCATCGGAAATCCTCCCAACCGATCTCCTCACCGGGTCGCTTCTCCTCCTCGATGGCCCACCAGTGGCCAGTACTACAATTTAGAAGGTAGACAGCGTGCTTGACTTTGTCTGCTTCAGGGATGTGAAGGATTCGGAAGGCCTTCTCAAGACCTGTCAGCCATAGATCTACATCTGCCGGATTAGCCGTTCCAGAATAATCCGAAGCTCTGACTCAGCGAAGTCGCTCAAAGGTCTTCCCAATGCCTGATGATTCACCATGGGGAGCCTGTGCTCTTGGTGGAGGCACTGGCATTCTATCTACCATGTGATTCATCGTAGCCATCAACTGCCCCATAAGTTGTTGGTAGGCATGATTTTCGAGAATGGTTGGGTCAAGTTGGGGGACCTCAGGCACCCGATCTTCATGTGCCTGCACTCTTGCTCCATCAACTGATGCAGCATCGCTGCTCTTAGCAGCATGTTCTACATGGTTTCCAAACATCTTTAAGTTTTATCTTCTGCTGAGGGCAGAAGGTCATTGTAAGAAAATCTAGAAAACTCATAAGAACAGACACAAACCTAGTCCTAGATCCCTGTAGACTCAGCGAACCTAGAGCTCGGATACCAAACTAACTGTGATACCCCATCATCACACTAACAGCGATATGACACGCGAAAATGTGCGGAACCACATATTACTAAAAACACGGGTTAATTAATACTGATTATGGAAGTCATACATAAGAGAACTTTTGCATCCAGATCCTACAAAGAAACATGTTATACAAACATGTACAAGCCTTGATATATGTCCACAGCTTATCGAAACCAGCTATACCGTCAGCACCAGAGTTCATCACTTGTTTATACATACATAACGGGCCACATATGGCCAGCAACAGGATATAGAAAAATTATAACAGCTAGTCATCATAAAACGTCATTAAACATCTCTGAGGACCTGAGAGTACAGGGATGACTCTAGAAATCTACTACAAAACCAAAAAAATAGCAACATGTCCATCTCTTTCCTTCGACTACTCTTCTTATTGCTCGACCACAACCTCACGACCACCACCACGTCTAGAGTGATCACCTAAAAAGGGTGTAAACCAGCAGGGTGAGACACACAGTCCCAGGGAGAAACATAACTCCCCGCCGAAACTATAAAACCTCAAAAAATTAAAACAATAAAAGTAGATAACCGATAAAGCGTGTAACAAGAGTAGTATACTGAGCCAGACCATTATTCCCATCATTCTTAACAAGATATTCATGAGGCATATAACCAAGTATTTCTTTATGGAACATGATTGACAAGATAACCTTTATAAGGACTTATAACAAAATATAAGGATCGTACGCATAACTGCAAGGTATAACTAGATCAGCTATATAAGCAAGGCCTTAATCAATGTTCTGTGTTTTGCTCTAAGCAAGATATACTATTCAGTTGGATTATGTTTTATTATGCCCTGAGGAAGTGAGCCTTCCCTGCTCAAATCCAACCATTAGCTGTGAAGCCCAATCTGGTGCCATACACGGTCTAAAGAGATCCGGACTCCATGACCTCACGTTCTCGTGGTCAGTACATGAATCATCAAGCAAGACCGCAGTCTTATGCTTATAGGGCCTCATCCTCTGGGTCAGCTCCGCAAGCTACCCACGTCTCTAGCTCACCTCATCATAGGTGCTAGTGCATACATCCGAGCCATGAACGCATCATTCTCATCATCACATATCCTGAGCCATGGGTCTGTTCATCATGCTCCATATATTCACAGTGGCACTCAAATTCCTCCTATTTTAGGCTAGGGGAAAACCTCGCATATTCAACAATATGCGCTCCAAGCAGATCTCACAGGATAAACCTATTTCACCATCACCATGATACCGACGATGATGGATCTATGTCCAGGGAAAACTATATGATATGTTCATCTATAATTAATTAGTATATTTTAAGCCAATTGTTGAGGAAACCAAAGTATAAACATAGCCTTGTAGAATTATATCAATATTTCCATCATCATATTGTCTTGGGGCCTCAATCCCTCATTATATCAACCACTACCTCTCAAGGCATAATCTTGCATCATCATTCTGGGAACACATCCCTTATCTCATCATCAGAAGATAACGCCTCAACTAGGCATTGAGCTTTATATCAGGTCCTCAAACCTATCAACTTGTTATCTCATTACCACATGGTGCTACTCAAGCACAAACATCTCATAGCTCTTACCAGGCTATGAATCCACATAAAAATACATGCATGGTTAGTATACATGTCCATAGAGATAACTAAAGCCATCAAGGATTAACAGGATTATGATGCTATCAAGTATAAAGCAACATCCATGAGTATATTACACATAAGCTGTAGAAATCATAGTTTTATTATTATATATGATGCCCCATACTTGTGATCATATACATGTGTCACATTATCATGTATAGCAACATCATATCTTTCCAAACTTCCTGGTTCACAACCTATCATCTTATCTTATTATCATAGATATAACTACATGATCAAGAACTATCTGCTAGGTTCACGGGTTATCAAAACCCTCACCAAAAGCTCCTTATAACATCACTAAAAGTGTGATGGGTAGCGCGTCCCTCACCACAGGTGGTATCGAGTAGGGTAACAACCCTCACCAAAAGCTTACTGGCCTAGGCATTTAGCCACATATCGGCCAACCCTAGAAGATATCCAACCACCCCTCAAGGTGTATCTTGCAATTGGAGAACATGGCGTTATTATGCAACCTTGTCATGCATACCAGGTGCACAACGTGTATCGTGCATCTGGTTCCCAAGAGGCGTATCGTGCAGCTAACTCAAGAGGTGTATCGGTTAGAACCCTACCAACAAGCTAGGGTTAGGGTTGTATTGGGCAACCATTCTCACCACTGTACCAGTTGAGATCATGGCACCCCAAGCCAGCACTGTATCGCCCAACATGTTCATGACACAAGTGACACAAGAGCACCTCAAGGGAGCCTATCAGTCAACAAGGGCAGCACTCTATATCGGCCTCTATCAAAGCAACAACTAGGGTTTCCACTTAACCCATATCGGGCAGCTCAAACTCACCCAACTTGTGTCGCCCAGGGAACCAAATAGAGATGTCATATAAGCATCATATAGGCCAAGGGGGACAACACCAATTAGGTAAAGAAGGCCATAACATCCATCTAAGTCAAGCTTCTCATATCGGCCACCACTTAAGGCACCTACTAGGGTTTCTCTATACCACCATATCGGTCACCAAACCAACCATCCCAACTAGGTGTATCGTCCAAGGGAAAAACCCTAGACAAGAGGCTATTGGGTAGCACTACTCCAAGGTCATAACGTGCAAAGCACAACTCTACAGGGTCGTCTTCAACCTCAAGCACAAGGGCACCAAACCCTAAATGATCAAGAAGATCAGATCACTTCTCTACAACTAAGAGAGAGGGGTTTTGCACAACCTCTATCACAAAACGAGAAACAACAAGGATCATCCTCAACCTAGGTCATCATCCATCCAAGAGCTCACCTCTCAAGTCCATGGTGAGAGGAGGGTGTTGCCCAAGCAACTAGAGTATAGACTCACCTCTCAACTTAAAAGAGAGGGGTATTGCCTATATCACTAGGGCTCAAACTCACTTCTCATGACCAAGGAGAGAAAGGAGTATTGCTACCAAAGAAAACTCCAAACTATAGGTTCAGCCAACTAGATCCAAAGATATATAAACATCAACAACATCATCAACAACATGCTCACTATATCCATAAGATCAACAACATGTACTTGAGCAAGAAACATAACATGCAATGGTCAATCATCAACATATATGAAACATGCAACAGAAAGAAGGTAGTATAGCTAGGGTAAGAAGTTATGTAACCTACCTTAAGAAAACTCCTCAAGCTCCAAAGCTCTAATCTCCAAGCACACCACTTTCGGACACCTCAAGAAAAGGAACAAGAATCATAACCACCATGGTCGAAAAGTAGGCAAGATGGAGAAGAAGATGCTTACCAAGGAAACAAAGCTCACCAAAGGTTTGGCCACCAAGCTAGAGGAAGAAGAAGAAGAAGACTTCAAGAAGAGGATCAGCCACCAAATTGCTCCACCAAGCTATATCGGCCACCAAACACACCAAAGGGAAGGTGTATCGTGCACCAAGGAAGAGAGGAGCAACAAAGAGCTAAAGGGTTCCTAAGGAAGAGAAAGACAAGGCATATATAGATGAGGATCAAGGGGAACCAAGGCAAGGTGTCACCTTACTAAGGGACACTTTTCCACATGTTTTCCACCTTGCAAAACACATGCACAAGACATGCCACCACACAACCAAGGTTCAGCCACATGTCCAAGCTAGAGTGACACAAGCAAAGCAAGAGGGTCAACAAAGTCAAAGGCTGACACACTTCAACCACCACCACCTTGGCCAACACACTCATGGGTGACACCCCCCATGGCCGATCAAGGTGCTCCTTGCCCGATACAGGGCTCCTCAAAGCAAGGCAAGGCCCAAACAAGGGAAAATAAGGCCCAACAGAGCTCAACCAAGCCCAAGACAACTCAAGGCATGAACCCAAACCTTCCTCTCAACTCTAGAGGAAGCAAAGAGAGAGAAAGACATCTCTCAAGGTGACAAACTTGCTCTTCAACCCTAACTTAGGTTATTTTGCAAGTAGCACCTCCAACTCTCAACAAAACATAAGCAAACCCTAATCACCAGTAAAGGTGATTAGTAAGCAACTAAGCATAGGGTTTAGGCAAAGCAAACAGGATAAGCCCAAAATGGAGGTCAGGGTCCTTACATCGTTAGTTCACAAAAGACTGAGATTAGGTCGAAACGAATGTCATTTCGAGGGTTGGAGTATATATATGTTTGGTACCATGACCCAAGGTATGGGAAACACCTCGACTGCGGTCGATCTCTTCCATGGTACTGACTGCGACCGCGGCCTATCAAAACCTTAAGAGCGAGTGATGTGGGTCACAGTGCTCTTTCTATTTGAGCAAGTTGACACCGCAACCGTGACACTGACCGTGACCTCAGTCCAGGTCGCGACTGCGGCCCTTCAAACCAAAACATCATGAAATCAAAACAAAAATTTGTGGATCCAGCGTACCATCCTTAGACAAAAGACATAGGATATTTACAAACCTTCTAGAAAAGGGAAAAATAAAATATAGGGAAAACTAGAGGTACTTAGATCACAACCCTAGTGTACGAAATAAAGGAAAACATGAAACATTAAAAACACCAAAGCTTGGGTTGCCTCCCAAGAAGCACTTATTTAAAGTCTTGAGCTCAACTTTCTCTTTCATCCTATCTTCATTCTCCCTCCACAGTTGCAGTGGTTGCCTCATTCATTCCATTTGTTGTTGGGTTGTACTCCCCCAAACTGAGTTCTGACCTCCTCACAAATGCTTCGTCTTCATAGTACCTTTTTACTCTATGTCCATTTACCTTGAAAGTTCATGTCTTCTCTCTTGATATCTCCATCATCCCTAATGGGTATATTTTTACCACAAAAAATGGACCTAACCACCTGGTTCTAAGCTGTCCAGGGAATAACCTGATACTTGAATTGAGCAAAAGGACTTTGTCCCCTTTGTGAATGTCTTTGTTCTTCAAATGGGCATCATGCCAGACTTTCATTCTTTGTTTGTAAATCCTTGCATTTTATTCTCCTGCCATTCTGTCGGATACAACTTCAGCAATACATACTACTACTAAAATTGTCCTTACATCAACCAAGTTTGCCCTACACATGAGGCGTCTTCAGATACTCTATGAAGATGTTGGAAAGTCACATATCTCTCATATTCCTCGAACTCATAATAATGTAGCAGATAATATAGCTCGTTTTTCTATCAATTCTCACACTAATTTTACCTTTACTTCCAGTGTACCATCATGGCTTAACATGAGCATTGATGTATTCCTATTTGAAATTTCACCTAAAGTAGAGAGCGGGATGAATAATATCTAATCTCTACATTGTCCAAAAAAATCATTAACTCCAAATGAATACTTGTGATAGAGCAGAATGAAAATGAAGGATCCATGTAGCCAAGCCAAACATAGTTGGGACTGAGGCTTAGATGATGATGATGATGATGATTATGATGATGATGATGATGATGATGATGATTAAATCCAAATGAATCTATTGAGATGTGGATTGGTCATCCTCAAAAAGAATTTGAGGGTCCATGGTCAATAAATGTCTGTAATGTCCATGATTAAAGTTCTGGGCCTAACTAGGGTTGTTATATTTATCCTAAGGTTGCATAAGAGTTTACATAGTTAAACGAACTTAATTTAGAACATTTGGGACAAACCTAGGCTATAGGTAATTACTTAGATAATTACCTCCTTTCATTATTTAGAGAGAGAACAAGTATTGGGATTTTATAGGGTTTAGGTTATCAGCTAATAACTTACTATTATAACATTATGTCATTATGAAATTTTAAATATAGATCCTCTATTTTATATTGTCACATATAGAAAATTTTGTAACTTAACCCCACTAACTATCATGTAAATAACTTCTCCAAACAACCTTATAACTAATTGTATAAACCTTGGAAACAATTTCATTAATCATCTAATGAAACAAGTTCAGTCCACTTTATTTGATTATGATGTGTATGATGGTTCATTACTCAACAATTTGGTTCCATGTATATTCCTAATTGATACATTAGGTCATAACTATCACAACTTGATATTTAATGATATCAACTTAAATTATATATCTATATAACCTCTAACATTATCAATGGAAGATCGAATTACTTAAATTGAGAATATATGACTTCATGTTCCAAAATTAAATCCTTTTATTCCAAGTATTTCCTCAAATACTATATTGTGTATTAAAACCAAAAAAATCAAGGTTATCACATTCACCCCATCTTACATGGAATTTCACCCTCGCAATTAAACAATCATAGTAGGGTTATATTAACATTAAGAATATTCCTTTATTACATCAACATGCAAGGAATCTAGATATGATTAACCCTCGACATATTCATAATGCACATGTTTAGCATAAAAAAGTATCAACTATGTGGATATGATAACCACTAATTAACACATTAAGGTTATGATCATATTAAGGAGGTTATTTCATCATCATGCCATCATATAAGAAGGTTAAACATGAATAGTCATATTTATCTATTTGCATTAGATCTAGGTTCAACAAGTTAAATTATATTAATGTTACTAATCAACACTCATACACAAACCCTAACTCACGACATCCCCATTTTATCATGGATACATAAGGTGAAGCATAACCATCACATTCCACGCTATTCTCAAGTATGAACCCACACATAAATCAAGGTGTAACCATCAGGTTATATCATACTAGGATTTCAACAACAATAAGAGAGTACTCTATGATTGTATTAATCATTCAAGGACTATTCATACCCAATCACCATCATGTAGTTATATTAAAGCTAGGTATAATAGGCTATACCTCATTAGGGTTACCCATTACTTCATTATGGTGATTATAAATCATAATCATATGAGGTCAAGGGTAAGATTAAAAGTTTTAGGCATTGAACCATCAAATTCTCATCATCATAACCATAACATTACACTACACGCTTCACCCAAAACAATGGGAATATTGAGGCATCATCTTCTAACCATTAAATGTTGAAAAGGTAAAGCCATTGGTCATTTAAATAAGTAAACATCTTGAATAAACTACCTATGAAGTCATTGAGTTGTGCTCTAGAAAGAGTCACCATCTAACCCTAGACATCCCTTGACTAACAACATAAAAGGTCCACTAAGAGTAGGGTAAAACCCATAAATGATTGTTTATTTAAAACAAGTCGTTAGTAAATGGGCTTCTTAGATATCATAAAGGAAACCATTTAAATCACTATAGTAGGACAAAAATATTACATTTAGGGACCATTCCAATTTATTGGGTGAAGAAACATTAGATCTTAACCATTAGGTCAAGTTCATATATTAAAACCATCAATTGGAGTATAGGTCCGACCATTGCATCAAATGACCCAAGAAACCATTGGTTTACGGCTTAATTGATGCTACAACTACATGATTAACTCACCATAGGTTGTGGAGACCTGATCCACCATAAATAGTGACCATTAAGTCACCATAGGTTGTTAGATCAGCACTATATTCATTAATCACCATCAAATATCAAACTAATATCACCATTGATTGATAGCATCATTAGGGTAGTTATTTGTTAATCACTAAGATTCTAATTAGGATAACACCTGACCTAAGGGGTAAACGTAAGTTGAAACCCTTGGTCACCACTATCATTTGTCATGAAGACAACACCATCAGTTGTTGCAATGTTACCACCATTAAGCCATGTGTTTATACAAGAAATCAGCTTACAACCCTAAAATTGACCATTGTTGATAGGTGTTTAGTACAATCGGTTGTCAAACCAACCTGACCCCAGTCATATTATACCTTAGGAATATTGTACAGATGGTCACTGGTTAATCTAAAAGTGGAATCAAAATAGGGAATATTATAAAAATTGAAATCCAAGTCATGCATAACTTTTTATTGCATGGATCATCATTTAAAAGAAAGAACATGAGCTAGCAAGCTTATGGTAAGCAATAAATGTGGAGAAAATTATAAAAATTGCCTATAATTAGAAGATAAAGTCCCAAATAGAATAAAAAAAGAGCATATAGGGTAGAAAATCCAAGCATAAGCTATGAACTCGTCCATCTAGCACCTTTCTTCATCAAATGAGCAAACCCTAAGCAAAAGAAGTAAGAAAGGTAAGGTTTTAGAGATTTAGAGCAACTTATACCATGGAATAGAAAGGTTCTAACCTGGAGAAAGGTAGGAGGAAGGATAAGAAATAAATAAATGGAGGAAAGAAGGGGATTCTTACTCTTTTAGGTCAAGATCACTAGAAGGAAGCTTTTTAAACCCTAAAAGGAAGTCAATTGCAACCCTAGATTCTTTTTCTAAGAAGACCCCTACTTTCTTCTTACTTGGATAGGATATTCATAAAAGCACAGAGGGAGAATGAGGTTCGTAGAAGGAGGGAAGTGGTGGAGAGAAAATGGTTCATTTGGGTTCTTAGGGATAAGTATACAAAACTTTAAGATAAAGAAAAAGAAAAACATTGAAGTTCTAGTATCTTTCCAAGTGTCCATGGCCTTAAACTATTAACAATATACAAGAACACACACAAGAATATCCCTCACAGTCCATATATACCTGCTTATCTCTCCTTTTTTGAATTTTGAAGCTAATCAAATAATTCATTAGTTGATAACAACTAAAGGTAGCTCATCCATGAAGGGGTAAACCCTAAAATACCCTTGAGGAAATCACCTTCAAACCATGGCTCAACTAGGATACCATGGCTAAAAATGCTCAAGAATGATAAGATAACATCTAATGAACATAATGTATGTAACAAATTGCAAAGAAAACCCCTCAATTGGGTAAATTGTAGAAAAGTCCAAAATGTACATAAAATTGTATAACTTGCTCAAACCGTGTCCAAATTGGAAAAGTTTGAAACTTAAGCTTGTATTATGATTTAAAAACATATCACAAGGTTATATTAGGTTTCTAAGCATTCAATATTGGTAATGAAGCTTATTCAACTCATTAAGCAAGTTCAGGGGCCTTACAACTATAAACCCCTAACAGGTATTTCGCCCCCAAATTCCAAGGTAAACAAAGAAGGGTACTTCCTTTGCACCTTATCCTATTACCTTCAAATGGTTACTTGCATATCATGGTGATGTCACATCATTCATACATATCTCATCTTGGGTCAGCACAAAAACCCCCACCTAAGAAGACATTCTCAATATGGAATGTAGAAACTTGTTGTCACATGTACAACTCTAGTAGTAATGTTCAACTTTAAATTCTAGCCATCATCCTAAAATTATATCTATTGTATCAACACATTACTCAAAAGTCATACTTTCTATCTTTTTACCATTCATGGCATGTGTCTAATACCATTCCTTGAAGCATAAAAAAAGGCTATGTATCCATCCTTCTAGATACACCGATACTGGAACACTTGTCAGTTCTTTTTCAGCATCAAAAGAAATTTTGATGCTGGCATATGTCATTCCATACAAGGAAACATCATTCCTAGTCAACATTGTTAAGGGTGTAACAACAACATTATCTTCACCTTACTAGGATTTGCACAACCTACTTAGAAGACATATCATGATCCCATGAAGACATTTAATCAACTCCATATCACTCTTGTTCAACTTGTCTCATATTTATTGCTTCTTAGGCAATCCTAAGGGTTTTGAAGAAATATTGATCATATTTATGACCATCTTTGAAATACTTTGACATGTAATCATTCAAAGCTTGATATAACTTGTATGACATGACTGGAACACTCTGTTCCTCCTATTCATAAAATCTATTTGTACATCGGTTAGTCTATAGGACATAACCCTAAACTCATCATGGTCATGTGAATTATGTCATCAAATCTAACTATTATGCATTAATATTTGATCATAGGTTTATCTTAAAGGAACATGGTATCACATGTCTATTGACCAACAAACCATCTATCCTTGATAGTGGTCTTGCCCAACTATCATTGAACCATACACAACATTATAGAATCACTTTTGTTTTTCTTTCCAAACAAAATTTAGAGTGTCATCATCAACTCTCTCTCCCTATCTTTAAGGGGGATGAATACTTGATATGTTCATTTAATAAACATCTCCAACCTTCACATACTTCCCATACTGTTGATACATCTTGGACACTAGGATTCATTAACTTGGTATCCACCTCATGTGCTATAAGGAACTCACATCCTTATCTCATCTACTTTTACCAACATAATAAATTTCAAAACATATAAGAGGAGTCTCTCAAATTATTGGAAGGCTCAAAAGCAAACTCATTACAAACTTTATTATCTTGGAACCATAGTCCAAGCAACCTTATGCTATAATAAGCTATCCACCCTCATGTTTGCAGTGAATCCACACATACCAAGTGGCAATGATCCACTGGAAAGTTGTTCCCTAGAAAGGAAAGACACAAAGGGAAACACACTTCCCATACCATAGTAGAAATTTTCAAGGGTCACTAGCAGAAAGGTAATCAATTCTATTTTTCATTATGCAGGTTACAACTTCTTATGTATCATTTTACCTTTTTCATTCTGGGTTCCTTGCCATTAGAATAGGAATCATCATGATTAACATATCTCATTACTCCCTCCTTGATGACTATTTATCACATTTGGGTATGCTCTCTTGTTTTATTATGTTTTTCAACCACTTATCAAGAGGTAAATCATCATATTCCACAATTTCTTCATTAAACATGGATCATCTCCCTTAATTTCTTTCACATGCCATGCTGACTTTACATTAACATTTTCTTACACACATAGGTTGGTCTGAGATTAACTCAGGTTCCACCTTATTTATTTGTCATTGTTCCCATTCATCTTCTCATTTTATACTTATCATAGGAGTTCTATCCATTTTATATGGATTTCATACCTTGAATCACTTTATAAGCACAAACTCGTCTGTCTTTTGCTTTATTATCTTGTTGAATTACATCTTCAAAAACTCCTCTTTTGATTATTTGTATTCAGATTTAGATTTCATGGTGTTGTATCTTTCTCTTATAGTTACCAACAATTCAAGTTTTGATAGATAATGATGTAATCCTCATATTCTCTTGAGGTAATATTGAGTTATCTGCACCATGATTTTTTGATTCATTATACTCTTTAGATTGTTTCAAAATGACTACTTGATCAGATTAATAAAAAAGATAACAATCTAAGAGTTCCATACTCACTTTTTCTTCAATAATTGAATACCTGGATAGGGCACCCAAGTATTGAGATTAGGCAGTGTGCACCATGTTATGTGTCATATTCTTAACTTAGACATCATCCTAGTTCTAAGTCTTAGTGTCCCTATAGACTCAGTGAACCTAAAATTCATATACCAAATTGTATGAACATGTCACACTAAATGAGATTACTCAAAACATAAAGAACAACCGATCACTAATTAATCACATACCCAAAAATATGTGTAAATTAAAACCAATTTCAACGCTAACACCTGCTCAGAAACATTTGCATAAGAGCCCAACATCTTTCTTATATCCATACTATGTCAAGAATTTGATTTAAATTGTTCTATTGTCTTAGCTACAACATATATACACAGGAGAACAATATTCGTATATGCCAAACAAACAAGCATTAATATGCTAACAAAAGTCTGATTTGTTTGAAACACCATATACAAATTTTCTCACCCGGACCTGAGAGTAGAGAGACGACTCCAGGACACACTAGACATTTAATCAACTTTCTCAAAGATTTGTTACTATAGCTCCTCTTTGGTTCTGCATGTTTGTTTTCGTCACTTCCGGTTACCTAAAAAATGTGGCAAACCACAAGGGTGAGACCCATATCCCAGCAAGAGATATAACCTCCAACAACGCTTATTGATTCCAACATGTTTAGGTAATGATATAGTTTAATAGTTTAATCATATATAACAAATAATCTCAACAATAATGATGATTAACAAAATACATAAAGGAGCATATAATAACTATACTCATTAGCCAGACTATTCTCATTCCCTATTAATAGTATAAGGAGTCTAGCAGCATGAGCATCTATAATATCATGAATAAGTCTAGTATCATAAGCATTGCTAACAACATCACCATGTTTATCAAGTTGGACATATCAACATCATAAGAAGAGCTACAACATAAGCACAACTATCTAGATAAGCATGATTAGAAGTATATGCATATCTAGTTACAAAGGCATAGCTAGAAATATAACCATAGCTAATAACATGTGATAAAAAATGTCATAATCATTGCCAACAATAGTAATATCTCTATTAACTTAAACATGACTATTGTATGTACACATTTATAAATGAGCATATCCACAACATAAGAATATCTACTATCTTTTAATGCATTAAACATCATATCTATGTACAGAGAACAACAAGGGTTATCATATAATATGAAGCGTCATGTATAACCCTAAAATATTTTCTAGATGACTGTATTATATCTTTTATTATGCCATGGGGAGTTTGAGTTGTACCACCGAAAGTCCAACTGACCCATGTGAAGGGCTATTTGGTTCCGTACCAGATCTAGGAGTGTTGGTATCCTAAGATCTCTTCCCCTCAGTAAGTACGAGTAAAAAAGCAGTGACATCAGTCGAAGCTTGCACTACAACGACATATAGTCAAGCTTCTAACCACTAGTCCACCCTTGGTATAGGTCACGTCACTAGAAACCACGGTATACACAGCCCTCTAATCCGAGGTACAACCACAGTTGTCCTCAATCACATCAAATGTCTGAGGCATGACCATAACCATCCTCTATAACCTGCATTGTGGATGATAAGGACATATCCTCAACCTGCCACCCCCACATACTCAATAGTATGCACTCTAAGTTTCCCTTAGGAATACTCGTTTCACCATCCAACAAGTTCTGACATTGAAGATGGCTCTACGACACAGGGCACTACATGATTAGAGTTGCACTTGATTAGTTATACCAATTGGGTGAATTAAGGTTGCATCAAATAAGTGGACATAAAAACCCTAATTCACTTCTATAAAGCATATAAATATCACCACTTTGAAAGATATAAAATGTGTGAAACATAATTTCTCATCTCATCATCACATGGTACTATTCACTTGCCATTCATGAGACAACACTAGTCATCATACTATCACAAGATATAAATCATTTTCACAATATCACAAGGTATCAACCCTTATCAACACAAGAGTATTACACCTTATTCAGGGCTCAACCATACCCAAAGGTCATTAAGACCATCATACTATTCCCTACAAGGTCATCACTGTGAAACCCCTAACCTTGCTTAAAGTTTTGAACAAGCTTAATTATCATAATTGAATTCTTATAACCCTACTATAATCTTGTGATATGCTTTGAAATCATAAGACAAGCTTAAGTTTCAAATCTGGTCCAATTTGGACACTGTTTGAGCAAGTTATGCAATTTTTTGCACATTTTGGACTTTTCTACCGTTTACCAAATTGAGATGTTTTCTTTGCAATTTATCACTTGCATTATGTTCCTTGGATATTCTATCATCATTATTGATTTTTTTGAGCCATTGGGAACCTATTTAAATCTTGGTTTGAAGGTGTTTTCCTCGAGGGTATTTTAGGGTTTACCTCTTCATGGATGAGCTACCTTTAGTATCTATCAACTAATGAATTATTTGATTGGCTTAAAGATTTGAAAAAGGAAATCTAAGAAGGTATACATGGATTGTGGGGGAGCTTATTGTGTGTGTTCTTATATATCCTTAATAGTTTAAGTCCATGGACACTTGGAAAGACACTAGAACTTCAACTTTTTATTTGTCTTAAAGTTTCATATACTTATCCCTAAGAACCAAAATGAGCCATTTTCTCTCCATCACTTCCCTCCTTCTATGAACCTCATTCTTACTCTATGCTTCTGTGAATTTCCTATCCATGGAATAAGAAAGAGGGTATCTTCTTGGAAAAAGAATCTAGGGTTGCAATTGACTTCCTTTTAGGGTTTGAAAAGCTTCCTTCTAGTGATCTTGACCTAAAACAGTAAGAAACCCCTTCTTTCCTCCATTTATTTCTTTTTTATCCTTCCTCCTACTTTTATCCAGGTCTAAACCTTGATGTTCCATGGTAGAAATTTCTCTAAAGCTCTAAAACCCTACCTTTCTTGCTCCTTATGCTTAGGGCTTGCTCATTTGATGAAGAAATGTGCTAGATGGACGAGTTCACAACTTATGCTTGGATTGTCTACCCTACCTGCTTGTGTTTTCTTATTTTTGGGAGTATATTTTCTAATTAGAGGTAAGTTTTATAACTTTCTCCACGTTTATTTCTTACCATAAGCTTTCTAGCTCATGTTCTTGCTTTTAAATGATGATTTGTGCACTAAAAATCTATGCTTGACTTGAATTTCAATTTTTGTAATGTTTCCTGTTCTAATTTCAGTTCTAGATGAACCTATGATAATGTGTACATTATTCCTAAGTTATAATATGACTTAGATCAGGTTGGTTTGACAACCTATGGTGCTAAGCATCTATCAATCAATGGTCAATTTTAGGGTTTAAAGTTGATTTCTTCTATAAACACATGACTCGGTGGTGGTACCATTGCAACAACTGATGGTGTTGTCTTCATGACAACTGATGGTGGCGACCAAGGGTGTCAACTTACATTCACCCCTTAGGTCAGGTGTTGGCCTAATTAGAAGGCTAGTGATTAACAACTAAGTACCCTAATGATGCTATCAATCAATGGTGATATTAGTTTGAAATTTGATGTTGATTAATAAATATAGTGCTGATCTAACAACATATGGTGACTTATGGTCACTAATGATGGTGGATTAGGTATCCAAAAACCTATGGTGAGTTAATCATATAGTTGTAGCATCAATTAATCTTTAGACCAATGGTTTCTTGGGTCACTTGATGTAATGGTCAGACCTATACAATAATTGATGGTTTTAACATAGGAACTTGACCCAATGGTCAAGATCTAATGTTAATTCCTCCAATAAAGTGGAATGATTGCTAATGTAATATGTTGGTCCTAATAATGTGATTTAGATAGTTTCCTTAATATGATCAACTTAAGGAGCTTACTTGTTGACAATGGATGGCTTATTTTAAATGAACAGTTGATTGTGGGTTTTACAGTACTCTCAACAGAACCCTTATTGTTGTTAATCAAAGGATGTCTAGGGTTAAATGGTGACTTTTATAAATCACAACTCAATAACATTATATATGATTCATTCAAGGTGTTTACTTATATAAATGACCAATGGCTTTACCTTTTCAATGTTTCATGGTTAGAAGTTGATGCGTAAATATTCCCATTGTTTTAGGTGAAGCGTGTAGTGTAATGTTATGATTCTAATGATGAGAATTTGATGGTTTAATGCCTTAAACTTGCAGTATTACTATTTCCCTTGTATGATTATGATTTATAATCACCATAATGAATTAATGGATAACCCTAATGAGGTATAGCTTGTTATACGTATCTTTAATATACCTAAATGATGGTAATTGGGTATGAATAATACTTGAATGACTAATACAATCATGGAGTACTCTATTACTGTTGTTGAAACCCTAGTATGCTATAACATGATGGTTACACCTTGATTTATGTGTGAGTTCATACTTGAGAATAGTATGGAATGTGATGGTGATGCTTCACCTTATACATCCATGATTCAATGGGGATGTTGTGAGTTAGGGTTTGGGTATAAGTGCTAATTAGTAACATTAATATAATTTATCTTGTTGGACCTAACTCTAATGCAAATAGATAAATATGATTATTCATGATTAACATTCTTATATAATGGAATGATGGTGGAATAAACTCCTTAATAAGATCATTACCTTAATATGTTAGTTGGTGGTTATCATAGCCACATGGTTGATACTTTCTTATGCTAAACATGTGCATTATGAAAATGATGAGGGTTAATCATATCTAGATTCCTTGCATGTTTATTCAATAAAGGAATGTTCTTAATGTTAATATAACCCTGCTATTATTATTTATGAATATCTCCTAGCTCATTAATGCAATATTGTGTTGATCTGGTGTATTATATGTAAGTGATGCTGTTGAGCCTTGCCATAAGGCATGCAAAGATAATGATGATGTTGTAGGGAATAGTATGATGGTCTTAATGACCTTTGGGCATGGTTGAACCCTAAATAGGTGTAATCCTCTTGTGTTGATAAGGGTTGATACCCTATGATATTTTGAAAAGGATTTATATCCTGTGATAGAATGATGGTCTTAATGACCTTTGGGCATGGTTGATCCCAGAATGAGTTGTTATCCTCTTGTGTTGATAAGGGTTGATACCCTATGATATTGTGAAAAGGATTTATATCATGTGATTGCATGATGGTCTTAATGACCTTTGGGCATGGTTGAGCCCTAAATGAGGTGTAATCCTCTTGTGTTGATAAGGGTTGATACCCTATAATATTGTGAAAAGGATTTATATCTTGTGATAACATGATGACTAGTGTGGTCTCATGAATGGCAAGTGAATAAGACCACATGATGATGAGATGAGAAATTATGTTTCACATGTTTTATATCTTTTAAAAGTTGTGATATTTATGTGCTTTCTAGAAGTGAATTAGGGTTTGTATCTCCACTTGTTTGATGCATCCTTAATTCACCCAATTGGCATAACTAATCAAGTGATCAAGTGCAACTCTAATATGTAGTGCCATGTGTCGTAGAGCCATCTTCAGTGTTAGAACTTGTTTGATGGTGAAATGAGTATTCCTAAGGGAAACTCAGAGCGCATATTGTTGAGTATGTGGGGTTGGCAAGTTGAGGATATATCATTGTCATCCACAATGCTAGTTGTAGAGGATGGCTATGGTCATGCCTCATACATCTGATGTGATTGAGGACAACTACGGTTGTACCTCAGATTAGAGGGTTTCTTATACCCTGGTTTCTAGTGTCGTAACCTGTACCAAGGGTGGACTAGTGGTTAGCAGCTTGACTATATGTCACTGTGGTGGAAGCTTTGACTGATATGTCACTGTTTTTTTTCTCATATTGAACGATGGGAAGAGATCTTAGGACATCGACACTCTTAGATCTTGTACGGAACTGAATAGCCTTCGCATGGGTCGGTTGGATTTTGGATGGTACGATTCAAATTCCCCAGGGCATATTAAAACATGTAAGACACTCGTGTAGCATATTTTTTTAGGGTTATACACAACACTACATATTAGATGATAACCCTTGTTTGCTTTCTTTTCACTGAGATCATGTATAGTACAATAAGAGATAATAGATTTGCTTATGATGTAGTTATGCACATGTTGTAAACATGCTTATGTTGTCAAATATATTGACACTAATAGTTAAGATGTTGCTGCTAGCTATATTTAATATTCCTAGCCATGCCTATGTAATTAGAAATGTTTAATCTGCTAATCATTCCTATGTAGTTCATTGTGTTATGATGTAAGTTCTACTTATGATATAGATGTGTTCCCTTTATTTGAGATGCCAATATTGATAGCCATGTTATGTTACTAGACATATTTATGATGTCAGGGATGCTTATGCTACTAGATTACTTGCGTTGTTAGCAAGGAATATGATGATAGTTAGATGAATGATAATGATTTTTATTAGATGCAATTTGATGATATTTGAGTAGATATCTATCCAAAGAAATAGATTTATTTGTTATCTATATATGCATTGATAATCATACTTGTTGCTAAGATTAATTGCTTAATCTATTTAGCATACTTGAACTATTCAATCTTTTCAATTGATTAATAAATACTCCAACTGCATAGTTATCTACTATTTAAAATGTTGTAATCAATAAGCGTTGTTGGAGGTTATATCTCTTGCTGAGACATGGGTCTCACCCTTGTGTTTCGCCACATCTTTTTAGGTAATTAGAAGTGATGAAAATAAACATGTGGTAGCAAAGAGGAGCTATAGTAATAAATCTTTGAGAGAGTTGATTAGATGTCTAGTGTGTCCTAGATTTTCCCCTGAACTCTCAGGTCCAGGTAGGAAAAGTTTGTGTATGGTGTTACAAATGAATCCAACTTTTTTAGCATAATAATGCTTGTTTGTGTGACATATACGAATATTGTTATCCTGTGTATTTATGTTGTAGCTAAGGAGATAGAACAATTTGTATCAAATTCTTGGCATAGTATGGCATAGTATAGAACAATTTGTTTCTGAGCAGGTGCTAACATTGAAATTGATCTTAGTCTACTCATATTTTTGGGTATGTGATTAATTAGTGATTGATTGTGCTTTATGTTTTGAGTAATCTCACTTAGTGTATCAGTTGTTGACAAGATGGTATCAGAGGTGCATTGAGTCTATAGGGACACTAGGACTTAGGACTAGGATGATGTCAAAATTAGGAATATGGCATAAAAATATGGTGCATACTGCCAAATCTCAGTATTTGGGTGCCCTGGACCGGTATTCAATAATTGAAGAAAAGGTAAATATGGAACTCTTAGATTATTATCTTTCTGATTACTTTGATCAAGTAGTCATTTTGAGACAATCTAAAGAGCATAATGAATCAGAAATCATGGTGTTGATAACTCAATATTACCTCAAGAGAAGGTGAGGATTACATCATTATCTATCAAAGCTTGAATTGTTGGTAACTAAACGAGAAAGACACAACACCATGAAATTTAAATCCAAGTCCAAATAATCAAAAGAGGAGTTCTTGAAGTTGAAATTCAAGAAGATAATAAAGTAAAAGATATATAAGTTTATTCTTATAAAGTGATTCAAAGTATGAAATTCACATAAGATGGAGAGAACTCCTATATTAAGTACAAAATGAGAAGATGAATGGGAACAATGACAAAGGAATAATAAGGTGGAACCTGAGTTAATCTCAGACCAACCTATGTGAGTGTAAGGGGGGCAGGATCACCCCCTTACTATAGAAAAATTGAAGAATAAAACATCCATTCCAAACACACTCAAAGGTATGCTGGAATAGGTGTAACATTTTCAAATTTCAATAAATGGTATTAAAAAAACCAAAGTACAGCAGCGGAATAAAAATGTTGACTATATTCAATTTATAACAAGGTTATTACAAAAGTGCATATCCCATAAGGGTTTACATGTATGATACAACATAAGGATCTAAGTAGAGGGAAATCTAAACCATAACAACTTTGTCTCCAAGCTTTAACTCCTTAAGCTAGTCCAAAAATTCATTCCTTATCATCCAAGTCCTTCACATAGGGTTGGAAGCATACTCCAATAAGAAGATAAAATAGATGACATCAACAAAGGTTGGTATGTGTATACTAAATAGGAAATTGAGCAATATATGGAATAAAGGACATCAAATATAAAAGGCTTCCCATAGAAAGGATAAGGACCACCCAAATGGGTATCAAGAGAAAAGGAATTGAAATCATATGATAACAAAAGAATACTTGCCATTAATAAAACATAAGATTGTGCCACACAAGCACATGTAAAGAATTAGGGCACACACCCCATACCATCAACCTACATGCAAGTGAGATAAAATGGCCCTAGAACAATATAAACACAAAGGCGGACAAGTCTCATAAACTTGAAACCTGATAGAGAAAGGAATACTACCAATCTCCCAAATATATAAAATATGGACCAAGAATCACACATCTTGTCCTGGGTATGAGGTTCCTTTCCATCCCAAAAGAGCAGGAAATATCATATCTGCTCGACAAGAAATAACACATCTGTCATAAAAACTAATGCAATTACACTACTCTAGTGCTAATGAATCACATAGTATGTTAAATGTAGAGGCAATTAGAAAGTATAGTTAGAATATATAAACTAGTCACCATATAAATGACCAACATATACATCCACCTCATAAGTGGGCAAAAGACATCACATGTCATCTTTTAGAGTTCCATCATGAACAAAGAATAAGATAAGAGTTCAAAATAATATCCATGATCACATGATCAATATCAAATAAGGTAGTTCACATGAACCATGATTTTCGAAAGAAAAGACATTGTGTATAGGCTAATTTCCATAGGATAAAGAGAATGAATAAGCATAGTTGAATTGCTCAACATAGAAGAATAGGGGATGCATCATACCTCAACTTTAGAGTCTAAATAGTCCAAGTCAAGCCTAGGAATCCAAAGAACCTCTAGGGAAGGTGGACAAATCCAATAAGTAAGGTTCCCAAGCTTATAGAGGCTGGTTTCTTCAATAAAGCTCCTATCTCGAGCAAGAAGCACCTTCTCCACTTTAGAGGTGAAAAACCCTAACAAAAGAACATGGAGATGAGGTGTTTATGGGTTCTAGGTGGGGTTTCACCATGGAAGGTCATGGTTCCAACCTAGATGAAAATGTAAGCAAGACAAATAACATGAAAATAGGGAAGAAAAGGAGGACACTTACTAGTTTTGGTCAAAATCACCAAGGAGGAGCTTAAAAAATCCTAAATAGAAAAATTTGGAACCCTAAGAGCCTTCTTCACAAAGGTAGGTACCTCCTTTTACATTGGGGCAGAACATTTGTGGAAAAATAGAGTAGGAATGATGCTCTAAGCTAGAGGAAATAAAGGAGAGCAATATTTTTCATATTGGGAGTTGGGAAGGGGTGGATATGGCTATATAAAGAAAGAGGTCAGGTATGAGGTGTCTATGAGACTTTCCATGTGTCATGTATAAGGGTGTCCATGGACATGCAAGCCTTTATGAATAAGGAAGAAGTCAATATCGAGGTGTCAAGTTACTTTCCATCTCTCCAATGCTAAGGGTGCCTATGGACATGCAAACCTTTATGGATAAGGAAGAAGTCAAGCATGACGTGTCCATGGAGCTTTCCATGTGTCCTTAGCCTAGGGATTTCATGGCCATGCAAGAGGACAGCTCATAGAGGCTTCTTGTATATCCAAGGTCGGTCCTAAAATCTCATGGAGACATCTAGGCCATCCCCACCATCCTCCAATCAAAGAAATAACCCAATTGGTTGATAGCTTTTAAAGATAAGCTCATTTATAAAGAGGGTAATCTCTATAATACCCTTGGAAAGTAACACCTTCAAACCAAGGTTCAACTAGGTACCCCATGGTTCAAAAACTCGATAATTGTAATGACATATATAAGGATTATAATGCATGTGACAATTTGCAAAGATAGCCTCCCAATTGGGTAAATTGCAGAAAAGTCCAGAATGTACCTAAAATTGCATAACTTGCACAAACAAAATCCAAATTGGACCAAACTTGATCCACAACTTATATTTGATGTGTTGAATATGAATTTGCCATTATTTCCATATTTTAAAAGTTGTATAATCACTTTATTCATTACTTATGCCTTTTACTCATTTTCTCTCTCCTAATCTTATCCTAATATTTCAAGGTGGTCCAATTTAGATGAAATTTGACATGTAGGCTAATTTTGATATGTCGATTTTCAATTTGAATTTTGTTTCCACTTTTGAGACTTGTTTTTATGAGATATGTCATATGGCCCATTAACGACCCATTATCTAAATTATTCATCCAATTAAGTTCCTTATCTTCATATTACCACCAAAATGAGTTATGTGGCATATTTTATGTATCCAATATAAACCAAAGATTAATGTTAGAACATTAGGTTACATTAAGGTGACCTATACATGCTTTATATCATTAGGGTTATACTAAACATCTATTTAGTTCTAACCTTCAACCTTGTTTGGCTAAGTCCTAAATGTCAACTTCCAGCGTAGGGTCTGAGATCTAGTATGTTACAGTGTGTAAGAAAGTGTTAATGTAAAATCAGTTTGGCATGTGAAAGAAATTAAGGGAGATGATCCATGTTTAGTGACAAAAATGTGGAATATGATGATTTACATGTTGATAAGTGATTGAAAAACATAATAAAATAAGAAAACATATTCAAGTGGGATAAATAGTCATCAAGGAAGGAGTAATGAGATATGTTAATCATAATGGTTCCTATGCTAATGGCAAGGAACCTGAAATGAAAAAGGTAAATGATACATAAGAAGTTGTAACCTGCTTAATGAAAATAGAATTGGTTACCTTTTTGCTAGTAACCCTTGAACAATGTTTCTATGATGTGGAAAGAATGTTTCCTTTTGTGCTTTTCCTTTCTAGGGTACAACTTTCAAGTGGATCATTACCACTTGGTATGTGTGGATTCGTTGTAATCATGATGGTGGATATCTTATTATAGCATAAGGTTGCTTGGACTATGGTTCCAAGATCATAAAGTTTGTGATGAGTTTTCTTTTGAGCTTCTAATAATTAGGAAGACTCCTGTTATATGTCTTGATAATTGTTATGTTTGTAAAAGTATATGAGATAAGGATGTGAGTTCCTTATAGCAAATGAGGTAGATACCAAGGTAATGAATCCTAGTATCCAATATGTATCTACAGTATGGGACGTATGTGAAGGTTGGAGATTCTTATTAAATGAGCATTCCAAGTATTCCTATCCCTTAGAGAGAGAAAGAGAGTTGGTGATGACTATCTAAATGTTGTTTGGAAGGAAAAACAAAAGTGATTCTATAATGTTGTGTATGGTTCAGTGATAGTTGGACAAGACCACTATCAAGGATAAATAGTTTGTTGATCAGTAGACAGGTGCTACCATGTTCCTTTAAGATAAACCTATGATCAAATATTAATGCATAAGAGTTAGAGTGGACGACATGTGTTACATGACTGTGATGAGTTTAGGGTTATGCCATGTAGACTAACCAATGTACCAATAGAATTTATGAATAGGAGGAATAGAGTGTTTAGATCATGTCTTACAAGTTGTATCAAGCTTTGAATGATGAAATCTCAACGTATTTTAGAGATGGTCATTATCATGGTTAACATCTTTGCTAAACCTTAAGAATGTTGAAGCAACTATACTTATATGTGACAATTCTAGAAAGAGTGATTTGGGGGTTGACTAGAGTATCCTCTTGGAGTTCTGATACCTCTGTTAAGTATGTTGTGTGAATCCTGATAAGATGAAGACAATGTCATTTCTCTACCCCTAACAATATCAATCTGGAAGTTATATTTATTAACAGTTATAGACAAGTGTATGATTCTTCAACCAAACAGATGGTCAGAGCACTATTGAGATGATTGGAGAATCCTCTAAAAGCATATTTCTCATAGTTAATGAAAATTAGGGGATGCCTACATGGTTGATGGAGTTGTTAATTACATCAACAATTAAAGGAGCATAGAGATGAAACCTTATAAAGTTACATATGATAAGAGATACATAATGGTCTATATATGATAAGAGCCAGCGAGTATGACTTTTGAGTAATGTGTTGATACAGTAGATATAATTGTAGGATGATAGCTAGAATTTCAAATTGAAAGTTACTATTACATTTGTACAGGTGGCACAACAAGTTTCTATGTTCCATATTTGCAAAAGTCTTCTTATGTGGACATTTTTGTGATGACCCAAGATAAGATATGCATGAATTGAAAGAGAAGAACATGACCTCTATAATAGTTATGTGACATTACATGAAAGTAGCCATGTGTAATATTGAGGATGACGTGCATGAGAAGTGTCCATCTATGTGAACCTTGGATTTCAGGGGCAAAATCCCTATTAGGGATTTATGGTTGTGAGACCCCTAACCTTGATTAAAGTGTTGAACAAGCTTAATTATCATAATTTAATTCTTATAATCATAATATAACCTTATGATATGCTTTGAAATCATAATACAAGATTAAGTTTCAAATTTGGTCCAATTTGGACACTGTTTGAACAAGTTATGCAATTTTATGCACATTTTGGACTTTTCTACAATTTACCCAATTGAGAGGTTTTATTTGCAATTTATCACTTGCATTATGTTCCTTGGATATTATCTCATCATTCTTGAGCTTTTTGAGCCATAGGGCTCCTATTTAAAGCTTGGTTTGAAGGTGTTTTCCTCGAGGGTATTTTAGGGTTTACCCCTTCATGGATGAGCTACCTTTAGTAGCTATCAACTAATGAATTATTTGATTGTCTTGTAAATTTGATAAAGGAAATCTAAGCAGGTCTATATGGATGATTGGGAGATGGTTGTATGTGTGCTTGTATATTATTAATAGTTTAAGGCCATGGACACTTGAAAAGATACTAGAACTTCAACCTTTTCTTTTTCTTTATCTTAAAGTTTCATATACTTATCCCTAAGAATCAAAACGAGCCATTAGCTCTCCACCACTTCCCTCCTTCTATGAACCTTTTTCTCTCTCTATTATTCTGTGAATTTCCTATCCAAGGAAGAAGAAAGAGGGGATTCTTTTGGAAAAAGAATCCATGGTTGCAATTGACTTCCATTTAGGGTTTGAAAAGCTTCATTCTAGCAATCTTGACCTAAAATAGTAATAATCCCCTTCTTTCCTCCATTTAATTTTTTGTTATCCTTACTTCTCTCTTTCTCTAGGTCGGAACCTTGATGTTCCATGATAGAAATTGCTCTAAAGCTCTAAAACCCTACATTTCTTGCTCCTTATGCTTAGGGTTTGCTCATTTGATGAAGAAAGGTGCTAGATGGATGAGTTCACAACTTATGCTTGAAATTTCTACCCAACCTGCTCGTGTTTTCTTATGTTTGGGAGTTTATCTTTTAATTAGAGGCAAGTTTTATAACTTGCTCCACATTTATTGCTTACCATAAGCTTGCTAGCTCATGTTCTTGCTTTTAAATGATGATCCATGCACTAAAAAGCTATGCTTGACTTGGATTTCAATTTTTATAATGTTTCCTGTTCTGATTTCAGTTCTAGACAAACCTGTGATCATGTGTACATTATTCCTAAGTTATAATATGACTTGGATCAGGTTGGTTTGACAACCTATGGTGCTAAGCACCTATCAACTAATGGTCAATTTTAGGGTTTAAAGCTCATTTCTTCTATAAACACATGACTCGATGGTGGTACCATTGCAACAACCAATGGCGTTGTCTTCATGACAACTAATGGTGGTGACCAAGGGTGACAACTTACGTTCACCCCTTAGGTCATGTGTTGGCCTAATTAGAAGCATAGTGATTAACAACTAAGTACACTGATGATGATATCAATCAATGGTGATATTAGTTTGAAATTTAATGTTGATTAATGAATATAGTGTTGATCTAACAACCTATGGTGACTTAGTGGACACTAATGATGGTGTATCAGGTATCCAAAAACCTATGGTGAGTAAATCATATACGTGTAGCATCAATTAAGCCTTAGACCAATGGTTTCTTGGGTCACTTGATGTAATGGTCGAACTTATAATGTAATTGATGGTTTAACATAGGAACTTGACCCAATGGTCAAGATCTAATGTTTATTCCTCCAATAAAGTGGAATTATTTCTAATGTAATATGTTGGTCCTAATAATGTGATTTATATGGTGTCCTTTATATGATCAACTTAAGGTGCTTACTTTTTGACAATGGATGGCTTGTTTTAAATGAACAGTCAATTGTGGGTTTTATCGTACTCTCAACAGAACCCTTATTGTTGTTAATCAAAGGATGTATAGGGTTAAAATGTTATTTTATAGATCACAACTAAATAACATTATAAATGATTCATTCAAGGTGTTTACTTATGTAAACAAACAATGGCTTTACCTTTTCAACATTTCATGGTTAGAAGTTGATGCGTAAATATTCCCATTGTTTTAGGTGAAGTGTGTAGTGTAATGTTATGATTATAATGATGAGAATTTGATGGTTTATTGACTTAAACTTGTAGTGTTACTCTTGCCTTCGTATGATTATGATTTATAATCACCATAATGAATTAATCGGCAACCCTAATGAGGTATAGCTTGTTATACCTAGCTTTAATATAATGATGGTAATTGGGTATGAATAGTCCTTGAATGACTAATTCAATCATGGAGTACTCTATTACTGTTGGTGAAACCCTAGTATGCTATAACTTGATGGTTACACCTTGATTTATGTGTGGGTTCATACTTGAGAATGGCATGGAATGTGATGTTGATGCTTCACCTTATGCATCCAAGATCCAATGGGGATGTCGTGAGTTAGGGTTTGGGTATATGTGTTGATTAGTAACATTAATATATTTTATCTTGTTGAACCTAACTCTAATCCAAATATATAAAGATGAGTATTCATGTTTATCATTCTTATATGATGGAATGATGGTGGAATAACCTCCTTAATATGATCATAACCTTAATATGTTAATTGGTGGTTATCATAGCCACATGGTTGATACTTTCTTATGATAAACATGTGCATAATGAATATGATGAGGGTTAATCATATCTAGATTTATTTCATGTTGTTGCAATAAAGGAATGTTCTTAATGTTAATATGACCCTTCTAAGATTGTTTATGAATATCTCCTAGCTCATTAATGCAATATTGTGTTGATCTGGCGTATTATATGTAAGTGATATTGTTGAGCCTTGTCATAAGACATGCAAACATAATGATGATCTTATAGGGAATATTATGATGGTATTAATGACCTTTGGGCATGGTTGAGCCCTAAATGAGGTGTAATCCTCTTGTGTTGATAAGGGTTGATACCCTGTGATATTGTGAAAAATATTTATATCCTGTGATAGTATGATGGTCTTAATCACATTTGGGCATGGTTAAGCCCTGAATGAGGTGTAATCCTTATGTTGATAAGGGTTGATACCCTTTGATATTGTGAAAATGATTTATATCATGTGATAGTATGATGGTCTTAATGACATTTGGTCATGGTTGAGCCCTAAATGAGGTGTAATCCTCTTATATTGATAAGGGTTGATACCCTGTGATATTGTAAAAAGGATTTATAACTTATGATAGTATGATGACAAATGTGGTCTCATGAATGGAAAGTGAATAGTACCATGTAATGATGAGATGATAAATTATGTTTCACACGTTTTATATCTTTTATAAGTTGTGATATTTATATGCTTTCTAGAAGTGAATTAGGGTTTGCATGTCCACTTGTTTGATGCAACCTTAATTCACCCAATTAGCATAACTAATCAAGTGCAACTCTAATCATTAGTTCCTTGTGCCGTAGAGCCATCTTCAATGTCAGAACTTGCTGGATGGTGAAACGAGTATTCCTAAGGGAAACTCGGATCGCATACTATTGAGTATGTGGGGATGGCAAGTTGAGGATATATCCTTGTCATCCAGAATGTCGGTTGTGGAGGATGACTATGGTCATACCTCATACATCTGATGTGATTGAGGACAACTGTAGTTGTACCTCAGATTAGAGAGTTTTGTATACCCTGGTTTCTAGTGCCATGACCTGTACCAAGGGCAGACTAGTGGTTTTTGTATACCCTGGTTTCTAGTGCCATGACCTGTACCAAGGGCAGACTAGTGGTCAGCAGCTTGACTATATGTCTCTGTGGTGGTAGCTTTGACTAATATATCACTACCTTTTTCTCATACTGACTAAGGGGAAGAGATCTTAGGATATCGACACTCCTAGATATTGTACGGAACCGAATAGCCCTTCGCAGGGGTCGGTTGGACTTTAGATTGTACGATTCAAATTCCCCAGGGCATAATAAAAGATGTAAGACAGTCGTGTAGCAAATCTATTTAGGGTTATACACAACGCTTCATATTGGATGATAACCCTTGTTTGCTTTCTTTTCACTGAGATCATGTATTGTACATTATGTTGTAGTTATGCTCATGTTGTAAACATGCTTATGTTGTCAAATATACTAACACTGATGGTTAAGATGATGCTTCTAGACATGTTTAATATTGCTAGCCATGCCTATGTAATTAGAAATGCTTAAACTACTAATCATGCCTATGTAGTTCATTGTGTTATGATGTTAGTTCTACTTATGATATAGATGTGTTTCCTTTATTTGAGATGCCAATATTGATAGCCATGTTATGTTACTAGACATATTCATGATGTATGGGATGCTTATGCTACTAGATTGCTTGTACTGCGATAATGATTGTTATTAGACGCAATTTAATGATATTTAAGTAGATATCTATCCAAAGAAATGGATTTATTTGTTATCTATATATACATTGATGATCATACTTGTTGCTAAGATTAATTGCTTAATCTATTTAGCATACTTGAACAATTCAATTGGTTCAATTGATTATTAAATACTCTCACTTATTAGTTATCTACTATTTAAAATTTTGTAATCAATAAGCATTGTTGGAGGTTATATCTCTTCCTGGGACATGGGTCTCACCTTGTGGTTTGCCACATATTTTTAGGTAATCGGCAGTGACGACAATAGAATCGTTGAAGTAAAGAGGAACTACAGTAATTAATCTTTGAGAAAGTTGATTAGATGTTTAGTGTGTCCTAGAGTCGTCCTTGTACTCTCAGGTCCGGGCAGGACAAGTTTGTATATGGTGTTTCAAACAAATCAGACTTTTGTTAGCATACTAATGCTTGTTTCTGTGGCATATATAAATATTGTTCTCCTGTGTATATATGTTGTGGCTAAGGTGATAGAACAATTTGTATCAAATTATTGGCATATTATGGATAAAAGAAAGATGTTGGGCTCTTATGCAGATGTTTTTGAGTAGGTGTTGACATTGAAATCAGTTTTAATTTACGCATATTTTTGGGTATGTAATTAATTGGTGATCGATTATGCTTTATGTTTTTAGTAATCTCGTTTAGTGTATCGGGTTGTTGACAATCATTATCTTTTCATGCCTTATAACAAGGCTCAACACAATCACTTACATATAATACACCAGATCAGCACAGTAATGCATTAATGAGCTAGGAGATATTCATAAACAATCATAGCAGGGTTATATTAACATTAAGAATATACCTTTATTACATAAACATGCAATGAATCTAGATATGATTAACCCTCATCATATTCATAATGTACATGTTTAGCATAAGAAAGTATCAACCATGTGGCAATGATAACCACCAATTAACACATTAAGGTTATGATCATATTAAGGAGGTTATTTCACCATCATTCCATCATATAAAAAGGTTAAACATGAATACTCATCTTTATCTATTTGCATTAGAGTTAGGTTCAAAAAGATAAATTATATTAATGTTACTAATCAACACTCATACTCAAACCCTAACTCACGGCATCCCCATTGGATCATGGATGCATAAGGTGAAGCATCACCATCACATTCTATACTATTCTCAAGTATGAATCCACACATAAATCAAAGGTGTAACCATGGGTTATATCATACTAGGGTTTCAACAATAATAAGAGAGTAGTCCATGATTGTATTAGTCATTCAAGGACTATTCATACCCAATTACCATCATTTAGTTATATTAAAGCTAGGTATAACAAGCTATACCTCATTAGGGTTACCCATTAATTCATTATGGTGATTATAAATCATAATAATACGAGGGAAAGGGTAAGACTACAAGTTTAAGGCATTAAACCATCAAATTCTCATCATTAGAATCATAACATTACACTACACGCTTCACCCAAAACAATGGGAATATTGAGGCATCAACTTCTAACCATTAAATGTTGAAAAGGTAAAGCCATTGGTCGTTTACATAAGTAAACATCTTGAATAAACCACATATGAAGTCATTGAGCTGTTCTCTAGAATGAGTCACCATCTAACCCTAGACATCCCTTGATTAAGAACATAAAAGTTCCATTGAGAGTAGGGTAAAAACCACAAGTGATTATTTATTTAAAACAATCTGTCAGTAAATGAGCTTCTTAAGTTGATCTCATAAAGGAAACTATTTAAATTACTTTATTAGGACCAACATATGACATTTAGGCATCTTTCGAATTTATTGGATGAGGAAACATTAGATCTTAACCATTAGGTCAAGTTCATATATTAAAACCATCATTGGAGTATAGGTCCGACCATTGCATCAAATGACCCAAGAAACCATTGGTTTAAGGCTTAATTGATGATGCAACTACATGATTAACTCACCATAGTTTGTAGAGACCTGATCCACCATCATTAGTGATCATTAAGTCACCATAGGTTGTTAGATCAACACTATATTCATTAATTACCATCGAATACCAAACTAATATCACCATTGATTGATAACATCATTAGGGTACTTAGTTGTTAACCACTAAGCTTCTAATTAGGCCAAAACGACCTAAGGGGTGAATGCCAGTTGAAACCCTTGGTCACCACTATCAATTGTTATGAAGACAACACCATCAGTTGTTGCAATGGTACCACCATTAAGTCATGTGTTTATAGAAGAAATCAACTTTAAACCCTAAAATTGACCTTTAATTGATAGGTGTTTAGCACCATTAGTTGTCAAACCAACCTGATCCAAGTCATATTATACCTTAGAAATAATGTACACATGATCACAGGTTCATCTAGAACTGAAATCAGAATAAGAAACATTATAAAAATTGAAATCCAAGTTAAGCATAGCTTTTTAGTGCATGTATCATCATTTAAAAGCAAGAACATGAGATTGCAAGCTTATGGTATGCAATAAACGTGGATCAAGTTATAAACTTGCCTATAATTAGAAGATAAACTACCAAATAGAAGAAAGCATGAGCAGGTAGGGTAGAAAATCCAAGCATAACTTGTGAACTCATGCATCTAGCACCTTTCTTCACCAAATGAGCAACCCTAAGCATAAGGAGCAAGAAAGGTAAGGGTTTAGAGCTTTAGAGTAACTTCTACCATGGAACAGCAGGGTTTTGACCTGGAGAAAGGTAGGAGGAAGGATAAGAAAGAAATAAATGGAGTAAATAAGGGGATTATTACTCTTTTAGGTCAAGATCACTAGAAGGAAGCTTTTTAAACTCTAAAAGGAAGTCAATTGCAACCCTAGATTCTTTTTCCAAGAAGATCCCCACTTTCTTCTTCCTTGGATAGGAAATTTGCAGCAGCACAGAGGGAGAACGAGGTTCATAGAAGGAGGGAAGTGGTGGAGATAAAATGGTTCGTTTGGGTGCTTAGGGATAAGTATATAAAACTTTAAGATAAAGAAAAAGAAAAAGTTGAAGTTCTAGTATCTTTCCAAGTGTCCATGGCCTTAAACTATTAAGAATATACAAGCACACACACAAGAAGTTCTCCCACCGTCCATATATAACTTAGTATCTCTCCTTTGTCTAATTTCCAAGCCAATCAAATAATTCATTAGTTGATAGCTACTAAAGGTAGCTCATCCATGAAGGGGTAAACCCTAAAATACCCTTGGGGAAAACACCTTCAAACCATGGATCAAATAGGAGCCCCATGGCTCAAAATACTCAAGAATGATAAGATAAAATTTAAGGAACATAATATATATGAAAAATTGCAAAGAAAACCCCTCAGTTGGGTAAATTGCAGAAAAGTCCAAAATGTACATAAAATTACATAACTTGCTCAAATAGTGTCCAAATTGGACCAAATTTGAAACTTAATCTTGTCTTATGATTTCAAAGAATATCACAAGGTTAGATTAGGGTTATAAGCATTCAATTATGATAATTAAGCTTATTCAACTCATTAAGCAAGTTCAGGGGCCTTACACCTTATCCACCATCTGTTGAAAGGCCAAGGGTAGTTGCGGAATAAGTGCAAAACCCACATTGTTGTTAAGCCCTTGAAGGAATAAGTTAGCCCTACATTCCTCACTCAATCCAACTACATGGAATTCCAATAGCAGAAACTTTTGTAAAGATGTAGAAACTGATAGGGTACCTTGCTTCAAACTGTGGAACTCTACTTCCTTCTTCTTTAGTGCAACAATGCAAATGTACTTCCCATGAAAAAGAACCAAAAATTGCTCCCAAGTCATGGTTGAGATGTCACGAGTCCTTGCAATTCCATTCCACCATACTCTAGCTGGTCCATCAAGTACATCAAGCAACAAATCTGACCTTTTGGTGTGGAGGACATGCCATACCATCAAAAGTCCTCTCAAGATCTAGCACCCAATCATCAACTTTATCCACCATCTATAGTATCCTTCACCCTTGAAGAAAGGTTGTTTCATCTTCATGAAAACGGTGATTGAGTATTCCTTAGGTTTGTCAAAGACAGGTGGGTGGTTTAACTTCCCTACCATGGTTGTGGAGAGAAGATGCCTCAGCATGGTTAACTCTTATTCAGGAGTGATAACTAATCCCGCATTAGCAGCAGTAGAGGCTGGGGTTTCCTATCCTACTAATGGTCCATTTTTTGTTGGAGGAGTTCCTTTAGTCACTGGAGTGGTAAAGGGTGGATCCATCCTTGGCATCCCAAACCTAGGGTTCTGGGGTGTCTCATAGCTAGGCATGTGTCAACAGTTGAGTTATCTTCTTCCATGAGATTTTGTCTGCACAAGGCAAGGGTACTAGGTATAAGCAACCTAAGATAAAGGTAAATATTCTAGGGGAGACAAGAATAGATAGATAAATTCACTATTGGGTTTTACATGGTCGGAGTAGGCAGCAGAAATAAAAAAATTACTTGACCATAAACCCATAACCAACAGATTGCATCAACATCTATGTAGGGAAGGATGGTTTTAGAGAGATATACCTGGTCCTAAGGTTTTCTCAGCAACAATACCTCACAGCTAGTGTGGTATTCAACCACCTGTCTTCGATGAAGTTTGTGCAACTCCTGGTCTTGACCCAGACTATGGTTGACTGTCATCCTCCTGAGCGGCAGAAGTCTCCCGCCTCTATAGAGAGTCCACACAGACTACCAGGAACTTTAGCCATCCTGAAGAACGGACTCGAAAGAGTTGTTCCCTTCTGTCAGTATACTAGTCACCAACACACTCTCCCACAATCAGTTGATTTTCTACAGTTGTCTTTCCCTCATTGTTCCTCCCTGGATGGGTAGAACTTACTTGGACTCTCTTGGTTACCACAACCAGAGAGGACAATAACTTTGCAGAACAACTGATGTTCTAAGTTGTATCTCTAGAGAAGCCCCTTGTACCCCTCTATTTATAGTAGAGGGCAGTGCCAGGGTTCCTAGTCTATGCAGGAGTAGAAGGGTCTGGAATTTTCATGAATAATTTGCACTTCGGTAGGCGAACCGATCGTTTCATAACTGAAACAGTCATTTGACAAGGTGAGCCGATCAATTCACTAGTGAACTGGTCAGTTGGGAGTGTGAACCGGTCATTTCACTTCCCAGACTTACCTCCAATTGATTTTCCTTATTCATTTCTAATTAACAAATATATTAATTCGTGTCCCAATCGAATTGAACAAGTGAAATGAAAAACTTTTCTCACAAACCAAGAAAATCCAACACTGCTCGTTTGGACATAATAACCGATCAGTTCACCAGAGTGAACCAGTCGTATCACTGACCATGAGCCGATCGGTTCACCCAGTGAACCGGTCAGTTGGTGGTCCAGATTGTGCAGAACATAGTCAGTTCGGTTCTCAATCAATCTGACACTCTAATCAATTGGTTCAACACTTGAACTTGATGATTTTGAGTCAAGTCTATTGATTGAATGTTTGATTGAGTACCTAAACATTTTAGTAATCAATCCAAACATTATTCATGGATAAACTCCTCTTCTAGTTTAATCCTTTGTGTGTTACCCTATAGGTCTCATTTCACGTTGGTAGTGAATGTCCTTAACTAGGTTATGACATCACAAGCAAAGAGAGGCACCTAGTCATACATCATTGCTACCCAAGTGAAAAGGAAAGTTGGAGAAACAACTTTCAATCCTACAATCTATGATTGGTGTTCCAGTGAATGTATAATTCCTTTATCTCTGATATCCTGAATGAACTCAAGTCATGGAGTTGTCTATGATTCACATGTGCATGCACATGACTTCCTCAGTCTCACTTATCAAGTGGATTGGACATCATACTCCCTTAGGAGGGACAAATCCCATATCTATCGCTCACAGTCTGTGGCATGCGTCAAATCCACCCAATCATCACTTTTATAACAACCCGTGTTTTAGGAATGCATTTGATGATGTCAAACTGTACCCAATCACATTCGATGAGTGCAGTGATTGTAGGTCTAAGAATCACAATCAACACCATCATTATGAGAGATTATTTTTACTATCATGTCATGGCTCCATGTGTCGCTCTCATGGTGGGTCTGTTCGATACACTGTTCTCTAACATGTATCTATGTGCTTGGTTTGATATCATATATCATGACTAATGATACACTGTCATCAGCCAACACACACTCTAGTCTTGATGTGTCATTGTTGTCTATCAATCTTCCACAATGACATCTGACTAGGGACATAACAAGAATGTACATACTCTTAGCAAATGTATGATCTCATTGTTCAGGTACTCAACCTGAAGACATACGTCATTAAGTATTGTCATTCTTTAGACATTCATTATGCTCCATCATTTATCTCATAATCAATTGAGCTAGAATAAATTGGAAGCTTGCCTTTGATATTTATCAAATCAATCAGAACATATGCCAATCCAATCATCATATGATTGGCTCTCTGGGCATACATACCAACAAACTTCCACTTTCACTTAGAGCCAATCACCTTTGAATCATATTCTCAGTGATATCTAAACATGTCCCACATATTTCTACTGTGCTAGTGCTAATCTAGCGAGTTAGCAACACTTTGTTTTAGTCGGTATATTGAATGTTTCACATCTCCTCATTGTACGACATTTTATATGAGATGGAGTTGCCGAAATATGCTATCTGATATTCATTTTCCTAAAAATTAGCTGCTTAGTTTGACTTAATATTTCTACTTTGTCATCAATGGTTTGAATATCTATAAGTTCATCTGTATGAAATTCTAGATCCATATAGTTTCTTCTATTGTTCATAACACAAGGATACTCGACATTCCCTTTTAGAATAATTGACTTTTAATTTTACTTGGAACATTTCCATTTAACAACTCATATTCACTTTTATATTTTGTATTTCACAATCATTTTCTATCATTTTGGAAGCTTGCATCATTGTAACTCATTTACACTCAACTCTTCCTTTTATTACCGTATAACTAATCCTTTCATACTTCATAAGTACTTAAATAATTTCTTTGTGGTATTTCAGTGACTCTCACTGGAAGTAGACAGACATCCACTCGTCATGTCCAATACATACAAGATAACTAGATGAGCATATCATATTGTCATGTCCAATACATACAAGATGATGAATGCATATGTATTTCTTGTCATGTCAAGATAATGGGATGATTACATACATGATAGATCCAATTGTGAATGCGTAAGGCACCTATCTTTGTGTACCTATTCTTCATAAGAATTTGGGACACTAGGCATCTGAGAGACTAACTCCATGTAACATGGATAAGTTTTCTCCCACTAAATCTTTGCATACTGAACCCTTCAGCATAGACTTCCAATGTATGCTCTCTCTTTATCAGGTCAAGAGACTTTCGAGAACTATCTCTATAGATCTCTATTCCTATCACATAGGACATTTCTCTTTATTCCTTAAAGAAGGTATTTCCACACCAGTTTCATTTTATTCCTCATCATTATGTAGAATGAGAATACATTCTTACTAAATATTTGTAATTATAGATTCCTTCTTTATTTTGATATATCCATCAAACCCTTTGACTATATAATAAAACTAAAGACTCTAGTTCTGAGGTGATTGTATTTAATCAATCATATTGATCAAACTCTTGTAACTTATAGACTACATTTGCATTAATGGAATTATAAAACCCTTCAGGTAGTGTCACATACAAACCTCATGTTATTCCTACTAGGAATGTGGTTTTAATATCCATATGCCAAATTTCATAGTCTTCAAGTTCCATTAGAAAGCATGATCCTTTATGGCCTATAGCCATTGCAATTGGTCAAATAAAATCATCACATCCAACACCTTGAACTCACTTGAATTTATGTTAACCAATCAACTCTTCAAATGTCATCCATGTCAGTCTTTGTTGGCTAAATTGGACATTATTATAAATCTCTTTGTTTTTATGATGACAAACATTTCATTATTGTGGAATTAACTTAGTATTTGAGTATTTCAGGGACAAGCATAAAAGGTGGCGGGTAGCAAAGACTTGGAAGATCCTTATGCTCAAAATTACTTTATTTTCATGATAGTAATCAATGTAAAAACTTGTACAAGTATTTAGATATCATGTAAATCAAGTGTTTAGATCTTCCTATCCACTCACAACACTTAGATAGGTCATCCCCCAAGATAGTATCATGATTGCACTTTGATACATACACTTAGTACATGTCTAGATACATTAAAACAAGGACTTTCTTGGTCAAACTACTTCTCGACCGAGACACACTCAGTCGAACATATTCTCGACTGAGAATATCCCTAGTCTAATGCCTAAGCACTCATGCATAACCTGAACAAAGTTATCACTGATGACTTTTTCGGTCAAACTTTAATTCGACCGAAAATGACCTTCAAGCAGGCTCTATAGCCATTAGACTTGGTGGGAAAAAGTGGTTGGGAGTTGAGTAGAACGTTGCTCCAGTCTCCCGATCGGTCAAAGTATAGTTCGACCGATACCAATTCGGTCGAAGTATTGTTCGACCGAGACCAATTCGGTCGAATAAAACTTTGACCGAGCCACTCTCTGACGACACTTTTTTAGGTCGAAACAATTAGCCATTGCATCATCATTAGTGGATTCCTAACGGTTAATTGAGCACTAAGAACCCTCTAGAAAGTGTCTAGAACGTCCCTAAGCATTGGCAAACCACTCCTATAAATATAACAAGCTATAGGACAGCCTTAATCATCACTTGTGCATACAATTACACTTGAGATTCATTCCTTGTGAGCAACAAGCTGAGCTACACTTGCAATTTGTTCTACATTAGTGTCCTATAGCTTAGTATCTCCTAGCCACCACACTACCACGTTCATCCACAGTGGATAGGAGATCAATACGCTTGATATAGGATCAAAGCGTTGTACTCAGTTGGTAACATTATTTCTTTCTTCCAATCTTGTTCCTTCTATTATATTTTGTTCTCCTTTGCTACTCCTAGGTTGGAGGTTGTGGAAAGGAGGTTGTTGGAGCTTCTTCATGTGGTGAAGGTAGCTCGGTGGACTTGAGATCACTTCAAGAAGGTTGTCTCAATGGGAAGCTACTTCAAGAGGAAGGCTACTTCAAGGGGGATCTTGAAGTTACTTCAAGAGGAAGGCTGCTTCAGGGTTGGTGAGACTACTTTTAGGTGAAGGATATCTCAAGGGTTGTGAAGGAAGTTGTATCTTATGTAACATCCTTGTGAGGTAATAAAATACAATTGCTTTCAAAATCCCGGTTGGGAACAACTGGGTAGTGGACTGACTTCCTTAATATTTTCTAAGGGTGAAACCACTCTAAACACCTTGCGTCCTTCTCCGATCTTCTTGTGGTTGTTTCCTTAAATAATTTTAAAATTATCATAAAACCCTATTCACCCCCCTCTAGTGTTTTTCAATTGGTATCTAAGCAGGCTTCAAGGAGCTCTAATCGATTCTTAAATAAGATGGGTGATGGAGTACTAAACAACCTCAATTTGGAAGGAACACTTGTAGCTTGGCCTCCACCATTTGATGGCACCAACTTCAACTATTGGAAGAGAAGGATGCAATTCTACTTTCAAGGGATCAGATAGGATCTTTGGAGAATGGTTTCAAATGCCTACACTCTTCCTCAAATGGAGTATGCCAAATGGGATGCAAATACGATAAAATTAGCCCAATTGAATGCAAAAGCTATAAGTATCCTTTATTGTTCAATTTTCGTAGACGAGTTTAATAGAATATCAAATTGTGAAACTGCATATGAAATATGGCATAGACTCTCTATTACTTATGAAGGAACTGTACAAGTAAAGAACTCCAAAATTAGTATACTGAAATAAAAGTTTGAACAATTTCATATGGAACCAAATGAGTCTATTAGTGAAATGTATGCATGGTTTTCTTCTATTGTTAATGGTTTGAATGCATTAGGTAAAGCCATTAGTGAAGATGATCAAGTGTCTAAAATGCTTAGGTCTCTTCCTCCCAAGTATAAGCTTAAGGTAACTGCAATTGAAGAAGCCAATGACCTCACCCGACTAAGGATGGAGCAACTCATTGGCAACTTAGAAGCACATGAGGCAACCTTGGAGGAGGAAGAAAGATGGGAGCCTGAACTTCAACAAGGGATAAAGAAGGACATGGATCTAAAGGCTTCAAAGGTCATTACTCAAGAAAGTGATGAGACAAGTAAAGAAGACAGTGAAGAAGAAACTCTCAATGTGAATGGTAAGCAGTACAGAAGATTTAAAACTAACAAAACTTCTAGTGTTTCTTATTCCTCTAGGTGCTTTAAATGCGGTAAAAGGGGACATTTAAAAAGTGATTGTCCCAAGCTCAAGAAAGAAAAGAAATCATCTCACAAAAAGAAGGAAAAAAATACTTCCAAAAAAATGAAAAAAAACACTTCCAAAAAAAGAAGAAGGAAAAAACCTACAAAGCTGCATGAGATGACTCAAGTGATGATAGTAAAGATGGAGAATACGAAGTGGAGTGTCTTATTGCTATAATAAATGAAGAAGAAGATGAGGTAAGTCTTTTTTATTTATCTAAAGAAGAGTTAATTCTAGCATTGAGGAATTACATGATAAATATATCGATTGTAAAAAGAAACTAAAAAGAGTTACTAAAACTAATGATTATTTGTATGCTAAATTAAATGATCTTGCTTTTGAAAAGGAAAGTATTATTTCAGAAAATTCTACCTTGAAATCATATTTCAATGATTGCAATATAAAGTTTCTTACTCTAGAAACAAATTATGATATTCTTTCTCAAGAAAAGGTTGAACTACTTGCAAAATTTAATGATCTTCAAACTCAACCTATCTTGTGTACTCATTTAGATTATGATGTTGTTATCAAATAAAGAGATAGTTTGTTGTCTAATCTAGAGCAAGAAAAGCTAGATGTCAAAAGAAGAATGGATGAAATTGCTAAATTATAAAAGGAAATTAGTAGCTTGAAAAATAATGGTATCCTTGATAAGATCCTAAAAGATTCTTATGGTCAGATTGGAACAAGAGGACTAGGTTATAAGTCCAAAGGAAAATCCTATCAAAAACCTAGAGTGAGAAGGACACAAGTGCCCAAGAACACAGTTATGTATGTGCCTAAAAACAATCTAGCCAAGAAGATAAATGAGATTGATTCATTCTGTTGTAACTATTTCTTAAGGCTTGGACATTATTCCTTCTCATGTCCTTATAAGAAAAATGATGTTTAGTTGGTATGGGTTCCAAAACCCCCATACTAAATGAACAAAATTAAGTTGATATATGACCAAAGACTCTAATTTGACTATCTTTATGTCTAATCTCAACTTAACATAATAGAACAACAAATTGACCAAAGTAATTTAATCCATAACTTGAATAAGCATATTTCTGAACGAACTTACAGAGATACTCTCGGTCGACAAATAATTCGACCGAAAGTAAGTCGGTCAAGAAATTATTCGACCGACAAAGGCTTTGTATTGAACCTGAAATAACTGACAAATCAGTAACTCATTCGGTCGAGAAAGAGTTCGACCGAGATATCAGTCGGTCGAAAATTTGTGGACTGAATCTAAAACTGGTGCAACCTGTGATCAACCTGTAGAAATTTGGAAAAATAGTAACCATGCCAGTCGAAAAAGAATCCGACCGAGTAGGTCTTCGGTCGAAGATTAGTGCACTGAACCTAACACTGTTTTAACTGCTAAACAACAACTCACTCGATCGAAAAGAAATCGGTCAAAGAATACTTCGACCGACATAAGTTTTGGAAAACTTGTCTATATTGATTCAGTTTGCTATCAATATACCTAACTAAGATTATTAGTGGGATTAAAGGAAACCTTTTGAATAAAAGAATGTTGAGACAAATTTGTCAAAATCAAAACATATTGATAAGTCTTGCATCACAACTCAATAAAATTGTGAGATAATGTATATGATGTTCTTACCCAAATTGATGCAAATAATGTTGCTTACAAAGATTAATGATGTTGATTGGAAATCTATATTCTTACTGCAATTGGACATGCTTTCTTGCAAAAATAAATCAATACAAATATAGAATAGATTGCAAGTTGATATATTTTCAGTTGCTATTTAAAAGGATATGAATACATGGTTTGTCTAAAAGGATTTCTTGGCCAATCTAAAAATTATGAACCATGTTGCTTTGAGAAAACTTCATAAATAGAACTTATGGACCTATTTCTATTGATTGAGAAAGATATTGTTTTTGTCATGGCTCACAGCCTTGCAAATAGAGATGATGTTATATTCATACAATTTTGCTCTAAGATTGTAAATCAAATACTCTACTTGCAATTTTGTGAAATAAAACTTTACATGATAAATTGTTCTAAGTATTTCAATTATATAGGAATTTCAAAGCTATATTCCTTGCAAGTAAGACTCTCTTAAAAAGAATTTTCCTTTATATATGAAGAAAAGACATACTCATAATGGAGAAAAATCAAATTGGTAAAATCTTTAAATTTTTCTTAGAATATGACTATCAATGCTCTATCTAAAGGCTATTCTAAATAAATCAAGAGCAACACACCATTTCAAAATCAAATATTGCTCACATTAATTAAATTCTATACAAACTTGATCCTAAGCTATAACCTTTTGATATAAATTCTTTACATTGGTATACACTTGATCAAGTTACCTAAAAGGTTTATATATTCAATCATAGATCAAGTAAATCATTGAGAATTCTTAAATTGGAAATCTGTAGAAAATGCCTCTCGGTCGAAATTAAGTTCGACCAAGGGGCGCCCCGGTCGAAGTCATGGTCGACCTAAAATAAGTCTGACAAAATGCTTAATTTTAAATCATTTATTTGCATTCAATCTTAGTATATTGGTCCTAAACTTGTTCATTATGTTGAAAATAAGATTTTAGTGCAAATCTCTTAAAAGCTTGACTTATTGTAATCAAAATTTAATGCTTGATATGACCTTAGAATTCTTAAAATATCTAGATTATAAAATCAAGGGGGAGCTCACCAAACTTTGTAAACATTATGATAAGTCTTAATCAAATCAAATTTCAAAACTAGCTATGACCTTAGGATTATTAAATTATCTTGATCTAAAATGGACTCTCTATATCAATATGGGATTAACATCCCTCATTATTGATTAGAGATATATTTCTTGATCCTACTATGTCGTAAAGAAAATCTCATATCATTTTCAGGGCTTAACATCCCTTGTAAAATGGGTGAGAAATCAATACATGTATCCATCATGAGCCTAAATGGATCTCATATCATTTCACGGCTTAACATCCCTTGTAAATGATTGAGAAATCAAAACACATATTCCATGAATCTAAAAGGATCTCATATCATTTCAAGGCTTAACATCCTTTGCAAATGATTGAGAAATAAATTGTGGCTAAATTTTACATAAAAATTAAGTGGTTTGCATTAAATTGTCTTGATTACACTTGCTTTAAAAATTGAGTATAAAATTATCAAATTAAGGGGGAGGAATAAAATTCATACTTAATGTTTATCTTAGTTATCTTTTTAAAATGACAAAGGGGGAGAGACAATATAAATCATTAACATAAAGTAAAAAGAGTTTCATAATCTCTAGTTTTAAGAATGATATTGTTTGAACAAGAAAATAAATGTAAAGGAAATGCAAAGGTAAAATTTTAGGTATGAAACTCATATGATTTACATTACTTTGATTTATATTGGAAATGTTTGCCATCTTCAAAAAGGGGGATATTGTTGGCTAAATTGGACATTATTATAAATCCCTTTGTTTTGATGATGACAAACATTTCAATATTGTGGAATTAACTTTCTATTTGAGTGTTTCAAGGACAAGCATAAAAAGGTGGTGGATAGCAAAGACTTGGAAGATCCTTATGCTCAAAATTGGTTTATTTTCATGATTGTAATCAATGTAAAAACTTGTACAAGTTTATAATGTACAAGTAGTTAGATATCATGTAAATCAAGCGTTTAGATCTTCCTATCCACTCACAACACTTAGATAGGTCATCCCCCAAGATAGTATCACAATTGCACTTTGATACATACACTTAGTACATGTCTAGATACATTAAAATAGGGACTTTCTCAGTCGAACTACTTCTCGACCGAGACACACTCGGTCGAACATCTTCTCGACCGAGAATATCCCTAGTCTAATGAACGAGCACTCATGTATAACCTGAACAAAGTTATCACTGATGACTTTCTCGATCGAACTTTAATTTGACCAAAAATGACCTTCGAGCAGGTTCTATAGTCATTAGACCTGGTTGGAAAAAGTGGTTAAGAGTTGAGTTGAATGTTGCTCCAGTCTCCCGATCGGTCAAAGTATAGTTCGACCGAGACCAATTCGGTCAAATAAAACTTCGACCGAGCCACTCTCTGACAACACTTTTTCATGTCAAAACAATTAGCCATTGCATCATTATTAGTGGATTCCTAACGGCTAATTGAGCACTAAGAACCCTCTAGAAAGTGTCTAGAATGTACCTAAGCATTAGCAAACCACTCCTATAAATAAAACAAGCTATAGGACACCCTTAAGCATCACTTGTGCATACAATAACACTTGAGATTCTGTGAGCAACAAGCTGAGCTACACTTGTAATCTGTTCTACATTAGTGTCCTATAGCTTAGTATCTCCTAGCCACCACACTACCACATTCATCCACAGTGGATAGGAGATCAATACGCTTGATATAGGATCAAAGCATTGTACTCAATTGGTAACATTGTTTCTTTCTTCCAATCTTGTTCCTTCTATTGTATTTTGTTCTCCTTTGTTACTCCTAGGTTGGAGACTGCAGAAAGGAGGTTGTTGGAGCTTCTTTAGGCGGTGAAGGTAGATCAGTGGACTTGAGATTATTTCAAGAAGGTTGTCTCAATGGGAAGCTACTTCAAGAGGAAGGCTACTTCAAGAGGAAGGCTGCTTCAGGGTTGGTGAGACTACTTCTAGGTGAAGGCTATCTCAAGGGTTGTGAAGGTAGTTGTATCTTATGTAATATCCTTGTGAGGTAATAAAATACAATTGCTTTCAAAATCCCAGTTGGGAACAACCAGGTAGTGGACTGACTACCTTAGTATTTGCTAAGGGTGGAACCACTCTAAACACATTGCCTCCTTCTACAATCTTCTTGTGGTTGTTTGCTTAAATAATTTTAAAATTATCATAAAACCCTATTCACCCCTCCCCCCTCTAGTGTTTTTCAGTCTTAACTCTTAAGACCCAAGTGCACTTATGGGTTTTATCCCTATAAGTGCTATCGTTAAGGTCATACCTTATTTGGTTCACATGGAAGTCATTTTGGATCTTTATGGTTTCAAGCCATAACTCAAAATCTGGTTCCTCAACATCATCTAGATAAATTATTGGCCAATCATCATATGACCAACTCATCACCTTTGAGTTTGTAGGACATCATTATCCATCAAGATCAAGGTGTTTTCTGCTAGATATATTAGGTGTATCTGTTACTTAAGGAATTTGAGAATCCACACCACTTGTAATTCTTAATCTCCTTTTGTACCTTTATTTAGTGTAAAGCATGTTCTTTAGAAGAATTACAGAAGATTAGTTATTTGTTTGATGATCATTTTCTTACTATATAGAGTATGATTCCTTCTTTGATTTAGACATCATTATGACTTAATCATGAGTTCTCTATGATACAGTATCATAGTTACTCACAAGATCCTCAAATATTTAGTTGAAGTATCTCGTTCATTGATCATATCAAGAATTAATACTTTTTACTAAGTTTGTTCTTCATTTATGATACTCTTGAACATTTGAATATATCCATATCTAAAGTATTAGCATTTACTCCAATATGTATGTATATATACATCAATATGTATTATACCTAATAGAATAGTCATTGTCCCACTAAATCTAGTGAAGATTGACTTGTCATCATGCCCAATAAACAAGACATTCATATCTCTTAGTGGTTCATTAACCAAAAGAGTCTAGTTTATCCATCAACATGGAATCTAGAGATGAATTTCTCATTCATTTGTTAGATGATAATGCTAATTTATTGTTTGAGTCATGAATAACTTATAGGTATTATTATTTTATCTCATGCATACCAAGTACCAAAAGATAAATAAGTCATTTCCATAAAATTTATATCTTTGAAATTGAAACATGAACTTTATTGATAGACATCCTTGTCATTACAAGATGCTAAAATAAAGTGTTTCTATTTATTGGAAAAATGAAATATCAGTTTATAACTCTATTACATGTCCTTTGGGCTGAAATAAACTAAAAGGTACTACTAACTATGGCAGCAACACTTGCTCCAATATTTGATGAGTGTTCCTTCTTGGTCCTTTCATAAAGGCCATCACTTCTTTTTAGATCTTGCACATCATATATGTCATATCTATATCTTGGTGTCAAATACCTAAGATAAAGAAGTATTTTAAGTTTATTTTATGATACCTGAGGTGGAGACTTCCATCCCCTCCTTCTTCTTATTTAGTTCATTTATGTAGAGAGGACAATTTCTCTTCCAATGTTCTGGCTCATGATAATGGTGACATTTGCCTCCCTTGTTCACCCCTCCCTTGGCTTTGAGAGTTGAAGATGACTTGGGCTGCTGACTTGCATCAGAACCTTTCTTTGCTTTGCCCTTGTCCTTGCCTTTAGACTTTCCCTTCTTTCTGCAGATCATCATCACAGATTTGGGTTTGTCTTTCTTCATCTGTACATTAGCTGTCCTCAACATGCCCAACAACTCTTCCAGTGACCTCTCAAAGTTGTTCATGTTGTAGTTCAACACAAACTAATTGTAGGATTTTGGCAACGATTATAGTATCACATAATAACGGTTGGTTGTCGTCCTCCTGAGCGGCAGAAGTCTCTCGCCTCTATAGATAGTCCACACAGACTACCGGGAACTCTAGTTGTCCTGAAGAATGAACTAGAAAGAGTTGTCCCCTTCTGTCGGTGTACTAGTCACCAACACACTCTCCCACAATCAATTGTTTTTTTGTAGTTGTCTTTCCCTCATTGTTCCTCCCTGGATGGGCAGAACTTTCTTGGGCTCTCTCGATTACCACAAACAAAGAGGACAACAACTTTGTAGAGTAATTGATGTTCTGAGTTGTGTCTCTAGAGAAGTCCCATGTACCCCTCCATTTATAGTAGAGGGCAGGGTTAAGGTTCCCAGTCTGTGCGGGAGTAGAAGGATCTGGAATTTCCATGAACAATTTGCACTACGGTAGGCAAATCGGTCATTTCATAACTAAAATGATCGTTTGGCAAGGTGAGTCGATCAGTTTACTAGTGAACCAGTCAGTTGGGAGTGTGAACCGGTCGATTCACTTAGTGAATCGTTCATTTCACTTTCTAGACTTTCCTCCAATTGACTTTTCTTATTCGTTTCTAATTAACACAAATATTAATTCTTGTCCCAATCGAATTGAACAAGTGAAACAAAAAAACTTTTCTCACAAATTGGGAAAATCCAACAATGCTTGTTTGGACACAATGACCGATCGGTTCACCAGAGTGAATCGGCCGTCTCACTGACCATGAGTCGATCAGTTCACCTAGTGAACCGGTCAGTTGGTGGTCTAGATTGTGCAGAACATAGTCAATTCGGTTCTCAATCAATCTGACACTCTAATCAGTTGGTTCAACACTTGAACTTGATGATTTTGAGTCAAGTCTATTGATTGAATGTTTGATTGAGTACCTAAACACTTTAGTAATCAATCCAAACATCATTCATATATAAACTCCTCTTCCAGGTTAATCCTTTGTGTGTGACCCTATAGGTCCCATTTCACGTTGGTAGTGGATGTCCATAACTAGCTTATGACATCACAAGCAAATAGTGGAATTGTAATGACCCTACCTCCTGGTAACTCCCAATTAAGGGAGACCAAGAGGTCAGAGCCGTTATCCTAATTTTTCGGATCAAAGGTTTGACAAATAATCAGTAATAATTATTAAATTCTACCATGACTATTCTTTAAAGCTGGAATAAAATAAAACTTTGCGTACCTTTTTAAAATCTTGGATTTCTAAACTTCTATCCACAACCAGAGTCTATTCTAACTAATCCTCCTTATACTTTAATTCATATATTCACAATGTATCACTTTACTATTTGTCCTTTCCAATTTGTACCTATAGCGCCGACAAACAAAACATCGGTCAACATAAATGAATATGCCGGTATGTGGGGACAACCAAAATTGTGCAACTATGGTAACAATGTAAGCAACCAAATATCATTTAACAGTCATTGTTGCGTTTTAAACAATACTACTCCATCCATACCTATCCCCTATCTCTGTGTTGTCCCTGCAGTGGACTTGGATACTACCTCTCTCAGGTAGATTCTTACCCCCATGGTCCTACCTCACAGGTAGCCATTACTTAGGGTTGTGGAGTCGCATGGCCCTACCCAAAGGTAGCCCAATCTCTGACTCATGGTGACTTGATGGACCTACCCCATAGGTAGCCATGTACTAAGTCATCCAATGACCTGATGGACCTACCCCATAGGTAGCCATGTACTAGGTCAACCTATCAAGCTACAGAGGGGACTAGGATCTGAGCTAGTAGGCATATATCTTAGGTGATAGTCATATCCACATTAAAGTATGCATGAATTAAATTCATCCAACAGTTTAATTCAAGCCATCGATGAAAACTTCAGAAATCCTCGGAAAACTAGTTCGAGATATTCATAAGCATAACCACATACCTGATCCAGAGTAACTTGATGTCCAAGAAATAATAATCAAGAACAATCAATCAAGAAATCAACAATATCCTAAAATTAGTGCATAACATCCAAGTGTCATTGTTTTATCCAAAACACTCTCAAGATTGACTTGGATTCCACCTTAGGATTTCTAGGCCAACTTTAGGATTTTATTAGGGTTTAGCCTCCATAAAGATTTTATCACTTTTAATGCCCTTTTAATTCACAAACCCTAATTTCAACATCATAGGCACAATTATCATCTTTGGTTTCTTTCGAATTGTCAACTCACATTTCATTATTGTTGAATTCACATATGAACTCTATTTATTGCTAATTTCACATTAATCCACTAGAAAACCCTAAATATCCACAATTAGGAACTTTTATACTTAAAATCATCAAATCTTAGTTCTATTTATGGATTTGAACAATTCAAGCCATTAAGAATCATAATTACTAACATTAGGGTTTCAAGGCCCACTAAAGCTTATTTATGTACATGGAGCCCTAAATTAATCAAACTATGCATAAATACTATCCTTTTGGATCTAATTTGTCCTTTTTATTAACAACAAGTTAATATCAACTTTAAGCATTCATATAGCCCTCCCCAATTCAGTAATGATCAAATATTAGGGTTTTTCATTAATTAAACCATTAAAGATAGCATATTTACATACTTTTTGAATTTCAAGTAGAATTAGGCTTCAAATATAATTTCTTTGTGTTCCTCTCGTTCTGAGGATCAATTTTCATATATAACACTTTGATATACGAGTTACCAATCTTTTCCTATGATTTTTGCAAGTTAATTACTTTTAAGCCAATAAGAAAGTGACACATCGACCAATCGAGACTTACTTTATTTGTCCGTGCAGATTGGTTAATTATTTTTCTACCCTCAATCCCTTCTCCTAGTTGCCGAGGGTAGGGGAGTCTTTTCTCCCTTGCTCATCTTCCTCCTCTACTTTCTTGACGTAGAGCCATGGAAGGTCAACCCATGTGTTGACTTTCATTGGAAGGCCTCCTTCCTTGCTCCAAGTTGATCCTCCGCCTCTGCCCATCCCAACCAAACTCATCAGTGGTCTTAATTTCTCCAGCCATGGCCGGAGTTGCTGAGACGACACGAGGGGCCTCCGGTGGCAAGCCAGGGAGGTCCAAGGTGCAAGAGGGGTTCGAGAGGGGAAATTGGTGGCTGATACTCGGCCTAAAGGTTCTATAGCATCTCGCAGAGCTATGCCTAGCCTCACATAGGGGATACACCCCCTTATATAGCTCGTGGCTATGGCGCACAGCCGGCGGGGTCCTTGGGTTTTAGATGATTCTTCTGGAGACCCCCAAGATAGGAAAAACCTAGGATAGATATGGCTGCAAGAATCTCACGAATCCAGCTAGCATGTTTCCAAGTTTGCTCGCGCAATGATCAGCAAGAAAATCGACCAAGAAAAGTCTGAGTCATATCCTTCCTTTCCCAGGCAGACGTGAGCTAGAAGATGGGTTCATCACCATCGGATCCTAGATCTGACGACCTTGAATGCACGTGCCAAAAACATAATAGGAAATTGAATTGTGACATTTAATATGATATTCTTGATTATCCACTCACTTTTAAGAAAGTTTGTAAAAATTGTATCTCTCTCTTCGTTTGCCCTTTTCCAATCAAATTTTAGGGAAATATTTAGATTTGCATTTTCTACCCTTATTCCAATTTTGAGCTTTAAATTCTAAAGGAAATAGGTATTTTCTTCTCATGCAAGTAATCTAATAATAAGGCATATATTAGACATATTTTCTCTCTTATCTTTCTATTTTCTTTATTTGAATTCACTTTAACATTATAAACCTTATGTATACGAATATACACCCATGATGATTTAATCATACATCTTTCCACTTATTTCAATATTTTATCATTTTCTCCAATTTCCTTCTTAATAAAGCAATAATTAATTGATCTTTTCTCTTTATTGTTGCATTATCTTTGCAACATGGACTCCTTGGAACCCAAGGAACCCAAAAGACATGAAATTCCCTCTTGGAGGATATTCCTCTACCTTCTAGGCGTTTCTACCTCTCCCTTTTCTCTTTTTCTTATTTATTCATTTATTATCGAATTTCCTTTTTCTTTCTCTTATAATTGAGCACAATAGCCCATAAGGCTCACAAAGCAACCAACAAGGCTATAATAAATGAAATTCATAAAATCTGATCAAATCACATCATTATTTTTTTCATATATCTTTAATAGGAGAAATTGCATTTCTCACCAAAAGAACCCATAATTGGGGTAGTAACAGGCACCTAGTTGTACATCATTTCTACCCAAGTGAAAAGAAAAGTTGGGGAACAACTTTCAATCCTACAGTCTCTGATTGGAGTTCCAATGAATGTATAATTCCTTTGTCTCTGATATCCTGAATGAACTCAAGGCATGGAGTTGTCATCCTTACAATGTTCGTTCATGTTTCTTGAACTAGAGCAGACTGTCTGAGATATATGTGACATAAATATCATATATTGATTCACATGTGCATGCACATGCCTTCCTTAGTCTCACTTATCAAGTGGTCTGGACATCATACTCCCTTAGGAGGAACAAATCCCATATCTATCACTCACAGTCTGTGTCATGCGTCAAAGCCACTCAATCATCACCGTTATAACAACCCATGTTTCAGGACTTCATTTGATGATGTCAAAGTGTACCCAATCACATTCAACGAGTGTAGTGATTTTAGGTCTAAGAATCACAATCACCACCATCACTATGAGAGATGATTCTAACTACCATGTCATGGCTCCATATGTCACTCTCATGGTGGGTCTGCCAGATACGCTATTCTCTAACATGTATCTATGTGCTTGATTTGATATCATATATCATAATTAATGAGACATTGCCATCAACCAACACACACTCTAGTCTTGGTGTGTCATTGTTATCTATCAACCTTCCATAATGACATCTGACTAGGGACATAAAAAGAATGTACATACTCTTAACATCTGTATGATCTCATTGTTCAGGTCCTCAACATGAAGACATACGTTATTGAGTATTGTCATTCTTTAGACATTCATTCTGCTCCATCATTTATCTCATAATCGATTGAGCTAGAATAAATTGGAAGCTTGCCTTTGATATTTATCAAATCAATCATAACATATGCCAATCCAATCATCATATGATTGGCTCTCTGGGCATACATACCAACAACCACTGGCTCTGATACCATGTTGTAAGGAGTGGGATCCCAGAGGGGAACCACTCCCTACTAGAAATAAAAAGGCAGCATCCCTTGAACCAAACACCACATAAAAATTTTCACCAAAGGGATGATAACCAATTCATTCAACATGTATGTATCATAAAGCCAAAAGTAGCAGTGGAATATAAAACTATTACAAAGATTGATAACTTTATACAACTCCACCACACATGGGTGAGTCAAAAGGTAAAACTATCTAATCAAATAAGGATCTAGTTGAGGGTCATGTAACCACCTCTTTAAAGTCTCCCAAAGCTCACCTACAAGGTTGTTGTCGAAGTTCACCTTGATTATCCTCTCCTTGCACTAAACATAGGGATGGAAGCATACCCAACAAAAAGGAGAAGATAAGGTAACATCATCAAACGTTGGTATGCACATACTAAAAAGGAAATTGAGCAATATACAGTGTAAAGGACACCAAATATAAAGGCTTCCCATGAAAAAGGAAAGTACTACCCAAAAGGTCATAAAAGAAAAGAATCTCAATAAAAGAGACATATAAGATTAGAGTATAAAATCAAGGCATCCCTATGTTTTACTTGTGACAATACTAGACAATAATAACATGTAGGTAGGAAATAAGACATCAACCAAAAATATGAGGTGAGCGGGAACTATATACATCCGCTCTAAATATGGAGTGGGTAGGAATTGTATGCATCCACCTGAGTCGAACAAGATATACATCTGCTCAAATATATTTTCATATACATGAATTACCACCTCTGCACTCATGTGGAAATGTTCACATCCACATAAAATAATATGTAAAATTATACTAGCAATCACCACATGATGCCTAACAAAAGAATAAGTATAAACAAATAAGCAGGATGAGAACATACATCAAGTAGAAAGTGGGATTAGAGGATCCATGCCATCAAATAATGTGTCATATAAACATCCACTACCAAGGTGGACAAAGAAGCACATATCACAAAAGAATGTTCCACCATGAGCAAAGCATAAGAAAGAGTCCAAAAGAATGTCCAAATAGGATGATATGATCACAAGATCAATAACAATATAATGTACTTCACATGAAGCATATTTTCCAGAAGAAGAAAATATTGTGTAGGCTAATGCCCATAGGACCAAGAGAAAGAAGAAACATAGGTTAATTTCTCAAAAGAAATAATAGGAGATGCAAACATACCTCTCTACAAAGTCTAACAGTCTAAGGTCACCTCTAGATCCAAATCTAGGTCTCTAAAGCACCTATTATCATGTATGTGAAATTAGGGTTTGAATTACATTGATTTCACAAACCCTAAAAGTCACCTTTTTCTTAATGTGTGAATTAGGTTATGAAAACGATGCCATGTTTTATCTTATATTATTTGAAGTTCAAAAGATATTTTATTTATTTTTATAACCTATAGATATTTGATTATGAATTTTATAATTTATTACTTATTTAGATTAATCCATTAAAATTACTTATTATGAAACATTGGGTTTAGGTGGCAAAACCAACACCATTAGAAATCTTACAATTTTCTAAATTTATTGACTATCTATTCGTATTTTTCTGATTAGTAATTAGTTTATTATGAATTTTCAAAAATGGGCCAATCATATAAATCCACATTGCATAAAGTCATGAGAAATAAGAGAGAGTGGGCCACATGGTCCGAGTTGGCCCAATCAGGGCTTGCCAACTCAACCGGCCTCACAGATAGTTGGGGAAGTTGTCTCAACGCGAGAAGAAGAAAGGAACTGTGTGAAATGATGATTTTACCCCTCTACGTAAAAATAAAAGCAAGAAGAAAATAGGAGGGCAGAGAAGATATTACACTTGGGACTTTGTTCCGCTTTTTCTCAATGTGAAATAGGAGCCCCAGTAGGTGGATCTTCGAACTACAGATCATTATGTATGGAAAACCAAGAGAGACAGACTTTGGGATCTTGCTCCCGAAGTGCCAACAGCCTCAACGAACCTTATCACAGGCACAATGGCCAACCATAGCTCCAGAAAAACCTTTCTCCTTTACTGAAGAAGTCACGAGAACCCAAGACAGCGAGTAAGATCCAAGAAATATCAAGACCAGATGTGGAGGGAGAGCCGTCGAGCAAAACTAAAGCTTAAAGCGATGAGATCAAGTGGCACATCGAAAAGGAACCAAGCAAAAAGGGGGGGGGGGACGGATATACCTTCAATTCAAACGATTAGAGTCCTTCTTAACTCCGCCCACACCTGCGGAGTTGAAGCCGAACACAAGAGGTCGTTGTCGAGGTCAGAAAGTCTCCGCCGAACTCATTGTTGAAGGTCTAGGAAAATGGAGTAGAGGAAGATGGGTGCAAGGCGTTCGAGACCAAGGGAGCAGTTGGGATTGTTTGTTTTGCGTTCAAGGATGGTGTAAGAGGGATTATTTATAGGGGTGAATCCCTGGATGACTGGGATGCAAGGCAAACCAGGAAACAAGGGAGATGGAGAAAACCTCTCGTTGACCGGGGTGTGAAGACCACAAAACCCTAGGAATTTTAGGATCCCCACATGTGGAAAGACATGAGGAATGTGTTGGACAAATAATCTCAGACCCAAGAGAATGAGTTGAGAGGGACAGTGAGAAGAGATGAAGTCGCGGCCTGTAGTTCCTTTCTGACTGAAAGTCAGGTGACAATGAGGACCTCCAAGCCGTCAATAGAGTCCACAAATCTCAAGACAAAACGGGAACTGCCCGATCGGTCCGAGAAAAGAAAAATCTGTGTGACAGTATAAATAAGCGGGACTTTAGCAAAAATCAAGATGTTATTTAAAGTGATGTGAATAATTATGTCAATTCTTTCCAAATCAAATTGAGAGTCCAAATATTCTCCAATGAATATGAAATTTTGCACTTAGGCTAATTAAAGCATGTAGAATCTGAATTTGGCATTAGATTTCCTTTTTGAAGTCTTTTGATGCATTATTTAATCAAATCTTAGTTTCTCTTTCTTCATGCATTAATGACATTTAGGATTATCCAAATTTGGTGAAACTTCATCCGCAAGTTATCTTTGATGTGTTGAATATGAATTTACTTTTACTTCCTTTCTTTGGAGTTATTTATCTTATTATTCCACTTATATGTCTTTTACACATTTTCTCTCTCGTAAACTCACCTTATATATTTTAGGTTGTTCAAATTAGATGAAAATTGACATATAGGCTAATTTTAGTATGTAGATTATGAATTTGAAGTTTGTTTTATCTTTTGGGATTTCTTTTTAGGAGAAATGTCATATTTGACACTTATGGCCCTTTATTACATTAGTTATCCCATATATCCTTATTAGAGACATTATTCCTTCAATTATGTCCCAAAACTTCATATTATTCTCCTATGAGTTATGTGTGGTTATTTTTTGTACGTATCTATTATGAAATCTCCAGTCATCACATGTGACGTATTTTATGTGTCTATTATTGGGCCTAAGGCTAAGGTGAAAACATGTATTAACTCAAGAGAATTTTATTTAACATCTTTTCGATCTCAACTTTGTTTGTCTTAAGACAAAAAGGTCAAAGTTCTAGGGTAGGGTTCAAGATCTAGTTCGTTACAATGGGTTACTGTATCAACAAGATAGATTTTGTGTTCTATATGACACTGAGCTAAAGAAGTAAATTCTTAAGGAAATTCACTATTCTATGTATGCAATGCACCAAGGCGGTTCTAAGATGTATAGAAACCTCAAGGAACTGTAAAGGTGGCCACATATGAAGAGAAATGTGGTTGAGTATGTATCCTAGTGTGGTGTATGCCAATAAGTCAAGGTTGAACACCTATGTTGTCCTACATCATGGTCGATCCACTAATGGGTGCCCTACATCATGGATCTATGTTGTCTTGCACACCACTCTAATTGTTGGGAAGACCCCAACCACCGATGGAGTTATTGCTTCTCTAAAACGATGAGCGGGCAAACACTACTCTATGATTCCCAACTAGCATTTAACCTCCAATGAAGACCACACGCTTGACCACCGATGGGGTTGTTGTCCTTCTCTCTTGTGATGTGATATTCATATTCTTACCAGTGATGCCCCTTCGCATACACAACGAACAAGAGTTAAGCACAAGGCGGTTGGAAAGGGTTCCAAATCCTAGGCTCAACCTATAAATACATGGTTATGCCTCCAAGAAAAGAGATTTGTGATTGATGTCACGAGGTTGTCAATTTCATTCCTCAGCATTCACCTTCATTTTCTATCGTAAAGTTTCATTTGTGGATGAGCTTTAACTGATAAAGCCTCCACCTTCACTCCCTCCAAGGATACAGGGTTATGATCTCGAGAGAGGTTTGTCCCTTTGGCACCTATCTTCAACATTTGATGACCTCCACCATTGTCAATTTGCTACTCTTTCCTTACAGTGATTGGATCCAACCTAGGTGAAAGAAAATGAAATCTATGAGGCCTCCTCCGACAAACATTGAGGAGAAATTTTGTTACTACATCAACCTCCATCATTCCCCAATCTTAAAGATGAGCATTTGAACACCATAGCTACCCCCTTTGTTGTCTACTGTGAGGATGGCTTCTTTACTTTCTTCCATATTTTAATCTCGTCACTACTGTGACGAAGGAGTAGACCTAGTAGCCCCACTACCCAATTTTGTTCTCTTTGTTGCATCTACTATTGTATGAATCATTATGGGTTTAATATCAAATATTTATGATGTCTATTCTTACTTGATTATCAAATTTACATGTTTATCAAATCTTGGGTGTGGAGAACTTTGAACTCGTGATCTAGGATATCGATTGATTCTTGTTAAACCCTTGATGAGAATTTGAGATAGGTGTATTATGAGGCCATAGATGTATGATATCTAAGTAACACAACGACGAGCTTGGAGTGATATATGTCTAGGTTTTAATCCTAACACCAAAAGGGGAATTTGCCCAGTTGTAACATTTGTATTTTCATACCTGTTATGATGCAATGAGAGAGTGAACGATAGGCAGTGGTGGTGAAACCCACTCCACCCTATTGTTTCCATCATTTAATAAATAACCCTTAATTCAACTCTTTTATTTGCTAACTTATAGTATGATAAAAAAGAAATTCAATTTTTTGTGTTAAGTAGTTATTCTCATCTACTACTTTGATCAGATTATTGTTAAATGCATTATCCTTTGGTTTTGGTCCTAAACTATACTAAACTAGGATAAGATATGTCTGCTTGTTGTTGTTGATCATTGTACATAGTCTAGGAACAAACTTAGGGACTTTTCTCTAGGTGAATTTTCCTATGCAATAACAACACATCACGGGATACCAATGTGTATTAGTATGGGTCATTGATACGTGCTTAGTTAGTAATGGCTCATCGTATGGACATTTTAAAAATATAGATGACTTAGACAAGGTGATTCTCTATCATCTTATTTTGCTCATCATTGTTATATCCATTTTCGCATTTGATGTTTTGATTATGAGTATTTAATAGCCCCCCAGATAAGATTGAGAATCTATATTATTGACACATCATACAACTTGATCATGATACAATCATCTTCACCAATCATATGATGGTGATATTGTCAGCATTTTAATTATTTTTCTTCAACACGTCTAGGGGTTTAGAATACAATTTTAAAAATATATCTCGATTGGTGTCCACATATCCAAAGATTATACGTCGAGATTTAAATATATGATTTGATTTCAATTTGAAATGCTTGCATGAAATACCTATGGATTCCGTTATCACCACAACCCATGTTGAATAACACAACTATGAGGTTATCTTCACGGCGTATGAAATGCCTGAATAAAAGGAGAGTTATCCTTGTTAATGCATTAGTCATAAGCAATCCGTCATATTTCCCCTCTCAAACAAGTAGAATCCGGCTAGAATTTGTTATGGGAAAGTACATAGGAAAACAAGGATAAACACCTTGGCAAGTGGTTCTCCTCCTGCCGCCTGAAAAGATGGTAGGGAGGGCGGATGGATTGTTAACCTCAGATTTCATTGGCACTATATATTCATCAGTAAAACTTTGGCAAAAATTACAAGTGATAATATGCCAATGCATACACGCCTGCTTCTACTCGAGAGCATATAGGGAAACAAAAAGACGGATGTCTAATACAATTTACATGAGAACAAGACAAAACACACGAAAAAGATTTTTTTTTACTAGGTGCCTGGCTTTGGCTTTAATGCATAACCTGATGATGTAGGTGTACCGTGTGAGTGGTGACACATCAGAATTGGTACCTGCTTGGCCTGGTCTTGGTCATCCTGTTGACCCCGTACCCCTCGTCGGTTTCGTGCCTTCGGCTGTTCCTGTACGCCGCGACTGCGATCGCGTAGAGTACGACGAGAACAATGAGTAGGACGATGTTGATGACGGAGACTTTCCTCCAGCTCTTCCTGAGGCTTGCCAACACACCGGCCCTGCAGGAATCGCAATTGTAGCATAGCATGGTCTGGTCGTTACTCCATCGTGTGCAGTCAACGTCGTCGACGACGGCAACTCCCGGGGACGGGTTCCACAGGGTCTCGTTGACATAGGTGAAGCCGCAGGAGGTGGGGGGCTTGCAGCAGCCAGACTGTGCGAGTGAGAGGGAGCAGAGTTTGAAAGCGACAAATAATCAGAATCTGACCGTAAAACGTAATAAAACGAGACTGGGAGATTAAGAAATCAGTGGGACGAATCATAGTCCATTTTACAGAAAAAGATAACCCCCAAAAAATATTGGCAAACGGTACAGGTTATAAGCGTTGTTGGGCATAAAGAGGGTTTTCATTCGAAATCCATAAACCGATAGCGATTGATCTCTGTCCTCTGAAAATGAACCTGTAATGAGTTAATTCGTTGGTGCGTCAGTTTCCGCAGTCATGATCACGTCGGCGTTGGCAGCATGGCATTGTGCATTAGATCAACCATGGGCATGCACATGGGAGGATGATCCGGTATATCTAGCTATCGATATTATATAAAGCGTGATGAGTTCCAAAAGCGAAGATCCTCCAATCTTTTGCTCTCATTATCCACAACCACCACAAGAGAATACAAGATGCCTCGACGGAAAAGGTTGAGAGAAACAAAAGGGTGCAGAAAGGCAAATAAAAGAAAGGAAGTGGAGACACGACGTCCATATCTCCGGTATTCCCGCGTAGCTAAAGCAGAAGAAGAGGTCGGCAACGGGGAACAGGGACGTTGGTGTTATCAAAGGAAACGGGAGCTAATAAGGCGGAATGGCTGCGCGCCGGAAGTCCACTCACCAAACAAAGGCTGTCTTTTCAAACAGCGAAACGAATCCAGGTGGCCGATGTCACCACACCCACCCGCTTTCTCTCTCTCTCTCTATCACTCTCTCTAATGTAATGTGATTTTTGATCTGGGCTGGATGAATATAATGACAACCTGGACTTACCCAAAAAAAAAAAAAAAAAGTAACAAGTAACTAATCCGGTATCTAATACAGATCATGGATAACGATGATACTTTAATTAATTATTTATCGTTAATAGTTGTAGCTAGGATGAGAGAACGAAAAAGAGAAAAAAGTTGAGATTCCATACAAAAGAAAGATTATTAGTCCGTATTGTCATGCTCTATCTGAATGAGTAGAAAGTCACAGCATCCGGAATCATAAGGGACAGGTGGTCTCTGCGTTTGTCCTCGTGCAGTGAGCCGCTTACTTGAAAATCGATTGGTGATGTCTCTCCTCCGGCGGCTCAAGCTCGCGCGTCCACCTTATCCATCATGCAACCGATCCAAACTGACTACTGGTGAATCCCGTCGTCATCATCCTATATAATCGCCATTGGATGAGCAGACAAAACAAAACCACTTTTCCTTTTAATCCAGCAGCCATTCTAGGGAGACCACGCCACTACCTGATCCATTGGACTGTTTTCGCATCCAATCTCATGGAGTTTAAGCCGTTTGGTCAAATGTCAGCCTCGAAAAAGATGATCGCAACCACCGATCGTGTCTCCATTGTCGACGTTTTCTTGTTGCGAATAGAGGAGGAGGAACAAAATCCTAAACCCTAAACCGGTGAAGCCAGCCGTCTTACGTTTACGTCTGAAGTAGAATTTTATGGGTCGTCTAAATAAGATAGGGGAGCTACCAGATCTAGAATAAAAAAATCCCCAAAGCCGGACTGAATGATATTAATCTTACAGATCAAAGTAAGTATCGCTCTCATTCACCGATCGCGTGTATCGTACTCCACACGGGGGGAGACGTTAACGTTCCTCTCACACACACATGCACGTTCCATCTTTCCCATATCATCGCTCATGGCCGGTTCATCAACAGACGCAACAAACTTCCACATGGATGAGAGACTTGGGAACTACGACTCTATAGGTCGGTTCATTATTTTATTATCTGCCCATAAGATTACCCACCGCCCTGCCGATCTCACTGGCCAGTCCTGGAGCGTCTAATCACATGCCACCACCCATCATCTAACCCCACTCTCACGATACTCACAGTTTTCAGTTCCAATCCCACCACCACCACCCTCTTCTTCGTGGATACAAACTAAAATACGCCGGGGAAAAATCACCATCAAGCATCGAATGGCTAACCAAGAAAGGAAAGAAAAACAAAAAGCTAACAAACCACAATTACCTCCACCGGCGACAGCCGCCTCTGGTAGAACATATCCGCCGACTCCGGCTCCGTCATCCCAGTCACCGGATACCTCACATACCTCGCAATCCCTTTACACGCCCCAGCATCCCTCAGGCACGAGCCGATCTTCCTCCAGTACCCAGGGTCAGAAACCCGGTCCTTGAGCCACCCGGAGTAGTCACCCAAGTGGTACTCCTGGTACCCGCGGTTCACAACGGGCTCGCCGCCGCCTTTATCAGTCACGGCGAACGCGAACACCACGAATCCAGCCAGAGCCAGGATCAGGACAAGCATCAGAGTCAGGTACAGCCGCATCAGCCAGCTGATGCGGTAGCAGGCGCCGGCGAACCCCGCCAGTGAAACGGCCATAACCGAGGCGCCGATCGCGATCAGGGGCCACTGGAGGAACCGTAAACAGTCCGTGCTGCTGGCGCGGCTTCCGAGCCATACGCCTCCGGCCAGGATCGGGATCGAGATCAGGAAGGTCACGAAGTTGATCGCGCCAACGATGGCGTTGCTGCCGCGGAGCATCTTTTCGTTCAATTGGATGCTGCTTACCGGGAGAGCTGAAGAGTAGTCGACGACTAGATTAATTGACTCTTGAAGTAACACTTGCTTTCGCACCTTTATATCCTCCAGTCTCTTGGCCCTGTGAGAGAGAGAGAGAGAGAACGCGCTCTGTACTTTCGTATAGTTTGTGAAGAAGCAGAGTATTGAGCAACTGCACCATTAATAGCACACCTCCAGAGGGATCTGAGCTGGGCAGTGACACCTCACCTCAAAACAGAAAACGAACGGTTGCCCCGCCACAAACAGACACCTAAATACACTCTCCCTCCCAGCCGGGCACTGCCGCAATCGCAATGGGTCCGTCAGGACCGTCACTCATTGGGGATTTCTTACACTTTGCCCCTCCACATATCTTGATATTAACACTTTACAGAAACAAAGGTGCTCACCAAAATATTCACAAACACCACCACCGCACCACACACGGAGCAGCAATCTCCACGACCACCCGCGCCCGTACTCACAAGACCGACCTTTCCCTTTTAAAATCGATAATATACAAATACGTATTCTTTCTCTGACCCAAGTACTGTTACTACTACCAACAGCACACCATAGTCCAGAGGTTCACACCTTCAAGACCACCTTTTCATTTATCTTCTCATCGCATATCCCACAATTTGTTGTCACACCCCATAAAACAACAAAGGAACAGAAATTCCCCAGTCCCCCTCATCATGATAATGAGTCGCTACTTATTCCAACTGTGTCATCATCATCAATATGCATAACCTTTCCTCACCTCATCTCCTCCAATAATATACACCAATCTTTCCTCATCACGGAACATCAATCATGTTTGCTGCTCTCTTCGCTTTTCTGCATCTTTTTACGATCATTTATTGATGATAAGGCTAAGCAAACCCGAAACAACAAACAAATAACACAACTCAAAATCCAAGGTAGCTTTTTTTCTTATATCATCACCGCACCCCACGGGCCTCTCAGGCTTCAACCAAATCAGAGAGCAATCGTATCATTAACAAATATTTCTCTGTTCGTAAGCAATCGGTTGGACAGGTGCCTTGCAATCGTACCAAGGTAAGCATATATAGACTACTACTAAAAACAAACTCAACAACAGACCTAGTAAGAGATCACACAACTACATCAACACCACGGGGATTTACAAAAATGTACACTCCAAAAAATAAATTCAAGAGTAGCAGCAGATTCAAATTTTGCCACTTACGGCTACAAGAAACTACCATGCCTAGCTTACAATAGATTCAGCTCCTTGAATTAAAAATCACAGATTATTGCCTTCACCCCGCTGTAAATAGCCAAGCTAAGTTTTCCTTGCCAACTGCATCTACATCTAAAGCTAAAGAAGCCGATTGATACCTAGTCACACCAGGCCTGTAACAATTTATGAAAAACTACAATCACTTAAAAGGCATATTGTGCAGTGATATTAACCTAGTATGATTTAAAAAAAAAAAAAATACAATTCAGTAAGTGATTACACCCCAGATTTGCTGTTAGGAAAAACAAGGATTTAGTTAAGTCTGGGACATTTTAGATACTTGTTGATTTGAGGTTAACTATTCCGTTCCAAACAAGTTCCAAAGGACCCGACCAGAGTTGGTGCGACTTCTAACTGCACAGCGACAGCCTATGGTCTGAATACATGCTGATCATATCTTTTTGAAACCAAGAAAACAAAAAATATATCCCATAAACCAGATGATCTGTCCCTATGTTTTTAACATCATCATGATATTTGTTTACTAATCATCTTCTGCTGGACCTGTTTTGGACAGTGAGTCGATCAGGCGTCTGTATTTTCCTAACCAACACAAAACACCAGTTTGCAAGCATACCTATAAGGATTCAAAGCTCGGGTCGATGACACAATTGAGCTGGAGCTAGTAAGTGTTCTTGTATGCACGTTTCCTTGCTACTTTGGGGGAGAAGGGACCAGATTGATTATCTGTTCAGCTTGGTCCGGAAAGAACGTTATGAAGAGGTAGGCACCTGCATCGTGTTCACAAATAAATCAGTGCGTTACTATCACACACCAAAAGTAGACAATATAGCCCCAATACGCCTAGCAATTCAACCAAAACTATTATTATGGATGATATATATCATTTTTATAAATTCAGACACTGCAGACATGCACAATAATCCACGGTATATATCAATGGGTGAAAACCACAGCTAGCTCTTTGGACGGCTTACATATCAATACCGTCCCAAGAACTGCAGATACTTTGCCTTGAATGACCACCAAACCAGCCTTGCCTGCATCTTGCAGTTGGGTGGACCCAACCGATTCAAATGTCCCTGTGCCAGCTATTATTTGTTACAAGCGGAATTTTAGGTGCTCAAAAATCCAAATTCAAATTACATTGCAGGTAGTATTGGGTCGAGAGAAGAAAAAAACGTAACCTGGTTTCACTGATTGGAGACCAGATGTGATGCAAGCAACAGCCTGATAACCTTCCTTATCGAGGCTGTCTGCAGCAGCTGTAGACCTTACAAGCAAAATACATTTAAACAGCTTCAAAGAGACAAGAAGATCACACTTCAATAATGTTAACTGCAAGATAATCTACATACTATAGAATCGTCATGAAACCGATCATAAATAAAGATCCACTTTTGTAATGTTGCACAACCTAAACCGAAATTAACCCAAGGGTAATTTTTGAGGTAAAAAGAAGAGCCACGTCAACGAAATCGAGTGGCCCTGTACATAATTTACTTGCATAAATGAATTCCACTGCATGCACTAACTTGACTGTTATTCTGCCAAGCACTGGCATCCGAATTGTTAAACTTGTTGCTTTGTAAATGGGACACATAAAAAAAAAAAGGGATAAAGACCACCATATTCTCTGCTTGACAAAAACTGCTTCCAATAAGTTGTGACTGAAGATAAGAAATCAAATGAATTCGAGACTCAACATAATTAACAGATTAAAAGAACAGGATGAGTGAGATTCTCATATTTATACAATTCAACTCATCTAATCTTATAATTTGGTCTACCAGTATACACAAGATCAGAATTCTATGAAATTATATGCTGAATTGTTACTAAGAAAATATGTATAACAATCAAGGTATAATACTATTCATCATGTAAGCGAATAAAAACTTAAGTGGCATATTTGTCACTTAGTTACCTAGGTTTTGTAGATATAATGAAGAAAATAGAAATATTGTTCTTTGAACTAGAAGCTGCAAGTTAAAGATTAAAACCTAGTTGCTCGATTAATAGCAAAAAAGTTGGACGCTAGAACGTTTCTGTGAAAACCTAAGTGGCCTATCTTGTCGCTGAACTACCTAAATTTTGCTAATGAAGAAATTAGAAATATTGTTGTCAGAACTAGAGGCTGGAAGTTTAACATTAAAACCTAGTCACCCGATTAATAGCAAGGAACTTGAACGAGAGTTGGTTTTAATTTACCAACTGACTAACTGAACATTTTGGGCCGGCAGCCTCAGTTTTAGGGAACTGAAACAGCAAAACAGGTTTACCTGACTATACTTATGGTACTAAACAGTGGATAGATACATCGGTAAAGTTACCAAATTCTCTCATGCATATTTCTTATAGTTCATATTGACAAAGTCCAAACGGAATATAGGATAACGGTTCTGCAACAAACTGAACAACTGAATTTATCAGCTATAATCCTTGGTCCACCAACTACCAAGTAACCTGGGATTCTTTCTGGATATCATATTTGCAAAATGTGCATACTATCAACTATATCCGAACTGAGTCCATCTCTTAAATTTTTCTCTCTCCTAAGAAGAATACTGCAATATAGTTTTTTCTAGCACCCACATAGTTCCAATGCCACATTTAGGGCTAGTTTGGGAGGACGTTGTTGGAAAAAGAGGAGTTGAAATGTTATGTTTTAGGATTTGTAATTTATTTGGTAGGGTGTAATGGGGTGTAGTTGCTGGAACTGCAACCGCGCCTGACTACCCAGTTTTGGGCAAATTCCCGGAAAATGTACCGCGCCCGATCTGGGCGCGGTCAGGTGCAGTTGGCCGTGTCGTGGTGGTAAATTGCATCGTGGTGCCAGTTCAATTAACACTATCAGTACATAGCGTATTGTTACCACGTGGTGGTAGTGCGATACAGCGTGATCCAGTTGACCGGTCTCTCTCTCTCCCACTGTGGGGGCCACGTTCGTAACCAATGAACTGCTTGGACTACCTGCAAGACATCATTTTCTGTTCTCAAAGTGAACCATGGTTCCGAGTATACTGTCCAGGTTACTAACATAGTGTTGTGTGGTTACGGTTATATAATTCACTACACCTGCTACCTCAACCAAATAGACGAAAATGAAAAATAAGAATTACAGTTACACCCTACCAAATGATTAATTGGTAATCAAAATTCTATGTTTTCAATCATTATGGTTTTTAAAACACACTTTTCACCCCTATTACACCCTACCAAACAGGGCCTTAGTATAAAAATATATATTTTAAGAAGTCAGTGTGTGATATTAACAATTATATCTTGGCCTTTAACCAATAATATATCCGCTGACTTTGAGTTTTGAAAAGAATGTAGTTATCCCGGTTAGATTAGAATTGCACACCGCGAAAGCAGAAGCAAAGCACCCGGGGCAGACCAAACAAGATTTTAGCATATAAATGCCATAAATCGGCCTTTATTATAATATTCTAGCATCCTTATTTGTCATAAACCGGTCAATTATTGATGACCGTTTAACATCCTTCTTCGTTTCAAGCTTGAACAGAGATCAACTGAATCTGTGAGTTACAAAGACAGAAACAAAAGCAAATAACTCACCTCAGTCCTTCTTGGCAGACGACTATCAGCTTGCTATCAGTAGAGAACTTGCTTTTAACCGTACTAACAAACTCAGGGTTACGCTTTGTGAAAGGTATCCCATATAGCAAGCCAGAAAAATTGTTGTGCAGTGTCCTTTTGATGATGGTTCCTGTGAACTCCACAAAACAAATTCGAACGCAATCAATCCCAAAGAAAACAGAGATTTGCAGCTAGTTAATCTCTAGATAATCAACAGTCTACCAAAATCATTGTCCTGGTTCTCGATGAAGAATGGAACATGGTAGGACTCCTTGATGTAAGCCCTTTCATGCTGGGTTCTATCCCGCACATCCAGAATGGTGTACCCTTCCTCGGACACCAAACTCTTTGCTTCATCTGCACTCACGAAGCTCACTTCTGCTCTTACTGACATAGCTCTACTCGGTTGAAATCTAGACCTCCCATTGAAAGACCTTTCGATCTTTAACTTTGGCCGTGATATGCTGCAAAATTTTATGATACTAAGACAGTGGTTCTTGACAAATTCCTTCTCTCCAAAATCAGTTTGTAATGAGAGTGATGAATCGCGTACCCACTAGAAGAGAGAGCAGAACAGAATTGTATAGCCACCATTTCTGTAGCTGTAGATTATATCCTCTGCACATGAAAAAACATGAAATCAGATTACTATATTTTGAGAAACTGATCCCTAATATAGAGACTTGCGGGCACTTAAAATTAGCTCGAAAGAAGGAAACAAGCATAGATAGGAATCTTGCTCTCTGGGAAAATGGTGTGATGTAAAAAAAACATATTCTATGGCCTAAGGATTCACATTTAATGAAAACTAATAAGCTTCAAAAATATCAAATAGAAACTTTCTATCATATGCAACTGACCTAGTCATGACCCACTTTTCCAGTTTGCAACCACACAGACATATGCATGACATCCACATGCTTTGTAATTATCACAAGATTTGTATAATGCAACTCCTACAGTGAATTTGATAAATATAAAAAAAAAACAACAGAGTTCTTCCAGCCAAAATTGTATCTCCAAGTTATCACAAAATGACCAACTTTCTTTGGAGAACTTAATTGCAGACCTTTCAATGGCATTCACCACTTAGAATTAGGAAAATCGACTTCACTACCAGATTCAAAGTTTACATGCAAATTCTGCTATTGCATTGGCTACTCTTGTACTATATCAAGAAAAGGTTGCATGACGGCTGATTTGTAGATGACGCCTTATATCCTAACTGTGCATAACTAGAGATTGGGATGGAAAAGGGATTGGGCACAACATGTACCACATTCACACCCATCATGTTAGCATTGTAAATATTCATACATGTTATCCATGAATGGGGTGAGTAAGTATTAGACCTGTAAACGGATCAAATACAGAGCGGATACTGCTATATCCAATATCTGAATCATCATCATCATCTAAGCATCAGTCCCAACTATTTTGGGGTTGGCTACATGGAGCCTTCGTTTCCATTCAGCTCTATCATGGGTCATATTATGGTCGAGATGTAGAATATCCGATATCCGAATCCGAAAAAAATTCGATCCAATATCCGACGGATATTACATAATAATATCAGAATCTGATCTGAACAAATAATATCCTAATTTGGATAAATATCTGATCCAAACCAAAAATCATAAATTTATTATTAATAAATATATTATATATAGAAAATATTGATATTAGTATGAATATATATGATAAAATATCTATATTTTCATATTATATATATTTAATATTTAATAATATATGTATATATTTGTCGGATTTGGATTTTTTTGGAGCGGATACAACCATTTCCAATATCCTATCTGAAATTTTTAGATATAAATTTGATATCTTAAAACCGATCCGAATTATGCTGATGTCGGATTTTTTTTTTTCAAAATTTCGGACTCGAATCCGGATCGAATGTACGGATTATGGATATCCATTTACAGGCCTAGTAGTTATATCTGCCAGAAAATCAACATGATAATAGATGAATGTGGATAGTCCTTCAATTTCAATATCAACTCGATGAGAATTTGGTGAATATTGTATGCGGAATTTCATTTTGAGAATTGCATTTCTTTCCAACTAGTATTAACTGAAAACAATATGTGAACATAAATGATCAGATTATGGGCGGGTATGCCATAAGGAGGATATCCGTATGCATGACTATCCCTATCCAGAAGTATATAGAGACAACCCCTCAGCTCGCCACAGACACGCACGGGCACTTTCTTGTCTAGCAATGAGGTAAATTCACTTATAACATACAGCCGGTAGACATCAGCAAATCTTAGCAGTTTGCACGGGCATTCATGCCAGTACCCGAGGCCTAGCAAATTTAGCAAGGGGCGGTTTAAACATCCAAAACAAACTCGGAAATGACTCAAGCAAGACAGCCATAAAAGAATGAGTACCTCCTGGACAGCCGCTCAAAAAAATCCACTGCCGATGCCTACAAGTCCCAGTATGACCCCCACCCTACTCCACGCTGCCCCAGCAGAACCTCTGTTTCGCCGGCGGCAACGGGGTCGGCGGGACTTCTGATTTGGAACTACAGTTTTCCTCCGGCAAGGACTTGCGGTTACAGAGTTGTCAGCGAACGGACTGTAGTAAGTGGTAACGGACGATGGGAGAAGAGTTGCTGACGCTGGAACGAGTGATTTGGCGCGGAGAAGCCGGCGGCGAAAGGAGATTGGACCAGAGAAGATAGGGGTGGGGCAGGGCGCCCCTAGCGGATCGGATCGGATCGGATCGGATAGACAGCCGCAACGAGTTCAGCGGGTAAATGAACAAACTGTTGTTGGCTTAGCTGGTCTTTGTTCGGACTGACGAGCAAACTGTGTATCTAAAATCTTTTGCATAGTAATGTTGTCCCAAACTTTAAAGTGGGTTGACTTTGTCATAACAAGGTTCATTTTGTATCGAAAAGAAAATTCCTATTTTCTATACTTGATACACATGTCCTTTGCATGTCTGAGTGATATTCACGTAATAAGAACATATTAAATTATGGACAGTGATCCAATGTAAAAATACTTTAAAATCTTTAAATTTATATTTCATGATCCAAGTCATTTTGAATTAAAAGTTGATTTTTAGGATTTGTACAATTAACTGAAACTAACTCTAAGTTTATGAGAAAATATTGTTAGGTGAATGGAGTTTTTTTTATCATTAGACTTTTAATTTGATTGTGAACCTTTGTTGGGACATCATATATGTGCATCTTTCCTATTATTAATTTTGGTATTTAGTGACTTAAAATCCAAATTTCCTTTCATGAGACATAAATCTTGCTCATCTGCAAATCTTCTGAAAAAAAGTGAATTACAATAATATAATATATTTTAAAAACATTAAACAAAGATCCTTTAGTATGATTTGTTTTCTTAATTCTTGAACACTGAATTGTTGAATCTATATTTAAGTGGTCCTTTGACCCAAATTTTATGCTATAAATTTTCGCATTATTTATATTTAAAAATGTTTTGAAAATGACTGGAATGTATGTCTATTATTTTTTTATCAGTAAGTGTGGTACTCATGTCTAGCATGTTCTATTTGCATGTATCCTTATTATCCTATTATTATTTAGGGTAGTGGTGCATTCTTGTAAAACTATACATATTAGGTGAGCTTTTCGAAAGTTATAGGGGGTGAAAAGAGAAAATCTGATTTTATACAATTTAAAATACAAAAAGGATTATTTGTAATTTGTTTAAAGAATATATACAACGGAAAGTAAAACTAGTAATCGCAAAGTGAAGCAACCAAAAAAGACATAAGACGTATATGGGTTACAACCTAAAATCTTGTAGATCAACTGCCTAATTGTTGTCACCTATAATTTTTTTTATCTTTTTGTAGACTAATACAAATTATTAATGTTGATGTCTTTTATGAATCAAGACCAGCCTCCTTTTCAGCTCAAGGATAATTGTCATCTTCTTGAAGGGATGTCTGAATATATTTAATGATGATCGCAATCTACTCCCACCACCTATAGATGCAGCCTTCTCACAAGAAGTAACTCCAGAACACCTCATCACAGTCTTCTTATAAGAAGTAGCTCTAAAGCAAAGAACCAAACATGAAACCAAAGAGAGAGAGAGAGAGAGAGCAAGCAAGTGTAACACAATTATCATAAGATATAAAATTATATCACTAGTGAACAAGTGATGAGAAACTTCACATAGATTTAGAAAAGGCTACATATGGTAGAGTATGACTCTAGAGTAAGTCTAAGCTTAGGCTTGGTTGAGAGAAGATGTAGACAACTAGGAGTGTTTTATCCTCGAGAGAAAAAGTGTGAAAGCTAATCTTGGTGGTTGTTGTAAAACTAAAAAATTAAAAAAAAATATGAATTTAGAGTTGTCACTTTATTTTGGTAGAAAAACAAAGAAAGTTATAAATAGGTATTTTAAATTGGAAGAAAAATATAAGAAGTCTGAAAAGTGACTCCACCTAAGGGCGCTTAAGGTGAGAAAAGTATAGCCAAGAGACTAGGATCACAAATCTATTACGACCGAGAAGTTGTTAGGAACCCTTGAATCGCTCGGGAATCAATGTTTTGGTTCAAAATATCAAGTTCGTGAAAAAAATATTTGGTATGTGTTTAGTTAAGAAAAACAAAAAATGAGGAGAAATATATTATTATGGTGTGCATTTTTTTGGGATTGAAGACAACCACGACTTTCCTTTTTTGTACCTAAAACCTCTAATTTTCTTAAGGGAACACACTTGCCCCATCATTTCCTACGGTGAAAATCCATCCCAAGTGATTGGGATGTGATGTGGGAAGAAATTGAGAGGGACAGTTAGAGAGGATTTCAATATGAGCAAAATCTACTTTTTTGTGTGTAATCAAGCAAGAGATTGTAAAAGATGACTAGATTCTCATGGTTTAGAGCTAATTAAGAAATTTACAATTGAATAATGACTACATAAGGTGATATCTTGTTCAATTAAGCATGACAATAGTCATTGGATGAGTAGTTATTGAACAACATGTTGATTAATCAAGTTGAAGTGGTTAGAGTAGTTAAATGTAAGGAGTGGGACCCGATAGGGGATCCACTCCATACTAAATTTGAGGAATAAATCCATCTATTCCAAACATACTAATAAGCATGATTGAATAGGAGTAAAGTTTTCATTTCTCAAATGATGTTATACAAAATAATCATAGTATAACAACAGAATAATATTTTATGACTATATTCAATTTATCAAGGTTACATAATATTCTCCCACTTGGGGTTTATATGAAAGCAACAAGATCAGGAACTAAGTAGAGGGGTATCTAAACTATCTCAAGTCCATATTCCCGAGAGTCAGCTTCATAAGTTAGGTCCATGTCTGCTTGTCATGTCTAACATGTCCTATATGTGGGGTTGGAAGCATACACTAGAAGAGAAGACAAAATGAAAGTTGTGAGTATAAAAGCCGGTATGTTCTTATGAATTGGGATTTGAGCAATATAAGGGAAAATGCATCAAATATAATAATTATTCCTATAGCAGAGGAGAATTACTATCCAAATGTATATCAAAAGAGAATATGAATTTCAAATAAATGATAATGAAAAATAAAAGATTTCTTGCCTTAAAAAATGTCACAAAAATAATATCACAATTTATACACACTCACATAGTGAGTAATAAGCAGACTAGCATATAATGAAAAATAGGATAGGAACCCATATGTATTCTATACCAACGGGCAGGAGGACTAGAATTTTAGTGCCAAACAAATACAATATTTTACAAGAGAATAAAACCCAATACATATATGATAGGGGAATAAAACCCAATGCTTAATAACATATGTGACATGGGAATAAAACCCAGTTCCTAGTAGGGGAATAAAATCTAGTGTCTATAAACATCATAAGTGGTAGAGAAATGAAACCTAATGCTTATATGGTGTCACCACTTCTAGTTATTACTAGCTAATCACACATGTGAATAGGAAAGGCAAGCTAAAGTATACTCATGTTCAAATAAAGGGTGGGATCATCCAACTAATATCAATGGGGTCAGAGGACCCATAATTAAGAATGTAACAATTTCCATAATTAAGATACATCAAATATCACAACTTGTGATATCGGGGTTTCAACATGGATAAAATGATCAAGATATAAGTAAGAGTCCAATTAGAATATCCAACAAAGTAAGATGATCACAAGATTAGAATCAACGTAGAATATTTCACATGAAATGAATTTTCAAAAGGGAGAAAAAATATGTAAAGGGTAGTATGTCCCAGAGGCCCAAGAGGGAGGGATAAATCTGGGTGATTTGTTCAATAAAAAAAATAGAGAATGCAATGTACTTCCAAGTGTGAGTCAACTTGTCAAAACCTTATATCCAAGTTTGAAACACGATAGTTGAGAAGGGATCACCATATGAAGTGTTTTATAAGATTTTACGGTTTCTCCAAGGAACTTAAATAGGAGGATAAGGGAGAATGTTAGGAGTCATGTCATGTTGGTCAAGTGATTTTTATGTGTGTGAATGCCATGGAGAGGGGTCTATATATAGAATATTCGACTTGGGTAGCAAGAAACTTATCTATTTTTATTTACTAGGGAAAATATGTAACATATATTGTAAAAGGAGAAAAGTTAAGTATTCTTTAACAAATGATAGGAAAGAATAAATAGAAAAATAGCATTTCCCTTCAAATTATTTATTTGAATGTTTATCATTTATTTTCCCCTTTTTTTAACAACTTAAACATCAAAATATTGACTACTACATTTATAATAAAGAAACTTATAATTATCTCATTGTGTAATTACTCACTCAATGTAAATGTGTATAATAATTTAATGTAAAATTGTGTAGAATTTCTTCTCTATTATTCCATTTATCAACCTCTTATATAACTTATTCTTTTTATTACAAAATGAATTTCTCCCAATTTTTCTCTTCTCATGTTTTTTTTGGTCGGTAAAAAATCTTGTTACTGAAAATTTGGTGCCCAAAACTTTGGGTACAAAAGAGTTTGCGCCTCCATTACAGCCCTGGATGAAACATCCAAAAAAACCAGAGAAAACAATCTAAACACAAGCTACACAGTAGCCATCTACCTAGATAAAAGAAGAAAACAAACCCGCAATACTAACTTAAGAGATAATAGAGAAACTGAAAAGACTATCCAAACTACACATGCCAACACTGGCAATAGACTCATCCTCTAAAATTGTGGCAACATGGGCAACCGAAACATCACTTCAGCAGCCTGGGAATCTCAGGAGCAATATAGCAGGAAACTCCACTGCTATCATCCAGGTCTTCGCGTTTCTGGTAAGCAAAGGAAACTGCCAAGAGGACCTGTAAAACATTGGATCCTTTAGAACAGAATGACTCAGCTAGCTGATCAATCACACATTGGCCATTATCCTCATTCCCTGAAGTTGTATGGACTAATCCGCCAAGTAAGACAGCCTGAACCACTGAAGCCAATGTCCAAGGTTCACCCGGTTATTTCTTTATGCAAGAACCAGAGACCAAGCATCGAATGCTGCTGTTTGCACAACAGTGCCACCACAAGCACCCGAAGGGTGAAACTGCAGCTGCAACTGCAGCCTACACCTTGCCAAACATCTATCGAGAAGAAAACCAAGGACAACAGACAACCAAAGTCAAAACACCTTCCCTCCAATACTCCCTCACACATAACAATACAACCATTCCTTGAAATTAGTGGGAAGAAGGATGCAGAAATTCCACCATTGAAAGTGAATCCAAGCAAACTCACGCTACTATCTGGCATAGGCATATCATCAAACACCACGAGGGTGTTCCTTCACGCAGCACAGGAGATCCAGGAAGGAGAAGAAAACTGTCCCCCTTAACCCATCCCGCGCATCGCCACGCATCAGCAGGAAGGCCCAAAGAGGAGAGAAAGTAACCTTCCGCCCACCCTTGAACCCAATCCCACACAATGCTTGGCTGCTGCTTGCACAGAGGCATCTCAGCGACCACCTTGAGAGCATTGGGAACCAGGATGAAATAGCCACCATCCTCGTTTCCTCAACCATCTTGAGGGTGCACCTGCATGAATTAGCGAAAGGCTTGAGGGAGAACCTACCTGTGGCTACAGAGAAGCCACGCGAGAGTCACCAACACCCTGATGTCAGGCGGAGGACCGCCGTTCTTTTAATAAAGGGTATAATAACTTTATTTTAATAAAGGGTATGTATTTATTCATTATTAATTAAATAATTAAATTAATAATGAATCTATTTACTTCACACTATGTTAGATCTAAAATTCTAAATTTGAGGCAACCATATGTGTTGCTACTATATTTTGCATTAATTATATGCAGAGGAGATAAGTGCTAATAAATTTATATATCTAATACTAATTATTATAGAGACATGAATTTCCATCAAAAGGGTGAAAACATTATCTATCAAACTATTTTCCTTTTCTTCTTTGTTGTTAACAATTTTAGGAGATAATAAGGAGGTTTTCTAAGGAAATCATTTAGTCAAGATTATTATTATTATCTTACTTGGGTTAAATAATTGATTATATAAATTTAGGAATATTTATCTATTTCCAAACAAATATATAATCGATTTGAAATGTTTGTTTCCTTTATGATATGTTAATGTGATTTTATCATTTATTTATTGCTTTCAAACATAAAATAGAGAGATTTAGTTATTTAAAGTTTGTTCTAATTTATTAAAATATTTCACATATTCACATTGTTGCAATTACCTTGGTCACATTATATTTTGAAATTAAATACATTTTTAGATTTTCAACCGTGACAAATTTTCTATAGATTTAACATGCATGTACATTATTGTTTCCCTTTATGTTATACCATAATTTAGTTATTATAACTTACCCTAAATTATTTATGTATAAGTCATACAAGTTGGTTTATCCTATTTATTTAATATATTATATTTTGTAAAAGTTAATTTTAATATTTTTGACTTTAAGTTACATTCTCTCTCCTAAGTAAAACAAGGATAGATAAGATTAATTGATTAATATGAAAATTCACACATGGACTAATTTTGGTATGTCGAATTTGATATTGGGATTTATTTCCACTTTTGATGTCATTAAACATGTTATTTAATATTTTCATATTTTCTTTTTTAAATAAAATTGTGATAGTTATTATTGTTCAAATAATATGAAACTTGACACCCAAGCTGATTGGGACCTAAGGAACATATTTTCACCATTATATTTGGGTTTTAGAATTTCCTTTTTTTTAACAACTAGAATTTCCTTTTAGGGTTTATAATATAACTAGAATTTTTCTCTCATTGTATTATTATAACATTACATAATTACCGTAATAATTTATTATTTAGAGTCCTATTATCTTCACACTACTGCCAAAAGAGTTACCTTGGTTATTATGCTTGGAATTCCATATTTTAAGTATTTAACATATTTAGTCCATTGATTCAATTTTTATTTAAGTAATGGAACATATCCATATTTGTGGACATGGAAATACGAATTGTTATTCCAAATAACATTATACCTCTTATCAAACATATTTTAGTCATTATTTGCATTTTAGTTAGCAAATGAAACATATGTGGATTTACTTACAATGTAGATTATAAATAAATTATTATGTTAATATGAGTGTATTATTATATGTAATGTTGATTATAGAACCAATTACTACATAATATGTGATATGCATTAACAATGTTCACTAAGGTATAAATTTCATCCTTATTTGGTCAAATCTAAAGAACCAAACATTATAATCTCCTAATTATGGGAATAGAATTTCTAGAGTCAAGATGTTAGGTTTGGATATGTTACATTAAAGCTTCTATGAATAAAGTTGAGGTCATGAGATATAACTAACAATTAAATCAAATGAACCAATTGCTTTCTTATTGTCTATGTGGCCTTTAGAGTACTGGAATTGATATGCTAGAAGAAGGATCTTTTAGGCACTGGGAAATAGAGTCTTGCATAAAGGGAAGCAGTCACTCCCTCACTTCAAGAGAGTCAAAAGGCCTTGAGATGGTGGATGGGAGTATTTATATTTGTGGATTAGGGTTAGGGAGTACAAAATCATGAAAAGAAACTTCAATAATAAATCACTATCAAATTAGAGAACATTAAACAAAAAATTGGGATCAATGCCATGGAGGAAAAATCCTAGAGGAACGCATGATTCTATCATGTGGCGCCAGTGTGAAATGTCAGATTCCTCTAAGTGCCTGTGGGAAGGAAACAAAGTCTTTTTCATATTTGATTTTTGTGCTTTTCTGGGAGATTTTAGAGATGTCTTGAATAAAAAAATGATTTAAAAAATTTTGATTAAAAAGGAAGATCAAAGATAAAACCTTGAGCACCAAGTCTTCCAATTTTCTCTTTCTTGGTAAAAAAGATATGGATTTGACAGAATTAGAGAGGCTAATTGAATTTCTAATTAAAGTGGGAATTGAGTATTTTATTTAGGATAATTTAACTGGGAAATTAATGAAAAGGGCTTGCTAAAAGCACAATTAAAAGGAAATTTACACTAATGTCTAGAGAATGAATTTTCTATCTGGTGAACCCTTAGTAAGTGGAAAATGGGTGAATGTAGGTGTGAGACCCATAACCTTTCTTAAATGGTTGGACATTCTTAATTACCATAATTGAATTCTTAGAACCCTAATCTAATCTTGTGATATGTTCCGATATCATGTGACAAGTTGAAGTTTCAAATTTGGTCCAATTTGGACATTGCTTGAGCAAGTTATGAAATTTTATGTACATTCTAGACTTTTCTACAATTTACCCAATTGGGAGGTTTTCTTTGTATATTGTCACAAGCATTATGATACTTATAGGTTTCCTTATCATTCTCGACTTTGTTGGGCTATGGGTCTCCTAGTTGTTCTTGGTTTGGAGGTGTTCATCTTCAAGGACATTTTAGGGGTTTCCCCCTTTATGGATAAGGATAAGAGTAATGGTAAAGATAAGGATAAGCATAAGTGTCAAGATAAGTGTGAGAACCCGTTACACTGAATGAGATTACTCAAAATATAAAACATAACCAATCACTAATTAATCACATACCCAAAAATATGGGTAAATTAAAACCGATTTCAACATCAACACCTGCTAAAAAAAACATTTGCATAAGAACCCAACATCTTTCTTGTATCCATACTATGCCAATAATTTGATACAATTTGTTCTATCACCTTAGTCACAACATATATACATAGGAGAACAATATTCGTATGTGCCACACAAACAAGTATTAATATGCTAACAAAAGTTTGATTCGATTGAAACACCATATACAAACGTTTCCTTCCCGGACTTGAGAGTACATAGATGACTCTAGGACATACTAGACATCTAATCAACTTTCTCAATAATTCATTACTATAGATCCTCTTTTCTGCCACATGTTTATTTTCATTATTTCCAATTACCTAAAAAAAGATGTGGCGAATCACTAGGGTGAGACCCATGTCCCAGTAAGAGATATAACCTCCAATAATGCTTATTGATTACAACATTTTAAATAGTAGATAACTAAGCAGTTGGAGTATTTAATAATCAATTGAACAAATTTAATAGTTCAAGTATACTAAATAGATTAAGCAAATCATCTTAGCAACAAGTATGATCATCAATGCATATATAGATAACAAATAAATCCATTTCTCTGGATAGATATCTACTCAAATATCATCAAATTGCATCTAATAACAATTCTTATCATTAATCTAACTGTCATCATATTCATTGCTAACAGTACAAGCAATCTAGTAGCATAAGCATCCCTAACATCATGAATATGTCTAGTAACATAACGTGTCTATCAATATTGGCATCTCAAATAAAGTGAATAGATCTATATCATAAGTATAACTAATATCATATCACAATTAACTGCATAGAAATGATTAACAGTTTAAGCATTTATAATTATATAGGCATGGATAGCAATATTAAACATATCTAGTAGCAACATCTTAACCATCAGTATCTAGATATGTTTAATTAAGGAGTAATCATATCTATAAATATTACTAATGAGATTACTCAAAACAAAAAATACGATTACTACTTAATTAAACACAAACCCAGAAAATAGGGTTAATTAAAACCAATTTTAACAATTCCCAATTTGTTCAGATACATTTATATAAAAGCCCAACAACTTTCTTTAATTCACATAATGCTCAATATTCTCTACAAATGCCTTGTAGCCTCAGCTACAACATAAACCTTTCAAAGGTACACTATCCACATATTGAACATATACAAGCATCAACATGATGTAGAAAGATCGATTCAATCGAAACATTGTATACAAACTTTTCATCCAGACTTGAGAGTATAGGGATGACTCTAGGACTCACTAGACCGCTAAACAATCATCTCTAGGATTTATTACCTCAGATTCTCCTCGCTATCATGATTTTGTTGTTGTTGTTGTTGTCGATCACCTAAAAAAATGTGGTGACCGATGAGGTGAGATCCAGTCCCAGCGAGTGATATAACTCTCTCCAACATATATTGATTACATCATATTAAATAGTAAATAACTAAGTAGTTGGAGTATTTAATAGTCAATTGAGCAGATTGAACAGTTCAGGCATGCTAAACAGATTAAGAAAATAAGCTTAGCAACAAGTATGATTATCAATGTATATATAGGTAATAGATTAACCCATTTCTTTTATCATATATCTGCTCATGTTTCATAAGATTGCATCTAATAACAATCATTATCATTTATCTGACTATCATCATATGCCTTACTAACAACACAAGAAATCTAGAAGCATAAGCATCTCTAATACGTCTAGTAGTATGGCATGGCTATCAATATTGGCATATTTAATAGAGTGAACCAATCTACATAATAAGTGAGCTAACATCATAGTACAACTAACTGCATAGGCATAATTAGTAGTTTAAGCATTTCTAATTACATAGGCATGTCTAGTAGTATTAGACATTTCTAGAAGCATAATATTAAATATCAGTGACAAAATAAATAGGTTTACAATGTGAGCACATCTAGAACACAAGCATACCTATCGTCTCTCATTGTACTATATATATCATCTCTTTATAATAAGATCAAACAAGGGTTATCATCCAATGTGAGACATTGTGTATAACCCTAAACATATATGATACACGACTATCTTACATCTTTTATTATGCCTTGGGGAGTTTGATTCGTACCACTCAAGGACCAACTGACCACTGCTTGGTCGCAATCAGTTCCATATAAGATCTAGGAAGAACCAAACTCCAAGATCTTCTCCATACTCGGTCAGTGCGAGTCTGCACCATAGTGACATATAGTCAAACTACAAAACAACAACATATAGTCCTATAACTAGCCCACCTTAGTACAAGTCATGGCACTAGCATTCAGGGCATTCAAACCCAATCACTGAGGTACAACCACAGTTGTCCTCTAATCACATCATGTTATAATCACTGAGACCCAACCATAGTCATTCTAAAAAAGCGGGCTATGTATGACCACAGACATCCTCCCGAAACACTTGGTGTCAGGATGACAAGCACCCCACATACTCAATAGTATGTGCTCTGAGTTTCCCTTAGGAATACTCATTTCACCATCTGGAAAGTGCTGACACTCAGATAAATCTATGGCACATGGCACTACATGATTAGAATTTCACTTGATTAGTTATTGCCAATTGAGTGAATTAAGGCTTCAACATACAAATGGACATACAAACCCTAGTTTATTCCTAGCAAGAGTACGTCTATTGCAACTTCAGAAGATATAAAATGTTTAAGGTATAAATGTTTATCACTTTACCACATACTACCATCCATTTCAAGATAATGGGCCACACTTGTCGCCATACTATTACAAGATACCAATATCTTATCATAAGTTCTAGGGTTTTAACCCTTATTGGAACATGAAGAGGATTCCAACTCAATAAGGGCTTCAAACCTGCCCAAAGGTCATTAATACCATCACATTATTCATAGCAAGGTTATCCTCATCATTCCATGCCTTAAACAAGGCTCAAAAGATCATCAACAAATATGTGTCCATAGGTATTATTATGGAAAGGTACAATGATATTCAAATAGCACTACATTGTGGTTTCAACACAAGAAGGCTATAATACATTGTCACACTAATCATGCAAGAGGGCTGATTATAACCAATCATCATCATCATTTAATTACATTAAGGTTAGGTATAGCAAACTATATCACATTGATATGGTCATTTATCAAATATAACTATAGGAGAGCAAGGGTATAACAACAAATTAATGATATTGTACCATCAAATTCTCATCACTAGAACCCACCTATAATATCATGGGTCTCATTATAATCAAATGGATGTTGAAGCATCCACTATCATTCAGTGGATCGGGTTCATTATTCAAAGTTATCAATTGAAGTATAGGTCTAACCATTAGATCAATTGAACCAATGAACCATTGGTTTAAGGTTTAGTAGAATCTACAATTACATTCTTAACTCACCATATGTGGTAATGACCTGATCCATCATTAGTTGTGATCATTAAGTCAACATCGATTGTTAGATCAACACTATATTCGTTTAACACCATCAAATATTAAGCTAATGTCATCATTGATTGATAACATCATTTGAGAATCAAACAATTGCTCATTAAGATTCCAATAGAGCCTATGTTACACCCCGATCTCACAATTTCCTCAAATCATGAGATTAGGGCGTAAGATAGGATTTATATTTAACACAAAGAACACCCTTAACTTTTACTTTTCTTTTCTCTTCTTTAAAACTCTTGTTTCCCCGCATTGAACCACATATCATCTTAACAAAGGAATCTGAACATTCTTCTACTAATCAGACTTTAATAGTAAAGATACATGTATAAGCATTCACGATGTCTTTCACACATTATGCACATGAAACTTGCTAATTAGCATACATATCAAAGAGAAACAATATTACACATTGTAATTACAACTCTCTCTCTAAACTCTTACTGAGGACCTAGAGTGACAAGGACCGACTGACTCAACTAATCTCGTACTTGACTCCTGTGGCAGGTCTACACTGATGCTTTGACCATCTTCAAGTCCACGCGGTTAACCCTAAAATGTTTGAGTAGAGGGGTGAGCCTACTCGCTCAGTGAATGAGTACTTCATGGAAACAGACTAATGCACTAATGTGATTACAGATATAATTTGAGTAAATGATATGAAATTTAACAACAATAAATACTACACTGAGCAGTTCTAAAACATTATAATTGAAATAACAAAGAATGTAAATATTGCATCCAAAGAATAACTACTAGAAGACTATGCTCTAGTCTTCCTTAACTCTATCATTTATAAAGAACTCTGTGAACCTATATGATCATATTTTAGATTATGCCCTGATCTATGCAGTGTACTCTGCATAGAGACTCGCAGTGCACTACGACCACACCGTACAAGACTTAGCGACACACCCGGGAAATGCTAAGTCTGACTGCCAGCCATGTTCTGCTACAGGACCCCAGGCTCTCCGGCCTGACTCATAGGCTCTACGGCCTCAATTCACTACTATGAGTGCTCTAGACTCCTCCTCTAATCTGAGTACACAGGCGCAGGGAGTCAACACTGGGTTACCACCAGAATTACTCAACCGGTTGGTGTTGGATAACCCTATCCACAGTGCCACCGAAATTACTCAATCGGTTGGTGTTGGACACTGTCTATCAACCCTCGTGCCACCAGAATTACTCAACCGGTTGATGTTGGACACGAGTTTCACCCCTAAGGCGCAGACCTCCCAAAGGGGTTCTACGGTGTTCAGGGCACCTAAGTCTAACATTAACATCATAGATACATGTAAACAGAAATCATAACTCATTTTACATTTCTCACAAGGCTCACACAGCCTGCCATATCATATCATAAGAAACATCATAACTCATGTATTCAACATACATCATGTCTCAGTAACATCCCTTTCTAGGGCATGTCATATCTCATCACCTGCAATTTATGAGATAAGTATTGAAAATAAGAAGCCCTGCAGTATGTAGATATCATCTCAGAGAGAACAAGCATATAAAGTTAAATGCACTAGAAACATACAATTCAACAATTTAGCATCAGCACATCTCATATCGAGACCTTTCATATTATCATAACATGATTCATTGAACACCCTATCCTTAGGGTTTCATTAGCCTTATTCATTCATCACATGCCAACACCCTACTCTTAGGGTTTCATTTGTCTCATTCACCTTTTCATTTACCTCATTCACTTGTCACATGGCTCTTATCATGATCTCATAAGATATAAGCATTCACTAAATAAAGATTGTTTCCAACAAATCATATACAATCAATATAGATATGAAATCATAGAAACTTAACTAAATTTAGATTTTCCATATCATTTACTGAGATATCATGTATCAAGAATAAAATTCAATTAAGATAACCTATGAGATACATCCTAACCACTTATAGGATTACTAGTCCTTTTCAATAAGGTTGAAACACTAGTGATGTCTCAATTAGGTTAAACCCTAATTACATCATTTGATATAAATATGAAAAGCATTCTCACTAGGAAGTGTTGTATACGTTTCTGATATGAATCTACCATTTAGGAATCATTCAAACAGAGAAGGAATCCAGATCATATCAATTTTTAACAATCTTAAATCAAACGGACATTTCAGGATTTAGAATTATATGCTAAGCATTTAGGGATTTGGATGCTATAATCAAATTCGTGCATTACACTGTTTGAAGGAAGAACCCACTCACCCTAAGGCGTGAAAACACCTCACAACTGCAGCTCAACTCAGGGAATCTCGAATTCCTATCAAATCCCTAGCAAATCTCCCAATTCTTCTTCCATTCAACTCGGGAACCTTGAAAATGAGGGATTATGAAGAAAGGGTGAGAAAAGAGGGAATTTAGACATCATTTTGGATCAAATCAGAGCATGGACGGAATCTTGACATGAGAGAGAAGATCCACCATAAAAGTCTATGCAAAGGATCCAAACTTACTTGATTTCACCATTCTTGGGATCACAAAACCCTAATTCAGCAATTCCCCCACTTTCTCCACTCAAGCCCTAATTCTCCCTCTCTCTCTAGGAGCTCGTTTCTCTGGAATGAAATGACGAAGAATGAGAGCTGTGTGTGTGTGTGGTCGATCATATAAGCTAATTTGAGCTGCTTGGGTCAATTGCAAATTGACCCTACACTCAACTTTAATTATATTGGCTGAATATTCAGTTTCACAATAGCTTCTGTAATTCGCCTACTGAATAACTAACAGAAGCTCCAAAGATTCTGGAAATTTTATATGTTATACCTAATGAAGTTCCAGACCTCCAGTAAAAATTTGAGATCATTTCTAGTTACCAATAATTAATTAAAAATCAAACAGTGCACTGCTATATTGGAGTCTGCAGAATATTCGGCCGAGTTTGTCCTGCACAAAACTCGACCGACACCCTTACTGTAGAGATCAAAAAGTCATCCAAAAATTATGCCAATTTAACAGAGTGTCTAAAACTGTGTTTTACAAGAACAGTTAAAATTTGAGATCAATTTGATATACCAATAAAAAGATAAAATTCAATTACCACACTTCTGTATAAATCTAGAAATATGATCGGTCGAGTTTGAAACTCGGCCGATAAACAGGTCAGAGCATTCTTCAAAAATTCTGATATTTTTCAATGTTGTTCAAATTTTATATATCCAAATCATATCCAAATTTGAAGTAAATCAGAGTTACCCATAAAATACTAAAAATCATTTAGTGAAACATTCTACTTATCAAATTCTGTATTCATGTATCATCAAAACCCTATTTTGGGCCGATTAGGGTTTATGTTTCTCAAACCCTAATTACAAGACAAAAGAACATTTTGACTTCTTATCATAATTAAAACATCCTAATTGTGTTATCGTCATTAATTAGATTTCAAGAATGATTATTCCAATTAATCTTTGCAATTGTCTAGGTAAACCCTAGTTTACCAATTAAGCTCAGATGGGGTCGTAACAACTCTCCCCCCCTTAGAATGTTTTGTCCTCGAAACATAAACCTACAAGAAAGATACATTCAAGGTTATTCTAAGCTTCTAAAGCCTTCCATTTCATTATATTCTTGTATTTCATACCTGAATGTAGTTTTCAACATTAGATCTTTTAATTCTTTACTAAATCACAACATATTTCAAATAGTTCTCAATGATATCAAGCAAATTCTTTATGCCACAGACAAACATAGAATGCAAAGATAAACCACCACGCTTTCGCTGCGCAACTCTGATACTCTGATACAACTATCTCAACTTATGCTTCTCAGAGAGTTCTATTGTTCTGTATCACCTTTAAGTGACAAAAGCAAGTTCACCATGCTGTTTTAAACTTTAATAACATGTTACTCAGATAGCAAAACAGTCTTGAATTAAAAGACTAAATTCAACAATCAATTGCACAATACTACTCTTGGCATCCCCATTGGGTCATGGATGCATGAGGTGAAGCATTACCACCTCATTCCATACTACCCTATTTCGATCCTGGGATCTGTGGGTTATGGGCCCACACACAATTCAAAGTGTAACCATCGTATTATATCATTTTAGGGTTTCAACAATAGTAATAAGGTAATCCACAATTGTATCAGTCATTCAAGCATTAATCATACTCAATTACCATCACTCAGTTATATTAGAGCTAGGTATAACAAGCTACACCTCATTAGGGTTACTTGTCCAAACAATCTAATTATCATCCCTTTCTATTAATATGAGTGAATATGTATGACTACCTTGTTCAGGGTATCTCTCCATGTGTTCTTACATCATCCAAACCGTATCACCATATTACAAATACACAATGATAAGATGCATATCAGGTATGAATTACTACAACTATCATACGCCTTTAATTTAACATATAGCTTGCACAAATACATTGAAATCATATATAGAACCAGCTTTCATACCTTAATATGCCTTCAACAAATCATACATGTAAAAAAAATTCACATATTACACAAAGCTAGTGTTTTCCCATATCTCTCTGCTCATTCATTACTTCTTTACTTTTTGCTACCTATCCTTTTCATATGATTATATACAATAAACATTGTTAACATTGAAGGATTTAAGATAGGAATAAATTATTCATCATTCTTGCTATCACGCAAGAACTTATTTCTTATCACACTTCATCATATTGTATGTCACTATTACATTCACTAGATGACCCCACCAAGGTAGTTATGCACCATATATGACTCATTTTCTCTTATTATTTCATTCCCACCTTTCTCTCAATAAGGAATATATGAAAGAGAAGATGATTTTAAGACTTGGAATACTTGTATTCAAACATTCCCTTAATACATTCTCGTATGTAGATTTACTTAGTTATCAACAGAGATATTTGATTAATTAGCACTTGCTTGAATCTCACAACCTCTTTATTTTATAACTTCTCCATCATATTTCAAACCCTTTCTTACGTTTCATAGTCCTCTTACTATATACTACTCTTTAACCAGTCATCTTTAATTCTAAATTTTTCTCTTATGACCATGTTGCTTATTCATATGTATGGTCATGTATACCATGTTGCACATATTTCCACCTTTATCTTTATACTATTGTGAAGTTAACATTCTAAATTAATAGTCCTTCTACTAGTTTTTACTCATGTTGAATACATTACATATTCTTCATTTTTACATCAAGTGGATCATGCATGGGTCAAACATAGTTTCTCTTTCAATCAAGTTTTTCTCTTCTGAATACAGTCCACCTTTGTATGACTTATTCATTCGTTAAACTACACCTATGTTCTTTGCTTAGAAACTAGTTTGTTGTTCTAGTCTTATGAATTACATATTCATACGATTCTCTTTACTTTTACTCTTTTGAAGACTCTTTACTTCTATGGACCTATTGAATGCTCAACCCTATTCTCTACTTAGCCTTTGCTTTTAGAGTTCATAAAAGCATTATACGCTATTATATGATTCATTCTTCATGATTGATTCTTGTTATCTTGAACCATACATACATACATTTCACATATCTTTTCTATATTTCATATGTATAGTTCATGCAAAATTAACCAATAAACTGATTATGAGCTTCATATCATGTTCTATTATTCCCAATTAAGGGTTTCACATTTGAGACCCCAAAGTTGAACCTCAGATATCAGTTTCAACTAATTCTTAGTTGTTCTGATCTTGCCCATATGTTTCAACATCTTACTGTATGTACATTCTTACTCTGATGTGGGTCTAATTATTCCAATTCTATTCTTATTATGCTATTAATAGGATTCATTAGATCCTAATAACGCATCCTGCCAACCGGACCAGGCCAAACCTGAAATCCTGAAGCCAAGAACTACAAAGGATCACATTCTTCCTGAACTGCCACTCACAGCTCAGAAACTCGGCCGATTGGTCAGAAACTCGGCCGATTGCTTCAGAACTCGGCCGATCCGCTTGAAACTCGACCGATCAACTTACTATTTGATTTCCTGAAAAAGAAACTCGGCCGAATTACATACAAATCGGCCGATTAGTTTGCTGTTCGATTGCCTATTAAGGAAACTCGGCCGAATCACATACAACTCGGCCGAATCGCGTACAGACTGAAAACCTAAACAGACCTGCTGATGTCAATTTCACTCGAATCAGCGGGCAAAACCATAGAAACAAAAGCTCATTCAAAGGTCAATTCTAGTCTACTTGTTACAAAGAATGAAATCAGTAAATGCTACAACTGCATAGTGTACAACAGATATTAAAAACCCATATTTCAAAGTATTGAATATTTCAATTCAAACATATAAGAGCATTTCTATACATTTCCAACAAAAACAACATTATGAAATGTAAGTTCTATCTCCTTTTACATTTATGCTCTTAATTCTTGTTTCTTTTCTCGTTTTCTAACCCTAACATTTCTAGGGTTCATCTCTAGCCCATTCTTCCACTGTATACCTGGCCAGGGTATACGTGAAAGAATAGACAGAGTAGCTTGTACTGGTTGATCCAAGTACTCAGATATCGGGCCAGGATATCCAAATACTCAAATCCCCAAAGCTAACATCAAAACATCTCCTATCTGCCACACTTAGGACTCTAACTTACTAACTTAATGGTCCTTGACAACTCACCCTAAGCTCTGATACCAAGCTGTTACACCTCGATCTCATAATTTCCTCAAATCATGAGATTAGGGCGTAAGATAGGATTTATATTAAACACAAAGAACACCCTTAACTTTTACTTTTCTTTTCTCTTCTTTAAAACTCTTGTTTCCCCGCATTGAACCACATATCATCTTAACAAAGGAATCTGAACATTCTTCTACTAATCAGACTTTAATAGTAAAGATACATGTATAAGCATTCACGATGTCTTTCACACATTATGCACATGAAACTTGCTAATTAGCATACATATCAAAGAGAAACAATATTACACATTGTAATTACAACTCTCTCTCTAAACTCTTACTGAGGACCTAGAGTGACAAGGACCGACTGACTCAACTAATCTCATACTTGACTCCTGTGGCAGGTCTACACTGATGCTCTGACCATCTTTAAGTCCACGCGGTTAACCCTAAAATGTTTGAGTAGAGGGGTGAGCCTACTCGCTCAGTGAATGAGTACTTCATGGAAACAGACTAATGCACTAATGTGATTACAGATATAATTTGAGTAAACGATATGAAATTTAACAACAATAAATACTACACTGAGCAGTTCTAAAACATTATAATTGAAATAACAAAGAATGTAAATATTGCATCCAAAGAATAACTACTAGAAGACTATGCTCTAGTCTTCCTTAAATCTATCATTTATAAAGAACTCTGTGAACCTATATGATCATATTTTAGATTATGCCCTGATCTATGCAGTGTACTCTGCATAGAGACTCGCAGTGCACTACGACCACACCGTACAAGACTTAGCGACACACCCGGGAAATGCTAAGTCTGACTGCCAGCCCTGTTCTGCTACAGGACCCCAGGCTCTCCGGCCTGACTCATAGGCTCTACGGCCTCAATGCACTACTCTGAGTGCTCTAGACTCCTCCTCTAACCTGAGTACACAGGCGCAGGGAGTCAACACTGGGTTACCACCAGAATTACTCAACCGGTTGGTGTTGGATAACCCTATCCCCAGTGCCACCGAAATTACTCAATCGGTTGGTGTTGGACACTGTCTATCAACCCTCGTGCCACCAGAATTACTCAACCGGTTGATGTTGGACACAAGTTTCACCCCTAAGGCGCAGACCTCCCAAAGGGGTTCTACGGTGTTCAGGGCACCTAAGTCTAACATTAACATCATAGATACATGTAAACAGAAATCATAACTCATTTTACATTTCTCACAAGGCTCACACAGCCTGCCATATCATATCATAAGAAACATCATAACTCATGTATTCAACATACATCATGTCTCAGTAACATCCCTTTCTAGGGCATGTCATATCTCATCACCTGCAATTTATGAGATAAGTATTGAAAATAAGAAGCCCTGCAGTATGTAGATATCATCTCAGAGAGAACAAGCATATAAAGTTAAATGCACTAGAAACATACAATTCAACAATTTAGCATCAGCACATCTCATATCGAGACCTTTCATATTATCATAACATGATTCATTGAACACCCTATCCTTAGGGTTTCATTCGCCTTATTCATTCATCACATGCCAACACCCTACTCTTAGGGTTTCATTTGCCTCATTCACCTTTTCATTTACCTCATTCACTTGTCACATGGCTCTTATCATGATCTCATAAGATATAAGCATTCACTAAATAAAGATTGTTTCCAACAAATCATATACAATCAATATAGATATGAAATCATGGAAACTTAACTAAATTTAGATTTTCCATATCATTTACTGAGATATCATGTATCAAGAATAAAATTCAATTAAGATAACCTATGAGATACATCCTAACCACTTATAGGATTACTAGTCCTTTTCAATAAGGTTGAAACACTAGTGATGTCTCAATTAGGTTAAACCCTAATTACATCATTTGATATAAATCTGAAAAGCATTCTCACTAGGAAGTGTTGTATACGTTTCTGATATGAATCTACCATTTAGGAATCATTCAAACAGAGAAGGAATCCAGATCATATCAATTTGTAACAATCTTAAATCAAACGGACATTTCAGGATTTAGAATTATATGCTAAGCATTTAGGGATTTGGATGCTATAATCAAATTCGTGCATTACACTATTTGAAGGAAGAACCCACTCACCCTAAGGTGTGAAAACACCTCACAACTGCATCTCAACTCAGGGAATCTCGAATTCCTATCAAATCCCTAGCAAATCTCCCAATTCTTCTTCCATTCAACTCGGGAACTTGAAAATGAGGGATTATGAAGAAAGGGTGAGAAAAGAGGGAATTTCGACATCATTTTGGATCAAATCAGAGAATGGACGGAATCTTGACATGAGAGATAAGATCCACCATAAAAGTCTATGCAAAGGATCCAAACTTACTTGATTTCACCATTCTTGGGATCGCAAAACCCTAATTCAGCAATTCCCCCACTTTCTCCACTCAAGCCCTAATTCTCCCTCTCTCTCTAGGAGCTCATTTCTCTGGAATGAAATGACGAAGAATGAGAGCTGTGTGTGTGTGTGTGGTCGATCATATAAGCTAATTTGAGCTGCTTGGGTCAATTGCAAATTGACCCTACACTCAACTTTAATTATATTGGCTGAATATTCAGTTTCACAATAGCTTCTGTAATTCGCCTACTGAATAACTAACAGAAGCTCCAAAGATTCTGGAAATTTTATATGTTATACCTAATGAAGTTCCAGACCTCCAGTAAAAATTTGAGATCATTTCTAGTTACCAATAATTAATTAAAAATCAAACAGTGCACTGCTATATTGCAGTCTGCAGAATATTCGGCCGAGTTTGTCCTGCACAAAACTCGACCGACACCCTTACTGTAGAGATGAAAAAGTCATCCAAAAATTATGTCAATTTAACATAGTGTCTTAAACTGTGTTTTTCAAGAACAGTTAAAATTTGAGATCAATTGGATATACCAATAAAAAGATAAAATTCAATTACCACACTGCTGTATAAATCTGGAAATATGATCGGTCGAGTCTGAAACGCGGCCGATAAACAGGTCAGAGAATTCTTCAAAAATTCTGATATTTTTCAATGTTGTTCACATTTTATATATCCAAATCATATCCAAATTTGAAGTAAATCCGAGTTACCCATAAAATACTAAAAATCATTTAGTGAAACATTCTACTTATCAAATTCTGTATTCATGTATCATCAAAACCCTATTTTGGGCCGATTAGGGTTTATGTTTCTCAAACCCTAATTACAAGACAAAAGAACATTTTGACTTCTTATCATAATTAAAACATCCTAATTGTGTTATAGTCATTAATTAGATTTCAAGAATGATTATTCCAATTAATCTTTGCAATTGTCTAGGTAAACCCTAGTTTACCAATTAAGCTCAGATGGGGTCGTAACAGCCTAACACTAACCTAAGGTGTGATTATTAATTAAAATCATCATCCATAAACTTTGGTCAGCTCCTTTGGTTGTCATGAAGACCACACCATCAAGTCATGTGTTTAGAGGAGAAAATAACCTAGAAAGCCTAATATGGACCATCGATTGATAGATGCTTAGCACCATAGGTGGTGATACCAACCTGAAATAAGTCATATATTTCCTTAGGATGAACGTGCACATGATTACAAGTTCATCTAGAACTGGAAACAAAATAGGAAACACCATAAAAATCGAAATCCAAGTCGAGCATAGTTTTTTAGTGCATGGATCATCATTTTAAAGCAAGAACATGAGCTAGCAAGCTTATGGTAAGTAATAAGCGTGGATCAAGTTATAAAACTTGCCTCTACTGAGAAAAGAAAACTTCTAGCAGCAAGAAACTCAAGCCAAGAAGGTAGAAAACCCAACAGGAAGCTCTGAACTCGGCCAAGCATGCACTCTTCTTCACAAGGACTCAAAACCTTAGAAGAAGAAGCAACTAGGGTTGGATATTGATCTCTAAAGCAACTTTTACCCTGGAACAGCAGAGTTCCGGCATGGAGGAAGGTATAAGGAAGGGGAAGAGCCAGAAAAATGGAGAAGGAAGGAAGAAAACAACTTTCCTTGGTCAAAAACCCTAGAAGATGACCTTAGAAACCCTAGGTAGGGTTAGATGGAGCTCTAGGAGACTTTCTTATCCAAAAAGAGGTTGTCTTATACCTTAGACCACTTTTTTATGCAACCAAACAGAGAAAGGTTTGTGCTCTAAGCTAGAGGAAAGAGGGAGTGAGAAATGACTTCGAATTGGGGATAGGAAGGGGTATATATAGCTTCATGGATAAGGAAGGGGTCAAGCATGAGGTGCCCATGAGCTTTCCATGTGTCGATAGCCTAGAACTTCTATGTCCATGCAACACCTACCTCACTTTCCACTTGAACTTCCTCTCCTTTACCCATAACCTTATCCTTATCTTTATCCTTATCCTTATCATGACCCTTATCCTTATCCTTATCTTTACCATTACTCTTATCCTTATCCATAAAGGGGAAAACCCCTAAAATGTCCTTGAAGAGGAACACCTTCAAATCAAGAACAAATTGTATCCCTATAGCCCAAAAAATTAGAGAATGATAAGGAAAACTATAAGGAGCGTAATTATTGTGAAAATATACAAAAAAACCTCCCAATTGGGTAAATTACAGAAAAGTCCAAAATGTACCTAAAATTGTATAACTTGCTCATACAATGTCCAGATTGGACCAAATTTGAAACTTAAGCTTTTCTTGTGATTCTAAAGCATATCAAAAGGTTAGGTAAAGGTTATAAATATTGAATTATGGTAATTAAATATGTTCAATCATTTAAGCAGGGTTAGGGGTCTTACAACCATAAACCCCTAACAGAGATTTTGCCCCCAAAATTCACAATACACATAGATGGACATGCATTTCTCACGCATGTCATCCTAAATCTTACAAATGGTTACTTTTATCACCTTGTGATGTCACATTATTATCATAGAAGATATATTCTTCTCCCTCAACTCTTACATGTGTCACCTTAATTCAACATAAAAACTTATGTGTCACTTATACCGGTCTGGTAGTACATTTCAAATTGGGACTCTAAATGTCATCCTGAACTATTCTATTTGTTGTACTACACATCCCTTAAGGTCATATTTGATAGATCTTGGAAAACATGAAACATCATGTCTCTCTTATCATATGTAACTTTATAAAGTTTCGTCTCTATGCTCCTTTAATGATTGTTGTAATCAACAACTCAATCAATACGGTGAGCATCCCCTAATTTTCAAGAACTATAAGGCATATGTTCATAGAAGATTCTTCAATCATCTTAATGATGGACCGGCCATCAGTCTAGTTGAAGAATCACACACTTGTTTTCAACTGTTAACAGATATAACTTCCTGGTTGACCTTGTTCGGGGTAGGGTAATGACATTGTCTTCAGCTTCCCAGGATTCACACAACACACTTAGTAAATGTATCATAACATCCAAGAGGATACTCTAGTTAACCCCCAACTCACTCTTGTTGAACTTATCACACATGAGTATAGTTGCTTCAACATTCTTATAGTTTAACAAGATGTTAACCATCTTACTGACCATCTCTAACATACTTTCAGATGTCATCACTCAAAGCTTGTCACAACTTATGAGATATAACCTGAACACTCTCTTCCTCCTATTCATAAATTCTATTGGTACATTGGTTAGTCTAAACGACATAACCCTAAACTTATCATACTCATGCAAGTTATGTCATCCACCTAACTCTTATCCATTGATATTATGATCCTAGGTTTATCTTAAGGAACACGGTAGTACATGTCTGCTGATCAATAAACCATCTATCATTGATAGTGGTCTTGCCCAACCATCAGCAGACCATACATAATAGTATAGAATCATTCTTCTTTTCCCAAACAACACTTGGAATATCCACATCATCTCTCTCTATATATATATAGGAGAGGAACACTGAACAACTCATTTAATAGATATCTTTAACTCATATATAACTGATACACTCTGGATACTAGGATTCATTACCTTGGTATCTACTACACATGCTATATAGAACTCATAACCTGGTTTCATCCACACCACAATATCATAACCAGCTAAGAACATATAGGAGGAATCCCCCTAACTCTTGGAAGGCTAAAAAAACATGCTCATTTCATAACATAAAGATTTTGAGACTATAGTTCAAGGCAATCACACATCATATCAAGATATTCATGGAAGGATCGCATATATCCATTCATACAAAGTGCCATGAGATCTATTTGAAGGCTAACCTCTAAAAGGAAGAACATAAAGGGGAGCACACTTCCCACATCACTAAAACATTGTCCAGGGGTCACTAGAAAAAGGTAACCAATTCTATCTTCCTCATGAAAGTTACACTTTTTATGCATCATGTTACCCCTTTACAACTTGGGTTCCTTGCCATTAACATAGGAATTATTAAGATTATCACATATGATTGCTATTTTCTTATGAACTCTTCATCATTAATATGTATGTCCTTTCATGTTATCATGTTTTTTAACCACTCATCAATGAATAGATCATCATATTCCACGTTTTCTTCATTCCATAGGGATCATCTCCCTTAATTTCTTTCATATGTCATGAATATTTTACATTAGCACTTCTTATACACATAGGTTGGTCTGAGATTAAGTTAGGTTCCACTTTATTCATCTATCATTATTCTCTTTCATCTTCTCATATTATGCTTATCACAGGAGTCCTCTCCATCTTATGTGAATTTCATACCTTGAATCACTTTATTAGGACATACATATCTATCTTTTACTTTATTATCTTCTTGAATTACAACTTCAAGAACTCCTTTCTAGATTATCTATTTTCAGATTTAGGTCTCATGGTGTTGTATATTTCTCTTATAGTTACCAAATATTCAAGTTTTGATAGGTTATGATGAAATTTTCATCTTCTTTAGGATAAGAATGAGATATTTGCACCATGATTTCTGATTTGTTATGCTCTTTAGATTGTCTCAAAATGACTACTTGACCAGAGTAATCAAAATAATAACAATCTAAGAGTTCCATACTTACCTTTTCTTCAATACATGAATACCTGGTCATGACATCCAAGTACTGAGATTAGGCAGTATACACAATATTTTATGTCATATTCCTAACTTAGACATCATCCTAGTCTTAAGTCCTAGTATCCCTGTAGACTCAACGAACCTAAAGCTCTGATACCGACTTGTGAGAACCTGTTACACTAAACGAGATTACTCAAAACACAAAACACGATTACTCCTTAATTAAACACAAACCTAGAAAATAGGGTTAATTAAAACTGATTTCAACAATTCCCAATTTTTTCAGGAACATTTATATAAAAGCCCAACAACTTTCTTTAATTCACATAATGCTCAATATTCTCTACAACTTCCTTGTAGCCTCAGCTACAACATAAACTTTTCAAAGGTACATTATCCACATATTGAACATATACAAGCATCAACATGATATAAAAAGATCGATTCAATCAAAACATCTACTATCCTACTCTACTAGACTTGAATACTCGTCTTCGCCCTCCATATTCATTAAACTGACCGGGCTCTCACATCTTCGTCCTTCATATTCCGTAAACTCACTAAGTCCTAAAAAATAAACAGCCGTGAATTGTAAGTGTGTTTTCCTCGATCTTTCCTTTCCAAAACTTCCTGACCTCTCCCAAATAAACAATGAATTATTGGACTCTTTGTAATTACGTTATCTCAATTCACATATAAACATATCCCTTTTGGAATATGGTTACTCAAATTGCAGATTCAAACATGTTTCGGAAACAAGATGCCGATGCCGCAATATCTGGTGACCAGTTCCTGGACGAGTGCCCCATGAGCGGCATGAACTTGCAATAGAACAACAGCACCAGTAGGTAAACGACACCTTTTATTGTTCTGATCCAGCACCACTATGGTGACCAATACTAAAATCAAACAGTACACCGGAGGATCACCGAAGGGATAAATCAGTATAGCAGCGGACCGACAAAAGGAGGACCTAGGTTTTTGTCCTTGCTGCGTCGGGAAAAGCTAGACATTAGACTTAGGTATACGGGTTTTGACTTTGAAAAATTTCTTGTAGTAGTTCCCAGGGAGGATGATGATCGGCTGATCGAAGGCAAAGGCAGCATATTCTACACCCTAATGCCAATTTAGATCAGAGATGGAAAGGAGGGAGTTGCTTTTCATCAAAATGGTTCCTCGTGCTTGCTCATCAGCATTCATCCAGTTGACCTCCCATGAACTATGAATGTCTTTCCTTTGGACCAAGTAAAAGTGTAAGTAGAACCTTTCCCACGAGATTCTGATCTTAAAAAAATTGGGCTCAGATTAATATAATGACACAACGGAGAATAGGTCGATCTACAAAGTACTAGGAAGATCATGGCCACCGTGTATGGTTGTCCGTCTATCCCCACATTCTCCACAAAACTTTTGGCTGGGGTACATGTACGTACTGTGAATGTTCTCAGAGAAAGAAGGATGATATCTAAGAGAACATGAAGCAATCAACACACCCAAATTCACAAAAATGGAGGTCTGACGAGGACAACAATGAGCTTGTCCATGTATATATTCTTGTGTGTATTTTAGTTGGTGACCCTCCAGATGCCCAAAGATCAAGTCCTTCATAAGGTCTACATCCAGAATAGTCCCCGACTCACCCTCGACATAATTAAAGACCCCATCTAAAGGCCTTCACCCTGGAGTGCATTGCTCCTGCCAACCTTCAGTGCGACCCATTCATCCACGACATTCATAAAGTCATCAATGTGGCACTCCTTATACGATCCCTGTAATTTTCTATCTGTATATTCCATTCATCTAATTCGTAAAGATTATTCTTCAGTTCTAATAAAACATACAACATTTTCTCAATCATAATTGTGGTTTCTTTATTTTGAATCAATAACTGTATTTTCTGAGTTTGACTATTTTCTATGGCATATAAACTGTAGTTTCTTAGTTTGCAATCAATTTTTCAGCCATGGGTTGAGTAAACATGCATTGCCATATACTATTGGAGTTCTTCCACGTGCTTTGGATTGGGACCTCTATGTACAACTGGTTGAACACTAGATAGATCTCAAGAAAAGGCAACACGTTATTTATCAGCTTGTACGATGACTACAACTACAATATAGGGAAAAATATATTACTCAAGTTTGATTCTTTTTTATTCTTACCCCCCCTCTTTATCTTTAGGACGTCTTACATCATCTCTATGTCATCACTATTTGGCAGAATAGGAGATGATGATTTATTTCACTCTTTGTCGTATAAGTATATACGACCAAAGGTTATTTTTGGCTCTAGAATTCCATATGTAATTACATATTTTGTAAGATAACACGTTATCATTAGGTACTAACTACAACGTTAAATACATATGTTTTAATTTTTTTTGCTTTGTATATCATACTATTTTGGTAATCATATTACTTCTTTTTCGAGGATTTCTATGACACACACACACACAACACACATTATATATATATAATTTTCTTATGAGACCTCGTTGTTACATTCAATATAACAAATTAAATGATCTTACTACAATACATTTTCTATCATGCATAGTGGTAAAACTAGACGTTTGGTTTTGGTGTAGGAACCACCTAAAATACTTCTAAAAGAAGAAACTTTTAGGGGACAACATACTAATCTTAATTGCATCTAAGGCATCATAATTTTAAAGAAAAAATACCACCAAGGGTAGCTGCATGCCATTCTATCCAATACTTTTGTCAATCTTTTATCATGGAAAATTGAGGAGGACATCACCAATTCTTCCATTTCTATCAATAGAATGATGCCACTTGAGAATAAACATGTTATGAAGGGTGATTATCAATTAGACATCATTATATGGATAAATGTTGGGCAATGGTATATAAATCATCTGTTTACATATATTCATGTATACAAATTTAGGAAATGGGTATAGTATGAGGATATTTTGAAAGAATTTTAATGACAATACTCTAGTGTCGTGTCTTTAAAAAGTTATACTAGCATTAAGACCACATTATTTTTGTATAAGCTCAGAAAAATGTCTTTCACAAAGGATATTTCAATGTAACTTTGTTAAAATATTATCTCTAAGAATTATTGCAACGATAAACACTATGAAAATATGATTCTCAATAACATTATTGATAAAATGTAGTTCTAAATTAAAAGCATCCATCGTTACAAAAGAGAAATGCTTAAGGGAAAAAAACAATTTTCAAATATTTAGAGTGATATTATTTTTTATTGGAAAACATTGGTTGTTATGTTAACATTTCACAACATTATATTTGATATATTCATTTCTTCTTATTTTATATTATCCATGCAAGTTATATCCAAAAGTAAAAATGTAGAAAATTAGACTTAACTACACAAGTAAGTGGTCTCCTCACAACAAAACATTTAACAAAGACACAAATGTTCAACAATTTTTATCAAAAGGAAAAAATTGATCACATAAAAAAGTTCAAAAGTATATCACTAATTCCCAACTACACGCCACCTCTGCAAGTAGCTCATCTGTCCAATATAGGTTTGTTGTTAAGTCACGATGAAAGCTCATCTTGATGGTGCAAAAGACCTTAGTTGATTCCAAGTCTTCCTAGCATGTCTCTACTCACTTTTATAATAATGTATGCAGGGAAATTTCGCTAGCAGCATTATCCTAGAAAATTATATTCCAAGCATCCCAAGGGCTAAATATACATAGTTGGACTTAACTACAGAAGTACGTGGTCTCCTAACCACAAACTATTGATAAATGCACTAATACCCAAATATTTATGTTAAAGGGATAAATAGATCACATCTAAACAAGGTAAAATCACACCATAAATCTCCAACTATGTGCCCTAGACTTTAAATTTAATAAACTAGATTCATCATAGCATTAGTCTCATACTCAAAACTAATATAAGCATGCAAAGATATGCTACTAAGTTAATCAAAATTGATTCATCATAGCGTTAGTCTCTTACTCAAAACCATAATTGGAAGTAGATGCTACTAAAAGGAAAACTTGAAGAGATAGTAGACAAGAAAACCATTCAAATACATGATACATAAATCATGTAACTTTCAACACTATATTTTGGTCAACAAAGTTAAATAGATATCTTGAGAAATATAGAATTCTTACTATGCCAAATTTGCTTACATATATATACGTGAAAAGCACATACAATTACTAGTTGTATACCAACTTTTCATTCGGACCTGAGAGTACAAGGACGACTCTAGGACTCACTAGACCGCTAAACAACCATCTCTAGGATTTATTACCTCAGATTCTCCTCGCTATCATGATTTTGTTGTTGATGTTGTCGATCACCTAAAAAATGTGGTGACTGATGAGGTGAGACCCAGTCCCAGCGAGTGATATAACTCTCTCCAACATATATTGATTACATCATATTAAATAGTAAATAACTGAGAAGTTGGAGTATTTAATAATCAATTGAGCAGATTGAACAGTTCAAGAATGCTAAACAGATTAAGCAAATAAGCTTAGCAACAAGTATGATTATCAATGTATATATAGGTAATAGATAAATCCATTTCTTTTATCATATATCTACTCATGTTTCGTAAGATTGCATCTAATAACAATAATTATCATTGATATGACTATCATCATATGCCTTACTAACAACACAAGCAATCTAGAAGCATAAGCATCTCTAATACATCTATTAGTATGACATGGCTATCAATATTGGCATATTTAATAGAGTGAACCAATCTACATAATAAATAAAGCTAACATCATAACACAACTAACTGCATAGGCATAATTAGAAGTTTAAGCATTTCTAATTACATAGGCATGGATAGCAGTATTAGACATTGCTAGAAGCATGATATTAAATATCAGTGACAAAATAAATAGGTTTACAACGTGAGCACATCTACAACACAAGCATATCTATCGTCTTACATTATACTATATATATCATCTCTTTATAAGAAGATCAAACAAGAGTTATCATCCAATGTGAGACGTTGTGTATAACCCTAAACATATATGCTACACGGTTGTCTTACATCTTTTATTATGCCCTGGGGACTTTGAGTCATACCACTCAAAGACCAACTGACCACCGCTTGGTCGCAATCAGTTCCATATAAGATCTAGGAAGAACCGGACTCCAAGATCTTCTCCATACTTGGTCAGTACGAGTCTACACCGCAGTGACATATAGTCAAATTGCAAAATAGTGACATATAGTCCTATAACTAGCCCACCTTGGTACAGGTCACGACGCTAGCATTCAGGGTATTCAAACCCAATCACTGAGGTACAACCGCAATTGTCCTCTAATCACATCATGTTATAATCACTGAGACCCGATCGTAGTCATTCTCAAAAAGTGGGTTAGGTATGACCGCAACCATCTTCTCGAAACACTTGGTGTTAGGATGACAAGCACCCCACATACTCAACAGTATGTGCTCTAAGTTTCCCTTAGGAATCCTTGTTTCACCATCTGGCAAGTTCTGACACTCAGATGGATCTATGGCACATGACACTACATGATTAGAATTTCACTTGATTAGTTATTGCCAATTGAGTGAAATAAGGCTTCATCATACAAATGGACATACAAACCCTAGTTTATTCCTAGAAAGAGTATGTCTATAGAAACTTCAGAAGATATAAAATGTTTGAGGTATAAATGTTTATCACTTTACCACATACTATCATCCATTTCAAGATAATGGACCACACTTGTCGCCATACTATTACAAGTACCAATATCTTATCATAAGTTCGAAGTTTTTAACCCTTATTGGAACATGAAGAGGATTCCACCTCAATCAGGGCTTCAAACATGCCCAAAGGTCATTAAGACCATTACATTATTCATAGCAAGGTTATCCTCATCATTCCATGCCTTAAACAAGGCTCAAAAGATCATAAACAAATATGTGTCCATAGGTATTATTATGGCAAGGCACTATGATATTCAAATAGCACTACATTGTATTTTCCACACAAGAAGAGTATAATACATTGTCACATTAATCATGCAAGAGCATTGATTATAACCAATCATCATCATTTAATTATTTTAAGGTTAGGTATAGCAAACTATATCACATTGAAGTTACACGCCCACTTATTATGGTCATTTATCAAATATAGATATAGGAGAGAAAGGGTATAACAACAAATTAATAATATTGTACCATCAAATTCTCATCACTAGGAGCCACCTATGATATCATGGGGCTCATTCTAATCCAATGGATGTTGAAGCATCCACTATCATTCATTGGATCGGGTTCATTATTCAAAGTTATCAATTGAAGTATAGGTCTAACCATTAGATCAATTGAACCAATGAACCATTGGTTTAAGGTTTAGTAGAATCTACAATTACATCCTTAACTATGTGGTAATGACCTTATCCATCATTAGTTGTGATCATTAAGTCAACATCGATTGTTAGATCAACACTATATTCGTTTAACACCATCGAATATTAAGCAAATGTCATCATTGATTGATAACATCATTAGAGAATCAAACAATTGCTCATTAAGATTACAAGAGAGCCTAACAATAACCTAAGGTGTGATTATTAATTAAAATAACCGTTCATAACCTTTGGTCAGCTCCTTTGGTTGTCATGAAGTTCACACCATCGAGTCATGTGTTTAGAGGAGAAAATAACCTAGAAAGCCTAATATGGACCATCAGTTGATAGGTGCTTAGCACCATAGGTGGTGATACCAACCTGAACTAAGTCATATATTTCATTAGGATGAACGTGCACATGAATACAAGTTCATCTAGAACTGGAAACAAAATAGGAAACACCATAAAAATTGAAATCCAAGTCGAGCATAGCTTTTTAGTGCATGGATCATCATTTTAAAGCAAGAACATGAGCTAGAAAGCGTATGGTAAGTAATAAATGTGGATCAAGTTATAAAACTCACATCTACTAAGAAAAAAAACTTCTAGCAACAAGAAACTCGATCCAAGAAGGTAGAAAACCCAACATGAAGCTCTGAACTCGGCCAAGCATGCACTCTTCTTCAGAAGGACTCAAAACCTTAGAAGAAGAAGCAACAACGGTTGGATATTGAGCTCTAAAGCAACTTTTACCATGGAACAACAGAGTTACAACCTGGAGGAAGGTATAAGGAAGGGGAAGAGAAAGAAAAATGGAGAAGGAAGGAAGAAAACAACTTTCCTTGGTCGAAAACCCTAGAAGATGACCTTAGAAACCCTAGGTAGGGCTAGATGGAGCTCTAGGAGACTTTCTTCTCCAAAAATAGGTTGTCTTATACCTTAGACCACTTTGTTATGCAACCAAACAGAGAAAGGTTTGTTCTCTAAGCTAGAGGAAAGAGGGAGTGAGCAATGACTTCGAATTGGGGATAGGAAGGGGTATATATAGCTTCATGGTTAAGGAAGGGGTCAAGCATGAGGTGCCCATGAGCTTTCCATGTGTCGATAGCCTAGAGCTTCTATGTCCATGAAACACCTCCCTCACTTGCCACCTGAACTTTCTATCCTTTACCCATAACCTTATCCTTATCTTTATCCTTATCCTTATCATGACCCTTATCCTTATCTTTATCTTTACCATTACTCTTATCCTTATCCATAAAGGGGAAAACCCCTAAAATGTCCTTGAAGAGGAACACCTTCAAATCAAGAACAAATAGGAGCCCCATATCCCAACAAATTAGATAATGATAAGGAAAACTATAAGGATCATAATTCTTGTGAAAATATACAATGAAAATCTCCCAATTGGGTAAATTGCAGAAAAGTCCAGAATGTACCTAAAATTGTATAACTTGCTCATACAATGTCCAAATTGGACCAAATTTGAAACTTAAGTTTTTCTTGTGATTCCAAAGCATATCAAAAGGTTATATAAAGGTTCTAAACATTTAATTATGGTAATTAAACATGTTCAATCATTTAAGCAGGGTTAGGGGTCTCATAGTATAACCCTAAATAGATATGCTACACGGATGTCTTACATCTTTTATTATGCCCTGGGGAATTTGAATCGTACCATCCAAAGTCCAACTAACTCCTATGAAGGGATATTCAATTCTGTACAAGATCTAGGAGTGTCGGTATCCTAAGATCTCTTCCCCTCAGTCAGTACGAGTAAAAGGCAGTGACATATCAGTCAAAGCTGCCACCATAGCGACATATAGTCAAGTTGCTAACCACTAGTCCACCCTTGGTATAGGTTATGACACTAGAAACTAGGGTATACAAAACCCTATAATCCAAGGTACAACTACAGTTGTCCTCAATCACATTAGATGTATGAGGCATGACCATAGCCATCCTCCACAACCTGCATTGTGGATGATAAGGATATATCCTCAACTTGCCACCCCCACATACTCAATAGTATGCACTCTGGGTTTCCATTAGGAATACTCATTTCACCATCTAGCAAGTTCTGACACTGAAGATGGCTCTACAGTACATGACACTACATGATTAGAGTTGCACTTGATTAGTTATGTCAATTGGGTGAATTAAGGCTGCATCAAACAAGTGGACATACAAACCCTAATTCACTTCTAGCAAGCATATAAATATCACAACTTTTAAAAGATATAAAATATGTGGAACATGATTTCTCAGCTCATCATCACATGGTACTATTCAACTGCCATTCATGAGACCACACTAGTCATCATACTATCACAAGATATAAATCCTTTTCACAATATCACAGGGTATCAACCCTTACCAACACAAGAGGATTACACCTCATTCAGGGCTCAACAATGCCCAAAGGTCATTAAGACCATCATACTATCACATGATATAAATCCTTTTCACAATATCACAGAGTTATGACCCTTATCAACACGAGGATTACACCTCATTCAGGGCTCAACCATACCCAAAGGTCATTAAGACCATCATACTATTCCCTGCACGATCATCATTATCTTTCCATGCCTTATAACAAGGCTCAACAACATCACTTACATATAATACACCAGATCAACACAATATTGCATTAATGATCTAGGATATATTCATAAACAATCATAGCAGGGTTATATTAACATTAAGAACATTCCTTTATTACATCAACATGCAAGGAATCTAGATATGATTAACCCTCATCATATTCATAATGGTCATGTTTTGCATAAGAAAGTATCAACCATGTGGTTATGATAACCACCAATTAACATATTAAGGTTATGATCATATTAATGAGGTTATTCCACCACCATTCCATCATATAATAATGTTAAACATAAATACTCATGTTTATCTATTTGCATTAGAGTTAGGTTCAACAAGATAAATTATATTAATGTTACTAATCAACTACCCAAACCCTAACTCACAACATCCCCATTGGATCATGGATGCATAAGGTGAAGCATCACCATCACATTCCATACTATTCTCAAGTATGAACCCACACATAAATCAAGGTGTAACCATCAGTTTATAGCATACTAGGGTTTCAACAATAATAAGAGAGTACTCTGTGATTGTATTAGTCATTCAAGGACTATTCATACTCAATTATCATCATTTAGTTATATTAAAGCTAGGTATAACAAGATATACCTCATTAGGGTCACATATAAACACAATATGGTTATCATCTATTCTATTCATATGAGTGAATAGGTAAGACTACCTTATTAAGGGTAACCCTCCATTTGTTCCATCATCATTCAACCCATATCACCATACCACAATGTCACCTAGAACCATTGGATGTTTAAAAGGTCAGACCATTGGTCGTTTACATAAGTAAACACCTTGGATAAACCACCTATGAAGTCCTTGATTTGTGCTCTAGAAAGAGTCACCATCTAACCCTAGACATCCCTTGATTAACAACACAAAAAGTTCCATTGAGAGTAGGGTAAAACCCACAATCGACTGTTCATTTAAAACAAGCTATCCATTATCAACAAGTAAGCTCCTTAAGTTGATCATATAAAGGAAACCATCTAAATCACATTATTAGGACCAACATATTACATTAGCCATAATTCCACTTTATTGGAGGAATAAACATTAGATCTTGACCATTGGGTCAAGTTCATATGTTAAAACCATCAATTACAATATAGGTCTGACCATTGAATCAAGTGACTCAAGAAACCATTGGTCTAAGGCTTAATTGATGATACAACTATATGATTAACTCACCATAGGTTGTGGACACCTGATCCACCATCATTAGTGGCCATTAAGTCACCACATGTTGTTAGATCAGCACTATATTCATTAATCAAGACATCAAATATCAAACTAATATCATCATTGATTGATAGCATCATTAGGGTACTTAGTGGTTAATCACTATTCTTCTAATTAGGCTAACAGCTGACCTAAGGGGTGAACTTCAGTTGACACCCTGGGTCCCCACCATCAGTTGTCATGAAGATAATCACCATTTGTTGTTGCAATGGTACCACCATTGAGTCATGCGTTTATAGAAGAAATTAGCTTTAAACCCTAAAATTGACCATTGGTTAATAGGTGTTTAGCACCATAGGTTGTCAAACCAACCTGATCCAAGTCATATTATACATTAGGAATAATGTAAACATGATCACAAATTCATCTATCACTGAAATTAGAATAGGGAACATTATAAAAATCAAAATCCAAGTCAAGCATAGCTTTTTAGTGTATGGATCATCATTTTCAAGCAAGAACATGAGCTAGCAAGCTTATGGTAAGAAATAAACGTGGATCAAGTTATTAAACTTTCCATCTAACAACTTTTTTCATCAAATAAGCAAACCCTAAGCATAAGGAGCAAGAAAGTTAGGGTTTTAGAGCTTTAGAGCAATTTCTACAATGGAACAGCAACGTTCTGACCTGGAGAAAGCTAGGAGAAGGATAACAAAGAAATAAACGTCGGAAAGAAGGGGATTATTACTCTTTTAGGTTGAGATCACTAGAAGGAAGCCTTTTAAACCCTAAAAGGAAGTCAATTGCAACCCTAGATTCTTTTTCCAAGAAGATCCCCTCTTTCTTCTTCCTTGGATATGAAATTTGCAGAAGCACAGAGGGAGAACTAGGTTCATAGAAGGAGAGAAGTGGTGGAGAGAAAATGGCTGATTTTGGTTCTTAGGGATAAGTATATGAAACTTTAAGATAAAGAAATAGAAAAAGTTGAAGTTCTAGTATCTTTCCAAGTGTCAATGGCCTTAAACTATTAATAATATACAAGAACACACACAAGAAGCTCCCCCACCATCCATAGATACATTCTTATCCCTCATTTCTAGAATTTTCAAGCAAACCAAATAATTCATTAGTTGATAGCTACTAAAGGTATCTCATCCATGAAGGGGTAAACCCTAAAATACCCTTGAGGAAAATACCTTCAAACCAAGGTTTAAAGAGGTGCACCATGGCTCAAAAAGGTCAAGAATGATGAGAGAATATCCAAGGAACATAATGCAAGTGATAGATTGCAAAGAAAATATCTCAATTGGGTAAATTATAGAAAAGTCTAAAATGTGCATACAATTACATAACTTGCTCAAACAATGTCCAAATCAAACCAAATTTGAAAATTAAACTTATATTATGATTTCAAAGAATATAACAAGGTTATATTAGGGTTATAAGAATTAAATTATGATAATTTAGCTTATTCAAATCATTAAGCAAGTTTAGGGGCCTTACAATAAGGATAAGGATAAAGATAAGGATAAGGGTATGGATAAATGAGAGAAAGTGTAGGTGGTAAGTGAGGGAGGTGTTTCATGGAAATAGAAGCTCTAGGCTATGGACACATGGAAAACTCATGGGTACCTCATGCTTGACCCCTTCCTTATCCATGAAGCTATATATGCCCCTTCCTATCTCCAAATTAAAATCATTGCTCACTCCCTCTTTCCTCTATCTTAGAGCACCAACCATGCTCTGTTTGGCTATAGAACAAAGTGGTCTAAGGTAGAAGACAACCTCCTTTTGGAGACGAAGGTCTCCTAGAGCTCTATCTAGCCCTACCTAGGATTTCTAAGGTCATCTTCTAGGGTTTTCGACTAAGGGAAGTTGTTTTCTTCCTTCCTTCTCCATTTTCTTTCTCTTCTCCTTCCTTAGACCTTCCTCTAGGTTGGAACTCTGTTGTTCCATGGTAAAAGTTGCTTTAGATCTCAAGATCCTACCTTTCTTGCTTCTTCTTCTAGGGTTTTGATTCCTTGTGGAGAAGAGTGCCTGCTTGACCCAGTTCAGAGCTTCCTCATGGGTTTTCTACCTTCTTGGCTCGAGTTTCTTGCTGTTAGAAGTCTGTTCTTATCAATAGAGGTGAGTTTTATAACCCTCTTTACTTAAATTGGTTACTATAAGCTTGTTAGCTCATGTTCATGCTTAAAAATGGTGATTTAAGCATTAAGAAGCTAAGCTTGTTTGAGATTTTGATTTTTATGGTGTTTCCTATTTTGTTCCCAGTTCTAGATGAACATGTAATTCTTGGTATGTATGCCCAAAGAGACAATCATATGATGATTGGATTGGCATATGTTCTGATTGATTTGATAAATATCAAAGGCAAGTTTCCAATTTATTCTAGCTCAATCGATTATGAGATAAATGATGGAGCAGAATGAATATCTAAAGAATGACAATACTCAATGACATATGTCTTCAGGTTGAGGACCTGAACAATGAGATCATACAAACTCTAAGAGTATGTACATTCTTGTTATGTCCCTAGTCAGATGTCATTGTGGAAGGTTGATAGACAACAATGACACATCAAGATTAGAGTGTGTGTTGGTTGATGAAATTGTCTCATTATTCATGATATATGATATCAAACCAAGCACATAGATACATGTTAGAGAATAGTGTATTGGATAGACCCACCATGAGAGTGACACATGGAACCATGACATGGTAGTCAGAGTCATCTCTCATAGTGATGGTGGTGATTGTGGTTCTTAGACCTGAAATCACTACACTCGTCAAATGTGATTAGGTACACTTTGACATCATCAAACGTAGTCCTGAAACATGGGTTGTTATAATGGTGATGATTGGGTGGCTTTGATGCATGAGATAGAATGTGGGTGATATATATGGGATTTGTCCCTCCTAATGGAGTATGATGTCCAAGCCACTTGATAAGAGAGACTGAGAAAGGCATGTACATGAACATGTGAATCAATATATGTTATTGATGTCACACATATCTCAAACACTCTACTCTAGTTCAAGAAACATGAATGAACGTTGAAAGGATGACAACTCCATGCCTTGAGTTCATTCAGGATATCAGAGATAAAGGAATTATACATTCACTAGAACACCAACCACATACTATAGGATTGAAAGTTTTTCTCCAACTTTCCTTTTCACTTGGGTAGCAATGATGTACGACTAGGTACCACTCTTTGCTTGTGATGTCATAAGCTAGTTATGGACAATCACTCCCAACATGAAATGGGACCTATAGGGCCACACACAAAGGATTAACCTGGAAGAGGAGTTTATTTATGAATGATTTTTGAATTGATTACTAAAGTGTTTAGGTACTCAATCAAACATTCAATCAATAGACTTGACTTAGAATCATCAAGTTCAAGTGTTGAACCATCTGATTTGGGTGTTAGATTGATTGGGATCTGAATTGAGTGTGATCTGCACAATCTGGACCACCAACCGACCAGTTCACTGGGTGAACCGATCAGCTCATGGTCAGTGAGATGACCGGTTCCGATCATCTCATGGTCAGTGAGATGACTGGTTCACTTTTCCAAACGAGTAGTGTTGGGTTGTCCCAATTTTTGAGAAAAAGTTTTTCATTTTACTTGTTCAATTTGATTGGGACAAGCATTAATATTTGTGTTAATTAGAAATGAACAAGAAAATTCAATTGTGGGTAAGTCTGGGAAGTGAAATGACTGGTTCACTAAGTGAACCAACCGGTTCACACTCCCAACCGATCGCTTCACAAGTGAACTGATAAGTTCACCTTGCCAAATGACCATTTTAATTGTGAACTGACCGGTTCACCTGCCGAAGTGCAAATTGTTCATGGAAATTCCAGACCCTTCTACTCCCACACAGACTGGGAACCCTGACCTTGCCCTCTACTATAAATAGAGGGGTACAGGGGGCTTCTCTAGAGACACAACTTAGAACATCAGTTACTCTGCAATGTTGTGGTCCTCTCTGGTTGTGGTAACCGAGAGAGCCCAGGAAAGTTCTACCTGTCTACAGAGGAACAACGAGGGAAAGACAACTATAGAAAAACAACTGGTTGTGGGAGAGTGTGTAGATGACTAGTACGCCGACAGAAGGGGACAACTCCTTCTAGTTTGTTCTTCAAGATGAATAGAGTTCCCAGTAGTCTGTGTGGACTATCTATAGAGGCGGGATACTTTTGCCACTCAGGAGGATGACATTGAACCACAGTCTGGGTCAGGATCAGGAGCTACACAAATGCCATCGAAGATAGGTGGTTGAAGACCGCACTAGATGTGAGGTATTGTCATTGAACAAGCCTCAAGACCAGGTATATCTCGCTAAAACCATCCTTCCCATTACATAGATGTTGATGTGATTTGCTGGTTATGGGTTTATAGTCAAGTAAATTTTTTGTTTTTGCTGCCTACTTTGACCATGTAAAACCCAATAGTAATCATGTGCACATTCTTCCTAAGGAAGTATATGACTTATTTCAGGTTGGTATCACCACCTATGGTGCTAACCACCTATCAGCTGATGGTCCATATTAGGGTTTCTAGGTTGTTTCTTCTCTAAACACATGACCTGATGGTGTGGCTTTCATAACAACCGAAGGTGGTGACCAAGGGTGATGAACGATGGTGTGATCAGATAATCACACCTTAATTCAGTGTTAGGCTCTCTTGGAATCTCAATGAGCAATGGTTTGATTCTCTAATGATGCTATCAATCACTGATGACATTAGCTTATTATCTGATGGTATTAAATGAATATAGTGTTGATCTAACAACCAATGGTGACTTAGTGATCACAACTAATGGTGGATCAGGTCATCACCACATATGGTAAGTGAAGTATGTAGTTGTAGATTTGACTAAATCTTAAACCAATGGTTCCTTGGTTCAATTGATCTAATAGTTAAACCTATACTTCAATTGTTAACTTTGAATAATGAACCTGATTTAATGGATAAGATTAGATTCTTCAACATCCAATGGATTAGAATAAATCCCATGATATTATATGTGGGTCCTAGTGATGAGAATTCGATGATTCAATATCATTAATTTGTTGTGCTACCTTTTCTCTCGGATAGTTATATTTGATAAATGACCATAATTAGTGGGTGTGTAATTTCAATGTGATATAGTTTGCTATACCTAACCTTAATGTAATTAAATGATGTTGATTGGTTATAATAAGCCCTCATGTATGATTACTGTGATAATGAATTACATTCTTCTTCTGTTTAACCACAATTTAATGCTATTTGAATATCATAGTGCCTTGCCATAATAATATGTAGGGATACATAATTGTTGATGATCTTTTGAGCCTTGTTTAAGGCATGGAATGATGAGGACGACCTTGCTATGAATAATGCGATGGTCTTAAATGACCTTTGGCCATGATGAGCCTTGATTGAGGTGAAATCCTTTTCATGTTCCAATAAGGGCTCAAACCGTGGAACTTGAGATAAGAAATGGTTATCTTGAAACGATATGATGATAATGTGGTTCAATATAATGCAATGGATGATAGCATATGATAATGTGATTAAGATCTATACTTCAAACATTTTATATCTTCTAAAGTTACAATGATTATACACTTGATAGAAATGAATCAGGGTTTGTATGTCCATTTGTATGATGAAGCCTTAATTCAACCAATTGGCAATAATTAATCAAGTGAAATTATAATCATGTAGTGCCATGTGCCATAGATCATCTGAGTGTTAGAACTTACCAGATGGTGAGATGAGTATTCCTAAGGGAAACTCAGAGTGCATACTATTGAGTATGTGGGGTGCTTGTCATCCTGAATCCAAGTGTTTAGGGAGGATGACTGTGGTCATACCGAGCCCTCTGTTTGAGAATGGTTGTGGTCATGTCTCAGTCATTATATATGTGATGAGATTGGATGACAACTATGGTTGTACCTCAGATGGTAGGGTATATGTACCCACCTCCTTTCCCTAGTGGTGTGACCTGTACCAAGGATGGACTAGGATGTTAGCAGCTTGACTTTATGTGTCGCTGTGGCAGACCCGTACTAACTAGGGGCAGAGAAGATCTTAGGAGTCTGCCTCTTCCTAGATCTTGTACGACACTGATTCTAACTTAGCAGTGGTCAGTTGGATTTTGAGTGGTATCCTCAAATTCCTTAGGGCAATGTAATAAAAGATGTAATACATCTGTGTAGCATATCTGTTTAGGGTTATACACATTGCCTCATATTGGATGATAACCCTTGTTTGATCTTCTTATATAGAGATGATATATAGTACAATGAGAGATGATAAATATGCTTGTGTTGTATATGTGCTCATGTTTTAAACCTATTTATGTTTTCAAATATAATGACACTGATATTTAATATTATGCTTCCAGAAATGTCTAATACTACTAGCCATGCCTATGTAATCAAAAATGCTTAAACTGCTAATTATGCTTATGTAGTTAGTTGTACTATGATGTTAGCTCTACTTATTATGTAGATTGGTTCACTTTATTAAATATGGCAATATTGATAGCCATGTCATACTACTAGACATATCAAAGATGCTTATGCTTCTAGATTACTTGTGTTGTTAGTAAGGCATATGATGATACTCAGATCAATGATAATGATTGCTATTAGATGTAATCTTATGAAACCTGAGTAGATATTTGATAAAAGAAATGGGTTTATCTTCTATCTATATATACATTGATAATCGTACTTGTTGTTAAGCTTATTTGATTAATCTATTTAGCATGCTTGAACTGTTCAATCTGCTCAATTGACTATTAAATACTCCAACTGCTCAGTTATTTACTGTTTAATACGATGTAATCAATATATGTTGGAGATAACTATATCTCTTATTGGGACTAGGTCTCACCTCGTTAATAACCACATTTTTTAGGTGATCGACAACAATGAAAATAATATCATGATAGTGATAAGAATCTGAGGTGATAAATCCTAGAGATGGTTGTTTAGTTGTCTAGTGTGTCCTAGAGTCGTCCTTGTACTCACAGGTCCGGATGAAAAGTTTGTATACGATGTTTTGATTGAATCGAGTTTTTGGCAGCATATTGATGCTTGTATATGTTGAATATGTGGATATTGTACCTTTGCAAAGTTTATGTTGTAGATGAGGCTATAGGGCAGTTGTAAAGAATATTGGTGTGAAATAAAGAAAGTTGCTGGGGTTTTTTTTATAAATGTTTTTGAGCAATTGGGAATTGCTGAAATCAGTTTTAATTTACCCTATTTCTGGGTTTGTGTTTAATTAAGGAGTAATCATGTTTTGCATTTGAGTAATCTCATTTAGTGTAATGGGTTCTCAGAATAGGTGAATTAAATGTGTGGATAAATACAAAAAGATGTGGAATAATGTGGAAATATTTCATCATTAGCCATAGAGAAAATCTAATCATGATCATTGAGTTAATGACCAAAATGAGATGTCAATAGTTTATCCCCTTCAAGACAAAATTTATTCTGAGAGTGAGAAATGCATGATTAAGAAAAGTATGAATGAGACTCATCAAGAGGCACATCCCTAACTCTTTGCATATTGTTGAACATCCATGAGAAACTAGATGATTCAGATATGCTCCAGAAAGAACGTTTCTTCAGATATTTTTATCCAATCCACATCACCCACAATGAACCTTTCTTATTATCTATGTCCCAAGCATTGAGAATAAGGCATGTTTTTGCTACTTCTTTTCTCTTTCTTACCCCAAGTCCTCCTACCTTCTTTGATAGAGTAACAGTGTCCCATTTAATAAGGTAATGATTTCTTTTAGATATCAATTGGCCTCACCGGAGGTCCCTTCACAATTTGTCATTCTCATCCAAGTAGAGTTGAGAATAGGGAAGGAGAAGACCCAATATAAGTTCATCATGGATAAAGTAGATTTCACTAATTCAACTCTCCTTGTTAGAGAAAGTGATCTTACTTTCCAACTTTCCAGCCTTTTTTTGATTCTATAAATAAGATTAGCACAATGTTTCTTTTTTTAACTTCCCATCAAACAAAGGTAATCACAGATATTTAGACTTCTTCATATCACTTCCCTTCACACCCAAGATATTTGATAAAGTCATAGAATCAACCTTCTTTCCAAAGAAACAGAACGTTTAGAATGGTTAATAGCCAAACCTGATATGGTACTATTTGTCAAGGAGGACTCTTAGATTCCTAACATTCTATTCTTATGCCTTGGCAAATATTATTAAATCCTCTATGAAGATTAAATGGGAAAACTGTAGTTCTTTGATGTTTGAATAGGAAACATACTCTAGTCCTTGATTTTCAATTTCATCATTTTAGAGAATCCTTACATTGTGATAAAAAAAGATATGGGGAAATAGGATCCCCTTATCTAACTCTATTTGAAGGAAATATAGGAATAGTTGGCTCACCATTAACAAGAATTTGATAATAAGTAGTTTGAAAAATTTCATCAATCCATCTGATTCGCTTTGACGGAAAACCCATTTCGTATAGAACAGAAATAGAAACTTCCAACAAATAGAATCATATGCCTTCAACACATCAACTTGGATGTGAGACTAGAAGTAGAATCCTTCTTGAAATCACTAAGAATCTCATTATATAGGAGAATGACATCTTTTATACGTATGCCTTTAATAAAGGCACATTGATTAGCATCAATAATAGCTGGTAGCACTTTTTGAAGTCCGCATGCTAGGACTTTTGAGATGACCTTATAGAAAATATTGCACTATGCTATAGGTGAGATGACTGAGGAATACATATCTTTGGGAAATAAAGTAATGAAATTTCTATTTTCTTCTTTGAGCAGGCTCCATTTAATAAAAAAATTCCTTCACAACTTCAAATACTTCATCACCTATCACCTTCCATGATTTCTTGAGGAAATGCCCCATGTACTCATCCGGTCCAGGGGTTTTGTCCTCGTTAAGTTCAGAAATCACATCTTCAACTTCTTTTCTTTTAACTACACTGGTGAGTACAATACTATGTTGCTTAGATATACATGATCCTTTCCATTTACCTTCCCAGACTCCATCAGATTATCTCTGTAGAAAATATCAGTATAATAAATAAACATAGAATTTTGGATATCATTAGTATCATGATTCAACTCCCCCTTGATCATCAGACTTTTGATAGAATTTCTAGTTCTTCTTGTCTTCAGAGATAAATAGAAAACTTATGTATTGGAATTGCCTTCTTTTATCCATTGAACACACAACCTCTATCTGATGAAATATTCTTAAGTATCAATAGCAACATTTGCTTCTTTTCTCAAATTTCTAACAATGAGTCTAGCTGATTCATTTAAATGATCCACATTTTCTACACTTTGAGCAACAAGGGATTTATCTTTATAAATAACATCATTCTCAAAGATGTCACCAGACACTTTTTTATTCCACTCCTTCAATTTACTCTTCAAATTTCTGAGTTTTCTATATAATTTGAACATAGAAAAACCTTACACATATAGAGCCCAAGCCTCCTTCAGGACAGTTGTGTACTCATCATGACTAGTCCAACTATTAATGAATCTAAAAGGTGTTTTAAATCTCCTCAGCTCACCAATGACTAAGCTAATCCTTTTGTGATTGCTTATGGTATTTGAGATGCATTCCCCATGAAAAGACTCAAAATAAGATTGAAATCAGAATTATACAAACTATTGTCTATTTTAGAAGTGATAAAACCATCACCATCTTGGTTATTATCCCAAGTGTAGAAAGGACCACTCATCTTGAGTTCAAAAAGACCACAATCTAGAATGCACTCGTTGAAATCATCCATGGAATTTTTAGTTGGGGTTGTTTTTTGTTATTTTCTTCATCTTTTCTGACTGCATTGAAATCCTCTGTGATCATCCAAGGATCATTGACCTTCTCACACAAATTCTCCAAGTCTTTCCATAAACTTACCCTATCAGCGACAACATAATGTTCATAAATAGCAGATAGAACAAAATTCAATTTTTCATTATGAACCCTAACATGAATAGCGTGATCACACTCCCAAAGTTTGGTGGTATTACAACTTCCCTTTCTTCAGAGAATAACAACTCTTCCTAGAACATGAAACTCCAGGTTAGACAACCAATTATAATCAACAAATTTTTTATTCATGAACTTCACAACCTTACTTAGTCTAAGTTTGGATTCATTGATATGATGATATCGCTTCTGGACCTCCTTAGTTCCTCTTGGAAACTCATGATCTTAATGTTGATGCCCTTGATGTTCGAAGTGGTGATATGTAGTCAAGTGTTCATTTGATCCCTAGATTTTTTATACTGGAAGCCTCAGTATCTTACATTAATTATTTGTAGACCTCCTAATTTATTCAACATAGGCGAAAACACTAAATTGGCAACTCTATGGAAGATGCCCACATTAGGCTTCACTTGCCATTTTGGTGGAGACTTATCCCTTATGTTCATAGAAATGGATTTATTATTAGATGATGTCTAAGAACTATTGTTGCTTCTTGGAGACTTGTTAAAAAAAAATAGGAATCGAGGTAGAAGGAATGGATCTCCTTTCTTCATTGGACAACACCCTTACCTACTTTTCTAGTTCTTCATTGTGTTTTTTTTGTAATCTCATTAAACCTGATAGAATCGATATCAACAACCTGCTCTTGAACAACTTCCAACTCTTGAACAATCGGCTCAACAACCTTCTTCTTCAAGACCTTCTTTTTACCTTTAAATTCATCTTTGGTTATGGCATAACATCGGGACATGGATCTGTGCAATCATCATGCCACAGGAATCCACAAAATCTACATTTTTATGAAAACCATTCATAATCAATGAACACTTCATGATCTTTTCCTTCATTGCTAGTTAATTAACCGAGTCTTAATAGTACGCCTCTGACAACATCAAAATTTGGAAACTTGCAAATTCTATACTCTGACATTTCTTAGTTTGTTCATCCATCTTCAGAGGATTGCCTTGTAACAGGCTGATTATTTCGAACATCCTGCTACTCCGAATTTCCAGTGGTAGATTGTAGACTCTCACCGATACCATAACTTTCTTCAATTTGGACTTTACTAGACTATCACCAATCTTCCATTTATTTAGCATCGTTGGTCTATTTTTGACATACCAACCACATGTAAGTGTGAACTTCAGATCCTCTAGATCTGAGAGTTTGGTGATGAAAAACCCTTCACCTCTATCGAATATCTCAATAAATCTGTGTGGATTCCACATCCAGGCCAAGTAGTTTTCAAGAGTAGTTAATTGAGGTCTGAAATCAAGTATATACCCAATAAAACACCTACTATGTTTACCTACATTCTCCTTAGCCTACTCCTTTGGATACACCAGCTTTCCTTCCACCAATTGTCTCTCTTTCCAGTTCATCAAAACTGGATTGTCTTCTTATGGAATGACTCTCAGGTTGTAGGATCTTAGAGATGATGAGGATTTGAAACCAGATCTACTACCTCAGAGTCAACTTCCAACCCTTTCACCCGCCACTTCCTTGTAGTTTCATAGGGTGGCGGCCAGCGGTACGACATCACCTAGTTTGTCGCCCTCCTAGTCGACTTTTAGTGTAGGGCCATTTAATCACACTGATAAATATTAAAAGCTATATTTATTTTATTTACTAACTTTTTCATATAATAATAATCACATGATAGAAATGACATATATGAAATTGAATTGGATTTTCTTAGCGATACAACAACATTGATAGAACACCTATCTATAAAAAATGCCATGCACAAAAAAGTTTAAGTGGAAAAAATAAAACATATATGATTTGTAGACTAAATACAAAATATTTAGAAACAACAAGTACCTCAGAGATGCTCCAACAATCAAGTTCAGTCATGCAATCAAGTTTATCAAAATTATAACATTTAATTAAAAATAAGAACATATTGTAGTATAGGAAATAATATTTTATAGAATTAATACCCGACTTCGTCGACTACCTCGACCTTTAGTTTGGCTACTCAACTATTGCTCAATGTCTAGAGGAGGCTCAACTGACTCAATTGTGTAGGATGAGCCCCACATGTAGGTCTAATAGGAAGTGGTGGTATGAGAGGTTGAGTGGACATATTCTACGACAGTGGAGGTGATCCCATCATGGTTGTATGAAGGTCTTGGAACCAACTAGAAGGCGGGCTAGGTGGTGGAAATGAACATAAAGCACCACACTAGTCAAAAGCTTATGACTGACTAAAATCATGTTGAGACCATGATAAAATAGAAGGAACTCCAATGTGATCATATGGTGGTGAAGAATAAGAGTAGAACATTCCAGGAAAGGAGGAAGAAGTATCATCACAAAAGTATCCTACATATGTGTAACCTCCTATCGTTGTGAAGTCTTTTGTTGTTGGAGTACATCTTTGTGTTGTAGAATGCCTTGTTGGTGTGAAGTGTCCAGATGTTGTAGAAGGTGGAAGAGATTTGACATCAATTGATGTCCTCACATGAGGATTCATACTCATATTTGAATGCATATGGCTAGGAATGTGGTAAAGTCATGCATTCTTCACACTATATATATTGTCACATGCTCACAATCAGTCCTCAGTTGGTCTCATGTGTGAATATTTACAATGTCTATCTGATTTGCACATGACTTTGGACATGTCAAGATGTATCTTTGTTAAAATTAATTTTATTTATACATTAAGACATATATAAATATATGAACATACTAGATGCAACTACATGCGAGCACATAATGTGATAAACTTGTGATTCACCATAGTTACATTGATAAGGATAGGGATTATGTAACATATGCACCTGGTAGTTGTTTCCAAATGTATCAACAATAGTAAATTCAAACTCATTTACTTGAGAACTAGTAGTTTCCTTGCATTATCCTCCAACTTATGCAATTTAGAAGATATTTTGTTAGTGAATTGTCTAGTTAATGTTGTTGCAAAGTTCCTCCTTTTAAAAAGCATTGCAACCACCAGATAGTATGTGTATGAGAAGGTTGTGAGCCCTATTTAAAACTCAATTTATTGTCTCAGAGTAATTATGATTTGTGTGTTGTATCGGTAGCTAGCATCATATGACATAGCCCACATTCTTGGATTTATAAGCATGGGCCAGTTATAAATAGATGGGTCAATGGATTTTGTAGTGCTCATGTGCTTATCAAACTCTACCACTTCAGTCACCTTACTAGCCTCCCACATTAAGTTATACAACTCAAGAGACTTTAATTTTTTATGAAAGTTACCCCTATAGTGCCTTCAAGAAAAAATGATGAGTATCATGTGGAAACATCTCTTCCAAAGATTTCTCGATGTTGCACATTCTATCAGATGTAACATGAAAATCACTCCTATTCCTGACAATAGAAATTGGACTTTTCATACAATCCAAGAACCATACCCACGAATAGTGGTTTCAATAATTGACGTGTGTGCTATTGTATAGGAAAATTCATTGAGGGAAAAGTCCCTATATTTTTAACTAAACAAGTACAAGAATCAACACCCGTAAGAGGACATATCTTATTGTAGTGTAGTTTAGGATCAAACCCAAAGGACAACATTTTTAAGAATATACTGATCAAAGTAATCAGGCAAGAACTAGTATGTATCACAAAAGGTTGGTTGTTGAATACTATAAGATTGCAATAGCAAAACTAAATTAAGTATTTATAAATCAATGGATGGAAACACTAGGGTGGAATAGGTTTTGACACTGCTACCCATCATTCACTCTCTCACTGCATCATATTAAGCATGAGAATATATATCTTTAGGTCAGGAGAATCCCCCTTTCAACATTAGGATTAATACACAAATAGAAATCACTCTAAGCCCGACATTGCTTTACCCGAAGATCATATATCTATCGCCTTGGAAGATACATATCTAAAATTATCATCAAGGTTTTAAACTGATTTAGTCAATTCCTAGATCCTAGGTTCAAAGTTCACTACACCCAAGATCTGATATACATATAAAATTGATGATCATGCAAGAGTATAAGCATAAAAATTACACATTCCAAACATATAATGTCTCATATAATAACATATGTAGTAAAGAGAATAAAATTGGATAGTGGGGCTACTCCCCACACCCTAAAAAGTGGACTACTCACTCATGGTGATAAATACATGTTCAATAGGGAAGAAGAGAGAAGAAGTGATTGTCACAAAAGAAGAAGAAGAAATCACAACACGTGGGGTGTGAAAATTGTTCTTAAAACTCTAAAACAAGGCATCAACCAATGAATAAGAATAGTTCTTAGAAGTTCATCGGAGGTGAACTGCTGGGTTGTCAATCTCTCTTTCCTTGTAGTTTAGATCTATTTCTATAGGGGAAAAGCAAGTGGAGAACAATGGTGGATCGATGGCAGAGGACGTCTTTGGTTTATCTTCATTCAAAGTCTAAATCTTGGAGTCTTGGTGGAGGATGGGATTTCTTCATTCGGTAGATCAACAAAAGGAGCCAATGTAGGTGTTCAAGGAGGCTGAAGAAAGTTGTTATGGACTGAATTCAATATCCTAGCATAGTCGGAGTGGATCATGTTCATAGTGACATTGGCCTTCTATTTACAGGCCCAAGATACAAGTTCATAACCCTTCTCAGTCATTTTGTATAGCGGAAAATAAGTGGAATGCTTAGTCATCATCAAAACAAGAGTTTAGTCAATTAAAACAAGGATTTCAATTTAGACCTTGAGTCAACATTGCCCCCCTTTTTGAAGATGACAAACCATTCCATAAATGTATTGAAAACATTTAGGTAAAATCATAGTTTGGTGAAACCTAGGGGCTTCAATATAATTGTGTTCATATGCTCCCCCTCAATTAATGCTCATGGAGTTCTCATACTCCCCCTCGATTGATGTTATTTCTCCTACATAGTTAGCTTTCATAACATTTATAGAACTATGTCTTCTACTCATATATGTTCTACATATATGTCTTCTCCCCTTTAAATCTCCCCTTACATAAGACATGTCTCCTCCTCCTTTGTCATTTCAAAAAGTTAGGGGGTGAAAAACACAATTTGTTAGTAAAAGGAGATACCAACTGTTAGAAAGGAGAGTAGAAGAGAAAAAGTAGGGGGTTGTCCAACCATAGTATATAAATCAAACCAAGACATGCATTTGAGAAAACCATGATGTAATTCTATTAAAAATATCAAGGAAAAACTATGCAAGAAAGTAACTCAAGATAGTAAATAAGAAAGTCAAGGAACAAACTTGAGTATGCATGAAACAAGATACATGCATAGAATATAGTTAATTACCACTTGATGTAACAAAGCTAGAACTACATGTAGATGAACTACTAGTATATTATATCACAAGTTAGAACTGTTAGTAGGATGTAGATCATACAAAAGGATACATAAAATAAAAATCAAGCTATGAGTAGATGTAGAGGAATATCCAAACAAAGAGATGCAATTTCAGAATCAAGAAAGGATATAACTTACTATGAAATATGAATCATTAAAAAATGATTACCCCTAATAAACTCAAGGTTGTTGTAATAGATATAATACTAAATGGATGTAGAAAGTTAGAGCACAACAGAAGCAATGTAAGACATGGCTAAGAGATTCAAAGAAATCGTCATCAAAACCTGCATAACAACTCAAGATAGATCATTGCAAGATATGAAGATACCGATGTAGAGGAACTAAAGAGATAGAGTTGTAATAAAGATATGTAATTTAAAGCATGGAAATATGCATATATAAAGGTACTAAGGGGAGTGCCATAGAATAAGGCTACTGGTTGGGAATGCCTAGTTGAGAGGGAAATTCTCATCCAAAAAGTCATATGTATATTTTGTACATGGTGTTGTCGGTCGAGTTTCTAGGTTGAACTTCTCAACTGACAACAGCTATTGGAAACACCCATTGGTGCTTGTCAGTCAAGTTTTTACAAGACAAACTCACTCGACAACAACTAGTGTTGAAAAGCACATATATTTTACAAAAACATATATATAGGCATGATAAAAATATAACCAATATCCAAACATGTATAAGCAAGTTAGTAATGCACTATCAAAGGATCCAAAACAATTTTTGAGTAGGAGAGTTATGAGAATCATAGTATACCACTATTTACTCAAAAACCATATGTAGAATGCATACAGACTTGGAAAAAACACACTACGACTAGATATGAGCAATACTAACATTACATTTGTTCTTACCATTTCTTTTCCACTTGTTGCCACCCCATGCACATCTCACTTTTCTTCTTTTATGTGGATTGAAAAGTCAATTTGCAAATCAATAGCTCTTGTCAATCCAATTTTACTTGACCTATAAGAAGAAAGATGAAATGGTCCCCAATCATATTTTTGGATCCAGAGGGGTTAGCTTAGCAGCCCAAGTACTATTGCTCTTGGGTGCCTTCCTAAAAGGGCAATATGTTAAATAATGACCAATTTCATTGCAATGATTACATGATATCCAAGCCTTGCAAATAGTGGATTCATCATTGAAAATTGAATGTCCTTTATCTTTGTTGTTCCTTTGTCTACTATCAAGTCCAAAATCATCTCTACCCATTTGTTCGGTAGTATGATCTAGGATTTGGTTAAGATTCTTTTTATCATGTAAGAATCTTTGCATTAAAGATCTCAAACTATGATTATCATACATAAGAGAAGTAATAGTAGAAGACAATTTCACCCCAAAAAATTGTAGAAGACAATTGATTGATATTTTCTGTAGCATGCAAAAGATTGGTGTCTAAGCAAAGAGCATTGATCATATGAGAATCTTTATCAATATAAAGAGCAAAAACATTATTGTCTCTACTAGTAGAACTAGAACAAGATTCAAGGACATTGATTTTAGCAAGCAAGGAAGCATTATCTTTTTCAAGCAAAGCAATCTAATAAAGATAGATACTATGTTCAGATTCCATTCCTTGCAAAACAAAATCTATGTCCTTATTTTCAGTTTTAAGAACATCAATATCAGGTATGTGATAATTCACAATATTAAAATGCTCTTCATTAGAAATAGTCATAAAAGGTTGAGATTCTAGAAATCTAATCTTATCTAGGAAGCTAGCATTTTCAAGTTTTAAGAGGGTCTACTTTACTAAGATAAGCATTGTTTTTATCTAGCAAGCAAGTATTAGCATGTTCAAGAACATCTTTTTCTACATGCAAATTACCAACAATTCTAGTAAGCTTTTTCTTTTTCCTTTTAGAAGACTTAAGAGAGGCTTGAGTAGCATGAAGAATTGTAATTAAATATTATTTATCTAAAGAGTCTAGATTTACCTCATTCGAGTCATCACTTGTTGAGGCCGTGAGAGCAAAACAACATTCTTCATATTCACTAGAGCTTGAGCTAGATCCTCCACTAGAATATTCACTTGATCTTCAGGGGGAGGAGTCACCAGAGCTTTTGTGCCATTTCTCCTTCTTCTTGTGCTTCTCTTCTCTTCTCTTATGTTGATGGGTCTTTTTGACTTGTGGAAAATCTTCCTTGAAGTGACCCTTCTTTCCACATTTGAGAAACCAGGTGGAGGAGGAGTTGCCTTTGTAGAGTCTACCCTTGGAGTACATGACATCATCTTCAACTTGATAGGATGGAGAAGATTGACCAACAATGGCCTGAATTTGAGCTTTACTTTTAACCTTCCTCAGTCTCTTGAGCTCTTTCTCTTCTTCTCTTTCTTTTTCCTCTTTCTTGCCAAGTGTAACTTCATGGGCTTATATATTTCCTATTATCTGTTCAATATGAATATCACCAAGAGGATTTGCTTCTTCAATGAAAGTCACCTTGGGTTGCCACCTCTTGGGGATAGTTCTAAGGATCTTTGATTTTATCTCTCCTCTATCCATAGGATGACCTAGAACGACATGACCATCCACATTGGTATTAAGCCTTGAGTACATCTTGCCTACTCTTTCCTTATTTCCCATCTTGAAGTTTTCAAGAAGCCCTTTGAATGTATAAACTTTGATTTCCTTCACTTACTTTGTCCCTTCATAAATGATGCATAGCTTTATCTGTACGTCATAGGCTGCCTCACAAGAGGAAATCTAGTTGAACTCAGTGGGAGACATGAAGGCATATAGAATGTTGATGGATCTTGCGTTCAAGATTTCTTTCTTCAAGGTAGCTTCATCCCATTCCTCTATCTTTGTATCTGGTAAATTGTATGGAAGATCCACCATTCTCCATAGCTCAAGACTTGATCCTTGGATGTATAATTGTAACCTTCTCTTCCAATAAAGGAAATTTCTCACATTAAATATTGGAATGTTGATGAGGTATCTCCCACCTTGATAATCACCCATCTTATCCTACTTATGGAAGTATGCTTGGATAAGACCCACTCTGATACCACTTATCGGATATAGGATGGGCTCTAGAGGGGGGTGAATAGAGCTAAATGCACTTTGTAGAAGGATTATCTTTCTGGAAAATAGATAAGAGTACTGGGTCTCCTATATATAGGAGCTAGGGAGTACATGGGCTAAATAGAGAAAAGGAAAAAATACAATGGGCCCTCAAGTTGGAGAGTAAACAATGTAGAGTCCCAACTTGACACCCATATACTTGAATAAAGCAGGAGAAAGATGTTTGGTAAGGATGTCCGCAACTTGATCACTTGTCCTAATGTGAGGAGTGATGATCTGCTTGGATTTGACTTAGGTCCCGCACAAAACGACAGTAAACTTCAATGTGTTATGTGTGCTCATGGAAGACTGGGTTATTAGCTATGTGTATAGCCACCTGGTTGTCACAGTATAGAGTACCTAGAGTTTGAAAAGGAATTCCAAACTCAGTAAGGATGGACCAGACCCATTGTAGATGAAAACATGCATGAGTCGTGGCCTGATATTCTGCCTTGATGTTGGGGTGATCTACCACAATCTATTTTTTATTTTTCTAGGAAATTAGGTGAGTGCCAATTATAACACAATAGCCAAAAGTGGACAGTCAGTCTTTAGAATCACTAGCCCAATCTGCATTTGCATATATGGAGATGGAGATTACCTTGGACTTAGGATGTTTGTAGAGAAATCCTCTTCCTTGAGCACTCTTTATATAGTGAAGAATGTGTTGAGCACTGGACTAATGGTCATGTAGTGGTGCATTCATGTGTTGGCTAACTATCCCAAAATACAGGTAATATCTGATCAAGTAATTGTTAAGTAAATCAACTTTCCAACTATACGACAATACTTTTATGGATCAACAAAGAGTTCTCCTTTGCGCATGGGCTTCGTATGATATTCCATCGGGGTAGAGACTGGTTTGGCTTCCACCATGTTGGCCACTCAAAGTAGGTCCAAGACATAACAATGCTGTGATAGATTTATGCTTGAGGTTGAGCAGATGACTTCAATTCTGAGGAAGTATCACAGGGTGCCCAAGTCTTTTGTATGAAAATGTGCATGTAGAGATTTCTTGAACTGGGATATTCCCATCATATCATCGTAGGTGGTGATGATGTCATCAACATAGGCAACAAAAAGAACATGGTCTTTGGAGGACTTGGAGAAGAACAAGGAATGGTTTGTGGCTGATCTCCAAAAATTATGTTAAGCTAGAACATCACTTAACTTGTTGAACCAGACCCTTAGAGACTACTTGCGCCCATAGAGAAATCATCGGAGATGACATACTTTGTGAGAATACACCTCCTCAACAACAAACCTAGGCGGTTGCTGCATGTAGACTTCCTCCACGAGATCTCCATGAAGAAATGCATTCTTGATGTCGAGCTGGTAAAGAGGCCAGTCAAGGTGAGATGCAAGGGAGATGGATGTAGATAGATACAATCATTGTTACTAGAGAGAATGTCTCAAAGTAATCTACGCTAAAGTTTTGGGTGAATCTTTTGGAAACCAGGAGCACCTTAAGTCGTTCAAAAGAACCATCTGACTTATGCTTTATAGAGAAAATCCATAGAAAATCTACAATATTTTTCTGTTGGTGTAGTTACAATATCCCTTGTCTTATTTTTATGAAGAGCCTATATTTCTTCCATCATGACAACTTTCCATCCATGATGGCACACATCATATGTTGGATGCTTAGAAACATATGTTGTATCTGGGAAAGTAGCAAAGGATGAGGTAGAAGAAGAAATACTTACTAAACAACAAATGTTGGAAATGGGATGCTTGATAGTGCATGAGTGTAAACCTTTGCATAGTTCCACCAATAGATTTTGATTGGTTCGGAACAGACGATGATGAAGCAGATGTAGCTAGTGACTCATCTTCCATGCACCAGTGTGGTGTTGTGAACGGTGGAGATGATGGTGGTGTCGATGGGATGAATGGATTAAGCAACAATGCCATAGTATCAATATGGTCAATAGGGGTGAGATGGTTAAAAATAACATTTCAACCTCATAAAAGTTGACATCCACATAGATATAGATTCTTCCAGAGTTAGGTTCAGGACATTTGTATCCTTTTTGAGAACAAGGATAATTGACAAATACCGTTAGGATAGCTCATGGGGAAATTTTTTCAACCTTGGGATCAAAACTATGAACAAAGATGACACAACTAATAACTCAAGGCAGTAAAGGGAACAACGTGGATTGAGGATAAACAACAGAAAAAAGAGTGCCCCTGAGAATAGAGGAAGGTTAAAGTTTATAAGAAATCAAGCGGTAAGGACCGCATCAGACCAAAAATACTTAGGTGAGTTGGCATTAATGAGAAGAGAGTGTGTAATGCCAAGTAAATGATGATTTTTACACTCGTCAATGCCATTTTGTTATGGAGAGTATGTGCACAATAATTGATGAATCATCCCTACACCATGAGGGAAGTAGGCTACAACCATTTGAGTATATTCAAGGGCATTTTCGGTTCGAAGAATCTTAATAGACGTTGAAAATTGAATTGAAGCCAATATGTAAAACTTCCTAATTAATGGAAAGACTTTATCACGCGTGCAAAGTAAGTAAAACCATGTCATTATAGATAAATCATCCACAAATGTAAGAAAATAGCTATAGAAATTGTAACTAGTAGTCGTAAATGGACCAGAAACATCAATATGAACTAAGCTAATCATTTGAGATGATTGTTTACATGTACATGTCAGAATTACACACGATGGTGTTTCCCTAGCTGACATGCATTACATTGAATAGAAGAACATGAAGATAAATAATTGTCTAATAGTTTAAGCTTGCCTAAAGGTAAATCGCCATGATGTAGATTCAGTTGAAGTAGTGTGCAAGAAAGAAGGGCTCATGGTAGGATGGAGGGTGGGTAGAGAAGTAGTAGAGATCACCAGAGCATACTCCCTTCCCAATCATCGTCAAATTTCTCCAATCCTATAAAATAAAACCAGATGGATCAAAAGTTCCAAAACATTTGAGAGAATCAACAGTTTTTGCTATAGACATAAAACTTTAAGGAAGGTTTGGAATGAAGTGGACAACAATCAACTTAACTTTAGAAGAGATAGGAATAGTTCCACATGAAGTTATTCATTTAACCAACCCATCCACCATGGTAACAGTGGAGCGATGGAAAAATAGATTAGATGTGGTTAAAAGATGGGGCACACCAGTCACATGTCGAGTTTCACCCGAATCCATAATCTAGTTAGAACTAGAAGCAAGTATGGATGCCCAAAAGTTACCTTCAAAAGTAGTGGCTAGGTGGGCAAAAGAATTGGCTGTAAGTAACTCCTCGACTTATCGATCTGAATTGGCAGAAGCAGTAATGTTGTTGTGGAGGGGAGAATCCCTATAATGTTGGGAAGCTTGGTGATGGTTGTAACGAACTGAAACCTAGCCTCTTGTTCATGATCATATGTCTTGGAGGATGGTCAGCTTGGTTCCTTGGGCTGAGCCAAACAAGGATAGAAATATACACATTAGAAGCTAATTGAAACCCTATCATGTAATGCATGAATAAATCACCCTAACATGTAGACATATAAACTAATATGACATAATGATCTCATAGTTAATCTTTAGACAAATAAAGCATATCTAAAATATGTCACATGAGATAATGTTGATCAAAGTATGATGCTAAAAATAATTTGCATATAAGAACTAAAATATCTATGATAGAGAGTAATGTTACAATATTCAAATTAAAAATGGAATTAATAGCCTAATGAGATAAAACATAAATAAACATAAATTCTCGTGCATAATAATGAAATACAACTGTTTTTGGTAATAAGAGTGAAGGTTAAGTGACACAATAAAATAAATAATAAGGATAATGAAATAAACACAATGATGTCAAGCCAAAAATGTTAATTCATAGAAAGAGATCTCAAAAGTGAAATCTAATGTGAAATTAGGATTCCTTGGGTTCCAATTGCCTTGAGAGTCAAGTTTCACATTATTTACATGATAATAATTGATTTAATTCAATTTGGAAATGAAGATATGATTTTTCCCCAAAATATCAAATAAAATAATAAATGACTCCGAAAGAGGAAAATAACTTTAGATTTGAAATCTACATACCAAAATTAGCGCACATGTGAATTTTCATCTAATTTGGACTATCTTAAATATTTTCGTTAATTTAGGAGAGAGAATATAATTTAAAGAAAAAAATATTTTATAATATGACGAAAAAAATTAAATAATGGAAAAATCATGTTCCTCACATTTAGTATTCTTATAGACCAAGTTTCATATTTTTAAAAAGTTTCTAGATGCCTCTAATTCATTAAAATGATAAAATAAGTGAAGATTTAATATATTAAATAAAATATTAGATTTTTTTAAAAAACAACTAATACCAAAATCGGATTCCTCACCCCAAAATTATCCAACTTACCAAATTTTGGTTTATTTGGACTTCGTTTGCAACCTAAAATAATTATAAAAAGTTTTGTACATTTAATGCATAAAAAGATCAAAGTTGGAAGGTTGTATTAAATGTCACTCATTGCAGATCCACATTGACCGTCCGATGCAGATCCGACAACTAGCGAGTTGTCTCCTACCTTGAGTAGAAAATACTGGGTGAACAATAAACGTAGATATAGGGGTTCAGTGTTTTGGGCATAACTCTCTCGTTTCTCAATGAAACTTCACGAAACAAGTTGCATTGGATCGTAAATTTAATTTCACATCTAACTAGTACAAGATATTATGTTTCTACTGAATATTCACCAAACGCTCAATATTTTTCCCAAGTCTATCCAAGAGCTTCGACTCCATACATCATAGGACCCAATCATATATATATATATATATATATATATATATATATATATATATATATATATATATATATATATATATATAGGCCAGAACACACTCAAGTGTACGGATTGCATGAATACACTCAAGTGTGTTTACATATCAAAACTATTTTTTACAAAATATAAACCATTTATCTTCACCATCATACTATAACTAGGCTACATACAAATTTTGAGCCCATTTGGATGAGTGTAAGTCACTCATCCAAGGGCAACAAAATTGACGTGCGAAACTAATTTGAAATGCATAATTTTTGCGGTCTTCATAACATGAGCTATACATATCCAAATGTGCTCAAATTTTGCGTATGAGTTGATCACAAGATGTTTAAGAAGATCAATGGATTAGATTTTCAAAAAAAATATTGCATCATCAAAAACTACTTGAGTGTATTCCGCTCCGAATACACTCGAGTGTATTCTAGCCTGACTCTCTCTTTCTCTCTCTCTCTCTCTCTCTCTCTCTCTCTCTATATATATATATATATATATATATATATATATATATATATATATATATAACCTATTCTAGGGCTTCGCCTCATCACATGCGATTCCCCACCAGCACCAATTTCTCTGTTCATTACGTTTTGTGCCACCGCCAAGCCAATCTTCACTCTGACCTTGCGGCTCTTCTCCCCTTCTCTCAACGACATCCACATCCAAATTGATAGTACTGGTAAGTTCGAGGTATCATGAGCTTCATTTCTATGGCTTCAAATCGCCGAGTCTGTGTGATTTGTGGATTCGCCCAATCTTCCTCAAACCTCATGCCTCATTGTAGCGCACAAGCAATGAGGAAGATGATCTCTTGTGATTTTACTTCTCGACCCTTCTCGCTTCTTTTTTCAGTTTTGTTCGCTTAGGTGTAACTTGGTCTTTTGCTCTTATTTTCCTTGATGTTGTGGACGAGGTCAAGCTGGCTGCTGACCGTCGATTTGATAGCTTGTGATTGGGCAAAATAAGCGAGCTGGACCCATCTCTCTCTTCCTCTCTTATGTGATTTCTCGCCACTTACATGGCTTTTTCGAATTTCCTGATTGGTAGAAATTGTAAAACTCATATCTTTTAATCCACTTATTCAAAATTAACAAATAAATATGTTTTGAAATTGGAAAAATGTGTTATTTCTAATAAAAATAGTTTCAAAGTATGATTTCCATATTTTCAATGATGGATTTTTGAGGATCGAATTAATCAATATAAAAACCCTTAAACTGGTAACTAGTCCATTTTAACCCCAAATATAACAAATAAATATGTTTTCTTGATCAAGAGAAACTAATAAATTGATTGGTTTAGATTTTAAGTCCAAAATTTGATGTTTTCTAGAAAGGTCTAGAATTAAGGTTTTAATACATATATATGAATCTCAAATCTGTCAAATACGTGGATAATTTTGTTACTAGGCAAAGTTGATCTTGGAAACAACTAGATTGGTGAAGAGTAATTCTAGGGCTCAGGTTTAAGGTATGTTTGCATCTCCTATTCTTCTATATTGAGCAATAACCTATCTTTATCATTCTCTTGGTCTGATGGATATTGGACTTTACAATATCTTATTCTTTTGGAAATATGCTTCATGTGAAGTATCTTATTTGTTACTGATCTTGTGATCATATTTTACATTCTCTTGGATTATCTTAAGGAGATAAAGCTTGGAGAAAATTTTATTATGGTTTAGATTTCCATCTACATATATCCTTATGATGTACCTCTTACATGTAAACCCTATGTGGGAGATGATAATGTACTTTGAAAAATTGATTATAGTCATTACTCTTATTCTACTGCTATATTCTTTGGTCTTTTGAATACCATTAATAAGATTTAAAAATTTTACACCCCCTCCAACATATCTTTTGGTGTGTTTGGACTGGATGTTTTGTTCTTCAAATTTTTGGAAGGGAGTGGATCCCCTCTGGGTTCCACTCCTTACAATGGTGTTCATATTCCTGATGAGATAATGACATGAGAATTTGAGAAGATGACTGTGTTGAAGGATGTGCATGACCAATTGTGAAGGTAGATTCTTGAAAAATGTGGCCAGGTGCTTGAGCAACATGGGAAAAGACTTTGCCACATCATCTACCATAGTATGTTGGATATCCACACTTCGAGTGGTAGACATCTTCAGTGTGGCCCAATTTGCCACAATAAGTGCACTTTGGGCACTGACCTCGTCCATGACCATGACCTCTGGCCGCCACAACCATTGTTGATGGAGGTTCAAATTTAGCAGTAGGAGAAATGTGAGGAGCAAGCATTTCAAACTGGGCCAGGCGTTCATATGCCTGGTCCATGGATGGAGGAGTCATACAACCTAGGAGTAGTTGTCAAACAGACACAAAGTAAGGATGAATCATGTTGAGGAACCACCTAATAAGGAGAGTTTCTCATTCTTTGGTGACCTCTACATAGGTCGTTCAAGAGAAAATATTCGGTAGAAAGAGGATTACCACTACTGGAATGGATCTCAGTAGGTAAATAGAAGCGCTACCGCATTAATTTCATGATAGGATAAATGAATATAAAATCCCCAATTTTTTAAGAAAATCACTCAACCATGTGGATTAGGAGAACCACATGGAGAGGATGAAAAAGTAAAGCTTTACCCCTTTATTGGTGCTTTATAGATCAACACAAGGTCTTTTTTTTGTTGGTATTGTCTTCTATTTTTTTTAATGAAACACTATTACGATCAACAATGAAGAGGATCAATAAAATAATGGAGATAGAAGCCACTATTCATTTGGATACATATGAAGGTAGTTGGAAAACAAGAAGGAAAAAGGTGCAATTAGAAAAAAGAACATAAAATGAGGATGATACATCCACGTTAATATGGAAAAGACTTCTGCCACACCGCTACTGTTGCGATCAAGAGGCTATTGCATTAAGCAATACAAATTGGAAAAAAAGAACTGTTGGATCACGGCTGCTAAGCTTGTGGCAGATCCTAAGCTAGGATCAGAACACAGTGGGCATCATGAAGAAAGAAAGAAGAAAGAGGGAGGGAGGGGAGAAGAAGTTAGGAGGATTAGGGTTAGGATAGTGTGTCTGATACCATTTAAAAGGATTATCTTTCAACAAAATAAATAAGAGTGTTGCGCCTTCTATATGTATAGGATCTAGGGAGCACATGGGATAAATAAAGATAAGGGAAAAATACAATGGGCCTAATCTCAACGAAACAAATATACTAACACACTTAAACAAAATTCATTATACCTTCAAGATAATTATAAAATTTTATGGCTAGTATGAACTTTGAGTGCAAATAAAATATACATAGCAAGGGAGAGTGAGATTGAACAAGAATGAAATAACCCAAG